>JAWNOI010000088.1:0-1312987 GCA_035046045.1 Zaprionus bogoriensis
TGAAAACGGCAGAAATGAAGTACGCGACACGAGTTCCAAAACAGACTGATGAGCCGCTTTCACGGCTCCTTTATTTATATCAAAATCTTATTCTAACTTATCTCTATATTAAGCTACGGGGGGTTACATGAGCGCCCTAAGCGATAAGTGTGTATTTATATTTAGGGTCACAATGTGTAATGTTGCATTGCGTGGGTCCAGCTGCTGTCATATGCATATGCTGCGGACTCCTACACGCTGCTTTGGTCAGGCCTATCTCAAGTGTTGGACTGATTTATATTTAACCTTTTGAACTCATCTGCTTGACAAAGTATTTATTCGATTCAGAAAGTTCATTGCCTTCTAAACGTTGCTGGTGTCAAAAACTTATTTCTAGTGCATTGTTTATGAGTTGACAACGGCAAGAAACTAATCTTAGCACTCTAAACTTCATCTCAACTGCAGTGTTCAATCCATGTGTACTCTATAGGATTGAACATCCTGGCCCTGTTGAAAGGTGTACCTTTCAAAAAAATACATTCTTTATGTCTTGTTTTCTGGCCCTGCTAGATGGCCGTTGTTTACATAAGTCATATATTTCTTATGTCTTAATATATCTGGCCCTGCTAAACGACCGTTACTTATAAAATGACATTTCTTCTAAATATCTTAAATTGTATATCATTATTCTAAGCTATGCGGGGCAGGGCAATTGTGGCTGGCAAGAATTGTGACGGCATGCGGCATACTCGCTGGATGAGGATGATAAGTCCCACGACGACCCCAGCGATCAAGATCATTGCTGTGATGCTAAGAGAATAGTGAGCTGCATGGTGCCACTCCAGTTCGACCGGAAAACCCATAATCCGACCTTGGCGGGGAAGCTCTGGAATCTTGAATGCCTGGATACCTCCTTTTACCTCGATATGGTTCATCGCTGACAGCTGGTCCGTTAGGTTTATCCTTGGTATCCAAAATGATACATCTGACGTCCGGTCCTCGAAAGCCCATAGACTGACATGCTCAGAATGCAGGTAACATCCGGCCTGAAGCTGCAGTATTCCTACGCCAGTGAGTTCCAATGTGCTTGTTTTGTCTGCACAGAACACATCCGCAATTATTTTGGTTGAGGCGGAGAATAACCAAGAGTTCGGTTGATGTAGTTGGTGCCAGGTTGTCTCAGGCATCATTACGTTTACATAGCATTCTTCGATAATGGGTGACCTTTTCGCAAGTAGAAGGACTTCACACTTGGTCGCCTTGTTACAATTGAAGAGAGGGTGACGCTGCTCGCAAATGGTTAGTTCCTCCATCTTCTGGCAGTGCTCCCAATTGTCTTCAGACATGCCATAATAAACAGTCCTCGCTTCATCCACTAGTATATATTTATACACGGGATTTATGCTGACGAAGCGCCCACTGTGTACCACAGGCAGCTGATATACTTGATATGCTCGCAAAATGTTTTGGCTGATCAGCGGAATCTTTACGTGGAACAGAATGGCTGACTTTGTTGTCCGGGCCTTCACTTTAGCAGTCCTTCCAAGCTCTAATGGATCCAAAGTAGGTAGCTGTAGTCCAGATGGCATGTTGAGCGTAATCTCCTGAATGTGCTTCTGGAACTGGGTAACGGGTAATAGGCTGTCCAGGAAATTTCCCTTCTTGTTCCACATCAGGTTGATGATGCCCTGTCTGTCCGTGGCGTCTTTGATTTTCAATATGTTGTCGTCTATCCTCTGGAAATTTCCCCAGATTGCCTTGTTCTGCTTGTCGAGCACCTCCAGAGTAGCGTCTAGTACGGAGGACCGGTTGCGCAGTAGGTCCAGAAGGTATCCTTCATTTTCCCTGCCTTGGTCCACCCTCCGCATTAACTCTTCGGCCTGCTCTTCATCCATTAGACCGAAGACCGCACTATAGATGGACCCAAGTATCTGCAACGGCGCCCTTGGTAGACGCTGCTTGCCCGGTGTCCTTATGTGTTTAATGATATCGTCATGTTGTAACAGCCTCTTTGCTTTGCTGTCCAATGTCGATATCATTGAATTCACTTGTGCATCGTTTTTCAGTGTTTCGCCAATGTCCTGTGTCGCTGCCAACGCTTCGTCCACTCGGTATTTGAACGCGTCATAGTCCTCCATGTCCGCATGTATAATTATGTCCCACGATGTTCTTGACAGGCCGACAATTCCCTGATCTTCGTAAAATATCCCTGCCTTATCTCTGATTTGTGTTACATTTTGACAATTTGTGTTCTTAAAAATACTTAGAAATGCTAAGATACAAAGTATTAAATTTTTATTCTTAACCTTTCTTGGATTTGTTTGTCTACTTGCGGATACCTTATGTGGTATCTCGTTTCGATTATTGTTTTTATTTGAAATGTTTTTCTCATTTTCTTCCGTAGGAAAAGGACAAACATTGTGTGTGGATCTCATAACCACTCCATTGCTTGTCCTTACTTCTACCATTCGACAAAGTCCATCCTTTCCTATGATGGACTTTGTCACCCTGCCCCTCCTCCAATTGGTTTGAACCAAATTATCATCTTTTAAGAGAACTAGGGTGCCAGGTTCGATGTTCATTTTTGGATTTGCCCATTTGTACCTTTTTTGTAACTCGGACAAGTATTCCACGGACCATCGCTTCCAAAATTCTTCCGAATTTGCTTGGACTGCCTTCCAGTGGTCTCGGAACCCCTTATAACTTTTATTATTATCTGCGTCAACTATCGTTGACATAGCTTCTCCTAAGATAAAATGGGCAGGTGTTAACACTTGCAAATCATTCGGATTGTCGGACAACGGTGTTAAAGGTCTAGAATTCAAAATAGCTTCAATTTGTGTCATTAACGTAGTGAGTTCTTCGAACGTCATTACACCGTTTGACACCTTATCAAAATGCTTTTTTACTGATTTAACACATGCTTCCCATAAACCTCCTACATGTGGAGATCGAACTGGTATGTTCACCCATTCGATCTGTTGTTGTGTACAAAATTGTTCTATGTCTCCCTGCTGCTGCTTGAAACATTCATAAATCTCCTTCAGTGAGTTTGCTGCCCCAATAAAATTTGTGCCATTGTCGCTATATATTTTCCTCGGGCAACTTCGTCTACCTATAAAACGCTTTAGTGCGCCTATGAACGCGGCTGCTGACAGATCCGAGACCACTTCTAAATGTGCAGCTTTAGTTGCAAAACAAACAAACACGCATACATAAGCTTTATCTATTCTTTTGCCCTTTATTTTATGATGAACCATTATGGGGCCAAGAAAATCAATTCCTACATTTAGAAATGGTCTGGTCTGTATTACCCTATCTTCCGGTAGGTTACCCATCATCTGATGAATCGACCTGGGCTGTGCCTTAAAACATCGGTAGCAACGTTTCACAACTTGAGTCGTTAGCTGCTTACCTCGCAGTGGCCAAAATTGTTGTCGCATTATTGCTAACAACCCTTGAGGTCCTATATGTAAATGTTTCCCGTGCAAATGCACAGTGAGAAGGTATACCCATTCATCGCTATATGGTAATAAAATAGGGTGTTTCGCGTCAAAACTCAGATGAGCATTCTGAATTCTCCCTCCCACACGAATAATATTGTTATGATCTAAAATGGGAGCTAATGATTTTATGTTTATTGATCCGGGCAAACATTCTCCTTTTTTCAAGAGTTTGTATTCACTGTGAAAATGTTCTTTTTGAATAATTTTCACAATAGTAACTAATGCTCTTTTTTTTAATTCCACCCAATTGGTTGTGTCAATTTTTCTACATTTAGCTATAAATTTTAGCACATTGGCTAAAACATTTTGTAGAAACTCAAAACTATTTTTGTGGTCAATTTTCCGGAACATTGAAGCTGAGTTGCTTACCAATGCCTTTAAATTTCCCTTTCTTTCGGGTACATCAAATGTTTCATCAAACTTTAATGCTGCCCTTGGGAGGTTAAGCCGTAAAAAGTCTAGCCCTTCAAACCAAAACTTATTCCCTACTAGCTCTTTTGGGAAAGCGCCTCTTGATATTATGTCAGCTGGATTATGTTTTGTATCCACATAATTCCAGTTTGACACTTCGGAATTGACTTGAATATAATTTACCCTATGGCAAACAAATGTTTTAAGTGTTGCTGGTTCAAGTTTTAACCAGCATAGGACAATCTTGGAGTCAGAGTAATATTGTATGGTGTCGAACTCCATTTTTAAGCTTTCCTTCACCTTTATTATTAATTCAGTCAATAATGTTGCCGCACATAGTTCTAAGCGAGGCAAAGATAAGACTTTTGTGGGGGCGACTCTCGATTTTGAGGTCGCTATATTAATAAAAGTTCTTCCGTCTGCACTACACGATTTTACGTATATGACGGCTCCATACGCTTTGGTGGATGCGTCACAAAAACCGTGTAGCTCAATACGGTCCACATTATCCCCAATTAGTCTTCTTGGTACCATTATCTTATTAAGTGTGGGTAGATCAGATCGTAACCTACCCCATGTTTCTAGTATATCTCCGGAAATCTCTTCATCCCAATCCTTTTTTTCCTTCCATAGCTCTTGGATTAAAATCTTGGCAGTTACTGTAACTGGGTTGACTAATCCTAATGGATCAAAAAGTCTTGAGATATCGGACAATATATTTCGCTTAGTTGGCTTTAGCTTGCATTCCCAATTGCATTTTATTGCAAACTTGTCAATATCTGGCATCCAAGCTACTCCCAGAGCTTTAATGCTATCTGCCTGCTCCTTATCAAACTCTAGGCGCATGCCTCTGTCGACTTTTGGAATATTTTCTAAGACTTGTGCGCTGTTGGAACACCATTTTCGCAAATGGAATCCTCTTTTTCTTAGCTCACTGGAAATATATTTTTGGATTTCCTGTGCTTGTGAGACACTATTCTCACCTGTCATTAGATCATCCATATAAAAATCGTTTTTGACAATGCTAGCCATTTTAGGAGCTTCATCCTCTATCTCTTCTGCTGCCTGTTGTAAGCATTTTACTGCTAAATATGGTGCAGCAGCTGTGCCATATGTCACTGTTTTTAGTGCATATGTTTTTAGAGGGTCATTTCGGTCCCATCGCCAGAAAATCAACTGAAACTTTTGGTGCTCCTTCTGTACCCAAATCTGTCTATACATCTTTTCAATATCCGCAGAGATAGCAAATTTATATTTGCGAAATCTCAGCAGTATATTGAAAAGATCCTCTTGCAGTTTAGGTCCAGTAAGGAGCACGTCATTAAGGGCTAAGTTATTCGATGTCTTACAAGATGCATCAAAAACTACCCTTAATTTCGTAGTCGTACTATCTGGCTTTAAAACACAGTGATGAGGGAGATAATATTTACTGTTTATTTTTTCTGGGCTCTGAACCTCAACCATGTGTCCTAAATCGATATATTCTTTTAAGAATAGAACATATTGTTCTTTCAGCTTCGAATTTTTCTCTAGCTCTCGCTCTAAGGTCAAAAACCTCCGTTTGGCTTGTGACTCAGAGCTACCTAATTGCATCATATTAGACTTAAAGGGCAATTTAACTAAGAACTTCCCATCCGAGCCTTTGCTTACATTATTCGCAAAGATATCCTCGCATAGGATTTCTTCCTTAGTAAATTTCGGAGCCTTTATATTGACTTCTTCAACTTGCCAAAATCTCTGAAGTTGCTCGTCTAAGCTGTCTAACCTTTCGGTTACTGTGCCACAAACTGCTGGTGATTCCTTTATCACCAACGGACCAGTGGCTACCCATCCAAACTCTGTTTTATTTAGTCTTATTTGACCATTATTCAGAGTTGTTGTACCTTCTAACAAGGTCTCATAGAATTGCTCAACTCCCAACAGCATATCTATTCTTTTTGGAATATTAAATGATGGATCAGCTAAGCCTAAGTCTGAAGCCACTTCTCCTATTTCAAACCGGCGAGCCGGTAGCTCAGAGACAATATTTTTCATTACTAACGTTTCAATTTGTGTATTGAAACTGGAATTTTTGGATCTTATGTGAACTTCTAAGCACTCTTTTATATGTGCTGTTCCTCCAGAAATTCCTTCAATGGAAGTTTGAATTTTACTTCCTTTAATGCCCAGTTTCTTCTGCATAGCTGCAGTAAGAAAATTCACCTGCGAGCCGCTATCAAGCAGAGCTCGACAGTCATGCCAATTTCCGTCCTTATCTTTTACTTGAACTATGGCTGTGGCCAGTAAAATATACTTTTTTTTATCTAAATTACTGGACTTACTGACTGTGGCATTTTTCGCATTTTTGTTAGAAGGCTTATGCAGTAAGACATGATGGGACATTTTACAATCAGAACACACCTTTTTACAATTTTTGTATTGGTGGTCTCTGCCTAAACAGCGGCCGCATACCTTATGCTTAACCACCGTTTCCCATCTGTCTTGGCTATTTAAAGCCTTGAATTTATAGCAATTCTCCAAAGGATGAGCACCTTTGCATTTCAGTATGCATGCTTCGTCCTTTCGGAGTTTATTATTGCTACTGGGCCTTATTTGACTCGCTTCTAGAGCGAAAAATTCGTGCTCCAGGAGTTTGAGCAGCGGCTCTAGCGACTGAATTTCCCTAGAGTTGCTGAGACCGCTCTCATATTTTGACCTCAATGGGTCACTTAATTTCCGTAGAAAGAGGAAATTAAATAGGCTCTGAAGAATATCTTCATTCTTCAAGCCCATGGCTTTTATAGCCTGGACATTTTCTTGGATCGTGTCCAAAAGAGCCTTAATGGTCGATGCTGAATCCCCGACATGGGGTGCATCGACCAAATTTTTCAAGTGCACACTTAGCACTGCTCTTTTGTTGTTGAATTTAGCATCCAACAAGGACCATGCAAGTTTGTAATTTGCGTCAGTCGGCGCCAAACTTGCTATGGTGGCAGCTGCGTCACCGTGTACCTTTGTTTTTAGGACGCACATTTTTTGTGCGTCCGGAATCATAGTTGATCCTATCAGTTGTTGGAACAACTCTTTGAAAGTCTTCCATTCCTCATATTTGCCAGAGAACGACGGAATATCGACTCTAGGCAGAGTGAATGGAAGACTCTCGCTTCTTGACCTAGAGGCAAGTTCCTCATAGGCCTCGTTAAGCGAGAAAAAAGTTTCTGTCAGATCATCATCATCGTACTCATCCATGTACGTGATGAAAATTTCCTGACAGTTTTTCTTTGCTTGTCTCACTTCGCTCATGGGTTCATGTCCAGCCTTAACTCTATTTAAGGCTGACCGATATTCACCCAGCAAATATGAGAATTTTTTACACACATTTTTCGTGCGTTTATCACCCTTAGAGTCAGGCTTCACGGCCTTCCCTAAGGGGTTAATGGAACTTAATAGTACATGTGTTTTATAAATTAAACCACGTACCTGCTCGCCGTACTTCTCCTTGAAGTACGGCGTCTTTTTTGCCTCTGCTGAGAGTTCGAGCAACCTCTTGTCGTTGAGCTCGAACTGCTCAGTGATGGCAGTCAACTCCTCCTTGTACAGCCCTAGCTGTACCGAGTCTGTCCGACTCGCTTCTGCCGCCGCGGTGTTGTAGAGGATTTCCAGGGCTCCTCCTAGAGCCTTCTGGGTTTCTATTAACTCCATAGTTGTCTCCATTTTTCCACAACACGCACGAAAAAATTTTTTTTTTTTTTTAAATATATTTTATTTATATATATTTAAAAAAAACAAACACACGGGTTTTTTTTTTTTTTTAAACACACGCGTACCGAAATTTTTTATAAAATTTAAATTTTACTTCACAATGTTCACATCACGTCGGGGTCACCAAAATGAAAACGGCAGAAATGAAGTACGCGACACGAGTTCCAAAACAGACTGATGAGCCGCTTTCACGGCTCCTTTATTTATATCAAAATCTTATTCTAACTTATCTCTATATTAAGCTACGGGGGGTTACATGAGCGCCCTAAGCGATAAGTGTGTATTTATATTTAGGGTCACAATGTGTAATGTTGCATTGCGTGGGTCCAGCTGCTGTCATATGCATATGCTGCGGACTCCTACACGCTGCTTTGGTCAGGCCTATCTCAAGTGTTGGACTGATTTATATTTAACCTTTTGAACTCATCTGCTTGACAAAGTATTTATTCGATTCAGAAAGTTCATTGCCTTCTAAACGTTGCTGGTGTCAAAAACTTATTTCTAGTGCATTGTTTATGAGTTGACAACGGCAAGAAACTAATCTTAGCACTCTAAACTTCATCTCAACTGCAGTGTTCAATCCATGTGTACTCTATAGGATTGAACAATATTTATATTCCGTTTGTCCGTTAGACTGTCCTTTTGTCCGTCTGCTCTTGTCAGTCTGTTCTTCTGTATGTTAGTTCGTCAATCAGTTAGTACGTCCATCTGTCTGTCTATTTGTCTGGCAGTTTGTGTCTCTGTTTGTTCGTCTGTCTGTATAAATAGACAAAATTCAACTAGTTTAAAAGCTAGAGACTCAAAATTTCGTATGAAGTTGCCTGATTGACATACGGAGACGAAGTTTATTTCAAACTTTTGGTAGCACAACCACGGCCTTTGCAAATCGAAGTTTCCAAATTCAATAATAGTCAAATACTCCATTACAATGTTAAATATAAAAAATATATGTAACATTTTCTACTCTAATTTATAGGATCATTACTGAAATTAAATTAGGAAGACAATAGTGTATCTTGAATTTGGTATTTTTTGTTGTTGTCAGAGTATTACGTATAGTAATGGTATACAAATGCATATGAGTCAGTCGAAAGGATCTTTGCCACGCTTCCATTTCATTTGATTAAGCAGCGCAGTCTACTTTGCTTTTGTCTACTGCTTTCGAATCACTGTAGTCGTTTGAAAATGATTCAATTTTCATTTCAAAGTCAAATCAGAAACTCAATTTGAATGGGACTCTCTATCTCAATGTTTATCTGCATCTGTAACTGAAACTGAATCTGAATCCGAACTAGGGTACTTCGTATGCCAAATGCATAATTCCGAGTGCTGTTTTTTTTTTTTTTATTCGAATTTGAATTTCATGAACGTCACCGCGAATCGGGGGCGCCACGTGGTAGGCGCGGCATTTGCGTTATTAAACTCTGGCGACAGCCATAAAACACCCAAGCAGAAATTAAAAATCAATAAAAGAATACGACAATGCGAACGAGTACTCGTTCGAGTACTCTCATCAAATCACATCGACTCGACTCGACTCGACTCGAAGCGAATCGAATCGAATTGAATCAATTGTCATTCAGCGAGCGCAGCGCGCAGTCAACACAAAATCTCACTTTTTCCCATACCCAGACTCGTTCAACAAATCGACAGATCAGGGCTGACAATCGGGGTATGTATGTATGCATGCATACATTGGTTTCTTATAAGTAAATTAATTGTGACAATACTCAATTGAATTGATTTGAAATTATCGCATTCAGCTGTCAGACGATTTTTTTAAATTCCCTCAATTTTCAATCTCCAGTCTTTTCCCCCTAAATTTTATGTGATTTTACTTCGATCGAAGACCCACATATACATACATGTACATATGGTAAATGAGAGTCTCACGATTGGGATTCGACTTGTCAAATTGAGTATAATCAACATTCGTTACATAATTCTGAATATACGTAAATAGTATAGGCGATTGCTCAGAAATCGAGTCGTAATACTGCTCTGAAATATTCTGAAAGAGTCTAAATTCGTGTGATACTAAATACTTAAACATATGTATGTACTTCTTTTTCTTTTCTGATTCTTGACATTTTTTTTTTTAGAATTTTTCGCATAAAGAAATTCTAAACCCCAAATGACTTACTCTACAGTTTAATTTTTTAATTGTTTCAGCTTACAAAAACTAAAGATTTTGCCGAAGGTAAATAAAAAACGAACTCAACGTTTCTTTTAAATTTTTTAACTAACATGCAAATTTTTAAACTAGAACGAAATTTAACTTTTTATCAGCCGAAGGTTTTATACCCTAGCATAAGCTGAAGGTAAGAAAAAAAACGATTTCAACTTTATTTTTTTTTTAATTTTTTAATTAACAAAAAAATTTTTAAAGTAGAACGAAATTTAACTTTTTATCAGCCGAAGGTTTTATACCCTGGCATAAGCTGAAGTTAAAAAAAAAAAATTTCTATTTTTTTTTTAATTTTTTAACTAACAAATACATTTTTAAAGTAGAATGAAATTTAACTTTTTATCAGCCGAAGGTTTTATACCCTAGCATAAGCTGAAGATAAAAAACAACAATTTATTTTTTTTTTTTAATTTTTTAACTAACAAAGAAATTGTTTAAGTATAACGAAATTTTACATCAGGCGAAGGTTTTATATCTCAGCATAGCTATAGAATATGGTGATCTTTATTATATGCTGACATTTCTTTTTGGGTTTCATTCTTAAAATAAAATACTAATATCCAAGAGTATTTCAAGTTCGCATACATATCATTTTTTAGTCAATTTCCACGTATTTCGCTGTGTTTTGATTATTATTAATAATTTTTTATTCTCCCATTTCTGTTGAAAGATCTGTGATCGCATTTTACTGCTTGTCTTTACAGTTTATTTTCATTGAATTTCTGTTGTTGCTTTTGTTGTTGTTGTTGTTTCTTTTGGTTTTTCTGTTGTTCCAAATTGAATTCATTTACATGCATCATATTTCTTTTGTGCTGTCCCGTGTTTTGTTGCGTTGTATTGTCCATGTTGGACAATTTGTTTTGTTGTCAACACTCATGAGAGCGACAGCAGCAGCAACAACAACAACAACAAGAGACAAACGAACATGGCAACTTTTTATTATAAATAGACTCGATGTGAAGTCTATCACAGTGTGCGTGTGTGTGTGTTTGTGCGGACAGCGTGGAGAGAGAGCAGCTTTTGTGTGTCTCTCTCTGCACTTCTTCGCCTTGTCTTACGATCTCTCTATGCGTTGCTCGAGTTGGCTCCAAGGCCGGCAACAATCAACTGGCTCGTTGGTCTAGGGGTATGATTTCCGCTTAGGGTGCGGGAGGTCCCGGGTTCAAATCCCGGACGAGCCCAAGTGAAGTACATTTTTTTTTTGTTTAAATTTTTTTTATTTTTTAAAAACTACTGTTACTAAAATTAACAAAATATTTTTTAATCTTTCTTTAAAGCTTTTTCTGGACATACGATTCTTATCACGTTTTATGGGCTCATCGGGCCTCATCAATAAATCGATAAAGATCATAAGCAGGCAAAGCCAATTGACTCACGCGCCTCTCCCTAATAAAACCGAGAAATCACTGCAAAATGTGACCAAATTTACGATGCATTTCTGGTAACCAATTCGATTGTTCGGTCTTGTGACTCAACTATGTATATACATACATACATACATACACAGAGCTGACGGAAAGCGTAATCCCCATAGAGCAGCGTGTGCTTTATGGGCCCCATGAAATTAACTCTAATCAATGGTTGTGATTTAAAAAGATTTCCCAAACTTTATGTCGGCGCATTAGGCGCATTATTTATGGCGCCTCAGCACTGAAAAGTCATACTATATACTGTGCCAGCTGATACTTATGGCTATAGCTATGGCTATATGGTCGTAAAAATCATTTTATTGGCTTGCCTCGCATATAGATGGTGCGATTAAAGTGCGCGAAGAGCTGACCATAATTTATAATCACAACAAACACGAAACAAATGAGAATACGCGATTCTCGGATGCGCTGTAAGGTAGAGGATCGTTAATCATAGTTCGTGGACTTTACAAATAGTTTCCAAATAATTTGCTTATAATTTTTTTTTTAATTTTAAAACTAATTGTGAAATTATCCTATATATTTAAAGTTTTTCCATATTATTTAAGCATTTATTGAATAAGATTTGTACAATGTTGCATTAATTTTAATTTTAAAAAGTCTTAAAGTTATTTGTAGTTTTATGTCACATTGAATTTTTTACAAATGTAAACTGCCTTATTTTTAAAAATGTTTCCAAACATTTTATAGAAGTGTAAAATATTTAATAAATTTTTGAGCAATTACCTTTGTATTTTCTTTATATTTTATTCTAAGAAATATATTAAACTTTTTCGTTGGTATACAAAATATTCAATTAGTATTTTTTAAATATTTTATTTTATTAAAAAAAAAAAAAAAAAATTCGTAGGTATATTTTCGAGAAAATTTTTAATAAATAAAATATTTAATGCTTTAGTACTTTTAATATATTATACCTAATCGTTTTATATATTATAATTGTATTATAAATTATAATAAATTTTAAAAATACCTAAAATACATTCTTTAAGTATTTTTTATTTTTTAAAATTGTTACATATTTATTGTTTTGTTTTATTTGTTTTTGCCATTCCAAGGATCCATTCATAAGCTCGTATCAAGTTGCTACTCAGAATGAGATTCGCCACGATCCGATTCGATTCGCTCCACTATGATCATATAAATCTTGCATACATACACACACATATATATGTATTATACAACTTGATTGTGGACAATTTGGTGCTGTGATTTAACTGCAGTTGAATTGTTGATATAGCGTCAAGATGACAACTTGACATTTAAGATCTGATGATTTATTCGAGGACTGCCTTGTGATTTATGAGGTGTCGTTTTAGATTAGCGAATGACTCCTCGGGTTAGCGTTCGCTGCAGGCCTTATGTAGGCATAGGGCGATAAGCACAGCTCAGCATTACGAGTAATACGAATGGAAATACGAAATACGTGGATTTTCGCCTGGTTCAGATGGTCAGGGCGAGGTTGATAAGGCGCTTCAAGTGTGTGCAACACTGTTAGGACCAAGGCCTGGCTAGGCTGTGCCAGGGGTGGGTCCGTCTGACTGCTTGGACTTGTTGCAGGCAGCCTGGCAGCCTGGCAGCCTGGCAGCACGGCAGCAGCTGCCCCTATGCCAGCCCGAAGGCGCGTCAGCATAAATTACACAGCAGCTGACTGATGTCAGCGCAGTCGTCGCAGCTAATTAACAGTTTTGTTATAAATTACACCAAAGTCATTACAATTTTCGAGCAGCCCAGGGAGCGCACATTTGGAGCGTCAATCATGCGTTAACTGACAGAGATGTGACAACTAGGCGACATCCAGGGGACCGGCAGAGGCGCTGACTAGCGGATACATTTGTATCTTTTAGTTGCTCAAGTTGCTCGAGCCTGCTTGGCTGTCAACTCCTTGATCATTTTTCTGTGAAACGCGCTCTACACCTCTCTCTGTCTTAGTCTCTCTCTGTCTGTCTCTCATCGGGCTACACCCCCGCTGTGTTGTGACATTGTTGCCACTGCTGCTGCTCGTTGTTGTCTCTGGATATTTATGGCTTCCTCGTGTCATTTTCATAATGTTGCGTTTGACACTTTCCCTTTGGCTGCTGGCACGCCTCCGGCCCTGGACCCGCCCTGAGACTGTCGCGCCGACTATTTATTATCTCGCATAATGTAGCATGTTGCCTTTATTATTATTATTAATTTTTTGCCTTTTGAATGACACGACAAGCACGACGACGACTGTCAACAGGCACTCGGCTTAAGTAGTCTGGGTGGCACTTCCGAGAAAGGGCCCTACATATGACAGCATCTGAAGTCTTTCAAATCTGTGTGTATTCGTAAGATAAATATACCCATAGTATATAGTACCCAAGCCAGACCAGTTCGCCCTGATCAGACCAAGTAATTTTATTCTTTAGAGAAGAGTAAAGCTTTTAGCTTGAATGTAGAGTAGCTCTATTATTATTATAATAAATTATTATAACTATGTATTATTATAAATTATTATTTTTTTTTTATAGTTTTAAAAATGCATGTTTAAGATTTTTTCCAATTTCTTATTTTTATAACTTAAGTGTTTAAATCATTTAGTGATAATAAATAAATACTAGTTATATTTACTTCTTATTATTTATTTACTTTGTAATTTTTTTGAAATTGTAGAATACTTACAAACATTTAATTATTATTATAAATTATTAAATAATTATTATAAAATTATGTATAAAATTTTTTTCAACTTCATGTTTTTATTACTTAAGTTTTTAAATAATTTCCTGAGGTTTAGAATATTTGAACACTTTGTTAACATCATTCATTTTAATTTAGTGCAAATAAATACTAGTTATATATATTTTTTATTATTTATTTACCTTGTAATTTGATTGAAAATCGCAATCATTGTGCACGTATTTCAAGTTTCAATCCAGGTGATATATACGCCGATTTTGCAGCCGTTCTATTGATCTGCTTTGAGGTAACACACGATATTATAACTCATAGCTCTGGGCTGTCAGTCGCATGAATTATGACAAGGAAGTCGAGAATAAAATACGATTAACAGTACGTAATATGCATACACACACATGCAAATACACACACACACACATACACACACTCATACACTTCTGTTGATTCAATAGAGAATTTATGACCCTGCAAGGCCTTCAGTTGTAGCTGCAATATAAATACTTCAGCTGCTGTGATTATTATTATGGCACTGCGAACCACAACTCCTCGTCCCCCTATCCAACGAGTACACCCACCTACAGCCCCTTCCCGAAGCGTGGAAAACCTAGAGAGCCCAGCCAATACCTTGGCCAAGTTGTTTGGCTCATTTGACGGCTCTCTGGCTCGGGCTCTGACACTTCAAAGCGACCGCCGACTTTTTGGGAGCGCGTTACGTCGTACCCCAATATATTATTGATAGACGGATAGCCTGCCTAGGCAGCCAGATAGCCAGTATATAGATAGCGGTGATATATGGGCTGCACTGGTCAGCGCCGCTCAAATGATTTTGCTTTGTCGCCCGCCTGTCCAGATACGATACGATACGAACAGCGCACATCGCACGTCCGACATGGGACATCATAAATAACAGGGGCCAGAAAAGCCCACGGCTTAGTGGATTTCCTTTCCATTCGATCGGCGGTCTTTACTTTGCATAAATCGAAACGTTAATTTACTAAGGCCTACGACAATCAGGTCAGCTCGGCCGAACTGTCAGCAGCTTTGCGACAGAAATCAGCGTCAATTCAGTAATTAATTTCTTTCTGAATTTGTTGCCACTAAAATTTCAAAAATTGTAAAGATATAAACAATTTAAGTTAATAAGTTTTCGAATTTTTTGCATAATTTTTTTGGAAACTGTAATGCCATAAATAAAGTAATTAGAAGGGTGATTCTAATAAGATTTCAAAACTCGTGAAGAAATAAAAAAATTGGGAATATAATTTTCAAAATTTTTTGTAGAAGTTTCTGGAGACTGTAGTAAAGTTATAGGTGGAATAACAGTGCTATAGTAAAAAGTTGGATAAATTCTATATAGGTTTTCAAAACAGAAAAAGCAGTAGAAATGCCAATATAAAATAAGCTGAAATAAGTGCTAGTATGAGAAGTCGAAATATTTAAAATTAATAGATAATAAATAATTAGTAAATAAATAAATAAATAATTAATAAATTAATATTTGAATAAATAACTTCAGTAATAAAAGGTTCAGTTGCCGTAATATTTCTATCTAAACTTCCAAAAAAAAGTAAATAGTAGTAAGAGAGCTAAATGCTAGAAGTAGCAGGGGCAATAAATAATATTATAAAATTTAAAAAAATAGTAGAATTTATAGTAATAGTGCTTTGCTACAAGTAGTAGCAATTAAAAGCTAAGCCTAGTACAAGGACACGCTGACGAGACTGCGACCCGTACTGCCGTGTGGCGACTCCCAGACGCAGTTACATCGCCCGACAGCCACCTAATGTAGTCCAAATAATCTGGAGAGTATAAATAATTCATGCACTGTCAAGATAGCCGATAGCCAAAGCCGCCTGCTAAGTGTGATATCGCCAGAAGTTGCTAAATATGGGCTTGACCTGCCGCTGCCAGTGTTGCTGTTATGCGTTGAGTTGCTGTTGCTGTTGTGTTGCTGTCCCTTGTCCGTTGTTCGTTTTCCGTTGTCCGTTGGCCACATTATTAAGCCAATTCAGCGGCGGCAGATAAATAAATAAAATTTGAAACATCGCCACAACAATAAAAGGCGACAGTACACGATTTATTAAACGTAGCGGTGGCTCTTGTTGCTGCTGCTGCTGCTGCTGGGGACCAAATGAAGAGACAGCAACAACAACAGCAACATCAGCAACCGGCAGCTGCCACCGTTGCTGCTCACATTACTCTTTTTGGCGTGGCAGCGACAACAACACACGACTCGGATACAGCTACAGCTACAGATACATTGCTATATAGTAGAAAACAAAACATACAATACTTGAGGTTGAGGTCGAAATGACTAATGACCAGCGATTATCAAGCGATAAAAGGCAAGAGAGAGGGAGACAGGCAGAGAGAGAGAGAGAGAGAGAGAGACAGACCACCACAACAACAATGATAATTTATTATTGTTTTAAACATTTGTGTTTTGCGCTCAAACGAGATACATTTGTCTCCTCCTCCTCCTCCATCGAAGCCGTCGCCTGTTGTTCATTAAGACAATAAGGCGAAGGGTCGCCCGATTCGTGTCTGAGTACCAAGCATAAAGGGAGCGCGACACACGTATGTATACATATGTATGAGGGCACCCGATACGACATACATATTCAAATTTGCTTTCAGCATACGCGAGAGTCGGCGGCGGCTGCAACTTGTAATTAGTTGGTCTTTTATAACCCGCTTTATTTACTACTGTCTACTGTCTTCTGTCTACTCTCTACTGTCTGAGTGTTGAGTTTTCTGCTACCAGAAGCAGCAGCAGCAGCAGCAACAGCAACAGCAGCAGCAGCAGCAGCAGCAGCCCACAGACAACAATAATAAACTTGAAGATTCATGAAAGCGGCAAAGAAAAATAAACAGGCAAAGAGACGTAAATTTCAGTCTTTCAGTATTTCATTTCTTTTGTGGCCTTCCTGCCCCTTCCCGCCCGTGACTCTAGGTGCGGAAACTATCTCAAGCCCACAAAATGAGCAAGGTTTGGGCTCAAAGTCTGACGAAGTTAGACTACTCTAGGGAAGACTGTCTTAGAGTCAGATAATACGTGCTTAATTAGTTTTGGTATATTTTATGTTATGATAATTAATTAACTTTCAAAAAAATATATAAAATATATTATAATACTTGGCTAGTACTTTTAAGATTTTCAGCTTTCAGAGTTTAATAAAAAGTTAAGCTTAGACGGAAACAGCAATTAAATAAATAACCAAATTATAGAAAAAATAATCAATAAAATAAAATTTTAATACTTTTGTATTAAGAATTTTATGTTTTTTTTTTTATTTTTGTAATTGTTTTGTATTAAGAATTTTATGTATTTTTATTTATTTGTTTTCAGTTTTTGTAGAAAAATAATTGTAAAGTGAAATCAATATTGTATGCTCCGACAAACGTCTCATACGATTTATGGGGTAGGGTATTCGAAACCGGGATAGCCGAGCCTGAGCGATGATCTTTGCGTGGCTCGTTGTAAATGCGAATCGGTCGAAATTAAAAATAAATTTATGACTTAAGTGCCTATAAATTATATTTCTTGTTAAAATTCTATTGTTTCAGTGCCGTGTTGTTGTGCTGGATTGTTAATTTCGCTTTGTATCTTTTGTGCTCGACTTTCTTCTTATTTATTTACCTTTTTCTACATTTTTTAATTGCTAAATTATTCACCATGTGGCCGCTGCTTCATAAATTTTCTGACATTATTTACGAGCCGCTAATGAAGCCGAGTAGTTTCCCGATGATTTGCACACAGATACCAATGATAATTCATTAATTATGAACATGGCTACAAAAAAGAGCTGAACAGAAAATAAAAAACGAATATAAGAAAAACAACAAAACACCACTCTACCAGTAGACCGATTGGTTTACGACCCAAGGCGATTGCCCGCTCACAATTGCTTGCAATTAATTGTAAATCTGTGGCGGAATACCCCTACCCATGACTGATAAGACGCCCCACTTCACCACATGCAGGCACTCGAAAACAGATCAAGTCACATAAATTTCAGGGGGCATTCTCCGTGCCTCTCGTGCCTTGTTTATGGCCGAATATTTCAGTTTTCCACTGCCCGAGCATTTTGTATATTTCTGTGTCTGCTTTTCTTTCGGATTCAGAGTTGAATTCGGATTCGAAATCGGCACTCGATTCGGTTTTCGTTTGAGGTCTTTCGGGTGATTTGTTATTTATTAAACACTTCGACACGAATTTTTGTGTCTCAAGATTTGTAAAACACTCTGCCCTGCTCTGCTCTTGTCTCTCTGATTTTTTATGGATTATGCCGCGGCGTGGGGAGCAAAACGAGAGCGGATGATAATGTGTGAATCGATTTATTCGTCGCTGAGACTGAATAAATAACACACTTTATGAGTGAAGGATCAAAATAAATACTTTGGGGTTATCTGACATGAAATTTAAAATTATGTATTAATATCTATTTCATCATTTGAGAGTTTAGACTATTTTCTTAAGTATTTGAAAATTAAAAAAAAATTAGTTTAAACTGTTTTTTTTTAAGTATTTGAAAATCAACAAAAAATGTCTTAATATAGTTTTAAATGTAGTCCCTAAAAGTAAAAATGATTTAAAATACCAAATTAATTAATTTAAATACCAAACTATAATTTAAAATAATAAATATATTCAATGAAAAAAACTTATTATTACATATAACGAACTTTGAAATGATTAAAAATCTGAATTGAGGCTCAACATATTTTGAAACATTTGCAATAAAATTATTACAGCAAAAAATTACAGGAAATTATTAACTGTACTCTGATATACCCTGTGACCAAAAAAAATGTATATAGTATAATTGTTGTATTTGTGAAAAAATGAATTTGTTTATTTTCTTTTAACTCAATTCTCATGATTTATGAGAAACAACAAAAATAATAAATGGAAGCAGAGAAAGCTTGTTGAGCGATTTATCTTAATTTAGCTGGAAACAATTCTCGGCAGTTGCCGCAAATATTTATTACCCCAATTACACGATTCATTCACGAAAACCCGATCGGTTGCCTCGCAGCCAATTCGCGTAGGGTATCAGATGTTCTATCACTCTGTGTTTCCTCTCCAGGCAGTTTCTTGACATTTTGTCACACCACAGCAGCAGCCCAATGGAAACATTTCATGCTAGATTCGAGTGGACAAAAAGCATAGAATAAAATATAGAATATAGAATAGTTCGTTGGCATGGATGAAATCGGTTTTCTTAATAAGACGACATAATTGCCGAGTGCCTAATCTAAATACAAGGCAATTAAAACGAATATTTATGGCGCTAATGTGCCACATACGCACTTAAAGTTCAAGATCTGGACCCGCGTTTACCCTCGTTATGGACTCACAGTACTTTGTATTTTATGCTTCCGTTTTCAGCAGATAATTTGTGTGGGCAATTACGAGTTTGTTTGACTGAGAAGAGTATCTGAGATATCTAAGATATCTGCCTGTTAAAAATAGTCGCACAGTTTTGGGTTTTTTCTGGTATTCTCAAGATAAACCGCAGACGACGACGCATTGCAAAATCCCCCTGACAAGTGTCAACTGAGAGGTGAGTGTGTGTGTTTTTTTTTAAACACAACTAAATGGAAGAGGGGTAGTGGTAGTGAAGTATAGTAAATTTTGGGGTAATATACGAGTAGTATACGGCTACTTAGCTCGAGGCTTACCTACTTAGGCGGCAGGCAGAGATAATAAACAGCTTTTCATCTGCATGGAATTTAAGAAGAAAACATTGCCGTAAAGTCTCGTTAGGGCAGACAGACAGACGAGCCGACAGGCAGCTGGGGAGACCGACAGACAGACGATCAGACCGACGATCAGATCATCTCAGTGAGTCTCGTGAACGTGCTACGCTGACAGCTGCTTTGGAGACCGACAGACCGAACGGAAGATGTCTAAATTTAGTAGCTCATAGAGCAGATACGGTTAGTTTGCTCTGCTCGAGATACGAGATAACCCGGTCGGGGCCGGTAGATTGTGATCTTGAGATTTGCAAGATCTCTGTCGTTGTCGTTGTCATTGTTGTTGACGTTAACTCTTAATGTTGATTGTCAGCTGGCACACGATTATCACTGCAGTATTCTATTTAATCTACCTGATTGTTGTTTAAAGACCTCTGGGCGGGTTATCATACCCGCTTATATGGCATATGGCATATGGTATATGGCATTTGGCATGCGGCACATGGCTCAGCCAATTGCCGGGGCATTATTAGACTAAACCCCCTAATTTATGGTATATGACGGGGCTTAACAGCTTAACATCCGATCTGAAGTGCGCTGGTGCCTAGTTTGCATCTCAAGGGAAATGAGTTCTCAACAATCTGCTCGTTGTTGTTTCGGTTAATTTATGGTTTTGGCCCGTCTGTCATAAGCGAAAATAAACGCAGGGCAGCACTGTGTAATTTCTACTCGTATTTAGTACTCGTAAACTCTCCTCCCGTTACGAGCTGTGCAATCTCTGGACTGTTTATGGATCTCGGCAGTTTATCAAAGGTTTTAGCACACAATCTTCTAATTGCTCTGCGATTTCGCGCTAAACTCTGTGATTTGTGATGTGAAGCGAGCTCAGCAGATTTGATTTAATTGGTGTTCCGATGGCATGGATAACGAGGTAGAATTACAATGCGGATATATCTATATATATATATGATTATTTTCTTGTTTTACAATATAAATTTACAGCTTAATTTTTTATGTAAGTCTTTGACAAAATGCGCTGGCTAAAACCACTGTAAAGTGCTTTACACTGAGAGCAAAATGGTGTAGAAAAGTGTATCAGCCTGCATTAGTGAGCAGCTTTCTTTTCTGTAGATAGATAGATGGATAAGATTTCTTGCTTGTTCTTCGACTCTTTTCTGTGTATTTTATTTCATCAACACATTTCGGTTTTCAGTTTGTTCTATGACAAACTCTACCCATTAAGTGTGCTTATATCCTGTCTATATCTCATAGAGCTTAATGAAAATATTGGTTTTCTTTTGTATCGATTTGAGAAAGTATCTCAAACTTGTCCTTTGAAATATAAGTAGACGAGAATCTTAAAAATTTAAAATTTAAATTTAATTACAATGTATGTATTAGAATTTCGATATATTTTAGCGACTTCTTTATTCAGCTATACACTTTTTGCAACAGTTATTTATATGCAAACCTATATTTTATTGGTAGTATTACTAAGCCAAAATATGCATCACCATCGAAAAAAAAACCAGAAGTTTTAGCTGCTTTGTGCCTCAGTTAAATTTAGGTAAATGCTTTGAAACAATGTAATAATTTTAAACTTATCTCGTCAAAAAAAGCTATAAAACCACGTATATGATGTATATCTGACTATTTTGGAAGATTTACAAACTTTTATAAAATAATCTAGCTGTTTTTATCTTATAATAGTAAATTCATGTTTGTTTTCTCCCTGAAGTTATCTTGACTTTGAGACTATGCTTATCTCTTCTCTATTTTTGTTGAACTGAGTCACACTTAGAATCGATTGTGCCGCGTATCGACCTGTCCAACTGGGCTATCGATGCCCGACTGCGGCGTGGGCTCCACGGGCTGCAGCAGCCCGAGAAGTTGCGAAACGTTGAGAGAGTCGACTGCGGGCTCGAGTTGGAGCTGTCAGTCGCTTAAGCCGCCCACCTTCGGCCGTCTGCTGTCTGCTGTCTGACAGTCTGTCTGGCAGTCTGTCTGACAGTGGCACTCGGCCGGTCATTTAATCACAGTATTAACTCTTTCGCTGAGCCGCTGTCAGTCTTGTCTCATTTCTGTTGCGCACGCAGGGGTGTAGAGACGTTATAAACACTACTGTCTTCCAACTGTCAAGTCGGTCTAAGTTTTGAGCGCAAAATACAAAATACAAAAGCCGACTTGACAGCTGAACGGTCTCTGGCCTGGCCTGGTCTGGCCTGGCTCTCCCTCTGGCCATGTCTCCGCTCAGCGAGCTGCCCCTCGAGCTGCTACTCCCTGCTTTTGTCCCAATGATTATTATGTGTTTTGTATTTCTGACCAATGACACACACACAAACACACACACACAGACTTACACGCTCTCTGTCTCTCTCACTCGTGTGCCTGCGCATTCGTTTAGGCTTTTAAACGCTTAGGCCGACTTATGTTGGTCTTAACGCGAGCGGTCGGACACTTTGGACGGACAGCCGGACACTTGGACAGTTGGAGACGCCTCAGCTCGACGTCGGCGGCAAAACTTGAAATGAATTCGGACGCGCTTCGGATAATGAAAACGAAACGAGGCGCGCGTTCCATGCAGCGGGCAACAGCAGAAGCAGAAAAATAAAGTAAAGAAACCAAAAACAGAAACTGAAAACAGAAAACTGAAAAAAACCCCCCCAAACCGACAGAAGAATAAAAACGTCAAAAGTGATTTTGCGCTTTGGTCAGCGGCAAAGTAAAATCAAAAAGCGCCGCCGTCGCCAGCGTCGCTGCCAACGTCAACGTCGACGTCGTCGCCATCAGCACCTTCGGCCCTATCTCCTCCCTCCAACTGGGGCACTTTTCAGAGCTCCGATTCCCTTTTGTATCCCCCCCAGCCTCTAGCGATGTCCCTGGCCCGTTTTGTACAAGCTGACAGGCTTCTGGGCGATTGCAGGGGCTCTGGCGGGATCGGGAGGCTTTTGGGGGCATTTTGACATTTAATTTTTTGCTTACTTCTCGTGGACTCTTCGGTCATTTTGGCACGTACTTGGCGAAGAGCCTCGCGGCGAGCCTAAAAACGATTACAGTTGACAATTTAACCCGACGGCTGGCAGTTTTTGGAAAAATGAGTGCCAGGGATGCACGTCTAAATTTCAGCATTTATTGCCAGCAATTTTTGTTGAGTTTCGAAAGAAGAAAAGTAATTTTATAAATTTGGCAAAGACAATTTGAAGTTAATTAAATATCTTAAATTATTTTTGGTATTAGCTTCATATGTGTTTTTATTTTTTTTCAACTTTTTTGAAAATATTCTTATTTTTCTTATTTTATTATATATTTTCAGCTTTAACTACTTTGAAAACAAATTTATGTTTAAGTAGGTTAAAATTAAAACGTTAAAACTTGATAAAATTTAAATAGGTAATGGAAATTTTAATATTGAAAGCAAAATATAACATGTTATAGTTTTTATATACTTTATAATTTTGTTGCAATTTTTACATTATTTAAAGTCTTAATAAAATTGAATTAAATATTACAAATTGAATATTGAATTTATTATCTTTAATTTATTTTTTATATATTTTATAATTTTGTTGAAATAATAACATTATTTTAAGTCTTTATATAATTTAATTCAAAATTGAAATTTGAATATTCAAAGCAAAAATTAAAAAATAAAATGTACCCTTGATTTATTTTTTGAAAACGCAATTAAAAATAACTGCATTTGCAGTGTTAAAATTCCAATATATACGAAATTAAAAACAACTGCTCTTTAATTTAATTTGGTTTCAATAAAATATCTATTAATGAAATGATTTCAGCATGAAAAATTATAGTAATTACAGATTTTTCGAAGATTTTCTATCGTCAACTTGCTTAACTAAGAAATTAAAAGATTATTGCCATTTTATTTACCTTAGAACCAATGACTAAACTGCCCTCCCCCAACTAGCTAATGACTAGCAATCAGTTCTCATTCTCAATAGACCAGGCGCTCCTCAGACTGTAATTCATGCTCATGCAAAAATGCAGGCATATTTCAATTTGTGCTTTGTGTAGATTGTTTTGCTGCTTTTATTGTTGTTGTTGTGCTACGTGCAACGCGAAATTGTTTATAAATTATTGATTAAATGACAATGCGCTGTCAGAAATTGATTTATGGCCTGCGGGGCGATGCGATGCGACGCGGCGCTTTGCTGGAGGCACGCAACCAAATTGTGTGGGCACGAAAATACACTGAAAAATGATTAAGCAAACAATAAGCAAAAAAAGAAAAAGAAGCATAAAGAGAAAAACGAAAAAAAAACGGAAAATAATAATAAAAGATGGCCGACGCGTTCGCAAAGATTTATGACATCAAATTATATGTGAAAGGGAGCTCCATAAATGCGTAGCCCCACGTTACCCAACGAACCGGCGAGAGCCAGAGAGAGCCAACGGGGGCTAGAGAGGGCTAGGAATAAACAAAGTCGCCCGTTTTTATTAATTTATCATTGGACGTCGCGTCGAACAAAAAGTGACATTAAGTCAGTCATCAATCAAAATTACGAAATGAAAAACAAAAACGCAGCAATAAACGAACGATAAAGCTCCATTTCGTACTTGGGAACCGAAACCGAAGGCTGAAGGATTTCCAATGGGTTTTCAATTAACGATGGTCGATATCAACTGGAGGAGGGGCTAGTAAAATTTGATATACACAAAGCTAGCTGTGTCTGAGATTCAAGTCAATTACTCCTGTTTTTTGCTTTGATCGTTTGCAATTTGTATCTCAAAAAACCCTAGGAAAAAACTGTATTTTCGGGAAAATGTTTTCAACCTGCAATTTTTCTGAACGGTTCAATATTTTCTAATGCCGCAAGCTTTATTGTTAACAAGAAATGATATTGATATTTAACCTGCTTGGAAATTGTTTTTTTATAATTGCTTTATTCATAGGAAAGTAATAATATATCAAAATATCAAAATATAAATATATCGATATTTTTGCATAAAAATTATATATTTATATCGGAAAAATTTATTTTGCCAAATATCGAAAATACGATTGAAAACGGCAGAAATGAAGTACGCGACACGAGTTCCAAAACAGACTGATGAGCCGCTTTCACGGCTCCTTTATTTATATCAAAATCTTATTCTAACTTATCTCTATATTAAGCTACGGGGGGTTACATGAGCGCCCTAAGCGATAAGTGTGTATTTATATTTAGGGTCACAATGTGTAATGTTGCATTGCGTGGGTCAAGCTGCTGTCATATGCATATGCTGCGGACTCCTACACGCTGCGTTGGTCAGGCCTATCTCAAGTGTTGGACTGATTTATATTTAACCTTTTGAACTCATCTGCTTGACAAAGTATTTATTCGATTCAGAAAGTTCATTGCCTTCTAAACGTTGCTGGTGTCAAAAACTTATTTCTAGTGCATTGTTTATGAGTTGACAACGGCAAGAAACTAATCTTAGCATTCTAAACTTCATCTCAACTGCAGTGTTCAATCCATGTGTACTCTATAGGATTGAACATCCTGGCCCTGTTGAAAGGTGTACCTTTCAAAAAAATACATTCTTTATGTCTTGTTTTCTGGCCCTGCTAGATGGCCGTTGGTTACATAAGTCATATATTTCTTATGTCTTAATATATCTGGCCCTGCTAAACGACCGTTACTTATAAAATGACATTTCTTCTAAATATCTTAAATTGTATATCATTATTCTAAGCTATGCGGGGCAGGGCAATTGTGGCTGGCAAGAATTGTGACGGCATGCGGCATACTCGCTGGATGAGGATGATAAGTCCCACGACGACCCCAGCGATCAAGATCATTGCTGTGATGCTAAGAGAATAGTGAGCTGCATGGTGCCACTCCAGTTCGACCGGAAAACCCATAATCCGACCTTGGCGGGGAAGCTCTGGAATCTTGAATGCCTGGATACCTCCTTTTACCTCGATATGGTTCATCGCTGGAAGCTGGTCCGTTAGGTTTATCCTTGGTATCCAAAATGATACATCTGACGTCCGGTCCTCGAAAGCCCATAGACTGACATGCTCAGAATGCAGGTAACATCCGGCCTGAAGCTGCAGTATTCCTACGCCAGTGAGTTCCAATGTGCTTGTTTTGTCTGCACAGAACACATCCGCAATTATCTTGGTTGAGGCGGAGAATAACCAAGAGTTCGGTTGATGTAGTTGGTGCCAGGTTGTCTCAGGCATCATTACGTTTACATAGCATTCTTCGATAATGGGTGACCTTTTCGCAAGTAGAAGGACTTCACACTTGGTCGCCTTGTTACAATTGAAGAGAGGGTGACGCTGCTCGCAAATGGTTAGTTCCTCCATCTTCTGGCAGTGCTCCCAATTGTCTTCAGACATGCCATAATAAACAGTCCTCGCTTCATCCACTAGTATATATTTATACACGGGATTTATGCTGACGAAGCGCCCACTGTGTACCACAGGCAGCTGATATACTTGATATGCTCGCAAAATGTTTTGGCTGATCAGCGGAATCTTTACGTGGAACAGAATGGCTGACTTTGTTGTCCGGGCCTTCACTTTAGCAGTCCTTCCAAGCTCTAATGGATCCAAAGTAGGTAGCTGTAGTCCAGATGGCATGTTGAGCGTAATCTCCTGAATGTGCTTCTGGAACTGGGTAACGGGTAATAGGCTGCCCAGGAAATTTCCCTTCTTGTTCCACATCAGGTTGATGATGCCCTGCTGGAGATGTTCGAAGGCATCCATAGCCTGATTCAGCGTTTCGAAAGCTTGTAGAAACAATTGCTCATCGCCTACTCTGTCCGTGGCGTCTTTGATTTTCAATATGTTGTCGTCTATCCTCTGGAAATTTCCCCAGATTGCCTTGTTCTGCTTGTCGAGCACCTCCAGAGTAGCGTCTAGTACGGAGGACCGGTTGCGCAGTAGGTCCAGAAGGTATCCTTCATTTTCCCTGCCTTGGTCCACCCTCCGCATTAACTCTTCGGCCTGCTCTTCATCCATTAGACCGAAGACCGCACTATAGATGGACCCAAGTATCTGCAACGGCGCCCTTGGTAGACGCTGCTTGCCCGGTGTCCTTATGTGTTTAATGATATCGTCATGTTGTAACAGCCTCTTTGCTTTGCAGTCCAATGTCGATATCATTGAATTCACTTGTGCATCGTTTTTCAGTGTTTCGCCAATGTCCTGTGTCGCTGCCAACGCTTCGTCCACTCGGTATTTGAACGCGTCATAGTCCTCCATGTCCGCATGTATAATTATGTCCCACGATGTTCTTGACAGGCCGACAATTCCCTGATCTTCGTAAAATATCCCTGCCTTATCTCTGATTTGTGTTACATTTTGACAATTTGTGTTCTTAAAAATACTTAGAAATGCTAAGATACAAAGTATTAAATTTTTATTCTTAACCTTTCTTGGATTTGTTTGTCTACTTGCGGATACCTTATGTGGTATCTCGTTTCGATTATTGTTTTCATTTGAAATGTTTTTCTCATTTTCTTCCGTAGGAAAAGGACAAACATTGTGTGTGGATCTCATAACCACTCCATTGCTTGTCCTTACTTCTACCATTCGACAAAGTCCATCCTTTCCTATGATGGACTTTGTCACCCTGCCCCTCCTCCAATTGGTTTGAACCAAATTATCATCTTTTAAGAGAACTAGGGTGCCAGGTTCGATGTTCATTTTTGGATTTGCCCATTTGTACCTTTTTTGTAACTCGGACAAGTATTCCACGGACCATCGCTTCCAAAATTCTTCCGAATTTGCTTGGACTGCCTTCCAGTGGTCTCGGAACCCCTTATAACTTTTATTATTATCTGCGTCAACTATCGTTGACATAGCTTCTCCTAAGATAACATGGGCAGGTGTTAACACTTGCAAATCATTCGGATTGTCGGACAACGGTGTTAAAGGTCTAGAATTCAAAATAGCTTCAATTTGTGTCATTACCGTAGTGAGTTCTTCGAACGTCATTACACCGTTTGACACCTTATCAAAATGCTTTTTTACTGATTTAACACATGCTTCCCATAATCCTCCTACATGTGGAGATCGAACTGGTATGTTCACCCATTCGATCTGTTGTTGTGTACAAAATTGTTCCATGTCTCCCTGCTGCTGCTTGAAACATTCATAAATCTCCTTCAGTGAGTTTGCTGCCCCAATAAAATTTGTGCCATTGTCGCTATATATTTTCCTCGGGCAACTTCGTCTACCTATAAAACGCTTTAGTGCGCCTATGAACGCGGCTGCTGACAGATCCGAGACCACTTCTAAATGTGCAGCTTTAGTTGCAAAACAAACAAACACGCATACATAAGCTTTATCTATTCTTTTGCCCTTTATTTTATGATGAACCATTATGGGGCCAAGAAAATCAATTCCTACATTTAGAAATGGTCTGGTCTGTATTACCCTATCTTCCGGTAGGTTACCCATCATCTGATGAATCGACCTGGGCTGTGCCTTAAAACATCGGTAGCAACGTTTCACAACTTGAGTCGTTAGCTGCTTACCTCGCAGTGGCCAAAATTGTTGTCGCATTATCGCTAACAACCCTTGAGGTCCTATATGTAAATGTTTCCCGTGCAAATGCACAGTGAGAAGGTATACCCATTCATCGCTATATGGTAATAAAATAGGGTGTTTCGCGTCAAAACTCAGATGAGCATTCTGAATTCTCCCTCCCACACGAATAATATTGTTATGATCTAAAATGGGAGCTAATGATTTTATGTTTATTGATCCGGGCAAACATTCTCCTTTTTTCAAGAGTTTGTATTCACTGTGAAAATGTTCTTTTTGAATAATTTTCACAATAGTAACTAATGCTCTTTTTTTTAATTCCACCCAATTGGTTGTGTCAATTTTTCTACATTTAGCTATAAATTTTAGCACATTGGCTAAAACATTTTGTAGAAACTCAAAACTATTTTTGTGGTCAATTTTCCGGAACATTGAAGCTGAGTTGCTTACCAATGCCTTTAAATTTCCCTTTCTTTCGGGTACATCAAATGTTTCATCAAACTTTAATGCTGCCCTTGGGAGGTTAAGCCGTAAAAAGTCTGGCCCTTCAAACCAAAACTTATTCCCTACTAGCTCTTTTGGGAAAGCGCCTCTTGATATTATGTCAGCTGGATTATGTTTTGTATCCACATAATTCCAGTTTGACACTTCGGAATTGACTTGAATATAATTTACCCTATGGCAAACAAATGTTTTAAGTGTTGCTGGTTCAAGTTTTAACCAGCATAGGACAATCTTGGAGTCAGAGTAATATTGTATGGTGTCGAACTCCATTTTTAAGCTTTCCTTCACCTTTATTATTAATTCAGTCAATAATGTTGCCGCACATAGTTCTAAGCGAGGCAAAGATAAGACTTTTGTGGGGGCGACTCTCGATTTTGAGGTCGCTATATTAATAAAAGTTCTTCCGTCTGCACTACACGATTTTACGTATATGACGGCTCCATACGCTTTGGTGGATGCGTCACAAAAACCGTGTAGCTCAATACGGTCCACATTATCCCCAATTAGTCTTCTTGGTACCATTATCTTATTAAGTGTGGGTAGATCAGATCGTAACCTACCCCATGTTTCTAGTATATCTCCGGAAATCTCTTCATCCCAATCCTTTTTTTCCTTCCATAGCTCTTGGATTAAAATCTTGGCAGTTACTGTAACTGGGTTGACTAATCCTAATGGATCAAAAAGTCTTGAGATATCGGACAATATATTTCGCTTAGTTGGCTTTAGCTTGCATTCCCAATTGCATTTTATTGCAAACTTGTCAATATCTGGCATCCAAGCTACTCCCAGAGCTTTAATGCTATCTGCCTGCTCCTTATCAAACTCTAGGCGCATGCCTCTGTCGACTTTTGGAATATTTTCTAAGACTTGTGCGCTGTTGGAACACCATTTTCGCAAATGGAATCCTCTTTTTCTTAGCTCACTGGAAATATATTTTTGGATTTCCTGTGCTTGTGAGACACTATTCGCACCTGTCATTAGATCATCCATATAAAAATCGTTTTTGACAATGCTAGCCATTTTAGGAGCTTCATCCTCTATCTCTTCTGCTGCCTGTTGTAAGCATTTTACTGCTAAATATGGTGCAGCAGCTGTGCCATATGTCACTGTTTTTAGTGCATATGTTTTTAGAGGGTCATTTCGGTCCCATCGCCAGAAAATCAACTGAAACTTTTGGTGCTCCTTCTGTACCCAAATCTGTCTATACATCTTTTCAATATCCGCAGAGATAGCAAATTTATATTTGCGAAATCTCAGCAGTATATTGAAAAGATCCTCTTGCAGTTTAGGTCCAGTAAGGAGCACGTCATTAAGGGCTAAGTTATTCGATGTCTTACAAGATGCATCAAAAACTACCCTTAATTTCGTAGTCGTACTATCTGGCTTTAAAACACAGTGATGAGGGAGATAATATTTACTGTTTATTTTTTCTGGGCTCTGAACCTCAACCATGTGTCCTAAATCGATATATTCTTTTAAGAATAGAACATATTGTTCTTTCAGCTTCGAATTTTTCTCTAGCTTTCGCTCTAAGGTCAAAAACCTCCGTTTGGCTTGTGACTCAGAGCTACCTAATTGCATCATATTAGACTTAAAGGGCAATTTAACTAAGAAATTCCCATCCGAGCCTTTGCTTACATTATTCGCAAAGATATCCTCGCATAGGATTTCTTCCTTAGTAAATTTCGGAGCCTTTATATTGACTTCTTCAACTTGCCAAAATCTCTGAAGTTGCTCGTCTAAGCTGTCTAACCTTTCGGTTACTGTGCCACAAACTGCTGGTGATTCCTTTATCACCAACGGACCAGTGGCTACCCATCCAAACTCTGTTTTATTTAGTCTTATTTGACCATTATTCAGAGTTGTTGTTCCTTCTAACAAGGTCTCATAGAATTGCTCAACTCCCAACAGCATATCTATTCTTTTTGGAATATTAAATGATGGATCAGCTAAGCCTAAGTCTGAAGCCACTTCTCCTATTTCAAACCGGCGAGCCGGTAGCTCAGAGACAATATTTTTCATTACTAACGTTTCAATTTGTGTATTGAAACTGGAATTTTTGGATCTTATGTGAACTTCTAAGCACTCTTTTATATGTGCTGTTCCTCCAGAAATTCCTTCAATGGAAGTTTGAATTTTACTTCCTTTAATGCCCAGTTTCTTCTGCATAGCTGCAGTAAGAAAATTCACCTGCGAGCCGCTATCAAGCAGAGCTCGACAGTCATGCCAATTTCCGTCCTTATCTTTTACTTGAACTATGGCTGTGGCCAGTAAAATATACTTTTTTTATCTAAATTACTGGACTTACTGACTGTGGCATTTTTCGCATTTTTGTTAGAAGGCTTATGCAGTAAGACATGATGGGACATTTTACAATCAGAACACACCTTTTTACAATTTTTGTATTGGTGGTCTCTGCCTAAACAGCGGCCGCATACCTTATGCTTAACCACCGTTTCCCATCTGTCTTGGCTATTTAAAGCCTTGAATTTATAGCAATTCTCCAAAGGATGAGCACCTTTGCATTTCAGCATGCATGCTTCGTCCCTTCGGAGTTTATTATTGCTACTGGGCCTTATTTGACTCGCTTCTAGAGCGAAAAATTCGTGCTCCAGGAATTTGAGCAGCGGCTCTAGCGACTGAATTTCCCTAGAGTTGCTGAGACCGCTCTCATATTTTGACCTCAATGGGTCACTTACTTTCCGTAGAAAGAGGAAATTAAATAGGCTCTGAAGAATATCTTCATTCTTCAAGCCCATGGCTTTTATAGCCTGGACATTTTCTTGGATCGTGTCCAAAAGAGCCTTAATGGTCGATGCTGAATCCCCGACATGGGGTGCATCGACCAAATTTTTCAAGTGCACACTCAGCACTGCTCTTTTGTTGTTGAATTTAGCATCCAACAAGGACCATGCAAGTTTGTAATTTGCGTCAGTCGGCGCCAAGCTTGCTATGGTGGCAGCTGCGTCACCGTGTACCTTTGTTTTTAGGACGCACATTTTTTGTGCGTCCGGAATCATAGTTGATCCTATCAGTTGTTGGAACAACTCTTTGAAAGTCTTCCATTCCTCATATTTGCCAGAGAACGACGGAATATCGACTCTAGGCAGAGTGAATGGAAGACTCTCGCTTCTTGACCTAGAGGCAAGTTCCTCATAGGCCTCGTTAAGTGAGAAAAAAGTTTCTGTCAGATCATCATCATCGTACTCATCCATGTACGTGATGAAAATTTCCTGACAGTTTTTCTTTGCTTGTCTCACTTCGCTCATGGGTTCATGTCCAGCCTTAACTCTATTTAAGGCTGACCGATATTCACCCAGCAAATATGAGAATTTTTTACACACATTTTTCGTGCGTTTATCACCCTTAGAGTCAGGCTTCACGGCCTTTCCTAAGGGGTTAATGGAACTTAATAGTACATGTGTTTTATAAATTAAACCACGTACCTGCTCGCCGTACTTCTCCTTGAAGTACGGCGTCTTTTTTGCCTCTGCTGAGAGTTCGAGCAACCTCTTGTCGTTGAGCTCGAACTGCTCAGTGATGGTAGTTAATTCCTCCTTGTACAGCCCTAGCTGTACCGAGTCTGTCCGACTCGCTTCTGCCGCCGCCGTGTTGTAGAGGGTTTCCAAGGATCCTCCCAGAACCCTCTGGGTTTCTATTAACTCCAAAACGATCTCCATTTTTTCACAACACGCACGATTTTTTATTGAAAAAAAGATATTTTATTTATTACCTTTTTTTTTTTTTAAACACACACGGGTATTTAAAAAAATATTTTCTTGCATATATTTTTAAAGAACACGCGGGTATTTATTTAAAATAAAATATTTTGTTTATATTTTTTAAAACACACACGGTATTTATTAAAAAATATTTTATGTATATTCCTTTAAAAAACACACGCGGCCCGAAATTGTTTATAAAATTTAAATTTTACTTCACAATGTTCACTGAATCACGTCGGGGTCACCAAAATGAAAACGGCAGAAATGAAGTACGCGACACGAGTTCCAAAACAGACTGATGAGCCGCTTTCACGGCTCCTTTATTTATATCAAAATCTTATTCTAACTTATCTCTATATTAAGCTACGGGGGGTTACATGAGCGCCCTAAGCGATAAGTGTGTATTTATATTTAGGGTCACAATGTGTAATGTTGCATTGCGTGGGTCAAGCTGCTGTCATATGCATATGCTGCGGACTCCTACACGCTGCGTTGGTCAGGCCTATCTCAAGTGTTGGACTGATTTATATTTAACCTTTTGAACTCATCTGCTTGACAAAGTATTTATTCGATTCAGAAAGTTCATTGCCTTCTAAACGTTGCTGGTGTCAAAAACTTATTTCTAGTGCATTGTTTATGAGTTGACAACGGCAAGAAACTAATCTTAGCATTCTAAACTTCATCTCAACTGCAGTGTTCAATCCATGTGTACTCTATAGGATTGAACAACGATACTATTATTTCGTTAATTATTATGTAAAAAAAAACTTAAAGAAAATTTTTATGGATTTTCAGTTGGGTTTGATTTGAGTTGCAGCCTTTTAGAGGCAGAGTATGCCTTTTTATGGAAATTAAAAATACGAAAAATATGGAATATATCGATATTTTAAAGTGATATATAAAATATTATTATTATTGTTTTTATCATTTGAAAAATATTCGTTAATCCTATTGGAAATTTTCTTCGTTTTTTAAAGTTTCGAAAAACCTAGCAAGCTCTATGTCTTCAACCTGCACCTTGTTCTGTTCTCTATTGTCTCGACTGTATGTAAATAGCCGGGTAAAGCTTCACAATGTTTGCAAACATGAGCGCAACTTTGCTGTGATATGTGATAGTTTCCCCAGTACGTACGCTCTGCGAATGTGTAACAGGCAGGCAGTTAGACAGACAGATAGTTCTCCAGTCAGACAGGCAGTCAGGGAGACTGGGAGATAGGGAGACAGAGGACAGACCTATTCAAATAGAGCTGGTGGCCAGTCATTAGATTTACAGGCCGCAGCTCGTATCATCTGGCTGGCTGGCAGGCAGGCGAAGAGGTGTAAATACCCGGGATTATGTTGCCTACGGACTGCGACTGCGATTGCTACTGGTTCTGGGCAAACAAAGTGCTCGAAAGCGTTTCGTTTCGTTTGGTTTCGGAGCGAACCCTTTTCGAGTCTTTGGTCTTCTTCCAACTGTGCAAATATTTGCCAAGCATTCAGCGCACGGCAATGTGCAAGTGTGTGTGTGAGTGTGTATGAGTCTCGTATCTGCAGTGTTTATCAAGTGTAACACGCTGTTTATTTGTTTTCCAACACTCACGAGCTGATTGCCAGTCGTCAGCCCGCCAGACTCCGAGAGAGTTGCACTCTGGCGCAACTCTATCGCGTCTCTATTTGACTTTGGTAGCATAATACCAACTCCACTGAGTCGGCCGACTTGGTAGCGAGAGAGATTTATCTGCGTTGCCTGCATCTGGTTACCGTAATATCCAGTTTTCACTTTTGCACTTTTGCGCACTGGCCAATGGCGGTTGCCCCGCCTCCTCCTTCTCCTCCTCCTTCTGCTTTTGCTCCCCATGGCGACCTGTTCAAATAAATGGAAATAAATCTGCACGTCAGACGTCGCGACGTCGTCGGCCTTTGATTTACACCATATAATGCGCATTTTTCTCGTGTTTAACAGACTTAATGTCTGTTTATAAGTAAGTTAAGGCAACAACAAAAGCAGCAACAGCAGCAGCAACAGCTTGAGCAACGACAACGTCAACAGCATTGAGCATTTCTTGGGTGTCGCGCTATAAAATATATTAAACAATCTGATTTATTGCTATTTGATAACCTCTTGTTTGCCCCCTTTACCCCTCTCCCCGCGCCAGCAGCGCCTTGCCCGACAATCTCTTTGTGCCCGCCAGTCGAGCGGAACAGCCCGAACGGCTGTGCAAAATGCCAGCTATAATTGCGACCATAATTTATGGCCGGCTCTTATACTTCAGATTTATAGATGCACGTAAACGAGTGTATGTATATACTATATATGTATGTATATATAGCCGCCTCTGTGTGATTGTGAGACTTAACGATTCTGTTTACAAACGCCCGATTGGCATGTCAAATTTGTATTCATTGCGCCACACGATCGGCCGATCAGGCTACCGGAAGTTCCTTTCTACTCTCTCGACGATGGAGCAATTGCAACCACTTATCTAGAATAAAAAGCGAACAATACACTAAAAGTAGGCAAAGATTAAGCAAATGCGTATTTAATTAATATAATAGCTCAATGCTTAATAAACATAATATATTATAGAAATATTATAGTATAATATATTCAAGGAAGTAGATAATGTAGAACTTTCTAAGCTAAAAATTTGCATAATTTTATATTATAAAAAAATATATTACTTTTAGAAAATAAATATTTATTTAAAAATTTCAAAATCCCAATATCTAATTTCAATTTATAATAAAATACAAGAATCTAGTATTTAGAAAATTATAAAATTTCAGAAACTATACATATATCAAAAAATTATAATTAAAACGAAAATATACATAATACTTAATTAATTTATCATTATATCAATTTTCTAAATTTGGTTTTCTAATTTTAATTTTAAATATTTTATTTTTACATTACTGATAAAAAGGAGTTTACTGATTACTAAAAATAATTCATTAACAATTGAGTAGATTATCATGATTATTAATTAATGTAAGAACCATAAAAAATATACTTAATATAATATGTGTATGTATATATTTTTTATATTATGTCCATTTTTACTTGTATTTTGATTATTCCCAATTTATTCGCAATAAAATGTATGATAAAATAAAATTATTAAGTATTTAGAATAAAATAAAACTTAAGAAACTATTCAAAAAATTAAAAATTATCATTAAAATAAAATTATTTACTTATTATTTATTTATTATATGATATTTCTAAATTTGCTTTTCTATCTTTGATTCAGTTTTTAATATTTGCACATCTCTATTTACAAGTACTTACTGATTATACAAACTAATTTATTAACAAATCCTGACATTCATGATTATAAATAAATGAAAAAAAAAAACAAAATAAAATATATATATTTATTTATTTTGATATGATTACACTTTTACCCGCATTAAGATTAATCCAATTAATTCCAAGCGCAAAAGAGCACAACAATAAAGTTTCAATCGTGTTCTTATAACACAAATTCATGATTATTTGTTGCTTATGTTTACTTTCGACAAAACAAATTTCACAATTCCTTATCGTCTAAGTACCAACGAAAATTTCCACTAAATAAGTCTTTCTCAATTTCGGCTGGGGTATTTTCAGCGGCTCTTCCAGAATTCAACCTTGTCGCACGTGCGCAAACTTTGCAGATTGCGTCAAGTGTCGTCGGCTCGTCGGGGAGCTCATCTTCTCGCATGTTGCAAAACTCAAAATTTCTTGAGCAAATATTTTGAAGCAAAAACGAAATGATAAAAAATAAAAACAAGAATAATAAGTCAACACACGCCTAGAAAATTACCGGGAGGCTGGACGAGCCTGTTGGCTCCAGCTACTTCAAAAATTCTTATTTACTCGAAGTTGGCACAAATTTTCACTTGTTAAAATCAACAGTTAAAACTAATAAGACGGTAAAACAATAAAACAGTAAAAGTTTCCAGTTCCCTTTACATTTTGCTGCTGTTTGTTTGGGGCAAATATTTTGTTGAAAAATTGTTGACGATTTGCCCCCGGCTGGAGGGTGTAAATTAATGCAATTAGACAGCAAAGACGAATATGAAAACTACAAAAAAATGTTACCATCACAGTACTGAAGATTTCATACCCTTCCATAAAAATTAATATTGTGCTATTAGGTTTTGTGATTAAGTTTAATGAAATATCAGATTAAGTTTTCTTATAGGAAAAATAATAACAAATAAAAATTTAAATATATATTATATGTTATATATAAGCATATGTTATAGTAGTACGAATTTAATAAAAAATGCGAAGTTTAAACGTAAAGTTTGTATAGTATATAATAGATTATTTAAATACTTTTTAAGTTATCCACATTTTTGCAAAATTTTGCAACAGACGGACAGACAACCGGACAGACGGAGAGAGAAAGAGTAAGAGACACGCAGCTGTTAATTTTGTATACGATAAAAGTTATACCCTGAAAGGGTATCAATGTTTAGAATATGAAATAATGAAAGAGAATATTATCGAGTGCTTTATATGCTAAACACTTGATTGTGCGCTAGTTAATACGTCAATAATAATCATATTATCATATCGAGAACGGAACGAGATTGGCTTCAACTAGTGCCAGTCTCTGTTGACTGTCGACTGCCGACAATGGGCGTATTTATAGAGCAAGGCAAACATTTTTCCTGGGCTTTTTGGCATGTCAAGAAGTGCATACAGTGGGACCAAAAATAATGTGCCCAGCTAATTAGCAGACACACGCGAAAGTTCATTAAAGCACTCAAGCGCACAGGCAGTCGTCCCACACGACTTGGTCGTGTCAAATTTGAAAAGGAAAATTATTTTGACAGACAGAAAGAAAAGAGAGATAGTCAGTGTGGCGGGGAGAGGGGAGGAGGGTGGAGCAGAGAGCAGTGACAGAGGGGTAGGCATAGACTGAACAAAGACGAGGAACGACGTGACTTTGGCGAAGCAAAACAAATTGTGTTAATCAACACGAGGGCAATCCACAAAACGCTTTTGCATGGCTGTCAATCAACGGCGGTTTGGGGTCTCCGGTTCAAGGCGTAAACCATGAACCACCACAATCACTGGGCAGGAATGGGGGAAGAATAACTCAAACGCGAACTCGAACGCGAACTCAAACTGACAAATAGTTGGCACAGCGCGCAGCTTAAATTGGCGTTGATAATGACAGCTGAATAATTTTTATGCGGCGCGACATGGAACATCATCAAAACAATTTCACGCTACACTTCAAGCTGAAGAGAAGTGCACAGATACAAAGGCGCGGAGCTACAAAGAGACAGAGATACAGATACTGAGATACAGCTACAGCTACAGCTATGAGTACAAATTTATGGAGCGTGTGTGGGTCGACGGCGCATAAATTAAATGTAATGTGACATTTTTACAAAATGCTCTCATTTCTCAACATATCCGACTGAAAGGAAAACAGCAACACACACTCCAAACAAACACACACACACACACCCCGCACACATAAAAAGAAAAGACGAAAGATGCGCCGAAATGAGACGCATAAATTCTCAGGCCAGGCGAAATATTTCGCCTTAAATTAGCCTCAATTAAATGTTAATGCATTTTGACATTTCTGCTGTCGCCCAGGCAGCCCCCGTTCCCCTCTCTCTCTGTCCACTCTATGTCTCTCTTCCTCTCCTTAGCTTATATATACGAAAATAAGTCGGGATATGTCTGCTCAGACGTGGCACTCGCATCACGCTTCACTCTGTTCGCTGTGGCATTCACCGAAAATGAGTTATGATTTGTAGTAGATGCGAATGTATCTGTAGCTGCAGCTGTAGCTGTAGCTGTAGCTATAGCTGCATCTGTATTTATGAGCTGCACAGAGCAATTAGCGTTGATGTAGCTGCAGCAGCTGCATCTTCATTTATCATTCGATGCTGCCACTTGCCTTGCTCTCTGTGAGTGTGTGAATAACTCAACACTCACTCGGGGCTTTTTCGTGATTTACTCGAACTTTTTAAACGGTTTCAAGTATTTTGCAATACGTATACCCTTACATTGCATACATTAGTTATGGCAAGTTGCATGCAACGCTAAAAAGGCAAATGCGACTAGGTTCTAATGTTATTATCGTAGTGTTATGGTCTTATTTTTCCAGATATTGTATGCTTACTCGCAACATTTAATTTTAAGTATTATTTTAATTAATTTAATTTTAATTTAAATAAATTAAATACATTTTGTCAAAATTCCAACAAAATGTAATAATTGAAAAGGTTTGATTGTTGATAAATATATTTAATATAATAATAAACATATAATACAATATACAATATATATAATATATTACAATACATTTTTAATATAATAAAAAATATTTATAATATAATAAAAAATATATATAACACAATAATAAATATATAAAAATAAAAAAGCTAACCGAAACTATGTTCATTATTCAATTCCAATACTAAACCAAAATCACGCAGAAATCGAATGGGAAAGGTGCAGCTTACCTGGTCAAAGCTGGCACTGGGAACGGGTTCAAGGGTTCCCCCGAGTCCAGCCATAAGTTAAGCATAATCTACGGCCTCATTTTGGTTAACCTCAGAGAAATCCGAAAGAGGCCACGCCCAGTGCTTGACACCCAGCAGCAGCAGCAGCTGTCTTCTGCCCGTGTCTTACTCCGTGTGTGTCCCTCGGTGTGTGAATATGCGAGAGTGTGTGAGTTTGCGAGTTTACCTGCATGGAGAAGCGTAAAATATTCGTTCTTATAGAATTTGCCTGCCAGTTCGTTCGCCTTTTGTGGTTGTCCTTTTTGCCATGCTTCTCTCCTGGTGTCCTTCGCTCCCGTCGTCCCGTCGTCCGCCGCATGTCATCGTTAGTGTCTGCTTTCGGCAGGGATTTGTAATATTATGCTGTCAAGTCGAACATGCCCACTGACAGTTAGCAACTGTCTGAATGTCTGACGGGCGGACAGGCGAACGGGCGAACGCTTGACTTGAGTGTGTAAGCCGACGTTGGGTTACACCCCGAGCGGGAGTGGGAATGGGAATGGGAATGCGAATGGAAATGGAAGTGGAAGTGGTAACGGGTCAGGGCTGTGGCAACGGGCTGCCATGGGCGGGCTGCCAATTACACTTTTGACGCCAAACGGCAGGCGGTCGTCGGCGAGGGCCAAACGGGGCGTCGACAGCGCGTAGTCCTCTTAGTCCTTGCCCGATGTCGCTGTCGCTGTCGCCGTCGGTTTCGGTTTGATGCTAACAAATAATGACATGGCAATTTGCAGATTTCACAGCATGTCGAAAAGCTCGAGCTCGCCCCGGTAAATAGTAGTCGCATATTCCACTCGAGAGTTCATTGCGAGGCGAGTTAACAAAGTCAATTGAAAGCGCGCGCGCGCTCGCTCCGGAGTTTGCTTAGCGCCCCGACGGGCAACTGGCAACTGGCAACTGGGCAACTGTCCTGCTATCGCTGTCAAGTCAAGGTGGTCGCCTGCCTGCCTGATCCCCCGCCGCGGAACGCCTGCCAATGTCAGTTAGCCCAAAGTCCTATCCTGTCCTGTCCTGTCCTAGTCTTAGTCCGCGCCTGCCTGCCTGCCTGCTGCCTGCTGTGCTTAGTGTGCCCCGGGAGAAATTCAATTGCGAGCATGGGTTAAAAGCTTGGCCAACTGACAGCAGCTCGACCCGCATTCGCTCCAGGAGAAGACGGTCTCCTTCTCCTCCTCAGTCCGCCTGGCGGTTGGTGGTCGCATTCGGGTGAAGACCTCCTGCGTGTCTGCTGTCAAATTTCCTTGTCTCTGCCGAGACCTCAAGGTGCAAGTGTGTGTGTGTGTGTGAATGTAAGAGTGTGAGTGTCAGTCTGTCTGTCTGTCTGTGTGTCCGTCCTGTTTGTTTGCCTGTCTTTGCGGCATCGGCAGAATTTAACTAAACCCACTCGGCATATGTATGTGTTTATTGTGTGTGTTTCTCCTGCCTGCGCTTCGGGCAGCTGCCCTGCGATTAAGTCATTAAGTTGCGGATTGATGGGCTTACAATTACTTTTAATGCACACCCTGTAACCCTGTAAGAAGGGTATAATAATGTGCATCGCAAATGTGTATAATTTGCAGCTGGGCTAAGTTGCTCCACGTTGCTGCGGCTATAAAGATGACTTCGACGTCAGATCGAGCAGCAGAGCGAAGCTTACGCAATGCTGCGCTTTTCATTTCAGTGGTTCAGTGCAGTGGTTTCTAAGTTACTCAATGCTTTTCCCTTATTTTCTGTACATAAAATGCATTCTGAAGAATAATTTAGATTTTTTTTAATTCAAATGAAATTTAATAAATTTAATTTATACTTTACTTGCTCTAATTTATTTAAATTTCTCATTTTAATATTTAAAGTTTTGCTTTATGGAAATGCAATCTCGGGATAATTTTGGTTTTGCTTTAGTTCGAATAAAATTTAATTCATTTAATTTATACGAGTTTCTTATTAATTTTGGAAATTGTTCTTTATTAACAACCTGAGGCTGCAGGCTTTGAATTCGATAGCGCTGCTGTGGGTGCATATATATGCGACTCTGATCACATAAATTAATTAAAATTTTTTTAAAAAATACTTTTTATAATTAAATTACCTTTGACATGATTTTAATGATTAAGAAATTATTAATAATGATTGAAGAGATTGCTAAATATGCAGGAATGACAAATATTAAAATATATTATTGACAGCGCTATATAAAATATAACCAGGTTTGTAAGCGTTGTATACAGAAATATTTGATGATTTGTTTTTTCAGCTACAGATCTCCTGATAACTGCGATATCTGAAACCCTGTGCGAAAGATGATTGAGCTACTTTTACTGCTCGGCTTGGTAAAGACGTTCTATAAATCAGTCATGTTTCCACCTATTCGCATGCTCGTACGAGTCTGTGATGCCTATAAATAATGCCTGCAGCTTCCTCTTTTCGAGCGGAGCTGCCAACTGTCATTGGATGTTTCCTACGCCATAAAAATGCATTAAGATTAGGCCTTGCACCACTGTCGCCGGCCGAAAGAGCTTATAATCAATTAACTTGTGTGGAAATCACATAAATTTGTGTAACATTAAACGGGTCGCAATGCTGTCGCAGTCTTCGCCGATCGGGAAGAGCGTAAGGTTACTGCAGGGGGAGGTGGGAAGGAGTGGAGCGTTCCATGGTTATGGTCAACATTTCTCAAATTTTACGAGCCGCTTTTCAAATTGATAGAAACATTTGCTAAGCGCTGCCAACTCGTTTCGGTTTCCTTCACGGAAACTAGTTTGGCCAAAGAGTCGCCGACTCTTGATTGTCCGTCGGCTCCCTGCTGTCCGCTACCCGCTCCCCCTTCTCTCTGGACCGCATTGGGTTTGGCCGTCACTCTGTGAATTTATTGCACTTCCTCTTGCATATAATTTTCAAATTAAGTGTTGCTTCATGTAAATTGATACATTTTCAGCCGCGTTTGGCGGCTCTGGCTGAGAGATAGAGAAAGAGGGAACAAAAGAGTGAGGAGTTTGGATTTGCATTCGACTCGCATCGAATTGGAATATCTCGCGCTTTTTATTGAACTGATTTTAATCGATTTGGGTTGGGAAATGACCGAGCGAAAAGCTGTTAACGAGCGCCAGCGATTTTTTACAATTTCTCTCGCCGCGCAGCGTGTTTGCTGCTGGTGAAATTTATAAAATTGTATCTGACTCTTAGTATCTGTATTTCTTAAGTAGAAAATTGGTATCAGAAACTGTGTAACTATGTCTGTTTTTAATCTCTTTTCGCTTGTTTAATACATAGTTATTCATGCAGCTCAGTTTTTGTTTTTCTTTATATCTACATATATCTACTTTCATATAATATTTTGTAATTATTTCTTCATTCAGCTCAGTTTTTGTTTTTCGTTGTATCCATATCTATTTTCATATTTTGTAATTATATCTTCTGTATCTATATATGTTTATCTGTATACGTATATCATACATCATTGCTGCAGGCATCTGCATCCTTTTGCCAGTCTGTATATGTATCTTATTACTTGTTTCATGTTTGTATCTGCATCTTCGTATTTTATTATTATTTAGTATTTAGTTACGTAGTCAGCCTGACAGCCTGTATCTAAAACTATATCTTAAAGTCTGGATATATGTATTAGAGTCCTGGTATCTGTATCTAATTAGTATTTATAGCTTTGCAGCATTGTATTTTTCGTATTGTTCATTATACCCGCATCGTTGCAGCAATATCTGTATGTTTTAATGTAAATACTGCTTTCTAAAATAAATTCGAGCTGAAAATTGATACATATTTCTTTATAAATAATTCTGTATATTTTTAAGTAATATAAATAGTAGCTTTGCAGTATTTGTATGGCATTATTTTTGTAATCCATGCTACTAAATCTTTATATTAATTAATTAAAATGAATTCGTGCTGTAAATTGATGCATATATCTATATAAATAAGTTTCTATATTTTTATTAAATTATAATTTAAGAAAAATATCGCTCTTTATTCTAGTTGTTGCTTATAATCTTCGAATTATAATTAGATTAGGCTGCAGGCCATATATTTAGCATAAAAAAATAAAATAAATTGGAATATTAAAAAAATAGAAATTGTTCATTATTAAATATAAATCTTTACTTTAATAAGCAATATTAGATTTCCAATTTTTGGGGGTTATTGTTCGTGGAATGAGTATATTGGGCGGGGGCTAACTCCGCTGCCTGCTGTCAAGTCCGGCTAGGCAGCAACTTTTAAAGCTCTTCATTTGGCTCGCCTGCTGCCGCTTAGCTGACAGTCACTTCCTGCGTGGGCTTCTCATCCGTCTGTCAGGGCAGGACGCCTGCCAGTGCTTGCCTCTCATTCTTTTCGCAGTCTTCCCCTCTCTCTATCGCTCGTAGCGTCTCCTCGCTGACGGCTCATTAGCATGTGTGCGTGTCTCTCCCTCTGTGTGTGTGTGTGTGTGTGTGTGCTTGAGTGTATGTGTGTCTGTGTCTCCGCCCTCCGCTTGGCAGGGCTGTCAGCTGCTCTGCCATTAATTTCGCCTGTCCGGGGAGCTGAAGAGCCCCGCCTGGAGCTCAGAAACTAACCTAACCTGCAGTGTAATGCGTTGTATTGTTCACGCAAAATTTATTTCCGCTGCGTCATGAACATCCTGCTGTCGTCGCTGATGTGGGGATGTGTTGCGACTGCTGCTGCTGTTGCTGTTGTTGTTGTTGTTAATTTACGTAATAAATACGCTTGAAAATTTTGCACGCACATGCAAAATGAATTACATCGCTTGACGTTGGCGCAGCAGCAGCAACAACAACAGCAACTTAACTGTCACTTGTCACAGGAACGTTTCGTGGGGGCCCTAGGCAGCAACAGCAGCAGCGACAGCAGCCATGTCCTGGCAATGCCGACGTACTGCTCCTCCTCGTCCTCCTCCATGTACTCGTCCTCGTCCTCGTCGTTGTCGTCTCTCACATGTCAACGCGCGTCGCTTTGCTTGGCATTTTTGTGATGTGAAATGAAGCAACGAGGTGACAGCCGAGGGGAGTAACTGTTGTTGCTGCTGCCGGTTGCTGTTGCTGGTTGCAGCACCAACAGCACCAACAGCAGCAGCAGCAACAGCAGCATAAAATGAATTACTCGCGTGAACAACAAAAACTGTCAGAGGGCTGTCAGCTGCGCTGGCGCAGGGGGCGTGTTGCAGGCGTTGTGTCTTGATGTTGTTGCTGTTGTGCGTGTGTGTGTGTGAGGTGTCAGCGCAGCGCATTTGAAATGCTCACATGCACACAGACACATAGAGAGAGAGAGCAGTTGACAGCCAACAGTCAGTCAGTTGAACGCCAGCAACAACAACAGCAGCGGCAGCAACATGGCCAGCCGGGAGCGACGGCAGCGACGGCAGCAACGGCAGCAACATGTTGCCAGCACAATGCGTCGCATTGCTCTGCTGGCACACTCCTGGGGTGATTATCTTACCTAAATTGCTTGTAGCAATCCACCAAATGTGACGTGTCGCTGCTGCCGCTTGAGTTGTTGCTGTTGTGATGTTGTTGTTGCTGCTGCTGCTGCTGCTGTTGTGCGTTTTTTTTTTCGCGCTGCTGTCGCAATTTTCATTTTCGCACTCCATTATAAAGTAATTTTTTTGCATTACTTATGCCTGTCAACGTCTGCTTTGACTGCTTTTCCTGTTTCCGCAGCGACGCCTGCTGCTCGCTCTCTATCCTCATCGTGAAGCACGCCTCGCGTATCCTTCTCGTTGGCAAAGATTAATATGTTGCCGCTGTGCCATTTCCTGGCCACACTTTGTGCTCACTTTGTTTGCCTCAGCCACAGAGCGAGACAGGGAGAGAGAGAGAGAGGCAGAGCTCCTTCTTTGGCTCCAACTTGGACTACAGCTCCGTCTCCAGCTCCTTCTCCAGCTGCGACTCTGGCGTGTGTGACAGTTTGCAAATGTGATTGACAACTGACAGCGCCATATAAATTCAAAGCTTTCACACACAGCAAGCAGCGCGTTGACAGTCTACACAACACATGGCAACTCTGGCCCGGGACGAGCAGGCAGGGCCATGACAAACTCAGAGACCGAACATACGAATGACTGACTGACTGCCTGACTGCCTGACTGATGGACGAAATGATGGAGTGATGGAGTGACTGACTGACTGACTGACGGCCTGACTGCCTGACTGATGGGCGGTCCGACGCTGACTGATGGACTGACGGCCAGCAGTTGCGTTGGGTGTGTGTTCGGCTATCTGCGCGACCATCTACAACAGCCGCTTGGCTGTCCAGCAGGAATGAATAGCAATTACAGCAGTTAACTTCTGGCAGTGACTGTTGGCGCAGCTTAGCCGTCAGATTAAAGCTGAGTAAACACAGGAGCACAAGACAAGCGCAATTCCACTTGACGGGCCTTCGCGATCTGTTCTAGCATAGAATACAGAAGAAGTAGAAGACTCTCTCTGTCTGACTTTATAAAGCATATGTATTCCTGATCAGCATCGTTGACTCAGTTAATCAAGCTGTGTACATCCCTAAATTGGTTTTTGACGAGACGAACTCCATACACGGCAATTTCGAAGAAATTCTGTCCGCTTAAGCTGGTATATGTAGTTGGCACAGATATTAATGGTCTTTTTTTGTTATTTTTAAAATTATAGCTACCAAACTTTCTCAATCCTATTTTGACGATGTTTGCCTCATAGATTCCAAATTTGATAAAGATCGAACTTTTTTTGCATATATCTGCCATAGAAACGATTGATAAAGTAGCTTTTTCGCTAAAACTTCAATTGGTTTTTAAGTAATTGCAAGTAAAACCTCAAGACATCGTTAGCATATCGAAAAATAACTTAAAGTTGAGTTTATATAAGCCCTTATCCTTTTTCAGGATAACGTTAGTAAAGTCAGCATATCCTAGTTTGGCGATATGCTTGAAATCCCCCAGAAACTGTAATGATATCGGATTACTTCAGCTGCAGTACTAGCCTATGTTACACTTCTGTTTGGCCATATTTGGACTACTCAGTAGCTCCATTCTCGTCTCCACAGTTCCGTTCCCGGGCTAAGTAACTCGTCCGATTACTCAGCTTATTTCGGAGGCTTGTGTGTGTTTAGCTGCTTCCTGTACCGCTGCCAGGTACTATGAAATAATTCCAATTATCATGACTACTTCCGCTTTGCTGACAACAGCAGAGGGGGTGGGGTGGAGGAGGGCAGTAGGGAAACTCAAATTACGGCCTAATTGCTATTTAGGGTTTCCTTTGCACGGCGTCTCTGGCGCAGTAATGCCCCATTATTCAGGCATCAGCCATAACTGCTGACACGGCCCTGCTTGATAATAAACTCATCAGACAATCAGCTCTAAGGGGAGAGGAGACCGCGATGAGGGGGCATCATCATCACCATCAGCATCAGCATCAGACGGGGCACAGCAGGTAGCTGTGGCAACCTAGGAGACCATTTTGGTGGGACCTGTCGCTCGTGCTCACTCGTGACGACAAATGTCTCGGGCGGACAACGGGCGGAAGTGACACGCCAGAAATCTCTGACAGCCCAAGAAAGCGAAGCGAAAAGAAAAGAAAAACTTGATTATAAATGTGGAAGCCGTGCAGAAAATAAAACTAATAAATTGATGTTGATCAGGCAGAGAGTCAGCGAGAGTAAGAAGAGAGAGACGCGGCTGCCAACGCAACGCGACGCATCAAGACACGATGACAATGACAAAATCAACTGAGCTGACAATGATGAAAGTGACAACGACAATGGCGCTGAATGACAGACAGGCAGGCAGACAGACGAAGAGACTGACAGCTAGCAGACTGGCAGCCAGGCAACCAGGCAGCCAGGCAACTGGTTGGGGGATTTTTCAAATGGAAATCGAATCGGGGCCAACTCAAGTGGCAGCTGCCGGCCCAACGCTCTTGGCGTGACTTGTCAACCGGGCATCATCATCGTCGCCATCAGCAACCTGGCAGCCTCGTCTGGCATGCTGAAGATGCGGTTTCGTCTTTGTTTATCCAATTTCGAGAGAAGGTTACCCTAGCCGAAGCTGTTCGCAGGGTCTACACAGCTCAGCAAAGACCTCGTTCCATGCATACTTTATTATAAAACCTTTTCTTTGCAGGCAATTTCAGTAATGTAACATATGTACTTTTAGGTCAATGATGAACTAGTTCACTTAATAATTTATATGCTATTCATTAAATTCACTTTCTATTTTTTAAATTAAATTGTATGTTTTAAAAAAAACATTTTTATGCGATAGTTAATTTCATTATATATAAATTTTATATTTTAATTTGAAAATGAACTCTATGCTATGCTTCCAAGGTTTTTAAACTGATTCTCATCTCAGCAAAGAACTAGTTCCTTTAATGTACGCTAATCTTATTTATCATATATTTCATTATATGCCTGAAGTTTACAGATATATCCACCTAGTTGAGCAAGGAATAATCTTACTTTCGTCTGACATTATTATCATCAATTTTATTTGCTCTACTTTGCATCAATTAAGTTCGTCTGAGAACTGGTTCCGATTTTTCTTTTTATAATAGATTCTAATTGCTTGCTTTAATCTCTTTCTATCAGTTTGTTTATGTGAACTAGTTAATGCCTCTTCCTAATATTATAATCCGTTTTAATTTCGTTTGAAGTTCTTTCGAGACTCACTTCAGCTGCAATTTCAGCTTCAGTTCAGTTTCCTCTCAGTCAGACAGTCATCCAGATAGTTGAAGAATCAATGGAACTAACTGGCATTGAATCATTCACTTATTGCGACTTTTGTCACTCACTCGGCGTCGAGTTGCATGTGGCAGACTCCACGTTGCACGAATCGTGCTACGCTTCAATGAAAACAAACTGATATTTGCCTGACACTTGAGATTGATTGTCATCCATCAAGAGAGCGGCCGCCTCACAAGCTCGCAAGCCTCCCAACTTCCCAACTTCCAACGTCATCGTCGTCGCATCACATTCCCATTCTCATTCCCATCGTCTGTCTCCTGTCGCCCATCTCCTGTCTCCTGTCTGCTGTCTGTTGTCTTCTCGGTGAGTGATTGAAGGGCAAGGATCCGTTGTTTGCATTTCGAATTTACATGCGAGTTGCCCTGACGGACGAGGCATTTGGGCGTTCCCCTGAATTTATATTCAATTACAAAGCTGAAGCCAGCGCAGTCCTCACTCTACTCTGCGAGATCCGAGAACTGACCACAAAAGTCCTTGATTCTCTTTCACAGCGGACAACGATGCGCCTGATGAGCCCATTGCCCAGCCAGCAGCTGCTGTCGGGAGAGCTATAGAAAAATCTGCATATATGCGGTGAGGTGACCGCAGCAGACGCAAGTGAGATAATTGAGCAGAATCGCATAGTAGAAAGGGAATCTGAAATTAATTTATGAAAATCAAGAAAATGCTGAGTAATTACTGTAGACCCCAAGAGAAGAGATAATATGTATGCAAGACGATAAATCATCATCAAGAATAAGGGAATTCATAAAGCTATTTTAATTGTTCAAAACTAAAATGAATTGAAATTAATATTTATATTATTTTATTTTAAACTATTTAATTCTTTTAATTTAATTAATTTTATGAATAATCAAATTATAGTTTTGAATAATATAATATTAAATCATGTTTAAATGTAATCCTAATATGTTAAAGAATATTAAAATATACCCAGTATTTTAAACATATGTTTTACACCTATTAAGGTTATACATATATAATATAGTTTATTGATATTAATAATAAGAAATAATAATAATATAATTACTATATCTTTTCCTTTTCTTGGAACTGATATTAATTAAATTTCTCTACTATATCTTTTCACATTTTCGGAACAATTCAAAATGTGATATTATATTATTATATTATTGTTTGACTTTCATTACTATATCTTTTCACATTTTCGGAACAAATTGAGACGAAACTCCAACCAACTTAAACAACTTCTCGCCAATACGATCAACTCAACGCTTGCTTACTCTATATATCTAAATGCTGCACTTAGTCTCGAGTTGATCGTGCAACTCGCGTATCTGCGAGACACTCGCAAACTGCACATTCCCCATGTGCCGGCCACTGTCCACGCTGGCCGATCGGCCAGGTAGCGCATAAAGAAATTGAATTCATTAAACATTAGCTCCCTGACACGACTATGTGGCAGCGAGAGGGGGAGAGTGGGGAAGCAGAAGGAGGCGAAGTCGGTCAGTCGGAGACCCTAAAACATTTAGTCTCGCAATATGCAAATGGAAGTTGCACGCTGGAAGTCGCCGGTTGCCAGTTGCCAGTGCAAGTTGCCGGTTGCCTGTTGCCTGTTGCCCGTTGCCCGTTGCCAGTCGTCGTGTCGTCGTGTCGGGCAGGAGAAGACATACACACGCGATAAAGAAATTCGATTAGGCATCAATTTTAAATGAGACGCATTTCCCTCCTGCCAGCGCTGGCCGCCTGCTGCGGATGCCACGTAACTCGATACGGTGACACTCGTCGACAACGTCGGACGACGTCGCGTCGCGTCGCGACTGCAATCTAATTTATGACTTAATTATCGGGCCATATTTAATGTGTCCAATAAACTAGTCTACAAAATTATACCAACACATCGTTGTTTAGGCTTGCGGCCTCCTCGCACGCTTCTCCGCCCCTCAGTCTGCCCCTGCCTGTGGCTTATTAGGCTTTTGCTTTATGCGTGGACAGGCAGAACTTGAATTTGCCACTCGACGCTGCTTGGTCCGGTGGTGCTGCTTGAGCTGCTCAAGCTGGTGGTGCTGGTGGTGGCCTCCTTTAGTTTTGCGGCCATCAATTTGCTTTTAAATGCAACAATTTGGTTTCCATGGCGGCAACTCCACAGTCGCTCGCTGTCGCGACTGTTCGCTGTCCTCCGTCCGCTGTCCACTGTCCGCTGTCCGTTGTCCGCGTCATCGTCACCGCATGCAGTCAACGTATTTGGGTTGGTCTCCAACGCCGACTTGGACTTGGACTCGTGCACAGTCTCTGGTCTCTGGTCTTTGGCTGCAGCTTCGCTCGAGTCGGGCAATAAAAATTTCGTGAAGTGGCAATAAAATTCCATTTAAAATGGCAGCGATTATGTCTCAACAGACCATTAAAGTCACTCAAATGACAACTACTACTTAGCCACACTCGCACACACACTCGCTCGCACACTCGCTCGCTTTTGGTTTTTCATTTTTTTTTGGATCGTCGATCGCGACATCTGATGTCGGCGCCGGTCCTCGCACAGTGGGACTCATTTAACGGCTCAAGTTTATCACCATGGGCCACTGCAAGCTGCAGAGGTGGTAACTGGAGCAAGGGGTGGTAGGCGGGGGGTGGTGCAGATCCGTTTTGCGTTGCATGGCAATGAAAGTGTCGCAAGAGAGTTGCTGTTGCCAATTGCCATGTCGCCAGTGGCGTTGTTATTTATTGCGTTGCTCCTCGCACAATAAATTAAATAAATTCTGAACATTTTTTGCGACTTGCATGAATATTAAATTAAAAACTAAGACTAATTAATATGATGTTTATTTACGCCTAGGTGAATTAATTGTTTTTGTTATCTAAATTAAAAGTTTGTTATTGAACCTAAAATTGTAAAATATTGATGTACAAATTAATTTAACAATTAAGGCTGAATTATGCTGAAAATAGATACAGATTTATTTCTTTTTCTAAAAGCAAAAAGTAAAAAATGAAATATTAAATTAAAGCATTTCTAAAAGTAAAAAATAAAATGATCAATTAATTATTTTTCTAAAAGTAAAAATTAAAAATAAAATTAAAAAGAGAAAAATAAAATTATAAATTAACTATTTTTCTAAAAGTTAAAATTTAAAATAAATTATAATTATAATTATAATTATCGAGTGTTATTTTATTACAAATAATTTTTTATAAAGGATTTACCAAAATTCATTGAAACATTAAGGGGAAGCTGCTTTAACAGATTCTTCTGGAGCAATGCACATTACACGATTTCACTACAAAATTAAATTACACATCAGACATCATCAGGACGAGGCTACCACTCTCGGTTTTGGTTTCGTCGAATCTATGCATCCTTATTTCCTGCTGACTTAACATTTTATGATTTGATGGCAGTCTGGCCGCCTCATCCTCCTCGTAGCCGGCAACTGCCTGCCGGGTTATGGGCGACATCCTGACGATTCTCGAGTGCATTTATGGCCTGTGCCGGGGTATCGTTTAGATAAGGCTTCTGCCGTCTAGCGGCAGTCACAGGCCGCAGCTACGACTAGTACTACTACCCAGTACTACTGTGAGCGGCGGGTAGTGCCAATAGCACGGACACAATACTATATAGTGCGGACTTCCTTACGACGCACCCGGGGCCACTTGGCGCGTCTGGCGGCAAGTTGCCCTCGAAGGATTTTTGCCTGCAAATGGAAATTGAATACACGAGGAAATTCAATGCCATAATTTGGCTTTCAAGTGGCTGACAACGCAGGGATGCAGGAAAACGCAGAACCCAAACAGAAATAACAATAACAAAATAACAATGTCAAGGCAAAGTTGATCCTCATTAGTGGTCACATGTCACACGGGCGGGGACCAGTGACAGGGGCAGGGACAGGGCAGGGACAGGGCAGGGGACGTTGCCAGGACCGCATTTGCTGTATAATTTTGTCATTCATCATTTTTCGCCCATTTCGCCGAAGGACTCGTATTTCACCCTCGCCCTCTTCCTCGCTCTTTCCCTCTCTCTGTCTCGCAACTCCTGTGACATGTGACAACAATGTGGCCCCGTTGTCATTGTCATTGTTGTTGTTATGCTTGTTGTTGCTGTGACACATTTGTTTTTCTTGCTGGCTGTGGCACACACCCACAGCTAGGTGTGATTTTCAACAAGTTCGCTTTTGGATCATGTGTTGCGAGTACTTTTCTCTCTTTGTCCATCGTTGCTGTTGTTTTCGCAGTGTTTCCGTGTGATATATCACGCCCCAAATGACACTGAGTGATGACTGACGCAGGAGCTGCGAGCTGGAATGATGACCGAGCACCTCTAATGACAGCCCCAGTCGCTGGCCGCCCGCTGTCAACGCGTCTCCCCCGGTGCGACTCTCCCCCGGATAGCGCCAAAATCGACCAACTATGTGGAAAATATGTGTGTGCTAATTGCGGGCTTGTTTCGGAGTCCATAAAAGTCGAGGGCATTATGTTATAATTCAATTTAACTTAATTCCACAGCAATTTGATCTAATCAACTTTGGTATGGACAAGCCTCAGTCCCAGGGCTATTGGTCCCAGAGGCACATTTTGAAATTTTGTCATCCTTGAAGCCTTTATATATCGGCCAAATCAATCCATTTATTTCACTTTTAGGTACTGTAATTTAATTCTTGTCCATTTAGAGTCTATAAAGGACCAGTTTCGTGGAGATGGAATGTCTACTTGGTGCTGGGACGGACAGATTGAAAAAATATACTAAAGACTGGCTAGTTTTTTTATATTTAGTACTAATACGAGGGCAATTTTAAGACTAACGCTGGCGCCAAGAAATAATCGGATACTTTTTGGACAGACCTCGTATATGTTATATGTTAGCTATTTGATTTGTAGATATAAAAAGATGAACGACTGGATAAATGGAAAGATAATTAAATTGATAGTGAAGTTGTATAAATAAATAGGTGCATAGAAATATCACAAATGTATGGACGCATAACTTGATAGCTGTTTTGAATCATAGGCAGATATCAAGAATATTCTAAAGATGGAAAATAAAATCATATAAAATAATAAAAATATGAAAACAATATTTTTACAATTTTTTGGCATTTGAATAAATTTTCTAAGTTAAGGATACTAATAAATATGAGATGCTTACAAATTTTACAATAAATAATCAACTTTTAATACTGAAAAGCAATTTTAGTTGTTATCCAAATTATTTTATATGAGGAACTCTACTAATCCCCAATGTTGTTTCCCCAAAAACGTGAAACCCTTTATTAATTTTTGCTAACTTTTTCAATCATACGCTTGCTGTGGTATATTCCAATCAAGACATTTAAGAATAAGCAAAATGTTTTATTAATTTTTTATTATTACTGAATTTTAAATGAGATTCAATGCAAATTTCGAAATGAAGTTCCCATATTATCTGCATAATTTGCAGGACCTTTTCGCATCCTCCTCGTCGACATCAACGTGTTTTCTGTTTGAGTAGCTCTCTACCGTTGAGCTCCCCGGAGCGTTGGCAGAGTTGTCATTGCCTGCTGTGCGTTGTGCGATGTGCGTTGCCATCGGGCGCGTCGTCCGTCCGTTCTCTGGCAGCCAAGTGACAGATAGACAATCCTCGGGCAGGAAGTGCCAGAGACAATGGGCGGGCGATGAGACGGCGATGCGCGTAAGACGAGAAGCGGAACAAAAGTTTCTCCACAGTTGCACGGCCTTTTGTGCCCGATTCTCGCTTTTCATATTTCTTTTTATTTATTTGCTGCTTCTTCTCTTCGGTTTTTTCCTCGTGTCTCTCGCTCTCTTTCTCGTCTTGATCGTAATTGTGAGTGACAACGCCTTGATGCCTGATTATGATAAATGAATTGTTAAATTGAATTAGGTGTTGCCGCGCTGCTGTCACTCAAAGCCATACACAGAGCTTCCCCCTACACCCGCTGCTCACTCACTCGTCTTTCCTTATTTTATTATCGTTTTTTTGCCTGATTCTCTCAGCCTTTCCACAATTAAATTGCATGAAATTTGATATTTTTCGGGCCTGTCAGTGCAAGCAGCCAAAGGGTAGCGAAGGGGTTTGGGCCTGGGATCGGGTTCGCACTTGGGTTCGGGCAGGAAGAGTAAGAGTTCAGGCTTTAGCCCCGTACAATTGTTATCTCGCGCTTTGCTCTGCGTGAAAATTAGCTCAGGTTACTTTAATTATGCCCTCTTGATGGCACTTTGTTTACTCCTGCATAGGTCCGAGCTATCCGATTCCCCGTAATTAGATGGATGAGAGGCCGAACAGCCATATGGACACATACTGAAGGGTGGTACGGCTGGTAACTTTGTTTGATTGATTGGAAATTATTTGGGATTGAAGAGCAATTTTCCATAAAGAACTTTACTGTACTAAGAATATACTCGTATTACTACGGTTGCTTCAATAAAACTTTCTCTGACAGGCAGGCAAACATAAATGAAGAGATATAAACATAAAGACAGACAAGCATACATACAGACATACAGACATCATACAGACATACATACATACAGACATATAGACATACAGACATACAGACATACAGACATACAGACATACAGACATACAGACATACAGACATACAGACATACAGACATACAGACATACAGACATACAGACATACAGACATACAGACATACTGACATACAGACATACAGACATACAGACATACATACATAAAGACATACAGACATACAGACATACAGACACACACCAATACAGACATACAGACATACAGATATACAGACATACAGATATACAGACATACAGACATACAGACATACAGACATACAGACATACATACATACAGGCAGACACACAGCCATATAGACGCACAGACATACAGTCATACAGACTTACAGCCAGGCGGATAGAGAGACAGAAGGATAAATGGAAAGACAGACAGACAACCAGAGAACAAACTGTTCAAGGCTGCAGTAAAATAGTCTATGTTTATATATGTATCTATCTATTATAATTTCAATTTCTTGAGTTGAACTTTCCCAGCTTCCTCCAACCGCATTTGTTTGTCTTACAAATCGTTTATGACAGAACTGGGATGATAAACTGCATTTGCAACTGCAACTGCAACAAATATCTCTAGCAATATTTTAGACAGACAGTTGACACTCTCTTATATATATACACACACACACAGACACACCCCAATACACATTCATGCACTGACAGTGTTGCAATGGGACCCGCCGGAGGGACAGCAATGTCAGAGCGTGGCAGCCCGACGCGACGCGCAGTCCCTAAACCAGAGTTGACACCGACACAACTGCAACATATATTGTATAGTTGTAGCTGCAGATACAGATATAAACATATATCTGTATACAGATATATCTTCGTATATTTGTTGTAGGTATTTCTGCTCAGCTGCCATTGCCACTAGCCATTAATTTCGGCCAACAGCAGCAGCAGCAACTGTTGGCAACACCCCAGAGTTGGCCTTACGTTGCGCTGCGTTACGTTACGTTACGTTACGCTGTTTGTGTTGTGTTGCGAGCTTCTGTCGCTGTCAGCGTTGCTGCTGCTGCTGCTGTTGCTGCTGCTCCTCCATTCTGCTGTCGTGCCTCGCCGCCCCTCGCTCAGGCTGTCAGCCAACAATGCTTTCACTGTCAGAGACAGAGACAGCAAGGCAGACAGAGAAAGAGACAGAAGCGGGCATGGGGGAGGCAAGCAGGCAGTTGTTGTTGCTCTGCAATTTGTTATGTGTCGCATTGTTGCTGCTGCTGCTGCTGCTGCTGTGGATTTTTATATAAATTTTTGCCATATTGCAACTTACATCGGGCGAGTGTGCGGCACATGTCAACAACAACGATGCATTCTGACAGCCCAATGACATTTTCTACATTTTCGTAAATTGCTTCGATTTGTTGTTGTTGTTGCTGTTGCTGCTGCAGTTGCTTTTGTAGTTGTAGTTGTAGTTGTAGTGGTTGCTGCTACTGTCGCCGTTGCCGTTGTGCAGGCGTGTTACATGACCGCAAGCCGAAGGTGTACGGCAAATGGATTACGTTGCGAACTGTTAACATGTTTGTTTGGCTGGCTGCAAGTACATAGCTGTTCGTAATACTCACATATACATACATATTCCGAATAGTATCGATGCATAATGTGATATCAGCATGAGTGTGTACCCAAGGTTATATCGTAGTATAGCCAGGGTGGCCTGAACATGCTTATATCCTTGAGGAAAAATTGTAGAGGACCTTCTTGTGCTTATACCTAGAATTTTGGCATTGAGAGACATATGGACAGACAGATAGGGAGAGAGAGAGAGACAGACAGTTTATGTTATATAATATATTCAGGTTTCCTGGGCATATAATTTGTATTCCCCCCTTAGTTAAATTTATAAAATTTCTGAATATTATATATATGATTTATAAAATAAAAAATATAAATATATCTTATGCCAAATTTTCGTCTTCAATAATTTCTGTAGCCACTGCTTTGCAGATTGAATGTACACTATATATACCTGCACAGCAGCACATAATGCCCATCAAAATTACTCTATCAATGGAACAGCAGATAATTTGTGATACTTTTCAATATTTTTCACTGGAACAGGCTTCCACTTTAACGCACTGCAAATCAACTCGAGCGGCAGCTGTCACAGGTAACGCAATGGCAGGCCTAATCCCCCCTAAGACCGGCCCCAAGTACGTGCAGTCGAACCCTCGAGTTGACTTTGCGCAATATTTATTGCGGCCCATCAAGTTCTCGAGCCGAAATATCTGCTTGTTAGCCAAGTTACGACACGACCGCCGAGTGATAAGAAAATTACTGGCTACACTTATTAGACAGCAACGTGTCAGAGATACCAGAAAGCCGGCTAACAAAAGGCCACGCCTCCCAGGCCCGCTCAGCCCTCTACCCTTTATATCCTCGGCAATGCCATGGAAATCAGAAAGTGTAATAAATTTTAAACAATGCGGAAAATTTACGGTGATTTTCGCTGACATGCCCACTTCTGTGCTTTTGGCAGACAACTGAGACGGAGCGCGAGAGAGAGAGACGGGGAGGGGCTCTAAAGTGTTGGTAGCATGTCTAAAGAGTCGCTGCGTCGAATGCGGGCGGTATATCAAAGCGCTGGAGCGAACGCCTCGGCCTCCGCCCCCGACAGAGGATAAATGTGTAGCGTCGTCGACGACGACGTCACAAACTGTTGAAAGCGCAAAGTGAAAGATATATGACTTCAAGTAGGTGTAATCACACTCACACACACGCACACGAAGACACTCACACACACACAGAGATACACACTTACTCGCACATGTGAGCTTAAAAAATTGCACTAAGTGTTTTTCAAGGGAAGCCTCCTCGACTCGTTGACTATTCCAAGCTGAGAAATTACTTTGCGCGTTGTTGTTGTGCCTGTTGTTGTTGTTGTTGTTGTTGTTGCTGCTGTTGTTGTTGCCTCCCAGAAACTGAAACTCGACCTATGCATAAATTGTCTTGCGCTTGGCTGTTGTTCAGTTGAAGGCATTTAAGGGGTTCCTTTCGCTCTCCTTTCGCTAGTCTCTCCGTCTAGCTACCACCTTCCCTCTGCCTCTCTCCCTTACTCACTCTAGCTCTCCATCTCACTCGCTCTTTATTATTTTGGCCCTGGCTTTGCGCAAAGTATGCGTGAAATACGATTTATTGTTTTCGTTAAAAAGATTTATTACACGCGCTCGCCTCTCGAAAGCAAGTTCCCCCAACTCTCAACTGCGGTTGAACTTTATTTGAAAAGTTTGCAGCAAATATTCTCACTTTGAGCCACGCTCAGCTCCCTCTCCTCCCCCTTCTCCTGCTCCTTCTCCTTGGTCTCTGAGCATGTCTCTGACTCAGTGAAGTCGTTGTCGGTGTCGTCGTCGGCGCCTCCTCGCCGCGTACTAACAAAAGGTTTATTGTTTTTCACCCAAGGCTATGGCGCATAATGGTTTCTACTTATTTTTTAATTGCTCTCCCGCACTGCACCTCAGTTATTGCTATCTGCTCCTTCTTGAGACGTTTCGGTTGCCACGAAGGTTGTCAGGAAATCTCAAGCGTTCGACACTCGAGCTTAACTAGAACTTGTTGGTACTGACTTTCTTATCTATCTGCATCTTGTCAAAAATAAGTACGGTTCCTAATTATTAAGAGTTGTTGATCTTATTTATAATACTGGTACCGAATGGGGACAGATTAGAATATAAAATAATAAATAATCTTACTAATATATCTACAACATCCCGCGTCACCAAAAAACTATTTTAATAAAAAGAACATTCTTTGAATTTATGCTACTGTATCTACCAAATCTTTTTCTATAGAAAAACTTCCTTGGTAATCTACAAGAAGCATAATAGCATAATTCTCAAATATAGTTTTCTTTTAGTCAAAGCGTGAATTGAATGAAAAGATACTTTTGAATCAACAAGATACTTTTGTATCTTTAAGAAAGCTTAATATCTTCAAGACACTTTTAAGCTATAAGTTACTTTTGTATCTATGATATTGATACTCAAATATAGTTTTGTATATTGCAATTAAAAGATACTTTTGTGTCTGCGAGATGCTATCGTATCTAAAAGATACTTTTGTATCTTAAAGATACCTAAAAGATACTTTTAAGCTACAAGTTACTTTTGTTTCAATGGATTGCTTAGTATGTATCATTAATATTGATGCTCGAATATAGTTTTGTATATAACAAGTGAAAGATACTTTTGTATCTACGAGATACTTTTTATCTGCAAGATACTTTTGTATAGATACAAAAGCATCTTATACTAGCTCAAAAGTAACTCGTAGATACAATATTATTTGTATGATTGATATTGACGCTCAAATATAGTTTCGCTATATACAAAGCGTATAGTTAAAGAAACAAGATACTATTGTATCTACGAGATACTTTTGAGCTGTGAGATACTTTGGTAAATTTAAGGCACTTTTGTGTCTAAAAAATACAAGTTACTTTTCTATTTGTAGATACATTAGTCTGTCTGATTGATATTGATGCTCAAATATAGATACTATTTTATCTAAGGTTTCTATATTGATGCTCGAATATAGTTTTGCCATATTTATTTGTATCCATGAGGTACTTGCACTCTGGAAGATTTTTTTCTTTCTGCAAGTTACAAGTTAGTACCAATGGACTTTTTGTTAATCTCACAAAACGCACAGCAGACAAATAAACTATCGTTTACCATCAGCTTTGAGGGCAGCACTGGGCTCAAAGCCCACTCTAAGCATGCCCCACAATCACAGCTGTCTCGCGGTCTCCTCTGATGATCTGCAATTTCGTTGGCCCTTCTCTTATTACGGAGCCATCAAATATAACGGCAGTTACAAATCCCAAGCAAACAAAACGCAGGATAAGCGAATGCGGGGCAGCAAATGCACTTGCTGCACTGCAGCTTACAACTTGCAACTTGCCACTTGCCACTTACAGCAGCAACAACAACAGCAACAACAGCTCTCGGTGCACATCTATCACACTGTGTGTCGCCGCCGTGGCAGACAAATGCACGCCCCCACAATCGAAACTTTGAACCCCGTGCTGCAGCTGCTGACCCCGACAACGGCGGGGGTTATGTATAGTTTGTGTTCGTGTGGGCGGTGGGGGGAGGCAAGGCGGCGGCCTGTGTGTGTGTGTGCCTGTGTGTATGTGTAGCAAACACAAATTGCAAGCGCAAGACATTTATACACTTGCCTGGCCGTGGGGTATCCCCCCGCAGCCACTCCCCCGGCAGCCATCTCTCTCGGCATGTGCTGCCGCCTCAGCTGGCGCTCGGCGCACAGCCGCACAGACGTCAGAGCGTATTATTGTAAATTGAACTCAATTACCAGCGACAGCAGACAAATTGAAGTGGAAATTGAGATCTTCTTCGGGTGCCTGGGCCGCCGGGGCAGAGCAAAAACTTAATAAAAATGAGAAATGCTCTCGTATTCCTACTCCTGTCTTTGCTCTGGCGCGCATCCTCCTTTGGCACAGCGTATACTTATAAAATACCAACAACAACAATAACAACAACAACAACAGGAGCAGAGTATACCTACAACAACAACAACTAATTCACTTAAAAACACTTTGCTCGGCCCAGTCTCGAAAATGTTTTAGCCCAGAAAATGTGTCTGGCAGTCTGTGAAATGTCATTTGTCAAATGCACTTTATGTCACTGTCCGTCCACCCGCCCGTCCGTCTGTTTGTCCGCCTGTCTGTCTGTCTGTCCGTCTGCCTGTTTGTCGCAGTTTCCCCTGCTGAACGCGACGCTTTTGATGTGCAACTGTCACAGACATGCGGGTGAATTTGTCTAAATTCCCAGGGAAACTAACCAAGAGCGCAGAGAGAGAGAGAGAGAGAAAAAGATAGGGAGAGAGGAAGTGAGACAGACTGAGAGACAGTGGCATGTTGGTCGAGTGTTGACTAATTTATGAGTCAATTAGTCTGCTCGCTGGCCATGTATAAATTTATATCTAAATATCATTATTAACAAGTCAACGTGAGCGCGCGTGTGGGCGACTCGAAAATACCCTGTAGACAGCTTAAAGTAGACAGCATACATAGCAATCACACTATTTGTATTTAAAAATATTAACCTAGTGCTATTTTAGGGTGTCACAGAAATTATGAACTCTTGCAATTTTGACATCATGTTTATGTTCTAATTAAAAGTTTAGAAAAATATGAAAATTTCGAAAATCATATAAATTATGTACAAACATCATCTAAAATAAATGCGGAAAATCTTTTGTATGTAGGTGTATATATATGAGGACTATGGTTTTAGACTGACAGTTGACTGTCAAAATAATATACATTTGTTATAAATCAACTGTTTAAAAGCCTTCAAAGAGAATTATTTAAAGAAATACAGAGAAGTAATTGACTGATGGGTTAGCGTATACCCTTATGATTAGTAAAGGCTCAAAATACATAAAATTATGTAATTAATCAAATAATAAGCTTATTTACTTAGCTTTTTTTGCAAATTAATTGGTAAGTTTGGTGATTCTGATAACTTTAAATAAATTTTATGATTTTTATTTATTATTTTTTTTACAATTTTCTCACATTCTGCACAAAAGTTTTTCAAATCAGACCACTGTGGTAAGACTTGAGTACTAGTGAAAGCTCCAGATCTTTTGTTAATTACCTCATAACTTTGCGGATGCCAGGGTACACTTGGTTTAGTTCACACCAAGGTGTTTACTTCGTGCCCCAGACGTTGCACTGTGCAGCTAATCGCGCGTTGATTTTATTGTGTCTTCGGTTTATGACTCGTTGAATTTGGCACATGCCTGGGGGCACTGAGAGCTGGTGCCTCTACTGGGCAGCGCCTCAGACAAGTTGCTCCACAGGCAGTTGCACATTCGCAATGCATTGGCAACATTGTTGCCTCCACTCGTTCATATTCTCATTCTCATTCTACGCCTTCTTTTCCTTGTGGTTCTCGAGGCGAGGCGAACGCATCGCTGGGAATTAAGTGCCCCGTTTGATGCTGTTGCACCCGAGATTAAATGGGTTAATGTTTGGGGCGTGTGTGCAAAAGTGTTCAGGGCTCGCAGCTTCCGATTTACATATGGCCGCAAAGCACTCGCAAATGCAATGAACAAACTCGACTATGGCAAATAAATTGCAAAATGTTGGCTCGAAATTAATTACTTGACCATTGAGTTAGTTCAAATGAGCAATTGAAGTGGGTCTTTGGCTGCTGGGCCGCACTCGAGGGCCTGCAATAAATAATTACCAGCTCGGCAACATTGAAAATAGTTCGAGTATTCTGGCCAGGCATCCACTCTATAGTTTCTCTATTTATTGGCTTAAATAAGTAAGGGCAACCGCCCTTATTTGGAAGAAGCCAAATGCAAACACAGTAATTTTAGATGCTAAACATTACCACACATTTATTAATATTTATTAGTTCAATAATGTAAAGATGGTATGGTAACCCTGTATTATATTTTAGTGAAAAATAATGTACAAGATACAAACTATAGATTTCAATTTCCGCTTTGTATAAGTCATAGTATGGCAACTCTAATTATGAAATATTTTATTCCGCCTGATAATGAGTAATAAATTAAAGAGAGTATGGTAACCCCGTATTATATTTTCGTGAAAAGGATGCACAGAATACATTCTGTAGCTTTAATAATCCGCTTTGCATTAATCATCTATGGTATGGTCATCCCAAACTTTAAACACGTTAAGCAACAAAGTCGTTTATATGGTCATCCTTAAAAAAATGAATAAGAAATGCCTATGTATATTAGAGCTAATAGATATTCAATAAGATTCTCGTGTAATTCGTATGGTCTCCCTAATTTCACACAAATTACCCTTAAGCATTTCAATAGAAAATAAAAATTTCAATAATTTCAATAAGCTTCTGAAATCGCGTGAGTCGACAGTCATTACGGCCAATTCCACAAATTGTCTCTCGTAATATTTAAGTGCAGCGAATATGTTACAAATGAAATGCCAAATCGCTTGCATAATTGCGATTTAAATAAATTCGCGAAGCACCCGCAAAGTGAACTCCAACCAGAGCCTCGTACTCGCAATAACAATGGCAACTGCTAAACATCCGGCGGAGGTCACAAAAATGCGAAAAGCTCATAAATCGTAGGCAGCTGACACGCTGCAGGCGAAAAACAACTAAAAGCCAAAATTGTACAATCCCACAAAGCGAAACAAATATACCATACTATACTATACTATATATACATAAATATATTTTCCACATTATTTTCGTTGTTGTTTTGGGGGTTTTTCGGCTCCACGCTGTGGCGATAAAAACAAGTGGGGAAATCTCTGTGCAACAACAGCAATAATAACTTATAAATTTGTAAATATTTCATAAATGGCACATAAATTAACACAACTAATGCCAAACACCGAGAGCACAATCACAGCAGTGGCAACAACAATAACAATAACAACAACAAATATTTTCATGATTTGTTGCACGATAATTGCAGCAGTTGCAGTTGCAGTTGCTGCAGCTGCAGCTCGAGAGTCGCAGTTGACATTTTTCCCGCTTTATCTAACTGCACTAAATAAACCGCACACACACACACACACATACACATGCCATACCGATTCGGATACAGATACCATAACCCCCCATATAAGCAGACATTCGCCCCGGAATTTATCGCTCGTGGAGTTCGAGTGCAAAAGCTGCATAAATATTTTAATATGATTTACAGGCGGATGCTGACGCTGCGAGCGCAGCGAGACTCAACCAGACCCAACCCAAGCGAAGTCAAAGCGATATCTATTATGGTATAATACTACGATTTGGAAAACAGGATGTTTACCACGAAAGTTGGCAAGTTTCTGGCGATATGCCCCCGAAAAATAAGCACTTCAAATATGATAAAAGTATTGTGTATTTATTGTGTTTATTTAATTTAATTTAATTGAATGGAAATGAACTCTGCATCCTGCAGCACATTCACATAGTCAAGTTTCATTTCCATAATTTATACATATGCGTATTATTCGTAAATGTTATTAAATATATTCCAATGTATTTGTAATTTTTTAAAAATCATTTGGCAATTAAAAAAGCGGAAGAATGTGGGAAAGATACTGCAATGTGAACAACTGCCGAATTTTAATTTTATTAATTAGTTTAAAATATTTATAAAACCATTATTTTTAAATTTTAATATAATTTCGTTTTTAAATATTTACTTTTAATATTCACTTTTACTATACTTTTAATAAATAAATTCTCTGGTACGTTGATAACTTAAAGTGCAATGAACCTAAATCGCAAAGGCTATATTTATATGTCGCTATCATGGACACCATCAATTCATTATTTTGCTCATTCAAGATTATATCTTCAGTATACCGATCGGAATACTTCCTTCTTCTAAATCGCAAAAACTTTATTTAATATGTAGCTAACATGGACACCATCAAGTAATTATGACATCTTTCAGATTATAACTTGGATATAACGATGGGAATAATTCCTTCGATTATATAACATTATTCATAGAATTTTTTTTGTAATTTCTTGAAACTGTAGAGATTAGCAGAAATGGCAAGCCCCGTTGTTTAGTGGACGATCAATCAAGCAAATGAACTATAAAGTTATAATGCATGAACGGAATTAAATATAAGACCGTTCAAGATGCCGTAAAGAACTCATTTAATTCTCCATATATTATTGAAATTATCGATGCTGAACTGTCTTCCGTTGCCGATCACACAAATCGTTTGCTATATTTATAGGAATACTTTTATACCATTTTAAGGTAGTTGTTTCACAAGATTCCACCGCATTAAAAAAAAAAAAAAAAACATTTCAGAAAACATAGAAGATTCGAAACTCCCAACTTGGCTTCCCAATTGATTATTGATTAATTGCATTTACAACAATCGAAGTTCATTGAGTGATGCCTATCACAACAAGGCAACAACAGGCACAAACAACAGAAGGGGGCAACAACAACAAGGCGAATGCAATGCAATGAATCTTCCAGCTCAAGTGGAAATGACTGAGTGACTGACTGAGTGAGTGAGTGAAAGACTGAAGAACATGTCTAATGCCCCACGTTGTGGTTGTAGTTGTTGCTGTAGTTCTTGTTGTTATTGCTGCTGCTGCCGTTGCCACTGATTGCTTGCATGTTGGGGCTCTTGTCGGTTGTTGTATGGCATTTGTCTGTTTGCTCGCCTCGCTTTGATCTTGTTTTTTGATCTTCACTCGCTTTGATTGATCAATTAAATTCATTTGTAAACAAGTTCTGGGATCCCAGTCCCAGAGCTGCCAGCAGCACACACCATCCGCTGCTCCACTTCACCTTCCGCCAACTCCCCCTCCCCCTTGCCCTTGCCGACGATGACGAGGCATAAGTCTCGTCTCGTAGATTTGTTTGGTGTGCGACAAACGCAGCGCTCCGACTCCGACTCCGACTGCAGTTCGAGTTCCAGTTCATAGTTCGCAGTTCGCTTGCATTTGGCAAGCTTCACCCTGTCCCACTTCCCCGTCACCTTGCGGGGCTTTGAGTTTTTATAGCTGTCACTGCGTCGCCTGTCAAGTGTCAAAAGCATTTGCAACCCGCGCGAGAGAGTCACAAATGCAAATGTACTTACGAGCGACCCCTCGTCCGCGCCGCGCCTTCGCACCATACCCTCCGTCATGCCAGCATTGAACCGTCCGACCCGCCAACTTGCAACGTGCAACGCGCAGCGCTCTGACAATGACAGGCGAACAGAAAAATATGCGCGATGAGCAAATTCGCATTGTTCGCCCGATATTACACGACTCACTCGCAGCTGTTGTTGTTGTTGCTGTTGGGGCTCGCGCTGACTGGCGACTGCTCTGACATAGCTGACGCCTTGATTAAACTGTCATTTAGCTTCATTTATTTTGACATAAAACTGACAAGAGGCCCCCATTCTAAGTGGCAGCTCGAAATGCATTTTCAATTTTATACAACAGTCCCGACATCTCGACATCATTTTGCCTGACCTTATAAAGCAAACGTAAGTACCTACACACACACACACACACCAGCTTGGTGTGCCTGTTTAAGCTTGGTTTTCAACTCTTTTTGACAGTCATTAATGTAATTCACAAGCTTTTGAATACATACAAAGGAAACTTGACAAAGTGTACTTCGTGCATATATTATTCAATATAAACGATAGTTTTTATAACCAAATCCGTCTTTCGGTATCGCATATACACTTAACAGTACTTTGTAACATTTATTTATTTATTTTATTTATTAAGAAGTCTTACTTAAATAAAAAAATATACTTCTTATTTTAAAATGTATGAAATATGCATTATTACAATATCTATATATATAAAAGAAAGTCGTGTTAGTTACACCGCTAATAACTCAAGAACGCCTGGAGCAATTTGGCAAAATCTTTTTTTAAATTGTTCGTTGAAGTTCAAGGATGGTTTTTTCTGGTTTTAATTGGACTTATTGCTGGATAAACCCAAGAAATAGCCATTTTCTTTTTCCCATACAAATTTTCCCGCCCACTTCAAGTAGCCTTTCACGAGCACGTCAAAGTAAAACACACCTAAACACATTATTTGTAATACATAAACAGTCTACTTTTGCTCACCTAGCAGCAAGGTAGTTTTATTTATTTCAAAATTTTAAAATCGCTCGGTTAGTCGCTTCTTTTGTATTAGTTACGGTGTTGTTGGCCACTTTTTATGACTTCAAGACATATCACATTTTTTGAAAAACATTAATATAGTCTACTTTTGTTTGGTGGCAGACTATTTTTTTTAAAAAATTTTGATATGACTTGAAATCGTACAAAGCAGTTCACAACATCGAAACTAATACAAAAGAAGAAATCAATATTAAAACTATTTCCATTAAAAAAATATTTAACAAGTGGATTGAAGTGAAGTGAATTTTATTTAATAATGCCGCTACCAAGACGATCGAATCTTTCCCGGCAAAGCCGTAATGGAAAAAGAATACAAAATACAGCAAATGAAAGGACTGAAGAAGAACAAGAAAATGAACGAGAACGGTCCCGCAATAGTATGGCTCGACTTCGTGCTTCTCAATCACGAGAGCAAAGAGAAGCAGCCCGCGAAACAGCTCGGTTGGCAATGCAGAATCGTCGAGCGAACAACAGAAGGCAACAAAGCGATAATTTGCGACGCAGAACAAGATATTTAGCTGATTTGAATCGAGCGGCGTTTCGATACGATTGCAGCAATGATTACAGCTTGCATCCAAGCGTTTGCATTGGGCAAATGGACGTTGTTTGCGAGTATTGTGGGGCATTAAAGTTTCCCGGAGAAGCGCCTGGATTATGCTGCGTTAATGGAAAAGTGAAATTGCCGGTATTGACTTCGCCACATGAGCCATTGAATTCATTGCTATGCGGCGAAACACAAGAATCACGCCACTTTCTTGCAAATGCTCGAAAATACAATAGTTGTTTCCAAATGACGTCATTTGGGGCAGACATTATCGATGAAGGAGGTTTTAATCCGACATTTAAGGTATTTATTTTTGTACTTACATAGAATGTAGTTAAAGAATAACTTAGTTTATCTATTGGTTTGTATAAAACTGCTCTCCTACAGAAAAAGTGGTGATAACCCAGTTAATACTGTCTGACAATCAACAAATCACAAGGCCAATCCTTAAAAGTTTGTGGTTTATATCTAGAACATTCATGTTTTTCCCATGGTCAATTATACGTGGCATGTTCACGGGTCGGAAGACCATCTGCGTTGTTTGTTTTTGCGCCTGATAATAAAACAAAAAATGTCGTGTATCACAAGGTGCTTAAGTGTAGAGCAACCTATGTACTAAAATAATAAATATAAATAAAATAATAATGAATGATTAATGTAGTTATTTAGTTTTATTTTGTATTTTTTCGAATAAAATAAAAAAAAAACAGCTTATTTATTGCCATTAAGGCGGAACAAAGTTAACCGGGTCAGCTAGCGACACGAGGAAGGATTGGGAGAGGGACTGGGAGAGGGATTGGGAGAGGGATTGGGAGAAGGATTGGGAGAGTGACAGGGAGAGCGACTAAGAGATGGATTGGAAGAGGGACTGGGAGAGGGACTGGGAGAGCGATTGGGAGAACGACTGGGAGAAAGATAGCCATCTGGTGGCAAAACGGAGTTTGCCGGGATTTCTAGTATACAATATATATATATATATAAATATGTCAAACTTTAATGTAAACTTTAAATTCATGCACAAATATATGCAAACCTAAGTTTCTGTATATGGTACATATAAATTTAATTTTGGGATATGATATATATTAGGTTATATTATTTTATTTTAGTACATATTAAATTGTATGTATATTTTTATACCATTTACCCATTGAAAATGGGTAAAAAATGGTATATTAACTTTGTGCAAATGTATGTAACAGGCAGAAGGAGGCGTGGCAGACCATACAAAGTATATATATTCTTGATCAGCATCAATAGCCGAGTCGATTTGGTCATGTCCGTCTGTCTGTCCGTCTGTCCGTCTGTATGAACACACAGATCTCAGCTATTAAAAGAGCTAGAGGCACCAGACTTGGTGGGAGTGTGCGTGTATTCAATACACACAAGAAGTTTATTTCAAACTTGATGTGCCACGCCCACCGCCTCCGCAAATCGATAAATGCGTATTTCGATTTTTTCCAAATAATTCAATAACGAAAAGAGATAAACGCACCAAATTTGGTAGGAGGGTGTCTTGCAACATTATGCAGAAGTTGGATTTTAGAATTTTGGATGCCACGCCCACCGCCTCTAAAAAACACATTTTTATAGTTTAAAAGAAAACTAGAAAAGCTAGAAGCGCCAAATTTGAAAGTAAGGTGCCTGGTAACATTACGGAGAATGTTTGATTTTCAACTTTTGGATGCCACGCCCACCGCCCCCACACTATTGCATTTTAAGAAAAGTAGGGAAATAACAAAACATTTTTTTTAACACTCTTGTAGCTTACCATAGTACAGATCTACCCTATAAATTTCAATCCGATCGGACAATAAACACAGAAGTTATAGGCACGAGAAGTTTCGCTCACAGCAGTAGAGGCCCGACGCCGACGCCGACGCCGACTGCGCACGCCGACTGCGCACGCACAGTCGTCGTGTAGTCAGTGTGCAGTCGGCATGTGCCATTAGCGTCAATGCATGTGAATTTGTCCTCGAAAATATGCGATGCGTTGTTATTCGCCGAATAAAAGTAATTAATATTAAGAATTAGTTTTTAACAGCGAAAGGTAAATGGTATCTTACTGTCGAGTGCACTCGACTGTAGCTTTCTTCACTTGTTTTGTATGTTTTTTTTTCAACTCGATATTTTCTTTTATATTTAAAAAATGTATATGTATTTTCCTTAGTTTCTGTGTATGAGATATATAATTTTAATTATGTCTTTAAATATGTCTTTTTTTCTGACTCGATATTTTCTTTTATATTTAAAAAAAAATTGTATACCATATGTATATTTTTTATATTTTATCTATGTTATATTGTATGCAGAGAGCATTTATTTTTGTTTTAAAATTAAAGCAAGAACTTACCTAATGACTTACAATAAAAAATTAAATAAATATAATAATAATTGCAAAATATAAATTGCAAAATAAGTGAAACTACAAATATTAAGTATGTTTAGCATATAAGCAAGTCTTAATTATTTTCCTTTCATAATTATATAAACAATAATTTATAAATTCAGTATACATTCTTTGCCTGCCTTGCTAGTCCGCAAGAATCAGCAGACTGAAGTATTCGTTAATTCCAGTCATCAAATTGCTTTTGCCTGCACATTGCAATCACAACAACTTCAGATCCTTAATGCAACTCTATTCAGGGAGTGAGAGAGAGATGACACGGGGGAGGGGCAGGCACAAGCCTGCCATTCGAGAAGCAACTCATTTATGCAAACTAACAAGTGATTAAAATTCGTTTTCGCCGATATAAAGCTGTCACTAGACATAAATTACAATATGTCAGTCTCGAGAACCTTTGACTTTTATTAATGTAAACATGAAAAGCAACACGCACGCCGAACAGCCGACTGAGAAGCCGAGATAAATTCGAGACGCAGACCACAACCGAGAGCAAGACGCAGACCCAGGCACAGGCCTAAGCCCAAGCGCGCGCCCAGACTCGGACCGAATCCGGTCCTCAGCTTGGGAGCGCTGACAAGCAGGCCCTACGCTTGTTGTTGTTGGAGAACGGAGGAGAAAAGTGGCGGAGGCAGTGCAGGAAACAGGGGAAGTGGGAGGCAGGCAGCACAGCAACTTGGAGTGAAGTGTTTGCTCTTTGGGTGCTACTCGAGGCAGATGCAACACTTGGCGTTTTGCCTTTGATTATGGTATAATACTCGTGAATATTCATAGCACACACTCCACTCGCACTCACACACACACTGACGTATTTGTCTTTGTATCTATTCACTCTTTGAGCTCACTTAGCGATCATATCATTTTGACATGCTTCGTGTGTTTAAGCTGTCAAATTGCCTGCTGTCTGCGGCTGCTGACGCTGCTCTCTGCCCTCTGCCGCTTCTCCACTTACTCCAACTGCCTGGCTTCCCATCCCCATCTCCCCACGCCTCTCTCCAAGCCCACTCTTCACTCTCTCGAAACTCTGCAAACTTCACTCTGGGCTCTTGCATTCAACTATCTTTTTACGTTGGCCGACTTCACTCTACTCTCGGCTCTCTTCTGCACTCCCCGTTGCCTCCCCGCTCGCTGGGCCTGTCTATTTGTATCTAGACAGGCACTCGGCCTTATGCCTCCTTAAGTTGACGTGTTACGCTGTCAGCGTGGAGAAAACCTCAATTTCAAGCTGTCAGTTTGTATGTCAGCTTCAACTGACAGTTCTCCACAATGTCGTTGTCGTTGTCGTACTCGTTGCCATCGCCGTCGTTTCCCCAGTTGTTGTTGTTGTTGTCTCTCTTTCTACTTATGTCTTGCTTGTGCTCTAGCCTTTGCCTTTGCAGACTTGCGACTTTTGCCGCTTGCAGCCGCTGCCGCAGTCACAGTCGCAGATACAAATGTATCTGTATGTGCAGGAGATACTCGCCTAGATGGGCATTTGAATAATGCGCAGGCTGCAACTTCCAACTGGCACAACTCTTGTTATGCGTTAGTTGTTATGGCCAAGTTGAGAGTGCGACTACAAAAACAACGACGACAACAAACTCATTTGTTGGGCCCGCAATTAATGCTTATCGGGTTAATTTACTCGGAAAACGAAAGGCAAAAAGTGGGCGGCAAATGCACAGAGGTAATTAATACAAATTGTAAACGAACTTTTAACACTGCCAGACAAACGCCATCCGATTAAAGCCCGAGCTATAGCGCAGCCTGGGGCATAGCTTTGCAAGTATACACAGATTATGGGGGCCAGGCAAAAGGTATTATTAGATTGTTGGAAAACGCGAGCCATATTATACTTCCAATCAGCCCAAGCCTAGACAACCTACTGCAAATTGACCTACGACTACATTTGTAATCTATCAAGTCGAGTCTGTTGTTATAATATAAAAATAAATAAATATATATTTAACTTATTGTAGAAACATGCATATTTATATACACAAAAGCAGTTAAATAAAAATAAATATGTCATTGGCAGTCTAGAAATATAATAACTTATTCAATTTTATAAATACATATTATATTACACAGCTCTGAAAGAGCTTATAGTGTACATGGCTCGCCTTGTCCAACGATAATTAATACAAATTATAAGCTTACTTTTAACACTGTACGACATGTGCTATCTGATTAAGGCACTCATGCGAAAAGTATAGACATGGCAAAGGCATTATTAAATATGCAAACGCGTAAGCTGGAGAATGCAACTGCGAGTTATATAAATTCCTAATCAGCCTAAGGCATGGCAATTGACTTAATACTATGCCATTTTATGATTTGGTATTTATACCTCAATTTGCGCAACAATATACAAAGATAATAAATGAAAATTGTAAGCCTGGTATAGAATAGCAATAAGCTATGGATTATTCGCTATATAGTATATAAATTCTTAAGCCGTGCAAATTGACTCTGCATATTTCAACATCTATAAGCATTACAGCTACTCTTTATTATAATCCTTACTAAATTATTAATGCGCTTCCGTTTGGTATTTTAGGCAAATTGATTTGAATTTTGAATATACCCGCTCAAGTCGAGTTCACATGGTCTTCTTAATGCCGTAGCATCCGTTTTAAAGGCTTCGCTCCGTCATTCCTGGACGTTTCGTAGCTGTGGCATGCAATGCTCTCGAGCGATAAATAAAGTTGTGAACATTGGCTCGATTTGTTGGACGAGAGAGAGGGAGAGATAAGGAGAGGAAGCGGGAGCGGGAGCTATATACTGGAACCATTGCTTTATAAGTGCCGCCGCCTCAGCTGCCCCAAGTGCCCCAGTCTCAGTCTCTTAGTCTCAGCTCCGGCCCCGGCAGCTGCCATGTCGTTGCACTGCGTCGGACACAAAAGATTTACGATTATGGCGCGACTATTAAAAAGTTTCGCCTCTCGCACACCTCTCGGGCCAGGCGAACCACACGGCCTGAACCGACTGAGCCCAACTCAACTGAACCAACTCACTCAACTCAAGCCCACATTCAAAGTCAAAACAAAATATTGTGTACAAGTAAAGAAAGCGACAGTAGCGCGTACTCAACTGTTAGATACCGTGCAGGTATTTTTGCTTTGAAATAGTGTTGCAGGCAAACAAGCAGACAGACAGCGAGACAGACCGATATGACCTAATAGGAATTACTTCTCCATCACATTTGCATAGAGCTAGCATACCATTTGAAACATTTTCTCTGTGTGAACGGTATTAAAAAGCGCAAGCAGCGCGAGGACTTTGCAGCCGGCTCTTGGCATCGACAGCGGCATCGGCATCGGCATCGACATTGGCATCGATTAATTATGTGCGGAATTTGGTTTATTGAGTACGAACCGCCTTTAAATTGTCTAAAAGACCAGAGACCTGGGAGCTGTCAGGGCCCCGACGACCGCCGAGAGCAAGAGGGCGAGAAGGGGGCAAGGTGCGGGTCGTGGTGCTGGTTTCAGCAACTGACTATGCACGTAATTTATGAGCTTAACTATAATTTCGAACATTTACGCTGCGCCTGCGTGCGCTTGCAATATGACAATTTGAGAACGACTTACGAGTCGCGACTGTATTTGGACTTTATGTGGACAGCTGCTGGTCAATTGAGTTGGCGTTCGCCCCACTCCAACTCCAACTCCGACTCCAACTCCGACTGCGACTGGGACTGGGACTGGGACTCGTCTCGCGGCGGCAACCATTTTGTACGTTTCGATTAGACTGTTAAGTTGTCAGCCTGAAATTGATTTGTGGCCTCGGCCCCCGATCGCTTGGCCGGGAAACGGGCCAGGCGAATGAGCCGATTGAGGCGAATGTCACACGAGGTGTTGGTGTTGTGCGCTCGTGTTGCCAAATGATCATAAATCGATCGGCCGAACGGGTAGGTAAGTAATTGCGAGTGAGACACGAGCTCATATGACAGGCCTGTCGTGCTACACTGAGCGAAAATACACAGCAGCAGACGTCGCTGATAGATCTTAATTAGATCAGTTGAGGCTTTTGCTCAGCAATTGGTAAACAACTTCATTTATAGCTTTCTTGATCTTCATTCTGGAGCATAGTCTTAATTTCTCATACCCATGTCCAGTAGACTTTCACATTACTGTCACAACTTTTGCTCTGCTTCAACTCGAAATGCTTACCGGGTTACGCGTAGTATTGCTTTTTGCATTGCTTCTCAGCATCGCTTGCATCGAGTGCCGCCTCATCGGGTTGAACTTCAAGAGCTTCAAGAACAAGAAGCTACCGAAGCCCGTGGAACGAAAACTGTCCAGGGATTATATCAACGGCCGACTTAGCATACAGGCACGCATGATCTTCAATACGCTGAATCGACCATCGCCTCTGAAGCTGCTGCGGAATCCTCGCTATGTGGGTTACCTGATGGATCGTAGGGCGAAAATTGGGCAATCGATAGTATTATAATCTAAGAATATAATTATGTTTGAAGTCTCAAATGTATACGATTGGAATATATTTTCATAAACTAAAAAAAGTTGTGCCTCATTCAACCTCATTGCCAAGTTCTGCTTACTAAACCAAACTAAACTCATATTTCAAACAAGTAAAGAATGCTACAGTCGAAAAAGCTTCATAACATAATAACATTAACCTAATTTTGCCGTTAAAAATTGATTTTTAATAATATTTAATCGCATATTTGCAATGATTTGTTCGTGCCACACGCATTGACTTTTTTCACACATACAGTCATACGCACATGCATTGGCGCAACACACACACATGCTGGTCTTATAGATATACAATTTTCGCACATTTTGGATAACTGATATTAAAATAACCAATAACATATTCAAAATAATTTTGATTCAAACCTCAACTAATAGTAGTAGTATTTTTATTATCTTAGAATTAACTAAATTAATTAAAGTAATATATCAAATTTTATCTTGTTATCTTATTTTAACCTTACAAATAATAATTATAATCTACCTTCTTAGCTTATCAGATATATGTGCACATATTCACTTTCACTCGTCTATGTTGCAGGGTATCTCGAGCTGCCGTACTCAGATCTATCGAGTGTTTAATATCGCAAATCGGTCCTCGAAGCAAGCACTTGTGCCTGCTCGCGACTTGCGGGGGCTTCGATTCAATTCACTTCGATTCAGGTCGATAGTGGGGCGCGATAAGACGCGTCGAAGTCGTCGCTGTCCGCTGAGCGTTTGATGTCTGTGGGCAAAAGCCGCAGTTAACGCCAAATTAAGTGTCACAGCGATTTTTCGTCTTATCGGAATCGGCGGCACTAACGATTACGTGCACGGGGACTCCAATCGATGATTGGCTAATCATCTTTCAAAATTCATTGCGATTACTTTTGCAGCGAGCTCGTAATCTCTAATCCACTAGCGTTTCCAAGGGGGAGCCATACAGAGAGGAAGTATGTCTGTGTAAAAAGCTGTTTGAAGTGCCTGTCAGTTTCGGTTTCTGTATCTGTATCTGTGTGTTTGTATCTGTATCTGCATCTGTGTTCGTCTCTGTCTCTGCGTTCGCTTCAAAGGAGTGTGCGACGTCTTTGACGGCAGCGGATTTGCTCGCTCCCCCTACGTTCGGTACTCGGTAGGGGAGAGGAGTACATGGTGAGAGGTGCTGAGTGCGGGGCACTGTGTACTGGGTACTGCACACAAGCCTGTGTAGCGACTATAATCTGACATTTAATTAATAATAAAGTTGACAGTTTGTTGTGAGTGACTGTGACAGTTTTAATTGAGATTTGTTTCCCGACTGCGCTATTCTCGACACTGTGCGGCTTATAGGTCTATTCAGCTCTTGTTCGCGCCCCTGTGCTACTGTAATACCCTATTCTAATGCTGAGAAAGGGATAAGACCCATTGAAATAGGTGAATGGAGCTGCAAGGTAATTGTAATAGTTGTAGTGACGTTTTCCACGAATATTTTTTATAGGCAAGATAAGAGTAGGTATGCCTAGGTAAAGATATAATATTGTTCTATATAATATAATTATGTAAAATATGTGGATAATATAACTTTATATAATATAGTTATAAACATAAAGGAACCTTGTGTTACATGTCCATCTTATTCCATTTTAATTTTATTTTCCATATTTATTTATTTATTTTCCAATTTCAATTTGCCTTATGTAATAATTATATGTGGTTTCCCCCTCGTATCTCGTCAGCTTTTTAGTGGCTATCGACTGACCAAAGCTGTCTGCCACCGCTTTGATCTCGAAGAGCTGCACTCTTGATACTTCCCCCCTCAGGCTCCAGTCTGCAGTCGCCCAAGGGTGCAGGGTATACAAATTACTTGAATAGCCGAGCAGCTACAACAACGTTGCTGCCACTCAAAAATCTCGAAGCACTTAAGTGCCAAGCGTGGGGCAGACTGTCTCTATCTGTATGTGTCTCTCTCCCTCTCTCTTTCTCTCCCTGTATCTCTTTGTGTGTGCAGTCAACTCGATTGAGAGGCGATTAGCGCACAAAACACAAGTGGCATGTTTTGATGATGATCATCAAGCGCGTCTGATTGCTGGCAATCAAATGTTGTTGTCTGGGAAATTGTTGTACAACAATTGCATCGGGTGCGGAGGAGGGGGAGAAGAAGGGGGCTCTGGATAGGGGCTCTATAAGACAGACACGCGTAAAAACGCTCTCAAATGGCTTTTCAATTGAGTTGTTAAGCGCCCAGTGCCACACCCTCGCGCCGTCGCCCTCTCATCGAGCTAGCGGACAGCGCCTCGTTTGAGCAGCGACCCCTTGGACCCGGCAGCCCCCGCACCACACCCACAGCTGAATTGCGCGACGGCGATAATTGAGTTTTATGATTGACACGACAACTTTGCTTTTTAAATTGACATAAATTTCAATATGTCGCGCTGGCAGCGACCGAGAGACCGCCCGACCGCCTGTCCGACCGCGCGAACAAAAAGCCAAAACCCCAAACTGAAACTCAAACTCAGAAAACCGCAGCGTCATGCGAAATGAACGAATGGAACGAGCTAGCCCGGAGTATTCACAGTCACATTCACATTCACAATCACAATCACATTCGCAGTCACAATCCATCGAGCTGCGCGCTGCGAGCTGCGAGCTGCGATCTCGCTGTCCGTGCTCGACTCTCTGTCTCAGCGATAAATTGTGCAATAAATTTCAATTACTGTTATTTCGCCGGCACACACAGCGAATGACAAACTTGAATGTGGATAGGTTCTCAAACATACATATGGCCATACGAAAGGCTGCCTGAGATACCCTGTAAGTCGATCGGGCGAGCTTCACGCAAATTTCTCAAGAAGTTTTCAGAGTACTATGTTTATAGACTGGAGTAAATCTGTCATAACTCTGAAACTTTCTTCCCAAAAGCATTACTGAACTGATAGGCTTTAATATACCCGCACCTTACTGGAATTCATGGCAGCACAAATTACTTCTTTTGTATTAACTAAGGCCAACCAAGTTTAAGTCAATTCTTCACTCTCAGATTTTCATTTATTTATTTTTGTTTTTGTTGTAAATATTAAATTAACTTAGTTCTATTAAAATTAAATGTTTAATATTTTTATCTTCAACTTGAATTTTCTAGCAGAAAAATAACTTTTGTTAGAATTTTTGTATTAATATACGTTCAGCTAATATTATTTTTTTATTTTACTTACTTTATTTATTAATTGGAAATTTAAATCATTTATTTTCAGAATTTGCATCTATTTTGCTGTCAGAAAGTGTTAGTTTTTCTCTTATTTACTGTACTTCCATTTCCATTTCAGTCTATTTGAAACATTGAGAGACTTTCATATTAAAGACTTTATGTTTTTTATTTCCGGCACTCAATCTGTCTGCACTTCAAACCGAGTTATCTCATTTCCTCCACAACTACCACTTGACATTTCCAGGGTATTCGAATTGTCAAAGCGGCGGGCAGGGCACATAAACTATTTAAGTACTGGGGCGTATAAAGGGAGAGGGGGAAATAGAGAGAGAAAAAGAGCGCGCAGGCAAAAGCCAAAGAAATATGCGCACACAAATTGTGATAAATTTTATGTTAAAGTGCATGAAATTATATGGCGACACATTTGGGCACTCATAAATTTTATTTAAACAATTTACAATTGTCATTCGAGAATTGCCGGTCGCCCCCTCTCACTCACACACCCTGCTGCTCCCTCATTATGGTTACTGCCTTCACACCGAGTCGTAAAGTCGGCCTGGTTTTTGTGACGGCGTATTGGGAATTGTTAAACGTTTATTGGCAAGTGGAAAAGTGCTAGAGGGAATATAGTTTTTACAGCAGGGTGTTCTTTATTTTTTTGAGGGAAAGTACTGCTGCCGGAAATAACTGCTAAATAACTGTCTATGGTAACACAATTGAATTTCAAATTTTAATTATCTTTTAAAATTATATTATTGCATATCTTAATATTTGTCAAATTTTTAAATTTATTTTTAGCAGTATTTCATTCTCAAATTAAATACGGATTTGAGCAACGCCTATAAAATAATCAAATAACTCGAAATTGCTGCTTTCCCAAAATTTTTCAATCTTTGATGAAGCAGTATATATATATTTATATATATGCCTATAGAGAGCGTATATAGAAACGAACATCTCCCTCGATATTTTATGCACACACTTGCCTGCAAGTCGCCGAGATAGACAAATAAATCACCTGCAGCTATTCTCTTCCACTTGAGAGGGCCTCCGCAGGCCCCTTAATAATGCATAAAAGTTAATTGGCCTGTCCACTCCTTATGGAGCAGAAACAGCCGAAACTCAATCAAATTACAACATCAAAGCAAATGTCGCCAGATACTCGAGTGAGGTGGGCAGACAAGCACCGGGATGGCCTTCCGCTTGCAGCTCTTCCCATTCCTATTCCCGATTCTCGATGCTCTCGCCAAGTGCTTCACTTGCCAGTTGCCCGTTGCCAGTTGCCAGTTGGCTGCCAGTGCCAGACACCATCGTCATGGTCATGCCGTGGACTCGTTGCTCCGTCTCTCTCTCTCTCCATCTGTGTCTCTGTCTCTGCCTGTTTCTGTTTCTCTGCGTCTGTCTGTTTCTGTTTCTGTCTGACAACTTACTTTGGCATTTGGCTGTCAACATGCTGTCAGACATTTAAACAATAAATGACCAAACACTTTTCATTATGTTGCTCTTTGCGGTTGCCGTTGCTGTTGCCATTGCTGCCAGTTGCAGAACTGAAGCCGGAGCTGGAGCTGGAGCTGGCCAAAACTGTTGGAGAGAAAAGAGATTTGTCGACTGACAGCCGAGTGAGGCGGGCGAAGTGAGCAAAATTTACTTTGATGCCCACCGACGACTCTGAAATGGACAGAAATGTTGTGCGAGCGTACTTCGATTCGCCCCGACTCAGAGTTGGGGGCCAAAGTTTTCGTTTTCGACATGCGTTTGCATGATTTGGACCCTGATGTGGGTCAAAACGGGCACCCCACAACGGGCAGCTCGGACCCGCACCCGGACCCACTCTCTGTGGACTGGACAGGCAGAGGTCAAAGTTTTACTGCTGTTGCCTGTCATAAAAATGTTGCCAAAATGTTGCTCCCCGGCAAGTTGTTGTTGCTCTTGCTCTTTCTGTTGCTGTAGTTGTTGTTCTTGTTGTTGTTTTTCATGTTGTCAGTGGCGCTGTCCGAGGTCCTTTGTCGGCAACAAATACGAACCCATTTCAAAAATGTTGACACCCAGCATAGGGCAATTAAATTCATTTTTCATTCATTTGACTCCCCGTGTGCGGCTCGGTTCTCCGCTGCTCTACTCTGGACCCCTGGACACAGTTGGCAGCCCTGTTGAAACTAAGTGACAGATTGCGTTGCCTACGTGCAGCATGCCGTGTGCCGGGTGCGAGGGATTTTCCCTGCCACGAATATTGGTAAAAACATCAAATTTTCAGCTGAATGAATTTACATTCAGATGAAAATACTTTTCATACTTTTCGCAAATCAATTTTATGATAAAACTGGAATTAAATTAAATGTTGTGCTTTTTAGGATTAAACGTAAATTAAATTGAATAACGTGTGAAACTGCAGTAAATAATAAAACTAATTGATATTTACATTTTGATTGTAATGCCAAAAATTGACATAATAATTTATTGCTTAATAACTAAGATAAAAAATTGCTTTAAAAAAATTGAAACAATTAACTTGGAGATACAGAATGTGTCTCGCAGATGAAAGCATACCTTTTAGATACGACAGTATTTTACAATCTTACGATAATAATTCTTTAATTTTCACAGTATTCAGTATCCACAAAGAATCCTGCAGTTAAAAAAGTATCTTGTGGACACTAGTGTATATTATGAATACATAAATATCTTGTAGATAACAAAGTAGCGTGTAGATAGCAAGTATCCTATAAATAAACAAATAATAATATTGTCGCTAGACAAAGTATCTTTCAGATGCAAGAAAATTATGTTGTGAATACGATTAAATTGAATACTTTTAGATATACGAAACTATATTATAAAAAAAAAAAATATTTTTAAACATCAAAGTATCTTGAAATTATATATAACATATTATGTTGGAGACACAGATAAGTATATTTCGGCACATTTGCAGTGCATACAAAAAGAAATACGAGCATAGCATACATTCCCAGTGAATGTGCGTAAGTATATTAATATTTGTTGGGTCAGAGAATCCAGAATGAGACTCGTAAATACCTGAACGCTCGAGCACCCCCATCACCCGGACAATGTCAGCGGCATTTAAGTGCCTCATGGCGAGGGCCACATTAATGGACCCTAAACACGTTGTTGGAATGTTTCAGCATGAGAAGAAGAGAGAGAGAGTGTGGAGGAGGAGAGAGAGAGAGAGAGGCAGCGAGACCATAAGAACAAATTGCTTCACACACATTAAGAAATTTCCCATTTCGACGGCCAGGCATCGCCTTGGGCTGTGTCTGCTCCCTCCCCGGGCAGGATCTCTCTCCCAGCCAACTGTCGGAGCTCGTTTAACCAAGGGCAGCGACAGAAGCGGCGGCGGCCATAAATTTTGTTTTATTTATGAGCATTTAATTTTTGTAACATTAATTTAAACATAACTGCCAAAACATAAATTAGCTTCCGTTTCAAACTAATTATGCCGCCTGCTTCAGTCGCGCTACTCTGTTCCTGTGCTCCCCTGTCCCCTCTGGCCCCATGCTCGTGGTGGCAATCGCTCAAGCATGAAAATCGTTGACTGCACAAAAGGCAGCCCACATCAGACGCACACCCAAACACCAGCACACACACACACGCCCCCACCACATAAATTTGAATATATGTATATATCGTATATAGCGTATCGTGTATATCAACCTTCTCTCTCTATCTCTCTCTCTCTTTATACCTCCCTCCCGAGCGCCACGTTGCGTTTTATATTTTTGGCGGCCCTTCTGTCACTCCATAACAGAGTCGGGTGAGGGAGGGGTAGCGGGCTCGTGGGCTCGGGGGGAAAGTACCCTAAGTGCCGTTACACATGCAGCGCATCGCATGCATATAAATTTTATCCGTTTGCCGCTGCTCTTTTGAACTGCCATCAAATTAGTTGTTCATCCAAGCAATTAACCAAATGCGCCGCCAGCGCCAAGACTAAGTGAATCCAAGATCAGGGCTGCACAGCCAGCAAAATGATCTGCCAATGGGAGTTTGGGTAATCCACAGTAAAAGAGAACTGAGCTAGTGAAATGAAATTATCGAGACTATCAATAAGATTTTTTTTGAGTTGCAGAGTTTTACGGACTTGACAGAGCTGGCAGAGAGATTTGCTAAAAAAGTTCATCCAACTTAATATAGTCGCTTTTAGTATAATTATTATATTATTAGTATTTAGTATAGTTAAACTGAATATTTTTAGATTTTTTAATAAGAATTTTTCATACGATCTGTTTATAAGAATTTTTAATAAAAATGTTTAAAACTAAAATTCTTAGATTTTTAATAAAAGTCTTTTTAGTTAAAGATCAGAGTTTTCAGTATGGAAAAAAAATTGTCAATGAGGTATTAATATCTATCTATAGTATCATATCAACTAAAATTTCAGCACTGTGTGGATAGTTAAAATTCTTTAAATTAAAATGATTTTAAAAATAAACTAAATAATTAAAACATAATATATATATGATATATATAAATTAAATAATTAAAACACAAAGTATATATGATATAATGTAGATCTGAAGTTGGATTTCAGAATACATATAAAAACTAATTTCAACTATACAAGAATATATATTAATCTCTTCGATCAGATCTAATCCAATTAAAAGCCCCTAAGAGCCTTCAGAGACAATGGATTAATGTAATAGCTTTCGCATTTCAACAATTTATAAGCTCAAACACTTGAAGTTGCCTACTAATAAATCGAGTCGACACGTCGAGTGGACAGAGCTGGGCCTGGGCGTTACGCCAGCCCTGGCGAAAAGAGGCCGAAAAACACGCCAACATAATAATCATAAATATATCAGACAGCTAACTTTTGGCTGGCATAATAAAATCCAATTAAAAACCAAAGAAAACAATGTTTACGACCTGACAGCGCGCTTGCCCAGGAATGGGGGCAGGGGCTGAGGCAGGGGCAGGGACAGGCACTGGTGGCGGCTGGCGGGTGGCGGGTTGCGGGTGGTGTTCGCTTTGGTCTGAAAAGGGCTGACTCGACGCGATTGCGTTGAGTTATGTTAATGGCGCTGTCTGCGCCCACAAAGTGGACCGATGTTGTTATGGATCTGGCGCTTTAATGTCTACATCCTCCCAAATGCATTTCACAACAGCTGCTGCGAGAGGGGGGCATGGAGAAGGAAGAGCAGGGAAATATTACAGGGCATCTCATTATGAGGCACCGGTAGCTGGCAACATGCAACTTCAACGGCAAACAATAATTCTCCAGCTAACACCACATAATTCACAGTCGCAGAACGCAGAGACAAACAGCTGAGCTTCGCATCGCTCTATGTCCGCCTCTGAGCCCCCTCTCTCTCCACTATTTGGTCTTTCCTCCCCTGTCTACGCCCCTGCCACAAGCTCTGCCAAGTGTCAGCGTAAATCTTAAAATTCACGAAGCAGAAAGTGTTGCCTTTGTGGCAATTGACTTGGCAGCCAGAGGTCTGCGCCTTGTAACTAGTCTGCTTCTCGTTGTTGCTGTAGTTGTAGTAGTTGTTCTTGTTGCTGTGGGTGTCGTGCGATACGCTCACCCACCATTGCGCTGTCTGGGCGGTGTCCCCATCACCATCCCATTCCCCGTCCCATACCCATTCAGGGGCTTGCACTTTATTATTTATGGCTGTCGGTTTGAGTACGAATTCATTTTATTTATGAAGCAAGTCAGCCAAGCGGCCAGCCAAGCAGCCGAAACAGCCAAAACAGCCAAAGCGAGCAAAACAGCCAAAACAGCCAAACGAAACGGCCAACTGTGGTCGCCTTCTGCAAATTTGTTTTCCTCAAAGAAAAGCAGCAGTAGCTCCAATGAAAAGGGGAAACGAAATTCGGTCTGTATGGAAACGGAACAACCATGGGACGAGCCAGAGAATTAGCTATGATATATTCTGACAGAGTACTCAAATCAGACTGCATAACTTTTTAGATATATGAATATATGTATAAAATATAAATAAGTATATTTTTTATATACAATATATATTTAAAATGATATAATTAGAAGTATTAAGATATATGAGCTTTTTATCCACAGCTTTAGTTGAGAAAATTTAGAATAACTAAAATTTAAATACATAAATTTGTAATAAATATTAATAAATATATAATATAAAATATATAATGTGACCTCATCATTTATCTCCCTTCTTTTTATATAGATAGATCTTACTGCAGATGTTAAAATAGAATATCCAAGTGATACTCTCTTCTTTGGCCTCAAAACTTACCTCTCTACTTTTTATATACATAAGTCTTGCTACAACTGTAAAAATATAATATTTTTGTAAATCTCGTTCACATCTAAGCAATACATTTACCCATTGGATTTTTGTGGAGAACCCTAAAATTAATATTTGTAAAATTTCGGCATAATTTACGCAATCTTCCCACTGTATGAGAGCCTGCCACAACGCCCCAAAGTATGCAATGCGAAGCCATAGCCTCCGACACTTGGACCATGACTCTGAGACTCTCTTGCTTCTCGCTCTCACGCCAGCCCCCACTCTCCACAATGCTTAACTCCTTGTCCGCGCCTGACCGCCTGTCCGTTTGGCCCAACTAGTTACGTACGTAGCAATTTTCGTGTCGGCTAATTAGCTTTGGGTGTATTGTTTATAAATTTATGACGCATGTTAAATGGGTTTAATTAATTTATGGCTCTTTGAGGCGACCGCACTGAACTGAACCGAGCTGAATGGGGCCAGCCAGGTCGGAGCTGAGGCCTGCCCGGAGTCAGAGCCGGAGAGTGTTTAAGCTGCGGCCAATTGAATTTTTGCTTGTGAATTATGTTAATGTTTCGTGTTCATGCCTATGAGTAGCGGCCATTAGGCGTCTGTACTACATGTTAATTAGGCTCGTCAGATGAGCGGGAAAACTGTCGAGGGCCTCAATTAAAAGTCAGAAAACTCCGTTCACTTATCACCTGCAGGATCAGCTGCGTCGCACGGCCGGCGTCCCGCTGCGGCAGACATCTCTATTATGATACGTGGCAGTGCAACCCTCGATATGACGATTATGCTCGTTTATGATTATATTATTCAAATGCGTTTTCCCATTTTACGGCAGTTTAGAAAACTGCTCAATTGAAAACGCTTGCGGATACCCTATGGCAGTGGCCTAGTTGGCTTAAGGGGTTCACTTCGAAACTGATTTGAAAAGATTAAATAGCTGTGTTACTAATTAAATTGTAAACACAACGTTTCGAAAATTAATTAAGTTCATAGTTTTAATTCGATTAATACAGCTTTTATTATATATTAAATTATTATGCATGTTTGTCATCTATTGAAGATTCAATAAAAGTTACATATATATTTATAAATAAAATAAAAATATTTTTTATAATATAAAGTAACTTTATATAATATAAATATATGTGTATAGTATGTGTTCCCAAATTATTAATAATAAATATTTTATATTTATTTGTATATTAGTAATTAATTATTAAGTAACAATCAATAATAATTTTTACTTTGTAGAAAAAAATTGAATTATAATTTCTATATGTTTTATTAGTCGAAATAAATATATATATATCAATTTATAAATAAGTATATCACATATTTTCTCCCAGCTTGTATCTGCATTTTATTTAACATCTCGTTCAACTTTTCTTTTAACTAGAAATAAAAATAATTCATTACTTTACAAATATAATATAAATAATGATAACTACCTAACTTCCCTATTTCCGTCTTACCACCAAGAGCATTTGGAGATCGGTTTGCGGAATTCTTTTTCATTGTCAGCTACGTCGTCGTCGTCGTCGCCGTCGCACCCAGGCGCCAGGGTCGAAATGATCAATGGCCGCTAATTAGTGTGTCCTCTCGCTTGGAAAGTTTACGCATGCTCCCAGCGGGTCTGCGGCGGCCCACGGGCTGCGGGGTATTCGGTTACAAGTGTCGTCTGGGCCTGGTTCTTAGTGGCTCTTCTCCTCTGTGTCTGCCGCTCCTTCTCCTGTTGGACTGCCCGCTGTGGGCCGTAGGTCATTTATTATTTCTGCTGCTGTTGGCGGGGGCTTGAATTTCAATCATTTTGTAGCTGCGTCGATTAGAAATTGCGATAATGTCCGATGGCGACAAAGTTTTCGGGGCGCCTACTGTCCAGCCTCAGCTTGAGACTCCGCATCGACTCGGATAGTCGACTGCCGACTGCCGACTGCTGACTGCTGCCTGGACGGACGCCTGGACGACTGGACGCCTGTCTGCAGTTTGTCAATGCGTCGGCAGAGCCAGAAGGCTTATCTGCACTTGGCTGCCAGTAAATTATGTTTTATCTGCATCTGTGGGTCATGTTCGGTTCGGTTTGGTTCGCTTCGTGCTTGAGCTTGGGTTCCCTCTGGTTTCCCATAGAGACGACACGATACACTGCATACATATATCTATATGCACTCCATGAGTATTTCGGACAATGGATAACTGCGCCGTCTCCGTCGTCGTCGTCGTTGCGGTCACTTTGATTGATGAGCCCAGCGCGCTAATGAGCAGCAATTAATAAAGTCATGGACTTTGTTGACCACAGCGCCGCTTGCTGTGGCCTACTGCCAAATGAACAGCGCGGTGCGTCGGACAGGGGAGTGGCGGGAGAGTCGGGTCGCTGCAAGGGTCGCTGACTTGGCGGTGTCCAGCTGATTAATGCCCGGCACGATAATGAGGTTTTGACTCGGGCTCAGACTGCGGCTCCTCGGTTTGTTTGTTTGGACTAGACGCAGGCCTAATGCCAGTTGATAGATAGTTATATTTTCCCCGCTGGGTACCATGATGTTATAAACGAGTTTCATATGCAGAAATGCATTTCTGGAAGGTTCCCAGAGATACGAAAGAGTATACTTTAAACTACTATAGTGATTCAAGTTTTTTAAGAACTTTTTTATAAGTGATTATTATAGGTAAGAACGATGTAGGGAAAGGGGCAAAAAATATAACATTTAAGGAAAGTCTCCAGAGATTACAAAAATAGTTGAAATATTTTATAAATAAATAGATATACTTCCAAAATATATATAAGATAGTTTTAAGTGTTAATAGTAACAAGTTCTACATATAATAATGTACTCCAGCGCTGCTCTATTTTATCATACAACTTATCACTAAGAAACAAGTATAATGATGTTTTCCAAAGAGGTTTAGTAAATAATATTTTTAAAAAAGTTTTACAGAATTACATTTTTTCTAAAGAATACTTAAGTATCAATTATATAACTACTGGATTAAAGAGCTCTAAGAGGTAAGTTGAAAGCTTAATTGCATTTCATGCAGTATTTTATAAAGTCGACTACAAACAAATATATTTGCCTTTTTGATACATGAAAAAATAAAATTGAAAGCAATTTCCCAGAGCAAAAACTTTAATTATTATAGTATTTCTTACAATTATTTCCACATAAAAGTTGATTTATTCAACTAAGAAAACACTGTATCTTAATCTATAAAACTCGGGATACACCTGTTAACGAGAAAAGAACAACATAACTCAGTTATCAGTGTTTACTTCCGATCCAACCGAATATGGAGACAGACAAACCGAAAGGCAATACCTAATGTTTAAGCATTGTAAACTGTCGAGGAGGAAATTTCCAAGAATTCGTCATAATTACCAGGGGGCAGGGGAGAGTGTTGCCCATGGAGGCAGCGAGGGGTGCGGGTATGTGGCGTAGGCGTGTTAGCTGGCAGCGCTTTGAAGTTCCGCCGCACGTTGGCAGCCGCCTGTTCACCTAATTATCACACTATTTGAGGCATCATAAAGCAGAGGCGGAGCGAGAGTTCGGCGGGGGAAGTGACTACAACTCGAGTCCCTTGCCTTCCCAGCCCGAGCTGTGTGTGTGGCTAAAAGCAAATAACTGGGTCCGTGAGTTGGGTGCGTAGTTTGCCTACTCCATAAAAACTGAAAATAGGCGAAATAAATAAATAATCGAAATAGACGTACGAACTGCCATGTAAATGAAATGTGCAGCCAGCGTCTGCTCTGTGCTCAGTGCGCGCAATTGCGTATCCACACGATTCCGAATTCGGATCGTTCGGTTCGTTATGTCGTTCTTATGGGGCGCATCATAAAGTCATAAAAGTGTGAAAAGCGCGGCGAGATCAAAGGCCTGTTCTTCAGCTCTCCACGTTGTTGGTGTTGTTGTTGTTGTTGTTGCTGGCGGTGATTATCGCAGTTGCTGGCACGCTGCAAAGTAAAACCTACATTTTTCCGGAAAAAATATACTCTTAGCTTTTTGAAGATTTAGCAAACGGCTAAAATACGATCTTTTAAGCCCTAAGATTCTTACTATAAGGCAAATTAAATTAATTTTTTAATATCTCTGCTATTATTATTTTTATGTGGTAATCCGCTAAAAAATCTTCAGATTCTTATTTTAAGACAAATAGAATTAATTTCTCATATGTTTTTTTATTTTTATTTGCATATGATATAGGAATCAGATAAACAACAACATTTTTAGTTTTAAGATTCTTATTTTAAGGCAAATGAAATTCATTTCTTATCTTATTATTATTATTTGTAAATGACATAGAAATCAGCTAAAAATTTACCTTTTGAGTCTTAAGATTCTTACTTTTAGGCAAAGGAAATTGACTTTCCAATATCTCTATTATTACTATGTGCATAATCAATATGACAATTACAATCACAATTGTTGGAAGAAAATAGTCATTAGTTACTGCTCTGAAAATAATTATAAAAAAATTAAGAGTAATTTTAATATTCTGAAATCTAAGCAAACAACGATGGTTTTTACGGTATGAAAGTAAAGTAATGTATGATAAAGTTATCCAGATTTAATAAATCTGCTGTTTAAAAGGTACCAACCTTGTTTTAGGCAAAACGTCATGATGTCTAATATTAGAAGCTGGGTTCATATACATGTCGTACATACCTTAAAAAAAACTCTCCAATTTTTAATTTCTTTCCAAAGTCTTAATATAAACTCACCGAATTTCAAAAATTATTATAATACACCATTCAAAAAGTACATCCGAATTTAGTCATAGTATTTAATTACATGCATTCATACAGATGTAAACATATTTACATATTTATTATGCATAAATCTATTTTTTTTCCTTAACTTTTAAAAGCCCAATACATTGCCATATCTTGCTTTAAGAGAAGTTATCTCTATGAGCTTAGGCATTTTATGTTTGTAGCATTGCATTTAGTGCCTGAAAAACCTCGTGATTTGAAGGCAATTCGCGATTCTCTAACTGAATTACTTTCGGGTATCATTAATTCTCGCTGTAGCCGCCAAATTAGCAGTCAGTAACATCCGCTTTGGGGGCGTCAAGTTTGCAACTGGAATCTGCCCCAGGTCCGGCAATTGCAAGTCGCAACTCACACACAGACACATGCAGGCACACATACAGCGCTGCAGTGTTGCACATGCAAACTAATAAATTTCATTGATGTGTCTATTTTCGGTTGCCTCTTGTTAGACACCGCCCCTACCCGCGCCTTCTCTCTGACTCTCCCTCCCTTCCGCCCAGCAGGGGAACCTTCAAGTGCCTGCAACGGAAGCAATTTGTAGCTACAAGCTGTAATTTCTATGCGGTTGCACCTCGTCCCGTCGCCCTGCCATGGCCTAAAAGACGTCGATAAGTCTTAGGCAACGGCGCGAAAATCGGAAAAATAAAAGCGTGCAAATTTTCGCAGAGTTCGCAGGGCCCGGTACGGCCCGCCCCTCCCCGCAAATAGTCAGGCAGTCAGACAGTCGGACGGACAGTCAGACACTCCAAGACTTTGAGAGGCAATTGCAGCGCATTTTATTTAACCCTTTTTATGGCCTCATTATGGCCGGGGTAGGTCGCACACAGGCCATATATTTCACGGCGCCGTATGGGGCGGGGGGCGTGCCATTGAGGGCGCAACACGCGGAAATGAGGCTAGGAATCAAGCAAATAAATGTTTTATAAAATGTTCGCGGCACACAAAGTAAGTAGCGAAATTTCCAGCACTTCGCGAACCATTAAAACGAAATTTATTGTCCGCAATGTTTTATGGTTTTCGAAAATTTCCAACCGGCAGCTTTACTCGGCAATTTGCTGGGGAATCGGTAAAGTCACCGGTTAGGATGGGAGTGCTGGCAGTGCCGACGCCTCTACGAGTACTTTGCCTCTCGACTTTCAAAAGATATGCGATGCTTGGTTGAGAGATCGTTAAGGGGTCTTAAAGTAATGGCACAGCTTAAGAGCTTTCTATTTCTTCAGAAGTTTCTTCGTTAGCGTTTTATTTTAAATACATCTACCTTTGTTTTACTGCCACTCACTAGTTGAAATTAATAAAATGCCTATATTTTCATACACCATAGAACTTTATCATAAAAAAATATAAATATACATACAAAATATAACAATAAATAATATAAAATGTCTGATAAAATATTTGGCATTTTGCTAATAATTATAATAAAATTGTACTTAAATATTTAATCATGACAAAATGGTATATGATATATGTATATACAAGTTTATAATAAATATATCTATATATCTAATATATATATATATATGTATCTATATAAAAAGATAATATTCCTCAATATTTTATTTACCTTATAAAAATACTTAAAACAAATTTTAAAATGAAGTGCAAGGTATTAGTTAGTCGGGTGCGCTTAACCGCAATTTGCTTTGCTTAAATTAATATTCGCTCTTTTAAGCTCATAAAAGCGACAAGCTAATTACCTTATCCACACTTGAGCAAATTACGCAACTGGCAGATTGATCGATCCACGTATCTCTCCGATAACAGGCAGTCTGCTTGTCTGTCTGCCTGTCCGCCTCGAGTCAAGTCTCCGGAATCGCGAACAGCCATTCATATTTCGGGCGAAAGGGAAAGTTCGAGTGAGGGAAATGAATAGCGAGTAAAACTTGCAGACGAGCCGAAACCGAGCGTTGCCAGCTTCACTTTTACAGCATCAACAACTTGCCCAGGTCCCTGTCTCCCTCCCAGCACCCCGTGGGCCCAGCTGATGCCGCCATTTCCTCTGCAGACGCTCAAGTTGGGGCCATAAATTTGCGGAGAGCAACGCAAAATAACCGAAAAATGCAAGACAAGCTCTGCACCAGGAGGCTCTTTAGCGCTGGAAGTGGAGCATACTCCATGGCATGGCGGAAAGAGCGGGGAGCGGGCCATACAGGGTATACGTGCGGCTGTGCGATATCTAGCGCACTTTCAGCGCAACGATAAATTTCCAAGGCAAAATGTGTAAATTATAAATACGAGCAATTATTTTAACTCTACTTAACAAATTACCATGCCATAGCATATGGGGCAAAAGGTATAAATTACCGACTTTTACGACTTGCGGAAATTGTATGGCGACGACGACGACGCCAGGTTATGTGTGTGCGTGTGTGTGTGAGTGCGAAAGTCGGTTTAATTGTGTGTGTAGGTGATTATGCTTAATTGTGTGTATGTCAGAGGCGTCGACGTCGACGTCGGCGGTCTGCTCGAGAACCAGAAACAGATCCCGCTGCTTCCTGTGTCACGTATTCCAGGCGCTGGCCTCCCCCCGTTCGGCACCTCCTGCTCCCTCCCCACTCCTCCCTTCGGTGTGTGGTGTAAAACTTTTCGAATCAACTTTTAAGCAGCCCAAATGACTCTGTGGCCATTTTACTCGTGTCTGCAGGTCACACTCGACTGTAAAAGGTTTTACGATGGAGCAAAGTACCGGGGTTTAGGAAGTCTCCGCTTGATAACTTGATAACTTGTGTTCTGCGGGTCGACACATGCGTGAAAAAGGTTTAATTGCGACATTTTTTTGGTTTTCAACTCGAGGCTAAGGTATTCCTGAGCAAATAATATGAATAATACACAGGCCTTTGCAGTTCATATCTGACTGCTAAAATATTTGAGCCAAGTGAAGATAACTTTGGATGACATGATGCCATGTTATCAGCTCATTACTCATGCTTTTATGTAACAAAAAAGAAATACTATAAAAACATAAATCTTAAAAAATTATGATTTTATATGAATTATTTGCTTTTTAAACTTAACTTTACTTTCAGATTGGAATGGTAAATAGAGCTTTTGAAGCATCTGAATCATCAGCGCAGATTAATGATGATTACATAACTATGAATAATTCACGCGGAAGAGGGCGCAATTCATTATCAGATCTGCATACAGCACGTCCTCTTCTCTCTCTCTCCTCTTATTCATTTATTCGCTTGAGGCGATTATAATGAGTCGTGGACTCCGACAGCTGCATTCAGAGCCAAAGTTGTAAGTTATGTTAACGAAATGCGCTTTGGATTTGCCTGCGGCGTTTGCCCTGCTCCATCTCTTTATCCTTATCCTTTTCCTCTTCCATTTCCATTTCCATTTTTCGATTTTGTTTTTTGCTTCGGTTTCTGCACTGTCTTCGCTGTCGTTTACACTGCGCAAAAATGTTTGGCGTGGCGCAGCAACAGCAGCAGCAGTCAAAGGGGAAGGCGCTCGTGCAAAAATAATTTATGGAGAGCATCAACAACCCTAAGAGCCGGGGAGCTCCAATGATAGATGGCGTGCCAGAATGTCTGGCGTGGCCTGGCAACCATGGCGCAGCTCGGCGAAGGCGACGGCCGCGGCGGCGGCTACGGCCAAGCCAAGTTAACCCAAAACCCAAAATATGCTGCGGGCGATATATTTCTCGCACTCACTGTCATCGCGCTGCTGCTGCTGTCGAGAGTGCAAGTGAATCAGCAGAGAGAGAGAGAGTATGCGGAAGCCAGTGAGAGCGAGAGAGAGCGAGCGAATGCCCAGCACTTTCAAATTGAAATGTCGTTTCGGCTGGCGTTAGAATTTTTCATTGCCAATTTCTGGGCGCCAGGGGGCAAGAGAACTGGCAGGAGCTGCCATGGGCTGCCATATTTCTGCCATATTTCTCGAGAGCCAGCACAAATGTCACATCAATCTTGTGACCAGTGTTGCGTAAGAAGTAAAGAAAATATTCATTTTGTTTTGGCCCCCAAAAATGAATCAACTCTCGCCATCCGCCCACCGTCCCCCTTCCGTGCACTGCATGGGAAATGATTAATGGCCTCGGCATGTTGTGCGAATTTCAAATGAAGAAAGCGAAAAATGTAGACTGCATACACACACACACACAAACACTCTCACACACACACACATACAGTATATGCATATGGATTGAGAATGACTATAGTTTCAAATTGAATCGGCCTTAATTGAACGAGAAATGAAATCACAGCAGACAGAAGCAACGATTCATTACGTTTTCATTATTTCCCATTTGATTGATGACTTCATTCTTTACACTTGATGTCCGCAATGTTTTCAATTTTGAATATAATTTGTTATTCACATGCAAAATCTGTTCTTAATGAGTTCAAAACAACATTTTTTTTATGATGGAAATTATTTTTTAAAGCTTTCAAGTAATTTCCTAATATTGTGAAGATTTTAATAAAAAAGCATAAGCTTTCTTGACTGCAGCTCCAATATTTTGTGTCTCTTTATTTTTAATATTTAAATAAAAATATATTTTATTTTTCTAGCTACTTACCTATGAATATTTAATATTTTTATTATTTAAAAAAATATATTATTTATTTATCTTTTCGTTTTTCAATTTGTTTTATCAAGGAATTTGTAATTTTTTTATTTTTTTCAATATTTATTAAATGAAGTTTAGTTTTTATAATTACTAATTATTTTAATAATTGTATTTACTTATTTATTTATTTGTTCTTTTTTCGAGAAATTTTTTTAATTTTTTCAGTATTTATTAAACGTAGTTTTATATTTATCTTAAAAAGTAATTGTTTTTATGGTATATGCAATGTCATTTATATTTATGTAATAAAATATATGATTAATTTTCATTAAAATAATTTTTTATACAATATTTTACTTATTTAGCAGCATTTAATTTTTCCAATTAAACTGACAATCCGTTCTCCAGATTAATATTCCAAGCCAAACAATATTCGTTTAATATGACAGCAGTGCAAGAGGTCGCATAATGTTCGCTTGTTGCGATATCGTTGCCTTCTTTGGCGCGTTGCCACCTGCCTGCCGACCTGTCTGAGCCCGAAGCCAGCGAGGGAAGGCACAGGGAGGAGCATACCACCGGTCACATTATAAAAAATTTGCGATTGAAGGTAAACAGAGCCGCCGCAGACAGCTGTTCGAATACCCTGTATATGCCGGCAAACTGAGGGACATTGACTACGCAGCTAATTAGAATCAGTAGGTAGTTATTTGGCATATATTACAGGGTATCTGCAAGTGCAACAGTTGCCAGCGCTCGCCCCAGATTGCCGGCAACTGCAACTGCAACACATGTTGCTGTCGGCGGCGTCGAACATGTTGTTGTCGTCGTGCTGCATGCGGCGTCTCTTGTCGCTGATTAGCATCGCCATCGCCATCGCCATCGTCGCTCGTGTCGCCGCGATAAGGTCTCTGCTCACAGTTCGCAGCACCCAGCCTCCACCCTCCACTCTTCCCTCTCCCCACACGCTCTGAGCTCGTGTTGCATTGCAGCTTGCATCGATTGCGCTGCCACAAATCATTGGCAAACATGCTTTTTATTATGCGGCCTGCGGTAACTGTGCCTGTGCCTGTGCCTCTACCTGTGGCAAGGTGTGGCTCTTGCCCCATCTGGAAGCCGCGTTTACTCTCTGAGTGAGTTTCGCACAAGTGAACTCGTGTTATTTGAATTATAATTAATCAAAAGGCCGAAGATTTATCCCCGCTGCCAGGCCGTAAATAATCTTTGTCTCAGTGGAGTAGGTTGCTTATCGAGTAGGTCGATACGACCTTCACCTGCTTCTCGCTTGCGATATCACGAGCTGACAAGATCTCTTAAATGTTGCAATTGAGTTATTTATGATAATAATATTAAATATCCTATAAAGCAGACAGACAAAATATCAGCCCAAAAGACAGAAGGACGGACGGGCAGACGGGCAGGCAGACAGACGGATAGACGGACAGGCAGACAGAGGGATGAGCAGACAGACAGACAGACAGACAGGCAGACAGACAGACAGACAAACGGACAGACAGACGGGCAGACTGACAGTCAGACGGACAAGCATAAGAACAGTCAGACGGACACATAAACGGACAGACTGACGGACACACAAACGGACAGAGTGACGGACACGCAGACGGATAGGCAGATAAACGGATAGAGACACAGACGGAAAGATAGATCACCACACGAGAGATAGAAATATACAGAGACAAAGACAGATGGAATTGTATTGTATGTGCTCCCATTAAAGTAAAGGATGCTATTACCAAGTAAGCTGTAATTAATTGGGCAATATTGTGTCCTCTATTTCTCTTCCAACTATCACAACACCATTTAACAGACGTCAGTTCTGATGCACACAAAATTAGAAGTCTTCTTTACAAAAATAAAGATCATATCGAAGTCATGTGTCAAAAGCCGACTAATAAAGTATCTTAAGATCTCTTCGACCCAATCAAGTGCCTGTGCACACACACCATATACATCCACGATATTTATATATATATATCAATTTCACTGTGGCAACCTAACGAGAAAGCTCCCTGCTGAGATCTCGCATAAGGCTCTCCACCTTCTACCACTGCCACTGCCTCGGCGAGCAGCTGCAGCGCAGCAGAGGACCCCTCCCGGGACCCCATAACCCACAATATTGCTGCATGGATTGGACTCAGCCCGAGCGGGTCTCATTAGCTGCTGCATTCGATGACGCCAAACAAGCCACTTAATTTAAATTTAAATGTTTACTTCTCGCTTTGCGTGTGGGGCAAAGTATTTTGTCTTCGTCGAAGGCCCCATGCCTCCTCCTATCTTCCCTCTCCATCCTTTTTGTCTGTCGGGCCGTCGCGCTGTCACGGCATGCCAAGATTTATTTTCGGTATTCCATGGGCGACTAAAACGCGCTGTCAGCGCAGCAGTTGCTGCCATGCGTCCTCTCCACGCCGCGACAGCTACATTAGCGTCTGGTGGTGGTCCTCGGCTCGTACTCGGGGAAAGACCCCTCCCTATCCTATCCTACCGTGGACCCACTCGGCGGTGCACTTGACACCCGAAATTGATGCGCGATGCGCTCAACCCACATTAATTAGGCAAAATATTGTGTGTGTTGGTGAGGTGTGGCTATTGATTTACGCGCGTGGTGTGCGTGCTCTCTTTAATCGATGGAATGGAATGGTTTTCGGATGACTGTGAAACTGTTTAGCTGTCTAGCTTATGGAACTATTTCCGCAAGGTTGGACTCGTATGTGGTATTCGCTCTGCATCAGAACCTCCAGCTAGGCCCGGTTCGAGGAGGTCGTCGCCCTGCGCTTCGAGCACTTGTTGAACGGGTTGGCGCGAAGCAACAACTGCAGCACAGCCCCGAATCGCTGACGACTTTCCTTCTCTGCACGCCAATCAGGAATATATATTTCAATATTTTGTCTATACTATTGTGCCTCTTTGAACTCACCTTCTACAGGCTTGAGATGATCCTTGTAGGTTTGCGTTTTCGACTCAATGCAGAACGAAATGTGTTTTGAACTTTGCAATTTTGTGATTTTGGGCGAGATATTCGGCTGCCCAACGCTTGTTAGGGCAACTGAAGGGAGTGAGAGGAAGAGGAAGAAGGAGCTACAGAGAGTTTCGCACTGATCTCGATCGGCGCCAGGCTTACCCGTGTCTCGCTTTCCCGATTTTGATTTAGTTTCAGATGTTTGTTTCTTCGACTCAATGCAGATCTTAAGTGATTTGACGGCCCCGGTTCGGACTTGCGACTCGTTCCCGTTCGATCCCGTAAGTTCTGCGAAAGAAGGCGATTTTGAGCTCGGCTTGTACAATTTTGCATCAATTTTGTTGTTGTTCTGACGCGCACAACTCTCAGAAGTCTTCTTCAGCTGCAGCCAGTTCTTCTGCAGCAGATTGCCCTCGACAATGAGATTCTCATAGCCGTTGAGCAGGCGCCGCACATCGACGCCGGCCAGCTCCTCGGGCATGGCCTGATCGCTGAACTGGCGCGATGTCTGGCGCAGATCCTCGAAGCGACGAATCAATTGTTTGATATTCCCGACGCACTCGCCATCCTCGGCAGCAGCGGTCGGCGTCTCGTCGTCGTCCACGGCGACGTCGACGCCAACGCCAGCGCCGACGCCGACGCCAACGCCGCGACTCGACTCGATCGAACGGAGCGAAGCGACCGCATGCGCTCTCTCCGTCGCCGTCAGCATAGCCCGATCCGGACTGATGTTGCGCAATATCTCCGCCGTTTCCTCCATGAAGGTCTCCTGGCGCTTGCGCAGCTCCTGGAGGCGCTGCTTTAGTTCGTCCAGGTAGGCCAGCTGCTGGCACGTCGGCTGCTTGCAGGCCATGGCTTTGTCAACATGAATTTGGAGGCCGCACGGTTCACTGGAGCATTGAGCGGTTCGGACCCGGAGAGCACGATTCGTGTGAGCTTGTGAGGAGCTTGTGAGATGGATGTGTACGGATTTTGATGGAGTGGAGAATGGAAATGTGAATAGAGGTGGAAATGCTGTGTGACTCAAGGCGTCAGGCTAACTGTGTGTGTGCCGGTTCCCTAGATCAACTGATGACTGGCTAAGGGAAAACGATTCCAATTCAAATTTGGCTACAGTGGAAAAATTCAGAGAATCGGTTTCATGTGCCTCCTGTAGAAATAAACCTTAAAATTCACTGCTATATTTCAAGCATGATCTATTGGCACTTTTGTAATTTTTCTTGAAATATTTTCTCCTCTGTGATCGTGCGCTAAACAGACCCAATACCGCTTTTCAGTTCCGTAAGCTCCATGCAGACTGAGAGCTAAACGATTACAGTCTGTGATTAATTTACACTCACACTCTTTGCATTTTCTTTGCACTTTTAGCTTGGGTACCATGAAATTCTAATGAAATACGTAACATCTAGATACTTTTATGGAAATGTTATTTTATTTATTTATTATTTTATTTTTATTTAATTTATTTTATTTTGGTGAGCAATATTATTACCTCTAGGTAACGTTAGCACTTGTCATATTCTATTAAAATAATCAGTATTATTCTTTTTAGCAACTAATTTTAAGACTCAACTTTAAATTATTATTAAAATTATCATAAAAATCTTCGTAATTAATGTTATACTTATATAGCTAAGCTAATCAGATCTAAATCTAATATAAATTACTTTCTTTATTGGGATAAAAAAGCTGAATAGAACCTATATATACCTAGCGCCTTCATACAGCAGTATTTAAAAAATACTATGATTTATACTGTTAGCTTCGATCTGAGTCTCTATACCCGTCTCTCTCTATCTATATCTTTCTATCTCTCACTTTATCTCTTTTTTAAGTGAAAGTTACTATTCTTAAGGCTAAATTCTTTTATTTTATTTGTACTGCTTGATAAGGTATATTTAGTTTATATATACTGCTTTATATAAATTTAATACACTAATATAATATATAATAAAATACAAGGTCTATCCGAAGAGTATCCGACCTGCAATTATTACTCGGCGCCAACGTTAATCTCAAAATACCAAGATTTAAAATCAGGTCAGATATAATACTTAATATAATATAAGGCGGTATATATAAACTTAATATACCATTATCGATAAAATTTGACTTCAATAAAGTGACTATGATTCTTATAAAAGGTAAGAGTATTTAGCTAAACTTTGCTACAACTTGGCCTCGATCTGCTCTTCCTCTATACCGCACCTCTTGCAGTGCCCCTCGCCCACGCCATTTTATGAGCCTCCAAATTGAGATATCGCATGCAATTCCAATTGTGTCGAGTAAGTTGTAAGCGAGTTGTCTGCGGCGAATTGCGCGAACAATGCCGATTTCAGTCGGGCCCTCTACACACACACACACACACACATAGACTTACAGATGTGGGCCGGGAGCCAGGCCGGTTGAGGGGTGTAGGTCAAGCTTGGAATTTCACGAGGAAAACGTGCCGCTGCCGCCTACCACAGCTCGAAGAAGTGACAGGAATTGCGGAATCCTCCCCAGAGCTGCGACTGCTGCTGATGCTGCCGCTGCCGCTGCTGCCGCTGCTGCTGCTGTTGCTGTTGGTTTCACCTGAGGTGAGCTGCCACGCCCCCTCCCCCCAGCACCACCGCCTCCGCTACGGCTTGCCAATTGTTGTTTCATATTTTAATGCCTTTTTGAGTCGGTAGGCGGGCCCCGACACGATTCTGCTGCCCGATAAGCTGTTATTTTTATGTGCCGCCAGATCGGTTCACTGGGTACTCCCCGGTACTCGGAACTCGGTACTCCACGGAGCCGGCACTCCATTGAGGTGTCTCGCCAGCTCTGGCTAGGTGTGGGCTGGCCTGCGACTTAAAGAAGTTGAAATTATTACAGGGCAATTGTCTTGATCGTTGATTTATGTGCGCTTCGCTTGTGCGACGGGCTCGACTTGGAGCCAAATTCGTTAGACGAGCTCGTCTCGGGCGAACTTCATTATCTGCCCTCGCGCCGATGCTGTTTCCCATGTGAAGCTAGCGCTGCGCGCTTGATTGATTCCATTTGGCCATGCTTTGGTTTATGCTAAAACTCGCAGTTAATTGCACCGCTTTGGCAACCGCTTTGCTAATGCCTCTGCCACGCCCACTGCGCAGCTCATCGCCAGTGCACTCCCTGCTGTCGGGGCAAGCTCTCATGCTGCAGCCTCCAAATTGCCGCGAACCTAATGATTTCATCTCTCATTGAATTCAAATTTGTTGGCCCCGCGGCGGCAGCGGTTGCAGCAATGAGGGCGGAGGCGGGGCAGAGGCGAGCCGGCACGCCAGTCGAGCCAGCTGCAGGCCGAAGCTGTAGTAGTTGTAGCTGGAGCTGGAGCTGAAGCTGGAGCGACTTGCCATGTGGGCGTGTCATCATCGTACGCCCCTTTGTTGCAGTCCATATTGTAGTTATAGTTGTTGTTGTTGTTATGTTGTTGTTGCTGTTGTTGTTGTCGACTCTTGTCGACTGTTGATAGCCGCCGCTGTCCGGCGATATAACGAATTTATTATTTATTTCACCTGACAGCGCGACCAGCAGACTCTATAAATTTCCCTAGCCACTCGCCTGGTCCGGCTTCGACTCTGACTCCGACTCCGACTCCGACTTCGACTCGCATTCGTATCGTATTTATGACCTATCGCCGGGGATGCCCATATGAAAATGAAATTATTGATAAGCCCGTTTCGGTTATTTGGGTTCGGTGCTGATTGAAATGCCGTTGCCTCCAACAGCTTCATTTGGTTCGGGCCTGAGCCTGGGCCCGAACCGAAACGCCGCCCGATTCGAAATACAAATCAGCTGAGGAGGCCGGCGCAGAGTTTATGGCCAGACAGCGAAAACTTTAACCCAATATCCTGCTAGCAGTCATAACTCGTGTGCTGCTTGGCGCGGCATGAAGAGGCAGCAAATAAGCAGCAGCAGGGCTGACACGTAGACCATGGATTAACGAAGCGAGGATACCCTCACTTATAAGTTGATATGCCATTTGCTTAGGTTGGAGTAAGCATAATTTGCTATAATTATTGAATAGTTTTCAAGGTACAAAATTCTATTCAATATTTTTTAAAACATTTATATATAGAAAAATATATAACATAATACTAGAAAAAGTCGATAGTGTATTTACTTTATTGAACCTAGTTATATATTTAGATTTTAAATTAGCCTACAGAAATAATAAATATAAAAAACAAATTTTAAAAGTTAAATAAAAAGCGAACTACTTAATATATAAATATTTACACATATTATAGAAGGTTTCTCTTAAGTTAAGCAAGTTGTAAATAAAATAGAAAACTTATTCTTTTATTTTATTTTAATTTTTTTTTATCATACACCAATTTTTTGTAGTGTCAAAAAGAAGTTAAACTGATAAAATACACTGGATAGCTAATTTTAATTTTATTACTGTAGCGTGAAATATATTATATAATTACTTTATTTGTATTTTTTCTAAATTATCTTAGTTTTATTAATATTTTCGTTTAATACTCTAATAATTTATTTTTCAAAAGAGCTATGCAGTTTCTAATATTAATATTAAAAAGTTAATAAAAAATGCAATACATAAGGTTGATAAAAATAAATTTAAATGATATTAAATTCGTTTTTCTGTATTAGAAACGTAAATGCTTAATATTTTAATGTATTTCTTTCGATTTGATACAATGGAGAATACTTTCATAGTGTTGATAATACAACTTTATAGATCAACTGGAAACTATTCGAATATAGCTTTAAGTACTCGCCAAATTATAGCAAAATCACAAGTGTATGCAGGAAGCAGCCAAATGTCCGACAGACTACTCTGACTCTGCCCGAGCTTTGCTCACGTTCACCTTCACGTCCACGGCCAGGCCAAGTCAAGTCCAAGAGCAAAGCCAGGAAATCTGTCTGGGCTCCTCCGCGTATATCTGCCCTGGCCCGCTGGCACGACCGGGATGGCCGGGGCGCTGAGGCGACTCGGCGCGTATTTTATTATGAATTGCTCTTAACGATGTTCCATTTCTCATGTGCGCATTCATAAACCTTTTTCTTATTTTCGCTGCTGTAGACTCGCAGCGGATGGTGGTTTCCATGCTCTTGCGAGAAGATTGCAAGCTGATGCTGCCGCTGCTGCTGCTGCTGCTGCTCCAGCCTGGACCCTCGTTCTCGTTCTCGTTTGCGCAACTAAATGAATAATTGCGACGGGGTGTTGTAAGCGAAACTCGCGGCACAGTGGAGTCGCCACAATTATAGGCTGCCCTGCGGGCGCATACTGACTGCTGCGAGTGTTGTTAGCGAAGAGAGTTATTACTGACAGCTGTCGAAGCCGGCGAATAGAGTACTCAGCTCAGGGAAGGTTCGCCCCGTGCGAGATAACATAGTACTAATGGGCTGCCCGATCCCGCAGAATACTTTATCCTCAGATCTTGAAATATGAAAATGGACTTACGAATATTTATAAATGTTTTGCGTATTTTCATAAATCGAATTATAGACTATAATATTATTTGGTATTAAAAAAAGTGATAAGAATAGTCTTTTGTATCAGTAAGTTATTAAATAACTACAATTCTAGTATTAAGTATCATACTATACATTTAATAAAAATATATATCGACTCCAAATTTGTTTCTGTTTCTATGAGGTTATAGAATATAATAAAATAAAAATTTAAATATTATAATATCTGATAATTAATGAAATATAGTTCTTAGAAACGCTAGTCTATTTTGTATGCAGTTTTCTGAATTATAAATATTATTATTTTACTGCATATGTTTAAAAACACTTTTAAATATTCTCCAGAAAAGTAAAAAAATTTCGAAAGCTTTTTCGAAAGTGAACTTAAAGTAATTACTTTGCCAGTTTCGTGGGTCCCTTCTGGACCGCCGCAAAACGATTCCCTTCACCAGTTCCACTGCTACGAAAGCTGCCGGGAGACACTAGAGAGAGCTGCAGAGAGAGAAAGAGAGAGGGGAAGGGTTTCGGTGCGGCTGTCAAAGGCGCAGCGGGCAGTAAAATCGCGGCAAACACAATTGAAAAACGGGCACAAGTAGGAGAGGCAGCTGGAGAGCCAGATGGAGCTGCAGAGGGGACCAGAAGGTGGCAAGAGGAGCACAGGCAGTGGCTGCAGCGAGTCGTGAGTGAAGGAGTGCGGCGGCAAACACTCCACACTTGTCAACGGCGGCTCCACTGATTGTCTGCCCAGGGTAAGCCCAGAGAGCCGAGTCGCGCCAGTCGGCAGAGCAAGAGGGACAGAGAGAGAGAGAGAGAGTGAGACAGAGAGACAGAGCAGAGCCGGCTGCTTTGTGGACAGGTACCGGCAACGGGGTCGAGGCTGGAACGAGCCTCACGCTTATGCTCACAAATCATAAATTGCCGCCTTAAAATTTATCTTCAATTTTCGAGACCCCATGTGGTGCTTAGCGAATGGTGTTTTGAAATTTATTGCTGCATTTGCAATAAATATTGTCAGTTGGGTTCAGCGCGGGCCGCCAGACAGAGAAGGCGACACAAACAAGAGAGCTGGGAAAACTGACTGCTTTGGCGGCTGCTTTTTGTATGATTGCCGCTTGTAACGCCTCTCACACCATCTACCCCGGCCGCTGTCCTCCTCCGAGCTCTACTCCTCCCACTCCTCCTCCTCCTCCTCCTGCTGCTGCTGCTCCTCCTCCACCCTTGTCTACTCTGCTCCTGCTGCATTGTTTATTGTTTTCGTGCATATTAATGTGCGTTGATTGCGAGTCGAGGGAGCTGCGCGGACAGCGCAGCGCTAAGCCTCTCTCCCCCTCCCATTCCTGCAGGCCTTCTCTCCCCTCCTACGACTACGACCAGCCCAGGCAGTTAGCAGCTGCCATTGTGCCAGCTCCGCGCTCACAGTCGCATGGTTAATTTACAGCGCGCGAAATTGATTGCCCGCGCGCCTGGCGGAGTGTGCAATTTGCGGGGCGTGCCCCTAAATTTTGTTGGTTAATTGTGGTTTTTTCACTCGACATCAGATTAGTTTCCATCTGCAATGATCGCTTATTGGCCAGGCCTGCCGGTATTTGCCAACTTAATTGCACCCGAGGTGTTTGTCGAGGGATCAGCGCCAAGTCGATAATATCCCATGGAAGATGCAATTATTTATTGAGTTAGAGCGAATGAGAGAAATACGTTTAACGACTTGCTTCAAAAGTTGATAAATTGCACAAGATGTGGTCATATATTTCATCATCTCGCAGTGAAAGCTGTTGCATTGCTGAACAGGGTATGCCTGACTTGTCAAAATGTGCGAATCAGTAAATAAAATAAATAAAGTTGTCAGCAGTAGAGCAGGATGTTGAAAGAAGACTTCATTACATATTAAGTTATAATTATCCAAACTATAAAAGAGAAAATGATAAGACAAAAATCGAGGCAGTCTCAATTTGTAGAAATGTGCATATAAATATTATAAATAAAAAATATTTGAAAATTATTATATATTTAATTTTAATTAGCTTTTGTTGTAAAAAAAAATTGTATTCAATTGATTAATCTATATAAAGAATGGCACAGCACTAATTATATTTTTTTTATTTATTACGTCCAAGTTTTGATTAGTTGAGGGGTTTTCAAAGCCCAGCTACATATTTATCTTTCAATGGAAATTCTTATCCTAAATAATAATCCTAATATTGCATGTGATCTTTCTTAATCTAATTAATATTTATCAATTGTTATCTATTATCTCAAGTTAATTATTATTTACCTATTATTATCTATTAGATTAGTAAATGTTTAGTCAAAGTCAAGCTACATATTTTTCCTTCCCTAGTCTCTATTTTAATTTAATACTGCATTTAAGCTTTCTCTTTCTGCACTTAATTTTGGTCTATAAAATAACACAACATTTATTAGAATGAAAATTAATAGCTGGCGATAGGTTTCGACCCCCACCGCCCCCCGTCAAAATAGATATTCCTGCTCGTCATTTTGCTGGCTTCCGTCGGGCCTTGTCGAGCTGTTTGCACTGAAAAAGAATTCAATATTGGACTCACCTAGTTGCATGTCAGGCCGCATTGGCATAGCTATCAATCAATTCAGACACCAGAAATGTAATCCTCGTAACTTCAGTGACTCCCTATTCCGCTCACCCCTCTCCCACTCGCCACTAGCAACTCGAACTCGAGCCCATCAACCAAAGGCCCCTCCCCTCCACCACCTCCTCGCTCTTTCTCTCTCTCTATATGTCTCTCTCTCTTTCTCGCTCTGCAGTCACTCGTATTTGTGCACACTTCCTGTCGCCACAATTTGTTTGCGCCGCTGTCAAGATGTGCCAGGTCCACCTATCCCCTACGCCTCTGCCCCGGGCAGAAGCGATTGCAGACACCCATGCGATCCATTGAAGCATGTGACAGGCGGCGGGCCGAGCTCATCAATCTCATGTCGGGGGCTAAACAAAATATGCAATGTGTTCACATTGCGGCAAAAAGCGAGCATCGATAAGTCCCCAGAGAGTAGGGCAGGGAGAGGGGACAGCAGGGAAAACAGCAAACAAAAATTAGAAGCCAAACCCTTTTGCGGCCTAACCACACACACACACAAACAAACACACACACATGCGTATTTTGGGAGAGGTTGGAAAAAATTAGAAAATATGTGTTGACAGCAGTCATCAATCAAGCGACACAACTTTTGACATGTCAAATGAACGAGCTGGCGCATAAATTACAACAGAACAACAAAATCGAGAACAGAAACAACAACAACCACTCAGAGAGATATGGCAGTCGAGCTAGAGAGACACGCAAATGCCATGCAGTAGTCGGGGAACATGTCGAACGGCGGCAATTGGAAAATCAATTTGAGCGTCGAAAGGCGACGACGATGTCGGGCTTCGCTTCGACTGAGTCGAGAATTTTGTGGATTGTCTGTCTGCGTGGACGAAGCTGTGGGATCTCCTCAAGTGGAGAACTGTTCACACAAACACACTGCCTAGAGCCGAGTTCCCTTCCCCCTTCGAGTATTATCAAACCGTTTCCATGTCGACGACGGCAATGGAAACACTTGTAATGAACATTCGCTCAATCACTCAATCAATCAGGCAGTTACTCGGTCAATCAATCAGTCAAAACGGCACGCTGACAGACGTTTCCACTTACAAATCGAAGCAGCGAGCACACACATGCGCAATATCTCAAACGAAATTCCAAGGAAAAATACTCGATTTTCAGTTTTCAATTTTCAATTTATGTAAAGTTTCGACTTTGCAAATGGTAATGAAGCAATTTACGTTTTAGTTTTAATTGGGAATGTTGTGAATACTTGGTATTGTTTGGAATTTCTTAAAGCATTTCAAAGCTTTGATCATTTCCACTGAAGCGTTTTTGAAGAAACATTTGAAATCAAAGTGTTAACAGAATAAATCGAGTAGAATCGAAATACTTATCCAATAAAAAAACCTTTTGAAATTCGAGTACTGGAAGTTCATTTATTTAATTGTTTTACATTATTAGCTGGTTGATGACACATTTATTATTATTTTAAATTAATGTATATGGTAAAGTTAATTTGGATAACTCAATCTCGAGACTTTCCTGAATATTTTCAATTTTATTCTACTGCAAAAATTCCAATTATTTCCTTAAAGCATTTTCTAGACAATTTTGAAGCTACACATAATTAAATATTTATGTCAACATCGAATAATAAGTGTTCTTTAAGTTCAAATCTTTTTTATTGGGAATAAAGATCATAGCTGAAATCACTGTCAAAGTTGCAAGCAAAGCTCATTCCAAACAATTAAAAATTTCTAATATGCTTAAAGACTTGTCTACACAACTAGACTGTAACATACTACATGACATATGGTACTTTAAAGTATTATAATATTCTACTTAAATATTGCTTGAATTATAATAGGGTATTCGATCTTCGGCGACCTGCACGCGGAACTCGCCACGTTCCTCCTTGTTGTTTGTTTGCTTTTGCATTTAGTCAACACTGTGACAGATTTCACTTTTCTGCTTTCCGTCTGCAGTTGTTGTTGCTGCTGCTGTTGTTGCTGTGTGTCTGCCTGTGTTTTCTTTTTTGTTGGTATTTCAGTTGGCGTTGGCAGTGACAAATCCTTTACCGTTATTTGCGTATGTTGACACTTTGACAGGCGGCGACACATGCGAGTCTCTCACGTACTGCCAGCCATACAGTGCCCCCTGCCTCATTCACAGGGTGCCTCACGCCCCCTCATACACGGCCTGGGCTGGCCTGGCCTGTCCCGGCATACGCTCACTCAAGAGCCCCTATCATATTACTGCCTGCAGGGCATTCCTTTGTTGTTGTTGGCCTGTGGCAAAGTTTTTAATATTTGGCGCGAGTTGCCCGTTGCCAGAACCAAGCGAACCGAACTGAACCGAACCGCACGACACATTCATTTCAATTTTCATTTTCATTCCCATTTTCCATCTGCCGCAGACGCGCCACAAAGAGAATTTTCATACTTTTGTTGAAGTTTTTCGCTCTCAGCGCTTTACAAATTTGTTTCCGGCTCAAGCGACGACGACGCGTGACAGCTGTCAGTTGAGCTCTGCCAAAATATTGACAGTTATCATGCGTCATATGCAAATCACTTTGTCGGGGGCTTAGCGCAAGCAAGTGGGATAAAAGAGTCAACAATCTGACTCGCAGCTCGGCATTGGGGGTATTCCCGCCTCGTCGGACGAACCATATGTACAAGTGTGCGAGACACGAGGCAACCACTCCGCCCTTGAGAGGAGCTGCCAAATGGATGCTGACTTTTGTGATAAAACAACAACCGATAGTACTATCGTATAGAGCGACGATACTAGTAGAACAAATATATAATGAAAGAATCATTGTTATTTTGCGATAAATACCATACTCTTTTGAATAAGATTATTTTTTAAATCGATAGTACTATCGAATGGAACGAAGATATTAGTAAAACTAATGTATAATGAAAGAATTTTGTATATAAACTTTTCCTTACTTTTTACTGTTTTTTACGATTTAATTTATTTTAATAGTCAATTTTAGATCAATACTAATTTGAGGTCATTAAAATATACATACATGCGATAGCTTTATAAAGTATTTATAAATGGATAAATAATAACTTAAGTTTTACTACTATATTAAATACAAATTTAAAAGACGCCTTAGACTTTTATATATTTTTTATACCGATAGTATTTAAAATATGGTATTGTCTTATATCGATAGCTTTCTTTAACTATGTTAATTGTCCATATTTATGAAAATAATGAAAAAGCGTTTATATTATTAATTAGTGGCGTGCTTAATGCCTTCGACGATAATTCCAATTACTATTTGGATATATCGCTAGTTTTAGCTAAATTTAAAATAAATATTCATATTTCTTGGCACCTAACGATAGTAGCAATTAATTTAAACGACAGCATTGATAGTATAATTTTCTCTAGGTATATTTGTACAATATTTGCAATACTAGCGATACTAATGACAAGGATGGCCTTGTCGAGTCAACAGCAACAGCATATATACATTATATATGTATATATCTGTCAGCAGTCCATTTGAGCATTTCATCGACCTGTCGGTCGCATATGCCCAACGTTCGTGAGATTTCTTCTTTCGAGAATCCTTTGCAATTAAGAACTGTCAGCAGTCTTTTGTACACACAACATTTCTGAAATCGCTTGCAAATTCTCCGCAGTCGGTCCGCTTGATTTACTGAGCTGAAAGTAATTTGGCGCTAGCTGCTCGTTCCTCGGATTCCTCGATCCGTTCGCCGAACGAGCGAGTGTACAATGTACTCGGTGTGTTGGCTCCCTGACAAGTTGGCATCTCTTTGTAATTGATTGGCTCCGGGGTTAGCCGTCTGACATTGCATGTCGGACTCGATTCGAGAACGCGCCGAGTGCCAAGTGCGAGAGACGACTGAAGATCACTTGAGTTCACAGATAAAAACACACAGAGCAACAACAAACAGCTATAACGACGACCGATTCCCCGCCGATTGAGTGGGAGGTACAGTTTGATTGATCACTAAATTGAAGCGTTCATCGAATGATCAATTGACTCGCACGAGCGGGCATCAAGATATTTCAGTCTTTCTCTTTGGCTTCAGCCAAAAGACTTGCCAAAAAGATATGCAAATTGAAGATCTGTTTTGAAATTGATCAATACACATACTTGGGGGAAGAACACTTGAAAGAAGCAGCACTTCAGTACTGACTGAATATATTTGAAGTACTTTACTAGGATAGTAAAACACTTACAGTCGACCTTTCTCGTCCAGGTAAATGAACGAATAGCTCAAGTAAATATCGTAAACATTATAAAGTGCATCGCACGGCTTATCTCATCTCCCACGATGTGAGGGTGATCGATGACCCCGTCATAAAGCTGTCGGGGTGTAATACCAGTAGGCGCCAGCACAAACACAAGCACTTTGAGAGGGAGAAAGTGAGAAGGTTGCGTATCTAAAGCAAATATTACACGAGTCTGCACTGGTATTTCTATTGGTATTGGATATCGTGCAACTAGATAATGCCATATACTACCTAAGCCCAAGCCCGACTCCGAGTCCGAGTCTGTTTGCCCAACTCAAATAGCAGATGAAGTTGAGTGATATATGAGTCGAACGGTCGCTGCACTGCGCTGCGCTGTGTGAACGCGAATGAGATGTGTTGATCGTGATTAAAGCCGGAAATGATCGAGTCTCTCTGAATTTATGATCTCGATTGCAATAACTCGCCGCTTATCGCGAATGCCATTTATAATACAAAATGGCAGACGAAAGCCGACCCGATGGGCAACATAATTAATATTTAAGAGCTTCTCTCCAGACCGGCCACGTTCACAAAACACTCATACCCGTGCCGTGCCCCAACAGTCCCGAGCATCCCCCATCCTCATTCTCGTCGAACTTCCCGATTTGTGTGCGATGCCCTCGTCCTGTTGCTTCATCAGCGATTCCAATCAGATAACATTAGCACGTCACATCACACAGCGTGCAAAAATTATTATTCATTGAATTTGTGATAAATGTGACAGGGCCCAACAGGCAGCCCGTGTCCACTCCAGGTTCGGGCCTGACCGGCTCCAGCTCCAGCTCCAAGTCGGGTTCCAGTTGCAGGTTCCAACAATGCGATGCACACGACATACGAGGCCGCATCGAAGCTGTCAAAAATTTGTTGCAAAAGATATTATCTTGCCGCCGTGGAAAGGGGCACGTCGGGCTGGCAGGCAACTGCCAGACGGTCGGACAGCGGGACTGACTGACTGACGACTGCTTTTCGCTGTAGCTCATCAATAATGACGACAAGGACGAGAGCGCGCGGCAGAGAGAGGCCGACATAAACGCAGACGTGAACGTAAACGTCGATGTGGACGTGGACGAGATGGCGATGACGATGACGACGACGACGACGACGACGACGACGATGATGATGATGGAGCTGATGATGATGATGACCATGATCGATGATTGGCCTTTTTTGTGGCAGACGCGCGTAGACGTTGAGTGACGATTGCTGAGCAACGCGGCTCGAACCATAAACTATGTGCAGGCAACTGTGACCACACCCATTGACAGGCAGACAGAGGGACTGATGGACTGACAGACTGTTGGACTGCTGGACTGAGAGTCGGCGGGAGGGACGTGTGCAATGTGCAGCAAAGGCAACAATTATTTGCGGAGAATCACAACACCACACACAAATGTATCCCTGGAATGGCCACTTGATTGATGGGCTCAATAAATTGCACGACGAGCGCATTGCGAGTGTTCCGTGTTCCCGATGTTGTTGTTAGTGCTGCCGCTGCTGCTGCTGCTGCTGCTGCTTTTCCTTGTTGTTGCTGCTGCTGTCAGAGAATGGCAGCGAAGCAGAGCACTCGATGGGAAAGGTGACAGCCGAGAACGGGACAGCTTTCGACGCAATTGGATCATTATACGCACTCGAGCATGGCCTCGTATCGGGCAGCCTGTGCAGCAGTTAGCTTTGTCAGTCAGCTGTCAGTTGTATAGCAATCAGCTTCAGCTTCGGCTCGTCTGACAATCCTCAATTTGCACGAAATCCCAAGCATTTGCCTGCTAATCGTGCTTAATGAAGCGAGTGTTTGTAGCTATTTATAACCAGATAATGCAGTAATATTTTAAATACAGCAGAAATAAAATATTGTTGAAATATATTCATGCTATAAGACATAAATTAAAGAATTATTAGTTCGCTTCAAAATACTTTCACAACATTCCTCCCATGGCATTACATGGGAGCTATGCCTCTGATCTAAGTCGCTGGCACCCTCTAGACAATTTCTTAATAGTTGTGCACAGCAAATTTAAGTTCTGAGATTTTATTTATAATTTTTAATTTCATGCCTCGCATGCCGCGCTGTCAGGTGATCCTCGTGATTAATACGCCGAAATGTGCCGAGAAGAAAGACTTCTCTTTCCGCTGTTGATATTTTCCGGGCGAGTTGTCTGTTTGTTTCCCAAACGAAATTATGTGTTAATCTCATTTGATTTGTCATTTTCACATGGCGTGATTTTCAGTATTCTGCTTTCAGTTTTCGGCTTTCGGTTCGCTATGCACTGAGCGGGTTTTATTCTAGTGGCCTTCCCCCCGTGAAATTATCTTGTGCCGCGTGATGTATGGCAAACAAATGTTTTCTTGACACATTTATTTGTTTAATGAGACGTTGAATAATTAGCTGCGATCCACAAGCCAAATGACTCAAATAGACTTTTTTCCTCTACTCACACACACACACACACTTGCAGGCACACACATAGCATGCAAGTCTGTGTGCATGTGGCAACATCAGAAAATTTATAAATTATGATTGACGATTTGCCGTTGAATTGTGTGACCCGTAATAAGTGTTCCCCCTCCATGCCTTCCCTACTCTCCATAGGCTCCCCGCAGATGAGGCCTGGTATTTTTTCTGTGTGTGTGTGCGTGTGTGTGTTGCGCGGCGCTTTTTGCTCTGCTCCGGTCATTATGGCTGACAGCGAGCCTTCAAAATGAAGAGTTTAGATTGATGGCCAGACATCAGTCAACGAGCTGGAGGAACAGCGGTACAGACTAGAGTTTGCAAGCGGGTTGCGCATAACGAAGCGAGGATGCCCTACAAAGAGATTTCAGAAAATTAAATTTTGAAAAATTAAAATTAACAATCAAAAATCATATTACTGGGTATGTTATATCAAATTAAATAAAACTAAAAAATTGGATGAAGAAAATATATAATTGATTGAATAAGTAAAAAAAAAAATAGTTATCAATTATCATACATTTAATAATATTCAATATTAATTTATAATTTTTTTTTAATTTTAAAGTAGAATAAATAAAGAATTTACTTAACAAATGCATGTTGATTTGATTGAAAAACTAATTTACTGCCTTGTAAAGAGTATTACGAGTTTTGAACCCTGCTTGCCACGAGCAGATTCTCCTGTGTTTTGTCTGCTTGCCTGTTGACATGTCACTAATTTCGAGTTCTCTAAGCGTTTTTTGCCTTTTTCCGTTTCGTTTTTGGCATCAAATTTTGATTTTTTTTTCGTCCGTAGGGTTAGCCCCAACGATGATTGATGATTGATGCGTTTGCCGCACGAAAAAACCCTTTCTGCGGGGCTTTCGAAACATATTTTATGTGGAAATGTCATTTGAGTTTGGCAAAATATTAATCATCAGGCTGGAGAGGGACTCGACGCGCAGCTCTGGAGTGATAAATGAAGTTTGCGATGGGGAAATGCGCCTGCAAAGGGTTTTGGGGTAATTAGCGAGTCGGCTGTGGAGAGGGCAACGAGAGCTAAGCATAATGTATGCCTCACAATAATGTGCTGCAGAGATGCAGGGGAGCAGAGAAGAGCGCAGCAGAGCTGAGCAGAGCAGAGAAGAGAGAAATTAAATATGATAAAAGACCCACACACTGTCTGTCGGCATAATTAAGTATGACATGCAAAAGTATGAATTATCACTGAAATGTCAAAATGTCACAGCTGGCGAAGACAGAGACGGCGATAAAGACGCGCCGAGAGGGAGCAGACGACGGAAGGCATAAATAAGACACAAGACGAAGACGCAGATGGAGACGAGGAGGCGGCGGGCAGGGAGACAGAGACGAGAGCAAGGCATGGCTGACAAACGAACGCCGCGTGTGGGATTAACTGACTCGAAAATTTATGATATGAAAAATTACTTGTTACTCAGCAGAGCGAGCGGGACAGAGACAGAGCTAGCGACTGCGAGAGAGAGAGAGGGGAGAGACCGATTACTTTGTATATTATTTTCTTGTGTATCTTCTCTTCATTCACAACGAGAAATTTGTTGCTCGAACAAATTTTCTAAAGTCTGCGCTGAAAAATTAATGTGCCCAACTGTCATTGCAATGACAGAGATGTACCGGAATGGAATGGAAGGCAACGGAACGGAACGAAACGGATGAGAAGGAAAGCGGAGCCTCTGACGATGGGATGCTGTGCCGGGCGGGGCGTGAGGGTTGCCAGCCAGCGGGTCTCTCGCTGGCTGTTGTGAAAGCTTATGATAAATGATTTTGAAATGTGACAAAATGCTTACGAGTGGGATTAACAAGACGATGTCAGCGACGACGACGACCACGACGACGACAATGGCGACAAGAGCCCGAAGTGTCCGAAGAGAGAACCGAACGGAGAACCCACGTCGGCCAGAGCAGTACAGCAGGATATTTGTTGGTTTTGCGACGCGTTTCCTAAAGAGTTGTTATTGCCGATGATGGACTGTGGGGCAGGGGCGGAAATCTCGGCTGGGATTATGTTGATTACTGTAATGAAGTTGTGAGTTCTACTTAGGACGAAAGCAAAGAAATAATCCCTTTATAAATAAGTATTCCCAATTCAATAAGCAAGCGAGGGCAGTAAGAGGACTCTAAGGTGTTTTGTTAATTGTTTTTAAATTAAATGCTTTTTAAAAATCTAAATATTTACTTTTTGCACTTTTAGAAATTGGAATTTTTGTTTTTCACTGTATTCTATCATATTTATAACGTTTTGGGTCTTTAAGCATTTATTTAAGAAAAACATGTTCTATAGTATTATTCATGTGACGTTATGACTTTTTCCCACCTTTCTGGAAATTTGTGGATCTATATTATATTAAATTATACTATACTTCATTAAATTATATTAATTTATATTAAATTATTATTATTTTATTATTTATAGAAAGTATATAAGAATTGAGATATTTGTTCTTTTGTTCAACTTTAAAATATTTTTAACAAATACTTATTAAAGTTCTAAATATTTATTATATGCTTTTTTAGTAACGAAAATTAATTTTGCATAATATTACTATTACTATTTATAATTAAATTAATTATTAGTATAGTTTTTAAAGAAAATATATTTTATCTTTTTTAAATTTTTAGTTTAATGTATATTTAAAATTTCTGTCAAAAATTAATAGAAATATTGCTTTGAATAAGATTGATTTTAGAAATGTAATATGTGCGGCAAGCCTAAACAATTTCAACTATATGCAATATAAAAGTTAGAATAAGCTCGAAACTGAATTTTTTCGAGTAATAAAACTTTCTAAAAAATAACAGTTTGTATTTAGTCTTCTCAATGACCTGAAAACTAAATTTCTTATTTATATCTATATCACATTGTGCATTATATGTATATTTTGCGAAGTACAATAAACTCATTATGATATTCAAATCGAAGTAAGACCAGAAACCGTGAAAGATCACATGGCCAAGCGGCAAATGGGGGACTGACCGCAGCGCCATCAATCTGCCTGTCAATCGGCGGCATATCAAAGGGAATGTGAATCGATTTGGACACACTTTGAATGCGATTCGTTGGCAGGCAGTGGCGCGACGTCTATCGATAGTGCACGCAGCAATCGATGAGCGACGCGTCGATCAAGCGCGATCAATCGGCGAGCGAAGTGCCATCAATCTTGTTAGTTTTGACGCATTTGTATGTAGGCAAAGCGAAAGGCGCACACTGCAGCGCCAGTTGCCAGTTGCCGTTTGCCCAGTCAAGAGTTTGCCAGGTCGATCGATCGTCGGGCTGATCTGGCCGGCTGAAGACATCATCAGTCAAGTGGCGCGACAGCGGCCCTGGCAGGGTCAATTGAGCTTGGCAGCTGCTTGATTTATGTAAGGCAACTCGGCCACACGAAAGGTTTATAAATGGAGAGTAAACACGACAGGCCACGGCACGTTATGACACGACGCGACACGATACGACACGACACGAGACGACACACACTCGAGAGACCCTCTCGCACTCGCCCCGATAAAGATAATCGCGTCGAGTTGCCCATTTTACCAATTCAGCAATCCATCATATAATTAAACATATCGAGCGAGTTATTACACTGTCCATAAAACGGCACTTAGGCGCTTGATAAGACCGCCCAGTGGGTGCCCGGGTGTACAGGTGCTCAGTGCTCAGTGCTCAGTGCTCAGTGCTCGGTGCTTAGGAACCCTAGCTGGCACCCCTCCACTCTGGCACCCCTGAGATGTCGTATTACTCACTTGAACAGCCTTTGACAAGATGGTAAACACTGATTAGACCCGCCTAATTGAAAGTATGCAAGCAGTTTCGGGTACCCCTTATGGCAAAGCGCCACACCTCTCACTGTCTCTCCCACTCTCTGTCCCTCTCCCTCTACTCTACACTCTCTCTCTCTCGCGCTGCTCACGTTGCGTTAGTGCGTATAAATCAATTAATTTAAACTGTCGGCCAGCTGTCAAATTGTTGCTACCGGGAGCGTTTGTCTCGTTGTCTCACTTCGGGCTCGGGTTCGGTTTCGGGTTCGTATTGGGGTTCGGTTCGACGCTCGACGGTTCGACGTTGGGTACCGGGTAGCCGGCTAGCCGGGCACAGGGCACGCTGCGCCGGGCAACGCGGCGACGCAGGCGACGGCGACATGTCGAGATTTACTGAGTGATTGACGACTTTATGTGTCATTAAATACCGTTAGCAGCGGCTGGCGTTGGCGTTGTTGCTGCTTGAGTTGTTGCTGTCGCTGTTGTTGTTGTTGTTGTTGTTGTTGCTGCTGTGTGCGCTGCATTTGAGTCATTTTTCATGCCACGTTGCGCAGTGAAAGTCGTTCGAGTCGCTTGGAGACTTTTGCTGTAGCTGGCAATAAGTTTTCTTGTTGTTGTCGTCGTTGCTGTAGTTATTATTGTTGTTGTTGTTGCTGTCGTATGTTGTGTGTTGTGTAATTAGCGGCAATTAAACACCCACTGTGTGGGTGGCACTAACAAGCGAGCGCTGCTTATCGCGACTTCGTATCGCATCTTCAGGCCTAGGGAGAAAATGTAGAGTATTTAGACAATCACAACTAGAGTATACCTTGTACAAAGCGCAAGTAATAGGGTGCTTGTATACTGTTTTATACTGTATTCATCTAGTAATTGAAAGCATTAAGGCAAACACGTCTGTAGTATACCCTGTATAAACTGCGAATATTATGGTGTTCACTTTTTTACCGTGCATCAACCTACAAGGCTTTAATATAATGATAATCGTGCAAGCCTGACTGAGAAATACCCTGCTATGCAGCAAGTAGTGTAGTCTTTTTGTTTAATTTATACTTATTCTTCCAACTCAGTGTCTGAAATGAAATGAAACGACATTAGTTTCACTTGATAAGCAATAGAAATGTCGAACAAATTATAGCTAAAATTGCTTCATTTAATAAGTATGCCAATTATTGCAACTCGACTGAAAAATACCATGTATGATATTTTGATTTAAAGTGTTAAGTTACTCCATAGGCATACATCTATATACGGAATAATTCAAAAAGTCAAGCTATTCAGCTGGGTATTACGTGATAAATAGATAAAGAAATTTAAAGTTCAATTTTAACGTATTTATAATATATATACATAAGTGATATAGTATTAATAACTTTATTATAATCAAAAGGATATATAAGAAAATAATATTTAAAATAACTCTCAAATACTCCACATTTCATTTAAAATATTGAACAATTTTTAAGTAAACTAATTTTGTGCAAATATTGGTTATTCTCAAGTGCAGTAATTTAATTGGGTTAGTAAATTAAACTATAAATATGCTGTGATTAAATTTGGAACTACTCTGTTCTCAACCAAAATAACATATAACTTGATTGTGAAATTTTAAATGATTATAAAATTTATTTAAATCGTTTTAATCCTTAAAAAAAATGTACTGCTGCTGCTCCTGCTTCGTGCAGGGTATTCGGCCAACGAATTGATATAAGAAGTAGTTCGACTCAATCGAAGTTGCCCGCCATCAAATTGAATTGAAAGACCATTTATGATAGACTCCTGTTAACGGGCTGCTCAGCCGCCACTTTATGTGGCATGCGGCAGTGTGGCAGGGTGGCAATAAAAACGAACGTTCTCGAAAATCCACAGGCACACACAACGGTGCGTGCATGTGTGTGTGTGTGTGTGCGTGTGGCAACGTTAAGCGGCAAGTGGTGCGCTCAACTTGCAGCTTATTAGCAAACTTTCTCATTGGATTATATAGTTGAATATTATAATAATCGAGTTAGATTCTCGTTGCCGTGTTCAATGTGGGCAAAGGCAGCGGAGGGGGACCAATGGCTGGGCATAGCTTTCATGCACAATTTCCGCTTCATGGTCGGGCACGGCCACAGAAATAAGCCCAGAGTTTACGAGCTGGCGAGCGGGGCAGGGGCAGGGGAAGGGGCAGAGGGGAAGAGCGGTTGCCAACACAGGCGACGTCATCGTTGTGTTAGTGTAGCAAAAAGTGGGCAAGTTTTTAGGGCGACGAGGAAATACTTTGCTAAATTGCCTGGGCAGTGCCCCGCCCCCCAACAAGCGCCCCACAGTGCTAAGCAGCGTTGTAGCCCGCACCACTAACCCTGCGCCAGCCCACAACATGAAAGCAATCCAATAACATGCACATGTGTGTGTGTGTGTGTGTGTGCGAGTGTGTGTGTGTGCCTGAGCTTGTAGAGGATTCAACTTTTACAAATCGTTAGCATTTCGCACGTTTATTGAGTTGTTTTTGTATGTAAATTGGTTGCATAACTTGCCAGTTGTTCTCGTTGTTGTTGTTGTTGTTGTTGTTGCTCGTATGGGTTTTTGATATGGAAAGTGTCGAGTGGCGAGTGTCCAAAGTGTGTCCGGAGCTGCCTTTTGCAGCATATCCCTTTGCCATACACTGGATTATTGTCTGTAGATTTTCAGATATGCTGAGTGTGTGTGTTGGTGGGCGAGAGTGTGTATGCGTGTGTGTGTCTATAAACTTTGATTCCTTTAGAACGCGCCAAACGCATTCTAAAAAGTTGTTGCCATTTACGCACACACACACGTAGCATACACTAATACACATTTAACTTGGCTGTGCTGTCTGCAAACTAAAATGGAAACTGGGTCTGGTACGGCATGGGGATTGCTGCTGACTCCGACTCCGACTCCAGCTCCGGCTTCGGCTCCGGCTCTGGTTCTGACTCCAGTCCCGTCTGCGGTTGTTGTTGCTGCTTTTGTTGGTGCCGGCATATTTGTCGTTTGCGGTTGAAAACTGCAAATATTATAGCAAATTGAACTGTAAATAGTTTTATTGCCCCTAAGCCGCAAACCGAAAATATGAGCAAGCGAGAATGGGAGGCGAAAGGCAGACTGCGAGACTGTGAGACGGCGAGAATCGCAGAGAGATTCGAAGAAATTCGTCGGGAGAATGCCAGACCGAGGAGTGGGGACAGAAATAGCTTTGATTCCCTCATTGTTTTTGCCTTTGACCCACCACAATTCGGTGTGGTTGGTGGCCTGCACTGCATTTGCCAGGCAGCCGCAAAATGAACTTGTTGAAATGCGAGCACACAGATTGACTCGCTCCCGGAATGCTCTTCGACTCGGCCCGAGATTCGCCTAAATCAGCTTATAAGTCAGCATGCTTAGAATGTCCAAAGCAGCTCGAGAAATATGGGCCAAGTGGAGCGTGAAAGTCGGAAGAGGAGCAGGAGGAGAATAAGCGGAAGTTCATTTGCATTGAAAAAGAACGAAAGAGATTTGAATGTCTGCACACCTCATGGTTTCTTAGTCTGCAAGGAAGCTCGTATAATCATTTAAAATTATGTCTAAACGAAGTAGACTCTTAGATATTTAAGTGCAAAATTGAGTGCATATTTTATATATTTTATATACTATAATATGGTATCCCTATACATAATAGTAGAACAAGCTTGGTAATATGCTCTGCGCTTTGTTCATCGTGCTGTGTTGTAATAAGGTTAAGAAATCATAAGAAAATGTTCTTATGTACGTCAAATGCAAAAATATATAGTAAAGATATATATTTAGTAAAGTTGATATATAATAAAATGATTTATAATATATAGTAGCATTAATAATTAATTAATTAATAATTGCTAAATTAAATAAGAGATATTAATTAATTAAATTAAAATTTTCCTTTATAATATTTACATAGATTCTAAAATCATCTAGTACACTTTGCTAAATTTAATAATAGACAAATACAAATTAAGAATTAAGAATTTTGTATATAATATTTATAAAACCACGATGGATTTTCTTATACAATGTATGCAATAATAAATAGGAACGTCTTCGGGTTAAGGTATGTTATATAATATTATGATTTATAATTTGCTGGAAACTGTCAAGTCGTAAAGGATCTAACTGATGATTATATAGTAATTTTTTTTAATTTTGATAAGAAACAAACAAAAATTAAATTAAATTAAGAATTGAATTGAAAACTTTTGTAATATAATATTAATATAATTTTGAAATTGATGACAAAAAGTGTAATAATTGAATTCTTAATTTGTGTTAGTCTGTTATTAAAACTAGCAAAGAATAATTATTTCGAAATTGATGTAAAGTGTTCTTTGCTAGTTTTAATAACAGATAAACAAAAATGTAGAATTGAATTATTACACTTTTTCTTTTATAATATTTACATATAATTTTATCTCATATACTCCAAATTCAAGCTGCACAGCTCCTAACTTAAATATATTTTACTGTCAACTGCCCGCTGTTTAACTCTGGCTCTATTGAATTCTTTATCGGGTTCCATATTACTGCCCAACCCACTGCACGTGCACAAAATCCCCCCAAAAATGGACTTTGTCCTTGCAGAGAGGTTCACTCCGACGCGATGTCCGTGATAAATGATTGGCAAATTAATATGGAATTCGTCGGAGTTCCGCTCCGCTCCGTTCAGATTCATTCCGTTCCGTTCGGTACACGAACACGAAACTAATAATTCCTGTACGTAATTTGCATAGATATATCATTATTAATATTATTATTTCTTTTATTTCGCACACGCCTCGCATTTTCATCAATCAATTGTGCCAGGGGGCGTGCACAGTGGGCCGACATGAAAAATATGTCTGCTATCTGCAAGAGTCAATGGAAAATGATAATTTATAAAAATTTAAGAGCGACTGCAGCGCGCGGCACTCGACATCAATCAAAAAATCTCATCGCACTGAGCCACTGACAGTCTGACAGACTGACAGATGGACAGATGGACAGATGGACAGACGGACAGACAGGCGGAGAGGCGTCAAGCGACGGTAGCTGCTCTCCGTCTGCCTTTTGTGTGTGTGTGTGTGTGTGCGAGTGTGTGTATGTGTGTCCAGTCGAAACTTTTATAAATGAGCCCGAACGATGAGCGAGGCCTGCAATCGGCCCGTTTGCCGGCCCGTTTTGCCGGCTGACAGTTTGTTGAAAAATGTGAAAATTGTGAGAGATTTCATAGGAATCCGTTGGCAGCGGAAATAGCTGGAAAAACTCTATTAGATTCGTTCCACGCACTCGCACGCCGAGGAAGTCACCGCCTTGTTGTCAATTTGTCGGGGCTAATGATGTTGGCCCGATCCGAGATAATAATGCGGCGTTTCTTTAATTAATGATCTTTGCGCCAGCATTAACAGCCCGACAACAAACTGTCTGTGGCAGCTGTAGCTGTAAGTGGAACTGTTGTTGGAACTGGAGCTAGAACCGGAGTTTTCCCGGCTGCAAAGTTGAGTGACACGACGACAAGCTGAAGGGAACAATGTGAAGGTGTAAGTGTGTGTGTGAGGGAAAAGTGCAAGAGTACATAATAAGCTCGTTAATCATGCAGCACACACACACACCAACACACGCTCGCAGAGTCGAGTCGAAATGATTCTCTTTTTTGGCCAAGCCTCATTATTCTTCATTGTTCATTTTGATGTGTGGCAACGATTTATAAAGATCTTTAGCCGAGTATGGAGACTGCAGATAGAAGGGACGGAGGACGTCCAGAACAATTCACATTAATAAGAGTTTTCTGGGCGAAAAGAAAAGATAAGTCGAAAAGTGAGCAGCTTGCTTGAGTATTCAGCTAGTAAAGGCATAAAGAGCTTTTAACTAGCAGTGGACCTTTAGCTAACTAATACTTGGACATGATTTGGAGTATTTTATAAATGCACAATAAAATTAAATGCTTTAAAGGAAATAAATAATTAATTATATTAACACAATACTCGAATAATAATTTATATAACTTTCCTTCAGTCAAAAGTTCAATATGATAAAAGATATTTTAATATTTTTCTTTTAAGGGAATAAATATTAGGTTGTTCATTCTCCATTGATTTGTCACGAATATTTCAACGTAGCTATCATTGTCCAATTTAATAATATAACTGTATTCGATTACTAATAATATATAATAATTAAAATCATTTTTTAAATAACAAAGAAATAACGACAAAACTTCAATAGCTTTTTAAATAATATATATATTTCACTCCTTATAAATTAGATATTAAAATAATTTATAAAGAAAATCAGTAGAGTTTATTGAATTGATTTTATTTTTTTGTGGAATTTAAACATTTATATAGATTTAAATTCATTTTCATTTTGTAACAATTATTTCTACTTTTTTCCAATCTAAAAAACTATTAAAAAAGCCAATTATTAAATTTTTTAGGACTAAAAATATTTCGTCATATAACAATTTCGTAATATTTCAACTTATTCTTCACTTTCGTACTCTTTCTCTTCTGCCGCCAATTGAGCCCCACTTTTGGATCAGTGGAGCTGGAATTGAGCTGCGAAGAAAGATCAAGAGCGAAAGATTGAAAAAAGAAGGGGAAACTGTAGAGGCAGACGAACGGGGAAGCTGGGCTGCTGGTCAGTGCACCGTAGCTCAGTGTTGACAGGCTGTCAACATGTCGTATGATTAATGTGCTCCAAATGCAGTTGCTGTCGCTGTTGCAGTTGTAGTTGCGGTTCGAGGCGATTTAATGAAATGATAAATTGTTGCCATGGCCATGGACATAAGCCAATTTCCAGCTTAATAAGCCCCGACCAAAGCTCGCCGCACTGAGGCCACGGCAAGTGCCCCGTTGCCAACGCGCCTTCTGTCCGAATGCAGCAAACTTTTTAGTCGGGCCACGTCAACGCGTTGCATGCACCATTTCCGGTTGCCAGTTTGTGTGAGTGAGTGTGCGCAAGGTGTGCTATACGCCCTGTGCAGACACGCCCTTTGACCTTTCGCCGCGGCCTGTCGTGAGTGCCATGTCCGTTGGCAGCGCCCCGTTTGATTGATTGAAACTGCAGTCCGAACTTGCCGCAAGTTGCAGTCGCAGTTGCCCGGCCAAGCGTACAAACTGCAGCGATGCGGACAGTCGGACAGGCAAACTGTCGGACAGGCGTACAAGTGGACAGCCAAAGTGCACAGTTTAACGCCAATTATCGGCGATCTTTGCACTTTGGTCAGATGCCTGTGCGAAGCGGCGTTGCGTTGCATTGCGATGCGTTGCGATGTGATTCAATGACATAATGTGCAGGCGAATTGACTTCAGGAGGGGGTTGCGGGACGTACAGAGAGAGAATCGACGTGCATGAGACCCCGATGACAAATGATTTAACTACGATATTTTGGAATGTTTATAGTAGAGTGCTGCATGAATATATTAAAATATTATTCCATAGTATTGTACAGGAGTAATCAGTAGTATTGTACTCATTTGTTGGTGCAATAAATTCTGAAGAAAACGTAAATTTTCTTTTAACAAGAAATTATTTTTAAAATTAAATTTAATTGTTATAAAGAGAATAATGGAATAATGTAATATTAAAAAGTAAATAAAATTCCTTGTTGAAAAAGTAAAATTAAACATTTTTTGTATATACAATATTATCTTACTGTATAAGAATTCTTGTGGAAGCCTTGAAAAAAATTAATATTAATATTATATCATGGTTACTTACTGTATAGTGAGATAAACAAAATTTTGTTGACCTGCACTCAAAATATACTGTATAGTAATTTTATCTGTACTCATAATAATAACAGCATTGAAGTTTACCAGTATTTATTTATTCTTTATTATTATATTATTTATTTTAAGCTGGTAACGTAAAAAACTGTACGCCTTTTTAGAATGAATAAACCATGTTTGCCCTTACAATACTTATATTAATCAATAAATATATTTAGGCTTAATATAATTTAGTGGAGAATTATAATAAAATGGTTTTAATACCAATCAAGGTTTGGTATTTTTAAAAACAGACAAATTATAAATTTATAATTATATTTATGCTATTATTTCTCTTATCAAAATACCCAAGATTATTTCAGGCCAACAGTGCTACATCCATAACATTTCATACTACGAACCAATTGTATTGAAGCCAACTATACGCAGCTGTTTCTCACACCCACACAATAGAGGGGACAAATTAGCACCCTCCTTCCACACCCAATGGGCCTCCACTTAACAACATGTCAGCTGGTTGACCCGCAATGCTTCCCGACAACTGTCACTGGAGGTACAAGCGGCGCTTAAGTGATGTGTACAAATCGCCCATCAACTACTCAAGTGCAGCCTCCAGTTGTGAGTGCTCCGGGGGGAGAGGAGGTGTACCTAATCGCAGTACCTACTCAGTCAATTTCCTGTGCGGTTTCAAATGCAAACCTAATGGCAGACAACTCAACACAACGAGACATGACGCGACTTGATGCGACGTGCAGCGGCCTGCTGCGACTAGCAAGATGCAGGCAGCAATGCGTCATAAATACAACTCGCCGCAGCGGCTGAGAGGATGCGAATTGTGGCCGAAGGCTGCTGCAACAACATAATAAATTAATTATATGCAACATCAACAACTCGAGCTCCGATTGCAGGCGTGCCCCTGCACCGCTCGCCACTTCGCTTGTGTGGCATGTCGGGAGCGTGAGCGTGTGCGTGTATTAGCAGTCAACCAGAGACGGGACAGACCGACAGACGGAGAGACAGACAGACAGTCAGACAGACTGACAAACGCACTGGCAGAAAGACAGTTAACAGCAACAAGAGACAGACAAACATACGGACAGACGGACAGGCAGACCTGCAGACAAACAGACGAGCAGACAGATAGGCGGACAGACTGATCTGCCCTGCCGATCGCGCACTGCCGCTCCCAGTGGCTGCCACTCTTGACAAGACTCACACACACACACACACTTACACATACAAGCGAGAACAAACAAGGGGCGTGGATACACACACAGATTTACATACACCTTACTTGTGTGTGTGTGGCGCGGGCAGAGGAAATAGTTTAGCATGTGTGGGGCATGGCAAAAGGCGAGCTGAGGCGAGGCCGTAGGCCAACCTAGGCCAGTGCCAGGCTCGGGACCGATGCGAGCCAGACCCGGCCAGACCAGACCACGCCGGGCCAGTCAAACAGGCAATCCATCCATCAGCCGCTGGCAGACAGCAATTGCAAGCTGCACGTTGATGTGAATACGCTAACAAATCGGGGTCAATCGGTTTGGCCGCTCATCAGACTGAACTACTCGAGTTGCTCCAAACGCTTAAAAGGTAATAAAATCGAGCTCTAACTGCCAGTTAATAGCGAAATGTGATTGGGATGAGCTCGAAGTGCACTTAGGCTAACTGCTAATGAGGTACTACAGCTTCGATTTTGACCGTGTACGTAGAATCTGCACTTTAAAATTAAGATGTAAGTCTAAGAGAGTTGCGAAAAATGACTTGACCAATCAAAAGCTCAAGAAGTACAAATATTTATAGCTATGAATTATAATTCAATATACCTGCTATTAATTTTTAATAAATTAAACTAGATATCAACTGTGTGATAATTTAAAAAACTGAATATATAGAATATATAGAAATGTTTGTTCTCTCCCAAAGCCATAACTGAATCATAAAGTTTTATAATTAAGAAAATGCATTAAAAAACTTTATATAATTTTTAAGACAACTATAATAAATTATTAGTAGGTAAAATAAATAATATAAATATAGTACTAGCATACATGATTAATAATAATATATAGAAGAAGACTCAAATAAAATCAAAGCTTTTTTATTGACACTGAAATATAAATATTAAAAATTATATTATAATTATAATAAATTATAATAATTATATAATTAAAAGAATATATAAATATTATCTTTGTATCTTTTATCTTCTTTTCTTTTATCTCCATTATTTTATTTTATTTTATTTACTTAGCTTTTATTTATCTATAACTTATTTATCTAAATTAACAGCATTTCTGAGTGCTATACGAGTATACAAAAAACACATTAAGCCAGCTTCAGCTAAGTGTATAACGCGTTCGGCCGATAAAAGTTAGCTTCCATTACCTGTATAATATTTCACTTCTTCTCCGCCTCCTTATGTTGTTGTTCTACTGCTTCTTCTTCGCCTCCTTCTTCTTCTTCCTCTGCTGCTGTAGTTGCTGCTGCTGCTGCTGCTGCTGCCATGGCCCAAGAGTCTGACACAAATGTTGCTGACGTCTCCGACTTGATGTTGTACAAGAGGGAGCGATGGGGAGGTAGAGGGTTGGAGCGGACAGACAGTTCTTCCCTAGTCTTCTAGTTGGAGTCGGGGCCTTGTGTGAGTCTTGTGGCGTTCTGATTGGAAAATCAAGTGTGCGCATGTTTGCCTGCTTTTAATGGGCGACTGATGGCTGCAACTCCGCTAATTGCGAATGCTTGACGCATGTTGCAAGCACTCGGCTCAGACACGGACAGCCACAACAGCAACAGCAACAGCAACAACGGCAGCAACAACAGCAACTGCGACAGCCAGGCAAGCAGGCAGGCAGGCAGGCCAAGTCGCTTAGACAGTTTAGCCAAGTCATCCAGTTGGCCAACAATCAAGTGGCAGCAGGCAAGAGGGGAGTGTGCAGGCAGGGGGAGCGGACACTGGGTGGGGGAGGAGGCAGCTCTTCAGTTGCACACAGCTTGGCGCGTTGCGTGATTTTTAATTAGTTTTCTTAGAAATTAAATTGTTAATTTGATCGACGCATTTTCTGCGCCGTTCCCGTTGCTAAGTGGCCGCTCGACTCGTTGCTGCTGTTGTTATGCCATTTATCCATTGATAATGCGAAGATGTGGTATATTAGGTTTGTGCAAATGTATGGTTACAGACAGAGGCAAGCATTGCAGACCGTACGAAGTATATGTTCTTGATTTATGCGTCTATCCGTCCGTCTGTCTGTATGTCTATCCGACTGTCTAGTCATCTGTCTGTCCGTTTGTCTGTCTATCCGTCCGTCTATCTGTTCGTCTGTCAGTCCGTCTGTTTGTCCATCTGCCTGTCTGCCTGACTGTCCGTCTGTCTATCCGCCTGTGTGTCCGTATATCTCCCCATTTGTCCGTCTGTCCGTCTGTTAATCTGTCCTTCCATCTGTCTGTAAGTCCGTCTATCGGTCAGCCTGTATGTCCGTCTATATGTTTGTCCGTCTGTATGTATGCCCGTCTGTCTGTCCATCTGTCTGTACGTCTGTCGGTCTGTTCGTCCGGTTATATGTCTATCTATTCAAGATATCATATAAAATTGCGCGACTAAAGTGGATGAATGGTATCTGACAGTCGAACCCCACTATGGCTTTCTTAACTTCTTGTGGTTGCTGCTGCCTGTTGCCCGCTCTTGTTTGGCTCTTTGTCTACTCATTAATGCCAATTCTGGCGCGCCAGTGTTGACGCCTGCCGAGACACGACAGCCTCCCTTGCCACTCCTCATCCACGAGCTCCTTGCAATTTTATGGCCCTTGTGCGAATAAGGGGGGCATGACGTTTCCATTGCACGCCATGTCGAAAATATCATAAAATATACACATATAACACGCCTATGCCTATGCCTATGGCCGAGCATATAGCTGCCAGATCTGTGGGCCAGATAACGCGAGCCGACACACTCCGGCGAGTGCAGTTATTGAAAAGAACCACACATAAATTGCTTTTATATGACCGGCAAATAAGAGAGAATTGGCTGTCCCGAATAATGATTGACTAGTGGATACCCTGTTGCGCGAGTTAGAAATGAGTAAAGAAAGTCTTCAATTAATGAGTAAAACTCAAACTAAAACTTGAAATTTAATAAAAAGTTTTTAAAGTCATTCTAAAAAAACAAATTCCGATAACTTAAATCAGAAAACAGTCTTTTAGCCGTACTTCGCGTGATTCTTGAGTAACTTCCGTGTTCGTAATACGATCGCATTGCAATTTTTCGGATAAGCTGAGATTGTGTGTTAGATATCTTGCAACAATACTACTATACTATATATTAGTATATTCCCGAAGACAAAGCAAGCTAGACTGCAAACTAATAGACAAAATGCAGGTGATGTACCAACCAATACCTTAATAATAATTAGTTTTTCGAGTAGTACATGCAATGCTTGACTTACATATGACAGGCCCAAAACAGGCATCAAACGAGGAGCAACGAGTGCCCATTTCGGGCTTTGACATTGCCAAGTCAATTAGACCTAGATTATCCGGTAGGGGCGTGCTGCAACGCTGGCCACTCTCAGCTGCAGTCCAAGTAGCGTCCGTGGAGCAGGCGGAAGGGTCGCACTGCCAGGTCGGAAAGGCTGCCCCAGCAGACTATGCAAATTGGCGCAGTCGGGCAACTTTCGCCCGGCAATCAATCAGCAAACTGTCAGCCTCAGAGCGCTGCTTTGTGGTGGTTCGATGTCCATGATGTTATCGGATTGTGTGCGTGCGTGTGTGCGACTGTGTGTGCGTTGGCTGCATGTGCTGCATGTGGCACTCGGCAGGCAATTAAGCCCGAAAATGCCAATTAACCTTTGAATGCCATGCACGACCACGTAGCCCTGCGCTGCATTGTGCATTGTGTGTACTTCAGGGGGCCGAAAGATAAAATAATTACCCAGACGCATAACTCGAAAGTAAAATATGAATTTAATTTATGCATGCACACAGCGAACGAGACGGACGGGCGAGCCAGTGCAATTTATCCCACACGGCTTTGGGGCCCCGGCTCAATCGGAGGAGTCCTTACACTCCCTTCCCCTCTCTCTCTGGCTCTCTGCCGCTCTGTCTCTTTTGCAGCCCTAAATATGAAATAATTTATGATGCGACATTTTCATCAGCAATTCGTTAAAATTCATGCATATATGCATTTTTTAGCAGTCCGCCCCGCCTTCTTTTGCACCTCTGGGCCCTGTTGCAGCTCTCCTTGGCGCTATTTTATAAATTTATTAAGCTGTCTGCGCACAGGAGCGGTGCCGGGGTAGTAGCGGGCCCAATGAGTGGCAGACAAAGCCGGGCGACGACAACACGAATCGCATGTAAAATTCTTATTTTAATCGATGCAAATATGCAACAGCAACAACAACCACAACTGCAGCAGTGACTGCGTTGTCGACGCTGCATGCAACAGCGGCAACCACTCCAATTTTGTATGACAGACTGGCAGCTGTGTGAGCGAATGAGTGTGTGTGTGTGAGTGTGAGGAGGCGCAGAAACAGAAACCCGAGCATCGCGATAATAAATCAATTTTCACAATAAACAGTTGCCAGCACCAGGCGTGCCCAGGGTGCACAGTGGAGCGAAAACAATAATGAGTTAATGAGTAACAGCATTATAATGTGGGGAAGAATGAGGCAAATTACTTTCAAAACTTAGCTGGAAAATTGATTCCATAGTTCATTATTACATAAGCGACATGGTTAACTCTATATACCATTATAATAAGGTATAAGCTTATTTGTTAAATATATTTTATTATATTACATGACATATAATACAGCTATAAAAATATATTTTCTTTAAATACAATAAATTTAATTGTCAATTAATTATTATCTTTTAATTATAAAAAAAAACTTATTTGTAAACAAATTAGTTTTTAAATTAGGTTTTTTTTTAAATTTAATTATTAAATATTTGTATATTCAATATGTGCTTAAAATATTAAAACACCTATTTTATTTTACTACTTATATATATTATTATTATTATATTATTATATATTTTACACTCTGAAAATGTTGAAAAATTTTGACAACACATTGACCCACTGTGCCGCGGCTTCGCGCGACATGGTTAAACAGATCTAGAGATCTGAGGGTAAATATGCTGCGCACCATTTCTTTCCTTGGCAGCGACACAATAAATTAACTGCACCGCAATTATTCTCACATTTTCGCAAAGTGAATAAAAATTACGGAATTATGTGGAATCCGCCAGAGAAACGAACCAAAAACTGAGTACTCAGACGGGGGATTAGCTGGGCCATGGAACGAATGAGAGGCAGGGCTGGGGGCGACAGCTGACTGACCCTTGGCTGCCCTTACGTTTAGCTGGGATCACGCAGACCGAAACACAACCAGATCCCAGGCCCGAACTCCAGTTCCAATTGCAGGCCCAGCGGCAGACCCTCGTCTCCCCCACACATACACCTATGCCCATTTCCCCCTCTGCAGTTGTTGCTGTTGTTGTTGTTGTTGCAGTTAATCAAAATATCAAATTAACTGTCGTGTCTGTGGCAAATAAATCAAAATAAAACCCGGCTCCAGCTCTGGCCGAGCTCAACTAAGCAGCGCAGCAGTCTGCCACCCGCCTCTGCCACCACCACGCCCCTTGGCGGCCACCATGGAAATTTCATATGCGTTTGCCGCGTTGATGAGTGAGCTGAATTTATTATAGGCGCAGAAATTGACGCGCTGCCTGGAGAGAGAGAGAGGGATAAATATACATATACAGAAAGAGAGAGAGGGGGTGAACAGGCTGGGGCATGCAGCATACAATGTGTGTGTGCGCCTCGTCAACGCCTTTAACGGTGATTATTCAATGTCAAAACTTAATGTCCCCAAATTGCAGTTGTTGGCAGCGGCGAGCCATGAAATTGAATGCTGCCCCATAAGGAGGCAATAGAGCGGAGCGGAGAGCGGACTGATTGAGTTACACTTCGAGAAAATTACTCTAAGTTTACGCAACTCAAAGTATTTATTTAGAAAGGTCCGAAACAAACACCCACAAAAGCCTTCTCGACACCATATTTTAATTTAAATTTCCATGAAAATACCATTTTAATTTAACCTCTAATTTCCTATTTCATAACCTATAATTAATTTCAAAACAATCCTTTTCAGGAAGTTTCTGAATTAAAACATTAGATTTATCCAAATCTCATCATAAACAAATTTAAGTTTCTTTTTGTTGTTTTTAACAATTTTAAAGTTAAATCTTTTTGAGAAAATGACTTAATGACTTAAATGAATAAATGCAATTTGAAATATTTAACTTTAAGCTTTAAGCTTTCTATCATTTTCTAATTATTAGTACTCTTCATTCTTTATTAATAATTTTAAAGTTATGGTATGTACTATATAAGACAACTATATTTTTATAAAATTGTGTTAAATTGAGTTCAATATTGTAAAATAGAGCATTTCCAAATAGCTAACATTTAAGGTTTTTACATTATTACATTATTATATTCATTATTAATTATTATTATTTAAATTATTTAAATACATTTTGACTCTTCTTAATCTAAAAATTATCGTATCTTTTAGCTTAAATATTTCATTAAAATATTAGCAACACAGCAACACACTTTTCTCGCAGTGTTGCAGCTGGGGCAGCTGTTGCATAGTTTTAGGCGTGAGTCGTGGACAGTTGGCCAATAACACGACAGCTCGAAAAGCAGCCGGCAATTTGGTCATTTCGACGCGAATTTAAGCACAAACTCAGCTCAGCTCAGCGCAGCTCAGTTCCAGTCACCCAGCAGCTGCCAGCGGGCCACAGAGGGCGACGATGTTGGTCAGCTGAGGCAGGGGAGAAGCTTGTTACCATAAAATTGGTGTAAACGAATTGCAGTCGCCATTCTGACGGCGGCTCTGCCAACTCATCAGAAGGGGTGGACAGTCGGCAGAGCGAGGGCAGGGCGAGGGGAGGCGCTCGCGTCATTGTGAAATGTCTGTAATTTGGACAATTTGATGAATGGTTATTTGCCACGAGATGGCAAAGTGGTCATTATTCTTTATCACTCCACTCTGCTCCACGGCTTCCACTTCTTTTGCTCCCTCTTGCTTCCTTCTTTTATTTTTTCTTTTTTTTTTTTTCTTCATTTCGCTTTCGGCTCTGTGTTGTTGTCGCTATCGCTGCATCGTTTTACCAACTTTGCATTGCACATTTTCAGCTTACGGGCGGCCATAACAATCTCATCAGGCTGTCAGCTATCTAGAGGAAGTCGCATTTGCTATATCATTTCCGATAAGCGAGTGATTTTTCAAAAATTTTTGAATGATACCGAAAATTTAACAGAAAATGTAAAGGCAATTCTTTGCAATTAATGTAAGTTCCATAAGCTAAAACTTTATGGATGGAACTACAAAACTACAGAGTTTATACTGTATTTAATTAATATTGTTGCGCTCTATTGGGTTAAATACTTTAATATGATAGTTAGTAGGTATACCTAAAAAATTTAAAATAACTTAAAAAAATAAAGAAAAACCATTTAAATTAAATATTTTTGGAAAGTTTATTATTGGTTTTCCTTGTAAAAAAATTACTTTAAATTGCATCAATAATTTAAAGTAATTTACGCTATTTCATGACACGCTCTTTACACTATTTACAGGGTATTCCTGGTGCGCTGCGATCGCCAAGCAATCCCTACTGCAGTTCCGCACTTTTTTTAATGGCCAAATAAAGTGCAATTACTTTGCCCTCGTCGACCGTGTGCGGGCATAATAATTCAGTTGATCTTCAAGGCACTCTCTGCGTAATATTGTCATTATGGGGAGCAGCCGCCGCTGTATTCAGGGGAGTCGAGGTGCTCGCCACTCGCTGCACTTGGTCCGTTATTGCTTAACCAAATTGCCGTGCCTCCGCCCCTGAAAGCGTCTGTGAGGGGAATGCATGTGCAGTTTGCTCGCCTCTGCCTGTGCGGTCAGCCCGAAGCTGAAGCCATCTGTTAGCTCTGACCCTGCCAAACCAACCCAATCCCTTCTTCCCCTCGAGAGATGCAGATGCTTCTGCGTTCCACATGGCAGCAGGCCTAATTACATTTCTCGGCAAACTGCAAACGGTGAATAACGAATGGCGAAAACGAATAGCGAATGTTGAATGTTGAATGGTGAATGGCGTGATTATACCAGAGCTATGCTGGGAGCTGTGCCGCCGGGCTACACCTCGCCTACCTTCCATTCCTGCAGCTCTCTGGCTTGAATGCGTACGGAATAGATTTATGTGCTCGTATTTTACATGCTTAATTCCCAAAAAGCACACACAACATTGCCACAGTCCACAGCAGCAACAGCAGCAGCAGCAGCTGAAGCACTTGCTGCACTCGATCTCTGCTACCTTTCAGACCCCTTCTGCCTATACTTCACCCTGGTTCAGCTCACTCCCTTGCAAGTACTTAAATTACCAAATGAGTTATGACCTCACAAGTATTAAGCAAATGTCGAAAGGAGCACAGAGAGAGCAGAAACAATAAGCAACAGCGCAAGAAAATACCATGGAAAATATAAGCCTATGCTAACTATATAATTTTAAAAATATTTTCACATTATTTTGTTAGTTATTTCTAATTTGCTTCTATTCACAGAGATCCCAAAATTAGCTTTATTGTCGGCGCTCTCTGTGTTTCCCTTCATTTATCTCCAGATCTCGCTCCCTACATATCTGTCTTCTTCTCCGTCACTCTCATTCTTCCTTTGACGCCGTCCGTATTTGTTTGCTCTTTAATTTTTCAGCTCGACTCATTAATCAAACGTTTATTTTATTAACGTTTCGACCCTGTTCAGGTTGGGCCTGGCCCGTCCCGACCAACTTTATTAATGGCCAACGAAATGGCCTAGACACGCCTAAGTGGCAATTCTCTCAGGGCGCTTAATTTATTTGTAAATATGAACGCATAAATTCCGATTTCTCATAGCGAGCATTTCTCATTCTTCCTGCGCTTTGCGTCTGCATTTATCAATATTTTATGGTACGCGTATTTCGTTTTTAAATGCACAAAGGGGTAATAGTTGCATAGTCGTTTATTGGGGATAGGTAGATAAGCGATAAAAAAAAAGATTATCTTGGAAATTGTATCATATCCAGCAATATTTTAATGCCTAAAAGACATAATATATATTTAACTATGGTAGGATATAGTGATTTTATCTTTAAATTTTTAAATTAAATTTAAATATGTATAATGCGATACCGAAGAAGCTATGGATATCGCGTACGCCTCTCATACTTTATACCTCATATGCTCGAAGTTGCTTCCTTTAGTGCACCACAGACATACAGCCCAAACAATATACCCACAGCAATACCGTTCCTCCAGTAACCGAAAACCACTTATTTGATGGACACATCTCTTGGCACATGGAAATGATATGTGTGTTCGGAAGGCCATTCCAAGTGTCAGGCAACTCCACTCATGCCGAAGCAGCCGAGCTGACGAGGATAAAATGCAAAATTTTCCAGCGGCGGAGGAGTTGAACGAAGGGGAGACGTGTGTTCTCAAACGAACGCAATCGCAATTTCGTGCTGCCAGTTAGCCAGAGGTCAGTTTTATAAGCATGTTGCATGCCTCACGAATTGTTTTGTGGGCAAATCTGTCACTCGTCCTGTCACACGCTGACCCGAACAATGGACTTGACACAAGTCGAGGCTGCCGGATAAAATGTAGCTCGAGTAATGTGGCTTCAAAGGCCGATGGCGGCCTGACTCTAACATGAAATCTCGACAAATCGTAGGCATATGTAGTGGCTATAGGGCATTTACAAAAAATACACTGACAAAAATTTAAGTTTCCTTAAAAATTGAGTTAAGTTTTTAAATTGTATAAATTGTTTTCAACTTTATAAATTTATAAATAGTGCTCGTCAAACAAAATTCTGTATGTAAGACGCAGACCAAGTTGAAACTTTTAGCGCTCGAAGCCTAACACCATATCAGCTTATTCTATAAATTGCAATTAAATCACACCATCCATATTAAAGTTATTTAAGAAACTATTTTTCACATTAGCTACACGATTCCTAGCAGCGAGATCAGCTGGAAACCTTACAGAAAAAATCTCTATCAACTTTTGATACATAATTTTATAAACGTGAAATTAGAATTTTTGTCTTAAACTAGGCTAGATTATTATTTATCAAATGCATCTTCTCTCATAATTCCTAAGCGATATAAGTTCCCGAGATCTTTTAACGTTCAGCAACGATACAACTTTGCCAACGGATCTCAATAGAATCTTGCAAAATTATTACACTTTCGAGTGGCGAATTTCGGCAGCGGTTTTATTTCGTTACCCGCTTTCTACTTAATATTGACTACGAGTAAAAAGCAACTTTAATTCCTCTTTAGATTAAATTAATATTAAAAGTGAGTCCACACTTTGGGAGTAAATTAAGCATTTCATTTCTATAGGAAATACGCATATTTCAATGTGTGCTGAGGCAGTTTTCGATTACAAAGTATTGTCGGCGAGTATTTCGCATTGTAAGCGAAACCACTCGGATCGAGAGACTTGCATTTTCTCAACATTGTGCTGAGAAAATAGGCCCCCGCAGCTTGTGCTTATAACCGATTACACACAAAGCCATTTTGCCGCTGGCTCAACGGGACCCGATGGTGCCGAGTCGAACTCGAGCTCGAGAGCAGAGCAGAGTAGAGCTCTGCTCTGGTCTGGTATGGTCTCTGGCCCCACGCTGTTTTCAATTTCTCGAACTCAACGTGAATCGTTACAAAATAATAATGATGACGCTTGCCGTGCATTACTTTTGCGCATTTCTTGATTTCTCAATGATACGCGGCGAGCTGTGGGCACTTTTGTCGGCGGATTTCTTTATTATTGTGCGAGAACCGCATGTGGCCCCGAGACCCAGACGCGATCCCAGTCGAGAGACCGACCCGCAGACGCCCTGCAACCATATCGAGCTGAGTTCCCATTCATGAAACCCGTCGACTAATTCAAGTTGAAATGTGTGAACAACACACAATCGATTCGATGTCCGACTCGATGCCTGCGACCGCAACGCTAATGATTAATGTATGAACACTCTGAGTGAGTTATGTGTGTGCCCCCGAGAGTGTGTGTCTGCCACTCTGTGTCTGCATATGTGTGTGTGTGTGTGTGTGTGTGTGTGTGAGTGTACGGGTATTGGAAATTCAGTAGCCATGCGGCGCTGTCGATCGCGCCGAGTGTCATTAAAGTTGACTTAAGCGCAGCTGGAAGCTGGAACTCATCCTCCGCTACCTATGCACAGTCCCCAAACTGAGTACACCGTGAGATATAAGGGATCATATTGAAAAGACTGCAAATAAAAGCCTGTTCTTGAGAATGCTTCAGAGCATAACAAAGAAGAGCCAATACCATAAAAAACTTTTGTTTTGGCTGAGAAAACCCAAGCGATAGAGCTCGAAAATGATAGAAACAACCCGTCAAATTAATTGTATTGTTTGAGCGTTAGTCTTTATCATAACAATCTTAAAATAAAAATAAAAATATATAAATATATAAATATATAAATATGAAAATATATAAAATAAATATATAATCATCAATAATAATGTTTAAATAAATTATAATTAAGTTTAAATTAGAAAAACAATTATTTTGAAATATAATTGCTTATTCTAGGCACAACAATTAACTGAAACTGCTCTAATCATAACTTAAATAATAACAATTCTCTACTGCCCCATTAATTTAGCTCAGTGTAGAGTCCAGCGAATGCGATTTGGCGTAACTCAGCACTCGAAACGCGTACAACCTGGTAATTGGTTCTCCCAGTTCATTTGAACGTTCATGCATCATGCATGATCGTCTTCATCAGCTCTTCAACTCCAACTCCAGCTTCCACTCCGACGCCAGCTACATTTCCATTTCCATCTTGATCGTCATCGCCGTCATTATCATCGTCCAGTCGGATCGTTGGATCGCTGACGGGGCGTAAATAAATCCAATTTGTAACGCGCGTGAGCGTTTGACTTTAGCTACGATTCGGGGCCAGTCACCAGTCAACCCATACCAGATATCAAATACCAAATACCCAATACCAGGCAAGACCAGGCCTGTCTGTAGTCTCGCCGCCTGCCACAACATGACAATCATGCGCCGCGCTCGATTTATGAATCTCTTTTTATGGCTTTCTTCAGACAGTTTTTGGCATCGTTTAAATCAGTTTAGTTCTGCGGCTTTGGCTGATGACTTAATGCTACTTGGCCAACGTAAGCCCCTGGATGTTGCCCGATTTCTACAGTTGCCGTTGTTCCCGTCCACGTTGCTAAAGAGAGTTTAATTGGATGGGAAAAACTGAAAGTCATTGTTGTTCCGGCTGATTTCTACAACGATTCTTTCATCGATAACTGCACTGCTATGGATAAAGCATTCATACCGTTTATTCTCAAAAATTTTCGAAATATATAAAATAAATAATATATAAATAAAATAAAATAAAATAAACGGTTTTAATAAAATTAAATCCAAAATATCCAGCAAGAGAAAATATATTTACGCAAAATAATTATTTAAATATTAAAAAAAAAAATGTATTTATTATTATTAATTTTCAACTTTTTCAAAAAATCAGTTTTTATATTAATTCAATGTACGAGTATATTAAAAAAATTCAATGAATAAAAATTAAAATTATAGAATTAGATAAGACTATACTAATAAATTGAATACAATTTATTTAATATATAAAATAAAAAAATACAATTTCGTAAGTGTTGTCTAATTTGTAGCTCAAACTTGACTAACTAAAATACTGCAATTAATTATGAACTTTATTTCGAAACCTTTACCCACTTTCTGTTCCGTCGGAAAGCGAGCCCATTGCAGATCCCAAGTAACACACACATACGCATATATGTATGTATATGTAAGTTGCATGCATGTGTGTGGTGCAGAGTCAATAGCTTTATGCTGTGCCCGAGACCCATAAATAACCGAGGCGGAGACAGAAGCGCAATCGCATAATAGAAAATGTCGCTAAATGGCAAACAACCCCACGCGAGACTCGCGAAGAACCCGGCGAAGAATCCGGCGAGAGAACCACTTGTTTTATGGCCGGCAATATTTTTGCATGCGGAGCAAGAGACAGAGAGAGAGAGACACAGAGAGAGAGAGAGAGAGGAAGAGCAGGCGCGGCGCAACTGTGACTGTGGCTGAAACTGGAACTGTAGTTGGAACTGGAACTGGAGCTGGAGCTGGAGCTGCCGACGCTCGGCTGGCCGAGAGCGTCAGAAGACGTTAATCACGTTGAGTTATGTGACGTTCTTATATCTGAGCCACCAAAGTGTCACGTACGCATTTGTTCCGCCCGAAATGCTCAGGAGTATGCCGGGCAGGGGCGTGCCATGGCGTAGTTGCCCCCGTTGCTGCCGCTGCTGCTGCTGCTGCTGCTGCTGCTGCTGCTGTCAGCTGGCATTGTTGTTGCTGTTGTGTTTGCTGCAATTTTGCAGTTTTCTTTGCTTTCTTTGGCTGTTTTGTCGTGTTGTCTGTGTTCTTTTATCGCCAGTTGCCAGCAGCAGTAGCTGCTCTCTCTCTCTCTCACACACATACACACTCAGCCACAATATATGCCACACACTCTCGAGTTTGGCATTTTGAAAAGTTTTCGTGATTTTTTATACTGTTGTTACACCCAGCACAAAAGAGAGTTTTCTTTGCTTTTGCTTTTGTCAAGTGTGTATGTGTGTGTGAGTGGGTGTGTGAGAGAGTGAGTGTGTTTGTTGTGTGTGTGTATGTTGTGCTGTGCTGTGTGTTGTGGCTTGTTCCGTTTTGCGCATTGTTCGCTTCTGCCATTGTCAACACTCCTCTGTCTTCTGTCTCGTTATCAAAGAGCCTCGCCCTGCCCCGCCCCCACCTACTCCCGCTCATTGTTGTTGCGGCTGTTCTGGGTGCAAATTGCACTTTTGTCGCAGCAAATGATAGAAACAATGCGAAGAGCAAAACATTTTTCCACTCGGCACGCGGCGACTGCGAATTTGTCTAACCTCGGTTTTCATTTCGCTTAACTTTTCACTTTTCCCAGGCAAAGCACCACCCCCACCCCTCCCCCTACCACTCCAGCCCAACCCCTCGCAGAGTCTTTCCGTGCTGTTGTCTATTTGCGGAGCCTTCTCGTATTTTGCTGCTGTTGACAGTTTGACTTATGCGACTTACGCAATCCGGCGAAATTATCGCTCCACTCCCGGGCACATATGAAGTTGCCGGGATCTTGTGCCGGCGTCCTGCATCCCCTGCACATCAGATGATATGTCTACCTGTCAGCCTGTCAGCCCGTCGGCAGCTGCTGCACTTGATAATCACCCACTCCCGACCCGAAAGTTGCCCTGATGTGAATGAAGCTCTTAATTCGGACTGACTTTTAGATTGTGTGAGTTTTTATTGAATTTGCAGAGAAGCAATAAGATAAGATATGTAGTACTAATAACTAAAATAATACAATAAATAAAAAATAAATTCGTACTATAATCGTATATAATCATGTATATATTATAGTTATAATATACTAGTGACCAGGCGAACTTTGTTCCGCCTTAATGGCAATAAATAAGCTGTTTTTTTTTTTTATTTTATTCGAAAAAATACAAAATAAAACTAAATAACTACATTAATCATTCATTATTATTTTATTTATATTTATTATTTTAGTACATAGGTTGCTCTACACTTAAGCACCTTGTGATACACGACATTTTTTGTTTTATTATCAGGCGCAAAAACAAACAACGCAGATGGTATTCCGACCCGTGAACATGCCACGTATAATTGACCATGGGAAAAACATGAATGTTCTAGATTTAAACCACAAACTTTTAAGGATTGGCCTTGTGATTTGTTGATTGTCATGGCAAATGCAAGACGTATCGGAAATTGAAGTCTTTTAAATTCAAACGGCATATCGGTTGGGATCATCGGGATCCTCGGGATGAGATCTTCCTCACCTTTGAATTTTCCTATCATTATCGTAGCGTAAATGACATTGTTCATCAATTTACTAACCACCAAACGCGTACCGTTGCACAGTTTTGGTTGGTTTATGTTTCGAAGCATGATTACTACGGAGCCAACCTGTGTTTCGCCGCAAAGCAATGAATACAATGGCTCATGTGGCGGAGTCAACACTGGCAATTTCACTTTACCATTAACGCAGCATAATCCAGGCGTTTCTCCGGAAAACTTTAATGCACCACAATACTCGCAAACAACGTCCATTTGCCCAATGCAAACGCTAGGATGCAAGCTGTAATCATTGCTGCAATCGTATCGAAACGCAGCTCGATTCAAATTAGCTAAATATCTTGTTCTGCGTCGCAAATTATCTATTTGTTGACTTCTGTTGTTCGCTCGACGATTCTGCATTGCCAACCGAGCTGTTTCACGGGCTGCTTCACTTTGCTCTCGTGATTGAGAAGCACGAAGTCGAGCCATACTATTGCGGCGCTGTTCACGTGCAATTTCTTGTTCTTCTTCAGTCCTTTCATTTGCAGTATTTTGTATTCTTCTTGCATTACGGCTTTGTTGGGAAAGATTCGATCGTCTTGGTCGCGGCATTATTAATTTAACTTCACTTCAATCCACTTGTTAATTATTTATTTAATAGAAATAGTTTTAATATTGATTTCTTACAAAAATCAAATTGTCATCCATACGTCATTACATAGCTGTCATTTCACGTCAATTACATAGCTGTCATTTGCGTTTTGTTATTCCAAGTCTGATTCTTGTTTGTTATACCACGTTTTATAGTGACTGACGTTTCATGTCAAGTCACAGAGGAACGCTGTCGAACGGGATAAAAAGTATCCTATGTCCGTCTCCTGGCTCTAAGCTACCTCCCTACCAATTTTCAGCCAAATCTGTTCTGCCGTTCTTGAGTTATAAGTGGTGTAACTAACACGACTTTCTTTTATATATATAGATATATAGATATATATAATATTTATAGTTATAATAATAAGAACATTTAATTCACTTCAAAGTTGGTATTTTTTTAATTTATAAATTAATCAAGAAGCAACATATGCAAATAATCAAATGCTTGCTGAATCTAGTTTAATATCCATTTATATTTTCTATTTTTAAATTGTACATTTTATTAAATTCCAATTACCAATAACTCTCTTGATTATATAATATAAATAAATCTTTAAATGTACCTTTTACTAAAATTAACTGTCTCGTTTATATAAATATAAATTTATTTAATATTTTTTTTTTTATTAATTATTTTGTTTTTACTCTATATATATTTTATTATTGTATTATTTCCTAATTTATTATCTTAAATTAAATTTTAATTTTATATTTATGTTTATTATTAATATTTATATTTATATTTCTAGAAATAAAAATAATGAAATTATTTAAATTATTAAACATTAATTTACAAAACTGTAATAGCAGAACATAGCATAATTTATTTCATATTTCTAATAAATTTTGATATATTTTCAGACAGATTTCCCAATTTACTCAAGTCATAAAAGCAAATTCCTATTTTAATGTATTTTCCTAAATCTTCCAAGCTCTCCCTAACGTATCATACAAATACAATATATATATAGATATATATATGTATATACTGTACAATTGCAATGGGTCATTGTCGAAAAGCTTCGCCAGCAGAACTGCCAATAATTAACGCATATTTTCGACTCATCAGAAATGAATGAATTCCGAGGGGGAATTACGAAAATGAACGATGAATATTAATGGCACATTTCAATCAAGTTGAAATATATCCCAACTGAAAGAAATGAAAGGAGTCATGTGCCCGAAATGGGGGCACATCATTTGTCAGTCGCACAGCGGGGCAACCGAAGCAGGAGGGGTACGGGAACGAAAGGGATCCCTACCCCGAAGAGCGAGCCCGAAACCGAACACGAAATTATGTTGCGGTCTTTAAGAGCCTCGCGCGGACTCGCGGCATCGGAGGCGTCAATGGCGTCTGTGGAAGCCGTCGATGGGTCGAGATTGGAGCGAGGAATCAGCCGGGACCGGGACCGGGGCCGGGACCGGGGCCGGGGCCGGCAATCAAACGCTGTAATTATGCATTATTTATTTTTATTTATCGTATATTATTCACGTTCAGCTCGGGGCCCAGACAATTTCACTGATTTATCGTTGATAAATTTCCGAAAACTTTTCTCTCTCTTTCTCTCGCTCTGGCGACCCTTTTGGGCAGCGGGCAAGTGGTCAGCAGTGGGCAAGCCCCGTGAAGCCGCCAGTGGAAACTCATCAATATCATTAATCATAAAATTAAGTATCATTTATATTAATTTATTATTGTGCGGCAGAAATTTCAACGGCGCTGCAGCTGCCCCGCTGCCTACCCCTATACCAGCTACCAACTCACTCTTCCCTTCATCTGCTGCCCCCTGTCTGATTTATCACATAATGCTCATTATCATGATGATGTTGTGCTCATTTCGTCAGTGCCCCCTCTGTCAGCCGCCTCGCTCGCACTCGTTGCCCCGCCTGCTTGGCCCATCATTAATCAGCTGTTGCGGAGCTGTTGCATGAGGGGGATGGGTGAAGGGGCAAGGGGGGCACTCGGACTTCGACTGTTCGTTTGTCATTAGCTCTGCGTGGTTGTTGTTGATGTTGCTGCTGCCGTTGCCGTTGCCGTTGCTGTTGCTGTTGCCCTTCGCTTCGTGCCGCTCGGGGCGCAGTAATTAATTATGCGCCTTTTGTTGTCTACCGACAATTTTCAGTGCTTTATGCTTATGAAAAATTACATATAAATTGGAAACACTTAATCATTCCGATTTACATTTTAATTAAAATATTATATATCAAATTGGGGACCCAGTGGGGTTCACAGCTTACAGCTCGCAGCTAATGAGCCATTTCCATTAACATCGTTTTATCGAAACTTCAGCAGTGCTCCAGAGTTCTAGCCGTCAGTGCGATATCTGCAAGCGGCACTTGATTATACATTTCAGACAACATATGTCTTCAAATCACTACTAACAATTTTTTTTTTTATAAAAATATAAATATATATAATTTTTTAGATATACTAGAAAATTCGAAATTAAAATCTTTATAATACCTCCATAGCTGACGTTTCATCAAATTATTCGGTCTTTGAGCTTATTAGTTTACTAAATAGTCTAAATATATAAAAATATATAAATATATTAAAATAGTAATAGCAGTAGAAATAGTAGTAGTATTTGGCCTATTAAGGATTTTTTCCATATTTTTGCTAACAATTTTTTTCTCATATCATTTAATATATTCTTAACTCATATTTTCTATTTATTCGACTTATTTATTACTGATTTACATTACATAATTATGGAATATATTCCACTAAAATTTGCGTAAAAATAGCTATAAATGTAAATAAGTAGTTTTAAAATCAGTTTGGCTTGCTTAAGATTCGCTAAGATTTAATTTATGGAATAATTTCAATTTTGAATTTTGTATTTTAAAATTAAAGCTTTGGAACTTTATATATACCAGAAAAACAAAATTTTAATATCAGTTATTTCTTTGGCTATACCATCTATCTGATCAGCTATAAAGCTATATACATACATAGCTTGTGCTTAGCCTCGTTAAATTCAGTTCCCATCGCTAATCTATACAAGCGTTTGTGTGTGTGCCTGCGTGTGATTCAGAGGATTGGACGTCAAAGTGCATGCCAATGAAAAATAATAATGGCAACCCTTCGGAGTACAAATCAGGCCAGTCCCAGGAAACCCCACGGTTGTGCCAAGAGTCATTACAACAGACGAACAAAGCGGGCCAAAAGCCAAAGGACCAAAGGCTAAAAAATTAAATCCAAATACAAGAAGAGAGAGAGAGAGCGGAAGAGTGAGTGCGAGGGAGAGAGACAGAGGCAGTCGAATGCAATCGAAGAAAGCGCAGAATGAACAGCGTGTCGGGGCAATTCACAATTTAACAAACTAATAAATATTTTTTGGCTTCCGTTCGGGCTAACAAGGATGTGCGAGCGAGAGAGCGGGGATTGCAGTGCAAGAAAGAGGGAGAGGCAAAGAGGCTGCAGCAGCAGCAGCAGAAATATAAATCAAAGGTTGCTCTAAACTTTTGGCCTGCTCGATGTCGTTGCCAGGATAACAACCAGGCCCGCGAACAGCAGCCGGGCTGAGCTGATAGAGCGGGGCCTGGCCAGAGGAAGCGGGCGAGGGGAGCTACGACTTTTGCCAGCTTGATAACTTGATAGGTGCTGCATTGTTGTTGTTGCTGCTGTTGTTCTTGTACTCATTCTCGTTTTCGTTCACGTTGTTGTCGTCGCAGTGTTGTGCTCTGTTGTTGCCAACAAGGACACTTTGGTGTTTGGCTGAGCAGCACGAGAGATGCTGCCAGAAGGAGGATGCCTCGCACATGGCTTTCCTGTGCTCGGCCTGGGCCTGGGCCTGGCCCGGCTTGGCTTGGCTTGCAACTGCCAGGCTGTCGGATATGCACTGACATAAATTGCTTCAACTGACAACGACAGAGGCAACTAGCAGCGGGTAGGAGAAGGGCCAGTGGCAGGGACTTGCAGAAGATACTGCAGCTCGCAGGAACCTTGCCCCATGATTACGGCTTGCTTGCCGGGCTGCCAAGGCAATAACTTTTCGCCTGGCCTTCGCTCTCCCAGGCTAACCCGGCACCCAGTACCCAGTATCCAGTACCCCATCCCCTGCTCCATCTCTCCTGTATTCCCTGCCCGTCTCCAGTCGAGGTGCTCCTGCTGCCTGCTCCTTCGCCGGCTGCTGCCGCTGCTCATCCGATGCCCCGTCTGCGCTTTGGGGTAAAATTAATATTAAAATGGAAGCATCGGCTTCCATCGTCGGACGCATTGCAATGCAAGGACTCTACAGATACCCTGTCTGTGCTGCTGGAGAGAGCGAGCGATAGAGGTGAGCAGGGCGAGGAGAGGGAGGAGAGCCACGGCTAACGCCAGTCAGTGCCAGGCCAAAGGACATTTCCAATTTATTTACGCTCTGAGGCACTTTGTCTGCCGCCCTTTCCCTGCCCCTCAACCTTTACCCCGTACCACGCTTTACATTCATTCTGCCTCACTCCAGGTCCTTCTGCCTCTACCGCTCTCTTTCAGTTCTCCTGCTGCAACGCTTTTTGCACTGCGTATGACAGTATTTGTGTAGTCTGTCAGAGCGGGGGATAGAGAGAGAGAGAGAGTGCGAGGGAGACAGCGAGCTGTGCCCACTCGCTTTTTTGTGCATTTCACATTTTGACAGCAAAATGTTCCTTCTGGTTGTGTTAGCGTGAAGAGTGTTGAAAGGTGTGAAAATGAAAATTTACTACTTACCGCTAAGATTTATGCTCGCCATTTTTCTTCTCTGCTTTCTGGACACCAGCGCAGGCTTGGCAGAGCAGCTACACCAGCGAGTACCTCGCATACGTCTGGTACTCCGTCGACACTCGCAGCGCAACTACTGCAACTGCTCTGGCAGGGCCATTAGACCTTTATGACAAGCACACTAGGAAGGGGGAGGAGTAGAGGGGCAGAAAGACCCATGAAGATGTCCTCGGTTCCGGTCAAGTTTACTTTTCAGACATCTCTCGAGTTTGGCTTTTTTGTTGGCGGCAGACGAACAAACTAACGGGGAAACTTCTATGGCAACAGCTTTGGGTGAAGTGATAATCAACTTTCCGGCAGTTCGAGGTGATTCGAGTCTGTTTACAGATAAAGACATAGACAAGTTAACTGTAATGCTGACTTAGCTAAGGGGTGCCTCATTAAAATATTGATGCAGCAAGGTATATTTGTGGCTAGAGACCAACACTTCTTACTCCACTCATATTTCGCATTTGGCACCCTATCCTATATCATTATATCCTATTCTATCCTAAACTATCTTATCTGTCTTATTCATATCCTATGACATTCTATCATGTCCTTTATTATCCTATCTTAACCTCTTCTACCAAACGTTTCGTATCGTGTCCTATTCTGTCCTAACCTTTATTTATCGTGTCATAAGCTAACTTATCCTAACCTATCCTGTATTATCTCATTATATCCAAACCTATTCTATCTATTCTATTCTATCTTATCTTATCTTATCTTATCTTATCGCATCCTAGCTTATCATATCAAAAACTATCCTATTTTATCTAAGCCTATCTCATTATCCTATTGTATCCTATCAAACCCTATTGTATCCTTACTTATTATATTCTTGCTTATTTATCGTATCGTATGCTAGATTATCGTAATTTATCCTGTCTTATTTTATCCTAGCAAATCCTTTTCTATCTTATCCTATCCTAACATCCTATCCTTACTTATCATATCTTAACCCATTCTATTTTATTTTATCCTATCCTATTATTCTGTCCTCTCCTATCTTGTACACTTTTATAATATCCTATATAATTCTATCTATATGTAGTATATGATACAGTAGTATTACTATTTTATCCTTTCCTATCCTGCCCTAGTTTGCATATCACCATAATCCTATATAGTCTCTTGCCTATCCTCAAAAGTCGTCGGCTACTATTGAGGATTAGACTAGGGGGACTAGACTCCACCCGCTTGCTTTGCTCAACTTGCGCAGTTCCACTCGGCGTCCATCTATCCATCAGCTGTCGGCGATTGGCAGCACTACTCAACAACAACAACAACAACAAAGGGAACAACAGGAGGGACATCAAATCTTGCGTCGAGCATCTCGACACGCACATGATAAATTATCGTGTGCAGCGTGCGATGAAAGCTTCCTCGGGTGGAGGGGGAGGCGCGGGATAACTGGCTCCAATCGAGTTTGCAGCAGACTGCACACTCAGCCTCATACTCGGCACACTGTGCACTCTGCACTCTGGCACAATTTCTATTTAAAAGGCACGACAAGGACGAAGAGGCAGAGGGGGCAGAGGGAAGTCGAGAAGAGGAAGAAGTGTCCGGCTGCTTTCAAGTGCGACGCGTAAGTGGAGCGCTAAACAAGACGCTGCCTCCAAGAGAAAGAGAGAGACAGAGGACGACAGAGAGAAAGAGAGAGAGAGATGGTGAGAGAGAGCGAGAGATGAGGCAGCCAGAGAAGTGTGGAGAAAGCAGAAGATGGAACTGTTGAACAGGCATGAACTTACGCCCTCAATGGCCAACGGCCACGCCCCCGTTCTGGGTAATGGGGAGGGGCGCAAGGGGCGTGCAAAATGTTTGTTGCAGCGGACGGGCTCAACGGGCGGCGCCATTTACCAAGTGTCAAAAGCAAAGCTAAAGCCATTGTCGACATGACTTTGGACAACAACAACAACAACAACAACAACGAGGAAGAGAAGACGGACAGCAACAACAACAAGAATGACAACAACAACAGCAACAACAGGAACTCGAGCTGAAACTCGCAGAGCAGCTCGAGCAGCTGGCCAAAAGTGAAATGCTTTGTTGGCAATTGCCGAGGAGTTGCCAGGACTTTGGGGTCTTGCCCCTTGTCTCTGCCGGCTGGCGAACAGCATGTGTCAACTTGCCAGAGCAGAGACAGAGAGAGAGGAGGAGGAGAGTGAGCAGCAGCAGGCGGAGACTGAAGCGCTCGGGAAAACTGGGTGACAAGTAACCGGAAAATGTATTTTATTGTTTGCATCCGGACATTTCGTTTTGCCACTCGCCGCACACACTAGTTCGCTGTCCCTCTCCCTTTCCCTCTCTCTCAGTCTCTCTCTCGCTCTTCGGCACTAAATTTGTCGAGTAATTGATGATACTGCACTTTTCCCGAATTGAATCAACTGTGCAAGCAGCAGGCGCAGCGCAAGTCCCAGCAAACGCTCGACCTCCCCTCGGACCTCTGGGCATACGCTGCGGTTCCGCATCGCAAGCGTTTTAACCCAACAGAACTTAGTCATTTAATCCCCACAACAAGGCTTTTACCAAGGATTTCGGTAGACTCAACTCTATATAATTGCATCAATTGGGGGAACATGAGTACGTTTTCTTTCGTTTTAAGCGAGCTCAGACTGATAAAAGACTCTTAAAAAATAATAACATATATTTTGTGGTATTAGGCATAGTTTCAATATATAGAGATATATGAATAAATAAATAAATTAAATTATATTGTGAATACTGTGAACATGCATAAATATATCATACTGTCATAAGACTCTAAAGAATTAAAAAATATAATTGGGGAGCGATTTGATATGGTTTTATTCCTATACATTATATAATTATATATACTACACAAAAGCGAGACGATTGATATGTACATTTACGTAAAACCTTTAATATATTTATTTAAATAATAGTATTAACAATGATTAATAAAAATAGTTAGAATGAGAAAAATAGTAATAATAATAATAATAGTAATTATAATAATAATAATAATAATAATAATAATAATAATAATAAAAATAATAATAATATTAATAATAACAATAATAATAATAATAATAATGATAATAAAAATAGTAACAATAATAATAATAATAAAAATAATATAATAATAATTATTGATTTTATTATTACTTTTATAACAATACTATGCTAACGTCTAATAGCATCAGCAATTTGAATGATTTCTATAATATTTATTAATATGATGATAATTATTATTATTATATTAAAATATTATTTTATTATTATTCTTATAATAAGTACTATAATAAAAATAGTATTAATATTATTATAATAATAATAATTAATATCATAAAAATCATGATATTTTCTGCTACTATAAAACAAATTGATTTATTGTATAGTAATAGAATAACTAACAGCAGCGTCTTACATTAAGATTGAATAATCACCTTCAAGCTAAACAAGACTGTGATCTAGAGAGCTCGAAAAAGGTAGAGAGAGAGAGAGAAAGCAATACGAATTGCTGTGGGGGGTGGAGATGGGTTGAAAGAGCTGCAGTCATAGCAGAGATTCTCCCACACCTCCGACTCGAGTTGATAGATTGTTCGAGTGTGCTGCGTATGAACGTACGAATGAATAAGTGAATGAACGAATGAGCGAATGAATGAACGAACGAACGAATGAGTGCCTGACTGGGGGTATGAGTGAGTTCCCAGTTCCATGCGACGTGGCAGCCGTTTGCCTGCTGCCTGCTGCCTGCTTGACGCTCCCGAGATTGATGGCCCAAATGACTGTTGAAACAACGAGCAGCAAGAGAGGGGAGAGCGAGAGAGAGAGAGAGGCAAGGGGTGGGCAGTACTCCGCGCTCAATGACGAAAAATAATCACCAACATCATTTATTTTCCGTTTTGCCTGCCGCCGCCGTACAACACACATCAATCTTTGTTGTTGCCAAAAGTGGGCAGCGCCAACAACAACGACAATAACAAGAACAACAACATCAGCAACTGGAGAAAATCAGCAGCAGCAACAACAACAAGTTGAGAAAGCGGCAGTCCAGCGCACTCGACTGTTAGATACCCTTCACACAACTTCAAACGAAATACTTTTCTTATGTATAGTTGCGAATTAAGCCAAAACTCTGGCACTTATGATTGGATTGAGCTGAAATTTGTTGTGAAGTTTAACATTATAGCTAACTGTTTGTAGACCTAATATCAATTTTCTAACTTGCAACCTCTACTTAATATTTGAGTTTGAAAACAAAATTTCGGATTTTTGGTAGTAGTAGGCATGCCACTCCAAATTTTAAATAAAACTAATCTGCATATGTTTTATAGGAAGCTGCATGCCAAATTTGATGTCTCTAGCGCTTACCATAGCTGAGATCTGTGGGTTTATAGCAATGCAAAAGCGAATACATGGCAAATCAACTTGACTATATGCGCCTACATACATACATGTATGTGGTATACATCAGCCAACACATCACAGTAGCCATTTTCACTGGGTGTACGGCTGTAACGACTATCGACCATGAGCATGTCAGGCGCGTCTAGTCGCATAGCCGCATACTCCGCCAGCTTGACAGCTCCTGACGGGGCAACGCCAAAGCTTTGGCTTCGCCCAGCTGACAGACGACGACTTTTGACGTTTGCCTGCAATTAACGGATGTGCCAGCTCGCAACACCCGCCCCCCCCCCTGCTCGTACGTTTGCGCCTCTGTGAGCAGTGTTGAAAAATGGCTGCAGCTGCAGGTGAAAATGGGCACAGCGAGTGTTGCCTAATGACATGACATGCGTCGACCCAAGCGCTTGTCCATCTTCCTGCTCGCTAAGCTGCTGCTTCCCCCCGCTCCTCCCCCTCCAGCGCTCTCCTCGCAGTCATTTAAATCATTAATTCCATTGCCCACACACGCACACTTAAAATGGTTGAGGGGTAGGTGAGGGGGAGGGGGGTCTGGGAGTGCTGCTGCTTGTCCTTGTTAGCCAAGACTTATTTGTAGCCCCGGTGCACGCCCCTGGCATTTTGCTTGGCAGCTAAATTTGATCCTTAGTTACCAACACACTCTGGTAAGGGGTAGGGGGGCCTTTGCTGTCTAGCAGAGGGGGTGGAGCGGAGTGGGCGAGCTTAGCTGCAAGTCACTTGAAAAGTCGTTAATCATTTTGGGAATTCGCTTTTTGCGCAAAGACAGGGCGACGTTGCGACTGTGGAGGCTGCTAGAATCCATCACGCATGGCGAATGACGCTGCCAACACAACTCACATCAGCAGCAAGAAGAGAAGAAGAAGAAGAAGAGGAAGAACAGCAACAGCAGCAGCCACTCGCAGCGACAGCAACTCGCAGCAACAGCCGCATCAATGTCAACTTCAGGCAGGACGCGGATAGGCGAACAGACGGAAGAAAAGTCACCCGAGTGCATAAAATGCCGCGTCGAGTGGGCGTGGCAGGCATTGTGGACGCTTGACCAACGTCAGCGGCAGCCGCTTGAATCGAGGCATACGCTTTTTAATTTGCATGTCAACGTGCGCTTTTGGCTGATCAAATTGATAGCCGCCGACGAAGAAAAATGTATTGCAGGAGGCAGTAGAGCATTTCCCAATTTTAATTTGTAGAAGAACTTCTTTTTTTCAGTTGAGCTATGGCAACTTGTTATATGGCTTAGTCTGCATAAGCTATTTATTTTTTTTATTTTGTATAATTTTTACAGAATTAAAACAAAAAAAAACATTTGAGACAGTTTCAAATTTAAACGCTTTTACAATAGCACTTCCGTTTGAACGCAACAGTTTCTGTTGCAGCCAACTTTATGCAGCTTCCGCTGCAGCTAACTTCACGTTGTGCACGCCACGCAAATATGTGTATCTCAAGCAAGTTGAGACGCAAACCAAAGGAACAAAACAAATTAAGCCAGCTGACACACGTACCCAGTATAATCTTGCATCGGGCCTTTCATTAACACGCACCCAGTATTAGCAGTCTTATAAGTCGAGCTGATACAAGCACTCAGTGGCTTATTTAATTTAACGCACTGAGTATCATAAGTCCTATAAGTCCAGCTCATATACTCACTCAGTATTAATAGTACTTTAGACGCATACATTATTATAAATCTAATAAGTCAAGCTGATACAAGCACCCGGTATTAGCAGTGGCTTAATTTTTTATAAGACTCGCCCAGTATTACAAGTCTTATACGACAAGCTGATACACGCACCCAGTATTAGCTGTTTTTTTGCACTTCAATAACACGCGCCCAGTATTAGCAGTCTTATAAGTCAAGCAGATACATGCACCTTATATTAACAGTGTGTAAGTTTTTTAAAAAAGCGCAACCAATTTTTGCAGTCTTATAAGTCGAACTAAGTTTTTTTATTAAACGCACTCAGCATGGGATCTTTTATAAGGCCAGCTTATACACTCGCATCCAGTATAAGTAGTAGTTTAGTTCGTTAAGACTTAAACATTATAAAAGTCTTTTAAGCCTACATTCAGTTCAGTTGCTTTAAAATTCAGAGTAAATATGGGAACTCTAACAGACACAAACCAAAAAGGAACTTGGCAGCATAGCATGATTAAGTACTCAGTATTGAAATTTTCTTAGTGGTTTTTATTTCACAGTCGGTTGAGACGCAAACCTTTTTGAAGGCACAAGTCCAAACGGAGCAAGCTTCGTCACGCACCCCTTATTTAAACTCTTACAAGTCTACAATTTGAAATGATTTGACATCAAAGATAGGACACAATTCGTAGATACAAATAATGCAAGCTCAGACAGACACCCTGTGTTATAAGTCCAATAAGTTTGCAGTTCGTAGGGTAGAACATGAAACCACTATTAATGTTGGATAAGACGCAAACCGGGCAAAGCAGTTAAGGTCTATAATCCGAAATGTTATAAAAGGCACAATCAGCTGAGACACACACCCAGTGTTTTAAACAATGGAAACAATATACAAATCAATTTTGATTATTTAAACTTAAAACTGCATTTAATATTTGTATAATAATTTGCGTTATTTTACACTGGTGGCTCTGCGGCTGTAGGCCCCTAGAAGGGCCGGAAGCGTCGCGACTGCTTGAGCAGTTCGATCTTGCGCTTGTCCTCCTCGTACTTCTTGCGCAGCTCCACGATGTTCTGCATTTTACTCTCGCGTATCTGAAACGTGTAGAAGTTCTTGAGCTCCTTGGTCTTCTTGTCCCTGGCCAGCTTGTGCTCCAGTCGCCCGATGACGGACTCCTTCTGCTCGAAGCCCGCGTTGCGGCCGTCCTTGCCGACGGTGACCCACCCGTCGGCATCCGCCTCGGCCGTCCTGGCCGCCTCTGCCTCGGCCCGCTCGCGCTTGTCGTAGTCGGCCATGTAGGCGTCGATCTGCGCCTGCGTCGCGGCCACGTCCAGCAGGAACCTCTGCTCGTAGTCGTCGTGCCACAGCTCCATGCCCGTCTTGACGAGGCACTCGCCGCTGCCGTTGTACAGGTCTATGCTCTGCAGCGACAGCGCGCGTCCCACGCTGTTGCTTTTCTGGAAGACCACGTAGGCGACCTTGAACTGGAACGGCGCCCGTGCGTCGGAGCAGGGTATGTCGAGGCCCTCGTACCACTTGGCAGTCTCCTCGCGTCCAGGTTTGCCGGCGAACAGCACGCTCTCGACGCTGCCCACGCGCTGGAAGCACGCCTGCAGACTCGCCTCGGTCACGTAGGGCGGCACGTTGAGCAGGAAGAGTGTGCGGCCCTTCGGCTTGTTCGGGTCCATCAGGCGTATGAAGTGCTCGCGCAGGTAAACACTGTGGCAGTTCGTCGCGTCGGGCGTCAGGCGCAGCGGCACAACTGTGGCAGGGAGTAGGAGAGTAGGAGCAGTTAGAGAGTTGCTGCATGCAGTAAGCGCTTGCCTGGCAGTCGCACTCACCTCGGTAGCCTTCGATTTCCGTCATGCTGTGTGTTTCAATTGAGTTGCCGCAGTTTAAAGTCGCCTTAACACGTTTTGTTTCAAATGCGGCCAAATGTTTCGCTCCACAGCTGTTCGTGCCAGCAGCGCAGCCAACTTCACGTCTGAACGAACAGCTGGCAGCATTGAGCAAATGCGACTCTTTTACAGCCAGGTGGCAACGCTGCCTGTAGTGCAGCGCGCAATTTGAAATGCAACTTAATGCAGTTGCAGCTGGAGATTATTATTAATTTAAAAATTATTACAATTTTCCTAAGCATTTGTAAAATAATTAGACGCTTTGCTTTCAGCATTACTGAGCCAAAAGCATTTAGCAAATCCCAAATGCTGCGTAAGCCTGTTAAAAGCAAAGCCAACGCAAACTTTTGACTGCACTTAAATGGCAAATAATTAAACAAGCTCCACGGACGCTGCACCGGCGGCTTCCTGGCCACAGCGAAATTGTTTTTACGTAAACTTTGCACGTATTTTAGTTTCGTACGAATTTGTTTTGCACTTCTGTCCGGCAGCCGTTCGCCACCGCCCCCGCCCCCGCATGACGCTTACCACACTGCACCGCTAACTCGGGCTCGTATGTGCCCGTGAAATGGTCCGAAAACACAACTGCACAGAAGCCACAGATGCACCAAACCAACGAGTGACCATACGTCCCCTCCCCTAGCCACCTCTCCATCCGCCCTGCACCTATCCACGTGCTAAGCCACGCCCATTGGCCGCAGCCTGCGTGCCAGTGTTGCCATGTTGGCAGTTTTAAAGCTAGATCTAGTTTTGTTGTGAAACTTTTTTTCTGCTACTAATGCCACATATCAAATTATATGTTTAGTTTTTTTTAAATTTTAATATTTTGAAAATATAACTATATAACTGAGCACTCGCCGCGGGAACGTGTGCTACCCACCAACCGAGCGGTGTTGTTAAGTCAGCTTTTTCCAGACAATATACGATTGTTTAAAAAAAATTAAAAAAAAAAAGGAAAATCTTCCTTAACTTTGTGCAAATATAATAGGCAAAAGCAGGTGTAGCAGCCCATACAAAATTAAACTATTCTTGTTCAGCATCAATAAACAAATCGATTTAATTATGTTTTTTTTCTGTGTAGCAGGCGCAAATCGAGTTGATTTCTAACTTTAAGTACCACGCGTATCGACTTCAATAACTAATATTTTTATATTAAGCCACAATAGTATGCAAAATATAATAACTAAAATAGTTGATTATAATGTGAAGATTCTCTGCAAATTTCCCATCAATAAATAAAGATGTTATAGGTAGGTTAAGTTTGCCATTTAAGACTCCAGCAACGCAGCACCGGAGTCAAAATTTGCATTTGACTGCATGCGTGAGATCACATGTAGCGCAAATATATGCGCGTTTGACTGTATATGTGAAAAAGTTCATGCGTGTGAGATCAAAAAATCAATGTAAATACGAAATGCAACGCGTCGTGTATTAATTAAATATATTAAATATATTTAGTAATATTTAATTAAAATCAGCCTGATCACCATCTCATACAAGGTCCTGTCGAGCGTTATATGTGAACGACTGAAGCCGTATGCCAACACACTGATCGGACCTTATCAGTGCGGCTTCAGACCTGGTAAATCCACCATAGACCAGATCTTCACATTGCGCCAAATCCTGGAAAAAACCCACGAAAATAGAATTGACACACACCATCTTTTTGTCGATTACAAAGCTGCATTCGATAGCCCGACGAGGGGAAGCCTATATGCCACCATGTCTGAGTTCGGTATTCCTGCAAAGCTGATACGTCTTTGCAGGATGACATTGAGCAGCACCATCAGCTCTGTCAAGGTAGGAGCGAACCTCTCCGAACCTTTTAATACCGTTCGAGGTTTCAGACAAGGCGACCCTCTGTCGTGCAACCTCTTCAACTTCGTGATGGAAGGGGTTCTGCGGAAAGCCGGTGTTCATCGATCTGGCACTATTTTTTATAAAGGTGTCCAGCTCCTTGCTTACGCCGATGACATTGACATCATTGGCCGTAGCAAGCGTGATGTCACTGCTGCATTCTCCGCTATCGAAAAGGAGTCAGCAAAAGTGGGTTTGGCGGTAAACGAGGGCAAGACGAAGTATATGCTGTCGACAAGCAGGGAGACGCGGCGCCTAGACTCCCATGTGGTAGCCGACAGCTATAACTTCGAAGTGGTCAAGGAGTTCACGTACCTTGGCACCGCCATTAACACCAAAAATGACGTCAGCCTGGAGATCAAGCGAAGAATCACACTTGCCAATAGGTGCTACTTTGGTCTGAGTAGGCAAATGTGCAATAGAGACCTCTCTCGCCGAACAAAACTAACACTCTACAAGACACTCATCCTGCCCGTGCTCTTATATGGCGCAGAAGCATGGGTAATTTCACAGACGGATGCAGCAGCGCTTGGGGTGTTCGAGAGAAAAATTCTTCGCAAGATCTTCGGTCCCGTTCGGATTGGGGACGACTTTCGCATTCGGATGAACCACGAGCTGTACGAGTTGTACGACGACGTGGACGTGGTCCGGCGCATCACGATACAACGTCTGCGCTGGCTCGGCCACGTTGTGCGTATGGATGAAGAAGCTCCAGCTCAGAAGGTATTCGAAGCGAGAGTCGACTATGGGCGACGACGAAGGGGACGACCAAATCTCCGTTGGAAGGACCAAGTGGAGAAGGACCTTAGTCTACTGGGTATTTCCAATTGGAGGAGGCGCGCGAAGAGCAGAGGCGCCTGGAGGGAGACGCTGAGGTCGGCCAAAACCCGAACTGGGTTGTAGTGCCACCTAATAATAATAATAATATTTAATATATGGAGTTAATTTTCTAGCTCACTCGCCTGTAGCTTTCTGTACAGGTTTTTTTTATTTTTTTTAATACGACATATATTTTTATTTGTTGGCAACTCTCACTTGAACTAGATATAGCTTTTTTTTCAAAACTCTGGCTGCACTGTTGCGCTCATTTAAGCGCAGCGCAAAGCGGAAGCTTGTCATGCACGTTTGCCTCGCATCGTGTCCAGCGTCCTGCGCTCTGTGAATAGCTGCTAATTAATTGAATGCGTTTTTTGTTGTTGTTGCATAACAAACAGAGAGAGCGAGAGAGAGACAAAGAGAGGGAAAGCCTGCTTCAGTTGCCGCTAAGATGCTGCAAACAATTGTCGGAAATGCCTTGAAATGCTCGTGCAACTGTAATGGAATTTCCTCCTGTGACTATTTATCTGCCTGCATGTGTGTGTGTGTGTGTATATGTCGATGTATTTACATGTTTATTTGTTTATGTGCATTAATCAAAATTCCAAGGCTGCAAATGTCCCTAATTGCAGGCGCAATTGTGCTGTTTTTGGATACACGCACGCACGCACACACACACACACACACACACAGTGTCCCTCTCTTTGTCCGGCTCTGCTGCTCTCTTAGGGACTTCGGCCGGACTGATTGAATAATGCAATTTGAATGCGGTTTGATTTTGTGCAAGTCTCGAGTGTAATTAAATGTGCAAATGAATTGTTGTTGTTGTTGTTGTTGTTGTTTTTGTTTTTGTTGTTGTTGTTGTTTTTGTTGTTGTTGCTGTTGTTGTTCGCATTGCGCAGTTAATTTGATAAGCAATGTTGCTGGGCAGCTTTAAGCGCACTTCGCCTTAATGCACATAATCCTAGGGAAATTTTGTTTCGCTCGCAGAGTTTACAAGTGCGCAAAACTCAAGAGAAACCAGAAACATGTTTTCGCTCAACTTTCCGCGGCACGTGATTATAATTTTAAAACTTTAAATTGTCCGCAAACAAAATATTGGGAATATTTTATTCTAAATACGCCGCGCTACGTGCTCTACATTTTGCATTGCACGCGGCCAATGGGAGTGGCGGGGGTTCGAGTCCTTACTGCCAAATCCTTGACTAATTAATGGCGGCTGTGGGTCGTGGGCGTGGCTCAACGCCTCTGCTTGCCGCCACATCAAAACAGGCAACATTTTTTATGAACTTTCAAGTATCTCCACACACACACACAAAGAAACGCTGCGAGTGGATTTGAAGAAGGGAGGCTGGCGGTAGGGGCAGGCTGACAGCTGCTTTGCGCCGTGTGAAAAGGGAATTCATTAAAAGTGTTCGCTTTGCTGATGCGAAAGCACTAAAATGTTAATGCGGATTAAGTACAAACATAGATATGATGTATATATATCTTGAATATATATTTCAAGGAAATGTATAGCACCGTCTATAGCTTGTTTTTAAATGTTATTATAATTTTTTTAGTTTTATTTAAAATATATTTTTTTATATTTATAAGTCGCTTTTGCATTAAGGGAAATTTCACAAAAACATCTGGTACATTCTCTCACGTTGCCATCTAAGAGAGAGAGAGAGAGAGAGTTGACTCCACAAAGGATCACTGCTACTGCTAAGTGCAGAGAGTCCGCACTTTGTATGTATATCTTTGTGTGTGTTAGATGTACATAGGGTTGCCAACTATTTTTACAAGACAAAAAAGTATATTTCGATCTGATAAGAATTTTCAACAGTATTTTAGGAAAATAAACAGTATTTTATTTTCTCGTTAATTTAAACTAAATTTAAATATTTTTGAGAGCTTTTCGCATAATTTATTAATTTACAATCCTTTTAAAAAAGATCATATACTTCTCCTCAATTAAAATTAAAATATATTGAGAGCTAATTTGTATTAAATTTATAGTCGCCTTATTTCTTTCTTCTCGCCACTTTACACTCATCACTTAAAAAAGTCGTTCAATAAATGCAGACACAGCGGGAAAAGAGAGTAGAAAATATACAATATTTCTATATCGATAGATTTGAAATATCAGCAATCCTAATTTATCTTACAACACTGAAATTAATGAACTTTCTTAGTGCTAAGAATTCTTACGCGGAAAACAGTATTTTGTATAATTTTTTTTTCAACAGTTAAAAGTATAATGCAGTCAAAAACAGTATAATACTGTTTTTAACAGTATGGTTGGCAACCCTAGATGTACACTTCACAGGTATTAAGACTGTGTGAGATGAAGGATGAGAAAAGCAGGGATCAATATAAGGGGGTCGGGGAAGGTTATGTGCAAGCAGTTGAATGCTCTGCGAGAGAGCTGAGCGAGCGTGTGTGTGTGTGTGTAATTTAGAGAGCGACAGCCATACATCTGCTTGTTATTGGCTTATCAGCTGATAACAAAGATTAAAGAGTACACTATCTTTGTGCAAGTATTAGTGATAAGCGTTGTGCGTAAGAGAGAAAGTACTTCTTACAACTATAGCTCTTTTGATCGCAATGGCACTGAGCGAGCTCATATGTACATACACATGCAAACCACACATACAGTGGCGGACAAAAGTCTACATACGACCCTTTTTCTACAGTTTTGGCCATCCAGAAGCTTTTAAAGAAAAACTAATGATGCACTCTTGTTTTAAATATAATTTAACGTCAATTGCCAAAAAATTACCATTTTTTAGCACGTCCACAGGAATCTCTTTTCGCGGAGACAGTTTTCGCTTTTGCATACGTTTTCAAATTAAAAAATAACCAAACAAATCAACCAAAATACAAAATAAAGCTTAAATATACCGGTATATTTTCCCTTAAAAAAGTAGAAAAAAAACAACGAAAGCTTGCATTTGAGTTTGTGAAATTAAGAGAAATTGCTAAATCAAATCAATCAAGTATATAACATTATTATTATGGCTAATGCTGCCTTCCAATACTGCTTCCCCGTATTTCCGTTTATTTGCAATGCTCGGCAAATGACCATCATCACATGCTTTAGCAGCAGTATGGCAAGCAAGTGAGGAGAGGGCTTGCTACCTGACTCACCTGTGGCAGGAAGCAGCTTTAGAATTTACCCAATTGTGCGTAGAAACTCGCCAAGCGATATTTGTCGCACGCATGATTTATTTGCGTCCATTTGCGGCACGCAATTTGCGCCACAAGCGAATCAACAAATGTGCTGCTGCGTGCCACGGCGCTGCAATTGCGCACTCCTGCCATTGCCCCATTCGCTTTACCCCCTGAAATCCCCTGATGTGGCCATTTGAGGCGTCACGTGCAGCGAATTTGTTCAGCTCCCGCTGCTGAGTGCTGCGCAACGCATAAAAAACACACGAATTTCCAAAATGTTATTTCAAATGCAGGCCATAATTGGGCAATCAACCGAACCGGACCGGACTCGGGAGTGATGCCAATTGTGATTTGTGCCGAGAATCGCAATGGATTTTCGTAGCTCAGAGAAATAAACTGAAGATACAATATTGTTAAACATTTTAATGTTGTTTCGGTAATGCTGTTAACTGCTTTAATGCCAAGGAAAATCTTCGACTGTTAAGTGTATATATGTATATATATATATATTCTTGAGCAGCATCAGTAGACATTATCATATACTATGTAAAGCTGAGGCATATCGCACCAACATGTCGCATATAAAATAGATAATAATGGACTTAAAAAAAATTATATATAATATTAAAATTATATGTATATAATATATACCAGCTATAATATTATATGCAGTACCACGGGTCCGGGAATATTTTTCCCATACAAATTTGTAGCCTTAAGTAGAAAGTGTCTTCGTTCTTATATTACTGATCTAGCTTCAGGCTAGACTAGTAAGCTATATTCGTACATCATGCTTAGGGTATAATACAGTTACAACTGCATTATTTTGTGCAACAATTTTGTAAAAAACATATTTAATACATAATACATATAATAATTTTAGAAAATAATGAAAATATTATAAAATTGATTACTAATCGTAATAATTCTAAAAACAATTATAAATATATTAATTATATGTTTTAATTTATTGTAATTATTTTACTATCAAACAAACTGTCAAAATATTCCATGAATTGAAAATATAAAATATTTAAAAAATACTTTTATAATTTTTTGAAAACAATGAAAATATTGTATAATCAATTACTAACCCTAATAATTCAAATAACATATTTAAATATATTTATTTATATATTTTAATTTACTGTACTTGTCTTACTCACAAACAATTTCCAAAATGTTGCAAAAAATATTAAAAATATACTATAATAATTTTTGAAAACATTGAAAATATTGTACAATTGATTACTAACTGTAATAATTCTAATACATCTCTAAATACGAGTATATTCAATTATACATTTAAATTTTTTGTACTTGTCTTACTCACAAACAAATTGCCAAAATGTTGCAAAAAATATTTAAAATACACTATAATAATTTTTGTAAGCAATGCAAATATTGTACAATTGATTACTTACTAATAATGATGTAATAACATTTTTAAACATATTTATTTATATATTTTAATTCACTAATAATCCCAACAAATGAAATAATATTTTCTGCCTTTCTACCGTCACATCAAGCTCAATGCGAACCAAATGGAGAAGATAAGCAAATGTCTAGACGCACTCCAATTAACTGAATAAGCCTGTGATAATTCTGGCAGAAAGAGAGAGAGGAAGACTTGGTCACCTGGTCGGTTCCCCTTGAGTTGGGCCAGAAAGCACGGAGGTCCAAAAATGCGCTTGAGTGTTGGCTACAGCCCACAGTCAGGTGTGGGCATAGCAGAACACAATAATGCCAGAACGACGATGGCGGTTCTATAGCTTTCTTAGCTTCGCTGATTAATCGGCCAAACACTTTGACTAACGGGGCTTTCATTAATTATGCCACAATGGATAAGGCCGGGCGGGTGGAAAAAACTTTTCGGACTGGTCGCTCGCACGCCATCTCATTAGTTGACATGCCACGCCCACTGCGATGGCGTTGTAACGATAAGTAGCCAATATTGTGGGGCAAATACATTGAGGGCAGGGGGAGTGTTGGGTTACTGGAGGGAGATGGACGGGGATCGACTGCAAAACTTGCACAAAAGGTTAAAAACTTCGCTCGTTAATTATGAGGAGCAGCAGAAACGCTGGCAAAGTGGCCAAAAGGAAATTTGTCAAGAGGGACGTCGTCAGCATTGGCAACTCGCAACTGGCAACTGGCAACGGGAATTGGCTATTTGTAATTTATGCTGCATTAATTTTTATTTACCAATTTATTAACCTTCTGCGGGCAGCAGCAGCAACAGCGACAAAATAACAAGCTCGCGATGCCATTAGCGATAACAAAGACATTTTTTCGAACGGATTCCGGGGTAGCCGGAAGACAGGAAGGCGGGGAGTATGCAGGCGAGGAGAGCCGGGTGCAGGAGTTACGCCCTCCAGTCATTTATCACAGACAGCACCAGCGAGTGCCATGAAAACCAATTTAAAGTAAATTAGCGCAACGAAGTCGCCGACATCGCCTGCCTGCCAGCTTACCAGCCTGCCAAACTGTGCACAGTGCTGCTAAAACCGCAACGGAAATGTCAACAGTACGATACAGTGGGGTCAATTGATATTTTCTAAGCCCTCTACCCAATTACCAAGCTCTAACTAAATACTTTAAAATTTCTTATTATGATTTTCCTCTGATTTAAACTCTTAGTAATTTGGAAATATCCAAACTCAGTTATGATATGCTTATTTAAGCCCATTGATTTTCCTGCATAATCTTCTTTTGTTTTATTTTTTACGCAGCTTCGATTTTAGATATGAAATCGATTAAGTATACATTTTCATTATTATTTATAATATAGATGTTATCTTTTTTCTTCAGAAGGTTTTCGAACTGGAAATTTCGATTAAAAGTCGTAGTTTACAGACATTGTCCATGTCTTGGACTACAGATACTTAATTTCCCATCTTCATCTTCTTGGATTCTTCTCTTGAGTTAAAGAGCTTTCAATGAAAATTTTTAAAAATATATAAATGATTGCCAGCATTATTCTTTTTTAGAGTATTATTAGCGATAGACGAGTTTCAGTTTCAGTTTACAAAATTAAAACTTAGACTTGCTGTAAAAACATTGACCATAAGAATATGGAAATGATATTTACAACTTAGACCTTCCAGAAAACCAGAGATTTAAAGTACTAACTTTTACATAGCTTTCATTTTAATTGAAATTTCGCTTTCAATAATATCAAAACATAAAATCGAATAGAAATATAGTACTATAAATTTCAATTCATATAATTTCAATTCATTGATTTAGTTTACTAACTTTTACTTAAATTAAAATAAAATTTCACATTTTTAATAATATCCAAATCAATTATGTAAATTTAACTCAACGCACATTATAACCTATAAATCCAGGTTCTTCATATATTTTCCAATAAAAAAAATTTTTAAACAAAGCTTTTAATCAATTTTTAATTCTGTCACGCAGAAGGCCTTGTCGATCAACTGTAACTTGCAGAGTTTACCATAGCACCATTTGTGGATCACAGTTGTCAATTTATTTGCAAGCCATTATATCGGTTGTCTACCACTGTAAAGGTGTCGTGAATCTCAGTAAGGGGTGAAGTCAGATGTGTGGACCTCACATGCGTTTGCCTTTAGCCTCAAGCGAATGCGACGCGTTTTCGGCCAACTTTACACATGTCTGTTGCCGACTTGACTTTAATTCCCTATCAGATCACGTAGCAAGCGCGTGTTTAGCTCTGTGTGAGAGTGAGAGAGAGTTACTACGCCTCTCCCTCTAGCCACCTTGGGGATGAGTCCACAGACTCGGGTTCCGGCCTCGGCCCCGTACCCGGCCCGACCACAAATAGTGCAGACACTGCGCCTTGGAATTTATTGCAGGTGGCAAGTTGCTGCGGATTGCGGATTGAGGATTGAGGATGGCGGATTCGGGGACTTGGTTCAGTTCAGTTATTCAGCTCGGGCTGCGTTCTGCTGCACGGACTGCAGATTAGACGTCCTGATAGACACAAAATGGTTTTTTCCTCGAGTTAAACTTTAGACATGGACGTTGAATTTATTGCCGGTTAACCACACTGCAAGAGTAGAGTTGAGTTGCCTCTCTCGCTCTGCCTCTCTCTCTATCTTTCCTTCTCTCTCTGTTTCTTCCTCAGCGTACTTCTGCCTACTTCGAGGCGCACTAACTTGATCTAAATGGATTCGGGACTCGTTTCAGTTTGTGTTTTGTGGCTGGCAAATGCCTTGCAGCGATTCCAAAATTTGCCCAAGTTTTTGACTGATGAATGAATGAAATAGTCGTACGTAGTAGCTCAAAGGACAGACAGAAGAGCTTCCCCCGATTCGCCCTTTCTCTATAAGTTGAGAATTTGCAGAGCAAGTTGCCGCCTATGATATGAATCAAGCGATTAGTAGTTTGTTCTTAATAGGGGACTTACCATTTAAGAAGTTGTTTACATTTGTGTAAGAGATTCTTCTCTTACTTTGGGATATTTTCTACTGATTAAAAGCTTAAAAAATAAAATATATTCCGTTTTGTACGAAGAGTCCAGCTCATAAGCTATGTATTATTAATAGCTATGAGGTCGTATATTCGATCGTATACTCTTTCCTCTCTTCACATTCTTCTTGTCCCTTTATATGACGTCAGTTCTCACTTTAATGCACCTACTCTCATAATTCTGATAGCCGAGTCGCTTCTTTCCCGAATAAAAAAGATTAGGTTGAACAACGAACCGAGCTCAAATATGATCTGTTTCACCCATGCTTATAGCAGCTAGCTTGGCGCCAGTGTCGGAACTAATAATACTACATTAAATTAAGAACAAAAATTGAGTTTTAAAAAAAAATGTATATAGTTTTCTATCAATAACATAATGTGTTTAGTATGTGATAAAATTGTTATGATTTTGAATTGAAAACTTTAGTAAATAAATTTAGTAATGTTTTGAAACTACAAATATTTACTTTTGGGAAAAAAAACAAAAAAACATTTTGTAGCAATTTAATTTTCAAAATTACTAGAACGAACCAGTAAACTATGATAAGAGCACAATATCTGTCAGAAATACAAGCACATAGTCGTGTAGCCGCTCATACGTCGTCTTTACAATCGTTTACAAATTGTTGTTGAGTGAATACGTTTTGTCGACAGCGTTATCACTGTATAAAATTATAATACTAAAAAGTAAAGTAAGGCACAGTCGAATGAACCCAACCACAAGATTCCATTTACCCACATTGGCCGTTAAAATTAGTTCTAAATATTTAATACTAATATTTAATAAATTCAGAACAATGCGTCGCTTCACAAATTTTCACTGATTAGTTGATCAAACATAGAAATAGTATTGACGCTACACCTACATGTCACTCTCACACATACATTCAAATACTAGAATTGACGCGGGTTTTTTGCTGCGTCGGTGAAATTTTGTATGGTAAACTTGCGCCAATAACTTCTTTGTTTGTTACCTATTGGTGTATCAATCGAAACATCCCAGCATTGGTACATTTATATCATATAGACTCGGTTATTGATGGGATCAAGAATGTATACACAAAGCTTATATACAATTTTCTGCATTTTCAGCGTCTACATACCCATACAAAGCATATAAAATGTACTCAATAATTGTACTATATAAACACTTTTATTCAAGAAATCCAATTTGATGGCAATGGAATTCATTAAAAAAATGACTGATAAGGGGGAAATTACGTGCCTAATAAGCCGAATTTGGTACTGGTTTCTTATTTCTATTCTATTGAACTATATTCTTCTCACAAATTGTGTTCAACGCAACTTGTATACTCTTAGATGAGATACAATCGAGTTTTTCTAGCTAACTATACAGTGAATTATTATTAATATAAATTCCTAGAAAACTATCCAACCCCGATTTTGTGATATCAAACAGCAAATCTATATAAATATTACAACAAAATATGGCAGGTTGAAGAAACTGGGCGAAGACAGCGAAAATATATGTTTTAAGAACGTCGCGAATTTCAGAACAACATTAGTATGCCCTCCGTAAGGGTAGAGATTCTGAGACCTCTCTCAGCTAGACTGATGTGAGGAGATTAATCGTACGTATTTCTCAGTTTCTTTTCAACAGTTTCAGTGGGACGACTGAATATGCGATTGAAAATAATAAACATTTGCTGTGCGCTGTTGTGTATTGCAGAACATATTACTGGACTGGACGACTGGAGTTTTGGTTCGATAATCTTACCTTTTCGCGATGTATGCGATGTGATATTCGGCGTTGACTGTAAATCATCTAAATTAGAAGACAATACACTCGCATGGAAGCTGAATTTGACTATGCAAAAAGGCGATTTAGCTTATGAGTTATTCAAAGATTCATATGAAAACGAAAAATATCTCCATGAACATGAAAGACATTTCAATCATTTTAAAGCGTCTTGCAAATTGAATAAGGAAGCTCGAGATATATACAGTTGCCTTTTACCAAAAGAACAAAATACTGATAGCAAGCTCCAATGCGACATGCCTGATGAATATTATCGTAAGCATTTATTCGGGCATTGTGATAATACATTCATATATTCGGCCGCATTTGCGACATTTTCGCAGAGCTCTACCCATCGGTTGAGTCAATTGTTTCCCAAAGTAAAAGAATTCGAGTGGAAAATAAGGGTGAATTGCCCTCATGTTGAGCAAGTGATACGCGACATGAAAGACCTCGAAAAGCTATATATCACGCTTGACCATAACAATCGGGTGAATTGTGAATACTTCCGCTTCAGAAACATAACTCAGCTCAGAGAACTACATATAGAAATGAAAAAGAGAGGTCAAGGCGCACAAACATTCGAATTCTCAAATTCGATGTTCTACGGTATGGATAACTTGGAAGTATTGGAATTCCATAGCATGAACGATTGGCATGACATCTACACTGATCTACATATGGACGCTGGTGTTTTTAACGGACTGGCCAAACTGCCAAGGCTCGAGTTTAACATACAGGGGAATATCCATTTCGCAGCAGATGTCTTTCAAGAACTGAAAAACATAACGTCACTGAAAATGAATTATGCAAGTGTATCGGGATTCGACTGGTTAAGGTGAGTGAAAAACAGAAAATATATAGATGAGTGAATATAAATGAATACTCTGCTCGCATTTTAGCTCCAGGACCTTGCAGAATAATCTGGAGTATCTGGAAATGAAAAATATTGAACATTATCAACTGCAACAACTGGAACACTATAACAAATTGGGCATAGTCAATGTATCTCTGGTTGGACAGCCTCCACTCGAGTTAAGTTCGTACAATTTATCTGCGTTCTTCTGCACTGATAGAAGAACCAATTGCACATTTGTAAAGGACATTGCCAAAAGACCTTGTTCAGAGGGCTGCAACTGCACTCTTGACCCTTTAGAGATGCGCTTCATCATCGATTGCCAGCGCTCCAAGGCACTAACTAAAGTGCCAGAGCTGCCGATGCCAATAGTTGGACAATCATGCCTATATTTAAATAACAAACATCTAACCGAGTTACCAAGCACGGATTTATATGGATATAACAGTCTCTCAGAGCTTCATTTGCCCAACAACAACCTCAGCTTTCTACAGCTTAACCAACTGCCAGTAAACCTGACTTGTTTGGATGTCAGAAACAATTCACTTCAGTATATCGATGAGAGCGTACAGCAATTTCTCCATGATCGTTCCAATACACTGAGACTGAAAATATCCGGGAATCCATGGGTTTGTGATTGTGATGTGGCTACATTTCTGAGGGATCACAGTCACATGATAGACGACTACAAGCAGATTCTTTGTATTGACGAAAATAACACAGACGTACTATACGAAAGCAAGTTCTATGCATGCAAGAAGAACTATAGCATTCACATCATCGTAATTGGTATGGTAATTGGCGTCGCACTCTTCGCCATTCTGTGCTTCCTCTTTAAAAATCGCATTATATATATGCTTCGTAAGAAATTGACAATTAAAATGGAACGTAGGAAGAAACAATTCGACGCATTTCTTGCATTTTCCCATACAAATTTGAACCTCATTGAGAAGTACGTGGAGCGACTGGAGAAGAGCTCGCACAAATTCCGGCTCTGTTTCTACCAGCGCGACTGGCTGATCGGTCAATCGATTCCGTACTGCATTCTCCAATCGATACAGGATTCAAAGTGCGTCATTATCCTGATGACCAAAGAGTTTATCGACTCGCCGTGGAGTCGTTTCGAGTTCCGCAATGCCATCAAGTCGACGTCAGAAGATAAGCAAAAGCGTGTGATTGTGATACTATATCCCGATGTGCCGCTCGATGAACTCGACTCGGAACTGAGAATTTATATGAAATTCCACAATTATTTGGAACGAAATGATCCCGACTTCTGGGAAAAGCTTATTATGGCGATGCCCCGCTAAACAGTACGTATAATATATATATATATATATTTCAAATTTCAAAAATTGATAAGCTTAATATATTTGATGCTTTTAGAAGACTGAAAGATGGATGACTTGAGTCTTTGATGAATAAATCGAAATTGAACCGACCTAAGCTGTGATCTCAATCAAACCATATGGTGATAGCCTTACACTGGATTAAGCACAACATTTACATTCAATTGCGACTTCAATTTCAATTTTGAGGCGAGGCCAGGCAAGGACCATCTTCAACCGCATCGCTTACAATTTGCAGCATTTTCAATGGCTTTTCGCACCTTTCACTTACTTAAACCTCATTAAATGTAAATTTCGTGCAAGGACCGCGCTCCACTCGCTGGCCCCATCGACTGGCAGCGGGTCGAGGGCATGAGATGGTGAGTAGTAAGTGGTGCAGGCGAAGTGGGGAGGTGCTGGATGTGGAGGCCATCAACAGTTTACGCTTGAGTGCATTTTTCGAGTGGTTTATCCGTCGGTGAACTGAATCCATCTCAGCTCCACTGAATTGAAGTATGCATCTTGCAGATACTCTGGGCGATAAACAAACAAAGCGCTTCATTTATTCGACCATGCGACCGTACAGTGCCCATACTGCATGCGGCACACTTCATTGAGGCCGACGAGTGCATCTATTATTCACGCGGCAATCAATACTTTACGCTCATCTCCCATCGACTGCGCCGACACGAACCGCAGCGGACTTCCTAAATAGGTAAAAACAATGTGTCAGCTTCTACTTCGATCCCCGTTGACAGTTCTAATTGCCTGAGGTTATTTCAAGTTGTGGCTTAAATTATTAAGCGACCCAATGAGAGCTTCTATCGTCATTCTCCTCGTGTTGCGGCATTTAAGCGCATTTATCTGTACAGTGTCGCGGCGCACATTTATCTGTTGTCGGCTTGTCTATTTGTATTAAATTAAGGCCATGCTTTTAATTATACTCGCACTCACGGGCTCACGCCTACCCTGCTCAGAACCCACGGGTCCCCATAAGCTCGCAGTTTTGATGGGCTAATTCGATTATTACTCAAACTTAATTACTATTCAAATAGGGGAGATATTTTAATGTTTCAGTAATGGGTTCTTATATTTTCCTATAATCTATCTTTTCTTGAGCTAAATTTTAATTATAATTTATTTTTTATGAATAATATAATTACTTATTTATTGCTGGAAGCGAGCATTTAGTTGTATATGTACTTATTATTTTTATTATAAAAAAGATTTTAATTAAAATATTAAAATTTTTATAAATTAAGTTACTATAGTTTGTAATGGAACAGGAAAGCAAATTATCACCGAGATCAATAGCTTGACCAGATACATCAATTTGTAGTCTGTAAAATATAATTATAATTATTTTATTAATTTCGAAACATATGCGGATATTCAAACTGTAACTGCGAGATCAAAAAGTAGATCGAGCATAACAGTGCAATACAACTCAGAACTTAAAGAATATAAATATCATAATAAAAGTTCCTCAAAAGATGCGTGATTTTTAAATATCCATTCGAAGACTGCGAAACTCTAAAGATGACTAAAATTTAAAATAATCAATACCATTTCTAGCCTTACTTAGGGTATATCGCAGCCGACACTGCGCCAGCTTTCAATCCGCCTCTTAGTCTGCTGTTTATTTGCTCTGCTTGGTTCTCCGTCTGACTGGCATCGCGACACTCGACTTGCTTATCTCTGGGCCGGCAGGAGGCAGAGGCAAAGCCAGAGAACACGCCAGCCACACATCCTCATCCACAGCGTGCCGTCTCCGCGGCTCCTCGAGCTCATTCTCATTCTCATCCTCATCTCCATGCCCGACCCCGTCTATGTCTACCTACGTGTGCTTCCTGCCCCGGTTCGTGTCCTAATTAGTTGCGGATTTTTCAATGAATGCGAAGCAAACGCCGCATTCCCCACGAGCGACAACTGCGACAAGTTGAATTCCAAGTGAATTTAATTACCAGCCCGGTTGCAGTAAAATAAACGCCACACACGATTTTCATAGTACTGGATCTACTTATATATTTTCATTTGCCCTAACGCCATTCGTAATCCACCTCCTCGGATTCGGCGTAATCAAATGGGCCGCTCTCATCGTCGTACTCATCGCCATCGTAATAAGCTTCTTCGTCCACTTCCGAGGACGTTGCCTGTCTGGGGCCCACGAAACTGATGGCATTCTGTGGCAGCAGCTGTATTTTGGCCAAGTTGCGTTGCTTCTGGCTCTTGTAGAGCTGAAATAGTGCTGGTTCCATGGGATCGCTGGGACTCCAAGGCAGGGCATCGAGAGTGGATAGGGAAAGTAGAGCTGAGAGGAGAAAGGAAAAAATGAATAAATATAAAACCATTTAATATAGGATATTTTTCACCCAACCATAGAAATAGTTAATTTATTTATTTTTTAAATATATATTCACTATTCGACCAACTTCTGCTCACCAAAACAAACAAAGAGATGCGTCAACTGCATTTTCGAAAGCCCAACTGCGTCAGCCTCCGGATGGGTCTGCGAGTTTTATAGTGAACCCTCGAAGGGAGCTCAAGTGGAAGCTTTTTCTTTTATGATTGATTTTACGAGCAAACGTATTCATCATCGAGAGTAAAAGTTAAACTTATCAACCTTTCGGATTTTAACTGGCAGCTGGCATAGAAATTAGAAATTTCTTCAGATCTTTTACAGAACTTTTAATTGTTAATCAACCTTGGCTTTTTACGACTTCTCTCCCAAAATTGTAAATTTCAACTTCAGTTTTGTGCATTTCACTGGGCCGCTCCCCTGCCCCTATCCCTGTCGTTTCACTTTTGTTGCTTCTCTGTCATCTGCGAAAAGCATAAAAAAAGAACGAAGAAAACTCTGGGAAAATGTCAAAAATTGTTCACATTATCTTGAGAATTTCATGCAGCATTTTCTTTTGCATAAAATTACAGTTTGTCCCTGCTAGGATAACGACCAACAACGACACACGCACACACTGCTATATATATATATATATATTATAGAGGAGAGATTACACGGACATGGGTGTTGCTTGTGGCCACTCGAAAGTAGATTAAACGCAACACGCACAACGGCACATCGGAAAGGTCCAGCAAGGGATGCGAGCCGGGGGTGTTTTCAAAGCCTGGCGTTAATCTTACTCCAAACATCAAAAAGTTGAGCCACAGCTGAATTTAAGTAACCCACGTTGGCTCCCCTACAGCCCCCGGCCCCCTTTCTACGAGTCGAGCAACGCAATGAAGCACGAAGAGAAATTGTTTAAAAAGATTTTCCACATACAATGTGCAACAAAATCCTTGGCGATTTGGCAAACAGTTTGTGACGGGATCCAGGAGTGCGAGGCGAGCAGGGACAGGGTCAGGGCACTGGGACTGAGTACTTGACGCCTCTGGACTTTGTGTTGGCAGCAGCAAGTTTCGGTTCGGTACGCTTTGGCTCTCAGCTCTCAATTCCCAGTTGCAACTGACTCAATTGTTTTAGTTTGAATATTTCGAGCTGTTTGCAGTTTACATATTTTACTTGAACCTGCTGCAGGAATGTATTTGAAAAATGGCAGAAAAATTCTAAAATGTATTTCGCAGTTTAAAAAAAATGCTTAGAAAAAATAAACTAAAAAGTACGGGCCGTTTCAAATGCTTTCTAATATTTAAGTTTTATTTAAAAAAAAAATACTAAACTTGAGTTCTCACAATTATTTTGAAGGAAAATCGAGTAGCTACCATATTTATGTTTTAAGTTTTATTTGCATTATAAAACTAAAATTAAGTTTTCGAAATTACTTCAAGCAAAGTACAAGCTTCTACTTGTAGCCAAATGAGTCGCAGACAACAATTAATGTCTCTAGAGATATTTTTTTATTTAATTTCAGCATTTGCTTCAGTTCATTGTATTGATAACAACTTCACTCGAATGATAACACTTTCACTGTAAGCCCTAATCAACATTTCGCTGGAAAAAACACAATTAACAAAGCATAATTTATATTCAGTTCTTGACTTATTTTTTTTTATTATTTGTTAATTAGTGCTAACAACGTTAAGGTTAATGCCATCACTGAATTAATGTATTTAATAATTTATTAAATTAATAATATTATTAAATGTGTATTTAATAAAATTATGCTTATTGTTATAAGTATTATTTTTTTAAGAAATTGTTTCATTTATTTAAATGAATTCACAATTACAATAAACGTCAGAAAGTCAAGCCGTTTTAGGTTTTGGTTTTTGAATTGTAGCTTTGAAATATTTGTTTTTGGCCTGTCCTTGGCTTTAAGGATTCTTGGTTTTACCTTTTGGAATAAGTATCTGTTTTAGTGTATCGCACATATATTAAATATATATTTATAGTATTTTTATTTATATTATTTATTTAACTAATCTTAGTTGCTATGCTTCTGCTTCGTATGCCTTATAGGTTAATATTCCCTTGCTCGCAGCCTAATTCTGTTCTCTATATTAATTTCTGCATATGAATCCAGACAAGCCAAATCCAGTTAAGCCTTAGCCTTATACAGTCTCCTTCTCCGAATCTGCTGCTGACTCTGGCAGATTTCTCGTGCCGCAGTCGCAAATCGCAACCGCATTTGAGCATTTTCACTAATTAAAGTGACACAAAAGCCGCAATGCACACACACACACACACACGCACATACAAATAAATACACCCACTCACACAAACTCACCGTGGAAAACACCTTTGACAGCGCGAAACTGGCAAAGTTTTTCTCCATAGAAAATGGGAAATTCGTGTGCTTGGCAGGAAGCTGCAACCTGAGACCAGATTGGAATGTCGGACATTGTGGGGTTATGGCGCCAGAGAGGCTACGAGGGCATGAGGCTGGCGGCTTTGCGGTGACAGCATTTGTCCAGCTGTCATTTCCAGCGACTTTTTGAATCTCGAGTTTGTAGAATTTGTTGTTGCTTTTAATTATGGTACAAAATAAATTTGTCGCCGCGAAAATCCCACAGCATTTGCCGCGTAGATCTACACACATTTTCCGCGTTGCTCTTCAATTTAGCTTATATCTTAAATTATCGAAATATATTGAGGGTAGCCTTTAAGCTGTTTAGTTTTTAGATATAGTTATATAGCAATATGACAATATTTTAACAATTTAGATTTTTGTTTTTTTTAAAAAGTTCTTGATTTGATTAAATTATTTAAAATTTTCTCACACATCGTAATTAATTATTTGCAAGTATAGTTAAATAAAAAAATAAATAAAAATACTATCAGAACCAGAATTTAATTTCACATAAATTTATTATTTAATGTTATTAATTCATTTCTTTATCATAAAATTTTAAATGTGGAAAAAAAAAATTGTGTGCATTGTTAAGATGCACGAATTTATAGAATGAATTTTGTGTAAATTAATATTTTGGATTAAATAAAAAAATTTATTTTATTCTACCTCTAAAAGTCTTGCAGCTTTGAATTGTGGGGAATACCACGATATGTTCACTATATGTTCACAATTAATGGAAAATAAAAACTGTAATTTAAAACTAATTTTTTTGAAACCACAACTGGTTCACCGATTTTGTCCTGCTCCATCAAGGCATCACTCACCTCTCTAGAGATCCAGATGCTTGGCAGCGCCATCCAAACCCGGCGCCACATGGGCCAGCTGCAGCAACCGTTGACCATTGAGCTCAAGAGGAGCCACGTCTCTCCGCTCTCTATGCGTGTGTCTGTCTCCCGCCTGCTGCTTAGCCAGCGCACTGCGATTGCCCGAGGCGCCGCCCAGCCAGCGCTTGAACGTGTGCTCCGGCGAGGTGTGCAGGTATTTGTGGAACGAGATGGGCGCATTCAGCTGCAGCAGCTCCGGTGCATAGTCCTGCGGCCGTGCCTGATGCAGGCCAACTGCATGGCGGGCCGGCACGCCCAGCGCCTGCAGGCAGTAGCCGAGTATCATGTCATCCGGCGCATTGGCCGTCGGACAGCTGCAGCGCTGCACTATCAGACGCAGCAGCGGCACGCTGAAAACAATGCCGGCGCCGCCTGTGTGATAATTGAAGCCATCGGGCGCATACAGGCGATAGCCATAGCGCTCGCCCAGATAGACGTGCTCCGTGTGATTCAGGCAGCTCAGCAGCGCGCTCAGGCGGGGTACGCTGCAGCCGGGATTAAAAAACGATATATATGCATATATAAAAAAAGAGAAAATAAATAAAGAAAGCTACAGTCGCGCGCACTCGACAGTGAGATACCATTCACCCAATTTGGTAGTTGCAAATTCATTTAAAATATTAAAATGTCAGGGGCGGTAGGCGTGTTACTCAATATTTGAATTAGGCTTGGTCTGCATGTGTTATACATAAATACTCATGACAAATTTGGTGTTTCTAACTCTAACAATAGCTAAGATATGTGTGTTTATTCAGACATACGGACAGAAGGACACTACACTACATTTGAGCCTACACTTGCACAAAGCTTATATACCTCTTCTACCAATATTCAATCAGTGAATGGTAGAAAAATAACAATGATAATTTTAATTGAATGCGCTGCGAGGCGTGTAAGCCGCATAAAAATCGCAGCTTACACACAGAAACGCATACTCACACACATACACACACACCTTAGCAGCGTATCGTCGTCGACGAGCATCAGCCAACGTATGTGCGCGAGCTCGTCGATATCCTTGAGGGATAATTGCAGAATTGCCAACGTTTTGGCACAGTGTCCACTCGCAACGTTCGGAATACCCGTGCTGATTGTTGGAATCGCCGCATCTGTTGTGGTTGCAACAGTTGTTGTTGTTGTTATTGTTGTTGTTGTTGCGGGTCGAGTTGTGGAAGATCACAAAGACAAATCAATGAATATTCAATACGGCAATTGTTAGCTTTTGCTGCTTGCCTGCCCTGCAGCTGCAGCCTGCACTGACGGCGGGGTGATGTGCGCGTGACAAGGTTCGGGGCGCAATGGAACGACAGGATGATTGTGGGTAAATTGTTGTTAGTTATGTGTCAGTGTAATGTAAGTATTACTGTTTATGTAAATAATCAACTTATTAAAATAGTAATAATTAAGTTAAACATTTTAATAAAATAAATTATGCATAATTATTGAAACTTTATTATCCAAAAATTAATATAATAATGTCTGCATTATGTGTATTTTCTTTCATATATTATTGTCAATTTTTAATAATTAGTATTTTTGAAACACAGAGAGAAAATAATATTTTTTTAATTTTATAAAGCTAGATAATTATATTTCATTTGAATTCAATGCAATTGCTTTCCTGCACTGAATTGATTCATGCTATTAAATTACAATAAGCTTAATTAAATAATTTACTAATAAAAAATTAGGGGTTTTTTAAATTTAAAGTCGTTTATAATAATAAATATTTATAATAATAATAAATAGCAATAAACTTAATGAACTACGTATGAAAAAAGCTTAATTTACTAATTTATAAATAATAAATCAATTTAATTTTTAATTTAAAGTCGTTTAAGCAATACATTTAATGAACTTATTTAATAATAAATTATTTTAATTTGAAATTTAAAGTCGTTTATATTTTGAATTTATAAACTTTATAATTATTTTTTTCTATCTTGTCTCATGTATTTTATTTTAACTGATAACATTCTAAAGTCATTAAAAGTAATTAAAGAGAATCCGGATATATCGTGCTCGCTTTGCAGGCCGTGACACGAATCTATGCACGACACAGGTCCAACTCAGACGTAGAGTACTGGTAGCTCCACGTTGGATGCGTGCTGTGTGTGTTTGTGCGTGTGTGAGTGCGTGTTTAGCTTGGCTCTTGTTTTTGTTAATGTGAGTGTGTGTATCCATTTAGTGCATGCCACTGCCACAGAGCAGCAGAGACAGACGCAGGGGCAGCAGGGGCAGAGGCATAGGCAGGGGCAGCCCCTCATTTGCTTTAATTGCGCCAGTGTTGCGTCGCTTACCTGCCACATCGCTGTAGTATTTGCGCTGGATGGCATCGGGCGCCCAGGTGCGCTCGATGATTGGTATACGCTCCTTATGGAATTTTGCACAGGTTTTGATTGCGAAATAGATGTGCGCCCCGCTTGTGTGCACCTGTTGGGGGGCAAAATGATTGCATTTGGCTACCAATTTCTGTTTCAGTTTCAGTTTGAGTTTGCGTTTGACCATTGTCGGAAAATTTATGGTTATAGGTTCCAGATGCTAATTGCCGAATCAGCCTATTGGACAAGCGGACTAATGCTCACCAATAAGGCCAAGACTTGACTGAGCGCCTACGTACCCATGCAACTGCCTGCTGCATGAAGTTTTCTATAATATCTCAGTTTAAATATAAAAGAAACTCTTCATCAGCTCAAACTGTTAAACTTTCACACGTATTACGTATACGACGTGTTGTCTGTATCAAAAACATACTGCAATGTTGTTTTGTTTAGTTAATAAATTAAAAAAGCTTTCAGCTGAAGGGATTATTATAAAAGAAATTGTTTAAATACTACAGCAATTTTACGAACTAATAAAATTATTTTTAAAAATTTCATGTGTACAAAAATACATTTAATTAATAAATATCCGCATTAATTACTTTAAATTTAAGCTTTGAATATTATTGAAGTTATTAGTCAAAAGAAAATGTTTAATTTCCATATATATATTTTCCATAATTCATGTTTCTGAACAGAATAAAATAATGAAATTGTTCAAGCAATTAAATCTCAATTAATTCAAGAATATTTTTTAATTAAAATAACAAAATTGCTTTAACAATAAAATACGAACAAAATTGTACCAATAAAACAATGAACAATGAATAAAAAACTCAATTAAAGCTATTATATTAACCGCAATACGATAAAGATTAACCAAACATAACAAATATTATTAAACTGAAGAGTTTATTGTTAATTAAAGCAAATGTGTTAACGCCAACTGGCATTTAAAAATCAAACAAAAATATATGATAGTTATATACAGATTGGTATAGCATTTCATCTGATACTTTATCGGATACTAAAATATAGTGAGAATCTGAACCGAATTAATTTTCGACTTGTCTGACACTTGAACCACATCAATTATTGCCGACCTTTGAAGCGCGACTCAATAGGTGTGTATGTGTGTGTGTCTATACTCACGAATGACCCTGCTAGTTCATGTGAATACACTCATAAATCAACTTACACAATGCACGGAACTCCCAGTGGACGCTTCGAGCTTTGCATGTAGCAAACAAGACACAGGTTCCCGCTCCCCCTTTCGCTCCGGCTGCAACTCAGTCCCCATCTCCATACCCGGCACGGTCTTGCCGACCTGCATCCCCGAGGACGGCAACGAGCCGGCTGGCGACAAGCTCGCCGAGGGACAAATGTAGGCAGCACTTTTCAAAATTATTTTGCGCTGCAACATGTTGGAGGAGCCGGCCGAGTCGTCGTCGGGAAGAGTGCTGTTACCGTCGGTCGTGCTGCTGTTTGTACCTTCATCATCATTTGGCATGGCAGGTGTTAAATTATCGAAAATGAAACGGGCCAACTCGTGGGCGGCATCTATGGCGAACTCGCTGTGCCGGCGGGCGTTGGGGGCATTAGCAGCAACAAGTTCGGCCAGCCTGCGAATGCAAATGCAAATGCATGTTCCATGATGAGTTATGGAGCAGCCTCCTCCACTCCACTCGACTCGACTCACCTGTGCAGCAAGGCGCCTGTAAATACAACGCCTGCACTTAGCATGGGATACGGAAACCATGTCGGATTCTTGTAGTGCGCAAAGTGATGCACAATGGTGGCCTCCACATCGTGCAGCGCGTGTCCGTAGTACGCCAACTGCGGCAGGCAGGAACAACAAGAGAGAATTACACCACATTTGGTAATACATGAGATGCGGAAGTCCATTAGTTATGGCTATATCATACTTATAATATAATAATATATTACATATAAATAAATATGAATAATAGTCCAATTTTAATGTGCTTACTTAATCAAAAGCAAATTCGGTGTAGAATACGAAGTGCATCGGAAATCAAGTCAGCTATATACTATAGCTTTTAGAATAAAGTTGGGGTTAAATGAAAAATATTTAACAATATATATTTGGTAGTTGAAAAAATTTAATAGGTTTATTGAAAAATTGTATATATTTATGTTAAATATATGTATGCAGCAGATAATGTACATGTAAGCGCACATAATTATATATAATATAATTATATTGTTAAAAAAACCACTAGAGAAAAATAAAAGAAAGTGAAACTTTTCCTCAGGATGTAAATTAAAAATAAAATGTGTTGCTTTACATAAAAATTTGTATTTTAAATATATAATTTGTAATCATGTAATCCTATATCTATACTAAGTATCAAGTTTTTATAAAATATTTAATAAATGTTTGTGCAATGACATTATTTCGAGATCACAATTATATTCCGAATTAATATATTTATTATTATTATAAAAAGAAATTAAAAATGATTTTTAATTATAATTATATTTAATAATATTTAAAAAAAAGCTGTTATCCTTTCAAAAAAAAACTTTTTAAATATAATTTTAAATCTTTCAGAGACACAACTCTGTCAACCAAATTTTATTAAATATATTTAATGATATAAACGAAAATCTGCGGAACTTTGGGTCGATTGAGGTGTGCCAAAGTTTTGTGTGCTTAGGTGTTTTTTTTTTTGTTGAGGATTTAGTTGGTGCGTACCTCTTTCGCATTCCGGCGCCGCAGCTGGCCGAGGAGGGCACGCAGCGAGGACACGTGCGTGTTGGCCTGGCACCAGATAATCCATTCGGTGCGCGCGTTTAGCAGACGTGCCTGGCCTCGCAAGTGGGGCAGTGCGTCCAGCAGGGTCCAGTAATTGAATAGTTCATGCATTATGTGCACCTTAATGGCATAATCATAATCCGACGGGATCGCTGCCAATACTTGCTGCTGCTGGCGCAGATGCTCACGCAGGCCGCGGCAGCTGTGGCTCGCATGCGGCGGGCAGGAAATCACAAAGAGAACTTCGCCGCCAAGGGAAACTCGAGCGAGGCACAGCAAACCGAATAACAACAATAAACGCGGCCTTGATTGCATATTTTAATTTATGTTTTAATTTTTTTTTAACTTTTAACATTAATTAATTTTCAATTAAACATTAATTTCTATCACAAGCTGCATTATCTACACAGCGCTGGCCACTGTGCAGTCAGTATAGCTATTTAGTGGCTAGAACTAGCCATTTTCAAAAATTATTTCAAAATTGTTACATTGCGAATTTAAGCAGTAGGTATATTTTTAATTTATTAATATTATTATTGCTAATATCTGTTTAAAAATATAAATAATTTATCGCAAACATTTCTAACATTTTTTAATTTTTTTAATTTTTATTCCAAATCTGGCATTTTTTGCTACCAAAATTCTAACAACAATAGCGCAACTGACGTCAGGCGAATGCTTAACCGTTTCGCATTGCCAACTGCTGCGACGACCGCGCTAATGAACGTGCGAAAACGTACTGAGCCCCAACTGTGATTGTCACATTAATTTTGGCGCTAAAGAAGTGAACAAGAAGAATCGCAGTGCAACTGCGCAGGCGCCAAAGTGCCGCTGCTTTTATGAATGGAAGTGCAACAGTTGGCAACGCCTGCTGACAATGGCAATGAATTTGTCTGCTCGCAAATGTGTGCGTAAATGTGTTGTGTGTGTGTGTGTGCTTAAGCAAACAAGTGTATGCGTGTGTGTTCGCTTCAATTGCTTAGTACTGTGATTGTTAAAAAAATACACTGAAAGAAATTTCTCGGCTTAGAAATAAAATTAAAATTAATAAAATGCAGAAATGGGAAAATATGCAATTGAAGGTAACGTAATATAAAATATACACTGAAAGAAATTGGATAACTTAATAGAATTAAAATACAATTTGATTAATTTGCAGAAATTGGAAAATATGAAAATGTAGGTAACGTAACACAAAGAATTTACTGAAAGAAGTTGGACAAATTAAAAGAACTAAATTTAATAATGAGCAAAAATTGGAAAACATAAAAATGTAGGTAACGTAATACAAAGAACATATTAAAAAAAATTGGACAACTTAAGGGAACTATAATTAAAATTAATAATATGCAGAAATTGAAAAAAGGAAAATCTAGACAACAAAGCACCCTCTGTTTTCTTTCTAAAAAAACACAAATCATGCGACCTAATAGAAGCTAAGCTAAAATACTAGTATTTCTAAGTTATACATTAGACAACAAATAACACCCTGCAAATAAAAATTAAAAAGTAAAACATGCACTGAAGAAAATTGTTTGTTTTTAAAAATACGAGGGCATACATTATAGAAAACCCTAATGATTGCTCTGTAATTACCCAATGAAAAATATAAAAATATACAAAGAAATTAAACAACTAAAAGGAACTAAAATTAAAATTATTATTATGCTGAAATTACATAAATACAAATGTAGGCAACACACCCTTTTTTCGAAAATACACTGAACGAAATCGTGCCACCTAATAAAAGCTAAACGAAAACTAATAATGTTACTTAATTAAACAGCTGCAAAAGTAGACAATGAATAACAACCTGCAATTAAAAAGACTAAAAAATACATTGAAATAATGCAATGGCATACAAATAAAAAACCCTTAATATGTGCTTGAAAATAATTGCCCTGTGATTGCCCGGAAAAATTGTTGTTAACAATTACTTAGGTTGGACAAATAAATAACATCCTGTAATTTGCTATATAAAATACAGAAAAATAAACGGAATGAAATTAACTATTTTATCGAAGTTCCGCCTAAATAAGTTAATATATAGAAATGAATTTTTTGGTGAAAAGTAAGAAAAATAAACCATCAAATTTAAATTATATTCTTTATAAACATAATATTATATATATTTATTTGCGAAGGAAAATTTTAAGTAAGCAATTAATATATGCAGTAATAAAATATGTTAAAAAATGTTAAATGAATGTTATGCAAAAATCAGATGGATTTATAAATGCAAATATATATTTATAATAGCTTCACTTATAGTGTGCTAAAAATATAAATTATTTAAAACAAAGAAATATAAGTAATACTCGCATATTGCTCGTGCGCCACTCAAAACATTTGCTGATTAGGAGCAGAGCGCTGTTTCGCTACTCTGCTAATCTGCAGATGTTTTCACAGTGCATGCTGATGGATTTCCTCATACACATTTGTGGAATCATTAATATATATCAACAGGAAGCACCTATGAATTAATGAGCAGCAACAAAAATGATGTTTATGTGTTTATTAATCGTTATTCAATATTATCAGTTAATTGCTGCCTATGCACATAGTTTTTGGACTAAAATAACCGTCGGTATGGGGATTAAGGAGCAATAATATGCGGAATAGGGTAGGCAGGGGGAAGGGGGTATGGTAGAGTGAATACTATGGTAGTTAATGCATGGGCGAGGCCAGGCGCGTCGTCGTCTGCATGTTGTTGCTGCGACTGCTCTGCTTGAGGCGCAGCTCGTTGACGAGCTTGAAGAGCAGATCCTGCTTGGAGAGCAGCTCCCGCGTGCGCTGGTAGCCATCCTGAGGCGCGCTCAGGCCTGGGTTCCAGCGGCAGTAGAGTCCCTTCCAGAGGCGCGTGCGTGCCACGCTGGCAATGGGACGCAGCACGATCTCGGGGCCGTGCGTGAACGAGGGGAACAGCGGATTCAGATATTGATCGAGCGAGGAGTTGATGTGCGTCCACAGCGAGATGGTCTTGCGCTTCAGATCTGCAAAAGCACGAGAGGATTGAGACAGGATTTAGCCACGCGGAGCAGCAGGATCGACTCACCCTCCGCCACGCGCTCCGCCTCGGTGTTGAAGAGGAACGTGCCGAAGCGGCACGAGTACAAGTGGTCCACGATCGTGATGAGGAAGTGCTCGTTGAACTCGAAGGCGTTGCTGAACTGCTGACTCACCTGCCACACGCTGTCGATGAACTGCAGGAAGACCGGCGAGCGGTCCGCGTCCGAGTGCTTGTTGTCGCCGTGCCCGATGCGCTGCTGGAACTTGTGCCCAAACGACAGCCACTCCTTCTCGATGAGCACCTCGAAGCCGCGCACGGTGCGATAGTACGGATCGAGCAGCAGCATGGAGAGCGCCGTCAACTGCGCTGTGCGATCCCAGCCGTCGGAGCAGTGCACCACCACAGAGGTGCTCATCGTCTCCAGCTTGTCCACGATGCGCACGGCACCGGCGAGGATGCAACGTATGTGCTTCAGCCACAGCGTGCTGTCGATGGCCGTCAGCCACTTGGTGTCGTCCGTGGTCGGGTAGCAGGCCTCCTTCACCTTGCGCAGGCTCTCGCGCATCACATGGATGTTGTGGATGTCCAGGAAGTTGATCTCCACATTCTTGTAGGCATCCTCGGACTCATAGCCGCCGCCCTTGGCCTTGTTCGCAATGGCATTCGCACTGGGCCGTGCGTCCATGATGGTCAGCTTGTCGGACTGTGCATTCGCCTCCATGATGTAGCCCAGATAGGTCTCGTCGTCCGCGTTCCGCTTGCCACTGACCCCCACCAGGGGCTGCGAGCAGCGCGTTATGGTGGCCTGCGTGCGAGGATTCATCCAGGACAGCACCGGCAGGCGGCAGCGCGAGCGGAACTGCGCCACACGCCGCAGAAACTCATCCGAGGCCGCCTTGGGCACGGCCCAGACGGCCGGGTAGCTGTCGCAGATGGCGTACGACTCGTTCAGCTTCGTCACACGCCACATGTCGTTGGGCACGCCCTGGCGCCGCAGTTCCGCCAGCGGCTCGTACACGCCCCAGCCGTCCCAACCGGCACTGGGCTGTGCCGCTGCCGCATGCGCAAAGGCGAACAGTTTGCCGCTGTAGGAGAGCGGAAAGGCGTTCGCCTGCAGCTTCTCGAAGACCGTGCGCCGCGAGTGGTTCTGTTGCTTGTGGGCGAAGCGCAGGTTGCGCATGTCCTTGCAGAATATCTCGATGCCATAGCTGTTCTCGCCGCGCGACGTGGCGCCGCCAATCTTCTCCACGCGCCCGATCACGCCCAGCGGCACGTCGACAACCACGGGCGGCTCCTGGTCCCGCAGCGGCAGCGAGCGGAAGTACAGACGGAAATTGGTGATGGTCAGGGCACCGAACACCGGTCCGCGATACGGGCACACATAGGTGACGTCGTTCTTCTGGTCCTGATCCTCCTCGCCGTCCAAGTAGACGAAGGGCGTGTCGCGCAGCACGCCATTCTCGGCGCCGTGCTTCGAGCCCAGCGAACTGGACTTGGAGCTGCTGTCCAGGGAGTTGCTGCTCGCCGTCTTCGATGCCAACTTGTCGGCTAAGCTTGATGTGGCATCCATTGCAGCGGTATTCTAATAATAGCCTGCTCGCTACGTATTACGCTATTATATATAACGTAAACAAATTTTGCGTCTGGATATAAAATTCTTTGTTTTCCTTATTTATTGCCCCCGAACAGCAGAGATGATGCGAAGCGAGTAACATCGACTGTTATCGACGAGTGTCATCGATAGTTCGACAGCTGGAATTCCCAATTAACGAAACACTCAAACACTGAACGAAGTACTAAGCCTGTTAATTACACAAGATTTTTGAATAGTTTGTTCAAAACGAGCAGCAGTATAAAAAAAACGGAATGTAAATGACTTTTTCATAGTTAGTTTTCATTATTTATTGGTGCAAAGCGAGAAACATCATATATATTCGTTATACCGCCAGCTGAAAATTCAAATCGAGTGAACGAACCACCCAAAAACTGAACGAAAGACCAAAACTTAACACACTGCTATTTAACATAAAAATTATCAATAGCGGTTTATACTTGATGCCAGTGTATAGTAAAACAGTATTTACAACTGTTTTTCTATTTGGTCGGCATTGAACAACGCTTACTTAAATAAAACATTTAATAGAACAGCACTTAAACAATTTCCTGTAACTGTTAACATGCTGTGGAGCAACTGTTAACAGTATAGACTGTGGTGGCTGATCGATAAGTGTGTCTATCGGGCGCACAGCTGAGCTGAACAGGCGTAAACAACGCTCTGCACGTGCCGCATTTAATTTAAATTAATTCTCACTCCTTATTATGGCCGGTCGACTCGAGTTACTCAGTGAGCAGGGCCTGCGCCTGGATGGCCGACGGCCACACGAGCTGCGCCACATCAAGTGCAAGCTGGGCGTCTTCGAGCAGCCCGACGGCAGCGCCTACATGGAGCAGGGCAACACAAAGGTGCTGGCCGCCGTCTACGGCCCGCACCAGGCCAAGGCGAAGAAGACGGAGGGCAACGACCTGATCATTAACTGCCAGTACAGCCAGGCGACGTTCTCCACGTCGGAGCGCAAGAACCGGCCACGCGGCGACCGCAAATCCCAAGAGTTCAAAATGTATCTGCAGCAGGCTCTCAGTGCGGCCATCAAGTCGGAGCTCTACCCACGCTCCCAGATCGACATCTATGTGGAGGTGCTGCAGGCGGACGGCGCCAACTATGCCGTGGCGTTGAACGCCGCCACATTGGCGCTCATCGACGCGGGCATCTGCCTGACCGAATTCGTTGTGGCCTGCACCGCGTCCCTGAGCAAAGCGAATATTCCCCTTACGGACATCTCGCACGTGGAGGAGGTGTCCGGCGGGCCCAAGCTGACCATAGCCGCACTGCCCACCGCCGAGAAGATCGCGTTCATGGAGATGAGCGAACGCTTTCACATCGACCAGCTGGAGACGGTCATCGAGACGGCCATGGCGGGCTGCCGCGAAATCCGCGACATCCTCGAGGCGACGGTCAAGGAGCACCTCATACACATTGGCAGCGCGGCCGACTGGGCGCGCGTCTGCTGAAAATAAAGAACATGCCCACGCACAACTGTCTTTCACTCGGAGCGTAGCCAAGCCATTGCTGGAGAGGATTATGAGAGCAACCGGAACAGTCTAAACTTTTTGGGTAGAAGCTTTTATTTGGTTTCCTGCGCCGTCTCCTTGGGTGGCTGCCACTTGTCGAGCAACTGCAGCAGCGTGGCCTTGCGCTGCTCCAGCTGCAGGCGCTCGATCAGCCCGCTCAGCTGCTGCCCGCCCTCGAGGAAGCCGCTGAGATTGTGCTGCGTGCCGCCCTGCTGCAAGCGATGGTCCGTCACGCGATCCTGCACAAAGTTGTACGTGCGAATCTTCTCGTTGCGATTGAGATTGCCCTGCTGCGCCTTGCGCGTCGCCTGAGTGCTCGCCTCGGCGCTCTCCAGCTGCCGCTGCACGAGCTTCGCCTGCAGGCGCTTGAGCGCGAGCTCGCGGTTCTTCAGCTGCGATCGCTCCGACTGCGACTCGACGGCCAGGCCCGTGGGCAGGTGCACAATGCGCACGGCAGAGTCCGTGGTGTTTACGTGCTGCCCGCCCGCACCGCTGGCGCGCTTCGTCTCGATCTTGAGATCGCGCTCGGCGATGTGCACCTGCACGTCGGCCGGACGAGGAATGACTGCAATGGAGGCTGTGCTCGTGTGCATGCGGCCGGACTTCTCGGTGGTGGGCACACGCTGCACTCGATGCACACCGGCCTCGTAGCGCAACCAGCTGTAGGCTTCGGAGTCGTTGACCAGCAGATTCGCATGCCGCAGGCCGCCGATGTCGGTGGTTTCGTACGCGAACTGCTCGTAGTCCCAGCCCATGTGCTCGAAGTAGCTCGTGTACATCGCGTATAGCTCCTGGGCGAAGAGCATAGCCTCCTGCCCGCCGGCGCCGGCGTTCACCTCGAAGATCAGCGAGGGGTACACCGCGTCGTCGGAGAGCGTGAGCAGCTCCTGGAGCAGTGTCTCCTCCTGCTTGAGCTGCAGGTTCTTGTACACGTCGTTCTCCTCCTGCATCAGGGCACGCATGTCCTCGTCCTTTTCGGCGGCCATGTCCTGCTCGGGCGTTATGTTGCGCTGCAGGGCGCGGTGCTGCTCCAGCGCGTGCACCACGCCGTCGAGCCGCGAGAGGCGTGCGTAGTCGCTGCTGTTGCCGGCTGCACTCACGCGCAGCGCGTAGTACTCCTGGCGCAGTGTCTCCAGGTATGACTGCAGCTTCTCGTTCTGGAGACTCAGCGGATCCGTGCTGGCCCAGCGCCGCAGCAGGCAGTGGGAGCGCACATTCAACAATTTGCGGACTAACATTGTGCAAAACTAAATAATAACAATATTTGATTGTGGTTAAATAACAGACTGAGGGCGGACACTGACTCGCTGCTATGAAATGGCGATAACATCACTGTTAGTCGGCACTAACAGTGGCAATCAGCTGTTTGCGTGACACTCAGAGATTGTCAGTGTGCCTAAAGCTTCGGTCTATCGATTTATATCGTTACTCGGGGTATTGGCATCGATTGTCTTTGCTACTCTATCGGCCTGCAGCAGAGATCATGTTCGCGCATAGTTATTTAGTAAATTTATAATAATAAATAAGCATATCAGTGCAGTAAATGAACAACGCAAAGCAGCGAAAAAGTGCGCAGCATTAGTAGCAGCGAAAACAATAGCAGCAACAGCCAGTGCAATACAAAGGCAAATACCATGCTACATGCATAGTTATTTTCAACCTCGCTCTTGTGGGTGTGTTGGCCTGTGTGCGTGTCCGTGTCCGTGTGCGTGTGCGTGTGCCTGCGCTTGTATCGTGCTTGTGTGCGTGTGTGTTGTGCTTGATTAACGAAAACAGTTGCGCTGCGTTCGTGTTGGTGTAAAGTGCAGCAGAGCAATTAAGTTTAATTAACTCGTAAATTGAATGTGAAAACTGCTGCCAGCGTGCATTTATAGACGGAGAGAGAGCCAGCTGCAGAAGTCGCAATGCCACCGCTGAAAACCTATTCCATACACCACGAATTCAATGCGAATGCAAATTGTCACAACGGCAATGACAACACCACCACCGATAACGATAACGATTACTTCAGCCAGCCTGCAGCTGCTTGTGCTGCTGCTGCCGCTGCCAGCACACAACGCACAAATCTGCCCTCGTACTGCAACGCCCAATATCCATTCAAGGTGCTGGCCAACCTGAATCAGTTGCGTGAACAATCGCGTTTCTGCGACGTCGAAATAATCGCAGGCGAAGCCACCCTGAATGCGCATCGCGCCGTTCTGAGTGCATCCAGCGCCTACTTCGAGGCAATGTTCCGCCCCGAGCTTGGCCTCAACGAGGTCAAACAGAAGTCGGTGGTGCTGCATACAATTGATGGCGATATTCTGCACATACTCCTGGACTTCATCTACACGGGACGTTGCGAGATAACGCAGGTGAATACACAACTACTGCAACTACTGCCCGTGTGCATCAATTTATTCATTTGCAACTATTTGCGTTTTCAGTCCAATGTGCAGGAATTGCTGGCTGCTGCGGACATGCTGCAGCTGAACGAAGTGGTCGACGGCTGCTGCGAGTTTCTCTGTCGCGAGCTGCATGCTACGAATGCACTGGGGATCTTACGCTTCGCGGAAGCGCACAACTGCGAATCGCTGGCAAAAAGTGCAATGAATTTTGTGCAAGCCAACTTTCCAGCGGTAAGACACCCTATATTTTATCTCTTAATTGAAAAAAAAATAAAAAAAATTTGAGACTTGTTCCCGCCCGGGTTCGAACCGGGGACCTTGTGCGTGTGAAGCACACGTGATAACCGCTACACTACGGAAACTACGAGTTTATGCTCGCCAAAAGGCAACTCCTAATTTCGGGGTAGGCGAGGCTCCTGTATCAGATCGTCCACAAATTTATCTGCTGACATCAAAAATAAAACATTATCTTATGCTAATACTAGAGGGAACAATTTTTACATTGAAAAAAAATAACGACTCTATAAGTTGGTAGATCTCGTAATTTTTTAACACGCTATCAACTATAAATTTATCAAATTTCTAGCAACTTTAAACATTTTGGTCAAACCATAAACTAATCGTAGTTGACATAAAAAAAAGGGGACTAGACCCAGTTATAGTTTTCTTTTTGGCGATCAATGAAAATCTCTCATTTCTTAAATTTTACAAACTATTCGAATCTACCACTAATGAATATTTCTTTCACTAAACACGCACATTTTCCTTCCAATATTTTTTGGAAAGCCAAATTAAAAACGTTTATTTCTAATTTCAACAATATAAAATAAATACTTTTTACATTAAAAAACATGGGACCGCTCTGAGTACGCCTGCCTTAACAATATTCTTCTAGATATTTCCCCCTAATAATTACAGCATTAATGTTAAGTCGTATGTATTCATTATGACCCGGGAAGTCACCTCAGGTACTACCAAAAAATTGTGTTTAGACTCATTAGAGTGCTCCTCTCCACGGAAATCTTTAGTAAAAGGCGAAAGATTTATTCGACAACTGAAGAGAAGCCAGAGTAATTAGAAACATGTAAACACCCTGCTTGAGGCCAAAAACCAGCTTAAACTATTTGAGAATTGTAATTGTGCCGCTGAAAAGATCGCCTAAAAGCAGGCAATGCTGTTGCGCAGGACACATTTTTCTGAAATCAATTTATAATTCTCAACCTGTTCCAGCTGCAAACCGCTAGCATACAGAGTGTATTGTGTTGTAAGGTTATCGCTTCTCGGCCTTATGGCTAAGATCAAAGTGTAGTATCTGTTCTTATCAGCTTAACATCTGATAGTTTCTCCATTGGAGAACAACAAATGTTAAACTGATTTTTGGAATCAGACGGAGTGCTAGGGGCTTGCTCCACCTCTGTCACGGGTTGGCCCGGTATTGCAGTACCGCCGGGATTCGGCCCAACTGAATAATAAATTGTGCATTATTAGGAACAGCAGTATAGAGTGAAAGGTTGTTAGATATTGGGAAGATATCGCATAAAATAGTTTTTATAATATGCAAAAATATTTCTAAGGAATTGTTAGCCTTCATATTATTCTTATTTTTCGTAGGATAATGATAATTAATGCTTAACAAACTCAATACCGATTCCATATTCGATATAAAGATAGTTTTTATTAATGATTCGTAGTATTGAATTGGTCAATAATAAAGTGACATACTATCGGCGGAACCCCTAATTAATTCCCAATACAATCACACTGCTCTCTTCAGATAACGCTTGAGGATGAGTTTCTGGAAACACCGCAGACTCTGCTGTCGCAGCTTCTCAACTCGGAGCTGCTGCGCGTCGACTCCGAATCGCAAGTGTTCCAGGCGGCGCTGCGCTGGATCAAGCACGACGTGACGCAGCGGCGTTGCTACGTCTTCGATATACTCTCGCATGTGCGCATGGCGCTGGTGCCCGTCAAGGTGATCGACAAGGCGCTGAAGGACGACTGCCGGGACATGTCGGTGAAGATCGCGCTGCGCTCCATTTGCCGGGACATCGCCTCGAAGCGTGGTCAGCTGGTGCCGCTACGCGTCTGCCCCCGCCAGCTGGCCAAGAAGAATATCTACATCATTGGCGGCTCGCATCGGGATACGCCGCGCACCTGGAACTCGGCTGACTGCACCTTCGAGACGGTGGCCAAATTCGATATCTTTCGACGCGAATGGACTGAGACGGCGCCCATGGAGGTGGGCCGCATACTGCCAGGCGTTTCGGCGCTCAACGGCAAGATCTACGTGGTGGGGGGCGAGCGTGGCTCCCAGATTCTGGCCAACGGCGAGGTCTACGATCCCCAGAACGATGTCTGGCAGCCCATCGCGCCGATGATAGTGCCGCGCTGCGAGTTCGGCCTGTGCACCATGGGCGGCAATCTGTTCGCGGTGGGCGGCTGGATCGGCGACGACATTGGCAGCACCATGGAGTGCTACGATCCGGAGAAGGATCTCTGGAAACTTATCGGCAGCATGCCACAGCCACGCTTCAGCATGGGCGTGGTCAGTTTCGAGGGTCTCATCTACGTTGTGGGCGGTTGCACCACAACAACCAGGCATTTGCCGGACTTGATCAGGTATGCCAGCATAGGGGGGTATACCCTATATAACCTATATACCCTGTAAAACTGCAACTGATTCGGTATTTCCATCTGCTTGCAGCTACAATCCCGTGACCAAGGAGTGGACGCAGCTCGCACGCATGCAAACGGCGCGCTGCCAAATGGGCGTGGCTGTGCTGGATCGCTACCTGTATGTGGTGGGCGGCAGCAGCATTAGCCAGGATATACTCAGCTCCGTGGAGCGCTACAACTTCGACGACGACAAGTGGTCGACGGTGTGCGCGCTGAACGTGCCACGCGCCATACCCGCAGTCGCCGCCGCGGATGGTTTGCTCTATGTGGCAGGCGGGGATCAGGTCGGTATATACATATAGAAATCTATGCTCTATGGAAATAATTTATATATATCTTCTGGGCAGCCTTGCGAGGTGAACTTCTATCGCGCGCAGGTGACCATTAGCGCTGTGGAATGCTACGATCCGCTTTCGGACACCTGGAAGAATTGCCCCGACTTGCCGGTCAGCCGTTCCGAGGCAGGCGCTGTGGTGGTTTAAGAAGTACCGCCCATATATATATATATATATATATGTATATATATATGTATATATAGTCCACCTGCCTAACGTTCTCACGTCCTAAACCTTGATTTAAGCACTCTTAATACGTATACCCAAACAAAACTAAACCAAACCAAATCAAACACACTCGAACACATCACGAAGGAAAATCTCGTCTCGTTTTTCTCTATCAGAGTTGAAAGTAGTGCTATCTACCATATAAACCAAAGCTAGGCAAAGCTTTCACACCGTTAACGTTTTCGAAATGTAGCTCAGCTATTCTCATCCAGTTAAGTATTATTATCTAGTAGTTAGTCTGCAAGGAAGGGCAGAGGAAGCAAACAACAGCAACAACAACAACAACATAAACAACAGCAACAGCAGGCCTCTGATTGTTCCAAGGTTTACGTTGAAGTGTTGAAATCCAAAACCAAATTCACTTGGCAAAATGTATATCGAATTATCGTAATTGCTGAAAATTGTTCAACTCGAGTCTCTGCTTAATCAGTTTGTGTTTGATTTGATTTATCATCGATTGCGTGCAAGTCAAGCATAAAGTAGCATAAAGAATCGCCAGCATCGTAGTGCGCTATTGGGAAGGTAACTTTGTTAGTGTATGCATTGCATTCAACGTACCCGGAAAATACGAGGAAAGCAAACAAACATTCGAAATGAAACCAACTGTATTAATAATAGATGTATTTACGAATAATAAATGTACGACTTATTAACTAAACGCCGACGTTACTCATGGGAGGAATTGAAACAAGGGGAACATATCGACATATGCCTATGTCTCCCAAGTAGAACTTGGGCGTGTCAAAGTGTCCGTTGTCATGTTGTATTGCCTATATAATAGGCAATATTGTCTCACAGCTATTGAAGCTATTTCTTTCTTTTGCCCGCAGTAAGTAAACGGGAACGAACCAATATATCATATAGCTGACATGGAAGAAATCATTACTTATAGGGTAGATCATTGAAAAATAAAAAAAAAATTTCTGCAAAAAACAGTGGTTTTATATTTATTATTATTATTTATTTTTTCTAAAGACATATTGAACGACCCTCGTATCTTACTGTTGAGAGTGCGCAGTCTTTCTTTCTTTCTTCACTTGTTATTGTTTTGCCTCAATGGGGTATACCCTTTCTTCTACTACTTGCTTTCAAATGTGTATGAGAGACTCCCAAGAAAATGCACATACTCTGTGTCTCTGACACATACAAGTTCCATGGCGATATGTTAAGAGAATTGAGCTATTTTCTCATACTTCTTTACAACACCATCTACTTCCCCCTGCAGCTCATTCTATTAGCTTTAGTAGAGCTGGAAAACAATCGATGGCACTATCGATACCATCGATGTTTTTTAAATTTTCTAAACATCGATGGCTCATAGACCACTATCGATTGTTTTTAATTGTATCTGTGCATTGGAGCAACGTGTAAGTAGAATTGGTTTTGTCTCGCATTATTTTATTTTTTTATTAAATTTATGATAATATACAGTAAACTTGGACTAACTTGAAGGCAGAGCAGAGCTTCAGATTGTCGAAAGCGTCGCATTAACAACCGATGGCTGGTCATCAAGAGCCAATGAATCCTATCTAACTGTTACGTGTCATTTTGTAACCGAATCTTTTGAGCTTGCTTCAAAAATTTTGTCGACGAACCAACTTATCACACCAACTAACCACTCAGCTGTTAACATTGCTGATACTATAAATAATGTTGTAACTGAATGGGGTTTGCAAGGTAAAGTCGTTTGTGTAGTAACAGACAATGACGCCACAATGAAAAAAGCTTGTGAGCTGCTTAAAATCATGCATATTCCCTGTTTTGCACATACGATAAATTTATTAGTGCAAGATGTGCTAAAGCTGCCATGCGTTTCCGAAATTATTGTGAAGTGCAAGCGCACAGTCGCTTTTTTTAAAGCGAGCAATATAGCTTATGCTAAATTCAAGGAAGAGCAAGGCGTTAATAAGCCGTACAGTTTGATCCAGGAGGTTCCTACGCGTTGGAATAGTGCTCTCTTTATGATGCAGCGTATTTTGGAGACAAATGAAGCAATCTCGAGAGTTCTTTTGAAAACCCCAAAGTCTTTACCGCCGTTTACTGCAGACGAAATAACACTCATAAAGGAACTGGTTGAGATACTTAATCCATTTCAGGATGCAACCGTATCCGTTTCTGCAGACACAAAAGTGACTATATCACTGATCATTCCAACATGCTGTGAGCTGCGCAAACAAATATTTGAAATGAACTCTTTCATATCTCCAGAGGCTAAACTAGTCGTCGACTACCTAAGGGTCCGAATGGCAGAGAGATTTTCACAGTACGAGGAGCGTACCGCGACAAGGCTTGCAACCATTTTGGACCCACGGTTCAAAAAGGATGGATTCCTGCAGCCATCAAATGCTGAGCAGGCTAAAAAAGCCTTAGAGTTAGAAGTCTCCACATTTTTGTCAAAAACAACACCACGTCCACAGCCAACACCACCACAACCCAAACGCTTTTCCTTCATGAGTCAAAAGCTGGAGGATAAAGTAAAATCAAATAAAGCTGACGCCATAATTCTTTTGCGCCAATATTTTGAAACGGCGCATGAAGCTGAAGAAGTCAATCCACTTGACTATTGGAAGGTAATAATAAGTGTAATATAATTATTCACATGGTTAATATAACAAAAATAATTTTCTCTTCATTTTAGGAGCATACAAAGGATACGACAGCTTTAGCAATATTATCAAAGAAGTATTTTTGCGTACCAGCGTCTTCCTGCGCTTCTGAACGAGCGTTCAGCAAAGCTGGACAAATTGTATCGGACAGGAGATGCGCTTTAAAATCGAATATAGTAGATAAGCTACTTTTTCTCAACAAAAATCAAAAACAATGATCTCTTAATAAATTTGTTAAGTTTTAATTTTTTGTTTTAACTGAAAACATCGATGAAACATCGATGTTTTCTTTCAAAAACATCGAAAACATCGATGGCCCCAGACATCGATTGTTTTCCAGTTCTAAGCTTTAGTTCAAATTTATTATTCAGTTGGGCCGAATCCCGGCGGTACTGCAATACCGGGCCAACCCGTGACAGAGGTGGAGCAAGCCCCTAGCACTCCGTCTGATTCCAAAAATCAGTTTAACATTTGTTGTTCTCCAATGGAGAAACTATCAGATGTTAAGCTGATAAGAACAGATACTACACTTTGATCTTAGCCATAAGGCCGAGAAGCGATAACCAGAAACGCCACAACTCCAAGTATATCACCCAAGCACAGCTAGAACCAGTTGGGAATTCCAGGCGCACTAAGCGCACAAAAGTCACGCAACGGCATGAGACGCCGTGCAGTGTTGGAAAACAGCGCTGTGCCACATAGCACTGAGCACATAGTACTGAGCACTGTCAGAGCGTCAGTGCTGCTAAACACATGAAACAAACAAATTCATTTTCGTAAAGGTTGCTTTGGCGCTAAACTGATAGGCTTGATTCAGGTAAATATTCCGATCTAGTATAATTCCAAAATTCACTTCAAATCGAATTGTTGCCTGTAAATTTCTGTGTACCGTATCAAAATTATGTTGCCGCATTAATTCCTCGTGAGTGCTACTTGTGACCATGCAACCCAATTGCTCGCCCGATCAACCCGCAGATACCCTAGACACGAAGGCGAACCGGCGGCGCCGTCGACTGGAGAAGCGTCACAAGCGCCTGCAGGATTCCCAGCTAGTGGAGTACACGAAACCCTTCTCCAACTATCGCCTGCCCGTGCAAGTCGCGTCGGCAAACCTGAACGTCGTGAACCTCAGCCGCCATGAATCCCTTGTGGATAGTTCACGCCATCCGCCGCTCTATGTGGTGCCGGATCAAAAGTCACAATGGGCTCGCCTTCGCATGGTTTCATGCCCGGTACATGGCTGCGGCTGTGCGCTAGACCCCAACGGCTGGCTGGCCCACTACCTCACCGAGCACATGCCGCAGCTGGGCACCTCCTTCGTGGAGATACCCTTGCCCACGGCGAAGCAAACGCTGCGTGCCTGCTGCCGCCTGGACAGCCTCGAGTATGATGAGAACAAGCTGCTCGGGGTCTACGCCTACCAGCGGGTCGGACTCAATCCGCTCAACTGTGCCCGCAACACGCTGCTGCCCCGCGACTACCGCAAGTACTCGCAGCACGGCATCATCATGCTCTTCGCGTGCCGCACCCGCCACTCGCTGCTCTGGCAGCGCCATCAAACGGACGATGTGATTGCCATTTGGGTGGCGACACCACTACAGCACGTCTCCATAGCCGTGCGCTGTGTGGTACAGCCCGCGGAGTCCACGCGCTACTACTCCAAGCGCCTGAAGGCCCGTTGTCTGCCCACCTCGGGCGTGGCGGCTGCGCCATGTCGCGAGTTCATCAAGACCGACTGCAACGTCGTGGTCATCAGCTACCAAGATCTCTGGCAGATGTTGTCCCTCGATGCGAGCCAGCAGGTCCTGCACGTGGAGCTGCACGTGACGGGAGAGTACAAGAACTGACGTGCAATACGGGTTAATCTCTCGGTACGGCTTCAAGTTCAAATTATCTGGTAAATCAGATTCAGATTCGGAATTAAAGAAATCGCACGATTCAAATTTAGAGCGCTAAATTCATCTTGATTCAGATTTCGAAATAAAGCAGTCTCACAATTCGGAGTCGAAATTTAAAACGGTTTTAATTCATGGTCTAATTTGGAGTTATATCAAACTCGTAGAAATCTTCCGATTACGACTCGGATGCATAGCTAAGGAAATCTCTCATTTCACCATATAAATTCAGACACATTCTCGAAATTGCTTTAACTCTTACAATTCCGATTCTGAAATTCAGATTAAGATTGAGAATTTATCAATTCGAGTTCTGAATCAGAAATAGAGTTCTAGGATATCCTACAGCTCATTTTAAGACTGAAAGAATCTCAATTCATTTTCTAAAGATTTAAAGTTAGAACTAAAGTAATCTTAAAATTTGGATTGAGTAAATCTCAAGCAATCTTAATTCAGAAATCTTACATTAGTATTCAAGTTCAAAGCTAAGGAAATCTTTAATTTCTCCATATGAATTCAGATTAAAAAATGATTTTCTCATATTTGCTTTAACTCTTACAATTCCGATTCTGAAATTCAGATTTAGATTGAGTCTTCAGGGAATCTATCAATTCGGATTCTGAATCGGAAATGGAGTTCTATAAATCCCACAATTTATTTTAAGACTTAAAAAATCTCATTTCCACTTGTAAAGAGTTAAAGTCGGTGTTAAAACAGTCTTAAAATTTGGATTGAGATTCAGATTCATATTCTTATAAATCTTACGATTAAGATTCAGATTCAGAGCTAAATCTCAATTCGGATTCAGACTTGAAGCAAATTTCGGATTTAGACGTAAGTCACAATCTAGATTAGGAGATAACGAAGCTTCCGATTCGGATTTAGACTGAGAGTTGAGACATTCTTAATTTAAATTCAGAATAAATCCAGATTAAAATTTGGAGTTCACGATGTGTATTCAGATTCAGAGTTAAGCACTCTCAAAATTGCTTTTCTCAGAGTTGTTTTAACTCCTATAATTCCGATTCAGATTTTGGCAGTCATCTGTGGGGTTCAAGAAATCCTACAACTCAAAATGAGACACAATTCCTTCTCTGATACAATCTTATTATAACATATTGATTGAGATTCAGAATTGAAACAATCTCACAAATCAGATCTAAATGTAATCCCATCCCATATTGGTGGATAACGCACGCGCAGCCGGCTTACACTAGCTAAAGTAGGCTATAAATAACTTTATTGTTTCTTTTTTCTTTTTTTTGGCAATAATTATAGACACAACTGTGCAATTTGTAACAAACTAAACATGGTAAACATAATGATATATCGTAGAAGTAGATTTGCACTATGGAAATTATACAGTTTTAACAAAGCAAATATAATTCTGGAGATTACATTGGAGTTATCCGACGGATATGCGGGCGGTCCGTCATCATTAGCAACGCGTAGAATCAAATTGGGGGCTTAAGGGGTTGCATGCTCGGAGTTAACAGTTACATTTGCATTAGCCTTATATACACATACATATTTCGTACAATTTGGGTTACACTTATACAACGTACATAAAAGATTTTAAAAATTTTTTGAGCCTACAGAGGATTTCGACTTTAAAATTTAAAATATACTACTATGTAATTTATATATATATATATATATATATATATGGTATATACCTAGTTCTGCGCTGTATATATTATATATATGTGAGTGGGAGTGGGCGGTGGAGCCCGCAGCAATGTCAATTGCTTAACTCGAAATGAAAATAATCGGAAACGAAAATGTAAAATGCAAAAGAACCGAAATAAAATTACAACTTGAAACAGGACAAACTGAACGAAGAGGGGTTGGATTAACTAAAAACGGAACATTGTCTAATGTGTTTTGAAATAGGAACAGAAAGTGGAGGTGGAGGAGGCGGGGGCGAAGGAGGAGAGTCGCCGTCTAGCCCGCCTTCTGCGTCTGCTTCTGCCGCTGCAGTGCCTCGAATGCTTCAATCTCCTTCTTTTCTTTGGCTTGATTCCGGCGCTCGTATTCCATCCGATGCGAGATAATGCGCTCCACAATGCGCTCTGTGGTCATGTCGTTGCCCGAGTCGAGCAGCTCGAAGATCGCTCGAGTCTTCGCCACAGCGTACGGATCGATTTTGCCATCCTCCAAGGCAATGGGCGTGCGACCGTGGCAGACGGTGTCAATCTTGAAATGATCAAGCAGCTCCTCCGTCACGCAGTAGGGTGCTCCGATGACCACCTCGTTGACGAACTACAAACATTAGAGGCGGATTAATCAAGTATGGGGAAAAGTCTATTAATCACAGCGAAGCTAACCTTGCAGGCCAGTACGCTGAGCACACGCTCGTGCAGATTCATAATGGGATAGTTGCTGCCCTTGTACGAGTTGACCACGGGATCTGTGTGCAGGCCCACGATCAGATAGTCGCCCAGCTTGCTGGCCTTCTCCAGGAAATCCAGATGACCCACATGGAAGAGATCAAAGGCGCCGGCGACATAAACCTGCAAAGCACACAGAAAATTAGCAAAATGAAGTTATTGTTGTACGATAAGGAGGTTCCGAAAGATCGAACTATCGAAACTCGTCTCCGCATTCTTTGCTCATAATTACAATCTTATCGCTGGGGTTCGGTGATTTGCCGTCGCTGAACTGAATTATCTTCTGTGTAGTGGGCAGAAACTGACTGCAGCCGGTCCAGGGACTCTTCGCTGCCGAGTCCTGTCCCATGTTTGAAGAACCTAAACGGGATTGCAGTTGTTGAATTTTTAATAGCTTTGCTGTTGGGCGTGAATTTTGATTGATTTTTTTTGTTTTTTTTTTTTTTGTTATCGGCAACAGATAAATACATATATTAACATTAGAATTTGCAGTCAAGATTCGATTCAGATATATCATTTTGATAGTTTGTTTGATTGCAGGTTTGATTGGGGTTCGAGATTCGTTCATTATTTGACGGCAACACGCACGGGATTGTTTTGAGATTGATTTTAGTTCATGGGTTTGAGATATTTTGTTTATTTTTTTTTTTAGGTTTGTGGTAAACAGTGCGTACATAGAAATAAAAAGAGAGAAGAAAGAGTAAAGATGTAGAGAGGGAAAATAAAGCAAAGGTTTTCGTTACGTTACGGTCTAAGTGCTGGGGCCAGAAGTGTAACGAAAAATGGGAAACGATTAGGGAGATCGAACCAAAAGTTAAGCGTGCGTTTAGCTCCGAGATTCACATATAGTTACTATATAGTATATATAGTACTATATACTATACTATATAGAGGCAACTTTAATTACAACTATATACACTAGTTTTAATTTTCCCTCGCTCTGCGTACTTGGAACTGTTCTTCAGTTTCAGTTTTATGTGTTTGTGCATGCATGCAGGGCAATCAAAGAGATAAAGACAAGATAGAAAGTGGCGGCAAGGTAGAAAATTGGATTAGTTCTTGGGTTAGTCGACAGTCGAGAGGAAAACTAGTGAAACAATGACTAATGATGGCGACGAACAAGTGTTGGGGGACACACAAGAATGTATGCAGCTTAAGATATAGAAAAGCGTTCGGAGAAATTGCAAAATCTGACGCTACCTTCTTTCTCAATATCGTATTCGGCGGAACCCTGGCGGAAATGATTGCGTGTCAGCAACAACATGCGGCCCACAAGGTCTGTGGTTGAGACGCCGGCGGTGCGCTTGACTTCCCTGTAAGATGGAAGCGAGAGAAAAGGGAGAGACGGAGACTTTAGAACCTTGACACATACACGACAGCTGAACTTGAACTCACTTGTACCGGTTCGCTGACTTGACCAGATGATACGTATCGACGCCCTCCGCCGTCATTGTGATGTCATCTGTAAAAATCGGAGAGTAGACGCGATTATTTGCAGAGCTCAATTTCTGTAGTTAATGAAATGGAACTGCGAGACAATCGCTAACTGACGATACAGCTCCATACGAATACAGTATTATGTAGTATGCCAATGAACTTACCGCCATGCACGCAAAAATCACAGTTGTATTGATCGAGAACCTCGAGTGTGGTCACATAGGGCGCACCGAGAACCACCTCGTCCACCCATTTGATGCCCTTGACCATCTTGACACGCTCCTCCTCGGTGAAGACAGGAGGGCCCTTGTGTTTGGTGATTTCCTCGTCGGTGTGTATGCCCACAATTACCTTATCGCCAAGAGCTTTGGCTTGTCGCAGCGAATTGGCATGTCCGAAGTGCACCATGTCGTAGCTAATGGGAACACACAAAAAAATACAAAAAATTAGAAGATGAAAAGTCAATTTGTTGATTTGAGAAATCGCACGGGTGTCGTCTAACAGTCTAGGTATCTCATTAAATTTAATTTTCCACAACATGTCCGAACTGCTCCCCCGCTCTCCATTCTCTCCTCTTACTTCCGCACATATGGCGAATACAACCATAGAGTCAATTCGCTGTATTGTTAGACTTATCAGGGTACAACGGAAGAAACATAGAATCAAAACAGACAGGAAACACTCACAACTTATCAGGTTGTCGTTAGCGCGTGGTGACGGAATAGTACCAGGCTATTATTCCGACAACAGTTCCCAAGAAGGAGTTCACTTCTGCAAATTTGTTCCATGTCATGTTTTTAGATAAAAATCTCGATAAGTTTGTTAAGAAGAATTGGTACTACAAGATCATTAGGTACTTATCAGCTTGTAGAACATCTCAACCTCTTACTGTTTCATAATTCACTTAAGTTCAATCGAATCTATAACAACCCAATGACCTTGCCGACTTACACGACTGTAACCCCTGAGCGCCGATTCACTGGGGACATTAGCAAGTTTTGTCAGATAACCCTGGACGTTTCAGAGTGTGCTATCTGACCATGTTCTACTTATAGCAGCTAAGTTATCACTTGTTTCGCTGAATATACGCGAAAGTTTTCCATTCAACTATTGAGCCCCCGAGAGTTGAACCGCGTCGCAGCCGGGTTCAACATACCTCGAGCGAAAATTGTTTGAAAATGCACATACTATAAATAGTACAACAATCAATCAAGGCGTGTGTCTGACTTCTGACATCGATGAATTGAAAGAGGGAGAGAGGGTTAATTGATAGTCAGCCAGTAAGTAAATAACAATTGGTGAATTTTGCGCAGTTTTTAAAATGAATGCCCCGGCAATTGCATCTCAAGTATTAAATAATATTCAACTAGTATAATTAAGTATTGAATAATAAGTATAAATATCAAATAATAATAATAGTATACTTTAGTATTGGATAATAATTAAAAATATCGAATAAATGATTGTGACAGCTATTGGAACTGTAAAGTTTCTCAACACAATTGCTTGCATAATCGATTAACTGCACGATTATGTATGAATATGCAGCTGCAATTACCTTTTAGTGTTTCTGTGTGCAAATAAACCAAGCCGTATTCAATTAACATAATTTTACGCAGACTTCGGACGACGTCAATGTCTGGCCAAGCTTGATCAACCCCCCCCCCCCCCATTCCTCTGCCTCCACGGACCCCCTGTGCATGCATCAGTCTCTCTTCTATTGTCCCACTTTTTCTTTGTGGCGTCGCACTTTGGACACGATCATCAGTTGCGAATATTGCCACACACACACTCGCACAAGTGAGATATGGGGTATACGACAAGTCGATGCTTTCGTTGGATTCGTCTTTCGGAATCATCATCTCGATTATTTTTCTACAAAAGCAGTGCATTTATGGCTATTCATATGAATTCGCACTCGTATTTACAATTCTTAGTATGTCTATGGAATGCTATGACCACGCTTCTGCTCGACACGTGCCACGCTCTTCTACCTTTTCAATACGTGACCGACCAGCTACACAAATTGTTCGCATTCATCGTATATCGTATAATTATGCCTTTTCTGCAGCGTGACGGATGAGTTAAATTTTACGAAATACGTGAAAAATGCTTACTTTATTTATGCCAAAGAAATTAAGGTATAGATATAGCCAAGTGCTAATAATTAAAATTATCAATAAATATTAATTGTCAATTTCAACGGTTTAAATGTTCGCTTCAAATCTTATTCTTGCATTCCGTAGCTATTCAAATATTTTGGGATACTGCATAATATCGATAGATAATATAACAATATGCAATGGTTTAAATCTTCACTTGAAGTTTTATTCTTGCATATCGAAAGCTATTCAAATATTATGGAAAAGTAAAGTAAACAAGTAAACATTTTAAAGACCTATCGATATGTTTACTTTATTATCTACCAAATCGTAATACACTCAAAATTTCACTATAATTTCTTATTATTACTGACGATATCTGCGTCGTGTGTCATTCGATGAGGCAAAAGTGTGCTATGCAAGCGATTGATATTGACACAAGATACAGCAACAGCTACGGACAGAAAGAACCTGTGAGCACCCTCCCACTCAAAAGCAACTAAGCCGCAATACAGTCTGATAAGTCACCCACACGCGGCATTATGACCATTTTAATCAGATTCCAGTAAACACGATAACAGGTTGGAAACGTCACCAATATCATATCGCTGGGCTGGCTTGCCGAAGACCGATGGCGCCTTAACAATTAGTAATGCTAAACGTAATACAAATATAGGCCAGCAAGTTATATAAGCCCCATGTACCTGTATGTATAAATACGCGAAGGGGAAGAACGTATTTTTAGCGCTGCTAAAAGCAGAAAATTCGATTATTTTGGGAATTGGATAATGAATGGAAGAATTACGCTGAAATTTAGTTCATTGAATTACAGAATTTGGGGAGAAATAAGGCAGTAAACAAAACTATTTAAGTGTAAGCGTCATCTTAAATTAAATATCCCTAACTCAGGCAAAAGCTAAGCTTAATGAAGCTAATTATTTAAATATCTTACATCGCACTGTGCTTATTATTGCGTATCAACAAAATATTTTGAAACATTGGTAAACATAGTGCAAACATAAATAAATAAAATACGCCTTTTGTATAATCATTTTGGCGTGATTCAATTAGCATCACATGGTAAATACCGAAGTAATAATCGAAAAATGTATATTATTTCGAATGCCATAGCTGATAATGCGTACAAGGCCCTAACAACACATTGTAGCCAGGCATTTCAAGAATCAGAGATAACCTAATAGAAAGAGAGAGTGAGCGAAAGAGAAAAAAGATAGAGAGAGAGAGAGAGAGAGAGACAGAGAGAGAGAGAGAGAGAGAGACAGAGAGAGAGAGAGAGAGAGAGAGCACTTCAGTTCGACCATTCATTAAAACGGACAATAAGAACTGAGGAACCTTTGCTCCCGGAGATTTTGCGACACCCAAGAAATCTGTGCCGAATGGGAAACATCCATGTGTGAATTATGAATCTCACATTGAGTACAATATTGTAGACACACATGTCTTACGCGAGAATCGAGTGCAGGGGTCTTAATCAATTGAGTTAACGTCGACGCCGCGTTGCTGATTAAGAAATATCACGCGATTCTGGGTAGAATTTGCGCTCTCGCGATAGCTGGAAACACTGAGAAGTAGCGCCTACAATGTATGTGTGTCAGAATGTACTCGCTATATACGTACATGCCATATAAATTATTATAGTAGTTAAAGGCTGCGATTACCCAATGGGTTTACAATTTGTTGGGTCTCAAGTTCATTGACTCAATAGGCTAGAGTATTTTGGAGCTACGATCGCCAGCGGACCGTTTACGTCAATGATCTTTGCCACAGACAGATAGAGGAGCGGATGGAAGGGAGGAAGCAGTCTACAGAGACAAATTTCGATTCTACTGTGGGACTATCGCTCACTCGAGGCTTATGAACATGTGTAAGCATATTTTATAGCAACAACACAAAGCAGCAGCTGGGCAACTGTTGAATGGATTTTGCGTGATTTGATTATGTGTATCTTCGCTTCTATCAGCGGATTACGACCATTGACCCATCGCCCTTAGCATTGGAAATTGGGATGCTACTGCTGCTGGGCCACTTTGTCAAAACAAAACTACCCGGAAATAGGTTTTTTTTTGTATATATAAACGTCATAATCGCAACTTGTGATGCTATAAACGAAGTCATTAGTGTTGCTTAATTAAATATGATACGCCAATTGTAGTATATAGTATTCTTGCACCGAATTTTAGTTTTCATTGCTTCGAATTGCTTGACTTTTTTCTTTATAATATACAATTTTACTCATGAGATCTACAGAATTTCGAATACTAAGAAATCCGCAAAGATGCTGATTACTGAATGTATCGTTTATTCTAATCGATTTTTCAAATCGTTTTGTTAGTCTCTCAAGTTTAAATTTTGTAATTCATATCGTGTATAATAATATAATGTATAACTTCATTTAAATGTATTAATTTTCAATACAATCTAACATTTAATTACCATAGAATCATATATAATATATAATTGGTAAACTGTTTTAAATTAAATCTAACTTTTAATTACTATATAATAATAACTTCTACTCCAAGCTGACTCTTATTAAAATAATAATTTCTGGCATATTTTATAGTACCATTTAAATATAGACTTTGACCCACTGTAAGCAAGAGAGTTTGACATTTAGCTCTGTCGGTTCTTTCCCCGGCAACTTGAACTTTTCAGCCGCCAGCCCCAGTGTAGCCGCTGACCTCCAATGCGAAATGTCAATTTAATTATGCAAGTGCACGCAGGAGAACACTAAATCAAAATATGTATAAATAAACACATAATGATGAGTAGTATAACAGCGTCTGCCGCCGCAGCGATGACGTCGTCAATTGGGTCGCCGCCTGGCCGAGGGGCATGCGCGAAAATAAAACACGTGATATTCGACGCGCTGCGAGCCACAGCAGACCGCAAGGGCCACGTCGTGCCGAAACGTGCAGTGCAAGAAGAGAACACAAAGCAAATAACGAAGGAGCGGGCGGCGGCAGGCGGCGTAAGAGATGAAGGCAATAAGCCGCTATGCTGCCTCGCACTTATGTGCATACATACAGAGAATCACGCGATGATGCTTGTTTTTGGGCGTGTGCATCTCGCGAGGAGGAGAGAGCGATAAAAGAGCGAGAGAGAGCGAGAGTATAAACAATGCTTATTTATACTTGTTGTTTCTACAAACACAAGCACATTGCCATAGTATGTGTATATGTGTATGTGTACATACATACATATTCTGGCGTTTGCCTGCGCAGCGCAGTTGAGGAAGTCTTTTCTGATTGATATGTGTGCGCATACATAGATACGCATGTATGTGTGCGTATGTTTGAGTCATATTGCGTCTAGCTTGATCAATCGATAAACCGGTCGGGCGAGAGCTGTGGACTAAATCTAATGACTAAAACAGCGTAAAGACCGATATATACTACTATATGTGTATATATGTATATAGTAACAAACATTTATGTAGAATTATGATCAATTATATTATTATATACATTATATATCTAGGCAAATTTCGCTTTTAGTTGACCTTGAACCTGATGTTATACAAACAAACAAACACACACACACACACCCAGCCGAACACATTAGCGGGCGTGTTAGTTCTGCCAATTGAAATCTGCGACTTTTCCATGAAATTTCAGCGCGAAGAGTGACGCAATGGAATTGAAACAAGTACCGTTAGTCGAGGAAGAGTACAACGTATATGTATGTGTATATGTAAATGTGTGTGTGCGGTATCAGAGTGTTTATGTGACGGCGGCGCCTTTTCAATGTCACATACATGTTCAGGGAAGCTATACGTACGTCTGTCTGTCTGTCTGTCCCACTGACTCACCAGCCGTCGCACCATACGCGCACTTCCTTTCTTGTTCCGTTGCATTTGCTGTTGCTGCTGACATCGCCGTTGCCGTTGCCGCTGCCATTGCAAGTGCCGTTCGATAGTTTCTCACTCATATTTATTTTTGGAATTTTTATTTATTTTCGATTGCAGCGAATCAGACGTTCGAACGATGCATAAAGAGAGGAGTTAACGTTGAATTTCCGATTTATATGTGCATATATGGATGGAATGTATACATATACATGTGCATTCGCTCGCACACACACACACACGCACACCAAAGAATATACCGAACTAATTAAGAGCACATTTATGATTATTATATATACGAAATAGTTTCCAGTGGCGACGACGTGCACAGTTCGAGCGTCGAGTGTTATTTGTGCCGAGTTTTGAATGCGTTCAATATTTTTATTTTGACAGCGCCGTACAGCAGCTACTTAGTTGCTCTGTATGTGTCTGTGTGTGCTTATCAGCGCGCGCTAACGCCTCGGAAATTTCTCAAATGTCTGTCTGAGTGTGTGTGCGCGCGTGTGTGTGTGTAGTTGTGATACTTCTAGTCGCGTCCGTGGACATGTATATCGCGTAATGGACGAACCCTTAAGCCAAAACTAACAGCTGATCGCCAGTGTGACCAGAGCAGCGACAGCGGTGAATGCCCAATTGCCAGTCAGCCCGAACGCCGACATGCCAATTGGCAACTTTTGGAATTAATTGCGTGTTCGTTAAAACTTACATGGCATTTAGCAATTACAGCCTAAATATGGTAAATGCGTGCGTATAAATCCCTGGCGAAACAATGCAAAATACATGAGTTCATGCCGCAAGCGTTGGCTGCCACAGTTCACGATAGCAGCGGACGTGTAAACGCTGCCCGATGCTTCCTCTTCACAGACCGACAAGTGCCGCGATTTGTTGCTCCGCAGTGGAAATTTGTTTTTCGTGCAATTTTGTTTACATAAAAAGGGCCGAAAAGTCGATAGAATAAGGCACGGGAAAATGCGCGGGCACGGCAAAGGCTGCGCCAATCATGTCAGATTCGATTCCGACATTGTTTAGTGGACTGAAACCGGAGAGCTTGACACATTCGCTTATTTAAATTTCACGTGCTAAATTCTGAATTAAATACGATTTGATTATTTGTCGCAGTAGAAATTCTCTTTCTCATTGTTTCGAACTGAACACGCCGCAACACGCGAGCTCGCTGCGCGCATTCAGGAATCAACAGCAACAACAGAAGCTTAGCCTAAGGCACAACAACAACAACACACAAATCGTATCGGATCCCAATCAAACAGAACAACAACAACAACAGCAATAGCAACAACAACAACCACGACCACAACAGCATACCATGTCGAAGCGGGCGACCACAGCGGCAGCTGGCAGCTCCGCCCTCAGCGAGTACGCCGCAGCCGAGGAGCGCCTGCTCGACTTCTTCTCGCCCTCGGGCTCGCCGGCGGCAGCGTACACGGACGCCGTGGAGGCGCGAGCCGGCGTAGATCCCTCCAGGGACAACATAGTGCCGTTCATCTCGGACGACAGCGACATACGCAGTCTACTGTCCGCGTCCGAGGGCAGCTTCAAGGGATTCCGCGAGGCCGGCGATGCCAGCGATGCGGCACACGAGGGTGACAGCTCCGCTGGGGGGGATCAGGCGCTCATCTTCGGTGTCCATCTGAGCAGCGACAACTTCCGTGGCTGTCGCAGCGCCAAGTCCCAGCTGGCAGGTGAGTAGCCATGCTATATGCTATGCTAATCTTCGCTGGCTAAGCCCGTTTTGCATGCTTCCACTTGCAGCCGCACCCGTTGCCCTGCTGGAGGCCAGCACATCCATGGGCTACATGCTAACCAATGGCAGCGAGGAGCATGCGCCGCAGCAGGAGCACAATGTCACGCAGTGTGTCATCTATGAGGAGAACGTGGTGCTGCTGGCCGACGATCAGTGCTGTGAGATCATTGTGCACACGGATCAGGACATTGAACGCACCTTCCTGCTGGGCATGCAGTCCCAGCAGCAGCAGCAGCAGCAGCAACAACAGCAGCAGCAGTTCAATGGTGCCAGCTACGACAGTGACCTGTTGCCAGCCGAGGAGGAGGAGGAGGAGCACGAGGTGCACACGTCGCACGTGTATCTCAGCGATGCTGCGCTTGTGCCGCACCAGCAACAGCTGCAGCTGCTCGACGCCTCCGCCGAGGATGAGGAGGTGCAACAGATAAGCGACTCGTACGTGGACGAGCGTCCCGACATCTGCGAGGTCTACGACCACGAGGTGGAGGAGCACGACGCCGACCAGCAGCCGGCAGATGAGCAGCATGTGCAGGTGTATGCCGCACAGATTCCCGCTGCTCCGGCCATGCCGCATAGCAGCACCACCGAGTTTCCGGTGAGCTCCACATCACGGCCCAATGCCAGCGACTACGATGACTACGACGACGAGCTGGCCACGGCGCCGACAGAGGAGCACTCGCCGTCGCAACAGCAACAGCAGCAGCCACAGCTGCAGGCGCAGACGCAGCCGCAGCCACAGCCACAGACGCAGCCGCGCAAGTATGGCGGCCTGCTGAAGAACACACTCTCCGCGGAGGCAATGGATCGCCGGCTGGCGAGCATCTGCCAGTCGCAGCCGCAGATGAGCGTCAGCGAGAAGCTGGCCAATTGGAACTGTGACCACAACTGCGACGCCGTCGAGGATGTGGAGAACTTCGAGGCGGAGTTCGAGCAGCACGAGGCGGAGCCTGCCATTCAGCCCAAGTTCAGCGAGTTCTACGACACACTGCGGCAGGGATTCACGAAGCTGAAGCACGACTTCCAGCAGGGCGCGCACGAGGATCTGGCCGGGCACAAGCGACTCAACTACAGGCGGCTGCTGCAGCAGGTGCAGCAGCAAGTGCAGCAGCAGGTGGAGGCCGAGCCCATTGTCCTAGACGACGACGACGACGAGGATGACGACGACGGCGGCGATGAGAATGAGGATGATGGTGACGACGATGACTGCATCGAGGTGCAGGTGACTCCGTCCGTGGCCACACTGGTGCCACAGCTGGCGCCCATGTACACACAGGAGACGCAGACCATGCTGGCGCTGTCGCACACCAAGGAGACATCCACGACGGATCTGGGCGAGCAGCAGGTGTCGCCGGCGGAGATGGCGGAGAGCATGGAGCACGACCACGCCATTGAGATCTCGCAGGCTGACACTGAGATGCAGCAGGAGGAGCAGATCGAGGAGCAGCATATGGAGAGCGAGGAGCAGGGCATTCAGTTGACAGAGCTGCAGCAGGAGGATCTGCCCGAAGAGATAGGTAAGTCTCACTCACACACGCTCTCCCTCTCTCTCACACTCGTCTCTCTCTCTCTCTCTCTTTCGCTCAGTGCGCAGCGACAGCCTGGATGAGCACCGGCACTCGCAGATCTACGAGCAGCACGAGTTCTGCAATTATTTGGGCCTCACGGAACTCGCCACGGCCAATGCCGTGGCCAATGCGATGCGCGAGTTGGCCAACAGCACAGTGGCGCGTCGCTCGCTGCGCGTGCGCACACAGCAGCAGCTGGACAGGATGCGCAGCGATGTGCGTGGCAAGCGGCGGCACAGGCAGCGCCAGCAGCAGCTGCAGCTGCAGCTGGAGGAGGACGAGCAGGACACCGATGAGCAGCACAGGCAGCACGAGCAGCAGAAGCTGACCGAGCAGCAGGACAACGAGGAGGAGCGCCACTCCACCTACAGCGAGCGCAGCAGCCTCTCCAGTGGCAATGGGGGCAATCTCGATACAGTGGCACTGCACCAGCAGCAGCAAATGGAGTACTACTACCAGCAGCAGCAAATGTCCGTGGAGAAGGCCTTCGCGAAGGTCTATGCCGCCGCGGCGCCCTCGCAGGACGTGCTGCACGAATCCATGCAGGATCGACTGCGTCTGGCGCGCGAGTCCAAGCCCTCCATATACATTGTCAAGACGCTGACGAACTGCAGCGCGGAGCAGCCGCGCATACCCGCTCCGCCGGCGTTGGACCCGCAGCACCAGCAGCAGCAGCAGCAGTTGGCTGCCAGAAAGCCGGCGAGGGAAAACAGCCTGCCCACCGTCTCCAAGTCGCCGCGCAAGCTGCAGAAGAAGGCCGTGCAGAAGGCCACGCAGCGTGCGACGACGGCCAAGCGGCGTCGCACCACCGCCGGCGGCACGGCGGCGTCTGCGAATGCGACGGCCGCGCCAGAGCGTGAGCTCGTCACGCGCTCGATGAACTCGAAAATGCTGCGCAATCGCAAGGTCAACATGCTCAAGACCTATGAACTCTCCGATGTGGGCGTGGGGCGTGGCAGTAAGCGACTGGCCGGCGGCTCGGCAACATTGGGCGGCAAGAGCAAGAAATCGCCAAAGAAGCCCGAGCCGAAGAGTCGCCACTTCCCCCATCCCGAGCTGGACAAGATCCACGATATGCAGCAGCAGATGCAGCAGACGGCAGCGACGAAGACGGCTACGAAACGCAAGCGCCTGCGCGCCAAGTCCCTGCCAGCAGCACTGAGCAACCAGGAGCCGCCGTCCATACGCGAGGTCACCACGCCGACGGTCAATCCGATGCGGCAACCCAAGCCGGACATGCACGAGTTCATCACGAACGAAGTCATTGTCAGCCCGCCTCTGTACTCGTCCGCGGTGCGTCGCTATGTGAGCACCGTGCGCAAGAATCGCGAGCGCCTGCCCGACGAGCCGCTGGACAACTACGAGCTGTCCGAGACGTATGCGCAGCTGACGCCCCTGTCGCCGCCGCCATCGCAGCGCATGCCGAGCTTCGCGCGGCGTCCGCGCCAAGTGGCCGGCACAGCGGCAGCGGCAGGCGGGGCTCCCGGGGCGCTGGAGCAGAAGCTGCAGCATCACAGTGTGCCGCCCGGCGGCTTTCTGTCCCTCACGCGGCACTCGACGACGCTGCAGAACCCGCTGGCGGGCAAAAACGGCAAGGTGCTCTACGTCTACTACGAGCTGGAGCAACTCATTGTCGTGCAGGAGCGCCTCATCACGTTCTGGAAGTACTCGAAGATCTTCGATCTGCTGCAGCCCAAAACTCCGGCGGAGGGCGCTGCCGGCGGCGAAGCAACCGCCAAGCAGGCACCGAAGTCTGCGCGCAAGCTCTCCGGCGAGTCGGATAAATTCAATGAGAGCCACGGACAGCACTGGGTTTTCCTGGGAGGCACAAGGCGCACGACGAACGGTAAGTACTGGACGAGTTGCCCCTGTGTGCCATCTAATATATATGCTGCATCGATCCTGTCTAGACATTGAGATCGCCGCTCCGTATGGCAATCGCCTGTGCTCGCACAACTCGACGCCCGTCTACATCGAGATGCGCTGCCATCCGCTGGACCACCACAGGCGCGAGTCCAAGCTGCTGTCGCTGTACGTGAATGTGTACTACTACTGCGAGGAGGAGATGCGGCCGAAGATGCACTCGGTGCACCTGGACGCCGTCAACTGGTAAGAGACATTTTGAGGAGTGCGCTCTGCATTGGCAGCCGCATAATACGCCTCTCTCTGTCCCGTACTCCACAGTGAACATCAGCACGTGATCTACACGAGCATCGCGGAGTCGCGGTACTTTGTCATGGCCTGGCAGCAGGAAATCATGATGGGCAAACCGCGCGCGGGTATATGCAAGTACTCGCTGACGCCCACGCTGGACACGCTGGCCAGCATACGGGAGTTCAAGCAGCTGCGCCACGAGCTGCGCCACATCGAGTGCCTGACGGAGGACCGACTGATCGGGTATGGCAAGATGCGCATCACCGTGTGGGATCATCGCAGCGGCGACACGCTGATGAACTACGACTTCGGCATCAAGCTGGGCCACAATCTGGGCGTGATGCACTTGCCCAGCTTCGAGATGGATCAGAACAGCATGCTGGTGTTGTACCAGCACATCAAGGAGGCGCCCAACTGTTCGGAGCTGCGCATCATTGCGTGCGAGCTGTCGCACACGAATCCCACGCACCGCGTGCTCCACGTGCATCGACTGCCATCGCCGCAGTTCGACAGCGACCTGGTGGCCATCAATACGGGCGATCATCTCATCCTGAAGTCGCAGACGGATGACGAGATCTGGATAAGCACGGCGGATCCGCGCCAGCTGACCTACATGGCACCGCAGAACACCCAGAGGTTTTACACTCGACAGAAGTCGCAGATCATCACTGTGACCCCGGACACGCTCACCGTGGACAGCATCACCAATCACATACTGAAGATGGCCTCGCAGCAGCAGCAGCGCCTGCTGATGATGGCCTCCGAGCAGTTGCCCCTGTGCGTGTAGACCGAAATATTCCAAAAGATACCATAAAGCAACAAAACACAAATAACAATAACAAAAAACCATAACAAAACCACAAAAATGCAAAAACAAAAAAAAAAACAAAAAAAAAAAAAATAGTTACGCAGACAGAAACGAAAATTCCCCGTGTTTCTTTATAGCTTCTGGTGAACCATGTGAATTTAGTGATCATCTTTTATATGTTATAGATGTAAATTGCTCGTTTTTAATTTCGATAAAGTTGAAGATAATGTGTTTTAGTTTTAGTTTAAGCCTTAGCCTTAGTCTTAGCTAAGCCGAGCCCAGCGTAAACATGTATATTATACAGATATATATATATATATATCTATAGCTGTACCCTTAAATAACTGATGCTGTTTCCGTCGGAAGGGAAACTGCAACAATCAATCGATCGATCGAACGTACGTACTATATGTATATCCTTATATCATTCGTTGTCTAGGGAGCTAGAAAAATCGCTAGTAAAGACCAGTTGAGTTATTTTCTAATTACGTAGAGTTAAGCATTTTGGAGTCGATAAGCTTTACGTTTACGAAAAATGTCATTATCAGTGCGTATTTTATTTTCTAAAAGAAAAATCAAAACCCTTAGGCTAATGCTAACTTTGTACCATACTAGAGCTCTACAGCCCCGCCGGAGAGCGTGTCATATTGATTAGTTACAAATCGAAACACCAAATCGTACATACTATATATATATATATATATATATATATATAAATATATACAAGAAGGAAACTAAATAAACAATAAATCACAAACTTTATCTGCTCAAACTGTTTGCTCGGGGAGGGGAAGTAAATCAGAGTTTGTTTTGTTTTTGTTGTTGTTTTAATGATGTATTTTAAACGCAATTTGGTATATGAACTAATCAATTTCAACTACACATTCTCTCATTCGTTACAAATACAACATTATGCGCTAATTATAATTAGTTTCATGTTTATATACTAATTATGTACATAAGAGTTACTTACACGCAAGTAAAGTTCATCGTATAAAAATTGTGAAAACGGTTTATGGACTACGAAATACGCACATGGACTATACACACGGGTATATAGCACAATTCTATATGTATATATATATGTGTTTATATCTATGTATAGAGTTCTGTGTATATAGCCTGCTAATCGCTTAGTCACTGCTGCTAGGAAGCTGATAACTAGCCTTGAGAGTTATGCTAAGAATCTGGAAACGAGTCTGGCGACTGCTTTTCTCGTTTATGCTTTAAAGTACAAGAATTTTCGCATGTATGTGGTATATAGACATACATCTGATATAACTTAGGTTAGTAAAATTAGTGAAATGTTTATCGAAAAGCACTTTAGAACTTAAGAAGGCGCCAGCGAATGGCCCGACGATCCCTGATCCCTGAGCGATCACTACAATTCCTTGTCTGGCTTTTTCTTTGGCATCGCCGTCGTCGTCGTCGTCGTTGGCGTCGTCGCCGCTGTCCCCGCTGCTGCTGCTGCCGCTGCTGCAGTCTCGTTCAGACGTGCCTCCTTGGCGAGCTGCCAGCGCTTGAACTCCACCATCTGCATGATGCGCACGCGCAACTGCGGGCGCCGCACAATCGCAGCGGAGAGCTTGGAGAACTCCAGGCTGTACATGAAGACAACGGGTATGACGACATCGTCGGTGCCATCGCCGGACATGGCGAACATCGGTTGCGTCTCGCCGGAAGAGCCAGATACATTATCACAGACAATCAACGCGCTGGCGCCGGCCTTCTGGGCCAGGCGCGCCTTGCTCACGAACGTGCAGTCTCCCCGCTCCGCCACCAGAATCTTGCCGGCCACATTCGCGGCGTTCTGCAGCTGCTCGTCGCAGGCGCGCAGCGGACTGGCCAGCACAATGTCGCCCTCGACGAACTGCTCGCCGATGAGCTCGGGACTGAAGTGCGATGGTCCGGCCATCAGGGCGGTCCAGTCCTGCGCTTGATCATCCAAAGCGTAGGCGACGGCCTGCAAGCGAACGAATAAATTGTCGATTAATCCCAACTGCAATTTAGTACGAATGCCACGCAATCAATCGAATCGAATCTGCTTTAGCATAACAACAATCTTCTCACCATTAAGCGATTCTTTGCCCAAGGCTCATCTAAAGTACGCACCTGCAGTTGTGCCAGCTGATTGAGGCTCTGCATTTTGGTGAGCTCCAGCATTTCCTGCATGAACTGCAGTCCCATTTCGCCCTCCTCCTGGCTCTTGGCCTGCGGGATATATAATTGTATATAGTCTTAAAAATCAAGGCGATGATGTATACAAAATTAGGAGCTGCAAAAGCATGCGATAGTTTCTCTCTAGTTTACAGCAAATTAATAACTAAATATAATCACAACTAAAAGGGAATTTTAGATTGTGCGAATATTTGCATATGTTTTAAGGGCTTTTCCTGCTGTCTATTAAATTATAGCTATACCAGGTTACCAGATTTATTTTAGCTTAGAGACTATTATCTTCAACGAGATATTATTTATTATTATTGGGTGGCACTACAACTCGTTTCGGGTTTTGGCCGACCTCAGCGTCTCCCTCCAGGCGCCTCTGCTCTTCGCGCGCCTCCTCCAATCGGAAATCCCCAGTGTAGTAAGGTTCTCCTCCACTTGGTCCTTCCATCGCAACGAGATATTGAAACCCCTTAAAAAGCTTAATTTCGCCCGATTACTGTCATTAAAGCTATAGTATAAGTAATGCCTTTTTATGAAACTTGGTATATACTATTAAAAGCCAAGTTATGGCGAGCCAACCTAGATTGAGAATGAGCACATGAGATTTATGTTCTCATAGATATGCTCCAACTTTAAAAGATCATAAAATATTTGGTCCAATTATTTTAATTTGAAGAAGCATTTTTGAAAAAGCATTTCGCAAATTGGGTTACGATTCTTTCGAAATGAATAAGCTGGGTCGATAGGTTACGATATATCTCTGCGATATGACTTGTTTCTAAAAGACAAATATAGGTATATCAAGTTTTAAACTGAAACTGATTTGAGGTAGAACAGACGGATGGACGAACAGACAACCAGACATTATAAGAGGTCTGTCCGAAAAGTAGTCTTAAAATTTCCCAAACTGTAGATTTTGATATACCAAGATCAAAAATCAAGTCGGCTACTTTTCGGACAGACCTCGTAGAACTATATACTTAATAATTATAATCATAATTATAAATTATATTAAAAATTATTAATATTATTTGAAAGCTAGATAATACACGATTAATCCAAGCTAAAACTGAAACGCAAACTATCGCTACTATCGTTGCTGTTGCAGCTTCACGTGCATGACAATATGACATAGAAATAAGTATATATAACTGAGAAACAGAAGAAAAGTCCCAGAACGAACAGATGCGAACGCAAAAGTAACTTACATTATAGAAACTATGAAACAGCCGCACCTTGCCTTGGCTGCGGTCCCCTACCGAAACCATGGTGATGCCCATGTCGTAAACAGCTCGCAGATGATCTGCGTTGCTTGCCTGAAAATCCAGGGCACTGAGACGCTTGCCGCTTGTGGTGCGCGGGCACGAGCCCGTAATGAAGTTGCGCAGTGGTTTGCGTACTTTCTCAGGAAAAAGCTTATTGGAACTGGGGCAGGTGCGCATGAAGTCGAGTACGTTGTGCTCGTCCGATTGCCGAAAGCCTGCGAGAAGTAATCGATATTGATATATATATATATCTACTGAAATATATAGTATCTTATTAGCTGCTGCACTCACTAAACGTGGCATTCCCTAGTTGCGCAATGGACAGCGGCAGCAGATGCGCTTCGGTCGTGAACACGAACTCGTCCACATTGATGATGAGATCCTGCGGCTCGGAGAACAACAGAAACAGATACTTGAACGTCTCGGAGAGCACGAACGAGTCCATGCGATCCTCGTGCTTGCCCGTGCGCACATCGTTGACGGCCGCATAGCCACAGGAGACTTTCGCGTACTGCTGCAGCGTCTTCAGCGCCCGCTTGCCCACCTGCAGGTAGTGATGGTCTCCGGTGGCGCGATACAGGAAGTACGTGGACTCAATGAACTCGGGCCGCAGATGATGCTGGCCCCAGTGAATCTGGAAGTCAACGGTCCACGCCTCCGGAATGAGTGTGTGCATCTGCATAACCTGGTAGAGCATCTCGTGCGTCTGCACGGCCGGCTTCAGATCGCCCGAGAGCACCTGCAGGCCCGGCCAGAAGGCCAGCAGTGAGTCCATGAAGTTGCGCGACTTGGCGTGTGGCCGATGCATCAGCACGTCCAGTAGCATGGGTCCCTCGCTGACGTACTTCATCACGGCGTTGTAGTGTCGATTGAAGCGCGCCAGATACTTGTCGTCTCCGAGCAGCACGTACGACTTGAACAGATACTCGTAGTAGCTATCGATGCCGGCGCCGACGCCCGAATCGCGTCGCACCCAGTCGCCGGAGTGAACGTTTAGCACGGTGCCCATTAGGTCGGAGCCGCGATGGCGCAGCTTCCACAGTGCATCCATGGCGGCATGGGCGCGCACCTCGAAGACGGGATCTCCGGTCAGGCGGGAGAGTGCAGCGAACTCGAGCAGTATGGTGCCGGCACAGGCCGTGCACGTCTCCCGCGACTTCTTCAGCTGCGGATCCTTCATGCCCAGACGCAGATTGACGCGCGCATGCGGTATGCCCGTCGTCGTATTGAATGCCGGCAGTAGTCGATAGCCCAGCTCGCGGGCCATCTCCAGCATCTCGCCCTTGTACCAGTGCATCACATCCGCCTGCTTCTGCAGGTACTCGGCCAGTATGTGCGCCGACAGCAGGCCGCCCACCATGCGTATGTTCGTCTCGAACACGGACACAATGATGTCGCTGTCGAACTGCACGTCGCGTATGACCAGCTTGACCGCGTGCTCGAACTCCGCAAAGTCGCCGAGCAGCACCAGCGTGTCCAATGTGTCCACCAGTGTCATGGAGAAGCTGGAATGGAGCAACATTTTAATCACAATCAAATTAAGTAAACAAAGCTTTACCTAACTTAACATTGGCTGTAAGTTAACATAGCACAAACAGTAAGCTAACATTACAGACATACGGCATAATATTAAACATGTTAAATATGCACGTATAACATTGACCTATTTAACAGACTGCTGTTAGTTTACAGAGAGTGATGGAAGCTTAAGCTGCTAATGAGAGGCAAAATCAAAGCTTGACCTACAAAACAAATTGCTGTTAATTTACAGTGTACTACATATATATATTTCTACACCAAATTTAAATTTATTGCACAAATTATAGCCACGGCTATAATTCAAATTTGCAGTAAAAGCTCACAGTACAAACAACTATTATTATTATTAACAGTTAGTTTAGAGTTAAAGCTATTAAACTAACTTACATTATATCATATTTTCTACGACCGACAACTATAATTTGCGAATATTTCTCTTAATACTTATATTGTATACAGATACTTTATATTCTACTACTGTTTTTTAAATAATTCTTGAGCACTTATATTGCAATTTAGTGGACATACTTTTTAATAACTTGAAATTAGAGTAAAATCCGCATTCTCGGCAACTTAAAGGACATATATTTATATAATTTAAATTTAAAGTAAAAATCCACATTCTCAAGCACTTATATCTCTCTTAAGCGGACATACTTTTATATAATTTAAAATTTAAATAAAAATCCACATTCTCGATCTCTCTTAAGCGGACACAGTTTTATATAACTCAAAATTCGAGTAAAAATCCACATATTCGACCACTTATATCTCTCTTAAGCGGACATACTTTTATATAACACAAAATAAAAATAAAAATTCGCATTCTCGAGCACCTAAGCGGAGATTCTGTTATATAACCTTAAATTATAGTTAAAATCCTTATGCTTTTAAGGAAACATTCCTCTATCATTGTTTTTGAAACATTTATCAAGGAATTTAACGTGATTTAAGCGGAGCCACTTTTATATTATTTAAAAAATACGGCAAAAATAAATAAGTAAGATGAATTCCTCATCGCTATAATCTGTCTTTAGAAAATTATTATTTTTTACGCAAACAACAAGTTCTCAAATCGTTTTGACGAAAGAAATACCGAGAGTTTTCACTATAATTTAATCTATTTTATCTCAGACAAGAAAAATATGCACCTTACTGCTACATAGGTCTGTATGTATGTAATTTATAGTTTTAATTGTAATCTAGCTATAAATAATAATATAATAAATAATGTAAAACTTAGAAAAAGAGTTTTAAAAATTCCTAGTAGATAGGCTTCAAGCTTGAGCGTAATTCAATTATAATTTTAACTTTTTAAATTTTGTAAATTTAGCCATAGCAACGCTGCACTTTTTGTACTATATTCAAATTGATCTGCACCACTGTACTCACTTGCCCAGTATGTCGTCCATGTCGCCGCGCGAGGGCGTCACTCCGCGGTAGCGTCCCTTGCAGGAGAGCGGCATCAGCTCGTCGGCGGGGTAGGCGTTCTCCATGTACGCGTTGTACGCATGATAGAACATGTCGCGCGACTCCTCGCTGCAAGATGCAAAACGAAAACATTTCGGTATAATGAAGTTGATCAGGATTCGATGGGTTACCGCAGCTCGGCGCGTTCCTTGTGCGACATGTTCAGCGTGGGAATGGTGCTGGCATCGTCGCCGTGCACGCAGAGGATCAGCAGCGGCAGCGACAGCAGGGACAGCAGCAGCAGCCGCTTTGGCAGCGAAAGCATCGTACACATTACTACGGAACCGCAACCGGAATTGGAACTGGAACTTAATTCCAAGTCGCTAGCTCCAAGTGCAAGCGGCAGCGGGCGCTCCAACTGATTCGTTTTTGGCAGCCACAGTTGATGGTACCTACGACTGCTGTTGTTGTTGTTGTTGCTGCTGTTAGTGCTGCTGCTGTTGCTTGTGACGTTGACCTTCACTTTGAACGTGTTATTTGCTGCTGCTCTTGGCTTTTCGAATTTATCGCATTCTCCGTTTCGCTCGCTTTCAATTTTAAATGAGCGCCTCAATTAACACACTGAAGCGAAGAGAGGGAATATATTTAGTAATATATGCAGGTAAAATACAAATTACAAATTACCCGACAGTTAATTTCTGGTATTTACTTTGCTGCCTGCACTCTTGCCTGCACTCGCGCGTCTGTGATGTATGGTCGTTGGGCAGTGTGCTCTGCATTTTCCTCCCCCGTTAAAGTAGCAACATTCCGAAATGCTTTAGTTTATTTTTAATCTCGTTTGCGTTGCTTCTGCTCCAATAACAAAACACCACGACTGCAAAACGCCTCGCAATCGGCCGAGCTGTCGCCGTGACCGCCAGCTGCCAAGCGTAGTATATGAATATGAGGTGTTGGGGCGATCTTTAGGCGTCTGCTACTGCACACATTCTACGCGGTTGGAATGCGACATGTGTGTAATTGTGGTTACAACTTAATTGCGCTACGCTGGCAGTGACTAAATTGGTTAAATGGCCAGTTCTTATCACTTCTGTGCAGTAAAATTTATTGCAAAAAAGCACCAGTGTTGTAAAAATAGTTGCAGAGTTATACTAATATATCGATAGATATCTAAGCGTATGGTCACCCATGAATTTAATTGCAACGGAATGATACTTTCAATTTGTGTATTATTAATATTTGTACGGGGAATATTGTTTTAGATTCTATGCTTGCTGCTTTTAATTACTTCTAATTTATATATATTTATATTTTCCGACCAAAATTAACGTTTGTCTATCCTCATATAATATTATGCTTAACAATTTTATAATTAATTGAATTATTATCGAAATTGTTTTGAATAAATAAGTGCTTAAGAAACCCATACTCTCTCCGTTTATTATTATTTTAGGCTACTACGCTTTGACAGTGTTGGCAAACACACAAACTTAAGCTTGACTGGCCTATCGATAGATTTTAAAATGCTGTTATTAGCGCTAAATGCACTGTTGCCACGAAACAGTGCTGCCAACTCGTCCAACTACAGCTGTTCTGGGATACCGCGCATTTTATTTAAACAATAATCAAAAATGGTAAATATAGCAGAGAATTGGTGCAATGATATAAAATATTTACATTTGCAGCGTCGCAGCTTGGCGCCCAGCCAAAGATTCGGTATACGCATCAAAGCTAAGGATGCATTTACATCGCCCTTGCTGAAGAAGAACAAGCGCGCCTGCCAGCAGGAGCTGGAGAAGCGCCAGAGCGCTCTGCGAGATGCCACCAACAGCGTGGAGCTGCCGCTGCCGCTGCCGCTGCCCATACGCTTCACAGCGCACAGCGAGTACGAACAGGCCATAGCCAAGGTACTGTCGCGCAAGTTCAAGGTGCCCATAGCCAATTATGTGCCCGACTACGGCGGCAATCGCTCCCTGGGCGTGCGGCGGTCCATAGTTCGACGCGCGCTGCACGATCCGCAGGCCTGCAACGCGCTCGTTCTGTATGCTCCGCCCGAGTACACGGAGCACGAGCGCATGGCCATGGATCCGAGCAAGCTGCAGGTGCACGTCGTCGTCGATCCGCTGCTGAGCAACGTGCTGCGTCCGCATCAGCGCGAGGGCGTGCGCTTCATGTACGAGTGCGTGGAGGGGAGGCGTGGCAACTTCAACGGCTGCATCATGGCCGACGAGATGGGGCTGGGCAAGACGCTGCAGTGCGTGACGCTGACCTGGACACTGCTGCGCCAGGGTCCCGACTGCAAGCCGACCATCTCGAAGGCGATTGTGGTGTCGCCCTCGTCGCTGGTCAAGAACTGGGAGAAGGAGTTCACCAAGTGGCTGCACGGCCGCATGCACTGCCTGGCCATGGAGGGCGGCTCCAAGGAGGACACCACGCGCGCCCTCGAACAGTTCGCCATGAACACGGCGACGCGCTGCGGCACGCCGGTGCTCCTCATCAGCTACGAGACGTTCCGGCTGTATGCGCACATTCTGTGCAAAACCGAAGTGGGCATGGTCATCTGCGATGAGGGTCATCGCCTGAAGAACAGCGACAATCTCACCTACCAGGCGCTAATGGGCCTGCGGACTAAGCGGCGTGTCCTGCTCTCCGGCACGCCCATACAGAACGATCTGACCGAGTACTTCAGCCTGGTGAACTTCGTCAATCCGGAGATGCTGGGCACGGGCGCGGACTTCAAGCGCAACTTCGAGAACGCCATACTGCGCGGCCAGAATGCCGACTCCACGGACGCCGAACGCGAGCGGGCGCTGCAGAAGACGCAGGAGCTCGTCGGCCTGGTCAATCAGTGCATCATACGACGCACCAATCAGATACTGACCAAATACCTGCCCGTCAAGTTCGAGATGGTCGTTTGCGCCAGACTCACTACCGTGCAGCTGCAGCTCTACACGAACTTCCTCAAGTCGGATCAGGTGCGGCGCAGCCTGGCGGGTGAGTGCTTGACATACTCCAAGCAAGAAGAAGAAACACTCGAGTGTTCCTATCGTCCACAGATTGCGGTGAGAAGACGCCACTGACGGCTCTGTCCGACATCACCACACTGAAGAAGCTGTGCAACCATCCGGATCTCATCTACGAGAAGCTGGCCGCCCGCGAGAAGGGCTTCGAGCACTCGCAGAACATTCTGCCGCCCAACTACAAGCCCAAGTAACTAGAGCTGAATATGCCTGAAGTGCACCTGGTTACACAATTGTGGCTTCTCTTACAGCGATGTCAATCCGGAGCTGAGCGGCAAGTTCATGCTGCTGGACTTCATGCTGGCCTCCATACGGGCCAACGGCGACGACAAGGTGGTGCTCATCTCGAACTACACGCAGACGCTGGATCTGTTCGAGCAGCTGGCGCGCAAACGCCGCTACAGCTATGTGCGGCTCGACGGCACCATGACGATCAAGAAGCGCTCCAAGGTGGTGGACAGATTCAATGATCCCAGCTCGGATTGCTTTCTCTTCATGCTGAGCAGCAAGGCCGGCGGCTGTGGCCTGAATCTGATTGGTGCCAATCGCCTGTTCATGTTCGATCCCGACTGGAATCCGGCCAACGACGAGCAGGCCATGGCGCGTGTCTGGCGCGACGGGCAGAAGAAGCCCTGCTATATCTATCGCCTGGTGGCCGTAAGTCTGCTGTGCTAGATAACATAACATTGGTATTATTGATCCATGTGCTGCTTCCAGAGCGGCTCCATTGAGGAGAAGATACTGCAGCGGCAGACGCACAAGAAGTCGCTGTCCAGCACCATTATCGACAACAACGAGTCGGCGGAGAAGCACTTCACGCGTGACGATCTCAAGGATCTGTTCAGCTTCGAGGCCAACGTGCTGTCGGACACGCATAGCAAGTGAGTCGCTGGAGAGTGGAAGCATTAGCAGCTTCTTGTAACTTATTATATACTTCGCCTGCAGGCTCAAGTGCAAGCGCTGCTTCCAGGACGTGCAGCGTCAAGCGCCGCCGGAGAACACGGACTGCACCTCGCATCTGTCGCAGTGGTTCCACTGCTCCAACAATCGCGGACTGCCCGACACTGTGCTCTCCGAGGCGTGGACGGCGAGCAAGTGCGTCTCCTTTGTGTTCCATCATCGGTCGCAGGGCGAAGCCAAGTCCAGTGCAGCTATTCCAGCTGAGGGCGCCGAGGAGACGGAGCAGTCGCCAAAGCAACGAAAAGCGAAAAGTACCAACGATGACGACGATTCCGACTATGAGCTGGACGACAGCGCGGACGGAGATTTCATGGGATTCTGAGCGTGCCACAGTTTAATAATATAATTTATTGTTATTTTTGCATACGCGGAACCTGATTTAGTAGTTGTAAGGCTAACCTAAAGCTATAATTCATTCATTGATCGTTAACAATTAGCCTAGGCCTAGCATAGTTTAACATTTAAAATATGGAACCCAAAGCGCGCCATATTCGCAAGCTTATAAAGAAATCCATATATATATATATTATTTATAGTAGTATACCAACGCAGTGTTAACACAGTCAATCGAACACTTTTGTATATATACTTGTCTGTATGTAGCCGGCAGGCTAGACATCTATTATCTTATGCTCCAGCTCCACCCAGACGTTGCTCTTCTCCGGCGGCTTCTGGAGCGGCGACGGCTGCTGCTGTAGCTCGAATAAGAATGCTCCGATGCTTTGGTAATAACTGTAATAATAATATAATATATATATATAATGCAAAGTAGTGGTTTCAATTCAGTCTGCTCGACTTACCCGTCTACTATCCAGGTGTCGTTGTGAGATCCTCCCGGGAATTCCAGCATACGCTTCTGTTCGCTACCGCATGCGGTATACAAGGCACGCATCATACGCGGTGGCACTAGGTTATCCGCAAGGCCCGATATAAATAGAAAAGGCACCGAGCTCTTGCTTATCTTGCTGAGTGAGTGATACTGTGTACGCAGACGATATGCATTAGCATTTGTAGCGCAGTAGAGTACCCTTCTCTCCTGTGACTCACCTTATTTTTATATAGAAGATTTGGTATATATTTCACAGACGGATGCACCAGCTCCACTGCCATGTCGCGAATGCTCGTGAAGGTGTTCTCCACAATGGCGCACATGAGCTTCTGACCGTAGACAGTGTCGGCAGCCACATCGATGACCACGGCGCCGCCCAGCGAGCGACCAAAGAGTATCAGCTGCGTGTGGTCCAGATCGTGGCGGGTGTGCAGGTAATCGATGGCGGCACGGGCATCTGTCACCAGGCCACGCTCCGAGGGCACACCCGTGGAGAGGCCGTAGCCGCGATACTCCACCATCAGTATGTTGCAGTGCAGATGGTGGTAGATACCCCACACCTGGAACGAGTGAGGCTATTGCAGTGCAAGGCAATCCGACTGCAGGCAAAGTATTACTCACATTCTGCATGCGATGCCCCATGTTGCCGGCATTGCCGTGGAAATAGAGCAGCGTGGGCACCGTCTTGCAGCGCTCCTCGGGCTGGCTGATCCAGAAGGCGTGCAGCGTCACGTCGTCCGGCGTCTTGATGCTGACGGTCAGGTGCGGCAGGTTGTGCATGGTCGGGATGGGTATGTAAATGCGGGAGTTCGTTGGCAAGTCCGGATGGTACAGCAGCAGGTCCTGTGCATTGTAGAAGATCACTGCAAGCAGGCGATATTAACTTATGTTCGACTCTGAAGAATGTCAATAAAGCTCTCTACGTACGTAGCACAATGGCCCCCAGCAGCGTCAGCGTCATGTAACCCCCATAGAAGTAGTAGAAAATGAAGAATAGTAGAAATGCGCCCACAATGCCCACGCCCACGCCACGAGACTTGGGCAGCGCTATGCCCACTTCTTTCATGTTGAACTCGTGCTCGACTCTACGCAGATGCTACATGCTGCTATTCACGCATTTTATTGGCAATTAAGAACACAAATATTGAGGAAACAGAGCGTAGACGCACGTAGCTGGCGTAGTTGTCGCGGAACTGCCAACTCGCGCAACTGTAATGCTGCACATTTGGCGGCTTGGCAACGCTGCCAAATCAGCTGATAGTGGCCCGCGCGTCAGATGTGTAATGCCAGGCCAGGCAGCTTGAGCCAAAAATAGCCGTAACAGATATGATTAGCTGCTTGAGAATCTAAATATATACAATAAATATATATAAATATACTTTTTACATTCAATACTTTTTAATTTAACTGTACGACTATTAAATGAAATTCTAAAAATTAATTGTTTTATGATGAAACAATTGACGATACATATAGAAATTGGAGCACGATTTGCTAACGTCATTGAGCTAGCTGAAAAATAGCTTAGTTGACAGCTCCGACCCACAGTACGCCGTTCCTATCGATTATTGATTCCCGAGAGAGCAACTCTATATTATCGATAGCACATGCCTGCAATGCAACACTGCCTAAAAACAAAATGGCGTATTTTTTACTGTAGACTCAAGACGACGTGAACATCTTTTGTGTGGTTGGATGAAAACTGCATTTAAAAACAAGTGTCTCACATATAAAACACAACATAAACATTCGCCAATTGCCGTTAACAAGTGTATTGCATGTTTAATGAGCGCTACAAGGCTACCACGAAAATATAATGAGCCAGGTAAGTAGGCCTTGAAAAAGTTGTGACAGTGAACGTCGTGTAAGAGAGAACATAAAAATAACAAGAAAACTATGAATTTTTTCAATCACTCGAAACAAGGCGATATCAATCAGTTGAATTCGAGTCGTCGTGTGAGTATTATTGTAAAAAACTGTGTTTTATCAAATTCCTACGCCAGTTTAGTGGGTGTGGCAGGTACCAGTCACGAAATCGAGGCTCCCCAAAGAGGGGGGAGCCGTTTGAGACTTCCCTTCACTTTACACAGCAAATGAATTCGCCAGCCAAAGCGGCATTTGTGCCTTAAAAGTGCCAAAATATCATGGAATCCAATAGTGTTTCACATTTCTCACAACGTCAAGCGATGCCCCAGGATTCTACGTGGCAGCTAGTGCTAAAATTTTCAAAATCCATTGGGTACCCATTTTCATAAATTTCGTTTGAAATTGGGCATTTCGGTTTGTTTTCATTGAATGCTGCATCGAAAATGCATTAAAATTCACCAAATTGATCTAATTCCAGTGGCAATTGAAAATTTTCATCGATTACGTAATCACATTTTGCCAGGTACAAAGTTTTCCTCGTGCTCAAATCCATGGATTCTGGGCCAATTTCCACGGATTTCCAGCCCGCCAAAAAGCAATATACTAAGAATTTGGCCTGTTTTCATCAACATTTTGTATAATAATTGTTTTCTTATAACTTGTACATGGTGATTTTAAACAAATTTGTGCTTTTTGACCGAGAAAACTGCATTAGAAGCCTCTAATCCTCGTATATTTAAGGAAATTCCCGGTGTTTCTGGCCAGGATTGCATAAAAAGTGGTATATCTCGCGTTTCCGGGTAGTGTGCCCACGTACCGACGTCGGACAATCGTCATGTAACCAATTTTGCATAATATCCAACTGAATTGTCTCTTTGAAGCGCTATATAATGCATTTCTGGAGAGGATTGGCTGCATACTAGCGGTCTACAGCTACGTGAAGTGTTCCAACAAATGACATTCCATTCTTTGATCTTCTCAACGGCGAAAACTTTGTATGCTCCATTCAAACTAAGTGATTTCGAAGTAATTTTAATGGTTTTAGCTGTTTTCCTATTGCTGGCCAGGATTAGGCGCGTTTTTGTTGGCTTTTATTGTTCAAAAACTACAGATTTGTTTTCCAAACATGGGGCAGCAATGTGATACTTCGTCTTGCGAGATCAGAAAGGAATAATGCAACGAAAACGCTTGGATTGACCAGAAATGTTACCCATGAAAAGCTGGACAGGATCACGCACTAACTGAGTCATTCTATAATTAGTTTCATCTGTCTAACCTTCGCCACCGATGATGGAACCTATAAACTAACCAGAACTCAAACTTATCGCCAAGAAACGCGAAGACAATTGGAAATTCTTGCAAATTCTGGCCAGGATTACTTGGTCCTTGTGTGATTTCGTTATGTGATTACAATATGTCAAGCAATATGCTGTTGAAATCCTACAATTGTTAAGTAACGGTCAAGTTAACCGAGCTAAAAGATAAAGCCGTATGAGAGTTTCGTGCCACTTAAAGAATTTTATTGCAAAACCGAGAAACGTTCTAAAATACGGTGCATATTGTTACTAAAAGAAAACTATTGACATTCTGGTTTATGGTATTGGTTTCATTTTAGAAATATATACTATCATTTCGCGATGTTTCTCAAAGATTAAAGATCAAGTATTCTTTCTTTAGAAGTTTTCAAAACAATATTCTAAAAAGTATTTAGGTTCGGTTCACGTAGTAACGTTCTAATATACCGTGCATATTTGCATTAAATGAGTGGTTAGGTGTAGCAGTAATTTTATAAAACAAGATACACAAAAAGAAATGATTCCTTTAGAAGCTTCCTAAATAAAGCTTGGGCACGGATAAATTTTAATTAATCCAAATAATTTCAACTATTACCGTAGCATATTCATGAAGTCCCCTATATCAGCAATAATAATCACAATTTTATTTAAATAAATAATGGAATCTGTGCGCGCATAAACGTTTGAAAGTTTTTATATTTCTGTGTTTTTTTTTTATGTTCTACGAACTGGTTCCCATTTCTTTTGCTCCTGTTCCTTACCATATTAAATTGATGATCGTTGTTTATTGTTTCTATGCAGGCACTCAATGAATCGTCGCATAGTATAGGCTCAGACGAACAAGATGACACACGCGAAGAGGCCAGTGGCAGTGGCAGCGGTAGCGGAAGTGGCTCCTCCGGTTCCGATTCCGATTCGGACAGTTCCTCAGGCAATTCAAGCGATGGACGCAGCTCTCCGGAGCCAACAGTTGCCAAATCGTTGCCGTTGGCGCCGGTACCGGTTGCCGGCTTTCCACCAACAGCAGCAGCCGCACAGGCGGATACAAAAACGAATGGCTTTACGGATGGGAACGAGGACGATAGCTCCAGTGGTTCCAGTGCCAGTGACTCTGATTCAGAACCAGAGGCCGAAGGCCAACAACCAGACAGAACAAACAACCATAACAATAGTAAACTGCACACGAGTAGTAGCAGCAGCTCCTCAGGTACCTCTGCTGCGACACTTCCAAAGGCGGCTGGCGAGGATGGGGGTGACAACGACGACGATGACGACGACGATGATGATGATGATGATGATGACGACGAGGGGGAGAAACCGCCCCAACAATCGCAGGCCGCCAGCGAAGCCAGCGCCGATGAAGACGATGATGCCAGTGATAGCTCTGCCAACGCCTCGCCAACATCCTCCAGTAGTAGTAGCAGCAGCAGCGTAAGTTCATTACCATAGCTGACTGCTCCAATAGCATCCTAAAGATTTGCTCTAACATTTCGACGACTCGATAGGAGGATGAAGAGGATGATTACAGGCCTAAGCGATCTACGCGACAGCCGCGCAAAGCGCCGCCGGTTGCATCTGACAAGTCGAAACGATCACAACCTACCAAAAAGAAAAAGAAACAAACGTAAGTTTTCGAAAGATTTTATTAATTTCCATTAGTTACATACATTTAAGTATCTGAGCTATTAAGAATATTCAATTATGAGTTTTTTTTGCTGGGAAAGTAGCTATTTGTTAAGTAACTATTATCTGGGAGCTTCTATAGCATCTACCTTTTTTTATACTCCCTCGCAGCTGGGACTCTGACGAGAGTGATGAGAGCGACGATGCTGACAGCGATGAGGCGCCATTTGGTGCACAACAAAAGCGCAAGTGCAACGTGCGTACCAACAAACAGTCACAACAGCAACATCATCAGCAGCAGCAGCGGCGCCGCGTGAAATCCTTTAGCTCGGATGAGAGCGACGATGATGATGCTAGCAAACGGTAAGTTCAACTCGGTTTGGTTCTCTTCTATTACTTGCTAAATTGTTGGTCTATTTGTGTATTGATTTCAGGTGCGCAACGCGTCGTACCGCTGCAGCTGTTAGTTATAAGGAAGCCTCTGAGGATGAAGCCACAGACTCTGAAGATCTGCTGGAGTTCGAGTATGATGAGAGCCAGGCGGCGGCAAACGCAGCAGCTGCCGAGGAGGAAGAGAAGTGCGAGACGATTGAGCGCATTCTGCAACAGCGTGTGGGCAAAAAGGGATGCACGGGCAATCAGACAACGATCTATGCCATCGAGGAAAACGGCTGTGATCCGAACGCAGGCTTCGAAGATGCCACAGAGTCGGATCCGTCCGCGGAGGTGCAATATCTTATAAAATGGAAGGGCTGGAGCTACATACACAATACCTGGGAGTCGGAGGGGACGTTGCGCGACATGAAAGCCAAAGGCATGAAAAAGTTGGATAACTTCATCAAGAAGGAACAAGAGTCGGCGTGTTGGCGTCGTTATGCCGGACCGGAGGATATAGATTACTTTGAGTGCCAGCAGGAGTTGCAGCATGATTTGCTGAAATCGTACAACAATGTTGACAGAATTATTGCCTGCGGCACGAAGCCCGACGATGGCAGCGAGGAGTACCTGTGTAAATGGCAATCTTTGCCCTATGCAGAATCCACCTGGGAAGATTCCAATCTGGTGCTGCGCAAATGGAAACGCTGCGTGGAACAATTCACGGAGAGAGAGAACTCCAAATGCACGCCTTCGCGTCATTGTCGTCTGATCAAATATCGTCCGAAGTTTTCGCGCATCAAGACGCAACCAGAATTTCTCGGGGAAGGTCTCACCCTGCGGGACTATCAAATGGACGGGCTCAACTGGCTGCTGCACTCGTGGTGCAAGGAGAACTCGGTTATATTGGCCGATGAGATGGGTCTGGGCAAGACCATACAGACCATATGCTTTCTCTATGCGCTCTTCAAGCTACACCATCTGTTCGGACCGTTCCTCTGTGTCGTTCCACTTAGCACAATGACCGCCTGGCAGCGGGAATTCGATTTGTGGGCTCCAGACATGAATGTGGTCACATATCTGGGAGACGTCAAGTCCCGTGAGCTCATCCAACAGTATGAGTGGCAGTTTGAGGGCTCGAAAAGACTGAAATTCAACTGTATCCTAACCACCTACGAGATTGTCCTCAAGGATAAACAGTTTCTGGGTACATTGCAGTGGGCTGCACTTTTGGTGGACGAGGCGCATCGTCTGAAGAACGATGATTCGCTGTTGTATAAATCTCTCAAGGAGTTCGAAACAAATCATCGACTGCTCATTACGGGTACACCCCTGCAGAACTCGTTGAAGGAACTGTGGGCCCTGCTGCACTTCATCATGCCAGAGAAGTTCGATACGTGGGAAAATTTCGAGCTGCAGCATGGCAATGCCGAGGACAAAGGCTATACGCGTTTGCATCAGCAGCTAGAGCCATATATACTGCGTCGTGTGAAAAAGGATGTGGAAAAGTCGCTGCCAGCCAAAGTAGAACAGATCCTGCGTGTGGAGATGACGTCGCTCCAGAAGCAATATTACAAATGGATCCTAACCAAGAACTTTGATGCGTTACGCAAGGGTAAACGTGGTTCGACCTCAACGTTCCTTAACATTGTAATCGAGCTGAAGAAGTGCTGCAATCATGCCGCTCTCATTCGGCCCTCGGAGTTCGAGCTGCTCGGCCTGCAACAGGACGAAGCACTGCAGATGCTGCTCAAGGGCTCCGGCAAGCTGGTGCTGCTGGATAAGCTGCTGTGTCGACTCAAAGAGACGGGACACCGTGTGCTCATCTTTTCCCAGATGGTGCGCATGCTCGACGTTCTAGCAGATTATCTGCAGAAACGTCACTTCCCTTTCCAGCGTCTGGACGGCAGCATCAAAGGAGAGATGCGTCGTCAGGCATTGGATCACTTCAATGCGGAGGGAAGTCAAGATTTCTGCTTCCTGCTGTCGACACGCGCCGGCGGCTTAGGTATTAATTTGGCCACAGCGGACACGGTCATTATATTTGACTCGGATTGGAATCCTCAGAATGATTTGCAGGCGCAGGCGCGTGCCCATCGCATTGGCCAAAAGAATCAGGTGAACATCTATCGTCTAGTCACAGCACGTTCGGTTGAAGAGCAAATTGTCGAGCGGGCCAAGCAGAAAATGGTACTGGATCATCTGGTTATTCAACGCATGGACACCACGGGTCGCACGGTGCTGGATAAAAGCGGGAATGGTCATTCGTCCAACTCGAATCCCTTCAACAAAGATGACTTGTCAGCCATACTTAAGTTCGGGGCCGAGGAGCTGTTCAAAGACGAACAAGAGCATGAGGAGGAACTTGTCTGCGACATCGATGAGATTCTGCGTCGTGCCGAGACGCGTAACGAGGACCCTGAGATGCCGGGCGATGATCTACTCTCGGCGTTTAAGGTAGCCAGTGTTGCGGCATTCCAGGAGGAGGAGCCAAACGAGATGGGCAAGGATCAGCACGCCAATGACGATGAGGATGATAGCAAGGACTGGGACGATATCATACCTGAGGACTTCCGCAAGGTGGTTGAGGATAAGGAGCGTGCCAAGGAAATGGAGGACTTGTACCTGCCGCCGCGACGAAAAACCGCCGCGGCAACTAAGAACGATGCCGGCAAGCGAGGCGGTGCCTCCTCCAAGGGGGGAGCTCGAGCCTCCAAGCAGGGCGACGACTCAGCCGATTCGGATTATGAGCTGGGCTCCGATGCCAGCGGCAATGGCGGCGACGACAATGCTCGGCAGCGCAAACGTGGTCGCCCGGCAATGAAGGAGAAGATCAATGGATTCACGGATGCGGAACTGCGTCGCTTCATTCGCAGCTACAAGAAGTTCCCAACGCCGTTGCAGCGACTAGAGGCGATTGCCTGCGATGCGGAGCTGCAGGAGAAACCGCTGGCCGAACTCAAGCGGATCGGTCAAATGCTGCACGATCGTTGTGTGCAGTTTTTAGATGAGCACAAGGAGGAAGAATCGAAGACTGTCAAAGAAGAACAACAGCAGGAGGGAGGAGGCAACAGCAAGCAGCGCCGGCCGCGGGCTACCTACTCGGTGAAGCTGGGCGGTGTCTCATTCAATGCCAAGACGCTGCTGGCATGCGAGGAGGAGTTGCAGCCTCTGAATGAACTGATGCCCAACACAGAGCACGCTCGGGAGCAATGGACATTCAACATTAAGACGCGCTCGCCCAACTTCGACGTGGACTGGAGCACCGAGGAGGATACCCATCTGTTGCGTGGCATTTATCAGTACGGCATAGGCTCGTGGGAGCAGATGAAGTTGGATCCGCGGCTGAAGCTGGGCGAGAAGATACTGCTCAACGATACACGCAAGCCGCAGGCCAAGCATTTACAGTCCCGTGCCGAATACCTGCTCAAGATCATCAAGAAGAACGTGGAGCTCACGAAGGGCGATCAGCGACGCCAGCGCCGTCCGCGCAAGCTGAAGACCAGCATCAGCTTAAGCACGACGTCGGCAGGCACACCGCAGCGTCGTGACGCTGCAGCCGGCGAGGACGGCAGCAACGTCCCACTGACAGCCGATGGTAGCACTGCCAGGCAGGGCACAGATGGCGCCAGTCAAGTTGCCGCCTCGCCAGCTGCGTCGGCCGCCACGGCGTCTGCTGCCACGGAAAATGCCAGCTCGGGCCAGAAGAAGAAGAAGTCGAAGTCGACGCGCAGCAAGAAGACAAGTGCCTCCGACAACAATGGCAACAAGCCGATGCACTTCACCGCCAACAATGAGCCGCGCGCTCTTGAGGTTCTTGGCGATCTGGATCCCAGCATTTTCAACGAATGCAAGGAGAAGATGCGTCCGGTGAAGAAGGCTCTCAAGGCGCTGGATCAACCCGATCTTAGTTTGTCCGATCAGGATCAATTGCAGCATACGCGCGACTGTTTGCTGCAGATCGGGCGACAGATTGATGTGTGCCTGAAGCCGTACGGCGACTCCGAGAAGAAGGAGTGGCGCAGTAATCTCTGGTATTTCGTCTCCAAGTTCACGGAACTGGATGCCAAGCGTCTCTTCAAGATCTACAAGCATGCGCTCAAGCAGCAGACACAGGCAGACAATCCCACAGACGCCAAGGATGCAGGCACCGCCGACGGCGGCAGCAAATCGAAGAGATCTCGCGTTGAGAACGGCGCCGCTGTCGTCGAAAAGGAGAAGGAACGCGACAAGAGTGGCAAGAAGAAGAAGAAGGATAAGGACAAGGAGCGCGAGGCACGCTACTCCGGTGGCGGTGCAGCGTCAGAGGAAAAATCCGCCCGCCGTCAGTTTGCCAACGACTCGCCGCTGAAGCGAAAGCGTGATGAGAACGATGCGGAGGCGGGAAGTGGCCTGGGCATGACCAACGCCATCAGCGACAACCTGAAGTCCATGTCCTTCAAGCGTCTCAACACGGACAACTCACGGCACGGCAGTCACGAGGAGCAGCAGCGCAAGAAGCATCATCGTCCCACCGATGACTACTATGCAGGCGGTGCCGGAGGTCCTTCTGGCGGCTATGAGGGCAGTAGCAGTGGACGCCGTCCTGGTCTCAATTCACCGTCAACGAGGCGCTTCGAGCCGCCGCCCGCGTCCTCGGCCTACGCAGCGGACATGGATCATTGGCATGCGCGTGACCGGTAAGAAACGCATAGAGCATAGGCTATATAAATTGTAAGATACTGAATTAATTAATTTTAATTACTTTCAGCTATAGCTTTGACTATAAGCGCGAGCGTTACGATCCCTCAATTTACGCGCGCAGCAGTGGAGGAGGTGGTGCGGCGCCTGGTGGTTACCATCGTGATCATCGCGAGCGCGATCGTGAGCGACGGCCAGACAAGCGCAGGTACTATAATTTATATCTTTATAGCATAATATGAGGAACTCCTTTGTTCTTTCTGATTATTGCAAATTGTAATCGATGACTCAAATATGCTTATCGATAGGTTTTTTGAGCTGATCGTAAGGGTTGTCTACCACAGGAGTTGCATTATTATATTTTATTATCGGTTGATCGATAGGTTTTCTTCTAGAGCTGCCACACTGATAAATTTGTGTGCAGTGTTGCCACCCAATACGATTAGTTCTCATTTATTTTGGGGGAAAGTACAGAAGAGGTTTCGCTAAATAACATGTTTTAATTCTATTTCGTTCTGTTCTCTTGTAGATATCCCTCCGCCATGGCGACGCACGCCTACTCAAGCCACTACCTGCCGAACAGATACTATTTGCCAAATGGCATGGTGTCAGGACTGCCGCCGCCGCCGGCAGGCTATCGGGGCGAGCCCCGAAGCTACTCGGTGATGCCGCGCGACTATCCCGCTGACTACAGGTGCAGCGAGTACGAGCGACGCACGCAGACATGAGGAGTGTCGTCCGAATCGGCTTTTGTATATACTATATGCTATATATAGGCTAGGCTAGTTTTAAGCTTGGCTGTGGTGTCTGTGTCGGGCGCTGCAAATTGTTTATCCAAAATCCGTAACGATCTTGACACAACGCATATGCAACACACACACACACACACGCACACCATACACACAAACACACACATGAGCCACACACAGATACAGATTAGTTACGATACATAGCTAAACGTATGTACAAGTAATATATAGCAGCTATTTATAAATTGTACTGTAAATTTAAATTATATTTATGTATATATATATATATATATCTATGTGGATGTGTATGTATGTACATATATATATACATATACTAATATAAAATGACCGCAGATTGTGTAAGTGGCGGCGTTTCAGGCAAAACAAAAGCAAAACGAAAGAGAGAAATAAATCACGTAAATAAGCTAATTTAACAATTTCCCCCTTGTATAAAGCATAGGCTTTAAGTTCTGTTCAATACGATTTTTATACTGTACAGTTAATTATGGGCCAATGCCAATCTACCAAGTCTCTTGAAAGCTTTTAATATAACAACAAATTCTCACTATATATATTAATAATAATTAGAACACACACACACAATGAAAACAATTGATTATATTATGATTATCAAAAAGTAAATACAAAACAAACAAAGAAAATTCTTTGCGTTGCAATTTGCTTACTATTTTATATATAAATATGTATATATATATATATATGGCTGCCTGATCACTACAGACTTGACGTATTCAAATAACTGATAGAAGTTTGGTTTTTAAATTATTGGTTAACATATATTATTTATGTGGGTATCTTATTCCCTATGGATGCCAGTTGAAAGCAGGTGGAAAAAGAGATTGCAAAAATAATAATTATATCTCAGTATATGTTGGAACATACGAAGTATAGACCAAATTCCATTCCATTGTAAGTATATAGATTTATTGAATTGGTTTAGGCGACATTGAACGTACATAGAGGAGGGTCTCGGTGTGTGCAGACTGCAGCTGACAACGAGAGCTCGTGAGATTACATAGAATAAAATTACATAGGTACATACGTATTCGTACTAGGTTCATAGGTATTACAAGCTAACGGAAGGCTACGATGGCTCTTCGCTTGGCTCGGAGCCGCTTTGGAAATGTTTCGTTACAAATTCGATGTTGAGTCTGTGTCATGTGTGGGTTGTTGCTTTTGGTCGTTGCTTCTCTCTCCATTCTCATTCCATTTCAATACATAAATCTTTCGATGTGTTCGAATTCAGATCCCGCGCCGTCGCTGGCCCATCGAAATCCCTGGAGTTACGCTCGAGCGCAAAGGTGGTATAATATGGCGTTGGATGCACTCCGGGAATCGACTGGCATTCGCTTGAGTCCGGCGAGGGAGCATCAATGAAGAAGTCTGTGGAGAGCAGAAACGAGTATTATTTTGGAATAGTGTTTATAATTAGCATGCATGAAGGATATGAGTACCTGATAATGATATGCATTTTGTGATTATACCAATGATTTACTTAGTGTGCGTGTGTGATTGCGCTAAAAAGCGACATCGTGTAGTTCGGGTGTGGTGGGCATTATTTGCACTGTAAGAAAATGATGATGATGATGATGATGATGAGGAGAAGGTGTCGTTTGTTGCGGCCATAGTGGAGCAGTGATTTGTGATGCTGTCCACTGATACTAACCGGACTCAACGCCATTCCATTCACTGACGACGGCATTGTGCGAGTGCTGCTGCCGCGGATTGGGATGATCCTCGACGGAGCCTTCGTACAGCTGCAGATCCGTCGCCAGTTCACCGTGCTCCGTCATATCGTCGAAGTCGAAGATTTCGGTCACCTTGACGTGGTTCGTGCTGTTGTCCGTGTAGTAGTAGGCGTACAGAGCATCGTTGTGCGTGCTCATCTTGAGCACATGCTCGAAGTTGTCGACATCGACGTTGAGCGGCGTGGCACCACTGCAAGCAAAAGAAATAAAAACTGTTTACTGACAGCTGCTAACCACTAACGGCAATCGCACTGACCATTCGTCGACCAATATGGAGACACGAGGCCCGTACAGACGACTCGAGTGCAGCAGGCCCGTCGCATCGAAATGCGGTTGATCGTAGAGTGTGAACTTGCTGAAGAGGCGCATCTGTATGGCATTGTTGAACTGGGTGACCAGCTGGCGCATCTGCTTGGTCAGCTTCGGCGTGAGGCTAGATATTTTGTAGACTGTCGCCAGCAGGAAGTCCATGGGAACTGTGGCCGGAAGCGAGAGCAGCTTGATGCCGCGATGCTTGAATATCCAGTTGGCCAGGCCCTTGTTCGCCTGCTCGATGTAGTCCTGAATCACGTCCAGCACAGTCTGTGGCATGTTCGAGCTCAAAGCGTCCTGCCAGACAGATAGAGGAACTTAGTATGGTATATGGCATTTGCAAAGACACTTACCTTTCTATGCTTCTTGCACTCGTGGCACTCGGGATCGAATTCCGGCGGTTGGGCCACCGCTTCGGAGACGACAAAGGTCGACTGAACCGCCACACAGCGTCGACAGTTGATGAGATTGTTGCGATGCAGAAACTGCAGGGCATCATCGAAGCCCTGCTGGCAGAACTTGGAGAGGAATTCGGGACGGGGCGGGAAGAGAATGCGCACAAATCGATTGACGTTTTGGCGCGAGATCTCGATGCTGGTGTTGGCCCAGTTGAAGTGGAAGAGCTGCGAGCTCTGGTCGCGCGGGCAGATGTCGCTCTCGCCGCAGAACGGACTCACCGTAATGGTGTTCTCGTCAAGAATGGGCAAGTTGTTCGAGAAGGCGCCGTCCATGTAGCGCACGCCACGAAACCGCGGAGGCAGAATGCCCGAGAAGCCGGGTATGAAGCAGGCACAGAGCAACGCCTGCAGCACCTCCTCGCGCGACTCGAACTCGGAGATAATCACGTTCTGGCCGTCGTAGACGCTGGTCAGCGAGATATGCAGGCGACCGTTGACCCGCTTGTGCGCATCCTCGGGCAGGTGCTTCTGCAGGCCCTCCAGCAGGCAGGTCTGTATGTTGAACGAGGGACTGAAGGGGCCCAGCGAGTGGCGGCGCGCCTCGTTCACCACTCGAAAGAAGTCCGATGTCATGCTGCCCAGCGGCAAGTCGCAGAGCAGGCAACATGCGGCCAGTGAACCAGCCGACGCGCCGCCAATCTTCTCCAGCAGCAGATGCGGAGCGTAGTTCTTGAAGCAGACGGCAACTCCGACATGATAAATGCCCAGAAAACCGCAGCCAGCGAACGATAAATTCATCGTTGACTTTTCTTTTAAATTCGATTCGATTCGCCCTTGTACTGTTTAGGTGCAGTTTCGTTTCGTTGGCAAGTTTTTTTTTTTGCGCACTGCACTTGTATTTTTTTCGTATTTCGTTGTTTTCTAATCTCCGCTGTTTTTTTCGCGACGTTAATGGTTCTGAATTCTTTGTTTGGGAACAGCTGTTCCGATAGCAGTTCGCAAGAAATATCGATGCAACTGCAGGTACAGCTGCAAACATCGCATGCATAAATATCGATGTTGCCGTTGCGATTGTAACATTTAAGTGTGCTATGCCCAAGTATCGCTATTTGTTATCGATCAATCAACGCGCCATTTTACATTCGATTAAAACATTAATAAAATCCATTTTTGTAAATAAAATATATAAACATATATTTAAATTGGTGTATGTAAAAAATATATAATTTTAAAAGTAATAACTACGTCACTTGCACCACATTTAACATATAAGCATGCAAAATATTTGAATATAAAATTCACTCAGTTGCCATTATTTGCGTATTTAACTGCCAAGTGGTTTAACTTGGGCAAATGGAATCGCTTGCTCCTCGGCAAAAGCGTGGAAGTCTATGCCGTAATGCTGGATGAGCTTGGTCAGCATATTGACATCCGCTTCGGCGCGATGTGCCCCACAAGCAGGTTGCCTGAACGTCCGCTCGAACAGATGGCCCAATTTGTAGAGTCCTCGCTGCGGGTATCGTTTGGTTGTTGCACAGTTGAGGCCAGAGAACAGTTGCCGGCGAGCATGCAGTTCACGTCGCGTTCGCTTGGCCTCGCTTCGCTTCGCTGTATTGCCGTCTTCATCGTCACTATCATCGCGTAAAAGCTTGCGCCTGCGAGCCGACTCCTCGCGCGGCACTGTGGGTCGCTTGGGGGTCGTGTCGTTGAGTGCCTGCCAATCGATTTCTTTGGGGATGGGCGAACTGCTCGGTGTCGATTCCGATTCCAGTTTATCCAGCTCCAGCTGAATGTCCTCGTACAGCTTTTCGGCATCACGCTTCTCGTCGATTTCGATGAAGGCACGCAGCGAGTCCACGCACAGTGTGGAGGCTGGAAACTCCACTTTCAGTCTATCGAATGCCTGCCTTACAATGGGATAATCGAAGTGCCAGCCATTGTGGGCGACCAGGCAGACGGGTGCGGGCAGATGCTCGATGAATTTCACAATCATTTGCGCTGCATTTTCGTTAAGTTTCGACTCACGCTCCAGTAGGAAGTTGTTCAGCCCTGGTAGTGCCAAGCATAAGGACAAGCATAAAACAGAGTTGTTTTCGGCATGACATACCTGTGACTGCTTCAGCGAATGGATGCACCAACATCGAGGGGCGGAAGAGTAGATTCAACTTGTGCAGCACTCGAGGCTGCGGCGGCAGAGGAATGACTGCCCTGTCTTCATCCAATGGTGGCGGATCCTTGCTTGCATTATCATTATCCTTTAACATTGCTGCATCGAATGCATAGATGCAGAGCTCCGTAATGCTGACCCGATTCAAGTTGTTCGCCGGCAAATTTGTTGTCTCCAGGTCAATCACCGCAAACGTTGCGATCTGCACTCTCGGCTCGCTGTTCTCACATGCAGTTGGAGTATTTGGCGCCATGAATAAATATATATGTTCACATTAGCTCTGTTTATTTACATGCTGAACAAAGTTACGCAAGTGAACGGATGACTAACAAAATAATCGACCTGCCACCACAATTGTACAAAAATATCGATTCTTTTCATAAATAAGTAGTCTATTCATTTGCGTTTATTTTTTAAATCTTTTTGTTGCCCGCAATAATGTAATATATGTTTTATTTAAAGTTTCATATAAAGTAAACTCTTATAAGTTTGCTTTTGATCAATATTTTTATTTTGCCTAAAGTGGATACAAATTTGCAAAATAATCGATTACATTCGAAAATGAATTCAAAATAAACGGAAGATTCATTTTCTTTATGATTTTTATTGTACAATTTATTTTTATCTGTACTTAATAATACTTCGCAGGCTGGTTTAGATCAAACATTTTATTAGCACAAAGAGAACGGGTGTGCAAACATGAGGATACATATATACTTTACTTTTGAGCTCATGAACAGGGGCGTGGGTTATGAGGGGGTCAGAGGTCATAAGGTATAAACGATGCTTAAAACAATTGATGGTGTCTGAATACTTGAAGGATTTGCAATCCTTGTGCGTCAATAGTTGAGAAATAATTACAAGCACTCTACACATTTACGTCTCTACGAGCAGTTGCATATTGGTCCATGGCACACGCTTGAATGGCACACGCAACTTCTGGGGGCGCCTCACGCCTCGGAGTGCAGCGATTTGGTCTCCTCGATCCTGGGGTCGCCGTCGTGCTTGCGCTTGTTCGCCGAGAACTGCAGGTAGTCCATGCGCGTGGCCGCCTCATACTCCTGCACGAGGCAGTCGACAATCTCACGCGACTCGTCCAGCTCGTTGAGGTCATCCTTGAAGATGTCCTCGCGCCGGAAGACGTCCAGGAAGGCGCCGCGCTTGCGCAGCTTGTCGTACTGATGGACGGTGCGCTCGAAGAGCGAGCAGATGCTGGTGTGATTGGCCAGCATCAGGCCCGAGACGCGATGGCTGCTCTGCACGTAGGGCGAGGAGCGTGAGAGCGCCACCTGAATGGAGGTGGGGCCCCACGGTATGAACTGGGCCAGCTTGCGCTCCCGTATGCGCTGCAGCGACTTGTGCACCTGCGTCGGGTCCACCTCGCCCTGTATGATGTTCAGTATGGAGATGTAGCAGTGGTGGTTGCTCTTGTCTGGCCCCGTGGAGACCATCATGTTCTTTGGCTGCAACAGACGACGCATCACGTCCAGCACAGTGGTCTTGCGCACGTTGACGGCCTGTGCAGGGCAAGAGGGCATTGAACTATTGAACTGTAAAGCACCTGCTGCAATTCGCTCACCTGATTGCTGAGATTCGCGTCGCTGGTGAGCGGCGTGTAGCCGGTCATGAGGAAGTGCAGCTGCGGCGTCGGTATCAACGGCGCCGTCAGGCCAATGAGATTGTTGTTCATGTAGGATGGATAACGCAGGGTCGTCGTGCTCACACTCATGATGGTCGAGACGAGTGTGTTGATCTGCGTGAACGTCGGATTCTGTATGTGCAGGCGATCGCAGGCGATGCGATTCAGCGCGGTGTTGTCCAGCACGACGACGCTGTCCGCCGCGGTGGTCAGGCGGCGTAGCGTCAGCATCGAGTTATAGGGCTGCACGACGACGTCGCTGATCTCGTCCTGATTGGGGAACACGCTGTAGGTCTGGATGAGTTTCTTGGGGAAGCGATCGGCCAGGCGTTCCATGAGAAACGAACCCATGCCCGATCCGGTGCCGCCTGCTATCGAATGGCAGAGCACGAACCCCTCGAGCGAATCGCTGCCATCCGCCTCGCGGTCGATTATGTCGAAGATCTCCTCCTGCAGCTTGTCGCCCTGGCTGTAGCCGGAGGCCCAGTTGTTGCCGGCGCCGCCACCGTGCTTGGATAGGTAAACATTTTCCGGGTTGTAGAGCTGCGCGAGGTCGCGTAAATGCTGTTAGTTCTTGCTGTACTACGCAATGGTACTACGCACCTTGGAGTAGGCCGACGTCATGATGGTATTGATTACACGCGGCTCCAGATCCAGCAGCACTGCACGTGGTATGTAGTGGTCGTCATCCGCCTGATAGAAGAACACATCCTTGCGGTCCATGCCATCGGTGGCGAACTCCTCCAGCAGGCCGCTCGGCGAGATGCCATGCTCCAGGCACAATCGCTTCCAAAACTCGAAGCCAACTGTCGATATGGAGAGCTACACACACACACACACACGCACAAGCCTCATGTATATGTACTTACTCTGGTTCCCGCATTGACCCAGCTGCAGCGTAATTATTTCGCTCGGCATTTCTGCGAGTTGCGATTCCGATAATCTCCTGTACTCTGGACCACGTATTTGGCTCTGGTGCTATGCTCTGTGCGTTCCGCTGTGAGTTCCTGACAAGCGCTGCTCAATTTATACGCTCATCACACCAAAGACATCACAAATTGTAGTCAACGCAAATTGTTTATAAGTAAAAACTTAAATAAAAGAAGCAGCGGGTAGTGTCGGAAAACAATCGATAGAAACAATTGATATCAATGTCGAAGCCTACCTTGAGGCAAAGTCTTTGCTATCGATATTTATATATTGCTGGGCAGCAGTGCAAGCCGCATTTTTCCCGTCAGAACTAGCTTTTTTTTCAAAAACCGATTGCAAAGACCAACAATTTGAAAACAGCGAATAGCGGGAAATAAAATCATAAAATGATCAGCAATAATAATGTATGTAAAATCTTTTTTAAGTAAAATATTTAAAATCTTTTTTAAGTAAAATATTTAAAATCCAGAAAATACTGAAAACGCTATAAAAAGGCATATTCAGGAATCTAGCCATTTTCGTTTGCAATATTCTGGCAGCGCTGCCAAAACGCAATTCAGATTAAAAATTGAATTAAATTATTACTAAGCTTATTAATTGCATGGTGACTAGACGACAACAAAATCAATAACTACAACATTTATTATGTATTGTATTTATTATGACTAATTGCTACACATTTGTTTATATATGTAATGCATTGTTTACTAGCTATCGAAATATCGTTTCGTCTATCGATGAATTTGCGAAAATAACTCGCGCGTCGAAAATGAAAAAAAAAAACCGGCCGGCTTGCATTGGCATTGCCATTGCCCGCGCAGAGCCCATGGTCGACTCTTGTCCTTGGCGTGAGCGACGCTACGCATAGCTATTGAAGTTGCAAAGAAGAAAAAAGAGGAAAAGGACGCCGCAAAACTATTGTGTTTATCGAATTTGCATTTGGCAAAAGTGTAGTTGCAAGAGACAATCCAAAAGAGACTAAAATGCCTCGCGCAAAAGTGCAGAAAAAACAAACGACTGCGGCGCCGTCGGCAACAAATGGCAATGATGCGTCAACGGCGACCGCGACTGCGACTGCAACTGAGGCTGAGGCTGAGGCAGAGGCCACCGCCAGTGACGTCGTTGCTGTTATCAAAGCAGTCAAGCTGCCGCCCAAGAGCAAAGTGCGCGGCAAGAAGGCGGCGGCAGCTGCAGGCGAAGTAAATGGCGATGCGGAGGGAGAGGGGGAAGGGCCAGGGGAAGCTGTTGTTGCTGTTACAAAGAAGCCAGCGGCACGCGGCAAAAAGAAGCTGGCCGAAGACAACGCCAAGCTGGAGGAGCCAACCAATGGCAACGAGGCAGCCTCGTCCTCGTCCCTGCCCGCCAAGAGCAAGGGGCGTGGCAAGAAGCCAGCCGCTGCCGCTGTTGAAACAGAAGTCGTCGCCGCTAAGAAACCAGCGGCGCGTGGTAAGCGGAAGGCGGATGTGCCGGAGGAGGAGCCAGCACCAGAGCAGCCAGCAGAGCCGGCGCCAGCCAAGCCCAAAGGACGCGCTAAGAAAACCAACACAGATGCGACTGAGGCGAAACCGAAGGTGGCACGCGCCAAAAAGGAAAAGCAGCCAGCTGCAGCAGAGGCTGAGCCCGAGCAGCCCGTTGTTGCCACAGCGTCCAAGGCACGCGTCAAAAAGGAGAAAACCGAGCCCGAACCTAACACAAGCACAGGCAGCAAGGGACGCGCCAAGAAAGAGAAAAAAAGCCAGTCGAACGCCATTGAGCCGGAGCCGGAACCGGAGCCAGAACCGGAGCCAGAGCCGGACATGAAGCCCAAGGCGCGAGCACGCAAGAAGAAGGAGCCGGAGCAGAGCGAAGCCAGTGAGTTGCCTGCTGCAAAGGGGCGTGCGAAGAAGGAGCCTGCACGCGGCACCAAGCGCTTGGCAGATGCCGAAATAGCTGAAGTGCTGGAGGAGGTGGCAGAGGAGGAACTCGAAGCAGAGCCGCAGCCGGAGGCAAAACCCGCCGGCAAGAAGCGCGCAAAGCAACAAGCCAAGCCCAACGACGAGAACGCCGAGAACATTGAGGTGCCGGCCAAGAAGCGCGGCAAGAAGGCTGCCAACGAGGAGGCTACTGAAGCACCTAGCAAGAAGCGAGGTGCCAAGCGAGCCAAGGACGAGGAGCCGTTGCCGGAGACTAAGCCAGGTAGGCCGTAATACCCTTGAACGTAAGCTGTAACAAAAGTCGCATAATCTTTCCTCCTGCCTTTATCTTGCAGCACGCGGTCGCAAGCGACCGGCAGCCGTCGCCGAGGAGGACGGCGATGCCGCGGCCGGCGAGGATGACGCCACGGACGGGTCGAGAAGTACGTTGGTGGAGTCCGGCTGTCACCTAGCGGTATTAAGAAGTTTGCAAGATATGCTCAACTTTTGTTTTCCAGTGACCAAAGCGACCAAAAAGCCGGAGCCACTGACCGCCGACAGCTATGACAAGTCGCTCTTTCCCCCGCCCGCGGACAAGGAGTTCAATCTGAAGATCTCCAGCTGGAACGTGGCCGGCCTGCGCGCCTGGCTGAAGAAGAACGGCCTGAAGTTCGTCGATGCCGAGGAGCCGGACATATTCTGCCTGCAGGTACGCCAACGAATCCATCACAGATTCAATTACTGAGCATTTGGTCTTCGGTTGCAGGAGACAAAGTGCGTCACGGATCAGCTGCCGGAGGAGATGGCCCGTCTGCCCGGCTACCATCCGTACTGGCTGTGCATGCCGGGCGGTTACGCCGGCGTCGCCATCTACAGCAAGATCATGCCCATCAACGTGGAGTACGGCATCGGCAGCGAGCAGTTCGACGATGTGGGCCGCATGATCACGGCCGAGTACGAGAAGTTCTATCTGATAAATGTGTATGTGCCAAATTCGGGACGCAAGCTGGTCAATCTGGAGATGCGCATGCGCTGGGAGCAGCTCTTCCAGGCCTATGTACAGAAACTGGATGCCCTCAAGCCGGTCGTCATCTGCGGCGACATGAATGTGTCGCATCTGGAGATCGACTTGGCCAATCCAAAGAGCAATACGCGCAACGCCGGCTTCACCAAGGAGGAGCGCGACAAGATGACCGAACTGCTGGCCCTCGGCTATGTGGATACCTTCAGGCATTTGTATCCCAAGCGCACGGGCGCCTACACCTTCTGGACGTACATGGCCAATGCGCGTCTCCGCAACGTCGGCTGGCGCCTCGACTACTGCATCGTCTCGGAGCGCTTTGTGCCGCGCGTCGTCGACCATGTGATGCGGAGTCATTGCCTGGGCAGCGATCATTGCCCCATTACGGTATTTCTAAATGTTTAAGCTCACACACCCACCCACGCACACACACACACACACACACACCATGACCCCAACTAATGTTCTCGTTTATTCAAATAGTTTTATATTTTTTTTTTTTTAATTTTTGTGTTTGGAAATTTGTCGCTTTTGTTTATGTTTCCCCCCGATTAGAGTTTCCAACGTTTTCCTTCTTGTTAGACTTGATCCGCCCTTTTACCACTCTGTTCAGATGTAAATGCTTCAAACATTCGATGATATTTTGTATTTCAATAAAGCGTAAATAAAGGTAAAGCACGACCAACCTGCAGTACGTACATACCTATAGTATGTATCTAAATACTCGGAACAAAGTGGACACGCTCTTTGGGCCCGTGGCTCTTTGGCAATTTTCTGGCGATTTAGGCACGTTTATGGGACTGTTTAATGATCGCGTCTAGCTCGAGAGCTAACTGTACTTCGGGTGAAGCACTCCAAATGTTTAGCAAAACTATGCTAATTATGTGTAACGGTTTTTGGTATTTTGCCAGTGGTTCAACTATGGTAATTGTGTTGAACTGCAGTGATTTGATATCGAGGCCTTGATTTATATATCGTATTTGAAACTGTCTGTATGTTCCTGTTAAAGTGTTTGCTGTGCTTATTTGATATGCATTTTCTAGTATTTATTTTCGTATTGAAGCCAAAATTTTAATTAGAATACAGCCTTAGTAAATATACTTCTTTCCTTCAATTGCGTTATCTATATCGAATAGGAAATATTGAATAAATTCACGGTAAATAAAATAATGGTATGCTATTTATTTTTTAACTATTCAGGATATTAATAGGATATATATATATTTCCATATGCCACTGACTATTGAAATATAGTATTGTATATGTATAGGATATATGGTATTTAATATGTTTATGTCAGTGTTAGAATGACGTATATTAGTATTATAGAAAATATGCATTAACACTGCACATTTTGCAGTGTTAAATAATATAAGGTCAATAATATAGCAGAATATACATATAATCAATTTAATAAAATCTTTTACCAATACAATATTTTACTAATACAAACTGTATGTGAAGTCATAGGTTCCTTAAATGAGAGTATTCAAATAGTTTTACAGTTTTGCTCGTCAGTGTAATACGGACTATTTGTGTTTCAGTTATAGGTAAGATATAGGATAGAATATATGTGAATAAATGTATACCGTGCAGGGTATTTTTGTCGCCGGTATAGGTTAGATACAGCATATTTGCATGTAGTATATGAGAACAAATAGCATTAAGAGTATAATATATATAGGATATAGAATATATGATATAGAAGATGAAAAATTTATACGGTGCAGGTTTTTTTTTTGCAGGTGTAGGTTATACCCGACATAGGTATATTTACATGTATAGTATATAAAGCCATGCTGTATATAGAGTAAAATAAACCTAGAAAATTGGGCAATTTTTGATATGAACATAGATATTTACTGTGCTACGTTTCCCGTATCTTATGTATGTATGTACCTCAATACATAAGACCCGGGATATCGATGTACATCTCAAATACGTATAGCTTCATATACTATGCCAAGCTGTATGTAGAGTATGAGTGAAATAAATAAAATACAAAATATATACTCAGAGCAGTGAATATCGGTGTAAATATAACAAAAATAAAACTAAACATAAACCATAAACATACTAATTTCCCAATATACTAAGTTTACCAATTTTTAGATAATCTGTGATACCTGAGCTTATGCTAAAAATTAAAAGTAAAAGTCTGAAGTCTAAGAAAAGTCAACTAAAAAAACGAATATTACGAGGGTCGTTCAATAAGTCCTTAGAAAATCCGAGTGAAGAAATCCGAAATCCTATTTTTTGGACGGAATAAAAATGTTGGAAAAACAATTGGCAAAGTGTGTAGAGCTAAAAAGGGACTATGTTGAAAAATAAAAAAAAATTCTGCAAAAAACAGTGTTTTTATATTTATTATTATTATTTATTTTTTCTAAAGACATATTGAACGACCCACGTAATTAATTGCCATTACATTCATCTACCTATCGCCTTCAGTTGCTGATGGCATACCAATAGCCCCACAGGGTTTGCGCCATGCAGTTGCAGCGACGTGTTAACACTAGAATAATGGGCTTACTTCCGCCTTTATTAATTGGGCCAGCTACCGGGCGAGCATTTAGTAGGCATTGTTTTATTTGCTTTGGAAATGTACGTCAATTATGCAAGACTTTTCACAAAGTTGCCCCAGATTCATTTTCAGCTTCAGTTTCATTTTCAGTTTCAATTTCAGTATCAGTTTCAGTTTCAGTTTCGTGCGTTGATTTAGTTATATTCTATGTGCACACGTATGTGTGATAAAATTGGTCGCTCGTTTCAAATTGCAGTTAAGTAAATCTAGTTCGTTGGTAGAGCGTCGAGAGGGACGCAAAAGAGGCGTAAGCGCCAGAGAGAGGCAGCAAGAGAAAGAGAGAGAGAGAGAGAGAAAGAGACAGCGAGCGGAAGAGAGCGGGACAGAGAGAGAGAGACTAGCTTTGCTGCAGTGCGCATTGTCATGTGCCCCAATCAGGAGGTGGAGCGCAGCCTCCTGCCCGACTGCCACATCGCGAATCGCGTGTTCATGTACTCCATGCTGGACTATCTGCACGCGGGCGAGCGGCGCAGCGAGGAGGTGGACGCTCAGCTGCGCGATCGCTACGAGGTCTTCTGCCAGGTGCTGCACAACTTCCCCATGCCGCTGCATCCGCAGCCCGAGGGCGAGTGCGACTATGAGTGTGTGCTGGACGCACTGCAGCAGCGGATGCAGCAGCGCGAACGCGAGCGCGACCATCTGCATCCATATCGCTCCAGCAGCAGCAGCCTCTCCAGCTCCAATCTGTCCGATCACTATGCCTTCTATCAGAGCGCCCTGGCCGCCATCGACCAGGACACGGAGAACAGCGAGGATGACTAAGCGACCTGTTGCAGGGTACTACTAATTATTAGGGTATTGCGTGTTCGGTGTGTGGTCCCGTTCTGTTTGTTTCGTACTCTCCATCTCTTTTGTAAAAGTGCAATAAATGTCGTAAAACGCAATGAAAGTAAAACTCAACATTAACTAAATGGGGAAAAAGAAAACAAATTAGCTTAGTACAACGCACACACTCGCACACACACGCACACACACTCAAGCGTACTTAGTGTATGTTTGTGCAATAAAATTGTTTAATGTGCGTTTGTCGCGCTTGTTTTCACGCTCGAAAAAGTGGAACCTGCGCTCGGACGCACGCTTATCGAATCAAAATGATCTCATTCAAAATATTTTATTATAATCCAGCAGCAGCTGAACTAAGCGAGGTAAATAGCGGGGACAGAAGAAAGTTGCGGCCAGCTCGACAGTGAGTTGCACTCTACATTTGCCAGGAAAATGTTTCGAGAACGTAGAAATAATAAACATAAAATATGCTCAAAGAGGTCAAAGTTTTTTATAATTTTATTTATTATTATAATTTTCATAAATAATTTATGTATTTTAATTTTGAATAAAATATAAATAATAATAATAATGTTTACAAAATTCAAACTTTTCACATTTTGTTAGAGGTTTTTAATTTAAAACAAAACATAGATAATCAAAATAATCTTTAAAAAATGTAAACTTTTTAATTTTTTCAAAGATTTAGAATAGTCATTTTAAAAGTATATTATTATTTAAACTGCTCATAATTTTTAGAAGTTTACAATACTAAATTTAAAAGTATATTACTACTATTATTTCTATTTTATTTTGCAATATATCATAAAAATATTTAATTAATATAAAATACATGAAATCATATATATTGCTCATTTAAGTAGATAAATTAAAGAAAATGGTTTTTAAAAATTATACAATATTACATATAAGCATTTATATATATTACAAAAAAGCTATAAATGTATGTATAAAAATAATTACAAATTGAAATATTTCAAAATGAACTTACATTTTAGATTTTTCGAGCTGTTGCTTATTTTATTCGTATTGTTAAACCTGCGAAATAATGAAAATGAAATCATAATCAGCAGATCATGAGATCATGATCATAATAAAATCATAAATATAATACCTATGCAAATATGGAATATATTATATATTATAATTACTGTGCTAACGACTATACGAAATTGAGCAAAAAATGCAACTAACTGTCGCATCATTTCTCCTCTGAAGTTCTGTAACATCACGATCGACTGTAATGTAATATCATGTCGTATGCACTTATAATCTGTATATGCATATACATATTATATAGTTGTATATGTACATAAAGTATACCTATATGCTGTTGTGTTGGAAAAACTGCAATTGCGACAATGCATAAAAAAAATCGCTTCTGACCAACCAACTAAATAATGACTCTATGATACACACAGTAAGGGGTGGAGAGGGATGTTGGATATGGGCCGAATATCAGAGCTATGAAAAATATCTAACAAACCATCATCATCTCTCCACACTAACGAAACAAAACAAACAAACGAAACGACGAGCTGGAAATGGTCGCGAATCGAGACCAAACTGTCATAAAAATCAGTTAATAACCAGAGGCCGCGTACTAGAGACCGTAGACTGGAGACCGGAGTTCGGAGACCAGAGACCCGACCAGTAGCTGTGTTCCCCAACCTCCCAACTGGCCATTAACAATTTCGTTTTCATTTGTCGTTGCGGTCTTTCGACGCTCAGTCGAAAAAGTTTTGTGAACGCGCGCGGTTCAAAAATAAAATATAGAACTGAAACTTAATTAAGCGTTACGCTAAGAGAGTTCTATCGAGTGTGCAAGTGTTAACTTACTTAGAATGCGAGCCTTCTGCGCCTTTATCGTGTTGTGTAGTGTTTTTGCAGGCATTCACAGTGAAGACGCAGGATTCGGTAGGTTCATTTGGGAAATAACAAAAATTAAATGGTTTACAGAAATGTCCAGAAAATTGTATTAATTGGGTTATTAAATTAATTGAATTTATATATATACGTATTATGAAAATTCGGTACTCTATCAAAATAGCATAATATATTTAAACAAAAATAATGTTGAAAAATAATTTTAAAGTGCATTTCTATATCTAGAAGCAATAGTCCGCGCTATGAGCCAACCCAAGGACCTTAGTTGCTTTGGTTATCAACTTTTAAAAGTACTCTAGAATTGAATTTATTTTTTAAATTATATAATACATAAATATCCAGAAGCGGTTTCTAAAATATGTTTTAAATGGAACATGGAGTAAAATGTAATTTAAAATAAATTTAAATAATTTATAATATTTGTCAAAGTAAAAATCTTTAAAATATAAATGTCATATTTAAACGGAATGTTTTTAAAGATGTTATATTAGTTTAAATATGACTTTTATATTTTAAAGATTTTGAAGAACTTTTTATATATTATATCTATCTATCAACTTATTCGTCAGTCTTTTTATAAAATAAGTCTATAAAGTTATTAATTTAAATTAAAGTGAAATTCACTTGTTTTAGATATTTCCAAGATATTTCCAAGATATTTCCAAGACGCCATCTTACAATGTATCTATCATATATACCTACTCTATCTTTCTTATTTATCTCTCTCCAAATCTAAATTAAGTTTGTAATATAATAAAATCCTATGATATTTGTAGAGAAATTGATTATACCGTCCACCTATGGAAGTGTGGACAAAGGCAATGCTTCTGCTAGCCACTCAATGGCCGCCCGTTCCTATATAGGTCAGCCTGGCGCCACTGAGTGCTCCTTCGGCACGGAGTGCACCCCACTGCACGACTGCACGGCGATGATCTACGAGGTGGCCAAGAACTGCTACTATGGCGACAAGTCGCTCTACTGCGGCGGCGGCGAGGAGATGCCCTACGTCTGCTGTCCGAGCAGTCCGCTCGAGAAGAATCAGGTGTGTGGTAAGTCCCTGGTACAAGGACACTTCTACAAGGGACTCGGATCGTATCCGTTCGTCGCACGCGTCGGCTTCAAGCGTGAGTATAAATAGTGCGAATCGCTGCTAGATAATACTCCTAACAAAACTCCAATTCCAGATGTAAATACAGGCGCATTTGCTTATCCCTGCGCGGGTTCGATCATTGCTCGGCGAGTTATACTCACAGCCGCGCATTGTGCACTGGCCAAAGCCGATGGACATAGACTGTAAGTTGCTAAAACGATTTCAGAAAATGTTTTAGGGTATTTTCGGTATTTTTTAAAATTCGTATAATCGCTGAATATAGGCACTGGATTTGGTAAATTTTTAAAAAGAACGAATGTCTATAGCTAGATATAGTTAAATTTAGGAAATTCTACGACAACTACCTATGAGAACCAACTATCTACTTGTCCAATTTTCATAAAATTTGACTAGAATGTATAAAACTCAGTAGAACGTAAGACTTATGAGTTTGCTTGAAATACTTGCGATAGGATCGGTTTCAATCTGAACTACATAGATATATGTGTATTTGTTCCCTTTGTCTGGTCGAGCTCGCGTGTCCCACGATCTGATCGCTATCTAACACATTTGGACTTTCCCTTTTTGCAGCTCATCGGTGCGCGTTGGCGAATACGACACCTCCAGCGATCCGGACTGCGCCAGCACGGGCTTCTGTGCGCCCCGCTCGGTGAATCATGCCATCAGCCATGTGATTGTGCATCCCGACTACAAGCAAGGCCAATATCATCATGACATTGCGCTGCTGGTGCTCAAAACGCCGCTCAACTACTCGGGTGAGTATCGTTTGCACAGGGTAGTAAAGGGGAGTACTGGGCAGCGAGAGAGACAGAGAGAATGATAAACAGGGAGGGGAGAGAAGGTTACGCTTCGCAGTGTCAACGTTAATTAAAAATCGTTTTGCTGTCTGATATTTTTTTCTCTCCTGCACTCGCACTCGCACTCACGAGCGCACTCGCACTGGCAGGTTCAAAAATGTCAACTGTTCCGTCCCCGTCTCAGTCGTACATTGCATGCCGCTAATTTGAGGTTAGGGTTCCATTTCCATCGCCCTTTCCAAAAGAGTGGTTGGCGGGGAGGCAGGTCGGCCGGGCGGCGATCTCAACTTAATTGGCCTGCGTTGCGTTCTTTATGTCGTGTTTAGTGTACCAGGTAATGATTTCTGGAAGCGAATTGAGCTGCTTTCGCCACAGTTCAATAGGCGCGTACGCAGTGCAAATTATGAGTTGAGGTTAGGTTTGCCGGTTGATCGAAATTCGTTAGAAATATGCAAAAAAAAAGTCTCTATAAATGTAAAAATATGAAATTTGGGCACGAATCAATGATTTCTATAGATCCTTATCAGAATGCCGTACTAGAGAAAGTATTAATTGTACAGGCACATACCAAAATATCTATATGTGCAGCTTTACAGTTTAATTGGTAGCATTAGATATATAAATATGTAATATTTTATTACTAAACTAAGATACACAAGAGATAAATTATATGGGTATTTAGTATATACGTAAATGAAATTGAATGACAATTTATTTTTTTTAATTTTTACAAAAATTTTGCTTCAAAATACTATAGAAAAATAGTATTGCAAATATGTATGTCGTTTCTATTATTTTTCCCATGACTGTATTATATATACTGCCTACATTTTTCATATATTGTATATGCCTTATCGAACTAATATAGTTCACTTCTTGAGAATCGCATGGCAGACTATTTTAATTGGCTTGCGAAAATCTGGCCACAATGTCAGGGGTTTTACCCTGCAAACTGCATATTATGCAGCTGTTCGCTATATGAGTTCAGACTCAAATCGTGCGATAAGCTTGGAACGAGCCTTCCCCATTGAGGAAACTGTGCGCGATTCATGCGCTCGCCACGCTGTGCTTAATCAAAGGGGAAACTTTAAATTGAATTCTAAAGCGTTAATATTATCGGCATCAGAACAAATAAGTCTCATTATTATGGGCCTCTCTTTCTTCTGGACTGCCGATAGGATCTGCCAAGCAAGTCGTAAACAACACATTAGCTACAGCACCGCAATAAAACAAGCTAATGTCAACTTACGCGCGACTGTAAGATACCCTGTAAAAAGTGATGAAATCAGCTGAAGTCATGTAATAATAAATGTCATATACTATATATAAACGGTATTGTAAGCTCAAAGTAGTAGCTCGTAACTTCGTAAGAGTTCAGCATACCCACTGCAGCCACCTGCTACAGGGTATAACAAGAAAATTATGTCTGGAGGCGGTGCCCGAATTATTGACCAGCTTGTTGTTTGCTGGTGATTTTATGGCTTTATAATGTTTTATGGGCGTACGTGAGCGTCAGATCGATCAATGGGGCGTTCGCGGCCTGCAACAATGTTGCCGGCAATCGATACCTGACTGCCGACTCCACACACGACGCTGCCCCTCTCCCCCACTCGCTGGCTATTCCAATCAATATATGAGTTATATGTGTTGCCCCATTTCGCAATGTGTTCATGCCAATTCTTACCTTTTCTTTTATTTCCTCTTCCGTCCTTGCATCGCCGCATCCCCCGTCCGCGCCTACAGTGGCCACGCAGCCGATCTGCCTGCAGAAGACACGCGCCAACCTGGTCGTCGGCAAACGGGCGACCATCGCCGGCTGGGGCAAGATGTCGACGTCGAGCCTGCGCCAGCCGGAGATGTCGCACCTGGACGTGCCACTGACCAGTTGGGATCTCTGCCTGCGCAACTATGGCTCGACGGGCGCACTCGAGTCGCCCAACTCCATCGAGGGCCAATGGATGTGCGCCGGCGGCGAGGGCAAGGACGTCTGTCAGGGCTTTGGCGGCGCGCCGCTGTTCATACAGGAGAACGGCATCTTCTCACAGGTAAGAGAGCAGTTCTTCTGATCTTCAGCAAGATATTGTAAAACTAATGGAATTGTGCTTTTCGCCCAACAGATCGGCATCATGTCCTTCGGCTCGGACAACTGTGGCGGCCTGCGCATTCCCAGCGTCTACACGAGCCTGGTCTACTTCCAGGAATGGATACACGATAATACGCCCCCGGAATAGCTGCGTTCCCAAAGCCAAGCTATGATAAGCTAAGCTTCTAATATTTATAATCCAGAAATATTTATGTTAATTTTCCGCTTTCATTTGCAAATACAAATCGAAACTATTCTCTCTGACCCTTTGGCGTATTTCCCATTGATCTCAGGCTTGTTTTTCATTCTGCCGCGTACACACACACACACACGCATACAATAATAATTTAATTGAATTAATTGAACTTTGACACGAAACAACAACAGAGGCCTCCAAATATGATATGATCTTCAATACGAAAAATACGGGAAAATTGAAACCAAGAAAATTCGAATGTGCTCTGGGAGCTCGATCATGCCAGTCTTTGGATCGATCTTTAGACGATCATTGAGTTATGTAAGAAGAAGAATTGGAATCGAAAAAGTCGTAAGCACATTTCATGCTGTACGGCCCTACAATTACAGATACTAGTATATCAGATTTTACAATTACCTTCTAGCCATGTTTAAAAGTTAACCAAACTGAGAAGAGCTCGAATTTGATGGCTCTTAGCTGAAATAATATCCAGCATATTAAATGCTGGCTTTAAGTTATTTTATAGCAGGAGGAAATTTCTCATTACTTGCATCTGTAATATACTGAATTTTAGTAAGTCTATTCCAAATAGTATAGTAGTAATGTACGTTCGATAAGCACAGCTAATAAAAACAAGTAAAGAAAGCAACAGGCGAGTGCACTCGACAGTCAAACTTTGGACTTTAGAAATAATTCTTAATATTAAATAAATTATATTTTTTATATATTTAACGAATTAATATTGACTTAATATTAACACATGTCGATTTCCGACTGATATACTGGGAAACTTCCCGTGCCATGTTTATTTTGCGATCGGGCTGTAATTTGCTGCGAAAGTCAATATTATTATGTAACTTTATTATTATTATTATTATTATTAGCTACGGCAATGTAGCTGTTGCACTTTGCTTAATATTAAAACTAAAATTTTTAAATATTGTTTTCAAATAATATACTTATGCGAATGCCATACACGAGCCTTCATACCAAATTTGGTGTCGCTAGCTTTTACAATAGCCGAGTTCTGTGTGTTCAGACAGGGAAACAGTAATACGGACATGATCAAATCGCCTGTTCATCTATTGATACTGATACAGAATATGGTCTGCCACGCCTCCTTCTGCTCTAGAGAGCTTTATAAATAACTGATAAGGAAACCAAGAAAATCTAATAGTGATTCTAAGAGTTCTCAAATTTCTTACTTTATTTATAAATTATCAAGAGCGAACAGATCATTTATACTGTACAAGAGAGACGAGATCAGTTCTATTGTACCATATTCAATTAATAAAATATATATGGAAAAGAGCATCAGAACTTCGTCGAGCTGCTCGATCCTCGTAACTTTTATTTCTGACTGTTTTATGCTTTAAGCCTCGTCTTTCACTTAAACGTTAATAGCTTCTCGGCCGGTCTCAGCTGCTAGAATGATGGCCGAGTGATGGGAGCAAGGAAGACGGAAGATGGAAGAGGCCTGAGAATGGCACTGTCTCGGTCTCGTTATATCCAGTTGCCGGTGCCATGTGGCTAATTGGAGTCAGCTGTTCCAACGAACCAGGCCAAATCAGCTGGTGGTTTGGCAGCAGCTTCAGCCATAAAAATCGAAAGCCAGCGAGACTGCACTGAGAGAAACCGTAACCTTGGGGCCTTGAAATTCGCAAATATCTCCAATATACTTTCTATATACTTTCTACAGATCAATTTGTACATATGCGTGTGTGTTATGCAACGAAGTCGTGAGGACAAATCAAACATTTTAGTCGGAATTAATTAACGCGCTGGAGAGACAACTGAAAGGCCCCTCATATTGTGCAGTGTAGACTCTACGTAAATGAAAAATCAATTTGATGTGTCTCGCACAGATCTTAACGATGCGCCGGTGCCCGGCGACAGCCCCCAAAACGCTTTGGCCAGTCGGCAATTGATCGTCGAGCCGTTGAGATCGTGTGCGAGTGAGCAACTGAGAACAGAACTCTTTTCGGAAGTTCGAAAATTCGACCAAATTCAATTACGAATTCGTGCACATTCTTCGGCAATAATTACAACGGAATTGTGTGTGGTTTCCCTGGCGTCTCTTGCGCCTCGGTCGGTTTATTGTTAATTATAATTAGTCTTTAATTGATTACAACTGAAGTTGTACAGTTTAGTGAGTGGTTCGATATACGATAATTCTGCTTTGGTAAAGCCTCCAAGTCTTCAGGTTCTTCTGCACTTCTTCGACGTTCCAAAGTGTACGCCTGAAAATAAACAAATTCACAATGTTTTGAGATGTTTTTAATTTTTATTAAACAATTGAAATGAATTTATTGATCAATTGATCTAAAGTTGACGTAGTTGATTGGCTCGAAAAGTTTTGGACTTTTGTTCGTCAATTAATTTCGCAAATAGAACCTATAAATTGACAAAAGAAATACAGACCGGTTCCGAGAAAAACCGAAATACGCATATTATAGATTATTTGTGTATACAATTCCATCAAGAATGCGACAGTTTTCGTTTTACACAATACTGGTTATTTATGTATATAGTATGCAATAAATATAATAAAATACAATCATCATATCAATAAAACGTTGAGTAATTTTTTAATAGCGGCAATATCTTGTGGAGTTTCGATGTTAATAAAATTTTAGTTATACTTTGCCAACATCGCAATAAAGTGAGTTGATTGCAAGGAGCTTTGAGTGAACAGTGGAAATAAATTTCAGCTTTAAGAGCTGCAGGGCTTATGTGGACTTGTAAAATATTGAGCAACTGTAGCCAGAGAAAAATTGAGTAAAATAGAAAATGGAAAGTAGAATAGAGAGCAAGAAGTAACACTAGAAGTATAGTTCAAAATGGATAATAAAATATACTAAATAATTGTATTGCACATATGCGTAGATGAAAAAGAAAAAAAGATATAAAAACTCGTGTTGTGGATACTAAAAAACAAGCATTTTCTACATAAACAAGTAAGGAAAGCTACAGTCGAGCGCGCGCGACTGTAAGATACCATTTACCCTATTCGAAGAAATAATACAAAATAAAATAAATGGTATAAAAATAAAAAAAAAAGCAATTTACATTAAGAAAAAAAAATCGCCCCGCGCCAGATTCGAACCCAAGAATTCTCACGAACTTTGTAACTTACGAGCCGGACCTCTAACCACTAGACCACACAAGTTTACGCCATGCGATCGGCAAATTAGGCTTTTATTGACGCGGGCCCTCTACTGCGTCGATTTAACGTTTTGGTTAGGAATCGCTAGCGCCCATAACTTTGTATGGAGAATTCGAACTCCTATAACTTCTTTATTAAAAAAAAAAATTGAAGAAAGCTACAGTCGAGTGCACTCGACAGTAAGTTATAATTTACCTTTGGCTGCTAAAAATAATTCTTAATATTAATTACTTTTATTCGAATTAATAACAACGCATCGCATATTTCCGAAATTAAATACACATGCATTGACGCTAATGGCACATGCCGACTGCACGCCGATTGTGCGTGCGCAGTCGGCGCAAGCATTGACGCCGAGCCTCTGCTCCGTCTCTGCTGCTGTATGCAAAACTTCTCGCGCCTAGGAACAGACCATGTGCTTCAGTGGTTTGTTGTGAGAGTTGTCAGCTCTATAACTAAATGTCCCCGGTTCGAATCCAAACGCAGTCTTCTTTTTTTTGTATTGCTTAGAAAAAGTTTTTGGTTTTTCTTTTTTTTTTTGCATAATATATTTTTCATATAGCGCAAAATTATTAAAAAAAAAAATTGCCCAGCGCAGGATTCGAACCCGCGACCTCACGCATCAGAAACTTGCGAGCCAACCATCAAGACCACACACAGTTACGCAGTGCGATCGGCAAAAAAAAAAAAGAAATTGCCCGTGCTGGATTCGAACCCGCGACCACACGCACCAGAATCTTGCATGCAACCATCTAGACCACACACAGTTACGCGAAGCGATCGGCAAATGAGACTTTTATTGATGCCGGCCTTCTGCTGCGTCAGTTCAACATTCTAGTTGGAATTCTAAGCGCCCACAATTTTACATGGGAGATTCAAACTCCTATAACTTCTTTGTTTATTGTCCGATCGGATTGAAATTTATAGGGTATATCTGTACTATGGTAAGCTACAAGAGTGTTAAAAAAAATGTTTTGTTATTTCCCTACTTTTCTTAAAATCCAATAGTTTGGGGGCGGTGGGCGTGGCATCCAAAAGTTGAAAATCAAACATTCTTCGTAATGTTACCAGGCACCTTACTTTCAAATTTGGCGCTTCTAGCTTTTCTAGTTTTCTTTTAAACTATAAAAATGTGCTTTTTAGAGGCGGTGGGCGTGGCATCCAAAATTCTAAAATCCAACTTCTGCATAATGTTGCAAGACACCCTCCTACCAAATTTGGTGCGTTTATCTCTTTTCGTTATTGAATTATTTGGAAAAAATCGAAATACGCATTTATCGATTTGCGGAGGCGGTGGGCGTGGCACATCAAGTTTGAAATAAACTTCTTGTGTGTATTGAATACACGCACACTCCCACCAAGTCTGGTGCCTCTAGCTCTTTTAATAGCTGAGATCTGTGTGTTCATACAGACGGACAGACGGACAGACGGACAGACGGACAGACGGACAGACGGACAGACAGACGGACATGACCAAATCGACTCTGCTATTGATGCTGATCAAGAATATATATACTTTGTATGGTCTGCCACGCCTCCTTCTGCCTGTTACATACATTTGCACAAAGTTAATATACCATTTTTTACCCATTTTCAATGGGTAAATGGTATAAAAATCAGCTAGTGGTAACTGCTTTATTGTCAACTTATTGTTAGCTACAAGCTTGTTAAAGTAGAAACTATGCTTAATACTTCAGCTCAAAATGGAATATCTTGATTTTCGGAAACGCTGTGTGTGACACTCAAAGTTTAAAATTAACTTGATCTGCGTATGGTATGCAGTGGTCTTCATGTAAAATTTGGTGTCTCTAGCTCCAGTAATGGTCAAGCTCTGCGAGTTTATATGAATGTACGGGCGTAACAGTATGTCGATCATTATATCGTAGAGTCCGGAAAGACAGCGAAGAGATTTGGCTGTCAATACTAATAATTGTGGAAGTAATACCCATTATTTTAATAAATATTACTGTAGTAGAGTTTATTTATATGCAAGAATAGCCTTAGTAATAATATTAACATTTAAAATTAATTTATTTTTGCATTTATAAAAAATTGTTGTGACAATAGTTTTAAATTAAGCGTAGCAAAAAGGAAAAATAATATTTAATAGCAGTTAGAATAATATAAAAAAAATCGTTATTTTTGCCAAAAGTTTAAGCACAGATATTATCAAAAAATAAACTCTTTTTTTATAGAATATTTACTCTAATAAATGTGATAATATCGTATCCTGCCAGCTTCAAATTTCAAGCGAGGTGACAATCCTATCGCCAGATCAAACTGTAAATCGAAGTGTCGCAGCGAACAAAACCCAAAGCAATTCGACGCGAGGCTCAGTTCAGCCTGAAGAAGAGGCGCGGCGCGGCAGATTTCAAGCGCGAAGCCTCGATCAATTGTTTTTTGTTTTTTTCAATTTTTTAACTTTTTAACTTCTGTGTGCCGCGAGTGTTTATCTGCGTGCGTGTTTGTCTGTGAAAGTCTCTCTGTGTGTGTGTGTCTGTTTGTGTCGGCAAATATTTTAGACAGCTAAGCAAAAAGCAATGAGCAAGAATTAACTGGCAAAAAGCGAAAACTCGCGCGATTTTCGCTGTCGATTAGGTAAAACTCATAAATTGCTGTTAATCGCGATTCCTGGACAATCCACGGATCGCAGAAGTCAGTGCGCTAATTAGGCGGACGTGCGGAGCAACGGCAAGTGCTACGTATAACGGTGCGAGGGCGCAATACACACACACACACACGCTCACGATACGTATGCACACATACAGAAATACGTGTGCACATAAACAAAGGTGATCGCAAAAGAAAATGCTGAAAAGACGCCGATGCAAAGGGCAACAACAACAACAGCAACAATTGTAAGCGCGCAGCCATGCAGACACTCGGCAACATGTTGCCAAGCATGCGATACATGTTGCTAGCGCTGGCTGTCATGTCAATGGCTTCCACAGCGGCAAGCACAGCAGCAACTGCCGCAACAGCAACAGCAATAAAACCCACCACAGCAGCAACACCAATAGCAGCAGTAGCAGCAACCACAACAACAACACCAACAACTACTACAACAACAGCAGCAGCAACAACATCCACAACATCAACTACCGCAACAGCAGCAACAACATTAGCATCCACACTGGCACCCACAAACGCAACACAATCCACATTGCGCAGTGCTTCTCTACGCATACGCAGGGAGTGCACCAACATTGACATACGCAACGAGTGCGACAACATCCATCAGCTGGACAACTGCACAGTGGTCATGGGCTACCTGATGATCACCCTCTTGCCGAGCAGCAGAAGGTGCAACTATACCAACTATACGTTTCCCAAGCTACGCGAGGTAACCGGCTTCGTCATACTGACCGAAGTGCGGGGTCTCTACAACTTGCGGTATCTCTTCCCCAATCTAACCGTCATACGGGGTCGTAGATTGTTCCTGAACTACGCACTGGGCGTGACCAGCATGCATGATCTGGAGCTGGTAATATTTATATATTATTAATTATTATTTTTTTAATTAGAAATTTTAAAAATTTGAATTATTAAATAATCAATCATAAATTATATAAAAAAATCAAATTTTAAATTAATTAATTAAAAATTTTAAGAAATTTAAATTTTATATAATTAATATATTAAATATAAATTATATATGTATCCCACTTCCCGCCTCAGTTGGAATTCCCGTCCTTGGTGGCCATACAGCGGGGTCACGTTTACGTCGGCAACTGCCACAAATTGTGTCAGCTCAATGCGGTAAATATACGTGTATATAATCTATCTTTAGTAGCACCAACTGATCCATTGCTCTGCAGATCAACTGGGATCGACTGACACTAAGCACAGGAGAGAATCACATTGTGATCGGATCCAACAACTGCTCGCAACGCGCCAGCTGCAAAGGCTGCGCCTCGAACTATTGCTGGTCCAACTTTGTCTGCCAACGGTTTGAGAACGATAATGTGGCCCACTATGATCGGTAGGTATATATATGCTATACGCTCCCAGTTTATACATTTTTAAGAGTGACTGCTGCACTTTTTGGCGGAACTCATTGAGTAAGAATAATTAATCGTTGTATATTGGCGAAATTTATAAAAAATGGGAAAAAACTGCTATAATTTTTGTTTAAATGCCGAACAAATTGGCAATACTCTAAACAGCTATAAAATGTATCCTTAAACTTACTTGCAGTATAATATGTAAATTTTATAATCAAATCCCTTATTCATATTATACATTTTCTATGCAATTTTTTTTAAAACAAATATTGCAGTTTTTTTTTTTAGCTAGTTTAAATTTGTAACTATTTGTATTCGTAGTAATAATCAATTTTTTAAAGAATTTCTTGCTAGTTCAAATCTGCTCATCGCATACGAAATTTCATTCGAATAATCATTATTTTAGTACTTATGAGTTGTTTATGTTTTGACTATTTTACTAAAAGCAGCAATATTTATTTAAAATTTATATTATTTACAACAGCTTTAAATATTTTTTATTTATAAATTTCTCTATGTAAAACAGTTACAAATATTTGCAATTTGAAAACCTAAAGCTAATGATCAAACAAATAATAGCTGTATTCAGCTACTAAATAGCTGTAATGCCAGCACTGCTAATGGAGCTGCGCTAACAGTGCTCCACTGTTACTGAAACTGCATTAACAGCGCTCGCTAACAGAAACCCCACAGTTAACAGGCCTACTTTAACAGCAGCTTTAACATCTGCTCGTTTACTCCACAGCAATTCAGAGAGCTGCCACGAGGAGTGCCTGGGCGGGTGCTACAACCACACGGCTGCCGGCTGCGTGGTCTGCCGCGGAATCAGCGATGCCGGCGTCTGCGTCAAGCAGTGTCCCCCGCACAAGTAAGTTGCAGCAGCTGGCTGCCTTTGCCTTCTCTCAGTCTGCCTGCAGTTAAGCCTGTTGCTCCCCCTTGCAGGTACCTGCTGGAGCAGTATCAGCGCTGTTACACGCAGCTCGAGTGCGTCGAGGAGCACAGACACTTCACCTATGGCTCCGACTGCGTGGCCTTCTGTCCCAGCGGGCACAAGCCCAACGCCGAGTCGGACTGTGTGCCCTGCGCTCCGCAAGAGCCCTGCCTCAGCGTCTGCTCGTCCGAGCTGGGCGACGGCGTCATATTCGTCTACAATCTGGCGGACGCCGAGGAGCTGCGCGGCTGTCAGATCGTCAACGGCAGCCTGATCATCACCATAAGGAACCTGGTGAACGAGCCGCAGCTCGAGCAGAGCTTCGCCAGTCTGCGCGAGATACGCGGACACCTCAAGATCTATCGGTGAGCCAGAGCAAAGCAAAGATCCCAGGTGCAGGTCGAAGAGTTGCTAACGCCTTCTCCTTTGCAGCTCCATGCAGTTGAGCAGCCTGCGCTTTCTGCGCAACCTGCAGGTCATACACGGCAACCCCATGGAGAGCAACCACTACGCGCTCATACTCTACGACAACATGCAGCTGGAGGATCTGTGGACGCCCGCGGTGCAGCTGGAGCTGGTCAGCGGCGGCATCTACATGCAGCGCAACAACAAGCTGTGCAACCAGCACATGCGCGACTTCCAGCAGCGCGTCGTGCACGACAAGACGCTGGACTCGCTGCAGACGAGCGACCAGGAGGTCTTCTGCGGTCCGGCCAAGCTGCAGCTGAGCGTGCAGGTAGGTCTCTCTCTCCCTCTGCATCACTCTCTCTGATCTCTTGCCGCCCGCAGGTGCTCTCGCACAGCGCACTGCAGCTGAGCTGGCCCAAGGCGCAGACGAGCGTGCAGCTGGAGCTCGTCTACAGAGCTGTGCCGGCGGGCAGGCAGCACGTGGAGCAGAGCGAGCTCGACGCGCCCATCTGCACACGCATCAACTGGCAGCGCCTGCAGCTCTTCCGCGACGAGCTGCAGGACAATGGCACGCACTACACGTACGCGCTGGAGCAACTGCAGCCGAGCACGCGCTACGCCTGCCTGCTGCGCACCTTTGGCGGCGACTCGCCGAAGCAGGAGGCACGCAGCGAGCTGCTGTACATGCGCACGCGGCGCGACATACCGAAGCCGCCGCCGCTGGCGTTGGCCAGGAAGACGGACAGCGCGCTGACGCTGCTCATGGGCAGCAGCGAGCCGGAACAGCAGCAGGACGAGGACTACTTCCGGCTGAGCATGTACGAGCTGCCCGACGACGCGGACTACATTGAGGAGCGCAACTACTGCAAGCAGACGGCGTACATGTGGCACAACACGGACGCGATGCGCTGGCGTGCGCTGCAGGAGTACGACTACGACGACTGCTGCGCCCACCAGGCGGAGCTCGCCGACGATCTCCGCTTCATGGACGGCATGCAGCAGATGTACCGCTGCAGCCTGGACGCGCCCGGCAATTGCGAGCCGAAGCTGGTGAAGCAGCTCGACGGCTCCACGCCGCCGTCGCTGCAGCTGGAGCTGCCGGGCAACACGACGTTCTACGAGCTGCGGCAGCTGCAGCACTATCGGCTGTACTCGCTGCAGCTGCAGGCGTGCAACAAGCTCGGCTGCAGCAGCGCGACGACGCTGAACGAGCGCACCAACTTCACGCAGGGCGCCGACCAGCTGGCCGAGGTGCTCGCCTGCCGCGTGCCCAAGACCATGAAGTACATCATGCGGTTCGCGGAGCCGGCCCAGCCGAACGGCCTGATCGTCAACTATGTGCTGCACTATCGCAACAACGTGTCCGACCAGGTGACCGAGACGCATCTGGCGTGCGTGACGCGGCGCGAGCACGCGGCCGCCAGCTTCGTGCATGTGGCCAGGCTCAATGGCACATACAACGAGTGCGCGGTGCGTGTGCACTCGCTGGCGGAGGACGTCATGACGCCGTACATGGCCATCACGTGGTGCACCGAGGAGCAGAGCAAGCTGGAGGCGCTCGAGCCGGCGGTGAGCGAGCACCTGGAGGTGCACTCGCACGCGCGCGGCATCAGCATCTTTGTGTTCTGCTTCCTCTTCGGCTGCGGCGTGGCGCTCGTCTGGCTGCTGTGGAAGCGCCGCTTCTGGCGCTGGTGCTGCGTGTGGCCGCAGATCCGCCACTATATGCCCATGCACGAGCAGTGGCTGCGCGAGTGGCACCAGGCCGAGGACCGCGAGATACTCGTCGACGGCTTCGAGACGGTGCGCTTCCAGAACAACAACAACAGCAGCAGCAACAACAACAGCAGCAACAACAACATCAGCAGCAGCAACGACGAGTATTAGCAGCAGCGAGAGCAACCGAGATTGTCGTATTTTAATAAAGCGAATTTGCAGACTTACGTGCGCAGTGGAGTCTCTCGTTTTAGTCCTAGGCTGGCTTGGGTTTGGCTTGGGGCGTGGCAGTGGCCTCGGCCTCCGCGCTGCTGTTGGCCAGGAACATGGTCGGTGCACTGGTCGAGGGCATCACCAGTATGTCGTTGTCCGAATTGGGCGTGGGCGTGCGCGGTGAGCGCACCTGTTGGCGTGCCTTGGCACGCTCCAGCTTGGCCTGCTCGTACTCCTTAAGCTCGGAGAGCTTCAGCTGTATCGTTTGTAGTTCGCGGCGTCGCATTTTTTCGTCTTTTGTTTTGCTTGCTTTGTTTTCAACTAGTGATGCGCAACGCGAGCTATCGATCGAAAACTGTGGCGACGTTGCGTGTGAATGGTAAAGCGATGTAAACGCTAACGTATATCGAAATGTTATTGGCTTTCTACTATCGAGAACAGAACATCGAAATGTTATTGGCTATACTACTATCGAGAACATTAATCAAAAATAATAAAAAATTAAATAATTCAACTTTAAACTTTTTTCAATTTGTAATTTTCTGATTTTTGAATTCAGCAAAGAATTTTCTATCGGCTACAAATACCTTATTTTCTGCAAGCTACCGATCAAAAATCATGCAAAGCATTGTGAACACAAACAGAATACAGAAAGTTATTGGTTGTTATTATTTTGCAAAAATAAAACATGTATAAAAAAAATGTAAACTTATCTTTACTAAAAAGACTGCTAAATTAAATATTCTTTGCAAATGAATTTGCACGGATTTTTAATACTCTGTGAGTTATCGATCAGAAACTGTGGCGGCGTTATCTAATCAAATTAAAACACTAACAGAATACAGAAATATTATTAGCTTTTATTTTTTTGCAAAAAAAAACACACTTCTAGAAAAAATGCAACATTATTCCTATACAATTCATTTATTAACTCCAAGAAGACCGCTAAATGCAATACTCGTTTGCAAATGAATTTGCCGAATTTAAAATTGACTGGAAGCTATCGATCGGAAACTGTGGCGGCGTCGAGTGTGAATGGCAAATCAAACTTAAACAGAATCCAGATTGTTTTCGATTTTTATTATTTTGCAGCATCAAAACATTTACAAACATATTCTAAAGTGTATGTAAGCAATACAGTCTAAGGCAACAAAAGAAAATGCCTGCGTCTTTATTTGCGAGCTATAAATCGGAAACTGTGTCAACGTTAAGTATGAATGGCAATTAATTTAAACCCCTAACAGTACAGAGCACTGTTAATTGCTTTGATAGCTTCCATTTTTCTAAAAATCCAACTTTATTCTCACATAATGCACCTCAGTCGTCGTCGCCGAAGAGACCGCCCAGTTCGAGGTCCTCCGACTGCTGCTGCGTCTTAAACTCGGTAAAGAACTTGCCATCGCTTGCGGAGCTCCAGGAACTCTCCTCCGCCTCGGCGGCGAGATGGCGGGCGTGTTTGGGCGGTGTGAAGTGGTTGTAGCTGCAATCCGTGTAGACCGCAGCCTCGCCAGCGCTCGCTGCACTTGGCCGCACATCGCAGTGCTCGGCGAGAAAATCCAGCACCTGCGCCTTGCTGCCGAGGCTGTTGAACTGCACGCGCAGGGAGCGCTTCAGGGCGTTGCTCCACATGAAGCTGAGGTGATGGTGGAAGCACTGGAAGAGCAGCTGGTCGCCAGCCGCCGCCGCGATGTCCAGCCACTGCTGCACACAGGCCTTGGGCGTCGTGGTGGCCAGCGCATAGTCGCCGTTGAAGAGCGCCGGATTGGCGAGCAATCCCCGCGCGGCCATGACGCCGGCAGCCTGCGTTTGGGCCTGCAGCTCGCAGGCATCTCGATGGCTCTCCACGTTGCCATTGACCACGAGCGGAATCTGCAGCGACTTGACGACCTCCGCCATGGCCTCCACGTTGAGCGTGTCCTTGGAGTGCTTCTGTGCCGGCGTGCGTCCGTGCAGTGTGAGGAAGGTGACGCCGCAGTGCTCCAGCTGGCGGGCCAGCTCGATGGTGCGCTGCAGCGACGCCTCCGCGTCGCTGGCCTGCAGCAGGCGCATCTTCACCGACACACTGAAGTCCGCGGGCAGAGTGCGCCGCAGCGTCTGCACGATGCCGCGCACCTGCTCCGGCTGCCGCAGCAGCCCGCAGCCGTAGCCCTTGGCTATGGCCCAGCTCTGGGGGCAGCCGCAGTTGAGGTCCACGCCGTCGACATAGGGATAGACCAGTTGGGCTGACGTCGCGAACTCCAGTGCATCCTTTGCCGCGAACTGCGCTATCAGCGGCTGGTCGTCGGGGCCCGTGGTGAACTCGTTCTGGCGCGCCTTCTCGCTGTTGTTGATCGAGTCGGAGATCATCATCGGCGTGAAGGCCAGCTGGACGCCGTTCTGGCGCACCAAGCGCCGGAACTCCAGCTTGCTGTAGCGCACCATCGGCGCGCTTATGCGCAGGAAGTCCTTGGCATCCGCAAACAGCGCTGCAATATCGTGGTGGGGTCTATGCTGTGGCAGCGTCATATTTTATTTATTTTATATTTTCCACTTGAATTTCGACTTGTTTGAACTCCATGCGTGTTTACAGTTCTCGCTCTGCAGCTGTTGGACGCCGAGCCGAGCAGCTGATCGTTCAGCTGAGCTTTCGAACTAACAGTCGCGCCAAACTGTTATCTCTAGCAAGCTGTTAACAGAGCCCACGGCACAGTGCTGCCAGTTCAGCTATTTAGTTTAGTTTTAGCTAGTAAATACATTTGTTAACCTCTTTTTAAGTTATCAACTTCAACTTTAGCATACTCCAAATAACTATTAGTCAAATTATTATAAGGACTATAAGTATTTTAATTCAACTTTAAGAAATAGCACAATTGTTAATTTTGTTATATATATTTAAAATTTTCATACTCCAAATAGCTAGCTCTTGGTCATACCTAGCTCTTGGGCATAGCTAGCTCTTGGTCATTATTAAAAAAAATAAAATAATTGTTAATTTTGTTATATATTAAATATTTGCACACTCCAAATAGCTTGCTATTAGTCAAATTTTTAAAAGACCATAAGTATTTCACTTCAACTTTAAAAAAATAGTACAATTGCTTAATTTGTTATATATTAAAATTTTTATGTTCAAAATAGCTAGTCAAAATATTAAAATGAACATAGGTATTTTATTTGCAATTAAATAAAAATATAATTGTTAATTTTGTTATATATTATACTTTTGAATTTCTTTGGCTGGTATATCATATAATTTTTTCTGTGGCATCGTAGACGTAATTAAAGAAAATTTTAATTTTAAAAATAAATTTAAAAAATAAAAATAAGTATTAATTTTGTAATATTTTACTTTGGAGTTTTGCTGGCTTGTATACGATGTTTCAATCACTTGCATCTTAAATATTTACATAAAAAAAAAAAAACAAAATCTGCATAATTTTGAAAAATTATACATTGCAAGCTGAAGAGTGTTGTTCAGTATTCGCAAATAAAATTTACTATTTATACACATTTAAAACACCCACAATTGTTGCTGCTTTTTAAGCTTTATTTTTGCCTCCAATATTCTGATTGCACCAAGCCGAACATTGAATTTGTTTTCAATACTTTAAAAATGTTAAGTGTGCTGCATAACATAGCAATAACATTGCTAATTTATGTTGTGCCACTGTAATTATGCTGCATGTATTTAAATAAGCTAAATTTGTGCAAGACAGCACAGTAATTGTTGAGTCAAGCTGCGTACATGATAAATATATTATTGTATGCTAATAGTAATAGTTTAAATTGCAATAAAAGTGAATTATAACATAATTTATTTATATTGATAAGAATGCATTGGGCATCGTTAGCGCTCGCAAGCTTGAGTTATCGATAGAGTTGCAGCAATCGATAGTTGCACACCTCTAGCGTGTAGGTGAAAAACGCACAATCGCAGTTTTTAATTAAATAAATTTCCATGTACGCAAAAAAGGCAAGTGAGTAATCGGCCCAAGAGCAGCATGACGCACGAGCGGAACGCAGCTAAAAAGTGAAGCCAGCAGCAGTCGCAGCAGCAGCAGCAGCAGCACAACCAACAAAACAACAGCACGACAGCAACAACAACAACAGCAGCAACAACAACAACAATGCATTTCTCCATACCAGACACACAGGAGCAGTACGTGGACGGCGGCGGGGGCGGGATCGGAGGCGGAGGACTGAGTGGTTCGCCCACGTACACGGTGTACAACATCTACATAAACGGCAACTACCACTGCTGCCTGCGCTACAAGCAGCTGCACGCGCTGCACGAGCAGCTGCGTAGGCGCTGCACGGACACCGCCCTGCCGCCGTTCCCGCCCAAGCGCCTGCTGCCGCTGAGCAACAGCCAGCTGGAGACGCGTCGCGCCGCACTGGAGCACTATCTGCAGGTGATCGGGCAGGATGCGCGCATCGCGCGCCTCAGCTACCTGCAGCAGTTCCTGCAGCGCGCACAGCTGGACACGGCGCTGGCCGAGTGCTCCGTGGCGGACGAGAACGAGCAGCAGCAGCTCCAGGTGGAGGTCTACACGGGCACGGGAATGGGACAGGGGGACGCGGACGGCGCGCAATTGCTGGTCAATTGTCATGTGCAGCAGAACGCGAGCGCCGTGCTGCAGTGCATCTGCCGCATGCTGCAGCTGCCCGCGGAGCTGATGCAGTTCTTCTGCCTCTACCTGATGCGCAAGGGCGGCGACGCGGCATCGCCGCCGGACGAGGACGAGGCGCCGGCGGTGCTGCTGCTGCGCCGCCTCATGGACTTCGAGTCGCCGCTGATCGCGCGCCTGCACGCCCAGCCCTGCCAGCTGCTGCTGCGCACCTGCTACTGGAATCCGCGCTGGGACGCCAAGCTGCTGGGCAACAGCGTCGCGCTGAGCCTGCTCTACCACCAGACGCTGGCGGACGTGGCGCGCGAGTGGATCATCTGCACGCCCGAGATGCGCCGCCAGCTCTGCGCCCTGCAGCTGCACGCGCGCCCGCTGCAGTACCTCGAGCAGGTGCGTCAGCTGCCCAGCTACGGCTGCCTGCAGTTCGGCGCCGCGCAGGTGGACTACCCGGAGCTGGATACCAATGCGCTGGTCACCATCGGCAACCGGGAGCTCAGCCTGCGCACGGCGCGCGGCGCCAAGATCTACGAGACGAAGTTCCGGGTGACGCGCATGCGCTGCTGGCGCGTCAGCGCCATGCACAACACCTTCGAGTCGCGGGATCAGCCGACGCAGCTGCAGCTCTCGTTCGAGTATCTGATGTCCAGGCAGACGCTGCGCTGGATCACCATCAGCAGCCAGCAGGCCATGCTCATGTCCGTCTCCCTGCAGGCCATGGTCGACGAGTTGCTGCACAGCGACGGCAGCGGCGGCGGCGGCGGCAGCGATGACGAGCAGGAGGCCAGCACCAGCACGAGCACATCGCGCCTGGGCGGCAACTCGGAATCCGCATCGGCATCCGCATCGGCGTCCGCGTCCGCGTCGGCCTCCTCCACGCCCAGTTCGACGACGGCACAAGCTGCCACGACGGCACCGCCCGTGCAGTTCCTCGCGCAGCGCAGCAAGCTGAATAAACTGACGACGGCGCGCACCTTCGCGGCGGTGTTCTTTCGCAACGATGAGAACGCCGCGTCCGTGCGCAACGAGGCCTTCGAGGGCATTGGCGATGACGACCTGTAGGCCTGTACGTAAACTGCCTGCCCGCACTGTTGAGCAATTTGTATACGGAATATCGCTGTTGTCGCGGCGCCCGAATTATCGATAGTTTTTGCGCGGCACTACAATTGCATTGAAACTGCGAACGTGTACGCAAGCTATCGATCAATTTTAGCGCATCGGCAACGTTCAACTTCGTTATCGATCGTGTTTGTTCAGCACTAATTAAAACTGTTAACGTGTAACGTGTAAACCTTCTGCTCGCACTGTTAAGCAATCGTTCAATACGGAATATCCCTGGTCTTTAGTGGCGGCAGAGCTGTCGATCGATTACGGCTAAATAAGTGTGTATAAAAAAAAAAGGAGAAATTTGTTTGTTGTCTATTAGTTCGATTCGAAAGCAGCCAAATAGTTTTTAAACAAAAAAGAAGTTGTAACTGTTAGCACAAATGTAACCGTTAATTTAATATATGTAAATGTATGTATGTAAGTTATCGAATCTCCGTATCAGACAAACGGTTATTTCCCTCCCTCCCTCTCTCTCCCTATGGTGCTGCCAAAATGTTACGGACAAATTTGCAAGTCGGATTGTGCATTTGAAATCTGTTGAAAGACGAAAAAAAAGTGAAAAGCGAATAGATTTTATTATCAAAATACATATATGAGATGATCGGTCAGATCGACACTCGAACATTGCGTTGTGTTTAAGAATGCTCAGTAAGAACTCTAGGTTTATGTTATACTACAACTACAACTAAAACTACTACCACTACTACTACATTTTGTTCGAACATGTGTATGTAAATGTAGATGTGTGGTAATTCTTTTGTAAATTGCATTTTTAAAACGATTACTCTCTACATTTCCTTTTTATATATTGTATGTATATTGTATATGTGCAGCTATTTTTTACGTTTATTATTAACAGTTAAACAAAATATATATGTTATGCATTTTACAATGAATAAAAGTAAACGTGAAACGAAATTGCCAAACTGAAAATTCAAACTGCATTCGATTTCTGCAAGTGCCGGCGATTGCCACTGTTAACTAACATGACTTCGATTCTGTTGGGGCTGCCAACGTGTGCACAGGCACGATTAGAGCTACATGCGTTATCGATAACTCCCACAAATGCAACAACGAACAGAAAAAAATAGCTCACAATACTCCCAATAATAGCATTGGGATTTGTGTGATAAACAAAAACAACAAATAAAAGCAATATTTTATAAAACGCAAAACAAAATGGATCGCAACAATGGGTAAGTTTAGTATTTATAGGCAAACAAATGCTGTGCTTGCGGCCAAGTGAAGCCAATGACGCATACGAATCGAGAAAAAAAGTAAACACACTGTACGTACGCCTGTGTGTGTGTGTGTGCGTGAGCGCAGCTTTATATGTGTGTGTGTACGGAAACTAGGCGATATTTAGCTGCCGTTTTGTTGGCGGGGGAAAACCAATTGGGCCCAGTTTGAAACGCATTTCTCTCGTTACAGACGCTATCCCTACATACGCCGCCAGGGAAGTGGCAACGGACCACACAGCCACCACCATCACAACAATGCGAACTCATCGGCAACATCATCCACAACCTCATCATCCTCCTCGTCCGTGGGATCCGTTACAAACACATCGCACAGCACACAATACTCCAACAATAGTGCAACAACAAACACCAATGCGCTCTACGCGGCGGCGGTGTCCCAGCAGCACCACCACCACCAACAACAACAGCAGAGTGTGCCCATTTCCCAACATGATGAACTAATCCGTTATATTCGCGAGGCATGGAACAAAGTGAGTATAGAAAAAATAGACTAAAAAAAGCAGGGGCTACCCGCAACGTGGAACACCTTGTGGCAGGTCGCTGTTATTGTTTATTTTTATATACATATATCGATAGATGCACATCGCTGTGGCTGTGTGTGTGTGGGTGGTCGCCATCTTTATTCACATATTTTATTTCTCTTTACAGGTTAGCGAGCAGGGCACACCTGTTATATACTGCAATGAATCTGATAATCAACTGAAGAATTTCAAACCATTCAATCTGGAGGAGTATTGGGGCCAGCGGCTGGTCCAGAATATTCATGTGACCACCACACATCAGTAGGTAAACAAACAGACAGACAGACGCATACAAACACACACACACACACACTCGGACAAAGGCGCATAATACCGTTAGCATATAAACTATAAGCATACTCGTGCACATGTATGTGTGAGCTGCTGCTGAAGAAAACCCGCTGCGATCTGACAACTGACAAGGGGCACATCTGCATATGTATGTGTGTATACCGGGCTGCTGTTTCCACACGATTCTATAACTGACTTTTGTATACACTTAACATTCGCTTTGTTCCACTCTGTAAAGCTCTTCACGATTTTGAAAATTGATTGCAAACACTGCCAGCTGTGAGGCAAACTCATCAATATATATATATTTCTTTATATATATATATAGATGTTAATATAAATGTATTTTCAAAATTAATACTACTTTCAACGGCATACCCTGTACGCAAGAATCGAGAGAGAGTTGTTGCTTGTCGGCGAGCTATTGACCATTTTGAAATTGCGTTAAAACCCTGAATTCCATACAACTCGCAGATCGCGAGAAATAATACTTAATAAACAATGTACCACATTGAAAACTCGTATTTTATTTTGGATTTACAGGATCGACTCCTAGAGTGATGCAGGGGCGCTGAGAAATAAAATGCAAAATCGTTCAAAATATTTCTGGGTTTCAGTATTTTTTGTATTCATGCACATTAATTTAAAAGAAATATCATTGATACATGACGGTAGAAATCAAGTATTAGTAACAAAAAAATCATCCCTATTATTATTAATACAATCATTGCGTATAAATTGTATACTTCGTTCAAGACTGCTGCTCTTTCAATTCCTCTTGATTTTTTGAATTCCCTCGTTCCGACGCTTGCATTGATTCAGCAAGAGCTTTACTTTTTCTGATTCCTTGCTGCACTTGCAGACTCTTCATTTTTCTTGCAGTTTTGCACGTCTCTAGTGCTTTTTACCAAAACTACTCATAATATCAGATTCTTAAAATAAACATATTTGTACTGCATCAAGTTTTACGGATTCTTGCGATAGTTTCGATTTCAATGAGCTTCCAAGGCAGATTCCAGTGTGGCCAGAAAACAAAAGAGTTACACTAAAAGGGGAACATCTGAGCCCACAGCGGGAGTTTTGTCATTTCAGCAATTTAGTCGGATTTCGAAAAGTTGGGTTTGAAAACGCTGTCAACTAAAAATTTATCAATAAAATATTTTCCACTACTCTTTAGCAATTTGAAAAGCTTTTTGTTAATATTGTACTTTTGAATGGCTGCACAAGTTTGACGCTATAATGGCTTAGAGCACAATCTTCTGAATTTTTTTTTCATATATTATAATGAGTTTCTAACGAGTTTTGTGCGCTTGTGTAACAATTTTAGATTCTCGCTTGAGTTGTAAATTTTAAAATGCCTTTTAAAGTGTGTGGATCAACATTACTTATATTCTATATATATTCTCTTCTCACTTGGATTGTATTATTTAAAAACTACTTAAAATAAACTATTTTCTGACTCTCAAAAAATACATTTTCCATTTGATTCTTTCATTTCTCCTCGATTTTCGCCAACTCCAGCAATTGCAATTTCCAACAGTCTGGCAACGCCATCGAACACAGCATATTGTCGTGCAAATCGCTATAGAGTAAAAGAAGTCATCAATGCAAAAAGCAAGGTGAATTGCAGAAGCCCTGGCCAGGGTTGCACGCACACAACAATAACAAGCAACACTGGCAGCGCCCGCCAACTCGGAAAAGCTTTCCCGCGCTCCCGAGCACAACACAGCAACTTGAGAGTGCTGTGGATTTATACGTCTCCAATTCAAGTGGTTTCCAATTTTAGGTCAGCTGAAGACATGGTCGTCAGTCCGCAGAAACCCGCTGACAAGTCGCCGGAAAAATGCAGCACCCAGATGAAGGCTTCGCCGCAGGAGCAGCAGCTGACGGCGCAGAAGGACCAAGCGGAGCAAACGAACAAGGATGAGCAGCAGTACCTGGAGCTGATCAGGCAGATCATCGAGACCGGCGACCAGCGCATTGATCGCACCGCAGTGGGCACCCTGTCCATATTCGGCGCACAGATGCGCTTCAACCTGCGCGACTCTTTCCCCCTGCTGACGACGAAGCGCGTCTTCTTCCGCGGCGTGGCCGAGGAGTTGCTCTGGTTCATCAGCGGCAAGACGGACGCCAAGCTGCTGCAGGACAAGAACGTGCACATCTGGGACGGGAACAGCACGCGCGAGTTCCTCGACAAGTGCGGCCATACGGACCGCCGCGTCGGGGATCTGGGCCCCGTCTACGGCTTCCAGTGGCGTCATTTCGGTGCCGAGTACCGCACCTGCGACGACGACTACACGGGCCAGGGCGTCGATCAGCTGCAGCAGGTCATCGACACCATACGCAACAATCCGTCGGATCGCCGCATCATAATGAGCGCTTGGAATCCGCTGGATATACCCAAGATGGCGCTGCCGCCATGCCACTGCCTGGCGCAGTTCTACGTGTCGCAGACGCGCGGCGAGCTCTCCTGCCAGCTGTACCAGCGCAGCGCGGACATGGGCCTCGGTGTGCCCTTCAACATCGCCTCCTACGCGCTGCTCACCTGCATGATTGCCCACGTGACGGGCCTGAAGCCCGGCGACTTCGTGCACACCTTGGGCGACGCGCACGTCTATCTGAACCATGTGGAGCCGCTGAAGGAGCAGCTTCAGCGCGTACCTCGCCCGTTCCCCAAGCTGCAGTTCAAGCGGCAGGTCACAAGTATTCAAGATTTTAGCATGGAGGACTTCGAGATCGTCGGCTACAATCCCTATGCCAAGATCCAGATGGACATGGCCATCTAAGCGTTAATTCCAATAATCTCTATAAATAATCTAAGAAAATTAGCTCTGTGTTTCGTTTGAATTGGATGCAGGACGAGATCGAGGCTGCCATCGCATGTTAACAGCAATACCTATCGGTGAGGTTGTACCGATGACTGTTTTCAAAACTATCGATAGAATTTTAACGAACTGCGATTGTTGAGATGTCATGTTTAGATTTAATACGCTTGCTGAGGGTATATGCATGTTTGCATGTTGCTTGCAACGAACTTCTCAGAGCCCATAAAGTATATATATTATTATATACACATACATAATATACATTTTTATATATAATATATGTAGTATACATTATTATATATACATAAAGAGTATGGTATATATAATTATATATACATATATTGTATAGTATATATATTAAATATAACCCTGTCCGTCATCATGACTATTGCAGCGCAAACAGGTCTCTCAGTTTTGAAGCTCCACGGAAACTTGGTATACTAGATCTATCCGAAAAGTATCTGAACAGATTTTCAATCTTAGTATACCAAAATCTCCAGTCTGGAAAATTTTAAGACTAACGTTGGCAGCGCGAAATAATTGCAGGTCGGATATTTTTTGGAGAGACCTCGTACGTATATTATATGGTATATATTAATATATAAATTAACATTAAATATATATACTATATAATAAGTATATATAGTTAATGTAACCCTGTCCGTTATCATGTCTTGCAGCGCAAACAAGTCTCAGTGTTGAAGCTATACTGAAACTTGGTATACAAATAATCTTTCTTCTGCACGCTGAAAATAGCTCGGAACTAGCCCAATCCGAACAATATAGTATCGAATAGTTGCCATAAAACCTATAGGCCGATTTTTGTTATTTTGAAAGATATCGGAAAGCAAACTTATAACTATTATACCAATATGCTCTTCAAATTATATTTTATAGGAATAATCGGTGTGAGTAGTTTTACTCTGAAAACACAAATAATTTGGCATGTAATAATATGCAAAATAGCCACAGCTAAGTCAAGTCATATTTCAATATGACTGTTATATGCAATAGCTGCCATAGGACCAAACGGACAAAAATAGGTCTCCATGATACATGTACGGACAAAAATAAGGCTCAATGTGAAATTTACTATAATGCCGTGCTCTAAAAATATGAGTCTGAACACCATTTAAGCATTAGCTACTATATAACTGAATATTTTTGGGTATATAGCAGCTGGGACAGCCTATATATAGCAACTGAAGAAATAGTGGAACAAAAAAATACATGCAAGTAGCTGTAAGGGTATGCAAGCTTCGATATGCCGTAGGTTACGCTTCCTTCTAGATCGTGTACAAACTAATTGCACCTAAGTACAAGTGTAGGCTATATATGTAATTAATATATATATATATATATATAATCACCTCGATTTCGCGATTTCAAACGAGTTGCTCCGATGTCGATTTCGCGAGGGACTTACGTTTCGAGGATACCCTGTGGATAAGTGAAAACACTTCCGTTTTGTGAACGACTTGCTGGTACTTTTAAAAAAGAATTAATTTTATTTCTTTCGCTGGCGCCAGACCGTTGCATTCAGTGTTTGTGTTTTTAACTATATTCCAACAGCAGAGCAGAGCAGTGCTTAGCTTAGACCATCTTGCGCAGCAGTCTGTTGATCTTGTCCTCGCGATTACCGAAGTCACCACCGTTGACGTAGTGGTTGGCCTTCTTGCGCCAGCCGCCGGTGGGTGTGTTCAGCTTGAACGGCCACAGGAAGTTGGAGGCGTACTTGAAGTTGGGTCCCACGGTGAAGATCTCGTGCACCAAATCCTCAACGCACTGGATGTTGTGCGCCTTGCGCAGCTTGCGCTCGATAACAAAGTTATCGGTGATGGGCACACGCTGGCGGCTGTGCTTCACATAGCCGCGCTTGTAGATCAGCTCGCGCACCGACTTCAGGTTGGGGTAGCCCCAGGTGATGTAGGGCTCAGCAATGCGCAGCATGTTGATGGTCGCCTTGTTCAGCTTGATGAACACACCATTGTTGATTTGGCGCAGACGGAACAGCTGCAGCACCTTGCGGACCTTGGGTGCAACCTTGTTGATACTGCAAGTCGAAACGTATTCCAATTAGACAGGCCAAGACGGAAGGAGTGTACGAGGTGGTGTACAAGCACGTCACAGAGAGAAAACTCACCCACGGATACGCACGACAAATGCCAATTTGGCTTCGGCGGGCACGTAGAACTGGTTGCGCTTCTTGGCCAGACGGCGCAGCTTAATCTCGCGCTGATCGGCCTTGATGTACTCGTTCTGGTACTTCTCGGCACGCACCAGATTCTCCTTCTTGCGCAGGGCAATGACGGCAGCACGCTTGAGGCGACGTTTCGTCTCAGCGACACGCTTGCTGATTTGTTTCTTGCCGAATTTTAGCTTGGATTCCGGCACAGCGGGCAGCTTTTTAGCTGCTGGTTTCTTAGCGGCCGGGGCTGGCATCTGTTCAAAGCACAAATTTGCAACATTTTAGCACTGTTTTTAATTGAAAAATTTCGAAAATATCACACTAACCTTTTACTAGACACTATGCACGTTGGTAAAAGAAAGGGAAAGAAAGAGCGGAAGCACACGGTACGCCATGTTGCGTATGTCAAATCAGGCTCAGTGCAACCCTGCGCAACAGTGTTGGAAGGCATCACGTACTCAGCAGGCCTGTATTTCGATAAGCATTTGTGGAATTAATTATTAGACAGCATAAAGTAATTGAATTGACCAATTATAAAGCTTAGTAAAATAAATAAATTATTTATTTAAAACTTACATAATATTCGCTCACCTGCAGCCACAAGCATCGCCAACAATCGATGTAATTGCGCCTATCGATAATTGCACAGCTGTTCGCCCAAAGCGCGCGCCCAGTACTTTGCGCTCAACAATAAGAATTTTTATCAGTTTTGTGTTTTATTCGTAGTAAATTTGCCAAAATGCAGAGTCCCAGCAGTCCGGTCTACAACACAAGCGTGGAGCAGAAGCGCCATGCCCAAAACGTGGCCAAGCAACGTCGCCTCGGCACGCCAAACCTGCGCGATTTGCTGCGCGACGTGAGTGTAAAAAGTGCTGCAGTTTTCGAATTTTAAAATGTTTTTCTCCGTCTCCTTTCAGAAATGTCGCATTCGTATTATGAATGCGCGCAAGAACAACGTCGATGGCAATCGCAAAATACAAATGGTAATTAATTGTGCTCTATACTAAAGCTGTCGCAATACTCATGAGCGCAAACTCTGCACGCGCAGGCCGAGCTGGAGCAGATCTTGCGGCTGGAGCTCAGCGAACTGGACCAGGATCTGGCGCTGGAGCAGCACGTTTACGAGGAGCTGCTGCTGGACGTCAACGAGTGGTATGCCCTGCAGGAGCAGCACCTGGAGGCGCTCTACACAGAACCAGACGCAGATCCCGAGCAGCTGACTCTCATCTGTCCCGTCTGCCAGCTGAAGCCGCTGCAGCGCCTGCAGGCTGCCGCCTCATACAGCTGCGAGTGTGGCGTGCAGTTCGCGCACGCCGCCAACAAGGCCGAGCTGCTGCTGCTCATGCGGCAGCGGATCGACGAGCACGAGCTCAGCTGCACCCAGGCGCTGCTCTTCTTCGTCGAGGCGCAGCCGGGATCGGGTCGCCTCTTCGGCATCTGCGGCAGCTGCGACTACTGCTGCTCCGTCTAGATTAGTGAATCACTCTTGTATTTATTACGCTGTCCGGCTGCGACCGGCGACAATTTACTGATACTTTTGATAGTCGTAAGATAAAATTCATGTCATGTTCCCGCAGTTACGTGCTGTGCCTTGGCTCGCCCACAATCTCCAGCTGATCCTCGCCAGCGTCGATGCCGTAGTGCAGCTGCTCGCCGCGCTGGTAGGCCCAGGACATGCGCTTCGAGGTGGTGTGTATGCCGATCTCTCCGCGCTGATCGATGGCAATGATGCCCGCAGTCTGGTTGAAGCGCCTCGTCATCTCGCCCAGCACCTGCTCGGCGGCCTGCTGCAGCGTCACGTTGCCGTACTGCAGCAGCGCCAGTATGCGTGAGACTGTGTTGTAGCGCATGATGGACTCCCCATGTCCGGTGGCCGAGATGGCGCCGGACTCGTTGTCCGCATAGGTGCCACCGCCCAGGATCGGCGAGTCGCCAATGCGACCCGGCAGCTTGCCAGTGATACCGCCCGTCGAGGTGGCCGCCGCCAGATTGCCGCACGCATCGATGGCCACGGCGCCAACGGTGCCGGGTGAGCCGAACTGCCCGCCGTCCGCGGTAGCATTCAGACTGGCCTTGTAATCCTCGAGAGATTTGCGTGCCGCGTCCGTGACCAGCGCACCCGCGTCCAGTATTTGGAAGCCCTGCTGCACGGCAATGCGCATGGCTCCTACGCCGGCCACATACAGATGCGGTGTGGTCTCCATGATGCGCCTGGCCAGCGTTATGGGATGCAGTGTGTCGCGTGCCTGCGACACGCAGCCCGCTGCCAAGTCGGCGCCGTGCATTATGGCCGCATCCATCTCGACGTCACCGTCCCAGGTGAGTACCGAGCCGTAGCCGGCATTAAAGGTGGCATCCTGCTCGAGCGCATTCACCGCCTGCTCCACTGCGTCCAGCACGCTGCCCGTCTGCAGCAGCGTCTCGTAGCCGCGCCGAGCTGCGATCTTGACGCCTCGCCTGCAGCTGGGCACCTTGGCGTCGGCAATGTTCCCCGCACCACCGTGCACCAGCACAGTGGGCTGAAACTGTGCCGCGCACGCGCTGCTCCCCGCTGTCTGCGTGTGGAGTTTGAGGAAATTGGTTAGAGCTCTACGTCTGGGCGGCATCTCCAGCGCCTGCTGGGCTTAAACTTACTCGCAGCAGCTGAGAGCAGAGAAGCAGCAGCAGCCATAAGTGCGAATACTTCGAGTACTTCATCGCTCCAGTTTGACGCACAACTGCAGCGGTGGAGGCACCCCTTTCCACTTTTATAATGACACTGGGTAAACTCAAGACAGCGATGTCTGAGCTTATCGCATTGCCTCGCCCCTCACTCCTCGCGCCCGCCTTCAGTTCAGCCAGTTTATCGATCAGTATCTAAACTAGTTAAATTGCTGATTACGCTCTGCAGACTGCGCGGTTACAGTTTTAGTGTCACTGCAAGCACTGTTTGATAAGCGCTGCTGCTGTTACAGTTTTTGTAACTGCACGCACAGTTTTAGTGTAACTGCATGAAAAGTGAAGATGCTCTCGTTACAGTTCTATGTACACTGAATGCAACAGTTAAACTCAGCGCAATTTAAACTGTGGTATACTATTGCTCTAAAATTGTAACTATTAACTAGTTAAATTACTGATTACGCTCTGCAGACTGCGCGGTTACAGTTTTAGTGGCACTGCAAGCACTGTTTGATAAGCGCTGCTGCTGTTGGAGTTTTAGCAACTGCCTGCACAGTTTTAGTGTAACTGCATGAAAAGTGCTGTTGCCGGCCTTACAGTTCTACGTACACTGAATGCAACAGTTGAATTCAGCGCAATTTAAACTGTGGTATACTATTGCTCTAAAACTGTAACTATAAACTAGTTAAATTTGCTGATTACGCTCTGCATACTGCACTTTTTTTTCAAGCTCTGTAACAGTTTTAGTGCAGTTGCACTGAAAGAAACGACACTGTTTTTAGCTTGAAATTTGTGTATATTAAACTGCAACGTACTGTGACTCTGAAACCACCAGGTTTGAAAAGTGTGCTTGCTGCCTGCACAGTTTTGGTTGCACTGAATATAACAAAGATAAACGAATCATACGACAAGACTTCGTTTTTAGCTTTAAAAAGGCGCATTTTACCTAAGCTGTGACATACAGTGGCTCTAAAACTGTAAATTGTAAATTAGTTAAACTGTAAATTATGCTCAGTTTGAACACTTTGGCAGGCGTTTCTCCTGTTACAGTTTAGTGCAAGTGCATGCACTGTTTGACAAGCATGGCTAATGTTACAGTTAAGTGAAATTGAAGGCTTGAAAAGTACTGCTGTTTTCGTTACCGTTGTAAAGTGTTAAACGAACTGCACGTGACGTTGTTTACAGATAAATTTAGCGTTGCTCTAAAACTATAATAATATAAACTAGTTTAATTTTTGCTTATGCGCGCAGAGCAAGTTTGACAAGCTCTGTCTTTATCGTTACAGTTTTGTGCAGCAGCACGCACCAGTTTGAATTGCACTTACAACATATAAATGAAGTCCAACCTCTGTTAACTTGCATCCTTTGCGTTAACAGTTGACTGTTATTTCCGCTCTGTAAAGACGCTGTTCAAAATCATTGAAGCTGTAAACCGATTAAATTGTTCATAAAGCAGTAAGAAAAATATTAGAAAGGCGCCTCAGGTTTGGTATGGTACAGTCGAGTGGAGCAGTTTGCATTTACATATTTATTATTCAATATTTGTAATCCAAATACATAATTCATAAAAAAGGCGAGCGCGTCAGACTGTTTACCCGTTGACCTGCCGATCGGAGGTTTGAGCAGCACTGCGTTGCAAAGCTGCAAATTGATTTATAAAGTATTTAGAGTCGTGTGTTAGCCATATGTAATTATCACACCAAACCGTGCATTCGGCACGCTAACAAGCTTATAATTTATTTACATACTGCAATTGAAGGCGTTGTTTTTTGCGAGTTTAATGCAAACCGGTTAAATTGCATTTCGATAGTTTGATGTGCACTGCGGCTGTTAAGCCGCCAGTGAACCAGAATACAACCGGCAAACGAAGAAATGTTTGTAAACAAAAACAACAATAAACTTGCATAATAACAAGTCAGTGTTGAATAGTAATGTGTGCTGGACTGCCGGGTACCCTGTAGAGGCTGGCATAATGCTTACAATTGTAAAGAGCCGAAAATTAATATTGAAATTAATTAATATAAATCAATAAAACTAAAATAAAATATATAACAAATATAATATTTATATATATATAAAATAACATAACATAACATAATTTATAAAGTTTTTAATAAAAATGTTTATAAATAAAAAATATGCTAGTAAGTTTTATTTCAAAAATATTTTTAAAATACAATTTTGCTCTTTATTATAATTAATTTTAAATCCCTTTATTATTTCACGCCATTTTCGTTAAGCTTCGAAATTCTTTAAATTAATTTTTAATTCAATTTAGTTGCATACATTATTTAAGTTCAAGTCAGTCAAAACAAAACTAAACTTATAAATTTTAAATCTTGTAATAATATCACTTCATTTTAGTTCATTTTAAAATTTTTCTCAAAATATTTTGAATTCAATCCGAAATGCATAATTTCATTAAAAATAAATTAAAACTCTATTATATGACACAAAATTTTAGCGTAAATTAAAAAATTGATAATTCAGAAATATACAATAAATCAATAATTTAAAAGCAATGAAATCCATTAACTTATTTTTGAATTCCGAATACAAATATTTTTAAAATATTTCAAATTCTATCCGAAAGGCATACATCATTTTAATTAAAATAAATTAAAATAAAACTAATAGATTAAACTAAACTATTAAAAAATATTAGTGGAAAGTGTAAATTAAGAAAGTAATTTAATATAATAAATCAATAATTTAAAAACAATGATGACCAGTAATTTATTTTTGAACTCCGAATATAATTCTTTTTAAATTCTGTCAGAAAGGCATACATGATTTTATTTCAAATAAAATAATAATTAAACAAAAATAAATTAAAAATTAAATTAAATTAAATTAAATTAAAATAAACTAAAATAAAACTAATAAATTAAACTTAACTATTAAAAAAATATTTGTGATAAGTGTAAATTCAAAAGTAATTTAATAAATCAATAATTTAATAACAATGATGACCAGTAATTTATTTTTGAGCTCCGAATATACGGCTTATTAATATATTCTAATTAAAATTCCACAGAGAGCACCGCATTAAGCATTCGACTGCAGTGCACGATACAAACAACAACAACGATAACGACAACAACAACAAAGCAGTGAGAACTTTTGCGCGATCTTGCACGTGCCTGTCTGTTAACTCGGCCGCTCGCTGCCCGCACGCTCTCCCCCACCACCACACGGTCTCTCAATCTCAAACTCTCTCTCTCTCTCTATAGCTTTCGCTCTTTCTCTCGCCCTCGCCGTCGATCTCCGTCTCCATCACGCACGCACAGCCTCTCGGCGCGAGTTCTCTTGCTTTCCGATAAGTTTTACCGTTTCTTTCAGTACGTCGCGTCGCTCGGCTGCAGACGGTTGGCAGCTCGCAAACGGTTAAGATTTTCGGATTTCGGATTTTGGCTTTTCGTCTTGACGGTTTTTCGGCAATTCCACGAATCAGTCGAAACGTGCGCATATTTCTTCGACTCCGCGATTCTGTTTGTATTCAAAATAATTGCGATAAAAAAGGCATAATTAAAAGCAAAACGTGTGCGTGCGTCCGCGATTCGAGAATCCGTTTTGAAAATCTACTTACGAAAACAATTGCTCTATATACACGCACACACACACACGACATACTTATTGCCTGATGTGCCTGTGTGTTTCTCGTATTCTTGTGCAATTGCAAAATAATTTGTTTACATTTTCGAATCTCAGTGTGGTTACCAAATTCCCGACTCTTGCGCTCTGTTTCGAGAAAACAAAAATCAAAATCAAAATCGAAATCGAAAAATAAATAAGCAAAGAATATGCCCGAGTGGAGGAATTTACGTAGCTGAACCAAGTACGTACTAGTGCAAGATCTCGCAGAGTGGAAAACATGGACAGGCTTTTCAATATCATACGTTGCGATCAGTTAACTGGCCAGGCGCGTGCCACATATGATAATCTGCCCACTGACATATGCGGTATCGATCGCTTCAAATATATTTCAACATGTTTTTGCATATTCATGCTGATCGTCGGATGCGTTTACATCTGGAGGAAATTTGAAAAGTGAGCGAATATGTATAAGTATATTTTATTTTTGTCTATATGCATGTATACGGATTTCTGCAATACTCTTACTTTTTCAAAATCGTATTTTTACAGATCTTTTGATTTCCTTTTGAATTTTAAAATCCCATTTTTTATTATCCAAATCTTTTTCGTATATTTACGAGATTTAACAGGTCAACAATTTGTATCTCATTGATCGACATACGTTTTTCGTATACGATTTGTATACATACATATGTATTTTATTTATGTATATTTTCCCCCGAATCATGTTCATTTTTCATTATTTTATACTCATGCCATTTTCAATGGAGAATCCGATTTTAAATTGGAAGCTATTTTAAAAACGCCTCGAGATATAAATTGGAAAATTTCGTGACTAATTGATTAAGTTCATTTTGAAGTTGGGAAACATTCCCTCATAATTGTTATGACTGACAGCGGGTGGTGCGGGGACAAAGAGGGCTGGCAGGCAACTCACATTTTCGTCAATCGAAGTTGCCTTTGGAAATCCGTTTGGAGTAGTCAAAAAGTATTAAATCGGATGTGCACAGTTCGACACGAACATTTATTTGTTTTCTAAGGATATAAAGTTCCTTAAATTGTGTGTTACCAATTTTTTTAAACTTTTTTTTATACCTTTTGTTGCGTTAAATTTTTATCGACGTGAATTTGTGTTGAAGATGCCATCAAAATTGATACAGAAAGCTATACCCATCCTGTTGCGTTCTCTTCTGCCATCAATGGGCCGGAATCTGGTGCAAAGCGGATCGAAGTCTCTCATTTCGAAACACACTTCGAAGCGTCTGTTCTTCGATCGCCGGGCGCCGTGGAAACGCTGAGGGCGAGACTTGGGATCGGTATAGCCAAATGTGTGCTGCTTAATGAATTAGAATGATGATAGTAGGGTATTGCGAATGTGGCTACGGCGCCTAACACTTTATCCTGCAACAAAGCAAAATTTTCCCTCAAGTGGACCACGCAAATTTTTTTTGTCTTTCCTTCATATTTACACATTTTTTTTTTCCAATAAAGGCCATATTTTGAAATAAAACGTTTAGTTCTTTCCAACTGATAGGATTAAAGAGAGATTATCAAAAAGTCTGCTGAGGACAATACGTAATTTTCGCATTTTCATTTTTTGTGTATCGTGCAATGTTTTTGAGGCTCCGGAATAAAGCAACCCTTGGAAAATGAATCAAACTTTTGAAGCTGATCGAGAGAGTATATGTGCTAGAACTCATTTCCGAGTTGTAAACTCTGATGTAATCGTAGTCAATCATTTGGAGTTAAAAAGTACAAAAATTTTTCGTTGTGCGCCAAACTAAATTTTCAAGTCAATTTCAATATGCTCTGTGGAGTTCTCAAGGCTTTTGTGCCCGTCCTAATACGCTCAGTCGCTCCAACCGTAGGTCGTAATCTCACGCATCTGCAGAAAGGATCCAAGACCTTTTTGCCAGTGGCTGTGCGTAAGGGTGTGCCACGAGATGTTAATATGGGCATCTGAGAAGTGAGTAAGATGCCAATATCTCAGCTATATACATGCTATATCTACATGAATATGTATTGCTATTCAATTAATTGTGCCTTTAAAGGTTCTGTGCCCCTACGATGTTATTATGGTGGATGTACAAATGGATAGATAAGACTATAAATATAGCTTATGATGTGGGATTCTGACTGGAAATCAAATGAAGTGGTTTGGATTTGGTTGAAAGCCCATACATTTATGTTATGTTTATAGAACATATGTACATAAACTTGTTAGGTTTTTGATAGATGGAACTATGACTGAAAATCGATTAGAATATTACGCTTTATAACCTCAATGGAAATTTTATATAATTAAATTAAAAAATTATTTGAAATTTGCGTTTTCTTGGAAAAATGTTTGTATGGATTGCTTATAATTGGAACTGTCTTGCTGTCTGTTGTGATTTTTAAATATATGAAGAAATTATTATATAAATATAACACAGATATATACTCTATTTGGTTTAACTTCATTTCCAACAAGTCTCTCAAAAGCGTAGCAATAACCACTTGTACTGCTGGGACTCTGCGACCGATTCTGCAGCTCTTTTGAAGCAGCAAGTGGACCCGACGCATAGACTATGCCGTGCATACGGGGGACTGTGATAAACAAATGAGAACTTGTTGTTTAAATATAGCGCATGCGTTTATAAACAATATGCAAAGGCAGCGAAACCAAGGCAGTATTGCTTTTTCTCTTGTATACCATATAGAAGCAGGTGGCTGGGAGAAGGGCACAGGGAAGAGGAGACATATTACTCATGTGGCGCTAGGCCAGCTGTTGAAATACTAAATGTGTTGGGACACGGGACAAGACAACAATGAAATCAGAATGAAAATCCAAAAATCACTGGAAGTATTACTTTCCCCGCACAGGCAGTTCTCTCGTTAATATCGTTGGGCTTTCGGGCGTCGGGCGTGTAATTCCCATGGCAAACGAAACTAGCCTTTTTAATAAGTCCCCTGGCACTTGCCTAGTCACCGCACGGCTGCATGACTAAACGCGCATGCATCATACAAATGTATGTATGTGCACGTATCTATATCTTCTCGTTCATCTGTGGCAATTCATCTGTATGTCTGGTATTTATAAAAAGATACATTTCCATTTAGCGCCGACGACACAGAACATGAAATCTAAATCTAGTTGCAAAATCATTTGAATTATTTACTGACAGCCGTGACATAAGTCAAATAAGACAAAAATGTTGAACTATTTCCAATTGGACTTCATTTGGTTGAAGTCGACGTTCAGATATGCTGTATTCAGATACAGAACTGACGATTGAACTCAAAAGTACAGTCAAAGTAAATAAACAAATAGAGAATTAAATACTTAATTAGCAAATTAAATCAATAAATAAATGGTAAATCAAAAAGTATTAAAGAAGCACCCAAACAATAAAGTAAAATTTTTTTTTATTTATTAAGTGTAGACTAAAGCAAAATATGCCAAGTAAATAAAGTCTAATTTAAAATTTTAAAACATGTGCTAAATATGTATATATGAGCTAAGAAAAAAAACACAGCACAAAATTAATTTTAATCAATTTAAACAATAACCATTTATAAATGGAAACATTGAAATTTCTTAATATACAAAATATATTTTTCATTTATTCATTTTATTATAATTTTATTAAATCATATTATTAATAACTATTTTATTGTATATAATTTAATATGAGCTTCATTAAACTAACTGTTATGTCTTGAAATTATTTATAGTTTTAAAATATAATTTTAAATTTTGAAAAATGCATTAAAATCTCCGCTGAATAAATATGAAGATAGAGTAGCATGTAGTATGCATAACTAGCAATTCAATCTGATTGAATACCTAATTTATGTAGGGTATCTGCTGGTAGGCCAGCGCTCACTTATGGTTAAGAGAACGAACATGGCTTGGCGGTGGCGGCTGCACTTGTTCTAATTGTTGTTGTACTGCGTTGTCATCGTTGTTGTCTTCTTTCCATATAGATTTACACACATACATATATATATATACATATATATTTATGTATATATATATATAGTGTATATGCATATGTATAGATGACATGCAAGCAGCTCAATTAATAAGAGTTTACTCCAGTTTGCATATGAACCCAACAGACAGACAAACAAACAAACAAACGTGTAATCAAGAGGCCAAAGAGTTTTCATAGGAATTTCGTTGATATTGTTTTGGTTGTGGCTCGACTCTGCGCTGGTTCTGGTTCTGGTTCCGACTCTGGTTCTGTGGCTCGCTTTCTGTTTCGCTCTGTTTTGGGCGATTCGTTGAGCCTTTCTCTCTCTATCTTTCTCTGTCTGTCTCTCGTGATGGGAATGAGCCGCAGTTTTGCATTGCATTGCAGCGTTTCGGATCATTGGTTCCATTGGTCACTCAATATGCGCATATATCTTCATCATCTGCCGCCTCGCACGCCTCGGCATCTTAATCATGCATCGGGCAGCTGGCGGCAAAACATTTAAACAGTTGTCCGCATTGTCGTTTCAATATGCTTTGTTGTCACAAGTATTTTGTGCATCGCATAAGTATTTATCTGTGGTCAACGTAATGAACTTAATTGAACCTCAAATCCCTCCCTCCCCCTCGGCACTCACACTTCTTACTTGTCCCTAGGAATGTAGAGCAAATAAAGCATTTTGAGTGTGGACTTTCGACTTCGTACTCTTGTTGCACTGTTGGATTATTCAAACGATTTGATGTGAATTAAGCTCAATATATCAGTCTATCAATTCATCAATCAATAAATCATCAATGCAATAACTATATGCTGAATTCTATCCATCCATGAATTAAAAAAATTATTAATCTGAAATTCCATCAATTGATCGATCTACAAATCGATCTGGCGGCCTATTGCTGAATGTATCAATCTAGCAATCAATGAATTAATAAATTAATAAAATTTATGAAACATCAATCTATGCATACATCTATAAAATTGTGAATTTATAAAACTTTTTAGCTCTGAGCTTATGAATATGTACACCAAACTATCAACCGGGTTTCTTTATGCTTTTTTTTTTAAAGTATTTTTAAAATATTTCATTTTTCATATTTAATTGGGAAATAATATTAATTAAACCATGGCTGGGTACTAAATCAACCTTGCAATCCACTTGTGCCACTCACTCAGTTCGGAAAACCACTTGAATGCATTCGGAATATCTTTGATATCCGGAATCGATAGAAACACAGAGCTCTGCAGCTGCAGGTACGAAATAATTCACCCCTTGAGGAGGAAAACGCATCAATAAACAGTTTGAATTAAATGCAACAACAACAACAACAGCAACAGACACGGGGGCAAAACAAACAATTCACTGCGCACTCATGAGTGCACTCACTGCGCGTGGCTCATTCATAAAAAATCAAGTCCCGAAATGACCATAATACATCCGGCACTTGAGATATAGCGCCCGTGCCAAGGCGATAGATGCGATTGCTGCAGCAGCAACAGGAACAACAACAAGTGCTGCAAGTGCTGCGAGTGCTACACGAGCACAACAAGTGCAACTGCAACTGCAATTTGCAGTTATTTTTGGCTCATTTGGATAAACAAATCGCTTGCTCCAATTCGATTACTCTCGCTCTCTCTCTCTCTCTCTCTCTCTTGACTCCGCTCGACTCTGCTCAGTTGCTGCTTCATCGGCGAGTAGTCGAAACTTTTATTAGATTTCTTAATTTGCCACAATTACGTGGCATAAACTGGCTAAACATGACAACAAGTCGATTCCCCGAGGAGAAGAGTGGACTACCTGAGTGAAGGGGAAGTGTAGAGTGGTCGGAAGAGAGCAACAACTTTTTCACACTTGGAAATCTCGTGCGTTTTCCATGGAATTCGGGCGGCAATAAATTGCGATACGAATGCCCGGCCATGACTCGAATTTCTTATAGCGGCTACTGTGATACACTAACTAAAGGGTGTTTCGATTAGCATACTGGATTTTTACGAGAGTTAAAAACCTAAATTCTTTTTAATTTTATTGTAATTTTCTTTTTCATTCCAATTCATTTTAATTATTATAACAATTATAAAATTCAAACAGAGTCTTAGGGCATGGGCTCTTCGGTGTGCTGGCTTGCGTTAGTACTCACTGTAGAAACAATGCATGTTACATTTGGCATTTGAAGGTCTTTGTTTAAGTGTCTGGAAGAAAGAAAAACAAGCGATATATTTGTTGAAAAATTTGCACAAATGAAAATTCAAACGAGTATGTCATGGTTATGCGAGAGTCTGTTCAGTTAATAAAACATAAATCTACGTGGAGTATACAAATATTTATTTATTGTAGCTTATCAAGCTAAAGAACGAGAAGAAACAAATTAAGCTGGTGCACAAATAACTAATAATTACTTAAAATATAGTAATATTTATTTTTAAATCAAAGTGTATTGTAATAAACACACATTTCTGTAACAACCTTGAAAAAAGATGATTGAAATTCGACAAGTTACCATATTCCCACAGAAATATAATTAAATTTCCATCATCTATCATTCATCAAAGTTTGAAATACTACAACAAATTGGCAAATAAATTCACCCAATACTACTGCAGACATGCTACATGGAGAGAGAGAAACCGGCATAGTACAAATTATAGACTTGCACAAACTTTTCAATCAACGACTATTAATTTTAAATACAAAAAGTGCGAACAAACAGTGCATCAATAAAAAATGCTGCACCTGAACCTAAAAATGAACAATAGAAATGAATATAGAAAAAATTGAGTATCGTGAAGGGTGAAACTGGACGACAAGTAGATACCTTACAGAGTGAATGAAGGAGAAATCTTAAGCGCTTAGATTTTTGCAGCTGAGTGAGAAATTTTTCGACTTCACTCATAAATAAAGAAGTAGATTAAAATGAAATTGAACTAGTTAATTTATATTATTAATTTTCTCCATATTATAATTTTGATTTATTGAATTTCATTAATCAAAATTCAAAGAAATTTTCGATGTTAATACTCGTTGCTGATTATTTCTAATAATATTAATGTAAAAGTATAATTTTTATTTACAACTTTTGCATGCCGCCAAAACACCGCATAGCTTTCTTCACAGGGCATACAAAAAGTAAACAATTCCAAATGGGTTTGCATTTTTTATTACTTTCTTTGGTGAGCTGCATTTAAATGCACATTGTTCTACTGAGGGTCAGAAAAAACCATAAAACTCATACAAAAAATATAAAAACAGAACGAAAAGCCAAAAATAAAAATGCAAATCGAAAAATAAAATGAAAAGAGACCCTCAAAAATTTGTATATTTTGCACATTTTGCAAAAATTGAAATCAATTATTTATGCACTTTTAGAGCGGTCAAAAAAGTAATTAATATGTAGGGATCGTCTGACATCTGTCTCGTTCAGCCTCCCTTTCTGCTCACCTCCCGCTCTCTCTCGGCTTCACAAAATTTATAGACACTCTGCAGATAGGATAAATAAAAGTTGGCGAAGCGCTAAAAAATTAAAATCAAGCCACAATTGTTTTTGTTCGCAAGGGTGCGAGATGGCAGAACAGGGGCTATACCCATTCCAATTTCCGTATCCATTCCCGTTGCTCGTTTTTCATTCCGAAACACACGCGAAATGCCTGTGCATTGCGCCAAATAGTATGCAACAGTTTTTGCAATAAATAATATTTCAGCGGCATTGCGGACGCAAGTTAACTGTTTGCGCTATTCTCTCCTCTTCCTTTCAGGCTTACTGCACACCACTTCCTCCCCGCCCTCCACTCTAATATTGGCGCTCTGCATGTGCCAACGTGCAAATGTTCACGGTGTGCCTTCCAAAAAGTATGCCACATTTTTGCACATCATTAAATATATCATTTTGGGAAGGAAGCGTAACTTTGCTGCAGTTTGCAAAGGGTGAAAAAGCCTTAAAACTATTTGTTGCATTACTTCCTTTACTGACGAAAGTTATGGCAGAGTATGTAGAAGTTAAGACATGTAAAATAATACCAATTTAACTGAAAAAAATTGTATATATATTTTAGAATTCATTGTATATCTATTATATACTAGCAAACCCGGCGAACTCCGTTTCGCCACCAGATGGCTATATTTCTCCCAGTCGTTCTCCCAGTCCCTCTTCTAGTCCCTTTCCCAGTCCCTCCCCCAGTCGCTCTTACAGTCGCTCTCCCCAGTTCCTCTCCCCAGTCCCTCTCCCAATTCTTTTCCCAGTCGCTCTCCCAGTCGCTCTCCCAGTCCCTCTCCCAATCCTTCTCTCAGTCCCTCTCCCAATCCTTCTCTCAGTCCCTCTCCCAATCCTCCCAGTCGCTCTCCCAGTCGCTTTGCCAGTTGCTCTCCCAGTCCCTCTCCCAATCCTTCTCCCTCTCCCAGTAACTCTCCGAATTCTTTTCCCAGTCCCTCTCCGAATTCTTTTCCCAGTCGCACTCCCAGTCCCTCTCCCAGTCGCTCTCAAAGTTCTTCTCCCAGTCCCTCTCCCAGTCCTCCCAGTCGCTCTCCCAGTCGCTTTGCCAGTCCATCTCCCAATCCCTCTCCCAATCCCTCTCCCAATCCCTCTCCCAATCCCTCTCCCAATCCCTCTCCCAATCCCTCTCCCAATCCCTCTCCCGTATATAACATTTTTGAAAAGAATTTTTTGATAATTTTTTTAAGAGATTTTATAATCAAATTTATTGCTTATAATATTTTATTTATTTATTTTTATTTTCAAGGTACCTTTGACGAACACGTCAAAGTATAACACACCTAAACACATTATTTGTAATACATAAACAGTCTACTTTTGTTCACCAAGCAGCAAGGTACTTTTATTTATTTTAAAATAAATTAAAGTTCCTTGTTGCTCGGTGAACAAAATTAGACTAACTATTTATTATGTAAACTGTGTATAGGTGTGTTTTACTTTGACGTGTTCGTCAAAGGTTCCTTGAAGTGGCCGGGAAAATTTGTATGGGAAAAAGAGAATGGCTATTTTTAGGGCTTATCCAGAAATAATTATAATTTAAAACCATAAAAAAACTATCCATGACAAAAGCAAACTCAGTTGATTTGGTGGCAGGCATTTTTTTTTTTAATTTTGATATGACTTGAAGTCATAAAAAGTAGATAACAACATCGAAACTAATACAAAAGAAACGCGCAGGTTAGTGGCCGAGGGATTTTAAATTTTTAAAATAAATAAAACTACCTTGCTGCTAGGTGAGCAAAAGTAGACTGTTTATGTATTACAAATAATGTGTTTAGGTGTGTTTTACTTTGACGTGTTCGTGAAAGGTTACTTGAATTGGCCCGGAAAATTTGTATGGGAAAAAGAAAATGGCCATTTTAACGGGTTTCCCAGCAATAATTCTAATTCCGTGCACACAAACCTTGAACTTCAACGAACAGTTTAAAAAAAAATTTGGCCAAATTGGTTCAGGCGTTGTTGAGTTATGCGCTTACCAACACATTTTGCGATTCATTTTTATATAATAGATATATATACTCAAAGCAAACTTGTTGCAGTTTTCTCGATCTGTTTTTATAAATTCAGTGTACTTTTCTTAAGATTAAATGCTTATAAAATTGTAACAAAAAAATTAAATACATGCTATGTATTTTTATCGATACATATGGTAATGGATTTAATTTAAAAATTTTGTTTTTGGGTTTTTTCAATTTTATGCAGTATTTTTTTTTATTTAAAAGCAAAGTGCGGCATTTTTTTTGCTTCAGATTATGAACCAAACTTTCATTGTCTACTAAACTTTGTGGGATATTTTTGAATACACGCCACTGTCGTCGGCGCAATGCAATCAAAAAGTGCGCCAGTCAAGTGGGCGCCATATATCACACTTAAGATTATGGCCAGGCAGTTGTGGCAGGAGCTCAGTCTGGACTCGAGCAGAGCTAGACGGGAGAGGAGTGAAGTGAGGAAGCAGCAGCATAAACACTTGAATATAATTGTGGCAATTACAAAGAACACTTGAACGCGCACCCAACACGAACACACACCAATTGCATACACACACTACCCACCCGCACACACACACACGCAAGCACCACATACAGCCCGCTGTCTGGTCGGCCAGGCACTTCACTTAATTAAACTCAAAATTGTTGATATTGTAATATTTATACGCTACGCTTGGGCCACTACTTAGGCTACTTACAGTACAGTTAGTGCTGGTAGTATGTGCACAGCCTGCGCACCTGGCGGTATCAGGTAAATGTTAGAGCAGCCAAAGCGAACACTCGGATTGATTATACAACTGAGTCTATATACAAGATAAAGTTCTTGAATCTCAATGAAATTTATTGGTATAAAATTATGAATTTATTTTATATCTATATATAGGTATTTATATCTACTCAAGTTTAAATTTTAAAAAATATATATATTTTTAATAATATTTAATTTAAGAATTATTTTCATTTTAAGAATGAATTTATTACAAGTCTAACCTAACTGATTTCTCAGATTAGCTTTCTTTTGCGAAGATCCTGCGAGATCATGCAATTTTGGCTGGCACTGTACTAACGTTTTAGTGTTTGTTCTGTTTCCCCCATTTCCGCTTCCGTTTCCGTTTCTGCTGCAGGTGCCATAAAACTTTGCTAGCATTTCACAATTTGCGCGCAGCTGTTTCGCTGCTGCTGCTGGCCGTTAACAGTCTCGAGCTGGCCAGAAGTCTGCTGCCCCAACGTCGCGCTGACCAGCTGAACGCGCTCTTCGAGGCGGCGCCGACGAGGGAAAGGAATGTTTTGATTTTCATCGGTGCCGGCGTCGTGTGGAACGCCTTGGCTGCTATCCTCTTGACAATTATGCTAATGTCCTATCATCGTCTGCTCGAGCGCAAAAAGGTGACAGGTGCGTATGTAACTGTCTGTGTGTGTTTGACTGTGTTAGAAATTAATCGAATGCCTGCTCATTCCACAGTCTTCCTGTACGGCAGCATCGCTGTGGAGCTGTTGATCTTCCTGCTGCGCTTTGACGAACTCGCCGGCGTGGTGCACTACGACGATGTCTTGGAGCTGGAGACGTGCCTGGTCGGCGTGAGCGCCATCTGCTTATTGGCTTTGGCTGCCTTTGATGGATATACCATCTACAAAGAGGTGAGTGTGAGTTTGCTGGAAATCGTTTTCTGAATATTAACATTTATGAGAAAAAGTCCTGTGTGCTAACATTATATGTCATTATCGCTATACTATATGATAAGTATAGAAATAAAGAATGAATATAGAACAGAAGAATTGAAAGAATTAATAGAAGTATTAGTCCGTTTTGGGGTCACATTTATCAGGTTTAAATAAAATTATATTTTTGATATATAATGCCAGAAAAGATCTTAGATATAATTAGTTGAATAAAAGCTATTTAAAAAATGAAATGTGAATTCGTAGGAGAATTAGTCTATTTTGAGTACACATTTATTAGTTCTAAATAATATATTCTTTCTGATATACACATTTAAAATTGGACTTAAACTTTTTAAATAATTCAAATGTTTAGTAAGTTTAGATCTACAATCTCTAATAATCACACAAAGGAAAATCTATTTTAGAAATTTGAGTTTTTCTACGTAAATAATTCCATGCAAATATATTTGACATATACAGCAGAAATTTAATTATTCCGCAGAACGTAAAAACAAAAAAAAAATACATATAATTTAATTAGACAAAATTACAAAAATAAATAAAAAAAAATATTGTCAATGGAAAAGAAAAAGAGTTTACTTTTATAAATTTTCTTTCGAATTTTTAACAATATAATACAGTATAATCTATCAATATAAAAACTTATTACAATATATGATAGAAATTGAATAAAAATAAGTATAAAAGTTGGACGTAAGTAAGTAAGCCTAGCTAAAAACAACATGAGCTAGCAAGAAGCCGTCTAATCTTGTCTAGTCTTGAGTAAATACGGACTGTGATAGGCTAGTCTTATTGGGTCAAGCAAATCTGATACTCGCCCACAATCATAAAATCTCGTTATTAATAATTTGGTTGATGCAACTTTAAAATTAACTTTGATTTCCACTGTGGAATTTAATGAGGCTTTTAGCAGTTTCGACTGGGCCAAATGCGAAAGCCTGTTATCGAATTAACATACAACTCGCCGGGAAAACTAGTTAAATATTTAAGCAGGCGATGGCGATGGCGATGGCTGTGGCTGTGGCTATGGCAAAGACGAAGGAAATGCTGGGTCCTTGTGTGTTCTCATGCTTGACATTATTTCCGCTCGAGACCGGAAATCCAAAGTTGCCGCACAGGACGCGGCGCACAGACGAGCTTGCCACACAGATACCCAGCAATAACAGGGCCGACTTGGGAGGGTGAGGAGTGTGGGCGTAGAAGCGAGCAAAAGAGCCACAGCGCAATAAGCACAGCAAAGTAGAAAAGCAAATAAAAACATTAAAGTTACATTAGAAGATTTTGCTGCTTACCTTTTTGGCTATGCAGCGTGCAGAATGGAACAGAGTGAGGGACAGACAACACGGACAGCGTATAAAACTTGCAACTTGGCGTTGTTTGTAGACAGACACAGCAACACACACACACACACACACACAGGGAGAGATAAACGGGTTGTGGGTGCCAAAGTTGGACCACGACTTGAGCTCGTCATTGTTATGCAGGCAAATGCACTAATGCCGCTGCATACTCTAAGGCGAACCACACACACACACACACAGCGTGTGGGTGTGCTCTCTGTGTGCATGTGTGCGCTGCAAAAAGTGCATATCAAATATTAAACATGGCAAAAAAGTGTAGCAGCGGGCAACACTCTTTTTTAGCTGGGCATATGCAAGTCAATGTTCAACTCAAACTGCATGTTAAACTTGCCGATAAGCCTGACAGCAACGTGCCTGCCTACATATCGGTTATTCAATCTCTCCCCTTATTGATTATGCCCAGCTCAATTTATGTGCCGGCATGTGCTTCGATTCGGGTCTCCTCCTGCTGCTGCCTTTGAGATATTCATGCACATGTCGTATGAGTAATTTTTGAACATCAAATCAATGCCAGCTGAGGCTAGAAAAAAGAAAAACCCAAAAAGGAAGCCACAATTTAGTTGGGGCGAAAAAGACGAAAAACTATAGTATTTCGTTGGCTGTTCTGAATTGCGCATTCTCGGCGAATTCTGCGCCATTTCAATACCCCTCATTCCTGTGCACTTTCACTTTGAAACTGTGCCGAAAGTGAAATGCAGAATGCAGCGGGGCGAAACATATGCAAATGCCAGAGCTCACATGAAAGACGCCCTGGAGTATGCTATACATTTTGTAAGTGGCGTTTTCTGAGGTGATTGCGAAAGTTGGGCCCAGGCATTGCGATAGAAGGCAGCGCCAGCGCCGAGACTATGCCATACAATTGAGCGTTGGGGCATTTGTCAACATGCAACCTGCCACCCTTTCCTTCTTCTACAATCTTGCCTACCCCCTTCCCCCCACCCACCTTCCCCTTCATAAAGATGAAGTACCGGAAACTGCGGCACTGACAAAATGCCGCTTCACGTGCCTTGCTTATTTGCTACAAGCTCGAGTGGCAGCGAGCAGCGGCTGCGGCTGGGACTGGGGGTGTGGCTGGGAGGCAGAGAGCAGCGCAACCTAATTTGGGCGCCGCCATGCAGTGCATAATTTTAATAAAGGAAGTTTGTGGCGTGACTGTGGGCGTGGCTGCCTGGCAGCTGGAGGGGCGTGAGCAAATAATGCCATGCAACGTTGAGCACAAACCCAAAAATACAAACAGCGCCAAAGATTGCGGCGGGCAGTGCATGTTCGGCGTGCAGTTACGCTGTAATAATTTTAAATATATAATAATAAATCTATAATAATTTTAAAATAATTATAATATTTTTAACTGCTTACAGAATATATTTTTATTTTTAAAGGGTATAAATATATAATAATAAATCTATAATTATTTTAATATAATTATAATATTTTTAACTGCTTACAGAATATATTTTTATTTTTAAAGGGTATAAATATATAATAATAAATCTATAATTATTTTAATATAATTATAATATTTTTAACTGCTTACAGAATATATTTTTATTTTTAAAGGGTATAAATATATAATAATAAATCTATAATTATTTTAATATAATTATAATATTTTTAACTGCTTACAGAATATATTTTTATTTTTAAGGGGTATACACTTGTTTTGCTATTTACGCAGAGTGTCAGCTGAGTGAACTGATGCTCAGTAAAATTATTGAAAAGTGAACTTCAACCAGTGCTTATAGGTTTTTGTAGGGTATAAAGTTGTGCTGCTCACTCAGTTATCCCTTGCCTATTTGTGATTGCAGGGTATTAAGCGAGTGAAATGAAGTGTAAAGAAAATATTGAGCAATTCAACTATAGCTAAATATGTCATAATTTTCTTGGCTAATAAATTCTTTTCTTGCGAATTCAAACTACCCCATGAGCCTACAATTGCAGGGTATTAAGCAAGCCCATCGCGCGCAGCGTTGTTGTGATTGTTGCACTTGTTGTTGTTATTCTAAAACGGATGTTGAGCTAGGCGGAAGAGTAGGAGTGTAAGAGACAGACAGAAGGGGAGGGCGACAAAGGCAGAGAGTAGGAGAGTTAGAGAGAGAGAGGAGCTAGGGATAGGGGAACAGCGCGGAGGCGGCAGTTTGCATTTGCATTTTGGCAGAGCGCGTAAAATTAGCTGAGCAAATAGCCACGCCGCGGGGGGGATGGGTCCTTAAGAGAGGGGGTGGCAGGCGGGAGACGTTGACAATGCACTAGGTTTATTTAATTTAACAAGGGATTAGTAAGACGAGAAGGGGGCATTCCTAAGCTGTGCACTGGGATTTTAATATGTTTACATTTTAATTGAGGTTAAGCGCAGATTTGCCAGCTCACTCGCTCTCCGTGCGCAAATATTTTATGTATGCGTGTTGGCCCAAAGCGTTTGCATACTCCAAGGCGCTGCGTGCTTGACCGCATGCCGAGCCCGGCAAAGGCGTCAGCTTGCGTGGTTCGAGTGGCGCACGAAATGCTGCTTAAGTGCAACAAATGCCACAAGAACGGCCAGCAACAACAACAATACTGGCAACAACAACAACTGTAGCTGCAACTGAACAAAAGGCTGGCAAAAGAAAAGCCAAAAGTCCGTTCAGGCGAAGTGCCATTGTTAAGGCGTTGAGCGGCACACAAAACGTGTTGCATGCCAAGAGCAACAACAACAACAACGGGAAAGAAGAAAAAAAAGCAATAGAGAAAGTGCTGATAGACTAGAACATACCAATTTAGCTGAATATTTTTGCTCATTTCTTGGTAATTTCTCATTTAGATAAGCTGCACTTACAGCTTCACTAAGCTACACTTTACAGGGTATCTCTAATGTGTCAAAGGCAATCTTTTTAGTCACTTGAATTAATAACCAATATATGGTTACTTTGTAGGGTAACTTATTTAAAGTATCAGTTACATTGACATTAATTAAGTACTTATATCGACATACCTCTACTTCTAGTTTACAGGGTATCTCACAACAAGTTTTCTAACAGTAAGACGTACAAGCAGAGCTACAAAAGTCATCTTGTATTTTCGTGTCTCCAAGCCAAGACTCTGTATACCTCTCTAGATACCTCTCTACACGCAGGGTATCACATTGCATATGAGACTATTATATTATAGACTAGCAAGACTGATTATTAACTAAAGTATGACTAACTTATTAACTGTCTGCCTCAACAACAAATACACTCTATTACTTTATTTTACAGGGTAACACCCTACAAGTGACAGTAACACATGCAAGCAAGGCTACAGAATGTCATCTTGTCTTTTTGTTGGCCCAACTGTAGTGTCGGGCAGGCAGTCCTGCAATGAGTTGGGCAAGGGGGGGCAAGCGATGTTTTGTGTACTGAAATCTGTTGGAAAAACTTAAGACCAGTTACTAAGTTGCTTTTGAGTTATGGTCCAGTTTTGCTCTGGGCTTTTATTTGCCTCTTCTTGGCTTGAAAAGGTCAAGAGAAAAACGTGCAAGTTTCTAGTCGCAAAACTCAATGTTAACTTAGTTAAAGCAGCAGATATCTCTATATTTTAACGATATACAATGATATATATATATATTTGTTGCAGCGCTATCGCGACGATTTTCTAGAGGATTACGATCGCATTGGCTATAAACACACGCTGGCCACATTCTACTCGAAGACCTGCTTCTGGTGGTTGACCTCGCTGCTCTGGCTGGGCTATAAGGAACCACTTGATCTGAAGCATCTGGGACACATGCGGCTGGAAGATAGTGCCAGGGCGCATTACGATCGATTTTTATATATCTATACGGAGAAAGTGGTAAGTTTAAAGACAGATTTCTTTAGTTGGAAGTACCATAATTTAGTTTAGTTTAAGTATGTAAATATTTCAAGCAGCGCAATTTTTGAATTGGATTAAGTTGCATTATAATTAAGATTAAATATTTTAAGATTGAAATTTGAAGTATTCTTAGTACTTCAAAATCGTGACAAAGACTAACTTTAGTATTATTATAATTATGTGGCATTTAAGATTTTTGATTTGGCGATTTAATAAGTTTCTTTGCTTAATTTGAATTTAATAATATTAATTTAAGTTTACGAATACATAAATAAATCTTTTTCAAGCATATTCAGTAAAGGCTTTCGGCATTTTATATAAATAATATCTGAAAGTAATATTGGAAAATTTGAAATTAAGCTTAAAGTAATTGAAACTAAATTTTCGATATTTCAATTAAAGTAAGAAATTAAGTAATTTCAGGATAAGCTGTAGAAATGCTCTGCCGAATATATGGCAATAACGTTTTAATTCGCTTCGATTGAAATGAGTACAGTAATCATTGACTAAATAAAACTGACTTTGAAACATGCCTGACCTGATTAAAAATACTGGGAAAAGAGAACCGAGAATGCAGTTAAACAATTACCAAAAAGTGAGGAGCAAACAAAGTGCAGAGTTGAGTAAATGTTTCCGTTGGCCCGAAGAGTGGCGTTGCCCGAGAGCTGCCTCCACTGTAGCAAATAACCCAAATTTGAATGCATTAAACGAGAACTGAATGCATTAAGCGTCATTTAATTAAAAAGCATACATTTTAAACATAAATAATTAAATGCCGCCGGCCAGAATACCCCGTTACAATTGAGACTTCTCTTCAGGTTGGCACCACATGAGAGTAGCGAGGAGATAGGGGATAGGCGAAGAGGCAGGCGACGGGGATGCACAGGCAAAGCCTGTTTGGGCTCTGTTGAATTTCCATTAAGAAAATATTGTATTTCATTTGCGAAAAGCACAACAAGCAAATTGCTTAATTATTTATTTAAATGCAATGCTGTCGTTGGCCAACGGCTATAAATTATCAATGCAAATAACAACAACAATAACTACAGCAACTGGAGAGCTGAGAGATGAGAACAATAACAACAACCACAGAGAGAAATACAAGTGAAAAACGACGGAAATGGAGCCAGAGACACTGCCATTTTGCTTGATAACAAAGTGAAAGTTTCTGCATTGTTTTTTTTATTGATACCTTGTACTTACATTAGTGAAAGGGATGCCAGAAAAAAGGGAGTAAAATAACTTATTACCAGATTTTGTCAAAAGCTGAAAAAAGGGAAATTTAAACGTAAACTTATTTTAAAACAAATTAATCACATATATTATAAATATAAAAAATATGAATATATAATATGCATTTCTTTTTCGAAATTACTAATATAAAATAATAAATTAATTTGTTAAAATAACCATAAAATGTATTTTTTTGTTCGAATATATTAATTTTGAATCAAGGCTTCAAATCAGCCCCACAGGGTATCCTTTAGTTGATGCGATACTTACAAAATTTGGCCTTTTTGTAATGTAAATTTATATGCGGTATTTTGTGTGCCATTTTCAATGACAAAGTGACGCGCGAAGCAACCGAATAACGTATTTAACGCCTGGCATTAATGTGCTTATTAATTACACTTAATACAAACTGCCTGACGTATACGTAATGTGTGCATCCAGCAGACGGGAGAAAGTTAATAACATATATTTAAAGGCGTGCACTGAAAATCAACAGACTAATAAAGCTTCTGTGGAATAAAATATTTGTTACTTTCTTAAATTATAATTAACATGTTTATGAATATATTATTTTGTTTTAGTACTATGTTTCTACATACTTAAGCATAAAAATCCACTTTAATTCCTATAATAAGATTATAACTTAAAAAGTAAAGTTAAAGTAGTGGCATGTGAATACTTTTATATTATATTTTTTTCTGCTATTTTTAATTCAAAATATATATGAATTATATCTTTAAATTATAGATTTTCTTTCTTTTCTTTTTTTACTTGATTGACATTTTCACATAGTATATTTAAGATATATATTGACATTTATGTGATTACATTTCTTTTCTCCCGTTTGCTGTAGAAAAAGTCGAGTGCCCCGCCCTCTCTGTGGTACTGCTATATAAAGAACAGTTGGCGCATGTTTGCACTGGGCGGCATTCTAAAGTTGGCCGGTGATTTATTTGCATTGATTGGTCCACTTGCCATACAGCAAATAGTGCAATATATCGAAGGACTCTACGCCCAGGCCCGGGCACAGGTTGAGGCCGGGGCATCCCTGGGATTCGGATCTAACCCAAATGCGGCCACAGATGCTGCCACTGCCACTGTCGATTCCGATGCCGATGCCGATGTTGTTTACTACGATAATGATGTTGTTGATGTTGTCAACGATGATGACGATGCTGCAGGAGGTGGGGTCTTCGGCCTGGCCATGGGCATTGGGTATGGCGATGTGAGAATTTACTATGCCAGCTGGTCGGATTTACTAACAAATGGCTGGAGCATTGCTTGGCTGGTGCTGTTGGCCGCATTGGCGCAGGCCGCATTGTCACAGGCCTCGACGCATGTGCTCAATATGACGGGCATCAGGATTAAAACATCGCTACAGGGTCTAATTTATCGCAAAAGTTTGCTCCTGAATGCCGCCAGTGGTTGCGGTAGCGATGGCGATGGCGATGGCGATGTCTGGGCTGATGGTGATGGCAACCCTGCGACCAGAGTTGTGCAACAGAATGGCGACATTAAGTTGACTCCCAATGAACAACAAACGGAGCGTTCAGGCGGTGAGTGTTTGGCTTTATACATATAACACCCGTAACGTTCGTGCTGCTACCCTCTGCCTCCTTAATCTGTACTCCTTCCCTGTCCCAACCTCCTGTCGACTGTGCTGCAACTCATTCGTGTTTGACAGAGGCAAATGTGCGTTTGGTGTTAATTGAAAGTTTTACGGGCCAAGTGTTTGCTTCGCCTGCGTACCTGAACGCAGCAAATACCTTCACACACACACACACACGCTAGCCGCCCTAATGTCCACTTGTAATTGGCTTAAATGGGCGTGGCTGCGCCCAATTGTTGCCCTGGCCAGTGGCATGTGCTGTTGTTGTCGCAGTATTTGCAGCATTCGTTTTTAGATGCGATTAGAGCACTTTTTGTCTGCCGTAAAGACAAATTGCTTTTCGACCAGCTTAGCCGAGTGAGTTTCCCCTCCTGGCCGTCGCCTGTTTCCTGTTTGGGTTTTACTGCTTGTACCGCACAGGCTTTTATGATCGAATTAGTCGGCGCTCACACAGATTGGCTTCATTTCAATCAGTTGGCCATAAAAGTTGGCAGTGCACTTGCTGCTTATTCGATTTGTCTGCCTGTGTGTAATGACATTACGATTAGAGAGCGGCAAGCAGACAGACGAGAATGTAGTGTAGCGGTCAAGGTATTGATGTATGCATGTACATATATACAATGTCTGTCTACAATAGATTATTGTCAAATAAATAATTATGCCAGCAGTATGGAAAATGTAGTGAACATGTTTTAAGCTGCAAACAATAATGTTGATTTACACTGCATGAGAACAATGAGCAGTTTTCCATACAAAATAATTCTTGACGCAGCAATATAAATGATTGTTTCATAATTTGATTTTTCATACAATTTTTTTTAATAGAATGTAGCTTGCAAAACCCTTAATTACTATTTTGACTATTGGCACTATCCACAGCTCGTTTCAAAAATTAAATTTAATCCCATACAACATTTTAACTAATACAAAATTTGCTTCCAAAACTATTAATTTATTTTTTTTCCCTATGGCAACTGTCCACTGCTTATTAAAGCAATTTAATTTAATCCCATAAAATATTGTTTTATTATAAATTTAGCTTGCTAAGCTTTTTATTTATATTTTAGACTGTCCACAGTTTGTTTAAGAAATTAAATTTAACCCCATTTAAAAATTTGTACCTATATAAATTTAGCTTCCAAAATTTTAATAATATTTTTTCACTATAGTAACTATCCACAGCATTCTTACGAAATTACATTTAATCCCATAAACATTTTTTTTATTATAAATTTAGCTTACGAACCCGTCATTTATATTTTAGATATTGGAAATTTTCACAGATAGCTTAAGAAATCAAATGTAATCCCATAAAAATGTCTCTATATTAATTTAAAATGCCTTAAAGAATTCAACCACACTTCTTCAATTGTCTCATACGCAGGATCTCACGACATTGGGGCCATCACGAACCACATGACAGAGGATACGCAGAATATAATGCAATTCTTCTGGATCTCTCACTACGCCTGGGCCATACCATTCAAGGTTCGTAGCATTGCGTGGGCAAGAGGCAGAGAAAGAGTGAGAGAGAAAGAGAGGGAGAGAGAATATTGTATGAGAAAAGTTCAAAGTAATTTACGAGCGTCTTGTGTGCCATTTTCACTGGCAGAGTTTTCACTCAAAGCTTATTTATTTATTTACGATTTCTCTCTGTTGTTGTTGCTGTTGTTGCTCGTTTAATCAGACTGCAGATTTATTATCTCTCGGTGTAATTGGTCGTCTATAAATTGCAAGTGCATTTGATTTGTATTTTATATTTGCCCAATTTCTTACAAATTGCAAACAAATTTTGCAATTTTATTTGCGCTTTGCATTTATATATGTCAATGGCAAGCGTTGAGCAAATATTTGGAGATGCCTTCAGCGTATATGAGTGTAGTGTATATCATATGTATATGTAAATGTATAAAACTGAAGTCAGAAAGGATTTTTACGTAACAGCACAGGCATCATTAACATGACTAAAACAAATAATTTAAATGTAAACTGATCGACCTACAATTACTGTGTAAATACTAAAGAAAAAAGAGTTGGTAGTTTGGTTGAATTCATATTTTTGGGGAAATTAAATGTAAGTTTACTTTGGTAAGGGTAGGATCTTGGAAAATATCCGAAAAATTAAATTGTAGAGAAAATCTGTCTCTTCAACGAGCAGACAATAATATTTATGAAATTTTTTTTTTAAATATATTTATTTACCACTTTTTAGTACTTTTTTCAAATTTCTTAAATATAATTCCATCAATTAAATAATATGTTATATATTAAACTTGCAGAAATTTAAATAACAGGCCGAATAAGGCTAATTAACAAAATATATAATATATATTTTTATTTATATATATACAGAATATACAATTTTTAATTGGAACTTTTTGTGTGAATGGATTCGAATTTCCTTACAGTGAAAAATTATTTTTTCGATTATGATATTTTATCTACCTAATTATATTTAATTTATGCTTTTTCAAAATTTTTTGAAATTTTAAAACAAACTAATTATTAGTCAAGTAATAATGCTAACATAATTTTTTATTTCACTATTAAAATTATTTAGACTTAATTAATACTCATTTTCTATTACTAAATTCCCGACTGTTCAGAAGAAAAATTAATTAAATATCAATAATAATAAATATAGTATTTATCTTATTCAACTGCCTGATTTTCTCCAGGCTACAGGGTATCTTAAGCCCAAATACACACACAATCGGACGACACACGCATAATTAATTCGCATTAAATGTAGGTGTGTGCATACTTATGCAAGACAATGTTTGCGGCAGTATCTGTGTGTGTGCATTTTGGCATAATTAGCCATGAGGCTGTATGTATTTACTTTGGGCCCCTTCGGAGCTTGTCTGGAAATGAATTGATTTGTAAATGTTTTGGGGTGCTGTTGTTGCTCATGCTGCGGCCGGGATCGGAGATGGGGCTTAGGATTTGCGTCGTCCTGCGGAATGGTCAGCGGCAACAGCTGCATTATAATTTACTCGTTTGTATGCAGCTCGATCCGAATCGGATTTGGCATAGAACAGGACACAGACAGAGCTACAGGCAGCGAGGGCTGGGCAATAGTATTTTGGGTTTATTGCGTAAAAAATTAATTAACATTTGAGTTGCATCGATTGCGGAAAGGGGGAATACTATAAGCGATATTTTATATGCAGGTAACTCGATTGGAAATGCCCAAAGGATTATGTTACAGAAGCTGTCGTATTGTTGGTTAGTATTAACATATAGCTTAAGCATTGATTAGGGATTTGTATAGTTAGTGTTAGCTAGTCTGACGCTATATCATACCGAATAGGAAGCCAAAAATTGGTGGAATACAACATCTAGTAAGTTAACATTATTTTTAAAAATTCTTATATGCATATTTTATCGATTTTCATAGAATTTACGATTGAAAACTTATATTTGCTATGTTTAATTATTTTTGTAATGAGAGAAGCCATTGCATAAAGTTTATGCATGCGTTCGCAAGAGGAATTCTCATTAGTACTTCTCTAGTTAAATTATAAAATGTAACAGCTTAACTTTTAGCCAAGTAAGGACTATAGAATTATTTTAAATAATATATTTCAGAAATTTAGAACTGTAAGCAGTCGCCAGAAATTGTGCAATGCTCGGGCAAATTTGCCATTCGCAAATAATTACACATTAGGTGTGCAGTTCCAAGTTCAGGATTACAATTCGGTTGTCTGTGTGTGTGTGTTATCCGGCTGCAAACGTAAGTTTAAGCAACTATTTGAAACTACGGCAGACTGAAATACGTAACGTACTAGATAGAGACAGGGAGAGAGAGGTAGATTATGTTAAATAACCAAATAATTTACTTACAACTTAATTATCTCCTCGGCTTGCAGTGTCTGCATAATTTGCATAAACAAATCAATTGAATGCCTGACCTTTATATAAACATCTACAGCTATACGTTTTCATTCGTCCTTTCAGATTGCCGTCGTCATCTATCTGCTGTACCTGAAGCTGGGCGTTAGTGCCGTGATTGGGGCTGTCGTGTGCATTCTGATAATGACGCCGCTGCAGTTTCTCATCGGGAAGGCGATGTCCAACAATGGCGACTTGATAGCGGTAAGTAGGGTCAGGGCAGGAGAGGTCAGTTCAGTCTCTGTCACTTAATCCAATATCCAATGAATTTAATTAAGGCCCAAAACAATTGCATCGAAATTCATTTCATATTCACAAGTTCTGTTCGGCCGTCTGGCGGGCATGAAACGCTCCGCATTGTCGACCAGGCTATTTGATTTTCGCATTGTGCTGGTCAGTTTTGTTTGTCATTTTGCCTCGAGTTGTGAATTTGTTTGTGGGATTTAGCGAACACACTCCTCCATTCCCTGGAACCTCTCTGGAACTTTGACAGAGCTGCCGATGCTGTTGTTGCTGCTGTTGGCTCATTAAAAGTTTCCTGTTAACAGATTTGTGGTCAATTTAAAGTTATTGCCGGGCTGGTCAACTTCAGTTAATTGAATTTCGGTTTCTGGTTGGGTACAACTTGGGGGTCAGTTACTTAACTTCAATGCGAGTTTTGGTCTGTAGTTTTATTAGCTTTGAATAAAATTCAAAAATTATATGAGGGCAGCATTGTTTTTAAAGAAGATTTGAAAAGAAAATATTTATTATTATATCATAAGATATAGGAGATTTCTGAGGAAAGAGCTTAAGACCAGTTAAAATTGATTATGAAGAAAGCTCTTGAAATTTAAATTTTCATTTTTTTATTTATTAATTATATTTACATTATTTTTAAAAATATTATAGTTTTTATTAGCAACGTATTATTTATTATGTTTTTTTATTATTTATTTTGAGGATATTTTGAAAAGTATGATTGAAATATATATTCATATAGTTTTTTTTAGCAATGATCTCTAAGGGATTGGAGCTTTGCATTTAAGTTTAGTATTGCGTTTCTGATGGCAGCGGTTGCCATTTTGACAGTTAAATTAGATTATGTATATAGATTATTAGATTATATATAGATTATTTATTTATTATTTTTTTATTATTTTTAAAAATGTATCACTATATAGTTTTTATTAGTAATAATCTCTTAGGGATTAGACTTTGCATTCAAGTTTAGCACTGTGTTTCAGATTCGATTTAAAATATAATTTATTTGATGACAAGCAGCTTAAATTATATTTTTTTTTAAATTATATTTTTTTAATTATATTTTTATTATTTAAAGGACATTGAACATTTCTACTTTAAGTATATATGCTATAATATTTATATATATATATTATAATCTGGCTTTCTTTCCCTTTAGAAATACACAGATGAACGTCTGAAGAAAAGTCACGATATGTTGATAGGCATCAAGATAATCAAGCTGAATGCCTGGGATGATGTATTTCTCAAGAAGATACAAGCGGCACGCAAAAAGGAATTAAAATATCTCTATAAGGATGCTTTCTTCTGGACCTTGATGAGTAAGTGGCGAAATTATTGTAGTATATAGAAATATATATATAAACCTTAAATAAATAAGTAGCAGCAGTAGTAATAGATGACACATGTTTAAGCGTATGTTAACTTTTGCTTCTCAGACATTTTGACGCACATTTCCACCGTGCTGGTGACCTTTGTGACCTTGACCGTCTATGTGTGTCTGCCGCAGGATGCACGTCTGGACTTCAGTGCCAGTCATCTGTTCTCCGCCCTGGCCCTGTTCCAGCAGCTGACGGTACCGCTGTTGATCTTCCCCGTCACGGTGCCCATTATCATAGCCGCACGCGTGTCGACGCGTCGTCTGGAGCGCTTTCTGCACGCGCCCGAGATACAAAAACAGTTCGAGGGTATTCGCAATATGGCACGCATTCTAAGCAAGAGCGACGCCTCGCTGGACATGTACGAGACGCAGGAGAAGTCGAACATGACGCTGCGCACTGCGCAAGCAGAGAATCGTCGCAACGAGCAGCGCCAGGCGTTGCGTATCTGCATACCCAAGGAGCCCGAATCGCCCGCTCCGCTGGCCCAATCGGAGCCCATAACGCCACTCCTGCAGAGCAACGGTGAGCAGTCAGAGGACGCGCCGGCTGTGGCTGCGTCGCCTGCACTGACGCCGGATGCCGTTGTGGGTCACCATCATCAGGTCGTGCAGCAGCGTCGCGAACTGTTGCGCAACACGCCCTACGTGGCCATTCGCCCGCCCAAATTGTTCGGCGGCACCGCGGAGAAGCCGCTGGAGTTTTCGGTGCTGCGCGCCAGGAACACGGATAGCTGGCGACGCGATTCCCTGCTGCTCAAAATGCCCGACGACATCGCTGTCTCGATCAACGACGGACTCTTCAGCTGGCAGCCACAGCGCCAGGTGGCTCAAGTGCAGCTGCGTGTCCACGAAATGGCCATACCCAAGGGCAGGCTCACCATCATCGTGGGCAAGAACGGCAGCGGGAAGTCATCGCTGCTGTCGGCGCTGCTCATGGAGATGCCGCTGCTGGCGGGCAATATGTTCTGGCACAAGTGAGTAGCAGCTTTTTTGAATCTGTTTTTGTAGCTTTTATTATTAATTATTATTAACCGTTTTATTATTTTCTAAATGTCTCTCAATATTTGCGTCTGCCCTTCGTTTCGTTTCGCTTTCCTTCGTTTCAACTTTTTAATTTACCTTTTTAAAAAATAGAAAATGGTATACATGTGTAATTAAGGAAAAGGCTAAGTATATATTTCTAATCAATATCCGAAACAAGTTGGTCATGTGTATTTATCTCTATCTATGAGCATTCCACTAAAATAGGCGAGCTTATTTCATAGTGCTCTCATTGCCCACTGCTTTCAAGCACAACATTTTTATTTGGCATATGCTTAGCTAACTAAAATAGCCACCTATGCTGCAAATTTCAAATCAATTGGTTATATGCATAAATAATTACACAAACATTTAGATTTACATTTAAGTTGCTTTGGCTTTTATTTCATCTTTTAATTTTTTGTAATTTATTTTATTTCTGCACGTGCAAATTCGTTGCAGTGAAAATTTAATTTTCCACGCCCTAATCAAGATTCAAGTCTACCAATTCTATAAAAGCACGACATATTCGATGTAGTTTTAGTAGACGTTTAGAAAAATGAAGCATGCGATAATGTTCTGTATCTGCTTCTGCCGCTACTACATGGCAAATCAGTATTGGTGTAACAGATCGCAGAATAAATAGAGATCTGTTTGAAATTGTGTCTTTGCTTTTAATATTGTGCAAGGTTTTTATTAAAGCAAAAGTGAATATCAATTTCTGAACGTCAACTGAATTTTTGGTATTTATTCCTGGTAGAAATAGTAATAAATATAATAAATAAATAATAAATAAATAAATAATAATCAATAAAAATAATAAGAAAAGTGATGTATATCAGAGTCTATATTTTGTGCTGTAGTATTATTTGATTACTGCACATTAGGATAATTTTTTGTGATTAGTAGTAGTAGAAAAAGAGTTCAGTATTGTGCGAGTTGCATTGCACTATTTCTTTCCGGAAGTAAGAGATAAAATTGATTTTCTCACTTGAATAAATTCCACCGTATAGCAATGAGTCGATATTTATATATATGACTGTCTAGGTCTAAAATTTGGTCAAGACAACGATAGATAATATAGCTAAAGCTATGCCCTAAGGCTAGCAGGCGAGCCCAATAGGGCATAATGTTTGTTAAATAGATTATAAAGGGGTGGCTAGGTAGTCCCGTTTACCTCCATAAAAAAGGAAAAAATAAAATGAAATACAAATTTTCGTGAATTCTCATTGAGCTTCAAGAAGCTTTTTGTATCGTTGCATAACCTGAATATATAGTAATACATACTAATATTATTTTATTTTAACTCGAGCAAAGAGTCTATCACGTAGCGTATTTCATTTAATTTCTGCAAGCATGCCAAGCGCATCCAATAAAATTGATTTGCAAATCGAATTTCGAGTAGTACAATAAATAAATAAATAAATGTGAAAATAAATAGAAAAACAGCAGGTATTCCCCACTCGAGAAGGCCCGAGGAGGCAGCCCAGCCTAACACGTCAGCTAGCCAATAAATTTGGTGCCTAATGTGCAAATAGAAGGCAAAATGTAGTAGTTGCTCCAGCAGTAGTCGTTGCAGCTCTTGTAGTCGAGTACTTCTATGGGCATGTTCGAGTTGCCCCTCTGTGCGGCCTTGCATATAGAGCGCATATTATGGCAATGCATTTTAATGGCAGCCCTGAAAGTAGGCAACAAAAACGAAAGCGAAAACGCAAACGCAAACTTGTGAATTGAAATGTGAAATGTTACACAAATACACGCACGTATGTACATGCGAATGTATGTGTGTGTTTGGTTGGAGTGTAGGAAAATTTATTGAAAACGTTTTCGCAGGCGTCGGGAGGGAAAAGCTGAGGGCGAATTGAAACTGCAGGAGATGCGTTTGAGCTTATTGCATTTTATTTATGGCTCGACTGAAGGCCAAGAAAACCGAAAACTGAGCCGAAAACTGAATCGAAAACTGAGAGCTGAAAACTTGCAAGCGCCCGCCGCTTTGTATGCTTTACCAGAAAGGCTCAGGGAAGGTGAAACAATTGGAAAACTTTAATTAAACGTAGCCGAGTGTGAAAATAGACGAGAAGACGAATGTGATGGGGGCATGCATGTGCGTGTTGGGCCCATTGTTGATCCAAGTGTTGAGTCCTAATACAACTGTCGACTCCAATTAAAGTTTTCTAACCTTGAGAGATCTAAGAGAGCAGCTTCAGGCCACTCTGTGTGCGAGTGAGTGCGCTGTGAATGGAAATGTGGATAGGAATGTGAATGTGCCTGGTTGACTGCGCATAGTAGGGCTGGCTGGCAGGCAGGCAGCTAGTTAATTAATTTGAGTGTACACCAAAAATTATGCAATTAAATGCCGTTAAATGAGCAAACAAACTACGGGGCAGGCCATGCCCCACATACCTTTTGCCACCCTCTTTTGTCATACTCCTGCACTTGCTTCAGGGGCGTGCAGCCGTCAGGGCTGTTGTTGACACAACGGAAAATGGTACATAAATAATTCAAATATTTACTTGAGGGCGTGTCAGCATCACCAGCACAGCGCTAGTTGTTGCCTACCCTCAGCCCCGCTCCCGCAGCTATCACTACCTCCTGCCACCGTTTAGCTAACGGGCACACAGTGAAACGTGCGTAATCTAAGCAAGCGCAAATGCCTAATGACGGGGGCATGCGGAGGGGGTCATGCAACACAAGGAAGTTAAAGTTTGTGTTTGTGGATAGAAAATAAAATGTTTAAATGAATAGCATTTATGCAGTGTGCTTTATTTAGTACATTTATTTAATTCATTTAATTAAATTAATTTATTTTATTATTTAGTTTAATTTTTTTATTTTGGCTTTCGGTTTGAATTGACTTCTTGTGATTCTTGTGAATAAAATCTAAGCTGTATAGTAGGCTGGACGTTAGCTTTGCCTTCTTTTCTAAATGCAGTTTGTGTTTAAGTCTCCTTATGTCAATCTCTTAACCATTTGCAATCCGCAAACGTCGTAGACTGTGCCATTCCCAATACGCATTGCCACTTTAATTTCTCTTCGTTTTATTTCGAATCAATTAGCTAAGCTAATTTACATATTGCTTCAACGATGGTGAATACACAGTCAGGTACACACACACACACATACTCTAGCGCATAGAACATTTGTAAGCCACTTGGCAGCTTCACGGCTTTTAAGCCATTAAAATGCATCACGTATACGCATCGTTGCACCGGCGTGTAAATTTAAATGAATGAATGCGCGTTTGTCGCAAATGTCGTCGAAAGTCGGCGAAAGTTAATGCGCCAGGGCGAAGGCTGTAAAACTGGAACAACTCTGGCAGTCATCAGTGGCATGCCACATGCCGCACGCCGCACGCGTCTTTCGGCACTTAATGCCAGCGCTGCAACGTGCAGCAAGAGCACCAACAGTCAAAAAGCAGAGCCACTGCAACGACTGAGGAGTGTGCTGTAAATATTTAATGAAAAATACGAATTGCTTGAGATTAAACAGATAAATACATGAATAAATATCATAAGTCGGTTAACAATATAAATATTTAATACAATTAAAAATGAAATGAAATTAATGAGAAAAATCAAACAATTAAATTAAATTAGCTATGATATGACTATATAAGTAATTAAATTAATTAAAAAATAAATTGAATAAATGAAAAAATAAAAAATTTAATTAAATTAGCTAGTCAATATGACTATATAAATAATTAAGACAGTTAAAAACTAAATTAAATAAATGAAACAAATAAAATTAAATAAAATTAGCTATAAATAAAATAAATAAATAATAAATAGATAAAGTAAAGTCATAATTTTTGCAATAACAACGTCAAAAATTATTTCCAAGTTATAAAGAAAATGCGTTGAGGCATTTTTGCTATTGAAAACAATTTTGCTGCGTATGAGCAAATTGAATGTGACCGCAGTTGCAGTTACTGAAGTCGTCGAAATCGATGGCGATGTTGGCATCGTCGTCGCAGTCATTCAACATATTTTTACAGTCGTTTCCAGGCGCATCACGTGATGCGGTAATTTATCACAAGATGTCTGTATATGTTAATTTTATTGCACATAAAATAAAAGCTGAGAAAGGCGAAAGAGCGCTGGAAGGGGGGCGGAAGGAGATGGGGGAACTGCACACACTGCTGCTGTAACAAAGTGCCCGGCCCGGCCCAGCCCGGCCAAAGCGAAGCGAAGGCGTGGCTCGCCATAAAAAAATGCATTTAACAAGCAAAAATCGCACAGAGCAGCAGCAGCCGCCGCTTGCCGTGGAGTCGAGTGGAGTGGAGTGCACCGCATCCTGCCGGCATCCGCCTTGGCTGCTGTTGCTCCTGTTGATTTACCCCCGCTCCGCCAGCTTCAGTTTTTCGTTCCGCCTTGGCAAACGCAAAATGTGCAATAATTTCAATTACTGTAATAAATGTCTGTGTTTCTCGAGCTCTGTGCCCCTCTCTCTCCAGCTCACTCTCTCGCTCTCTCTCTGTCTGTCTGTCTGTCTCTGTCCTTTTTGGCCTGGCAATTTATTGTACGACTGCACATGTACACTGTGGCATAGATTGCAGGAGCCTCGTGAACTTAACGATTGTTAAGTGTGTGCGCTTTTGTGATTTTCAGACGATACAACAGAAGGTATTAGGGCAGGGCTGTAAGGGCGTGGACCTGCCATGTCCAAGCTTCGTTGTGATATGAGGTGCAAAGTGTGATTTAATGTGGTGTGTGTGTGTGTAAGAGTACGTGCGAGTCTTGGTTAAGTGGGTCAACAGGGCGCATACGTAATGTGAATTACGCGCAAGCAGCGTTCGCTTAACTTTACATTCAGCGTGATTATTTCGCCAAGATTGTCAAGCATTCATCACGAACAGCGCACGCTTTCTGCTTATTTACCAAATTTTAATTCGAATTTATTTTGGGCAAGAAATTTTCTAGGTTGAGACTGACGTGAAATATATGGGAAGATTGTTTCAATTTACGTAATTTTTTTCTCTCATGAACATTAATGAAATTGTTTTTTTTTATTTAGTTGGATTTCAATAAAAAAAATTTATATAAACAATAATTAAGTTTTAGGTTTTATAAATATATTTTTATTAACCAAATTAATATAATTTTTTAGTTTTTGTTTTATTAAGTTGTTACCAGTTCAGAAAAATTCTCAAATTTAAATAAAATGCAAGCTGTTTCCCATCATATAATTTTCCCTTTAGCTGTCTGAACAATCCCAATGAACTAACTAACTCGATTGACTTTAAGCCATCAAGCAGCACTGAAATTATGTACGCTAGTTGTGGCTTTAAGCTCAACTGAGTGAGAGAATTCCCAGTTGCCGTGTAGATTGACTGTTGCAACCTTTGACTATTTCATAATACTGTTTGCATAATTTGATATCAATCATGATGTATTTGGCACTTGCATTCAAGACCGACAGCAAATCAAACATATCGCAGCTCACAGATCGGGCAATAATTGTTAATTCAATTATCTCGATATACTCGTAAACCGCACAAGTGTGGCGGCAAAAGCTGTCATTATGCCAGTTACCGAATACCGTTATAGCTGCGTGAGACGTATATGCTTGTGTATGTGTGTGTGTGTGTGTTAGACAAACATCTGACGATTACTCGTACAATGGGCCGGTCACAGGCCTGTGGTCTGGCAAGTCTGCGGTCGCCAAGAAAACCAATCACTTTATCTGCACCTCGCGAGAGTCACTCAATTATGCCGCAAGATGTGTGCACTAACTCCGTGTGTGTGTGTGTGTGCGGGTGTGTGTGCCTGCCTGAGCTTGCGGTTTATGCAGCGAAAGTTATCATATAAGCCGCTTAACCAAATTGCAGCTAATTAATTGAAGTCATTCGCATTTGCGATAATTAGCGATGTCACGTAAAAGCGAAAGCTAACGCGTGGCTAAGTGTGCATGTGTGTGGGTCTGTGTGTGTGTGTGTAGCTTGTGTTGATTAACGGTGAAAGTTTATAGCTTAGGGACATTTCGGCTAAAGTACAGCTTAGCTGTGCCGCTTAGTTGGGGGAGTTCTGTAATGTGAACGCTTCACGAACATTAGCACTAGTTCATTTGCGGGAAGTTCGCGGAACTAGTGCGGTTTGTAGGGTTATTTGGTATGCTGTAAGGGTATTTTATATTATTTTGTAATATAGAAACATAACAGAAAATAATATAATATATTATATATTATATTAGACTAGATCGGGAGGTATAGCTAGTTTTTTCGGCATTAGAAATAGTTCATTAGAGCAATTTGTTTATTTTAAAATTAAAAAACTTTGCTGAATTCTGATAAAAAAAAATTAAGTCGTAAGTAGTATACATTGCAGTATTGATCTATTTTGAAGAGCGGTTCCTTAAAACTGGTTCGTTTTTATAAGCGTTATGGGACTAGTTATTTTAAGAATATAAATTTATAAAGATATATAAAAATACACATATATAATTTTATATAATGTTAGCTTTATGCTTTTTTTATCATTTTCGATGGCAGTTCGAAAAGAAGCTTAGTGTATACCTCGTTAATTCAGCAATTTCATTATATACCCCTAATTTTGCTACTATGCTCATTAGCTGATGACCTTTTTTGTAATCGCAAACTAATTAAATTTCGATTTTATTTATCGATATTTTATCGCACGCAGAAACTGCACCATTTCGTATGTGCCGCAGACGCCGTGGCTACTCAATGACACCATACGGGAGAACATACTCTTCGGCGAATCGTTCCGGCCGAAGCGTTACGATTTCGTGCTGAATGCCTGCGCACTTAAACCGGATATTGAACTAATGCCGAGCAAGGACTTTACGATAATCGGCGAGCGTGGCATCAATCTATCCGGCGGACAAAGGCAGCGCATTGCGATAGCGCGTGCAATTTATTCATCGGCCAATGTGGTCATTATGGTAAGTAGTACTCCTTGGGCTGCCAAGGTCGTGGACAATTCGTTCGGTTCGATTGCTGCAGATTAACGGCTTGGCAATCGGACGCCTCGTTGCACTTTATGCGAATGCATCGTAAATTCCCAAGCGTTGCGCTTAAAGTTCAAAGTTACTATAAAAACGCACGACACATTGTTTCGGGATAATCCAGTTTTATGGCTGAGTAATACGACGTATTTTTTCGTGCAAGTATTGAAAGTTTTTTGTAGCGCATGTCATACATATATGCGCAAGTTCTAAGTGATTAGATTTTAAATTACGGCAAAGAGCTATTTTATGGCGCTATAAACTTAGAATCGCTTTTATGCTAGATAAAAAGTCTACATTTTTAGTGACAACTAAAAAGTGCAATATTCTAGTTTTGTCCTTAAAGATTCCTGCTAAACTTATATAAATTTTAAAAAATACTTATTTATTATAAACTCATTTATTTTCAAATTCTTTGCATTCTCATTCTGAAAATAAATTTAAGCAGACAAAATTGCTTACTCCTGAAACCCTTTGCTCATGCTCATCAATGACAATATTTTATTTTTAATTTTAATAATTTATTTAAAAATGTGATAAGAAATTTAGTAATGTTGTTAGAATTTTATCTAAACGTACATTACATAGAGAATCTGAATATGAATGATTATCTTTAACTAAGGCTAACTAAATTTCTCATTCAAATTGGGAGTAGGACTGAATATGACATATCTATGGCAATCATCAGCAAATTGTCTACTTTATATTCCCGCGATGCCCGTCAATGGACCACATTGAAATGCAATTTTCTTTTCTAGGACGATCCGCTGTCATCGCTGGACAATGAGGTGGGCAGCCACGTTTTCGAGCAGTGTGTGCGGCAGATGCTGCTGAAGTCGAACCGCAGCATCATCCTGGTGACGCAGCAATTACAGTTGATCAGGGAGGCGGATTATGTAAGTGCCGCTGTCGAAGATGTGCCAATCGAGTGCCGGTCTCTGGCCCCTCTGGCCAGACATCATTTCATATTCAAATTTTTACAGCTCTCTACTCTCCACTCTGCCCTTCCTCCATCTCCAACTATCTGCCTGCCTGTCTGTCTGTCTGTCTGACAACTAACTGTCCGGTTTTTCGCTGGAGTTACGTTTAGTCGACTCGAAATGCGGTTTCATTTCTTGCTCTTTCTCTGGCTCTTTCTTTGGTTTTCTGCTTTTTGGCCTGGCATCCGTTTGTTACTTTGCGCTCCAAAAGCTGGGCCCATTTATCGCCTTTTGGCCATAAATGCAATTGCCTGGAAAGACCATTTGTTGCCGGTCTGCTGGCTGCTATCACTCTCTCACTCGCTCGCTCTCTCTCTCTCTCTCTCTCTTGCTATTTTTCTCGCACTTCTTACAATTATTTGCAGAAGCAATGCAGAGTGAAGAAGAAAATTCCAAATTTAAATTTCGAAATTGAATTTATTGCCTCTTGTGCAGCAGCTCATTTCTTTTCTGTTCGCAAGTCTTGACTTCAACGAGATGCAGGGGGATAAAGGAGGATTTTAAGACAAGCTGGAATACAAGATTAAATACTATGTACTATACTTCATATCGTATTAGCTTATAACAAGAATTTAAGATTTATTTATTTATATAATTGTAAACATAATTAAAATTCTATAGCCAGAGCAACTGATATGGGAAAAATAGTATATTAAAATATATTTTGAAACTATACCCTATAAAGTTGTCTTAGTTTTTCTTCTTTTAATTTGAGTCTGAATTCCTATGCTTTTGTTTCGTTTCCTTTCAGTTAATTGTGATGAAAGATGGCCGCCTTCAAGCCTGTGGCAGTTATAAGGACATTGAGCTGAAGCAGCCGCAAATAATCGCCAAATGGAACTCGATAATTGCGAAGGCAAACGCAAGTGGAAAGGACCAGCAGCAGAAGTGAGTACGACAAGCGAGAAGGCAAAGCAAAAATAGCAGAGAGGAGAAAAAAGAAAATACTCTGCGTGTAGATTAGTATGTGACTTTGTGCGTATTGTCTTCGGCTTATCCTTTTCTCCACGTCGAAAAAAGTGCAAATTGAGCAGGCTCTGTGACACGCCGAAGCGAAATCCCTTCTTGATTTGCTCCACACTTTGTGTGCTTGTCTCTCTTGCTCTTTCTCTCTCTCTCTCTCTAATCGATAGCTTCGATTTTCGCATTTGCCATTAAAGTTCATTTCCATTTGCATTTATGACAAAGGCGTTTGCGGAAAAACTTTGCCGGCAGCGCAAGCGAATGGAAAACAAAGTCAAGATAATGAGGCTCATAGTTCGTTGGTTGCCGTGTACCTCAGCCTCAGCTTTGAGAGCAGCTGCAGCAGCTCCTGTTTACGGTTGTCCTCTGTGTGTGCAGCACAGCAAAACTCAAAAACAACTGTCCGTGTTAGCAATTAGCATTTGCAGAAGGTGCAACGTGCATTGTCAGTTATTTTTCTGCTGCTCTACATGCCTTCTCTGCCACTCTCCTTCTTCTTCTCGTTTTTGCTCTCAGTTGTGCTGAGCGCACGGCACGCGAACGCTGGAAACTCTTCAAGAATGTCAGCAAATTGGGACTGCAGCGCTCGATTTCGGTAACCTCGGAAGCTGGAGGTGCCAACGGCTACGATATGGATGCAATTGATGGGAACATCCCGATGTCGGGTAACAACATGCTGACTAATGCCTTGCAGGAGGACGATGAGGATGATGATATGCCAGCGGTGAGTGTACAAGTTATGCAGGTTGTGTGAGTGGGACGTTAATGGAGTTGATTGGAAGCTACACAGTCGACACTCCTCAGGGAAGTGGTTTCAAGTGAAGCTTACAATTTTTTCAAGCTAAGCTTAGATACATTTATAAATTTAGCGTTTTCTTAATGCTAATTTTGATAACAAGGCTTAGTTAAATTTAAAAATGCTGAAAAAAGCTTGAAGATGATCCTTAAGTTTTTAAGCTCAATGTTTTGAATTAAATGAAAATAATATTAATAAATAATAAATAATAATAATTATAGTAAAAATACTAATAATAATAATAATATAAAAAATAAAATAATAATACTTTTAGTACTAACAATTATAATAATATCATAAGAATAAAAATAATTATAAGAATATTGACAATAATATTAATCTATAAATAGTGACAGTTTTATTGCTATAAAGATTTTATTGAGAATTTATACAATTGCTCAAATTTGAAATTTATAGTTCAATTTATAAACATTTTTACATTATTCCTTGATTTTCATCGAATATATTTAAGACTAAATATCTTGTTGCTTACATTTTTTCGGAATGTGCTTTCACATCAGGCTTTTACCTATGACAGAAAACTTTTTAAATATTATTATTAATATGATATGTAACTTTATTGGTGATAACTTTTTAAATATTATTGTTAATATTATATTTATTTTTATCAGTATATATATTTTTATTATGAAAAATGGGCTTACAGCAGCTTTAATCGTGCATTGTTAAAACTTTTTGTTTGAGAATAGCTTTCTATATTTTTTGTTGGAGCTTAATGGAGCTGGCTGTATATTTTTCAAAGCGCTTAATTACCATATGAAGGCTTAAACAAATATAGATAGCTTTCTAAGTATTTTACCAGCTTTTCTTGAACAAAATCAACAGAGCTTGCGAATTAGAAAAACCATCTTAATGCTCACTGTATATAAATTGTAGTTTTCTTACAGCTAATTCTAAGTAATGCCCTATTTCCCTATTTCTCCCACTCAGTCACTATCGTTGGCCAGCGGCAGCAGCTGCGGCCTGCAATCGGTAGGCAGCTTCAGTCTGAACCGCAAGCGTTCCAGCGTCTACGGCTCGAGGCATTTGATCTACGACGTGCCGCTGCCCATTGACGAGTGCCAAACGGATGATGTGATTCTACGTCCGCGACGTCGTGCAACGCCGCAACGGCGCGGTAGCAGCGCCAGATCGCGAAACTCATGGCATCGCTTGAGCGGACTGAGCACGGCGACAGCGACCTCCACCTCGAGCACGAACAGTGGCGATCTGCTGCGTCGCAGTGTGCTGACCGCCAGCTGCAGCAGCTACGCGGAGAGCTGCACGGATGGCACGGACTCGGTGGGCGGAAGAGTGACGCCGCCGCTGGCGCAGCCCACTGAGCAGACACCACGTGCGCAATCCTGGCAGCCGGCACAGAAGAAAGCACAACATGCGCCAGTCACGCGCAATGTCAGCTCGCCGCCAGCAATGGAGGCATGCGTGGGAGTTGCTGGCGACGAGGAGGCAGCAGTGGCGGCTCCGCCAGCACAGACGCGCGGCAGCTTTCAGCAGTTTCTGCGACGCATGTCCATGCGGCGCTCCAACAAGCCCAAGCATCATCATCGCCCGCTGAGTGCATCCAATTCCATACGGTGAGTGCAGGCGGAGGAAGGATAAACAGTTGAATCTATTTGCGGCTTGGCAAGTATTTAAGTATCCATTATCGTTCGCAGGAGCATCTCGGAGGAGTCGAGCGCCGCCGCGCTGCTGCCAACAGTTGAACCGAGTTCGGTGCCATCGTCGACTGCCGTTGACATGTCCAATCCGCAGGCCAAAACAGAAATGGAAACAGCCAACTTGGAATCGACAGCTGCTGCCGTTCCCGTGCCCGCTGCCGTTCCTGCTGCTCCTGTGAAGCGTAAGTTATGCAGCTGGCATATTGTAACTGTATTGCTCCAAAGTTGGTCGTCTGGTTGGGCTTCGCGACATTTGTATGCATTGGCGAAGCTGCTGGGAGGGCAGTGCGCGATGTGGGTCAATCTAATCGATGCTGGCAGACAGTGCGCATACGTGATATTCCCCTTGAAGCGCACACGCTCAGCCGGTACACAAGCTAACGTTTTATGCTAACTGTTTATTATTTTATAAACTGCTTGAAATTTGGAATTCCGTGGTGGCTGCGATTGCAGCTTAAACTGCTTGGGAGTTGCGTGCGGTCGCTTTGGGAGAAACTTTACTTCGCCTGAAAGTATGCTTTAATTTTTCGCATAAATAAATATCAATTGTCAGTCGGAGCTAAAGGACAATTAGATTGAAATGCAGCTAAATAAGCATGCAGTGTGGGAGTAGTCGACAAGCAGATACCCTTTAAGTATTTTAAATTAAACAATGACAATTAATTGGTGGTCATTACTGGCGTATTGAAGAGGTAGCTTGTAATGAAAGTTGCTGGAATAAAGTCGACTGTTAGATATCCTTTTTTTTGGATGAAATAAATATTATTTTATTTTCGGTAATAGCTCGGGTAATAGGTTAATATTTCGTTCAGTGCAGACGTACAGAAGTTTTTAATTTTTTTTTTTTTTATTTTAATTATTTATTTTTATAATTATTTTTTTTTATATATAATAAAAGTTTAATTTTTTAATAAATGTTGAGTTGTATACAGCTAGATATATGTAGCAGAATAGGTTTAGCAATTTTCCGAAATAGGTAAAATTTTAATTGAAAATACAAAAAAATCACTGCTTGCGGTGTAATCTTAGCTGTAAGTAATGAGCTCTGAGATACCCTTTAACTTCTGGAATATTTAGTCTGTGTTCAGCTGATGAGCTTCTTGGTTGGTAATTGTAGGAGTAGTCGACAAGTAGATACCCTTTAAAATTATTTATAACTACCAAGTAAAAGCTTAAGAATGAATATAAATTTTAACAATTTGTAGTTTAAGCAATGAAGTAAATTGCCTTTCGAACATTCCTCATCATACCCGTTTTCTATTCAAACAAAAGGATGCATCACTTTGCATCTGAGTTAATTAAAAAGCAACTGTGCTGCATCTCAGCTCAGTTTCTTCCTCAAACTTTATAAACTGTTGTGCTGAATTTGTGCGCCTTCTGTTTAGTTTGTTGTAATGAATATTGATTAGGGGGCATCTATCTGTCGAGGGGCGAGTTGCACAATAAATATGCAGCAGCAAGCTGGCGAAAATAAAATATTGGCATATCCATCAGCATACATATATTCAGGACGAAAAGAATTCTCGCGCAAACTTAAATCATGTTGGATTCTTAGAAGTTTTCAATTCCCAACGCGCCGGAAACTTGTTAGCGGCGATAGGCAAAAGTTTGGACTGACTTAGTGCATTGATCTATCCGCCTGATGTCAATATTTGTCTGACAACTTGGCGGGGCGAAAAGTTTCAATTTAATCAGTTTGCCCGAATGTCACCGAATTCCGCGGAACTGCAGCGAAAATTCGCTGAACTGATTTCAAAGTCGCTCGAGGGTTTCCGATTCTGAGCAGACAATCAAAGCAAAATGAGAATTGATGGTGTGCGGGCGTATGGTGTGAACTGCTGATTAGTTTGCTTTAAGTTTTAGCCAGCTTAGCCCAACTGGTTGTAAGAATAAATAGAATGAATAAAAATTAATTTATAAATTTTTTTTGCTTTTAAAAATATATATTTTGTATATGTTGATAACTTTGCCAAAAACTCCGAGACAATTTCCAAATTTCAACTGCAATTAATCAAGCAATTTTCTGGAAATTATCATTTGCGACTGTTGAACATGCGCATTCAACCTACATACAGAAGCAGTCTGAAAGCTGCTTGCAACACGTTGCACATTCAACGGAAGCGAACGCATACAAATGCAAGAAGAGAGAAAACAAAAGAGGGGGACACAGTGCGATTGAATGATGAAAAAGAGGATTTCTTTTTTTGCATGCTCGTATGCGTGGGCAGGTGCAAGGAAAATGCGTGTGTATGTGTGTGTGTGTGTGTGTGCATATAAAATTGAATTTTTATTGAAACAAACATGGGCAAAGAAGCGCATTGATAGCCAGACAGCAGGAGCTTGGTAGCCAGTAGCCAAGGACTTCTTCCTTCCTTCTGACAGTCGATGCAAAAATAACACAAATATTTTACCGCTCACTTACATTGTTGTTTTTGTTGTTGTTTTCGGAATGTAGCGTTGTATGTTATGCGTGCAGTACTAAATGAACTTTTCCTACAATGGTAGTCTCTAGAGTTGAGCTATAGCAAGCTTAAGAAATCTATAGTCGCGCGCACTCAACTGTTAGATACCGTTCACTTCCACGTAAATAATGCATTTCGAATATTTAATATTGTTAGCAAAAAATTGAGCATTAAAAATTGTTTTTATTTTAAGTTTGAGGAAAAAAAGTAAATATCAATGTTCTATGGCAAATTAATTAATTTGATTTATTTTAATACCATTAAAAATATATTAATCCCTGTGATGTTAAAGTACCTCTCTGCTGTACAGATTCTTCACTAAATAAATAAATATATATTATTATTAAAAAAAAAAAAAAAATTAAAAATATATGTCTAGATATCAATGGGTTTAGCGGTTAAGCAAATGGTATATTAACTATTTGAAAATATATGTAACAGGCTGAAGGAGCCGTGGCAGACCATACAAAAAAAATATATATTCTTGAATAGCATTAAAAGCCGTGCGAATTTGTTTTAACGGCGTAGTTAAAGAACGGTTCAACATCATTTACCGCAGAGCGCTAAGAAGGTACACGATCTAATCTCGAGGTAGAGCAGGAGTTATTTGAAACACGTCACCACACTTAAAAGTCAACTGAAGAAAATGCGTGACCGACGGCTCTATTTAAAGTCTTTCGATCGTGAGCGCATCTCCGAAAACTGTGTGAGCGCATTACCCGAGCCGTCGAGCTTCGGGATGCTCTTTCTTTGTTAATCGTAAGCAGCGCACAAGCTGTTCTTCTTCTTTCAATCGCGAGAGCAGTTCAAACGACTTTTTCTTCCTCTTTCAATCGTGAGAGCAGTAAGGCGAATTCATCTTCGTCTATCGATCATGAGAGCAACAGCACGAGCTGCTCGTTCGGCTTCAGTGCATTTGCTCGTTCAACCGTGAAAGCAGCATCCGATGTGATGTTTATCTTCTTTCAATCGTGAGAGTACTATATCAGAGTTTTTTTTCTGCTTTCAATCATGACAGTAGTAAAACAGTATTTTTATGGAATTTTTAATTCTTCGAATTTTTATTCTATTTTATTTTATTTAATTTAACACTAAGAATTATTTTTCAACGGCCAAAGGTAAATGGTATCTTACTGTCGAGTGCACGCGGCTGTAGCTTTCTCTACTTATTCAGCTTTCATTCGTTTGATTTCCCTGCTTATTCAGAGTTCTTTCTTATTTCTATAGTTTTATGTGTTTGTTTTCATTTGTTTAAACTGTTCCCTTTTATCTTTTTGCACACTTTGTGCTCCTTCACAGATGTTAAAATTGACGACAAAGCTTTGCCGACAAACGGTCGCAGCAGCAGCAACAACAACAACAATAACAATAACAATGACGATGGCAACGGAGATGACGTGTCAGACGTGACGTCACTCGCCACACAGCCAAAAGTGGAGGAACGCGCAGGCGACGAAGCGCATCGTGAGGAGCAACTGGCAGTGCAGCGGTCAGCCCCAGGTGCTGGGCAGGGCGAACGCATATATGGCCAAATATCGCATCACATATATCTGCTATATATGCGCGCTTCCGGTGTGCCCATAATCATTGTCTTTTTTATTACCGCACTAATTTGGCAATTTCTGCGTGTCTACACGGACATTTGGCTGCAGCACTGGAGCGACGATGTGCAACAGCGACAGCATGAGGCGGCGAGTGCGAGCGAGATGCATATGGGTGTGGACATGGACGTGGACAGCGCGAACGATGGCGGCAAAGTCACGTACTATTTTCGCATGTATGCAACAATTTCGTGTGTTTGCATTATAATGGCCATGATATCAACACCGGCCGGACAATGGGCCGGCTGTAATGCCTGTCGTAATTTGCACGATAAACTCTTGCAAACGATTTTGCATAAAACCCTGCACTTTTTCCAAGTGACGCCGCTCGGCCGCATCGTGAATTGTTTCAGCAACGATATGGCGATCATTGATAAGGTAAGATTTGTTATGACATCGATGGGTAAATGGCATGAACTGGCATGAAGGGAGAAGGAACACTCTGTTATACTACTCTCACGATTGAAAGAAGAAGAAGAACAGCGGTTGCTGCTTTCACGACTGAGCGAGCAATTCATGTAGCTGCTCTCGCGATTGAAAGAAGCAGCACAGCTCACGATTGAAAGAGGGAGAAAACGACTAAAGCCATGAGAGCAGCTTGTGCTTTTGCTCGCATGATCGATAGACGAAGATCAATTCGTTTTACTGCTCTCACGATTGAAAGAAGAAGAAAAAGTCTGTTGAACTGCGCTCGTGATTGAAAGAAGAAGAACAGCGTGCTGAGCTATGCTCACCACTGGGGCTCGGGTAATGCGCTCACACAGTTTCGGGAGATGCTCCCGCGATCGAAAGACTTTAAATAGAGCCGTTGGTCAAGCATTTTCTTCAGTTGACTTTTAAGTGTGGTGACGTGTTTTAAATAACTCTTCCTCTACCTCGAGATTAGATCGTGTACCTTCTAAGAATGTTGCTGGTAACAATGTTGAACTGAACCGGTCGATGATTGAAGCCGGTATATATAAGTAAACCTGCTCAGATCTCGGGGAACATTAGAGCTAGAGTATTAAATTTTAATAACTATAATCTTGCAGTAGCGACGTACCAAAAATATTTTTTTGCATGCATTTTTGGTACACTTTGACTATTTTTTGCGATAAGGCAAACTTATTTAGGAGACTACAGGGACTATAAATATTAATTTATAATATAATTTTTTTTAATAAAAATATTAATTAATTATTATTTAATATTATATTTAAAACTTCTATGTATTTGATACAAATATTAATTAATTATTATTTAATATTATATTTAAAACTTCTATGTATTATAAATCTTGATTTTATTTTTGTGCAGCATTAAGATCAAGATCTCTGAGACTAATAGAGCTGGAGCTATGAAATTTTCCATACATATCATTATCGTTGACAAGCCACTTACGGACATAAATATAGCTGGAACTATATTTCTATGCTAGCTCAAGTGCAGCTTATTATATTATTTCTGTAGCAAAAGCCTTAACGCAGTTAAAGGTATACAAGGCTCGCTTTATATTTAAGTAACTTACAGGATATCAAAAAGTGAATAAGGCACAAATGTAGTTTCACCCACTTGTTGTTGTAGTCGATATACAATACACATATATATAGTATATATATATATATATCCGCATATGTTTGCAAATTTTCAGTTAGCTTTTTGTATTGTATGCCGTAAAATACGAGCAAGAGCTCTGCTTGTCCTTCCCCTCTTTAGATTTGCCACTGATAAGCACGCATTATGCATTGACGTGTGTGTGTGTGTGCTTGTGTGTGCGTGTATCTGGCTGTGTGTGTGTGTGCGTAATATATGAGTTTGTTGACGCCAGTTTTCGGCTTGCTTTCATTTTAGTTTTTCGCTCTGTTTGACCTTTTAGCACACAAATTTACAAGTATTTCTTTGCGTTCAGTATGCGTGTGCGTGCGTCTGTATGTGTCCTGATTGAATTGACAACTTTGATTGATCTATAATGCTGTGAATATATATTGACTATTTGATTAGTTGGCAGAGCAAGAGCTGAGCTTTCGCCTACAGAATGATATAGAGAAGGATATACATATCTCATACCAAAAATCCTAATCTCGGCTAACTTTCTCTGCGCATTTGCCATTTAAACTGTCGTACACGGCATGTGAATTGTGGCACACACACACACACACTCACACGCACCTCCTGCCAAATAAATCAACAATTATGCTGCACTTTAGAGAAACGCTCGCATTTTGCAGAATCACAGCGAAATTTGATTATGAAACATGGCGTTTGTGACGCGCATTTGTCAAATGCGCGAGTTTCCCGCAGGAGCTGCATTCGTATTGCCATTGTGGCACAGCGTATAGCGTTACTACCATATACATATAGTTACAGCTGCGTTTCGGTGGCGTGGCGAGGGTAAACACACAAATTTAGTCATTTGTCAATTTGTAACCGCAAACGAGCAAAAGTCATTTAAAAATGTCTGTCGAAAAGCCGCATAACCTGATGGCCTTCCCGTTTCCTGCCTCCTGTTCCGCATGCCAGTTGTAACGGTAAAGTCACAAGGCGACAGTGGCGTAGGGCAAAGGGGATTGGTGAGATGTTAAGTTGCAAAGAACATTTTTCTTAAGTAAGGTATAATTTGTAGTGGGTAAAAATAAATATTTATTTTATTATATCTATGGTATACATATATACTTTTATTTATAAAAGCATAGCTTGTTTATTTTCATATCTGTTTTATTTCTATGCCCTAAATTTTTTTAAATATATATTTTTAATTATGAAAGGAAATCATAATTTATTCTAGATATTAATATTTTTTAATTTTTTATATTATATTATTATATCGTTATTATATTTTAAAGTAAAGGTCACGGTTTTCATTCGTTTTTTTTTTAACTCAACAACTATCAGTTTAAATAGGTTTCTCATACTAAAAATTCATTCTTTCAGCTTTACCACAACTTAGATACTAGATATACATAATATTATATATCTGAAAATGTATTTCAAATTTTCTTAATATTTCAACTTACGTCCCTGCTGCTTATACGCCTCTGCCCAGCTGTCATATGCGTTCACATTGCACAACATGCGATATAAGTACATATATCTCTAACTATATATACCGATATTTTCATTTACAGAAAATCGCCGCCACCAGCCAGCGTCTGCTGCAGTTCAGCCTGCTCTGCCTGTTGGCCGTATTGATAAATGTGAGCATTACGCCCTGGTTCTTGCTGCTCACCCTGCCCATTTGTGGGGCCTACTACGCCATACAGCAGTTCTACAGGTGTTCGGCGCGGTAAGTGATGATTGCATGCTGCTCGCGTAGGTATGTTCACGTTCGTGTTTACATATCGCGGTATAATGCTGACAAAGCGACTTTCATAACTCACCGCTTAAGTGTAACAAATACGCACATATTTATAGAGTATTATGGTATATACTGCACTTGCCACACCCCCAACACTGAACTCTAAACACTATTCGGGTGGGTTCGAGGCAAGAGGCAGTTTAGTAAATTCTTGTGAAAAGTTTATCAAATAGTTGCGAAAGAGGAAGGCAGTGGGTCGGGGACAGCTTGATGGCTGTCAGCATTTGTTGGCCCAAAGTTTTTGGCCATAAGCAGTTAAAGTTGACGCAAGCCGTCCGACAAAAACAAAAGATCTGCGCATTTCGCAACACAAACTGCCTTTGTTGAGATACTGCGAGCGGACCCATTAGCCGAGGCTTATTCCAGCATCTGTGGCTTATAATTGCACTGCTCGCCAACTTGACAATTGTTGTGGTCCATTAGTTTAGCTTTAACTTGTACTTCAGGCATGCAATTTGAGTGAGAACATTTTGAAAATTTCAAAATAAGGCAAAAAGAGTATTTTCTTTAATATAAATAATGCAAATATTAATTTGGAAAAAATAAAAGCATTTTTTTTTAGAAGTATTTTGCTTTATTATTGCTTTCATTTATTAAGAAGATTATTGATAAATCTAGAAAAATATTATATGAGAATCTAGAGAGACAAGTTATCATAATAGTAATAGACGGAAAATTAAACAAGAAGTCTTAAGTATATTTTAAGCTTTGAGTGCCATACTTAACGCTTACACAAATATTTTTTTATTAATGGACGTACTTCCACTGAGAAATATTTAACATATTTATAGCTACACATCATATTCACCTATATAAAAAATTGCAGGTAGATTATGCAATACATTTAAAAATTTTAATAAAAAATTCATAAAAAACTTCATTACATTCCTAACTAAAACTAACTCAGGGCACTACGCAAAATGCAACCAATAGTCACATAACAAATAAGTCAATCAATATCGTAGATTACGTTTGCCTGCAATGAAATTGCAATTTCTCAATTGTTGTTTATCAAGTTAGCATTTTGCTTTGCTCTGTCTTACAGCGAACTACAGCGCATCGAGAACTCGACCAACTCGCCGGTCATATCGCATCTGTCGGAGACGATACAGGGTGTGACCACAATACGAGCATACAATCAGCAGGCACGTTTCACCGAGATTCTGTTCAAGCGCCTCGAGGCGAATACTATAGCGTTTACCATATTGAATACGAGTAATCGCTGGCTGGGCATATCGTTGGTAAGTCCTTTGAGTGTGTAGCCCCAACTGTCTGTCTGTCTGTCCAACTGTCCGACTGTCTCGTTGTCTGTCGAGCTGCCTGTATGCTGGACTGCTTTGGACTCCAGTTCTGGTCAATATGCCAACTATGCACATTTGATTTGCGCAAACACGTCTATTTTGTTTGTGCGCTGCACTTGAGCATTTCAACTCGATTGGCATCTCAGTGCGACGCAGACGCATCAGCGACCAAAACGTAAATTTCACTGCAATACCCATTTGGCAGGGTTTGTACAGGGTAGTTGGTTCAGTGAGTAGCTCATTAAAAATGATTGAAGAGTATATAAGCTAAAGTATCTGATTTAATAAGAGTTTTATTTTGATAGTACCCATTAGGCTTATAAATTAAAATTGTATATATATAGATCCATTGATTGAGCATAGATTTTAAAGTGGAAATGTTTTTAGTGGGAATTTGTAAATTATATAGTGATATAAGTGTCATATCATGTATATTTCGCATATGTCACATATATAAGTTGTAGTATCTATTTGCATAAATGATATTATTCATCTGGCTAACATTATACCATAGATACTGATATTGATTTAGCATAAATTTTTCTGAGCTTGAAACGTTTTAAGTGAGTATATGTCGATAATATCATGATTGAAGTCATATTTTTCGCTTGAGTCACATATATAAATTGTAGCATATATTTTAATACGAGTAATATTTTGATATTATCTAATATAGTTAAAGAATGATAGAGTATAGATTATACTTAACTTGCAACGTTTTTAGTGGGTATTTATAAATCGTTTATCAATCAATTTTATATTGATTGCAATGCCATATCTTATATATATTCTCCATACATTTGCCAATGTATAGACTGCCTTAATAAATTGCGATTACAGGGTATTAATTCGCAGCACATCATCAATCTTGATGTTCCTATATTCGATGCAGGTGCTGGTAGCTGACCCTTAGGGCCAGGCCAGACACACATACAAACACATATTGAGTGGTCTCTGCCTTGCCATCCCGTATTTACGGGGTATAGTTTACAGTGTTCAACTGCCTGTTATGGAGTTTAAGTGTCCATTGATTGTGCTCCAATTGCGGCACATTGTGTTGACGTTGACGATTCTCCAGGGCAGAGACAGGGTAGGGGCGTTGCAACAGCAGTCTGGTTTATTGGATATGTCCATGTGCGGCCAGCTAACCTGTGATTCAGTTGACGCTGCATCAGGCATTGAGATTGTATGAAAGGGTTTCGAAGTATGGTATTTTATTTCAAATATATGAAAAATATGTTTGATTTGTTTTTTTTTTTTGTAATTTTTATATTGAAAATATGGCTTAATTTCTGATTTTTTTGGCTGACATTTTTCTGAGATATTATATTTCTCCACATGCTTTTTACTAAATATTCGTAAAAAATTATCTATAGGTTGAAAATATGGTTTATTTTCTGTGACTTATTTTGTTGAATTTTTTTTTTCAGATATTTTTTTGATTTTTTATACATTTTTATGCTATTAATATTTTATGTTTGTCGATCTCCACATGCTACTTGTTAAATATTCGTAAAAAAAATATTTATTAATATTTTAGGCCAAAGTTCTCTTTTTCATGCATACACAAGCACGTGTACCGCACGTGTACCATAGACATTTCTGAGCTTCTCCGTCAGCAGGCAATGCCTGTGATCTATTAGTTTGCAATTAGTGCGCAAATTGACTGTGCAAATCGAAGGAATATCGAACTAACTGTGAGCCCAACGCACTCGAAAGTAAAACACAGAAGTCAAGCGGAGAAGAGGGACGTAAGGATGGGGATGGACGAGCTGGAAGGAGGTGTGGGGAGGAGGACTATGTGGTGCTATCGACAAATGCAACAGCTTTGTGGCCGATCCCATGTTACAACTAATGGGCGTAACACGAAGGGGGCGGACACAATCAAACTCAAACCGGGGCTCTCTTCTGGCAAACAAAAACTTTTCAATTGTGGTTTGGCAGCTGCCCCGCACATCGCCCCCTCCTTGCGCTCTTTGCAAAGTTTCATTAAGATGAAAGAGAGTAGAAAGTTTTGCCGAGTTTTTGGGCAGGCAGCAAAAACAACAGCAACAACAACAACAAGCACAACATCAAGAGGGGCAACAAAAATTGGCAGCCAAAGCTGAAACACGCACACACGTGAACAGATTAAAAAGTCATGTGGAAAAAATCCTTACCAAAATGCCGACACTAACAAGCACTCATCAGTGTGCTGCTGCTCCCTGTCTTCTTTCCTCTAGCTGCATTTTTATTTCTCTCTCTCTCTTCTCATGTTGCAGGATTACCTGGGCGGCTGCATTGTTTTTGTGGCCATCGTGACGGCTCTGACTACGGCCAGCTTCAGCTGCAGCAGCTTCGCTAAGGCAAGGGCCGCAACGCCGTCGACGTCGGGGACATCCGGAACTTATGTCATCAATAAGGGCGCCGGCCACGCCTCCGAGGAGGAGCTGACACCGACGCCCTCGCTGGTCGGTCTGGCCATAAACTACACGTTGTTGGTGCCGATTTACCTTAATTGGGTTGTAAAACTTTTTGCCGATATGGAGATGTATGCGGGCTCCGTCGAGCGCATTGCTGGCTACACAGAGCAGCCGCTGCGGCAGCCGGAGGTAAGGGAGCAGGCGTGGCAGGAGCAGACGGAGCGGGATGACTCCACACGAAATGAAGTCGATAGGTCGCTCGTCGCTGTCGACAAAGTTTATCCGAGCACAACGTCAGCTGCTGTCGTTGGCGAAGATTCGGATAAATTAAGTGCAGCCATGCCATCGGAGCAGCAGGAGAATCACTTAAACTTGCAGCCAGCTGCAGCGGCAACGTTCAGCAGGCCAACGACGGAGCCAGGAGTAGCTGCTGCTGCGTTATCTAATCAGCCCGCCAGGCGCAACAGAATCTGTGAGTACTCAAAGGCGACCCAAGGCTTTAGTTGATTAACGGCATACGCCCAGCAGCTAATTTACAAAATTAAATTAATCTACGGGCTGACAGATTTAATATAGTGCCGTCTAAATAATTATTATTATTAGTATTTTTATTTTTTATATAAGCTTAACTGTCGTCTTTTTATTTTTTTAGTTATTTCCGATATTTGTAGTCTTTTAATTTTCATTCAGTTTCCTGCATATCTAAAAGTAAATGCAACAGAGTAAGTATTATTTAGTATTTAGTACTATCGCCAGTCGGACCGAACTTACCAATTACATATTCACGTGGCACACAAATGTGATCGTTATCCCAATTGCATATCTTGGTATAGAACTCTATGACTTTGTCTGCGCATATTTCCCGCGCCTCGATCGAAGTGAGAAGACGACGTGCTTGACCCTCGAACTGCACCAAATAGCTGTAGTTTTCGTCTTTTCGCCCGACTCCCACTACTTTAGCCACGCAGCTCTGTTCCTGCTGCAGATCGATTGCGTCTAACATTTTCCAGGCGAAGTCGAACGAATTATATCAATATATAGTTCCAGTTAGTTTACGGACTGAGTGCAGATTCATTGATGACTTTTGCCTTGCCTGTTTGATCGGTAGGCTGCTTCAGCGTTCTACGTTATAGTAAATTATAGCAGGCATTTCGTATTTCAATACTCAGCATATATTGAGCAAATTATATTATATTATACCATAGAATTGTGCAGTAAATTATAGCACATATATTTAATTTAAATAATATAAAATAATATTTTAAGCTTCAGCTCAAACCTCAAATATTGTCGCTTCGTACATTTGAAGCTCTGTGGACCACAGGTCTGAGCTAGTGCTTATCAAATGTTCGGGCTTAATGCACACGTTAATTCCCGTACCCTTTTCATTAACACAGTGCTACTGCTGCCCTCATCAGTGCTTGGTTAAGCAGGTTTAATTTTTCGCCTTTGCTCTCTGTCTGACAGTTGCGGGTGCCGAGTAAAGCTGCAGAAAAGGTCGCAATTTTCATGCTTTGCTGATTTACTTTTACAGTTTTTTGAAAATGTATTTACCATTCGTTTCCATCTTTATCTCTGGCAGATCAAACTGTACCGATATCGTGGCCACAGCGCGGCGACATCAGCTTCGAAAATGTCAGTCTGCGTTATGAGGGACAAAGGCGGAATGTTATCGAGCAACTGAACTTGAAGATACCCGCGGGTCAAAGGGTAAGTGCCAGCTGCTGTACTCACAACACACAACAGTTTGTCTGCACTCATTGCTTATGTATGTGTCTGTAAGTAGCCAACAAAGTGTAACACACTGTCTGCTGCAACGGGGCAAATATTGCACTTCAACCGCAAACCAACCGAAGCTAAACCAATCTAACCGGACGCCGTGTCCACCAGATGGCGTAAAAAGTCAACAGCTGATTGAAAAGCCAGCAATTGATGAGTGTGCGTGTGTGTGTGTGAAGCATTTGTTTATACGAGTATATCATACACATCTCGTATGGTATATTCCCAAATATATATATTTCTCTGCAATCATGTGCAGTTACTTTGCTGTCCATTAACATTATGGCGAGTACACAGACCTCGCATGGCAGCAACGACAAAGTTGTGTTTTATGCCCTGCAACTGAACTAAAGGGGTAGCTGCGTTAAATACTGTTTTGTTTTGAGTAATTGGTAGACTATTAACTAAATAAATATGTAAATAAAATGAATAAAATAGTAGAATACATTTTATAAGTAAAACGAAACAGAACTAAATAATTAAATAATGTTTAATTATTTAAATTTAAGCCAACATAAAAAAACAATGTTAGAAAAATAAATCAGAAATAAATATATAAATATAAAACAGATATAAATAATAATTAAGTATTTAAATTTAAATCAACAAAAAAAAATTATAAGATAAATTAATCTGAAATAAATAAATAACGAAATAAAATTAATAAAAAAATTAAATGAAAAAAAAAATGAAATAGTAAAATAAATATAATTTATAAATATAGCCTAATGCGAATATTATTTATAAACCTATATAACATCAATCAGACTTAATCAGAAAATTAACTAGTATTTTTACAGTGCAATTCTAAAACTCATTTTTTTTTTATTATTAAAAACGTTTTTTTGTTTAATCAGCGCAACTTTCTGTAATAGCATTGAAAATTCGGTTAGTCTCAGTTTATAACAAAATAGCTTAGCAACAACCTGCAATCGAAGGCAGGAATCATATCAGTAAAATGAAGCTACCACAGCAGCTTGTTTGGCAGTTCAGTATCATCACGGTTATTATTACTCCATGGCTTTCACTACTGGAAAAACATATAAAATAAGAGATTGGCTTGAAAACATCTAAATCTGTTGATTTACCAACGGACTAATCTTATATATTGAACTAAAATATGTACAAGTAAATAAATTAAAATAGTAAAAGTAATAGTGTGCATTAGTTGTATATTTTCAAGATATTTTGAACCTAGCCTCGGTCTACGGGGTATTTTCTAGCCGCTCACCAGTATTTTAACTCTGCAGCTGTATCAACAAATACTATAAATTTTCTCAAGTATTTGTAAATAAAGTAGATCCATTTCGAGGCATGAATGAAGAAGCGCAAGGCCAACCAAAAAAACAAGAATAACAGCTACAACCGCAGAGCCAATACAAACAGTGCTGTGCTGAAATATGTGTACAGGCTTGCCCACGTGCACACGTGCAAATTTAAATCGGTTGAAATTGTCAATAAAGTCGAGTCGATTTAAAGTAGAAATATTTAAACATATTGAATTGAAAGGTCAATTGTTGCGTTATTTAGCTTTTTTAATACCAGAAAAAAATACAAGCATAATTTGAAATCGGAAGTGAGGTAAGCAGACCGTTAACAACAATAGATGAACAAACTAAACTGAAGAATGCGCAAACAGAAATAAATATGCAATGGAAAACAAATGAAAATTCAATAATAATAAATGTGTGATAAAGTTGAATTTGATATTATTCTGTTGAACGACTAAGGGTTGCTCTCTAAATTTATTTTACCAGGCTAAAACTTGATCTTTCGGAACATTTTGAAGCCTTATAGCTATTTCAATATATGGTAAATGCCCATTTGAAGGGTATTTGATCTCGATTTCAACGAAAAATATTAGCTTAATAAATCAAAACAACTTGTGGGCAGAACAAAGGCAAAGTAATGTTATTTAATTTACTTCTACAATGGAATAAGAAAAAGAAACCATTAAATTCACAAAGGTAATCATAACTTATAATTGTGGCCAAGAGCAGCGGTAAATTGTATGCAGTGTACACAGAATAAATAATCAACTTGTGGGCAAATAATCGTTGGGTTATTTTATAAATACATAGAAATATATGCTTCCCATATCCTGTCCACCAAGCATTGTCAGTGTGTAAAAAAGTTGCATATTTTAATGCTGTTGCAGCTGTCCAGGGTAGTTGCAATATATTCTATTTGAATTGGATTTCACAGCTAACGGCCATGGTTGCATATAGTATGAGCATGCATGCCAGATATAGAAAACTAGAAGCGTTTTTGATGGCTACAGTGAAGTTGCGCTAAGAATGCATTGCAATATTGCATAATTTTGAAAATTAAAAATTAATTCTTAGGCTCTGTAGTTTCGGCTTTATTACTTGCCCGTTAATTCTAATCAGTTGTTAGGTCATTACAAACAGAGTATAATGCTCTCTAGCTGTTTATCTCATTCTCTCTACCTGTTTACCTCTCTCTCACAGTTAATCATAGCGCTGTGCAACTGTAACCATGCTTAAATTTCAATTGCAAATTGCAAATGATGGCGGGAGCAGTCCATCTGCTCTGCCCTCGCCTCAGCTCTCTGTCTAACTGAAACGTTTCTCACATTCAGCCTCTCTTTCGCTGTTTTGCAGATTGGCATCTGTGGCCGCACGGGCAGCGGCAAGTCCTCGCTGGCCCTGTCCCTGTTCGGCGTGCTGCAGACGACAAGCGGCCGCATACGCATCGACGATGTGGACATCGAGCAGATTCGCCCCGACGAGCTGCGCACCAGATTATCGATAATACCACAGGATGTGCACTTGTTCAATGCAACAATACGTGAAAATCTCGATCCGCGTGGTTATTATGCGGATTTGCAGTTGTGGAATTGCCTCGAATTGGCGCAGCTCAAGGAGTTTGTCAATGTGCAGCTGCCGTTGGGTCTGGGTGAGTTCGCTACTCCGTTTCGCTATTGCAATGCAATATGCTTTAACATACCCTGCATTTAGAAATTAAAAATGCAGTGTACAGAGTATTGGCTTGGCAGCCAATTAAAAAAGCAAATTAAAACCAATTGAAAAACGTGGCAGACAAATTTTAGTTCTTTTTGCATTTTTTTTTTTTTTTTTTTTATAAATTAGAAATTGTTTATATATAATAGTATATAATACCATTATATAATATTCATCGACTTACAAAGCTCCATTGAACTTGCTGCATAAAAAATGAGTAAAGCTCAAATTAATAGAAATTTTTTTTTAGACCAAGCTTGCTACTGGGTATCCCTACGTCGCGAATGCAGCCTTTTCACTCGTTTTTGTTGCTCATGTCGTGTAAACAAGCAAACTGACTGTCAGTTTTTGGGTTCTGCGGCTCCGCTGGCTATGCATGTGTGCCTGCGTGTGTGTATGAGTGTTTGCCTTATGAAAAAATCATGTTTATTTTTGGCAGCAAACATGACGTTTGGCTTGGCCGCCTCGCCAGCTACTGCTGCTTCCCGCTCTGCTTCTACTGCTGCTTCTCCATGCCTCCGCTTCTCTTCCGCTTCCTCCCACTTGACTGTCTATTTGATGTTTGCGGGGTAGCGAAAAAAAGTGGAGAATATAACGTTCATGCATGTTTGATTTTTTGTGCTGATTGGCTCGCATATGGCATCTGTGGATACATGTGTATCCATCAAGTACGAGTCTATTTGCGTGCATCCAACTTGATTAGCCACTCGGCCTAGACGCACAGGCAGACAGACAGACAGACAGACAGGCAGGTAGATATAGATGCATGCATATACATATACATATATAGATACTGACAAATACTCGACTACCATTCAACCATTTGTCGGCTCACTGCTGCAGACTCCGGTGAACTGATAAAACTGGTGTCTAAATGTCATTTAAGTGTTGTTGTTGGTACTGAGCGAGGCATCACTCGATGGATATATCCATAAATATTGAGTTTGGGTGCGTATTTTTAAAGAGAGTTGAAAAGTGACTGGCATTAGATGAATTTGTGGGAGTATTATTAATTGGAGTGGAAGTTGAAGAAGATATTGTAGGAGTAGCGAAATTTAGAAATTTTTAGATGAATTGTTAAGAAATATTTAATATTTTAGTTATATAATTTTCAAATACTCCTGAGGGCAAAAAGTAAGGTGAATATTTTTGTAAAGTCAAGATTCTTTATTTTATCTCCTAAATCAATTTCATCCCCTTCAAAGTAATCCCCTTCCGATAAAATACACTTATGCCAACGTTTTTTCAAATCCTCGAAACAGGCCAAATCCAAATCCACCAAGGGCCATCCCCAAATTTCCTCAACGTTTCCGCAGCTGAAATTTCATTCCGCAAACAAAATATGATGGCACTTCTCTGCTCAATTAAATCTGACATTGTAAAAATCGCCAAATACACTTTTGATTGTTTGGCAAACAAAAGCGTAAATATAGTACTCATACTGACATTTACATGAAATTCCCGCCAAATGTCATCAACAGTCTTGCCAACTCGAGAAAAAAAGAACAAGTTCGCCATCTTAAGCCTGCGAATTTTAAATTAAAAATGTACCTTACTTTTTTATTTTTAAAATTATTTTTTTTTAAACAGTTTTATGACTATAGCTGTTAAAAGAGAGAATAAACTTAAAATTGGAGTAGAAGTTGTAAAAGAGTAATGAAATCAAGCAATTTTTAGGTGAATCGTTGAGAAATAATTAATATTTTAGTAGCAGAATTTTAAAGTAGAAAATTTTGTTTAGGCTTATCGTTTTTTTGTTGCATTAATTAAATTACTTTAATAATTGCACTTTTATTTCCTGACATATAAGTAGCTCATGAAAGTATTCATATATGCTGTAAATTTCGACCCGTTTCGACGCTCAAAATTGGAGTTAATATTTTATAAACCATTTATCATAGTTATGACGAGCTTTTTTCGGCTGTTCGAGCTGCATTGTTGAGTTATATACACTTGAAGGGAAATTTACTTCCAAATAATTATTTATAAATAAAAATACTTGTGTATTTACGGCTAAAGAGCATTAGGTAGAAACACTCGAAGGGTAACTTACTTTAAAATAATAATAATATACAAAAAATACTTGTGCATTTAAATTTTCTGTAGATCACCTGAAGAACATTCAGTCGACTTGATTCTCCTTTAATTGATTCAATTTCACAAGCACATCTCTCGTTGCGGTTACACTGCAATCGGCTTAAGCGATGTCCGTTTGCCACGCCCCTTTGGCACACGGAGCAGTGCTGGCAAATGGCTGACGAGCGCGCTTAATACGCCTCGTTAGGGCTTAAATGCGTGCTTAGCCAAGCGGTCATAACGTCACGCTTATTAAATACAACTTTAATTACGCACTAAAAACAGCTTTTTACTCGGCGAGTGTGTATGTGCCACGACTACCTCTACGTATCTTATTCTTTTCTCTCTCTGTCTCTCTCTTCCTCTTGCTGATTCTATCTTTCCGTTTCCTGTACAGACACTGAAATCACGGACGGCGGCGTCAGCCTGAGCGCCGGTCATCGGCAATTGCTCTGCTTGGCACGTGCCATACTGCGCGGCTCGGTGTGCCTCGTCCTGGACGAAGCAACAAGTACCCTGGACAGCAGCACAGAGCGGGCGCTGCTGCAGGCGGCGGACAAGGCCTTTCAGGGTCGCACAATTATAACGATTGCCGTGAGTTCAGTTCCATTTCTTTGGTTTTTTTTTTTAAGATTTTGGGCAGTGTATATAAAAGGAAATTATATTTGTAATATATAGTAATTATTTATTTTATTTATAAATTATCTTTTTGATAATGACATGCTTAGAAGATCAGCAGCAAATGACAATACATTTTTTTTACCTTTAAGTAGAAAACATTTCAGTGGTATAAAACTGTTGGTCTTAAGATTCTCAGTAGATATGGCATATATTAGTATATATATCAAAAGATAGATAATAGAGATAAATATATATATTATTATAATAGACATTCTTAAGTAAAGCTTCCTTTTTTCTATAAAAAAAGTTTATTATAAAACATATTTATTTAGATTTTCTAAACATAAATAAATATAAAACATTTAGTTTGATCCTCTTGAATTTTTTATTATTTTATTTCAATTACTCTAGAGAAGAATTATTATCATAGTAACTATAATTATATTAATATACAAAAAAAATTAAGAGTTTTTTTTATAACTTTAAGTTTTTTTTAATATTTTTTTTATATTTCTGTAAAATCTGTCAAGCTGAAAGTCAAGCAGGTGCATTATACCCCTTAACCTTTTCTATATTCACTTTCATGTTTTTTAATTTACTTATTTACAGCATCGTCTGAGTACAATACTGGATTATGAACGGATTATAGTGTTGGAGCAGGGCCGGATCGTCGAGGACGGAAATCCGCGGCAGTTGCAGCAGGAGACGAGCTCCGTTTTCTACGGCCTGCTGCATAAGGCCGGACAGGCCGGACGGAGCGGTCAGGCCGAGCAGGCGGGGCAGAGCTCACAGATGCCAACGCAATCGAATTGAGTCTCAAAGAGAAAATATTACTTAATAATATAATAATAGGAATAATAAAAATAATTGTTTGTGCGTAGTGCGAGTTCAAAGCGAGCTTCACCGAGCTGCTCATGGTGTGTATGTGTGTGTGTGAGTATGAGTGTATGTATGTGTGAGTGCTTGAGTATGTGCGTGTGTGTGTGCTTAGTCGCTGCTTTGTAGCTGTGCACTCGTGTGTGTCAAATGTGATTTATATTTTATATGTTTTCTATGTATCCTATAGTATATATACCTTTTACTATATAGTCTACGTACTTTCTCGATATTTTTTGTACTCTGTGTGTAATTTGCAGTATTTTTTTTATGCTTAATAATAAAAGGAAATGTTGTCGAAAGCAAACATTAAATTTCCCCTGCATGCGGCGCTGGCAACTGTGCGTATGCGCTACGTGACCACGTGACATTACGTATACGCGAATACACGGCACACACACACACGCACACAGGCACACGGACATGCTGGAGTGTGTTCCATAAGTACGCCGCAAACGATCTGACAGCCATATGATTTGTGCGCACACACACACACATGCGGATATTTGATTTTTTGTAGCTGTGTGTGCATGTATTTGTGTGTATATGCATATACAAAAAGTAAGGAGCTACGTCATTTCTGTATGCTTGTGTGCGTATGCAGCTGCAGCTGAAGCTCTGCAATTGCACAGCGGGCGAACGTGACTTTAGTCGACTGTACGGGACTTCGCGGGAATTCGAAATCTGCTTATGAGCCGCATTCTTGGGCAACGTATTTGCATGATGAACTACATAGCAGAGAGAGAGAGAGGGAGAGAGAGAGAGGAAGAGAGAGAGAGTGAAACGGGCAAAGCGAGCGGAAGAGAGCGTTAGAGCGAGAGAGTTTCGCATTTGTTGAATTTCTTGTGCCGCCTAAAGGTATGCTATGGTATTTGTTTGCATTCCCGCTGCTTTTGCAGTTGTTGCATATTTATATCTATACATTAGTCAAGCTTACAGTTACTCCTAACAGTAAATGCTAAAGTATAGCAAAATATTATATTCATAATTACTAACAACATTCCATAGTATATAATACCTCTATATATATTTTATTTCAAGTTGTTCTCCGTCACACATTTCGGGAAATTATGAAAATTACATAGCAATACTTTGAATTTGTCTGTCAAAAGCTGTCCCACATATTGCACTGTGTGCAGCTAATGAAGCTGATAAGAACATACCCTATAAAAAGAAGCTGAAGTGTGTCTTAAACAGCGCACTGATCTGCACTTGGCTCGACCATCAAATGCCTTTTATAGCATACTAAATATATATTTTCTTTTGCAAGTAATGTATTTATAGTATTTTGAAAAAAATTCCTTTGAGCTTTTAATTTACTTTATTTAGTCGCTTATACCCCTGTAACGCAGAAAATGTACGCCGAATTAAATGGGGGAAATTGTTATTTTTGGAGCAGGCCAATCAATTGCAACAGTAGCAGCTTTTAGCCCCCGTCCGTAAGCCGTGCAACAGTTGTGCAAACTATTAAAAACATTCTGAAAGCACTTCGATTTGGTATCTAAATCAGGCCAATTAGAATCGCAATCGCATCGCAAGCACAATGAATATGCAACGAAATGTGGCAACAGCATTTATGCATTTCTGTGGCATGAACTCGCACTGAAGTCCCCTTGCCCACCAAGCCACAGCCCCTGCCTGCCTCCTATCACACCCACAAAGGCGAAATATTATTGTGGAATAAATTGATTGTTAAATGGACCTGCCCGGGCCCAACTGGGCTCGCTCCCATCGCGCTCGCTGGCGCCGGCGACTTTGCGTTTTTAAGCGCTCGCTTTATATGCATTTTCAAGTAGTTGAGCCTGCGGGCGGCCATTCAGCCAGCCAGGCAATTAAACTTAATTGGCAATGAGGGCCCAACCAAATGCAAAAGTACTTTTTATATTTCGAATATTTTCCTTCTTTATTTTTTTTTGATTTTTGTATTTTCTGTTCGTCTTTTTTTTTTGAGCTGCTTTGATTTCCTGGAGTGTTTTGTACAACGCTCGGTAAATTGGCTTCGACTTGGCCGAAATGGGTTAATTGATATGCAAACGTGGCAAAGCGAATGATTTTCGATAGGCTTTGCATTCCCTGACGGGGTTCTCTGCTGCCTGCCGACACCAGAAAAAGGGGCCAATGCGCTCGAGAGTTGCAGCTGGAGCGTCGCTTTGATTTATGTGAGATTTGTTTGCTAATTAGTTTTATTTAAATAAATTATTTGAAATTTTAGAAATATTTGTATATTCTTTGTATGCACATAAAAATTAAGTTTAGTTAATATAGAAATAATTAAAATAATTTAAATAAATTTGTACGCAGAGAAAATGTTATGTCTTAGAAGTAATAATTAGTTTATGGTTTTAGAACGTTTTATAATCAGCTTAAGCCAATTTTCACTTTATTATTTACTAAATATCAGGCATTAACTATACCAAATAATTTAATTCTAAAAATTATTGTGCATTTATATTTATTTATTTTTATTTACAGTTCTATGGTAAACCTAATAACACTCCCAAGTGTTGGAGTGATAGATTACGCAGTGTACAGTATTCTGCGCAATTTCCACACATTTTCATTTTCATTTTCGCTTACTCTTTGGCCACATTCGCATTCGCATTAAGGGCGTGTTAACTGCTTTTGACTAATTGCCGCAGCGCGGCACAAATCGCAGCCAAAAACTTTCGAGTTGTGCGTCGTGGAGCTAATCCACATAATTGGCAGGGGCACAACCACGCCCAGCTTTCTCCAGCTCCATCCGTCAGCTGCTCCCTACTCTACGTTCCCTCTTTCTCTCTTTCTTCCTCCCTTTTGCTTCTTCAACTTGTTATTTGCGCTGTTGTCGTGCTCGCTTTTCGCATTTCTCATCAGCCTTGTTAATCACTCAGTCCGCTGTCAGGCTACAATCTGCCATGTTTAGAATATGTACACATACATATACATACATATACACACACACATGTGTAGCCCGTCATGTTTGTGCATGTCGCGGCGACTAACCTATGTGTACATTGGTTAATTCATTGTGCTCGGCGCGCCACGTCGAGACTCGTTTATTTCTTAGTTAAGTTCTTTGATTTCTTGATTTATTTGTTGCGCTGCGTGTGTGTGTGTGTGTGTGCCTGTATGTGTGTGTGTATAGCTGCTTATGCTGACACACTCATCAAGCATTGCTTTAGCCTCCTTTTTTGCTTTGTCGTGGCGTTTTCGCCGTTTTCTTTATTTATTTCTGCCAACTCATCGCATTCTCAGTTCAGTTAAGTTAAGTTTCTGTTTGATGGGGATGCTCATATGCTCTGCCTTCTTGAAGCAGCTTACTAGACTCGAGAGGGTCAAATGCAGCAATTAATTGGGCTGCAAGCAATATTATGCTCCTTGGCAGTGCTTAGCTTTAAGCAAAAAAAATTAAAGTGTTTAAAATTCAATTCTTTAATATTCTTACTCATACTGAATTTTTTGATTCTTATGGTAGTAAGTATATTTGAATGAAAATACAAATTTGAATGATATTCAAAATTATATATTTAACTAGTTTGTGATGTATTTTGTTATAAGTAGTTTATTGATTATAATTTTTGAATTTCATATTTCATAAATATTAATGAAATATCAGATTTTAGAATTTTTTATATATACTAACAAAATTTTTTGAATTTATGGCATGGATTTATTTTATAAAAGCAATTTAAATTATTTGAAAATTTTTTTTGTAATATTAAATAAAAATTAACTTTAAATTCAAAATTTTAAATTTTGTGAAAAATTAAACTTTTTGTGTTATATTTTGTTTCTGGATTATTTGATTTTTTTATTAATTGATTATATATAATATTTTGAAACTAAATAACATGGTTTGATTATTTTAATTTAAGTTATTTAACATATTTGAAATATAAATGAAATATCAACTGTATTTTCAAAACTTTAAATTTTGTTGAATTCATAAAAAAACGAATTATATAATATTTGTTTTGCTGCTTGCTTATATATATTATTTTAAAGTTACATATGAATATTAATACATTTTTAAAATTGCAAATAATTAAAGAAATTAACTGAAAGTAATTATAATCCAAATTCTAAAATATAAATTTTATTTGCTTTTTGCTTAGCAAGTCAAATATGTTGTATTTTCCGTCTGAAATTCTGTTTATCTAACCCTGATTTCAGATTTTTACTTGTGCTATGATGAAGTTGCTTTTCTCTTTTTTTTGGGCTTTTCCTCTCGACGTTTTTCTTTGACTTTATTGGTTATGCAATGAAATATGCTACAATTTTGCTCCTGCCTTGACTTTTGTTTACTTTCGCTATTGCTGCTGATGAAATTAATTGTCTGCGTGTGTGAACGTGTGTGTGTGTGTGTGTGTGTGTGTGTGTGTGTGAAAATGTGCGAGAAAGTGCTGGGAAAGCACTTAGGCAAGAAGAAGAGTTGCAAGTTAATTATTTAATTAATTAGGCGTGCAGACTGATGAAGTTGATTGATACGCGCCAAGCGAGATGCAAAAGTGTTGAGAGTGCTGCGGGCGTCAACTGCTGCCAGACACTGTAGAGGGCAGAACGATAGAGGCTTGTCGTGTCTCTCGTTTGCCTTGCTTGGATTTGCTCTATCAATAGAGCCCCGCTCGGGCCTGAGTAGTTCCCCTTTCTCTGCAGAAAGTGCGCTCAAGTGCGCAACGTGTTTTATGACGTCTTTATGTGATTTTCCTTTTATATCGTCTTGTCTCTACTGCGGTTTGTTTTTATTAAATTTTCCACATAGACGCGCACACACACACACACACCCATACGAGCACACACTAATACAATTGAGTTTAATATGCTCGCCGAGGTATCCTTTTCGCTCTGGCTGTCGCTTTAATAAAAGAAATCTGTCAAATTCAAACGCTCGTAAATGTCTTTCACAGTGCCGTCAAGCAGTTTGTCTGCCAGCTCGACGCTTCCTCCGTTTCCCGTTCGTCTATCGTTCCCTCTGCCCTGTTTGGTAACTGTTTACCCGACGCACATCCAGTGCACTCGACCCGCTCTCCTGTTAGCTAATCATATTGTATGTTCCACTGGAATTTCACAATTCAATGAATTTCAGTTTAGTTTTCGTTCCCCGTTCTCGATTACGTTTTTTGCCGGGCCCCGGAATTTTGTAATAAACTTTTTGAGATATCCATACAAATAATTGCATTTTTATGAAATTAAATTCTCCGACAGATCATGTGATTTACTTAACAGTCCCATTTATATGTGGGCAGAGTTATAGTTCAAGTTTTTGAGTTATTAAATTTACGTTTTTGGTAGAGCATATAGAGAGAGTTTTATCAGCCTAACATCTACAGTTCCAGAGCTCTACAAATAAATGTTCAGCTTCTTGAAAGCTTCAGTTTTCATGCCATATATCTGACACATTTCTCAGATTTGCCTAAGCGACTAGAGAGAGTTTCATCAGCCTAACATCTACAGTTCCAGAGTTCTACAAATAAATTTTAAGCTTCTTGAAAGCCTCAGTTTTCGTGCCATATATCTGACACATTTCTCAGATTTGCCTAAGCAATTCGCCAGAACGTAAGTCCATAGAAATCCACTTAATACCAACTTAGCAGGCTTGAGCTCATACCTCCATTGAGCTCCTGCTGATTGCATGCTTAACGCTGCTTTACTCTCCTCCGAGAGGATTGCGAGATGAAAGCGAATTCTGGAGGACAGACATAACTTGAGTATCAGGCATGGTAATCGGGCGATGTCTTTATAACTGTTCAGGCGGCAAATTCATATCTTTTCTGCGAAAACGCATGACAACTCAGCGAATTTATTTGGACATGTCCACAGGTGTGTGTGTGAGAGAGTGCGTGCAGGTGTGTGTGAGATTACAGGGTTTTATTGGTCGAGTGACTCTGTCGATTCACCCCATAAACATATTGATTTAATTTGCAGCTTAAATTGGCGTACAGCGTTTTGGGTTGATCGGCTTTGGTCCCGGGATCCCGGACCCCGGACTCGGGAATCGAGGCCGTACCCATTAAAATGAAGTTAAAGGTGACCGCAGGCACAGTGCAGTCGAAAAGTATGCAGTGCCCGACCGACAAATAAATTTGACAGTCAAGTCAAAGCCCGAAAACCTAAAATACTCGAACAACCAAAAAGAAGTACTGAAAGTTATAGTTGAGCATACTCGACGGCAAGATGCCATTCATTCAAACAATATGACATATGGTATTAAGTTAAATGATATTTTTTATGTATCAGGCAGTTGAGCAGACAGATGGGCTAACAGACTGGCAGACGGACAGACAGACGGATAAACAGACGGGCACACGAACAGGCAGACAGACAGACGAACAGACAAACGAACAGACAGGCGAACAGACAGACGGGCAGACAGACGGACAACAGACGGACAGACAGACGGACAGACAGACGGACAGACAGACGGACAGACAGACGGACAGACGGACGGACAGACATACGGACAGGCAGACTGGCTGACAAAAGTACAGATAGATTGACAGACCGACGGACAGACAGATAAATAGATAGTTGAATAGTTGGACAGGCAGACAGACGAACAGAAAGATGCACAAAAGGACGGACATACAGACAAACATTCAGATAGACAGAAAAACCGATACAGATGGAAAAAAAAACGGACACAGGAGCCAAAGCATACAGCTAATATACCTTACTATTCAATGGGTATGATAAAAGAATCGTATTCAAAAGTAATCCACAAAACCGGCAAAGAGTGCAGTCTTTCACACACACACATGCATAGGCAAGCCTGTATGGACACACACACATACAGTAGCCACACAAACACGTGTGTCCATTGACCCAGTGAACGAGTAAGCAAAGTGCCGGCCTATCTCAATGTGGAACGCATTCGCTGCGAGAGAGCGCTGCTTCTGCAAAGGGATTGCGTGAGAGTGAGAGAGCGAGAGAGTGCGGCATGCTCGCTCTGTACAGCATCCGAGGCGAGCACAAGCACGAGTCCCGCATGCTTCGGCTGCATAACAGCCCTGTATTCAGCTCGTGCTCATGCTGTTGCGCCTGGCCTCAGCATCGGGGCGCCAGCTGCCGCGGCCGTGCGTTCAGTTCGTTCGTGTCTGTCAGCGCGTGCGGTTCGAGTGCGCGTATCAAGTGTGTCAAAAGTCGCAGCTTCGCGAGCTTCACGACAGTGCGAGAATTTCCACGTGATTTTCCACACGAATTTGCAATATCAATTAACAGTGTGTGAGTGTGTGGGTGTCTGTGTGTTTGTCGTTGCAAAAAAAACAAATGCAGAAAAGAATTACATATGCAAATAGTCTGCGTGTCCTACGACGTGTGCTTGTCGTTACGTGTCGCTGCGTGTCGCTGATCTGTGCCCAGCGATAGGCCGCAGCCAATCAGAGCGGCAGCAGCAGGTAAAGAAAAGCTTGCAATCTACTGCGATCTACAAGGAGAATTGCATGCATTTATGTTAACAGTTGGATTTGAGTCGCAGGGTGCTTGAGTTTCCAACAAGCTTAGTGTTTTTTTTTAATTTTTTAATTTAACTAAAGCTCCTACGCCTACACTATACCAATTGAACGCGTTTAAAGTTAAAAGTTTTCTTTACTTGCTTGATATTTTTTTTAATATTATTTCGTATCAGTTGTCAATGTCAATTATTTATTTAAATTTATACTAACAGTTAATTAAGAAAATTATGAAAACATCGCTTTTATTATGGATCATGTTTAAATCGCATATCATGTCCATTATTATATATAAAATTAAATAAAGAAGTTAATTAAGATCACAATAGTTATGGATAATGTTATAATTGCATATCAAGTCCATTACTATATATAAAATTAAATAAAATAATTAACTAAGAAAAGTATGAAAAGATCACAAAAATTATGAATAATGTTAAACAAAAATGTAAAAAATAAAAGCAAATTAACTTATCAAGCATTCTAAGCTTAAAAAGTTGAATAAAAAAAAAATAATAATAATAATACATTTTAAAAAATTCCGGCATACAAACTGTTTATAATAGAAGCTTTTAAAAATTATTCATAAGCCAACAATGATAACTACGCTCACCCATTGGGCCTAAAGATTTCAAAATAATTTTCGTAAATTTACAAAAAAGAAAATTAAAAGTTCCGAAATAAAAATTAAGACAATATATAAATTAATGGGAAAATCTTCAGCGACATACCAGACTTAATACCAAGCTTCTCAAAGAGTAATAGAGTATTGCCAGAATGATTGTATGGAAATTACAATAGTTTAACATTTCTGCTCTTGTAGATCGATTACCTTTTTTTCTTTTCTAAACTGCTTGAAAAAATCCTAAGTCAGACTTCAACACGGCAACACAATATTCATTTTAACTACTTCCGAATCCAAAAAAATCACTGCATAGTGCAAAAAATATAAAGTAATGGAAAACAATTCTAGCAAATCAATTGGCATATAAAAAAAATATTCAAATCTGTAAATATGTAAAAAACAAATACTATATTGTACAATACGTGTGCATGGTCTGATATCAATTTAACCTTTTACTTATTGTAGGCATTACCTATTATTACCTATTGTATTTAATATTAAGTTAAATAAAAAAACATGGTAGTTCCCAAGATTTAGGAAAATTAATGTGCAGTATATATAATATTTTTCGAGTCGTTTCCTCAATTTTCGGCCGGCAGCTTAGCGTGTCTGCCATAATATGAATATGATTGCATTATTTATCAAATCATCGCACGTGACAGTCCCAACATGCTTTCCCCTGCTAAATAATAAATAAACTTAGAGCCGTTGCGTTTGATAATTGCGTTTATATATATATAGATATATATGTGTTGTGTATGTAAGCTCCATCTAAATATATCATTTGTCATCGTGATTTAGCACTTCAGCCAGAGCCTTTTCAATAAGCGCTCTTCATTAGTCGCAAATCCACGGGGGGCTCCTTTTCTTGAAGCTCTTGGGCGCCTTGTCCATCTCTTGATTGCTGCCTGTCTGTTTGTCCGTCCCGTTATTGTGTTGCTTATTGCATAGAATTTGTGCTGTCAACTTCAATTAAAATGCGTGTTTATAAATTGTTGATGTTCTTTATTATACACAAAGAAAAGTGGCTGCGCTTTTGTCGAGAGTTTGATGGAGCTACGGCTTATTGTTCAAGTCGCTTAGGACCTCCAAAGTTATTGAAATAAACCTAGATATGCTCCAACTAATTCTACAAAATGTTAAATGCAAACATTATTATTGAAAGAGTGTATAATATGTAATACAATTATATATATATAATTATTGATATATAATATTATGCAAATTTAAAATATATATAATTTATACATATATATATATTTGTGTACTTATAAATTTCTAATATTTTTCATGGCTTTATTTAAAATTGTTTATTTAATTAAAAGTGTTGATTTAATTTTAAGTAATTAATTAAAGTTTTTAGATATCAATACAATTAATAATATGAATTTTTGAATTATTTAGTCTAATTAACATTTTCTCTATTAAATTAAATTGCATTACATATTTATGTCTGAACTTATATATTTCTAATATTTTCTATAACTTTAAATATACTACATTTTTTACAGGGCACTAAGCTTTAAGCAAATAACTTTTAAATATTTTTTAGAATAATTAATAATTGAATTATTTCATTGTTTAGTCTAATCAACAAAAATTACATTACATTATATATTAAATCTAAACTTACTTATTTCCAATATTCTCAAACAGTTTGTTTAATTTTATTTATTTTGAAGATTTAGTTTTAAGTAAATGCTAATTAAATATTTCTTGAATTTTAGTATAACTATTACAATATAAGTCTCTAAAAAATAATTAAATAATAAATAATAATTAAAGATATGTTATTTATGCTTTAGTCTAGCTAACATAAGAAGTCTCTAGAAAACTATATATTGCAGTTTGACTGAATGAGTTGTTAAATTGATTAGTTAGTTAGATTAATTTACTAACAAATTTAACAGCTTCTAAATGTGCTTTAATTAAATTAATTACTGCAACTAACTGCAATTACTTCCTTCGCCTCAAGAACTGCATTCAGCGCTGTCCAAACTGCAATTCTTACCCCTCAAATGAGGCGTTCTGCCATCCCGCCGTCTGTTTGTTCTCGTTGTCTCCCGCGAGACAGTTTCCCCCGTTCACCCTGCCACGCCCACTTCCCTGCCCACACTTTCCCAAACTGCGAAACAATCAACTGCACTGAGCATTAATCCACGACTAATTAGAGTTGTGTGCTTTGGCAATTATCAGCCAACGGGTTACGGTCACCCTCTCCCTTTCTCTCTCGCTCTCCCTCTCTCTTCCACTCTATCTCTGTCTCTTTCTGTTTTCCCAGTATGTGCGTTGCGCTAGGCGAAAAGGAAAAGTAATTAAATACGCACACAAACGCATTGCACGCACACAACAACAGCATGGGGCATAAGAGAAAGAGAATGAGAGGGAGCGAGAGAGGGAGATTTCTCTCAACAATTTGAATTTTTAATCAAAAGAAACAACAACAGAAACAGAAACAGGAAGCGGAAAAGGCACAACGAGTGCGTGAAGTGTTTGCCACTCGGCTGCAGTTCATGTGTGGAGCGGACTGAGACTGCTAGAGTGAAAGAGAGAGAGAAAGAGAGAGAGAGAGAGAGAGAGAGAGCGTGCTAATTAATTCAGTGAATAAACAAATGCTCAAAGCGCATTGTTGCCAAACTTGACCCAAAACTGACCTTAGCAAACGTTCAAAGCGAAGCCGCAGGCAAAGTCAAAGAACTTTTCGCAGCCTTCAAGGCACAACACCTGCAGCGTGAGTGTGGGTGTGTGTGAGTGCATGCGTCTATATGTGTGTGTGTGTGGTTGTGTGCGTGCGCGTATTGCTTGCACTTTGCATTAGCATAATTAAAACTCAACAAACAGGCTGACGGCAAACACACACACACACACACACATACAGCAGGCACACGTGTGTGTATGTGTGTGTGAGCGTGTGCAGCTAACTGGGCTACTAAAGTCAACACAGGCGCAACTTGACCCGCGAGCTATGCGACCGCAAAGTATGCAACAAACTCTATTACATATAGTTGCCACCCCCCACAAACACACACACTCTCGCACACACACACACACACTCGCATACAGCGCATATATCCTTGAACTTTATTGTTTGCACATCAGCGGTTTGCCAAAGCTCGGTGCGTGCTGCGTTTTGAGCACTTCCAGGCCTCCTCTGTGACGCGGCCTCCCCCCTCGACTCGCGCCATCTTTTATGTATTTCTCTGCATGTGTGTGTGTGTGTTGGTGTGTGCTTGTGCTTTTTTATTGCATGCTGTCAGGCGCAGCAACATATCGGTTTACCATTGAAAAATATATGCTCGCATTTTTCAGACAGTTTTCACAAAATTGTACAGAATGTATTTCTTTATTTTTCATGCTCTTGTGTTTTCCTTTTCTTTTTTTTTTTTGCATTTTGTGTTGCCTTCATTTTGGGGTTTTTGGGGCGTGGCATTTATCTTTCTTTATTTTTGTTGTTGTTTCAGCTTATTTTTTTCTGTGTCCGCACTGTGCGGCGTTTCTTTTAATACTACGGCTCAGGGCCCCGAAATTAAGCTCCCTAGGAACTGCAGTTAATCTCGAAGCGTAGCGAAGCGCCGCCCAAAAACAAATCAACTTTTTAATGGTTTTTACCATCGGCTGTAATTTCGATATAAAGAATTGATTTATCAGCTATATTTTTTTATGCTTTTATTCTTTTTTCTGCTTCATCAAATTTATTTGGCATGGCGACAAAGGCTTCAATCACGCGCAGTGTTTTTTTTAATAGCAATCAAAGTTAATTTTTGTTCTCACTCTATTTTTTTTCTGGCCTATTTATTCCGATTTATTTGGCACGACTGCTGTTAATTCTGGTAAGTTTCAGCTTACTGAGAGCTTTTCTAGGGTAATTGAAAAAATGTGAGAAAATGTTAAAAATTGAGGCATAAAATATTTAATATTTTATCACACTTCTTTAATGAAATACGGAATTAGTATAAATCCTAAAGCCAAATAATAAATTTAAAACCAATATGATAAATACAAATTTTCAAACATTTGTAATTTTGAAAATCCCTGAGCTGCTCAGTGAAACTTTCAATGAATCTTAATTTATCTGTATTAAGAAACAAAATGTTCTTTCAACCAATATTTTCTGCGCCATAAGCCGAATCTGCCTTCTTTCAGCAAATTGTCAGTTATGCATTTCATTGAAAATATACTCAAAGCAGCCAAGTGTAAATCCCATTTGAAACTCAAAGAAACTTCTATTTTTCGACAGTATTTATTGCTGTTTTGTTTGCCTGGCTTACCCGATGCTACTATCTACCTTAACTACTCGTAGTTTATGGAAACCAATCGAATTGCACTTCCAACAAGTTGATTACATTTCCATTGATTATTACACAGCTCGGATATTTGCTTTGATTGCATTCAATTGATTACGTACGAGTTCGGTTGAATACATGCTAAATCAAAATCGGAATCAAACGCAAAATCAAAATCAAATTCGAATCCAATTGCCAGGCAATTTGATCGGGAGCTCAGTTTCAGCTTTAGTTTCGATTTCTCGCCCTCAGGCCCAGTCGGGCCTCTACCCAGTGCGTTGTAGGGAGTTCAGGCTTCTTTCTTTCTCCACTTTTGTCCTTTGTCGTCTCTCGACTGGCTGTAACTGTGTTGTGTGCTGTGGGACCAACTTAAACACACATTGGTTGCCATAACTTTGGTTGCTTTTGCAGCTGTCTGCAGTTGTTCGAGTTGCTGGAGTGCTTTACGCTCGACGCACTTATGTGCAGGCAGACCCCTGCACCTTATAATAAAGCAACAACTTAGGGGTGGAACATTGTTCTATACGTTTTACCTGGTCATTTTCTTGGAGTGAAACTTCAAGAAGAGTCTAAAAGTCTTAATGCCCTGTAATGCCATGGAAAAGAAAAAAAATATGAATGTACAAACATTACTCTATATTTATTATAAGTTAAGGTTATTTCTTTACAAGCATTTTTTAAATTGTACTAAATTAGTAGTAGTTATAAATAATTTATAAAAGTATAACTTTATGGCATTTAAATAATATTAATAATTTGTTCCCTCTTCTTTGTTTTTTTTTATATTTTTTTCGAAATAGTTATTTATTTCAAAACTTATAAGATTATATTAAAAAATTTTTGTAAGAAATTAATTAGTTTCAAGATTTTCGTATATAAATTTTACTTAGTAGTAGTTAGTTATTTTTTTGTTTAAATGTATAAAATTACATTAAGCATTTGCTGTAAAAAATTTGTATATTTTCAAGATTTTCGTATGTAAATTTAACTACTACTAATATCATACTCATTATTTAATAATTACTGTTAAAAATTTTTATATTTTCAAGATTTTAATAAATATTTTACGTTCTTTGACATACATTTTAAGTAATCTTTGAATGATGAAGATATTTGTATTGCTTCTATAGAAAATATATTAAAATTATTTTCGTTTTCGTTTTTTTTTTTAGGAATACGAAAATTCAATTTATTTACATTTTCATTTTATTTTTTAACATAGACATAGATATTTAGAGACCTTTTTGTGAACTTGGTCTCCCCTTTTAATTTAAAGACAATTTCGAACGAGTGCCGTAACTGGGCACAGACAACCCTCAGTCTAACCAGTCATACAGGGTATGCACGTACACGAGTTCCGCGTGCTGTTTACTTGTTTATGTCCTGGCCGTGGGTAGTCCAGCGCTTAACCTGGTTTACTTTCTACGCGTAGTTGTGCATCAATATACATACAAACGGACACACACTCTGTGTCTGTGTGTGTGTGTGTTTACACTTTTTTATTTATTTAAACTGCGGCGCAATGTGCCGTTTGTTGTTTATTTGCGCCCAAAGTTTGTTGCGCTGGCTTGCTGAAAGTTCAAATTGTTGGGATTGTCTCGGTTATTCATTTCGAGCAGCCGAAAAAAGCGAGAAAACAAACCCAAATACAAACAAACTACTATAACTGAAACTATGCAACTTTCCACTATTGTTTTCTTTGCAGCCGACCCGCAGTGAATAAGAGGGAGAGAGAGAGAGGAAGAAAGAGCAACAAAGACAGAGCGGAGGGACGAGCCTAAACTACGACCTGGCGTGGCCGGGGCTTGAACCGGAAACGGAAATATAAACAACATGCGTAGCTTATTAAAACGCGCTTAGCTCGGGCCCAGAACACAACGCAAATGTAACAAAAATTAAATGAAATACGTGCGGGCTAAAGAAAAATACGCCAAAAATTCGTATTAAAATTTAAAACAAGAGCCAAGCACACATACATACAAAAAGCACACACAAACACCGACACACAGACAGAGACAGAGACTGAGGAAAGGCAAAAAAGAAAACACAAATAACGGGGAAAACAGTGGCGAAAATTGTGCGAAACAATTTATATGAAAAGCAAACAAAGCGATGGTGCCAGCTGCTGTTTAAGCAAACACACACAAAGTTACGACGGCGAGTGTGAGTGTGCGAGTGTGTGTGTGTATGTGCCGTAGAGTGTGCGCGCGCGAGTGTATGTGACTTTTCGTGGTGTCCACAGTGCGACGGGTACTTCATAATTACAGTTGCAACTTGTATTTAAATTTCACTGGCGGTGCGCCACAGCGAGTGGAAGAAGAAGGCAGAGAAGGAGTGCCTGGGATTTCGAGCTGTGGCTGGAGCTGGAGCAGAGCGACGATTGTGTTTTGCCATTGTGTGCCACGCGGCGTATGCTTAATGTGAGTAGTAGAGCAACTTTTTATTTGTGTTTCTATGCGAGCTCATTCATTCATTCCCTCCTCCCCCATTTACACTCAAATGCCCAACTCCATGTGTGAGTTCGTTTTACATGCCGCTGCCTCTGGCGCTGCTGCTGCTGGGAAATCCAGTGGGAAATTTAGACAAGCAATCAAATGTTCAGGCAGCGCTCTTGAAACTGCGAGGCAAATGCGTTTCAAATGAACTCACTGCATAAACTGCCGCAAATCTGATGGAAACATTTTCATGAAAATCAAATTTATGTGAAAATAATATTTAAAAGTGACTAAGAAGCATTACATGCTATGTATGAAAGACTACATACCCTTGCAGAGCTTTAGAATAAAGTCAAATTCATTCGAATTTGGGTCAAAAGGAAATTTTATTATTATTATATTTTTCTGTGTAGCTTAAGAATAAATTAGGGTATAATGTATTTTCTATTCTTTTGCACTCTCACAATCAAGCGTAGTACTCTTTCCTCTGGAGATGCCATGAATAGACAGAAAAAAAGGAAAATAGTAAACAAAGCAATGCTCACTGAAACTCTGAAGCTAATGATAACATTAAAATTAATCAAGGGGATAAAACTAATGAAGCAAGAAGTAAAGCAACTATTACTTATAAAATTAAATCCAAAACTAAAACCAAATTTATTTAGCTTGCAGTTGCTCAGTGTAATTGTAATATTTCATGTTTTATTAAAACGAAAATAAATAAATATACTTCATTGAAAATATAATTTTTGTAACATAATTTTTAAATATTAGAAAGAAACAACAAACGATTGCATAACTTTACAGAGCCTTGGATGCAGAATATTAAATTTTATTTAGGACAGAAAATAATATTATGTTTTTTCCGGGATTATTTATTATTTTAATATTATGTTTTTATTGGGATTGTTTATTATTTTGTCTATTGTATATCTTAAAACTTAAGAATGCAAACTTTGATCGATTGTCTCAATGATAATAATCTGAATTTTAATTAAAAAAATAAAATGCATTTTTTTAAAAACTAGAAAATGTGTGAAAACTCTTTGATATATTATTATCAATTTGAATCTGCATATTCTACCAAAATAACGGAAATGCGTGCTCATGACCTTAAAAAAGTATTTATAGGGCCGCAGATTCATTGATAAAAATAAAATCTATAAAAGAGTTTATTTAAAATTGTATATACCTTTACCTTTAAAATTAAATTCCGAGCAGAGTCTACATTCCTTGCTGCAATTCACCTCTGTCTGCAATTTGTTTAGCTTTTTTATTAACTGCAAAAATTAGCCAAATGGCATTTGGACCCTTGTCAGGCATCATGTCCGGCAATTTTTCACTTTGTCCGACCCATTTCCCAATCAATAGGCTGCCAATTTTCCTACACACTCACGGAGAGAGAAAGTGAGAGAGAGAGAGTGGAAGAGAGAGAGAGAGAGCGAGTCATAAGTATGGGCAGACATGGAGCAAAGCCATAAAATCGAAGGTCCAACTTAAGAGGCCTGGCGAACAGGCCGATAGACAACCAATAATTGTTGGCATAGCCTTAACTTCGGCTTTTGGCAAAAGACGCAAAATTAATTATTAACTCGCACAAGACAGAGAAAGCCAGCAAGAGAGAAAGAGAGAGACAAAGTGATGTAGAAAACGTGAAGGAAAAATTAAAGTCAGACGCATGGACAGGGCCAGGAAAATGGCCAAGCGGAAAAGTTTTTCGGTTTCCATTTGAAATGTTTTACGTTTTTATTTGTCATTCATTGCTGCAAAACTTTTGTCGTTTTATTCCTCAAGTTGTTGTTGATATTATAGCCGTTTGCTATTGCTGTTGCTGTAGTGTTGTTGCTGCTGTCATTTCTGCCACGATGCGGGCTTTTCGCAGCGGCGACGTTATCTCAGAGCCTTTGTCTTTTTGGCCACAGTCGCACGGGGCGAGCCAGTCGAGTGGGGGCAATCGCGACGCAGACACAGTTAGTTTGGCAGCCGAATACTGTAAGTAAGTTCGAGGCGAGGCATACAGCATGGAAAGGAAATCAGCTTTGAGGCAAAATGAGGCAATAAAGATTTATCTCGAAAAGTACGCCAGCAAACGAAGAGATGGAGATGGAACTCAATGCAGCAGATTTGTCAGGGATTTGCAGCTGACAATTTATGTTAGCCCTTGGCTTTACATTTGCCCACAAAAGAAATTTTACATTGATTTTTTCTACAGTTTTTTTTTTTTTTATATTTTTTCTGGAAGGAGATGCTTGCACGTATGCAAAGTTGGCGTGTATCGGTGTCTGTGTGTGTGTGAGGGGCAAGCAAAATTGTAATCTATGCCGCATGCAACACGCATAAATTTTAATTAAATTGCCTGCATAGCATACGAATTTGTCTAGTTTGCGTAGGCGGTAGTATCTGACTGGCAGATACCACGTGAAGAGGGCTAAGTCGAACGCTTTCTTGGCCATAATTTATGAGAGCTTCAACATGGTCCAACGTAGTCTAGTCTTCCAATGGGTTAAAGCTTGGCACAGGGTATGTGCGCGTGAGTTTGCTACATGTTAGACATACCCCTCGAAGTAGCATAGAGAACTTAAGTCCCTTAGACGAAACCGCACAATTTAAGTGCAGGGTGTGAGCTGTATAAAATTGAAATTCATTTTTGCAATTGTTATTTTGGTAATTTTTTTTTTTAGAACTTTTAAATTGTTCACGTGCTTGTGGAAATTTATCAGCTGACACGCCAGATGAATGCGAATCACTCGGCAGCAGCAGCAGCTGCAGCTGCTTTTTCTGCGTATTCTGAAAATATTCATTTTAAATGCATTTGACATTTCAGGCCTTGACATCCTTTGGGCAACTAACTACTGCTGCTGCCGCTGTCGATGTTTTAGAAAATCGCACAGAGATAAACTGTTTTCACCACTCGCACACATAGACACACTGAGACACACACACACCCACACACACAGAGAAGCGTATTTAGCACGCGCTTTTATCGAAACAAAAGCAGATTTTTGCTTTTTACTATTTGCTTTCAAATTGTATTTACCATCTGCAAATAATTTTGTTTACCTGCTGATGAAAAGTTTTCAAGCTGACAGCAACATGCATTTTATTTAGGGTATTATGGGCTAGACAGTCGGCTTAGGAGTAGATTAATTTGAATGAAATTCGAGAAAATGAAGGGGAAAAAATTATTTGAATTTAATATAAAGAAATTCTCAATTTTCATATCATAAATAGTTTCAAATAACAGAAATAATTGGAAATAGCATATAGCATATTTATGGTTAAGAAAAGTTGATGTGCCGGAATAATTTCTAAATAAAATTTCAAGTTTGAATTGCAACCCGTAAAAAATATAAAAAACTGCTTAGAAATACATATGCCATTCTCTCGACTTTAATTGTTCTTTGGCTTCGGTTGCAACTTTCATTGAAGCACTTAATTTGGTTTTAAGCATTATGCTGTGGCCACAGCTGAAGACTGTATTTATATTTATATTTATTTTTATTTTCGCTTAAAACTTGTGCAAACCGAGCACAAATATGATGAGTGTGGGGCTAAGATACTTTTTGACTTGGACTGACTATGACAGCAATGGATGCGGAGCCGCAGCAGCAGGAGTGGGGGAGAAGCAGCAACCGAAACTTAGAGCCAGAAGTTTTAGCCAATTGCCGAACCAGTTGAAAACTTGCTGTCTTAACAAGTTTGTTCTCAGCCACATGGCGAGGGGCAAGCGGAGTTAGAGTCTGGGCGGGTGTATTTTCCAGACAAGCAATTTTCTTAGTTGGCCGCCACAACAATTTTCAATTTCAATTACAATTGTGCACACAGACGGACAGATAGACGAACAGACAGACGGACAGACAGACAGACAGACACCCCCTCAACCGGTGTACAGTCCAATCAAAAGTCATTGGCCGTATGCTGTGCGAGTATTCATTGTATTCATTCACGTTTTTATTTGCAAATATTTCGAGTGGCTGTCGCGAATCTGCCCGCTGTTCGCGGCATGCTTTTGTGGATTCATTTGTAAACACAGAGTGAGTGCCCACTCTCTCACTCTCCTTCTCTTTCTATCCGGATTTGGAGAATAAACTCGAATTTTATTCATGTTTTTGTGTGGCGCGCGCGCTTTTGTTGCTTCGAATTCGCCCCAAAATCGCGCAAGCTCTGCGGAATTTCCACAGTAAATCAACTTTGTACGGCGCAGAGTCGAGCACCTAAGAGCGGGCAATAAATCTTGTATATATACTCGACGTTATGCTATATAGTACACATACATGTGCACATCAAAAGCGTGTGGTCCACTGCTCTGATACTGTCAGAAGTCAAGGCTGTCGAGGCCGCCAAGCGATCAGTATGTGGTTAGCAAAACAAAACATAAATAATGCCTGGCAAATGTTGTGATAGATATGATTAGCAGTGCGTGGGGGCTGATCGACTAGTGAATACCCCGCAGTTTGACAGACTCTTGATTGCTTGATATCATATGAAAAATGGCTCTTATCTTCTAAACTTCTAGAGTTGATAGAGTTGAGTGCTGATTGAGCAATAAATACCATAACTAAAATGGTCAAATTTTTTTAATTTATTTTATTGAAATATGCATAATATACATAAACAACTCTAGCACCTTCTCAGACCGTGATCGCCTAGCGAACAACCCGGAAAATACTCTTGCTTAATTTTCAAATGGATTAAAAGTATACTTTGTTCACTTCCACTTTTTTTTATTTTACCAATATCAAAACTCTCTTCTTATTCACACCATTACAGGGTATACAACCAAACGTAAGCCTTAACCTTCCGGAATGCTCGTTTGCTAGCGGAAAACACTTCAGCGCGACCAAAATTAAAGCAAACGCCAATTCGTTTGCGGCTAGCTCCATTTTCTATATTCTATATATATTCTATATATATATAAAGTCGACGTTCCTTGTACTACGGCCTGCCTGCGCAGAGATAAAAACGTGACCGCGAAAACATAAAATATATAAAAAGCCAAAGCGAGCCAGGCGTAGAAGAGTAGAGACATAGAGTGAGAGGCAGAGACAGAAAGAGAAGCAGGCCGAATAGACAACAGACGAGTTGTCGGACGCTTTAATAGGCCGCGTTTAGCATAAGAAAGCAGAAATATGAAGACAGATAGAGCGAGGGGTGCCTGCTGAAGCAGCAGTGGCGAGCAGCAGGAGCGAGTGCAAAAAATGTGGCATACTTTGTGGCGCTTGCCGGCTGCAAGTGGCGCCATAAATCAGATGCGGGCGAGTGGGAGACGAGACCGCAAACAAAAGTCAAGTCAAAGGCGATGCCGCCCGCCCGCAGCTTGAAAGCAATTTTAGTTTTAATATGACCAGTTTGCTGGAACTGGGAAAAAGTAGCAGCTAGCAGCTAGCAGCAGCAGCGGCACACTAGAAGCGCAGCAAGTCGAAAACGCGTTGCGAATTATTGATGCCTCATCGCTGATTGCTTTGCGTTTACGCCATTTGACATAACTGTGTTGTTGTTGTTGCTCCCGCTTCTATTTCGGCTTCGATTGCTCCCCTACACTTCCTGGCTAAATTCCACCACCCCTGGCCGCAATCCCAGTCCAAAGTCCTCGAGCAGCACAGAGCGTACACGAAGGAATGCTCTTGGGCATAAATAAGTGAAGTTATTTGGTATTTTTGGCATGTACTCGACGCGATTCGCCTCGACTCTGACGCATACCCTGGCAATAGCCTATGCTCTAGTACTGCTCCCCAGCCTTCAAACTCTCTTTTTTTGTAGCATGCTGTTATTACAGTTTTTTCTTTGATACCCTATACGCATTGAGATGTAGTCAGATGTATTTTGTTTTAAAAGCGAACATACAGCAAAATATGGAAGACCTTTTATATTATATTATAATATAATATAATATAATATATTATATTACATTATATTATATTATATTATGTTATGTTATGTTATATTATATTATATTATATTATATTATATTATATTATATTATATTATATTATATTATATTATATTATATTATATTTTATTATATTATATTATATTATATTATATTATATTATATTATATTATATTATATTATATTATATTATATTATATTATATTATATTATATTATATTATATTATATTATATTATATTATATTACATTATATTATTAAATATTAAAATAGATTATATAATTATTTTAATATTTCAAATTGAATTTAAAACCCTTAGCTGTAAGATATTGAAATCAAAATATACAATATATTTAGCATCTATTTCCTGACTAAGTATAAATATATAAATTAAAAATAATATACAACCAAAGCCACTACAGGGTATCACTCTCAGACTATTTGCTTTCTCCTGCTTATGCCTTCTACGCTCTTCTATCTGTGCACACATTGTCAGCATCTCAATTTGTGGGTACGACTGTACCCATCGACCAACCGCATTTTTTTTTTCCAAATTCCCCTCTACCTCTATTCTATTTTCTCTGCTCTCCTCATTGCTCGCATTAGCCCAGTTTTTTTGGTATCTGTGCAGAAAATATGGCAAAACAATAAACGTTACAACAATTGCGGCTGTTTCTAATCGCAACGAGGCGTCTAAAATGTTTGACAGCTTGGCCCAAGTGCTTGCCCTCTGTGTGTATGCTTGTGTGTGGTTGTAGGTGTGTCTAAGTACAACAACACGTTGTGTTTACTTCCACGGGCTATTCGGTTTTAAATCTCTGACAGTTTCCTGGTAATTGCTTGCAGCTTTTCACCAAGAAGTTAGGCCTTTGCGTGGAGGGCTTTGCATCCGCTTAGTTTTTAAGATACTTGCTGGGAATTACGCATTGAAACTTCACGTTGCTGCGGCTTGAATAAATGGAGAATACCTACTGCCAGTGCCTTTTTTTAATTTCAGTTAGTTTTCCAGATATTTCAGACGAGCTCATCGCATTATACTTATATTATGCTTTCCTAATTTCATCGTAGTCAGGGCTTCTAGAATATATTGATTTTTTTCATTCCAGATATTTATTTAATAGGGATTTATTTTTATTAATTTCTATATTAATACATATACTATATATAAATGGTATCCTATGAAACAATCTCTTTGATATATAAAAAACAAAATGTCTAAATTCAATTTAATGCTGTTTCAAAGCACTTAAAAAGTTTATATGTATTTAAAGTTATTTATTAATCCTGAAAAAAATTTAATGCTGCAGCATTCTTCTGGGATATCCCTTCTTTGTTGTTTCTCAGCAATTCCTCACCAACTTTACCTACTAATATTTCAAAAGTTACTACACTTGAGAAACAGTTCCAACTTCATACCGCTCCCGGTCCAACGGCGTGCTTCCGCTCAATTTCACAGCGAAATCTTATCCTGGCGGCGCACTCTGCAACCGCATGCGTGTCACTCGCCTGGAGGCGGCTTAAAGTCAACAGCGAAAGACGAGATAATTGCCTGTCGCTGGCCCGCCGGCTTATCGGCCAGGCCTTAGGCCCAGTCTCCGCGTGGCTATTTATTCACTGGCTAAATAAATAAATAGGGAAAAGGCAACAACTCCAAACCGCGTCAAAATTCAACCGGGCTTGCGGCTATTAATTTAGTTTATGGCGCTGGCCAATGTTTTGCATAAGCCCTCGTCGATGTCCTTGAACAGCATAATGAACTTTCAGCCCGAAACGGGAGGAGAGAGAGAGAGAGAGCAGCAAGTGAGAGCGAGAGTGAGGGCGAATCTTTTCAATTGCAAATGTTTTGCCATAAAAGCGAAAAGTGAGTCATAATTTAATATTAAGCGCAGCGCTGCAAGCCAGGGCGCTGCTCTATACCCCCCACCCAACACTCTAACACCCTTGTCCGTCCCCCTGCCGCTTGAGGTTTGCCGCTTTGTTTTTGTGCGTCCAAGTTGGTGGCGCGTTGGGGACTTCGCATTTAGCAGCATTACGACGCGCATGTATTATATTTACGAGTATGTTTATGTTTATGCTGATTATTAATATTCATACAAACACATTCATGCATTGAGCGAGGCGCAAACAAACATTTAAATGATTTTTATGCCCGCGCACAGAAGTATGCTACGCTTTTTTCTCTCCACCATTCAAGTTTAATGTGTTGTGCAAAAGAACTTTGCATGCAAACAAAACACACGCACACAGCGACACATACGCACGCACACACACTCATACAGTAACATACAGTACAGGCGTGTTGTTGTTTGTAATAAAAGTACATTTTGTTGCTGTCCTCGGACCAAGCAATTTGATATGCTCCTTGCGCTTTTTATGTCCCTCCACTGGATACCTGAGCTCCCCTCCGCCACTGCTCCCCCCTCTGGCATCCTCTGTTTATTTAGTTTTATGACCTGTGGGTGATAATTCAATTAGCTGCATCCGATAAGTCCAATTTATGTGCTTGAACCAAGCTTTCACCTGACATTCTTTACAACTTAAAGTTGCGCATGTGTGCGAAAGCAAATAATTCATGGAATACCATAGTATATTGCAGTAATATTTGGCAAAAATTATGCAAAAATATTTTCTCTGATAGAAATTCCCGTTAGTATTTTTCTCAAATATATTTTCATGCCACAAAATCAATTGGCTTCGCTCGCATATTAAAGTCGTTCATGGCTTTGGGCTACTATTTCTGCTCTTCAGGTATTTGTAATTTTTACATATTTGTGAACATAATCCGAAAACCAACAGCATTTCGGCCATGTCTCAATATTATTTTTAGCCCAAACCCTAAAGGTGATCCGATCCGCATTGACCCGAGCCCCCAGATAAAGAAAGCAGCACAAGCACCCGAAATCCTACCCATATCCAGGGAAATTATAATGCATTGTGGCCTTGGTATTCTATCGAAATCCTTTTAGGCAATTCACAAAAGGCAAGCACACTCACACCCAAGCACACACACACACACACACACATACACGGATCGGGGGTCGTTTAGTTGTGAGTAGTGAATGGGCCCCTTCAGCACAGGACAACCATTTGCCGATGCCTTTTTACGTAATATTTATAATTTATGGAGGTTTAACTGAAACATTTCGCAGGGTTTCGCTTTCGGCTGCTCCTTCTGCTTGCTCTCTCTAACTATTTCTCTGTCTCTGTCTCTGTGTGGGCCCCGTCCAGCTGCTGTTTATAATTTTCAAAGGTATTCGGTGCGTCGCTGGAAGCAAACGCAGGTTTATTAAGTAAATTGTTTCCGTTACTTTACGGATTTCCTTGGAAATTGGTTGCGGATTGCGCCGTTCTTTGAAGTGGACTGTTGTCCGACTCTGTTGACTCTGGCCCAGACAATGACTAACCGGCTGAGCATCAAGCCGAGAGCTACAGGAAGTCAAGTCGAGAGAGCTTCGCTTTGTTCATTAAAGCGATTTCCAGTGCCAGAAATTTATGTGCCAATGAATTTGGCCCGGCTACGCCTTTGACATCAATTTTCCGCCTCTGCTGGAAATTGAATTCGCCGGACAGCCAGTCGGACAGCCGGCCGACAGTCTCGCAGTCGGTTCGCATTTGTCGTCGCCATTTAGCTCGTAATTTTTATAGCCCGTTAGGCCTCATTTGGTCACGAAGCGTGCCCGCGGCCGACGAGGCTTCCCGGATATGTGTTGTTTTTGTTGTTGTACACTTATACGAATTTCATAGGCGGTCGCCACAGAGCTTAAAAGTATGTGCCTCAAGGTCAGATGTTTGAATACCCTGCAGCGCCAGGCTGTGGGTATATGCACTACATGCTTGTGCTTATTTCTGTATTAAAATTTGATTCTATAACTTGATCAGTGGGTATCAGCTGTTCGTATACTGCCCATATGGCTGCACTGGCTGCTTGCCTGCTTTATGACTGCAGCAGAGCCCGATTTATAGACAACTTCTCGAGCGACGGCATGTGCAGCAATGCTTATTGCTTTTCATGTCAGGCCTTTAGGTGCTAAATAAATAAACTTAGTGTCTGAATTTTGTCGCAATTACCAAGTGTGTTGTGTGTGTGTGTTTTTCTCGATATACGTGTGCATGCGGGCCATTCAACTGGGAACATTAAGTCCTGACATAATTTATCTGCTCTGCAATGTACCCAGACTAGGCACACAGGAAGCACCGCTTGCATAATGTTGAGTGTCTGGTGACAACGGCAGTTTAATATAGTAGTAGGGCAATTTAAAATATGCACGTGCTAAAAGCTTTAGGAAAACATTAAAACTTGAAGTTTTTGGCTCAATTAAAAATCGATAAAGCTAAAATATTTTGAAATGTTTTTATTCAACAATAACAAAAAACCGTAAAACGTTGCTGTTGATTTGTATTTCTCATATTGATAGCTGTAATTTCAACAAAAAAGCTTAGATTAAAAATTATTTTAGCCGTTACTATAAAAATATTTTTTTTATCTATTGTTATTTTAAAATTAATAAATTATAGCTTCATACAGTGATGTTAATTCTTTTTTTTTTTTTTTTTTTGTTTATTAGTAAGGCATACGAGGTTAACCGTCTACCTCATATATGTTAATTCTGTTCATTTCGAAAAAAAAATAAAAAATCAAAATCAATTTTTGCATTTGCCAACACTGTTTCTTTTTAATTTCTTAAAACTGGCTAGATTTTTTGGTTATGTAATTATGCATACTTAAAAAATAAAAGTTTGCCTTGTGTTGCTATACTTTATTTTTCCTTTTTCACTGTGCCGAGCAGTTTACTTGCATATTTCTGCAAGTGTATTATTTATGGGGCAAAAGTCCATCATTTTGCCGTGAAATAGTTTTTTTTTCGAACGCTAAATTAAGCAAACTGCAGAAAAAGATTCAAGAAAGGAAAAATGAAATGCGCATCGGGCGACCTCTGCTCGTCTCATCCTACGTTTCTTTTTCTTTTCTTCTACTTTTGCCAATGTAATTTGAATTTATTTTTGGTAAGCAAAAAACGATGTTGGCCAGCAAAATGCAAATAGCAGCAAAACGTTGCCGGGCTTGACTCTAGTCGTGTTGTTCGCTACTTCTACGTAGGAAAGGCAGAGGGGTGAGGAGTGCTATTGTTTGCAAATTATTTGTATTCATGTTTTGTCTCGTTTCGTCACAGTCACAGCGTCAGATGGGGATGGATGGGAGATGGGGAAGTGTGGGGGGTGGAGTGGCTGGTGACCCAGGCCAGGCACAAGTAACTTCCGTTTGCCGGCACATAATCTACGTCATTTCCGTTTTAAATTATTTACATAGAAAATATGGCAGACTCACGTCAGTCGTCGCTCGTTGGGCGGCCACCGGACAATCTCCATCGCGCTGAGCTCAGCGTTTCCTCAATTGTTTGCTCCGATTCTTATGTTTCTTTTCGCTTTTCGCTTTTTTCGGCTTACTCATCTTTCAGATTTCTTTGTTATTGTAGCCGCTTTAGGCCCGCAGTGTCGACTGAGTCTCGGACGCGGCCAATGATATGCTTAAGTGGCCAAAGCGACTTATATTGCGCATTTTGTTACGCTCTTCCTCTGCGTTGTTGTTTGTTTTGTTTTGGTTTTCGCTGCGGCTGGCATTGCATTTTTTTTTTTTTTTGATTTCGCGCTTTTCCAGCTTTAGGCATTTGCTGTTTTCCGGTGCTTTTGCCCGTAATTCAATTATCCGCTTGCATGCATCGTTCGCTCTAGCCCTGATCCCTTGCGAGACGAAATGAAACTTCAGTGGGTAAGAGGGGGATGGGGAGACCTCTGTTTAAATATTTGCGCAATTTTCGGACCTTTGGGCATTTGCATTTCGCCTTTTGCATAAAAGTTTTCTTTTTTGCAGAAGTTTTTAAATGGTTTTCATTTAATTTATGCAGACTGCAATGGAAAGGTCACGTAATTGCAATGCCACTTTTGAAGGACCAACTCAAATCTTCCAAAATTGTTATTAGAAAATACAAATAAAAAACATTTGAATTTGTTAGAATAATTGACAATCTGTTTTTGTTTTCATTATTTGTTATTCTACATTAATTATGGATCTACATTCCACCTAAGTCCTTTCTGTAAAAAACAATATTTATTTTTACTATGCAAAAGTTTTTGAAGTAGTGCTTCTAATTTAATTGCTACTAATTGCACAACAATACATCAACTTAAAAAAATAAATTGTTTTTAAATTATTAATTTCCATTTTCCGCAATTTATTATTTTATTTGTTTATAATTTTCATATTTAAAATATGCTTAAACTATTTTTTTCCGTTAACTCTGACTGATACGCTCGTAAGCCGCAATAAATTGTTTTTAATACTTTAATGGAAATTAACGTGTTTTTCCTCCAGCAGAAACAATAATATTGTTATTTAATTTTTTCGCTGCATTTTCTCTAAATGAATTATTCCGCGATTAAGCTGCAAATTTATTATCACACGAGCGTCATAATCGCCCAATTATTGTTTTCTCGTTGGTATTGGAGTCTGAACGGGCCGAAAGCAGTCTTCTCGGTTTGCTAACCATTTGCCTATTTATTGAATGCATAAATAACTGTTTATTAATATATATATATTTTCCTTTTTTGTGTGGGCTATAATTCATGAGAATTTCAAACCTTTTTTGTCAATTCATTAGGCTGCGTTCCAGCAACATTTGCGGCCCCTGAAAATGCCAATTTGTGACAGCCGAGTGACTTTCCTACTCGGTTAATGGCTGAGTCTGAAGAACATAAAAGACAACTGCGACATTTAAAAGTGTCCCTCACATTTCTTATGCCCAATGCACATGAGTAAAGTTGGCAAAAATTAAAAAGTGAACGGGCATAGTGGACACTCAGTTACCCTAGCGGAGAATTTTAGGTTTGTTTGGGATAATAGAAATTTTCTAAGCGTCACAAAGAACTAAGCTATCTTAGTGATCAATTTATGGGCTAAGCCTCAGCTTGTTTTTATTGCCTTGTCCTCTATTACGCTTTTATATATTTAGAAGTAATTCATTTTCTTTATTGGATCTACCAAGCCTGCTGGAACCGAAATACTGCTCGTCTGAGTTACTCCCAAAAATCAAAATGATTAATGAATCGAAACTTGTGCTCATAGAAGCGTAGAGCGTGCTGCAGTCCTTTCGCATTTGAATTTGTGCAGAAAAATATATAGATTATTTACATATATATTTTATTTATATACTGTGAAAACACACGCACAGTCCCAAATGGAAATTGCTCAAGTTGAAGGAAAATTAAATTTTTTCAAATCAATTTTCATTAGTCGCTTTAACTGGTTTTGGGTCAATCGAGTTGTGTCGTTAAAATATTCTGTCGTCCGTGTGTGTATTGGATTTTATGTGGCGTATATATAGATACGTGTATGTGTGTGTGTGTATGTTGTATTGGTCGTGTCCAGGGAGTCGTTAAAATGCAGTTTAGAAAAACCCCCAATGCCAGGGAAGACAAAGTGCCTGATAACGAGCGCCGCTCTAGACATTCTCTGTGTGCTGCCAGCTTTGGTATTTTTTTTTTACCACGGTATATTTCTCTTATTTTTTTTCGGTACATGCGCGTTTTTTATGAGATAATAAAATTCATAGCGCTTGCATATAAAATCAACTTACTGACCAACAAAATGCACACACACACACAGATGAACATAAGCAAACACACACATGTGTGGCTGAGCACTAGCTTCACTGCACATTGGGGCGGTGCTGCTAAAGGGAACTTAGCTGAAATAGGCCAAAGCATTGAATAATTCAAGAAAAGTTAGGTTGCGTTGCAAAAACTAACAATGCATGGAATTAAGTTATTAATTAAATTTAATTTAATTTAATTTTGTATAATTAGCAAAACTACATTCACAAAATATTTTCAGTTGTTTTTTTATTTCAAATAACTTATTAATTATTTATATGATTAATATGATAATGATTAATTGAAACAAAACGTATATAATAATCGAGAAATCTGCTTAAAATATATATTTTTTATTTGTATTATTTCTTTTATGCACAGTTATGGGCGTGTGTTAGCCCAATGTGGCGGTGCAATGTGCCGAGCTGTCGCTTTATTTTATTTTTTTATTTTTATATACACTTTACGTATTTATTTATATTTCAGCACTGGCAGCTGTTGGGGCACAATTTGATTTCCATCGGCTTAGCGCTAGGATTTCCTTAATGCTTCTGTTTGGCTTGGCCTTTTTTCTCTCTCCGTGCTTTGTTTATTTTTTATGTTTTGCACACGGTGTTTTCTCTCAATTTTTTTTCATTCTTTTCTCTCATTTTGCATGTTTTTTTTTGCTTATTTTTCTTTTTTTTGTTTGCCTCAGTTAAGCCATTTATGAGTGCGGCTTTAGTTTGATGAGTTGATTTGCGAACGGGGGGTCAGGTCTTGGGAGAGTGAGCACATCTATCCGTGGACATGGCATTTAACGCGCATTTAATTTGCCATTGATATTGAATATTGTTAAATTGCAGGGCGAATTTAATTAATGTTCATTAATTTTGTGGCAAACTTTGTGCAGCAACAGCGCCGGCTGCCAACTAACTGGGAGTAATCAAGCGCAATTTCGTATAAAATATTCAAATTCTATTAGTGCAACGCTACGCATACGTATGTGTGTGCGCGTGTGTCTGTGTATGTGTGGCGAAAATCTGCCGCAATTAGACGACAAATTGTTTTGACGCCGACGCTTAGGTATATCTATATTACGCTCGAGTTGTGACGTCAGCTTGCCTGTGTGTGTGTGTGTGTCTGCGTGTGTGAAGAGGCATTAAAGCATGAAATTAATGCACAAAGCATGGCAAACAGCCTTAAGGACATGCATGCCAAGCAGAGAGAAAGGGACAAACAACACAAAACACATACATACACATACAATTACATACAATTGTACACAGCAAGTGTAATACGTATGAAGCCGAGACGCATTAATTTGTATGAGGCACAGGGGCAGCCAACCGCAGCAGCAGCGCAGCGGCAGCAACGCCTAATAGAATTGCCCAAAAGTAAATTTTTATTTCAGTCGTCGCATTATTCGTGCTCTACTCCAACTCGTGTTTGTGCTGCTAAATTTCATTTGTGTGGCGCATGGCGTATACGCAATTTAATTAGAGCCAGCCCGGAAATCTGCATGAATTTCACTTTTTACTTTAATACAAATAAAAAGCTACGGCTTGAATTTAAACTTCTCTCCCACAATTTTCCACTTGTCGAAGTTGTCGCTGAACCTTTTCGTTAAAGTTTCTTTAAACATACACAGTACACATATTACCATACATACCAATGTTTTGCCTTATTTGCCTTAATTCGTTACGCTCTGTTTGGGCATCATTAACAAGAGGCAAATGAGAAGTTAGAGATGGCAACGTGAACGTGATAAACTGAAACTAACAAAAGAAACACTTTAATTTTTCACTTTTGTGTCGCTTTGATTTTCTGTGATGTATTTAAATTTAAATAAATACAAGCTTTCATGTTATAAATTAATTGTTTAAATATCCATTTTTATATTTTACTTAACATTTTAAAGCAATAATAAAATAATCTTTCATTTAGTCAAAACAGAAAATAACAAACAAATCAACAAACATATTTGTGGTAAATAAAATACCATTACTAATTTCGTTTCATGAATTCAAAACGAATAAATATTTTAGCAAATATCTAAAATACTTGCATAAGCCTCACAAAGCTGTCGCATCTCTAGGGCGCACGAAGTATTTTTAGAATTTGCAAATCTTTCTATTTTCCTTACGTATTTTGATAATCTGCTGTGACAAATTGTTGAGAAGTTTCAGCTCGTTTATTTTGCCTTTATTTCACATATTTTGCCAGTTGATTGCATTTCACCCTAATACCATTTTGTTTCTACAGAATTTCATTTGATTTCATGTGCAAAATCATTAGGAGAATATTTTATAAATACTTTTCAGACAAGTTTGAGTGACAAGCGAAGTTGCTCGTATGTTTTTCTGTGGTGTAAAATGCACTAAATTATGGCAGAGGAGTTTTTTCCCCATTTATACTAATTTCTCTTCACATATTTTCTATCTGTATCGGGCTGAAAGTTTTCACAAAGTGCAACTTCTCTGCGATGCGAACTTTCAACTTGAATTTGGGGGTGAACCGCACTGCTCGGTCGGCGGTGTGTTCAAGTATTTTTCAACAAGTTTTGAAAACTGTATTCAGTACTTCAGCTGCAGCTGCAGCTGCAAACAATTTCCACTTAATGGCCGTTAGCAACATTTTAGTATCCCTTTTCTTTGCCTTGTTCTCTTTGCTCTATTCTGTATTTTCTATTGCATTTTTTGCGGCTATTTTATTGCGCTCTTTTGTTGTATACATGGCGAATACTTGATGCCGGACGGCAAAAGTTTCAATGGAGTGCAAAGCACAGTTTGGTTATGTAAATAGAGCATGATATGGTTTTTCTGTGGTTATGCAAATGCGGTCGAGGGTTTGCTTCTCGTTACCATGTGTGCGTGTGTGTGTTTCCGGGTGTGTGCGTGCAAGGAATTGTTGTATGATCAAGAGCAAATCAAATGTAATTCAGATGGACTATGGAATTGGGCTCTCTCAGCTTTCTTACGCAGCTAAGCGCAGTTTATGTCGTGTAAGTAGTTGCTTTTACGGGCATAATTGACTCAAGAGTTCAAGTAGTCGTTTTTTATATATTTACTTATATTTACTATCATTTAATAAATTCCTAGAATTTTTCTCGCATTTTGCAGCAAACAATAAAGAACTGTGCCTCTCATAACTGAGGTGCAGGCAAAAATGAATTAAGAACGGTATTAAATTGCCCCAACAAAAGCAGATTTTACATATTAGGCTTAAGGTGCATATTTCCATATTTCTTTTATTCGTTTTGTAACATACTCCATATTAATTGCATTAACAAACTCCCTGCAACTCCCTGCAAAATAAAGAGCAAGAAATACAAGCATAGTCATGGGCTCAGTCATATATTCACACCTATACACATACTCTCTCTCTCTCTCTCTCTCTCTCTCTCTGTCTCTCTCTCTCCTTCTCGCAACCAGAACTATTTGCATAATACCCTCGTGGACACGGCTGACACAAAGTCTCCCGATGAAGTCTGCAAGTGGCGTCGCTGTAAGCGCCTTTTCGGCTTGCCCGCGATCGCCTTGGCCATAATTCATTTCAACCAGCAATTTTTTTCCTCGTCGCAGTTGAATGGCCAGAGCTTACGGTAAATCACAGGGAAATTTGGTAAATTAGCTACCTGTTAAGTGCGTTAACTGTGCGTCGGGCTCAAAGTCGCATGCCTCGCACTTGGGTAATTTTATGCGTCTCTCGCTTGTTATTTTCGCTGTATCTTTATAAATATTTGAAGAGACTGCTTTGTATGCGCAGCGAGTGTTCGCTTATCTGCGTGTGTGTAGGTGCGACACCCCGACTTGTGACTATGTGACGTTTCACACCCACTCCCAAAGCTGCACGCGCACAATGCATATTATATGTCAGCTTTGTTGAGGATTTCACTGGGGCCGCCCCGTCATGCATATTTCATTGGCCCATAGTACAGGGTATAGTCTGACACTCAGTCTCCCTCTCTCTCTCTCGCAAGCGCTACTCCCCTTCCAGCTCGAGCTGTGAGTGCTCTGATTGCTGCACTTTATTACTGTAAAATATTTACTGAATAAAATGTAGGTAGCACTCGAATTATCCCAGCCAGTCTGAGTGGCCAGTCAGACAGCACTTGAGCTCTGCGCAGTGTCCGTGTCCGCTGCTCTTCTGCTTTGTTTGTTGCTGTTTACACTTAGTTTTCATTATGTTGATCAAACACTTTGCAGATATTAATTTAAATATGCATACCCTTTACCTTGCAAACAAGGTGTGTGTGGAGTGCTATAATTGGTCGTATTTCGCTAATCAATTAAATGCATTTCAAATTTAATTAATTAGCGAGATATTTCGATTTACCTTATTTTTTTTTTATATCTTATTTTTCGTATTTTTAAATTAATTAATTATTCTTAATATTAATTTTAATTATGATTTAACATTTTTAAGTAACAATATTGCTTTTTTCTATTTTTGCTATACAATACAATATTTTCTTGCAATAATTCCTTTTAATTTTTGGCTAGAAGCCTTAAACTTTTGATGGTTTTTGGCATAATCACACGCGCTGTACTGAAGCTTTATTAATTATTCTTAAAGCTGTTTGCACAGAGTGTTTTGCCTGACAAATCATTCTATGCCTTTCTTTCAATATCACATCTGGAATCTCTGACGATTTGAAAGTCTGCAAAAAAAGATTTTTCAATTAAAAATAAATGCCTAAAGTTTTTCTGTTCAGTATCCTTTCGTTTAATGCGATTTCTGGGCAAACAAAAATAGAAATCGTGACACACGAAGCCCGGAAAGGGTTGAGGAGCGGGAAAACCATTTGGCAAACAATGAAAACTGTGAAAAATGTACGCTGAAACAATGGGAATGCGATGCCGACCGACAAAGCTAATTAATCCCACTTGACCTTTTTGGCATTCGCATTGCCTTGAAAAATCAGTTAGCAAACGGCATTAAAGTCATCTCGGCCGAAAGGCAGACACATTTGGGAGTTGAATACGTTGTCGAATGGGATGAAAGCCAGTTTGTGTGTGTGTGTCTGTGCCTGAGTGTGTGTGTGTGTGTATGGCCTTCACTTAACAGTTTTATAGTTTGATGTTCGATAAGCTGAAATGGCAACTTTAACTCTTTCGGTTGGGGAGCTCATCTTGGCCTGAATAATATTTTTCTTGTCAGGCAAGTGATTTTATATAGAAAGTACAGACTGTTTGGAATGATATTAATATATTATTAGTAAGTTGAGCTGAAACTATAACATGTGTAAAAGGCTTGAAGACCTTTCGTTACCATTTGCCTTAATGTTCTGTATAGATATTTATATATATAATCTAATTTCCCTTTTAATGCCCCCAGTTGACACCTTCAGTTTCATTCATTTCCATTTCGTTACGCCTGCTTGAAGCCGCAGACCGCAGTGACCTCATTTTCACCTTTGTTCTGCTGGTCATTTGGTCATTTGGTCAAACATATCTGGGCACATAATCCGGGCATTAGTTGTCGCTGGCAATACAAATAGAGGAGCACATGCGACTAGTCGAACTGCACGCAGACAAATCCCGGCTGCTTATTATTTTTAGTAAATTATGAAAACGATAAGCCTAATAGCCTGGGCGCTGTCTACGCAACGACATGTGTTGCCAGGAAGCGTTCGCGAGATAACGAAGCCGAGTAAAATCAAATGGCATGAGAATGTTAGCATGGCTTTAGGCATTCGTTTTTACTAAGCTGCTGCTGCGCACATGTGTATTTGTGTGCTTGTGCTTGTGTGTGGCGTGTGCGGTGCCTCGTCGACGCCATTTTGTTTAATATGTATGCCAGCTGGCGGGCAAGAGCGCCGCATGCCAGCGATTATCTAAAAGACATTAGCGTCGTCGCATGCCGGAGTAATGTACTACTACAGGCATACGTAGCATTGCATACTTTCGGCTGGGTTCCATGCCAGCGGAACGCCACTGCGCCATAAGTTGCGGGACACGTCTGCATGCAAATGTCCTGTTTTGCTTGGCAAATTCACACGTGAGCCTGGACACGAGACTGTTGCACGCTTTTCTTTTTTCCCTGCCAGCCATTTGTTTTGTCTACCCTTTTGCAGGGCTCCTTTCACTGTATGGCGAGGGATGCAGTATTGCTATGTGGTTCGAATATCAGTTTAAATTGTGACTATGCAGTTTTTATACTCTGTTGTTAGTATAATATTTATGTTATTATTTACACACGTCTATCTACCATATACACCTACTTGTTAGTATAATATTAATACTACTATTTACACACATCTATCCATCAAACTACTATAAAATAAACAACTGTTAGTGCTTTTTACATATATTTTTTAATTTTTTTTAATGGTTCTTCTGCTAATTTAATATTTTTCCGTACTTAAATAACTATAAATAAATGGAAATATACAAATACTAATGCCTTACGTATTTCGTGCGCATAGTTCAGAACATTTTCATTTGGATTATTTACCACAGCAAACAAATTTGGAGCTCTAAGTGCATTAAGTTTTCGACATTGCGCTGACAGTTTTTGCGCTCTTGTTAATTATTTGGAATGGCGGGCACACGGTTGAGTTCCGCTCGTACCATTATGGAACGTGCTCTCTTCGGTTCCTGGTGCCCGGTCCGATTCAATCTCCTTTCACTTTGCATTGCAACATTTTGTGGCATTTCGCAAGAGTTTTAATTTGATTTGGTCGCGTCGCGATATTGCGGTATTTTTCAAGGCAAAATCACTTTGGTCAACCGTTTGCGACAGTCTGTTACTCCACTCTTTCCACTCTGCAATCTTCAGCATAGCTGCTTGTTGTTCCTGCAGTTGCTGTTTGTTTAGCAATTTGTCATAGTTGGCTTCGGCGTTAACTTCTGTGCAAGTTCCTTCTTGCAATTGGCACGCACGAACGTTGGCAATCTGATTAAGCGTTCAGACTGTGCGCTGCTTTAGTAGATTTTGCTAGAAACTAAAAGAGAGAGAGAGAGAGAGAGAGAGAGAAAAAAGGAGGCAATCTTGATTGTACACTAACTAAGAGCAGTATTATTGCACTCGGACTATGAGTACAATTGGAACTGCGTTCTTCTTCTGCTTGTTACACCAAACATAGACACAAAAGCAGAAATATCAATGTGAATGAAGCTTTAAATATATTCTTCCACTATAAGTTGGATTAACAATTACTTCAACATTTTTTGAACAAAAAATTAATTTCATTACACTCATACCTTATACTGCATTTATGGCAGCTCTCCAATTGAACTAAATTCCAGCTTATTAATGTAATATGTTAAATGAGGTCAGTGTGTGTTTTTCGCTGTGCATATTTATAAGTTTTGGGCAATTTTAAATAATTACGTTCATTAATACTCGAACTTCGCAGTTTGTCGGAGCAGTTCTCTGTTTATTTTTTTTTGCATTTTTCAGCGTGTTTAATTTTTAGTGTAATTGCATTTCATTGTACGTAAAATCGTATCAATGTGCCTGAGTGCGTGCATATGTATGCGATAAATAAAACACACAGACATAAAGTACAAAAGCACTCCAAGAGTAGAGAGCAAAACGTGCTCAGTAAGCGCGAGTAGTTTAGTATTTCTTTTTTGGTATTTTGCAAGTTGGGTCAGCTGGGCAGAGCACATTTTGATTAAAATAAGAAAAATGTTTTTAAAGTTTTAAAAACTACATAAATTAATATGAGCTTTATTTTGATATTTCTTTCTCCTGCATCATGTTTAAATGGCAAAATTTGTTTAAAAACATATCTTTGGATTTATAATGTACAGCAAGATGTTGCTAGAGCTATGAATTTAAAATGAAGCTATGATTAGGAAATCATATATGCATAAAACCCTTTTATAATTATTAAATTAAAAGTACACATTTAAATTAAATAATCCGCGCATCAAGACAAAATAGAATTCATGAAATTGAAGCATCTGTGACCCATTAACATTTTTTTTTAAACTATCAAAATTGAGGCCCACAAATTCTTAATTGTTTCTCAAAGTAAACATTACTCAATAGGAAATATATTCAAATTTTAATTTGTCTTTATGTAATGCAATGTAAATAAGCACAGGCCCAAGTTGTTTGTTGAGTTTAAAAAGCTGTGCAAACAGCAGGTTCTTTAAATATAAAAAGAAAAAACCCGGTTTAGTCTGGTCAGAGAGAATCATTCCAATTGCTTTGATTATTTAAAGTTCAGACCTGTTATCACATACTTTCGCTGACTTTTAATTTAGCTTGCTTGAAACATCTTTAAAATGAAGAAGGCTTTGAGTCCGAGCTCTAAAAATATAAGTTTGTAAACTTAAATCAAAATTACCACACTAAGACTGAAATGATATATGTATTAGAATATTTATCTTGTTAATAAAAAACACAGCAAATACATTGATATAAATAAATTTTATAATTGTGCACAATATAACAGATCCTAACACTTAGTTTGTAACAAAAATAATTGCAATTCCATTGAGAGTTTTTGACGGTCGGTAATCAGTGACATATTCCAATTTCAGGTGATAAATTCCCATTTACCATATAAGGTTCCAGACGCTTTTGGGTTTCCTTCGGTGCCTCCTGATCGTTGTCTTACCTCCCCTAGTGACTCTCTTGCGCCTTAACCTGATCTTCTTCGGTTTGGTAGATGCACTCGTTGTGGTGTCGCTGCTGCTGGCCACTGTGGTTGTGCTAGCGGTGTCGGACGCCACTGTCGTCGTGTCTACAGTCGTAGTGGTAGTGATGCAATCAGGCGATAAGGCATTGGCGACAACCGAACAATCGGTGCAGCCGGTCGGGGTATCGGTGCCCGTACAGGCAACTGCATCGCTGGCCGGCAGGTAGGAGAGGCCAATGGCCATCAAGCTGCAGACCAGAATGATTGTTGTTGATCTCATCTTACTCTGATCGCCAATGAATGGGAATGATAGTTTTGAGTCAGATTCAACGGGCTTTATACGTTCGACAAAAGTGCGTGCTGTTTGCACAGCTTTTTGAACTCAATTCGCGACATAGAACTTTTTTTGTAAAGTGCGTGGAAATAAATAGAAAACTAGAACAATTTATGGAAGATTGAGCATATTTACTTTGATAAACGTGGATAAGGCTTTTGGCCTAATTACAGAACAAGACGTTAAAGATGTATTCTCGATCAGAATTATAAGCCGGAAGTCTGAGGGTTGGCTGAATGCATCTGAATATTAATGTTCTAAAATGTTCTAGTTTTCTATTTACTTCCACGCACTTTACAATACAAGTTCTATGTCGCGAATTGAGTTCAAAAAGCTGTGCAAACAGCACGCACTTTCGTCAAACGTATAAAGCCCGTTGAATCTGACTCAAAACTATCATTCCCATTCATTGGCGATCAGAGTAAGATGAGATCAACAACAATCATTCTGGTCTGCAGCTTGATGGCCATTGGCCTCTCCTACCTGCCGGCCAGCGATGCAGTTGCCTGTACGGGCACCGATACCCCGACCGGCTGCACCGATTGTTCGGTTGTCGCCAATGCCTTATCGCCTGATTGCATCACTACCACTACGACTGTAGACACGACGACAGTGGCGTCCGACACCGCTAGCACAACCACAGTGGCCAGCAGCAGCGACACCACAACGAGTGCATCTACCAAACCGAAGAAGATTAGGATAAGGCGCAAGAGAGTCACTAGGGGAGGTAAGACAACGATCAGGAGGCACCGTAGGAAACCCAAAAGCAACTGGTACCTGTTGTGGTAAAAGGAAATTTATCACCTGAAATTGGAATTTGTCACTGATTACCGACCGTCGAAAACTCGCAATGGAATTGCAGTTATTTTTGTTGTAAACTTGGTTTTAGGATCTGTTATATTGTGCAAAATTATTAAATATATTTATATCAAGGTATTTGCTACATTTTCAATTAACAACATAAATAATCTTAAGTCTTTCCACCTAAAAATATTATTGGAGCAAAAAAAATATATATGTATATTATGTATGTATACATAGTACTATGCAAATATGTTTAAAAATATAAACCTTTTATGTATGTATATACCGTTGCACTCATAACGTGGTTATTTCAAATGAGAATTACCAACTTAAATTTTTAGAGCTTAATCTCGAAGTTAACGTTATTATAGACATTTTTTAAATAAAAGAATGCATTTTAAATAAATGTTTTTTGTTGATATACTTTAGTATGGTTCGAAATTTGGAAATGTCGTACATTTTTGTAATCAACAGTAGCAGTCAAATGAAATCTATTATTCGTCTAGCTTCCACAATTTGTTTAATGCTTGCCTTTGCTCAGGCCTTCATTACTATTTAATGTGGACATCCATTTATGTATCTATACAAATTTAATAAGTCTTTTTAATATTAATTAATACATAATTGTATTAATAGAATGAGATTATCGCTAACAGAGATCATGGAAAATAAGTTAAGCGAAGGCTACAGTGAACAGAAAACATGAAAGCCGCAATGTTTTTCGTAAAGTTCATTTGCAAAAATATTTTATTGCTATGCACATTGTATTAAGTCTAGTTCTTAACTAAAATCATCATTTTTTTCATTAAGTTACATTTTTCAGAGTTTCCTGTATAGGTTTCTGTCCCAACGGCTCTTTTTCCAGCTTTTGCCACCCCAGCGTTGCCTCCTGATCTTTCGCTTGTCTCCCTTGGTGACTCTCTTGATCTTGCGCCTTATCCTAATCTTCTTCGTTTTGGTGGATGCAATGGTAGAGATGCAATGGTCAGCAGGCTGCAGGCCAGAACAATTGTTGCTGACCTCATGTTGCTCACATCAATTGGCAAAGTCATTGGAATGATACTCTTCGACCAGATTCACCGGGCTTTATACTATTTAAGGAAAGTGCGTGCTGTTTGCACAGCTTTTGTAACTCGATTCGCATATTTGGTGTTTGTAAATAAACAATTGATATCTTTCGTCGAAGATGAAGCCATGTTTATTTTGAGAATTTTTGAACAGTTGACGACATTTTAGGTCTATTCAATAATTTGCATGTTTGTTCAGCTGAAATGCAACTATAATTTTTTTATTTGAGCGTAAGTTCATTTAAATGATCATCTCAAAAGTAGTTTTAGTTCTTGCTTGTGTGGTTTTTCAAAAACTTTTTTATATTTGTGCATATTGAGATTGCATAACGTCGAGCCTGCAGGAAGGCGGAAAAATAGAGCAGGTAAAGCGCTGACGGTGCTGAAAAAAAGGAGAAAATAGGAAAAGCATCGCCAGGGCCATTAATCAAAACTAATAGCCTTATAGATAAGTCATAAAAAGCAAAATGGCGCAACTAAAACCATTAAAAGCAAAGCCGATAAAAAGAGTTGTCTATGCTATTTTTTGTCTAAATGAATTTTTAGCTTACATTAACGCCAGGAATAGAGTTTAATTTTAAGTTAAACCAAGTGAAAAGTTTTGGGGTATAATCCTTTTTCGATGGTTTCTAGAGTGTGTGCCAAGAAAATAAGACATTATTTTGTAAATAGGTTTCAGGTTAATAATGTATTAAAAAAAGAAGAAAATTCTTCCTTTTATAGTTGGAAATATTTATTTTAGAGGTTTGACAGATAGATTTGAAAAATTGTAGGCGTGATCTCGATTGCTCTTTGAACCTCGTTTTTTTAGGCTTCGCCGACACATTTCACATAATTTCAAGATGTTGATGGAGGCATAAAATTGACGCTGTGTGAAAACAATTTAAATTATGCTTTTTATTTTATGAGCGGGCTACGGCAACGTAAAAGGAAACAGCAGCACAAACAAACTAAAGCATTAACATAAAAAAATTGGCAACATTTTTTATGGGCTCAACAGAAATCAAGTCGAAGACAACGAAATGAAATTATGCGGGCTACAAACCATAAATTGACTTTGGGCCAACAAACAACAAAAAGGCGAAGGGAAACTTTTATTCTGTGCGCTTTCTGCCTTCTATACGCATTTCTATATATAAGTATATGTATACATATATATGTATTTGTGTGCTGGAACAAGTTGGCTAAGTATGTTTGTATATGTTTGTTTTTGCTCTTACGCATGCTTTGATCTCACGTTTTAGTCCGCTTGGAAGTACCAGAGAGGAGAAGCAGCACCAGGCAAATGCCTGACAATGAAACAAAGCTTAACACCTCCCGAGGCCCCACAAAGCAGATGCCAAACAACTGCATTGAAGCGTAAACAAACTTGTGTGCTCAGCTCCGCCCACTCGGCCTGCTCTAACTACGGTCGCTGCTCTCCCAGCTCTGCCTATCTCTGTGTGTTAGACAGTGCGTATGAGTGATTTTTGCCCCTTTTTCGCTTTGTTGAATTGTGCATTTATTTACTCAAGTTTCAGGCTCAGTCTCAGTTTGTCTCTCTCTTCAGTCTCTTGTTGGTTTCCCCCTCTAGGTTTCTCCCACTTTACCCCTCTCTCTTTTCGCTTAATGTGTTGACTTCAAATGTTTGGCATTTTTCACGCACGTTTGACTTCCGAGCAGCGCTTCAACTTTTCGCAGAGATATCTGTGCCTCTTTTGGTGATTTCGCTATTAAAAATCTATTATAGAGCGCTTAGAATCTTGAATAACTTTTCTAAAGGAGGGAAAATGAAAATCCCTACCCAGTATCTTTATGTTCTTAGCGCTCACGGCTATCTGTTTATTAATATTCATTTATTGAATGCCGTAAATGTTGCACATAAATTAATTGGCAATTAATGTCAACAACAGGCGATGCCGTGAGCACAATTTAACAGAAGGTTTGTTGAGCGAACGAACAAACTTAATAAACATTCAGTCAGAAAATTGCGTGTGTCTGTTTATTATGTGAGCATGAAGACCGGGGATGCTGAGGGAAAAGGGGGCACTTTTGTCGCGATTCAATTAATTTATAGTATAAATAATTTAATTTTTGTTAAATAATACATCATTGAAATTAATTTACACGCTTTTCAACGCATTCAAATGAAGCTGCCTGTCGAGTTGCGAATTCCGGAGCTTAGCAGTGAAAAAAGCCGGCAATTGCAGCTTGAAATTGAGCTTGCTTGACGATGGAATACCCTATATGGGAGAGAATATTAAGAGCTGAAATAGCCTACAAAGCAGCAATTCGATATTGTCTGTCTTCAAACCTTTAGTTTCTGATATTTGGTTGATTTGAAAGTTATAGAATATCAAGCATACGCTTTTTTTTCCAAGTAAAGGGTATTAGCAGCAAGCTAACGCCTTTTGTTATGCAGCTCTTGTCTCAGCTCAACTCGACTTTACCGCAATTAGCCATTAGGTTGAGCCATAAATTTCCAACTCGGCTAAACACATTAAGTGCCCGGCCAAGTCCGGCCGTGCAGGCCATAAATATCAATAATCACTCAATAAAGTAGCACAAGCGAGAGGCTGAGAGTCAGCCAGACAGTGTGTGTGTGAAAGAGAGAGAGAGAGAGAATGAGAGAGAGAGAGGTAGAGAGCAACCTAGCGGCAGACAAAGTTCCACTTTCGTGCCGACATTAAGAGTTTTAATCACCGTTGACCTTAGCTGCTATTACCAACTGCAAATCGAGCGCATTAAAGTGTGCGAAAAATACTAAACTGATGCAATCAGATATCACACTCGCACACACACACACACACGAATACTGCTAGTTATCTGTCAGAGCAACGCGCATTCGCATCGCAGTCTGTTGCTGTCTTTTGGCCACCGCGCTAAACGTGGCCATAACGGTGGTTTCAGCACTTGGCTAAAGACCACAAAATTGTATGGCTTATGGTGTGTTGTAAAAAATAATTATACATAATTAGGTGCAATATTTGTGTGTGCGAGCATGTGCACATGTTTATGTCATTTATTTAACCAACTTATGTACTAACTTAGTCTAAAAGGAGCCGTGTGGTTACAGTAGATGCTACACGGCACATGTTAATGTGTGTGCTTGTAAATGTGCTCGCAACAGTTTTCATGCCACACAGCATGTTGCACGCTTAAGCATCTCTTGTCTGCTGTTTTTTTCAGCTTATTCGCTTAGAAAAATACCAAGAAATAAAATTAAATAATTAAATAAAGTTAAATTAAATAAAAATATAATTACATGAGGATTTTGTATTATTTATTTCAAAGCTATATATAATCCTAACACTATAATTATATTTTTTTTAGTTTAATTATTTTCTCTATCTAGTGTAAGTTATTTTCAAAATAAGTGTAGATTTTTAAGTGCTTTGCTCAATTAATTAATTATTTTACATGTATGTATAGAAATACAAAAAGTTAATCCAATTAAAGCGCATCTCAAATATCTGCAAAGCTTTCTCTGTCAGATATTGCAACTTTAAGTTGCACGTTCTTGTTGAACATTCGTATTGCGTTTTTTTTCTTCTTTTTATTTTTTGCCGGCTGTTGACGCAGTATGTATTTCTTTACATTTATCTCTGGAGTTGCGCACTTGCAAATATTCACACGCATACAGTGACAAGTGTAAATACGTATATCCGTGTGTGTATATAAATGTGAGCGCATTCAGCTGTGCATTCATGTTCAAGTGTACAACGTATGTGAATCACATTCACATTCACGGCGCAAATTTATTCATTTCAGCAGACAGGTTGCTCTAATTATGCATGCCAGCCCGGCTGGCGGGCGTGCGGAGCCTGAGACAGGGTCGGAAGGAGGAAACTACCGCATGACAACTGTCTGGGAATAATTTTTATTTTAAATTTAACACACACGCCTAGAAGAATTATGATTTATGTAAAGAAATCCAAAGAAATTCTTAATTTCTGGACTAAATAAAAAGAGATAAGTTGGGTAGAGCATTTTTTTTTTGTTTGGTATGTGTTGGAACATATTTTGTAGGTTGAATGTGATGAATAAATCGAATAAACAGATGACGATATTGTTGATAGTGTTGGTAAAAGAATAACTAAAAAAAGAAATAGGAGCCTTCTGAAAGACAAACTTCAAGGAGTAGGAAGCTATGTAATGTACAGAAAAAATTTTATGGAATTTTATTTAGTGAACACGAGCAAGAATATCTATGTCTATTGGAGAATAATTAGTGCAAAGGCAATTGGAATAAAAATGAAGTCAAAAAAGTTATATAAAAAAACAGAGACACAGAAAATAAATAGGGAAGGAATGCCTGATGTAATCTTAAGAGTAAATATAAGTAAGAGTAAAAATAGAGTAGAACAGAAAAAGTATATGAAGAGTTTACGAAGTAGTAAAAGAGGAGAGAAGAGTGAGTAAATATCAATAGCTGGAATACAGTTACTTTCGTAAAGCAGAGCTCAAAATAGTTTAAATAAAAAGCAAAATAAGTAATAGGACTCTCGATAAGTCCCTGCGGTATTTCATTTAAAAACCCCACGTGACTTAGGAACTTCTTAAATCGACGCCAGGCACATAACTCAAGTGACTTTCGCGCCTGCCGCTGATGGGATTACTAATTAAACAAATGTATTTCAAGGTTTCCCACCGAGTGCGAAATGTGGCACAGGCATAAATTACGACTGGGGCGTGGCAGATTTCTATATAAATCATAACACTAAGGAGCAACAAAAAATGGGAAAAACAATTTGCGCATAAACAACGAGCAGAACATAAAGCATGCTCTACCCGCAGGCCTGTGTGAGCAAGTTTTTTTATTATTTATTTGTGTTTTCCATTTTGCTACTTGCTTTTGTTGAGTTTCACTCGCCTCGTGCTTTATCTAGAACAAATAATTTATTAGCAGGCGCTGGCGACTTGGCCACATGGCCTGACATAAATCAGACAAAGTCAATCCTGTGGCCGCCTCTCGGTTAGCATTTTGATGCCTGTTGTCGGCGGCAACTCAATTAGAAAATTTAATTAGAATTTCCGCATTCTTCGCTAAGCATTCACAATTGATTAAGCAATTCGCGAGTCTGGCATTTTCTTCAAACAAAGCGTAGAAATTCAAATTCAAAATCAGCTCGCTGCTCTGAGAGCGCCTCAAGGTATGCAACAAATATTTGGCTCTGGCCACAAGACGGGAGCAAAGCAGAGCAGAGCAGAGCAGAGCAGTGTCGAGCTGAGCTTCGGTTCACGCTGTCAATTTTCGCTTTTTGATGCGTGTCAGAATGAGTTTTGTTATTTGAAATGGGAGCAAGACGCCGCACCGGGGGCCGAGCTGGAAGTGGGTCTGGAGCGGGCCGGAGGCTGGGCTAATCTTGAACCGAACTCAATGTTGGCTCCTGTTTAATATTATTTCGCAGTTTTATGCTTTTCTTTATTTATATTGAATTTTTTGGCTCGTGCGAGGTGTTGCCTTACTTATTATCAGCAGCAGGCTGCGCATTTTGATTGATTAGCTTCTGCTGCAAACACACGTATACTCACACACATACACACAGAGACAAATGTAAGTGGCTGTGTGTGCTGGAAATTGATTTTGAAATAGATTGAAGATTGCCCAGAGCATTCGCAGAATTTCAAATAAATTTTCCAACATTTTTGCTCGGCATGAAAATCGAGATGATTGAAGAGGCGTCTGGGCCAGAGTCCGGGCCTAAATTGAAAGTGTCCCTGGATTCTTTTGATTAAAGTCAGCTCAATTAATTTGCCTGGAGCTCGGCTTCATCTCTGCTGCATAATTGGGTAATACGATTGGGGCTGGCAAGTAGCCCGACAGCTTGATTTAATTTGAAGACGCCGCAAACGGGGCGAACGTGAAGTTAAAAGTCCTCGCCCATTCATAATTTTCCCCGCTCCTGACCTTGCCTACGGCCAGGGGTCAATTTTGGCTTATCAATCAGTCCGTGACGTGCGAGTGGGAAGCAGAATTTGGATGCGCTCAATCAAGCGCTAAACCCTCGGCGATTCTGGGAAAAACGCTGAAACGTCGAAGGACCCTTTGCCGAAGTTTCACTTTTGCACCTTTTATCTGTTTTGTTTTTACTTTTCCCTTTTGCCCTTGCCTTTGACTTTGCGCAGAGGCTGGCAGGGGGAGACCAAAGTTTTTGGCCCCGTTGTGTATGGCGCTAATTTGTTGTTGCACGTGGACTTGGCCCAAATGGAGCGCGTCATTAGCTGGCAGCTGCCTCGGCCCCCGACTCTGATGCCGTTTCTGTCTTCGAGCTCGGAATGGGGTTGGGTTCGGTCGGGTGGGGCGTTGCGGTGTGGTGCCTTGCCACGCGATTTATTATTAATTGGCCGCAGGCAAAAAGTTTGCTCGCCTATTTGTTCTTCGTGTATTTCAATTATTAACACTTGTGCGGCAACATTGCGTTCCTTTCACTTAATTGTTTAATATTTTACAGCAATTTCGGTTGCTGCTGCGTGCTGCTGTTCGCTTTCGCTTTCCATTTCTTTGCATAAATATTTGCCTATTTAATTAAAACTTTCTCCTCTCCAATTGCAGGAAATGCGACGCCTCTGCTTGCTCACTTTCTGACTTGGCAATATGATTGACGGTGAGCTTGAGTTGCAAAGAAACGCAACTCGTACATAACTTATGAGCTTCAGAATTTATATTAAGTGTTGTGTAAACAATTTACGACTTGGGAAGTTGTTAAACATTTTAGACAAGTTAATGGGAATATTTAAATAATCAGTTGAAGTTGCAAACTCTGAGAATTTGTTATGAGCATGGGACAATAAGAAAAGAAAGCTACAGTGGTACAGTGCGAAATGTTCCAGATACCCTGTACCCAATTTGAAGTTAAGAAATACTAAACTATATAAAGCTTGACTCACTTTGAAATAAATCGCAGTATTATTGCTTAATTCAGCACTATTAAAGAATTATTTGAAATACACTTTTATGCTTCAATCTGATATGATTGACGAATTTAATGTAATAAAGTACCTTACGTATAAAATCAATTTGTCTCTCAAAAATTTACTCTACCGATTTTAACTCGGCTCTCGAATTGTATATCACTTAAATATTTTACTTAATAAAAAACGCTTAAGGACATTCTTTTACAGAACTGCCATCAATTAGAGATGTTAATTTGATGTATGCCTTGATTGCTCTGATCAAATAAAAACAATGGCTTTTTAATTGGAAAATATAATTTATATTGCGTAAATTAATCGCAAAATTGGGCTAATAATATGTATTAAAACAAAATTAATAAAATACGCAGAGATAATCAATATGCCGCGGAGGCTGTGGGAACGAAAAAGCAAACAGTTTTTGAAACGAATGTAATTAATAATGTCAGCCTTATTGGAATTTAATTAATTTGGCCAAACGTGTATCAAATATGTGTGGCTTTGTTTAAAATTTAAAATAGCTAGACACTCACATATACAGGCACAAATACATGCACACACATACATGCATTTGCCCGGCGGTGGTCATAAAATTAAAGCGATTTTCACTGTGGTTACAAATTGCTTTTAATTGTTGCCGCCGCATAAGCGATGCTTGTTTTTTTTTGTTGCTGTTACCGGTGTTGTTTTTATTATTGCCCTACAATACATTAAATAAGGATTGAAAAACAAAATGTGGCTGAAAATAGAATTGCATTGCATTAAAGCGGATTTACTCTGGTCGCGCATTCGCTCCTTCTCCAGCTGATGTTGCCTCTGCTGTATTTGTTTATGCTTTAATTTAGCTTAGCATATGCAATCGAAAGCAAAGGAAACCGGCAGCCACGCCCCCAACGCACACACGATAACAAACATCAATTGCCCAGTGCAAACAGGAGCGCCGTTCGCTATTGCGACTAGCCTGACTAGCAGCGCGACTCCCTGCCTGCCTGGCATCCATTTCCATAGCATACTTTTGTGCTGTTTGCATTTTGCTGCTCCTCGCCGTCGACAGCGCAGCAGGCAGCAGAGGAATGGAAAAAGTGCTCTGTAAATACGCAGCGATTCGCGTCGTGTAGTATTTAGACAGGCTCAAGTGCCCTGCCGCAGCCTGCTACCGCCACCTTTGGCTCCCTCTGCTACTTCTGCTCCTATAATTGTCCCTTGCAAGTGTGGGTGTAGGTGTATGTGTGTGTGTTCGCCGGCGTCTTTTTATGAACTTGTTAACAATCTAACGACCTTTTTTTGCCTGCCTGCCTGCTTGCCTCCTTGCCTGGCAGCCTGCCTGCAAGTCGGCCTATATGTAGCCCTTCCACTTGCTCTGCTTGTTATTGTTGTTGTTGGCCCTCTTGCTGCTGTTGTTGTTTTTGTTGCTCGTGTAGTGGCTGCAAACGTTGACTTTGCGCGGCGATTCATATGTTTGTGCATAACAAATATTTGCATACTTTTGGGCTGCTCATGAAAATAACATAATTTGATTCGGGCAAGAGCAAAGCATGTGGTAATGTGATTTGTGCCGCTGTGTGTGTGTGTTGACTGTAAGTGAGGGTGTGCAAGTGTGCGGTATTGCTGGTTGTGGCAGTTGTGAGCTGCTGAATTGCTTTGAAACTTGGGCTTCCACTTGGCTTTTGAAATTAACAAAAAAAGAGTCTTGAGTTTTTTGACATAGGCTGCACTGCAAAATGCATGTGATTACAGTCTGAAGCAAGCTAGGAATATAAGGAAAATATCTAAAAAAAAAAAAATTAAAAATTGCATAATAAAAACAAAAAGTGCTAAGAGTTCTTCAGGTCTCGGCAATCAGTTGACGTCATAAGCGAACTAAAGAGCTATTAAATGACACGTTTAAAAGAGTGTTGCATACCCTCAGGCTGCGTATAAAATACCACTGCACATTGCGTAAATCAAGGTAGTTGCCATTTTCATCATAATAATGGAACAGTAAAGCAGTGTGAGTTGAAATGAAATTCTGCATTTAGCATGCTCTCCAATTCGAGCTAATTTCGCAGGCAAAGCCTTGCTGAGCTCCCTAAATGCCGCACAAATATTGCATGAGCCTACGGCCAGAGCGAGGCCCGAGCGCTTGCACCGTCAAGGCAAACAAACAACAGTTGCTGTCGACCGACTGCCTGCTTAAAAGTGCCCATCCACCACAACAGCAGCAACAACTTGACCGTAAACGACAGCAGCACGAATCTCATTAATTATTCATAGTGTTCAGCAGGAAAGTGTTTATGTGGCAAGTGCCGCCGAGGCTCGCCCACAAATGAACTGAGCCGGCAGCAGGGACACAAAGACACACGTACATACGGACAAACGGACAGTCGGCTCAAAAGGGAGCTGCCACAAAAAATATGCAAATTTCACTTTTTTTTCAGCATAAAAATAAACTAGCTAAGACCGTCTTGCTCTCTTGCTGCCTGTCTCTCTCTTTCTCTCTCTCTCTCAGCTGGACATGGAATAGACAATATTGTTAACAGCTTCTTTTGGAACGTAGCTGATTAGATCTACATCGGGACAATCGATTGTTGTGCTTGGACTTCGACTGTGCTGCTGATACACAGCAAATCTCTACGTACTAAACGCACATTTGAAAGCAGGCCAACAACAACGACAGCAACAACAACAACAACAACAACAGGTCGAGCAACAACTTGGCATTGCGTTGGCCTGTCCTCTGCCATTTGTAAACATTGGACGCCTGTTAATGGTCTAAATTTTAAAGCTTATTTGCTCGGCCTGCACGTACATGTGTCTCTACATATGCGACCCGGAGTGTGTGCTCTCGCTCACTGCTATGTGTAAATCGTTATTGAATGCCCAAATTTCAAATTGTACCCAGGGCGGCCGTTTGTGTACTTTGCCTGTAAATGCTCGGCGCTGCGGTGTTCGGGGTAGGCAGTGTGGGCGTGGCCGGTGATGATTTGTTTTGTGATTTTGTGAATGCATCCAAAAAAGGATTTTAGTTGCTGTTCAGCACTTTTGCCTGCACCCAAGTGCCAATTGGGGAGTCATCCCTAACGCCAGCGCATTCCACTCGATAATCGCATTTCAAACGAATGTTCGGAATGATAGAATGACTAAATGATGGAACTGATTTCGGTGCCTCCAAATTGAGTACTTGTCACTCAGAGGCCGGCGCAAAGCAAATGAGCCACATGAGACGACAGAACGCGGCAGTAATCGGATTTTATGTTGAATGAGCTGAGAGACTTGTCTTTCAATTTTATTTGCTTTAGCATTTGATTAATATTTTTTGGCAAATCATTTAATATTTTATTATTAATTCAATTTTACTATTACTTAAATTGTATTAAAAATTTAATTTTAATATTACTTAAATTTTATTATAAATTAAGTTTTTTTTGTACATCATTTTTTAAAGTATATCTTTTCTATATGCATAAATATATATTTTAATCTCAATTTATTTTATTGTTTAATAAATTCATTTTGTTGTTCTCAATAAAACCAAATTCTTTGTAGAGTATAAAGATGACCTCAGGACTATCGACAACTATTACAAGAATAAATATATAAGATTTAATCAATTTATTTTATATAAATTTATAAGTTATAATTTCTGACCTCACCTATAACTACTTTTCTCTATAAATATTTTTTGCTCTCTAGATCTTAGATCTTAGGCTCAAGATAACCAAACTGTCTGTCATATCAGCTTACACACTGACAGAATATCTGCATAAAATCATATATATATGTATATATATTTTTATATATGTATATATATGCCAAGCTCAAAGTAAGTGCAAACAATAGGCACATTGATTAGGGTCCGACTGTTGTTTATTGGCTCAATCACATTGTGTCGAGAACTTATGTCCTTTAACTTCAAGTTAAAATTTGCATTTGCTCAAGTGGTTGAGCCCCATTGCCCACCCTCTGGGCCAGGCAATTGTGCATATATTAGGCCTATGCTCGCACATATAGTTCATAGTTCTGGCCATGTTTAAGTCGAAAAAAGATTTTCGGTCTTTTTGTTTTGCTCTCGTTTGGTTTCGTTTCGTGTTTCTTGGCAAACACACAAGTTGTAAATTGCTTGTTAGCCCTGCTTTGGCAGTTTGTTTCAAAAGATTTCGAAGACAAACTTACGCACACTCGCACCCATGCACACGCATACGAAATAGTCTTTTGTATTGTAAAAGTCGAATTTTCGCCGAGCTCTTCAAACGAACGGCAAGTGCGGTCGTAACGAGGAAACATGCAAATATTCCTCGAAACTAATGAAAGGCAGGCTGAAAGCGTGCACCACGCTACGTATACGCAATGCTGCTTGAACTCCGAAAACTATCGATAGAAATTCGGAGAAAAGCACAAGTAGCTTAAGGGCTCGACTTGAAGTATACAGCAGCCCGAAATTAAAGTTTCACATTTTATATAATTTTGGCCATTTTAAATTCCCCTTTAAATAATTTTAATATAAACAACTTTTTTTTATTTTTGATTAATTGTATTATATAATAAAATTTTAAATAGATATTTCTTTTCAGTATTTCTTTATTATTATTTTTAGCAATTTTTGAAATCCTTTTTGTATTTCTTCTTATTTTATTGTTTCTGCTCCTAAGTACCTGGAATTATTCTTCATTTCCGTTTGCCTTCCTGATTAGAGCCCCGAGACAGTTTCCTATATTTGTCTCTGTTTGGGCCTGGCAAATTCCGTGACTCAATTGGCATTCAGGGCGCTATGAGGCGCGTCCAGTTGCGCACACAACTCAATTCGATTCGATTCCATTCGTTTCCATTCTCTATGCGATTCGATACGATTCGATTCAATTGAATTGAAGAATGCCCGAGCGAAAAGAAGTCGGCCAAACGTGCATGTCGAAAAAGTTTCTTAATCAATAATTTAGCACAAATGGAAATCGAGAGAAAGACGGAGTAAGATAGAGAGGGAGCTAAAGAGAGAGAGAGAGAGAGAGAGAGAGAGAGAGAGAGAGAGAGGAGTGCCCGCGTCGACGTTCGCACTCATTTAACAATTTCACGCTTCGTTTAAGAACCGTGAGCGGCATCGAGACGCACTCCCGGGTTTCGAATGGACCCCCAAAATATATATTTATATATACAGTGGGGAGCAAAATTGAGTACATGTTTGCATATTTCACATTTCGGAGCGAATGATAAAGAAAACAGTAAAGCAAATGGAAAAAAAGTTTATTCTCTTTATTCAATATATAATTGACTATACATTAACGAGAAAAGATCAACGAAGAGGTGCACAAAGAAGAAAAGAAAACTTGAAAACAAAAACAACTCGTATGTACTCATTTATGCACCTTTGACATTTTAAACTTCTTATCTGCAAAAGAATCAAAAATTTACCGTTAATTGTCATCTTATTGCTTTTGCTTTGTTTCTTAGACTTATTGTAATGTGCTTATTATGATTTAAAGTGTCAACGTGGTTACATTGAAAGTGAAGAGCAATTTTTATTATTATTTCAAAATTATGCGTAAATTGAGTCAGGACGTGGAAAATTCGATAATAGGTCTTACCGAGAAAGGATGTTCGTCCCGGATAATATCCAGTAAACTCGGAATAAGTCAGTCGGTGGTCATACGTGTCCAAAAAAGACGCAAAGTTTCGGTTGAATCCCCTCTCAGAGGCCGTCCTCGACTTTTAAACGATGCGGATGCTCGTCATATTATGGCTAATATGAGAAAGGACAAGTTCTTAACGCCTAAGGGGGCTTCTTTAGAGATAAATAAAGATGTAAGTCGATGGACAGCTCGAAGAGCACTTCAAAGAATTGGATATGTTGCAGCAGTAAAAAAAAATAAACCTGCGTTGTCGGCCAAAAATGTGAAGGCACGTTTATGTTTTGCCAGACAGCACCGAAATTGGACTATAGATGACTGGAAGCGAGTAATTTGGTCAGATGAAACAAAGTTTAATAGATTCCAATCAAATGGAAAACAATATTGCTGGCGCCGGCCCGGTGAAACAATCCAACGACACCACGTTAAGCAGACTGTAAAGCATGGTGGAGGCAATATAATGGTTTGGAGCTGTTTCAACTGGTGGAACATTGGACCAATGCACAAAATAGAAGGGATTATGAACAAAGAGCAATATCTAAGTATTTTGAGGAACCATCTTCCCGAATTTATTGATCGCAGTGCTTACAACGAAGCTGAAATCGTGTTTCAGCAGGATGGAGACCCGAAGCACACTGCAAAAGTCGTCCAGAAATGGCTAATGGACCAAAATTTTCAGTTGATGCAGTGGCCGGCTCAAAGCCCTGACCTAAACCCAATCGAAAATTTGTGGTCAATAGTCAAAAGACGATTGGGACAATATAATTCAGCTCCATCAAACCTCGCAAATTTATGGGAAAGGGTGCATGAGGAGTGGCGCCGTATACCCAAAGAAATTTTGGAAAACCTTGTGGAGAGTATGCCAGACCGTATTGAAAGCGTCATAAAAAATAAAGGTTTATGGACGAAATATTAATTTTTTACTAAAAATTCCATTTAACGATCTTGTCTGCAGATAAGAAGTTTAAAATGTCAAAGGTGCATAAATGAGTACATACGAGTTGTTTTTGTTTTCAAGTTTTCTTTTCTTCTTTGTGCACCTCTTCGTTGATCTTTTCTCGTTAATGTATAGTCAATTATATATTGAATAAAGAGAATAAACTTTTTTTCCATTTGCTTTACTGTTTTCTTTATCATTCGCTCCGAAATGTGAAATATGCAAACATGTACTCAATTTTGCTCCCCACTGTATATTGCTAGAGCAATCCCTCTTCATTTCTACTCGTTCATTTCTGAGGCTTTTGCGTCTGAAGTTTTTGGGCAAATAAAAATGGGATTTGCATGGCGTTTTCGCAAAGTTAACCCTTTTCCTTTTCGCTGTTCGCCCGGTGCGCTGATAGCCCGTCGACTGGTCCTAGACATCATCCTTGCCGCCGTTGACGCTTGAGCGCATTTCGCTCACCCACATCGCCCTTACTGCTCACTCTCTTGCCACTTTCGCTCCCGGCGGAAATGATGACATTTCGTCCAACTCGCTGTGCATTCGCATAGAAACGCTATGCGCGGCGCGGCGTTGTCTAAAGGTGTCTAAGAAAATGTCTAGAAAGCATTCGGCGACAGTTGGAGAAAATGAAAATTTTCACTTCTGCCCCCAGGGGCGCGGACGGGTGTGGGCGGAATTGGAGGCGGACAGATAGCGAGGCGGAAATTGTTGAAATGCTTCTCCGTTTTGCTTGGCTGCCGCAAAATTGAAATTGTGGCCAAAAGTTGTCGCCATCATTTTTATTGATTTCCTTTACATACTAACTTACTTTTATTCTGTTTCCTGCAACGGCCCCCCTGCACTTGCTTCCACTTTACCTGCTGCTTCTTGTTCTTGTTCCTGCTCTTCTCTGCTGGCGTAAGGAAGGTAGCAAAACGTTATTATCAATTATCATTTATTATTGTTTTGTGTGTTTTTTTCGTGCTTCGTCGGTTTTCGTTTTTTTCTTTCGCCGTTTATTTTCTTTAGTTTTTATTATGTTAGAGAAAAAGAGACAGAGAGGGAGCAAGCGAGCAGAAGAGAACTAACGTTAAGTTTGAGCGATTACCTTTTGGGATGATTGAATGAGAATTGCTTTTATTCCACTTCGGTGCCAGCTTCAACGAGTCTTGGGTAATTCATAAAAAAAGAAAAATATCTCTTGCATTTTATTAAAAAAAAAAATAAAAAGTTATTTATTAAATAAAAAGAAAAATATTGTTTTGCATCGGCCGGGAATCGAACCCGGGCCGCCCGCGTGGCAGGCGAGCATTCTACCACTGAACCACCGATGCTTATGTCTGTAGGCGAAGATTTGTCAACTGTATATTAGAGCTCAACATATTTTACATATTTCAGATTAGCATAAATAAATAAACATATTTATATTTAGTCAGCTGAACTAGCGACGTCAGAGCATATCTTTACACATACGAAAAAGATTAGAAAGTTGGAACAGTTGAAGTGAGCTGCCAGCTAAAAGTTGCATAATATTGAAGCTCACTTCAATTCGTATCTCTGGCTGACAACCTGTAGAACTCTTGGTTCACCAGGCTGAATAGAGATATTAAGTTCACATAATTGCACTTGACTCCGTTTCATATTTGCACACAGACATGTATGTTTATGGTATATGTGATATATATATATATACATGTAGATATGAGCATACATAAACAAGAGAAAGAGGAAGAGCTACCTTGGGGCATGCTGCTGCAGAGAGTTTCATATGGAAACAATAAAGTTTGTGTCATTTCCACAGCCCCAGCATGCCTCAAGTTCCATGGCAGTGTTGCGTAGCGTTGCATGAAAAGCCGCACAATGCAATTATATTGGAGGCAAGTCTACAAGTCTGTAAGTCTGTCAGTCTGACAGTCTGTATGTCTGTGAGTTGCAAATGAATGTCAGCGGCATGTGGGCAATGGCAATGGCAACTGTGTCTGTCTGTCGTCTGATAATGATGACGACAGTTTTGTTAGTGCCGCATTCAACCGAACTGAACAAAGCGCAGCAGAATACAGAATAGAACAAAACATAAGAGAAGGGAAGAGAGACAGACAAGGTGGACAATAAGACGACAGGTGCCCTGACAGTTGGACGGGAGACAAAGTGCCCAAAGAAACAGTTACAAACGGGCACTTGCTGCCACTTAAAGCCGCCTGCCGTTACACTGAGAGAATGCTTGTGTATTGTTTTCTACGAATATGCAATAAAGTTAAGAACTGCATTTCAATTGATTATTTGCAATAAACCTAGTCATTCCAATATGAATTGATATTTTTATGTTATCAAATAGCAGTTGCACATACATTATTCAAATAATACAAAAAATAAATAATTATAAAATTGTTCTTAAGTATGGCGAAATTTGTTTAATGTATTTAAACATTTTTTTTTTCATCTGGTAAAGCAAAGAAAAATATAGTAAATCTCTAATATTAAATTCAATAATTATTAATTTTTAATATTACTTATATTTATTATTAGAATTATTTTGCTTTAAATGTTTTTGTTATTAATTGAATATTATATTATATTTTATGTTAAAAAAAAAAACAGTTGCAAACACATTAATAAAACGATAAATGAATATATATAAAAGTGCTCTTAAATAAGGCAAAATGTGGAATGTGAAATATATTTAAGAAAAATTGTATTTTCATCTGGTAGAGCAAAGAAAAATGTGGTAGATCTTTAAGCCAATCTGATATTAAATACAATATTTATTAATTTTTAAATATTAATTATATTTATTATTATAATTATTTTGTTTTAAAATTGTTTAGCTTGAAAGATCATTTAGAAATTCTTACAAAAAAATATATTTTCAGCCAGTAAATTTATTGTGTCAGCTTATACATTTGACATTCGACTATTTTCCCCAAGAATTTAATATTTATTTATTTTATTTATTTTTTCTACCTTAAACCAAATATTTTTCTCACTGCAGTATAGACTTTCAGTTCAAACGTTGTAAGCTTTTTGCTAACGTCAAGGGCCTAATTGAAAATGTTTATTTATTGTCGAGTATGTGTGTGCACACACGCATGTGTGTGTGGATCGATAACAACAACAAGTTTGCACTTCTAATTGAAGTGGCTCAAGCAAATAAGACGCCGCGCGCGGAGACCAAGAAAAATGCGATGCAGTTTCGATAAGTGCAACAACAGTTTATCAGTTTATCAGTATGGTATGTACAACTATAACCTAACTTAACTTAACTAATCTTAGGCTTAGGCTGTACAATATCTCGATAGTGTAGGCAGGAGGGTGACTACCGGGGAGTACCGCTAAAAGTCCTTGTCCCAGCCGCTCAGCTCCTCGGGCGGCTCGTAGTCGCTCTCCCCGCCGAGGGGCATGAAGTATTGCACGTCTGTCAGACTCTTGAGGTTGCGCTTGATGGGCGACTGCAGCTGCTTCTGCTTGAGTCGCGTCCAGTCCAGGCTGTCGAACCAAGGGTGTCGCTTGATGTCCGCAATGCCCTTGCGCTGGTAGCCCAGCCGCTCGGCCGGCAGCTGCTTGCAGAGATGTCGGATCAGATTCTGCGCCGGCTTGAAGATGCGCGACGGCATGTGTATGACGTCGATGCCGCTGAGTATATTCTGATAGATCTTGATCTGATTGACGCCGCGGAAGGGCGTCTTGCCCACCAGCAGCTCGTAGATCAGTATGCCCAAGGCCCAGTAGTCCACCGAACGATCGTGTCCGCGATCCAAGATGATCTCCGGGGCGACATACTCGGGTGTGCCGGCAAAGGTGTTCGTCTTCTCGTGAGGCCGCACATACTTGGCGAAACCAAAGTCAACCTGGCGAGAGGCGAAGTTTAACAAGTCGGAATGCATAGAGATGGGTGCTTCAGCTCACCAATTTGCAGTAGCCATCGCTGGTGAGCATCAGATTCTCCGGCTTCAGATCTCTGTAGATGAAGTTGTGCGCGTGCAGGAAGTCGAAGGCCTCCACCACGCAGCCGGCGATAAACTTGGCGGTCTTATCGTCGAAACACTGACGCTTCGACATGACGGTCCAGACATCGCCGCCCATGCAGGCCTCCATGAGGAAGTAGACGTATTTGTCATTGCGGTAGGTGCGGTAGAGCCTAGAGGCAGATAGAGATAGCTCAATAGCATCAATATGACATTATATATGTTCGACTTACTGCACGATGAAGGGCGAGGCGCGACACTTGATCATCACGTTCTTCTCGTTGTAGACGTGCTCGATTTGATCCTGCTTGATCACCTCGATCTTCTTGATTATCTTCAAGGCGAACGTCTGGTTGTTGTACGTGACCAGGTCGACGCGACCGAAGGCGCCAGCGCCCAGGGTTGCCACCTTCTTGAGGTCCGAAATGGCGATGTGTGCATGTTCGTTATCGAACTCGGCGCTCTTGTTGCTCGATCGCCCGTTGGCGCTCGCCAGCTCGCTGGGCTTCTCGCTCAGCTGTCGTATGGTGCCCAGGTAACTGATGAAGGCCCTGCGGTAAGAGAGCGGATGTGAGTATTATATTTGCATGAGTACGAAGCCCAACCGGCACTTACTCTCGTTCGAGCTTGAGCACCTCGGTGCCGGGTGCGTCGGCGTAGACGCTCGCCTGTCGCACGTCCGCGTTCATCAGCGCCTGCTCGCCGAAGTAGTCGCCGCGTTTTCGCTTCGCCACGATCTGCTCCTCGCGCTGTTCGTTCTTCTTCTTGATGGTCACCGTGCCGCCACGTATGATGAAGAACTCGTTGCCCACCTCCCCCTCGCGCACAATGCAGCTGCCGGTCTCGTAGAATTTCTGTGAGTACATTGTAAAGTGAGTTTCTCAAAGCTTTGAGCGATTATTTCACCCGACTTACCCGCTGCAGCAGATCGACCACCTTGTTGAGCAGACTCTCCTCCAGCTCCTGCAGAAACGGAGCTGAGCGCAGAAACTGTAGGTTCTCTTCGCGCTCTCGCGAGCCGGAGATCTGCATGATGGTGCGGAAGGTTTCACGCGCGATTTTCCATACTCGCGCATCGGTGGCAGCTGGCGAGGGCAGAAGAGAAGCGTAAGAAAGCGGGAAACAAGAATTAGACGTCCTTCGCTTACCCTTTATGGTGGCCTTGCGCGGTGCATTGTAGAGTATTGCCAGTTCGCCGAAGACGGTGGCCGGCCCGAAGCTGCCCACGTGCTGACCCGCTTGTATCACATCGTAGTAGCCCTCGGCCGAGACGAAGATCTCGGAGCCCTCATCATGCTCGTTGATGATGTAACTGTTCTTCTTGTAGCTGGCCGGCGCCATGGCCTTGATGACCATCTCCTTGCGCTCCTTGTCCATTAGATTATTGAGGAAGTCATTGCGCTCGATGGCACTGAGTATGAGATTGCGTGTGCTGCAGCAGGAGAAAGACAGATAGAGAGAGAGTGAGGTCAGAGAGAGGTTTGCCGTGAGCAGCTACTGTTCTTGTTTGCGCCCTCGACTTACGCTTCGTCCTTTGCATTAAATTCTATTTCAATATTCTGCTGTACGGGCAGATTCGGTCGCACAAAGATGAGGCCACCTTCCACGCGATGTAGTTTCGTCGCCGCACTCTCGTCCGCTGCCGACGAGTCCTCCAGCTTGGCTAGCTCATCCTAATTGATGTGGTTGATTTTGATTTCATTTGGTTATTTTTTTTTTTTTTTTTTTTTTTTGGTAATAAAACCAAATAGCGTGAATTATTTAGCTCTTTGTTTTTCGACAGTTTCGATGGTCGACTGAGTTTTGTGGTTATTTGTTGACAGTTTGGGGATTAAGTTACGAGTCTGGGCCAAGGGAAGGATGAATGGGTGAACGAAGTGTGCAATTACTCTGAGCTATGATTTATAGTGCACTTGCAGAAAATGGATTGATCACTGCACAGAATCAGCTTGATTCGAAGAGAGGAAAAGAGTTTAAACTTACAAAATTGCTGAAATTCTTCAGCTAAAAAAAATTTACTCTAATACTGATTGCGAATCGAAAGCCAATCAAACAAATATTAGGAATTTGTTTAATCCAATAGCTTTTTGTTTTTCTCAGTGTAGCTTTTGGCGTCGTGCAACTAACTTGACTGTTTGCTCTAACTCGTTGAGCAAACCGAGCGAACTGGGACCGCTTGCTGCAGACAGTTTCCTGGAGTTGCCTCCAGCTTCGTCTTGCCACTAAAGTTTACATTCAGCATTTTGGCGAATTAAAGATTTTACGAGCCACAACAATGCACTCAGCCGCAGCAAGGGGACATAGAGCAGTCCAGCGCCCGTGGGGCTTAACGACAGACGCTTGTGATTAAATATTTACCTCCATTTACACAGTGAGACGCAGCCATTATAAGCAGTTCCGCCATGGCAATGGGAGGCGGGAAAGAAAGGAGAGGAGGGCACGGGCGAGACAGCTCTGTCTCATCGAAACCGAGGACGCCTACGTGCAGGCGTAGGACTAGGCATAAGGAGGGGATAAGATAAGATAGCCTGGCACAGAAGTCGCAGCATCAGCCAAAATATCTGTTGTGGGCTAGATAATTCGCTGGCTCAGCAACAGTTTCAATTCCTCTGTAGGAGAGAGCGAATAGGGAAGTGAGAGAGGAGAAGGTGGTACAGGTACAGTTACAGGAGGCAGGGGCAAGCATCACAGTTGGCAACAGCTGCAGCTGCAGAGAGCCAGGGTTAGAGATACAGAATGAGTGGGAAAGGGAAAGAGAGAGAGTGTGGGAAAGGAAACGCGCTACAGTTTATCTGTTGCCTGTTTTTGTTAGGGCAAAAGTTGGAGTTCATGTACGTTGCGAAACAATTAACATTTCGTTTGTAGCCGTAATTAGAAGCTTGTCGAGAGAAGCATAGGGGCTGGGCCGGGGCTCCGAGAAGTCGCTACCCGCACACATTCCAACTAGTTTACACTACAATAACATACAGACTTTTGCGCTCAGCTGTTGTGTTGGCTTCTAGAACAAGCTGTATGCATGATCTGAAAAAACAAAACTGAAATAACTTCTGAGCAGAGCATGGCAAAATTATGAAACTTAGTGAGTACTTTGGTCTGATACGATACTTAAAGTATACGAAATTTTAATACTCTAGCTTGGAGATTGTTTGTGAGACAAAGTATTAGATGAATTGATTCAGTATGAGACGTGAGATTCTACTCTACTTTGGATAGGTTTCCAGTGAGCAGCTCTAGGTCGTGCATACTCTTTAAAAATATCTAAGCGTATTTGTTATTGTTTATGCACTGGCAAAGAGCGGAGTATTCAATTAGCAAAGAGCGTTTAATTAATGCCACGCCAGGTTCAACAGAGAGTAATGTTTGCTCCCCAAAATATGCATTAAACTCCATGTTTACAGTTACCACCGCAAAGTTTAAAGTGGGTTAACAAGCAGAGGAACTTCGTTTTTAAAGCTCATGCTCTGCTTATGTGCCAATGGGATTGACGAGTATCTTAAGCATATTTGGGTTTTTTGACAAAATATTTATTGTTTTAGAAATATTCTTGTTTTATTCAAGGAAAAAGTTGTTAGATCTACTTGCTGGCTTCTAAAAAGGTATTTGAGCATAGTTATTCTAGCCAACTCTTTAGTTTTCAAAGAAAAAATTAAAACTCCATAGTTCAATGGGATCTCTTGGACAATTTATATTTTAGGGGATCGTCTAAGATTTCTGAATAAATATGTAGTAGATGTAGTTCTACAAAGAAAAGCCTAATCCAACTGCCGGACATTAAATCATAGGAAGAGTTCAACTTCTCAAGGCATCTCGCTTTAATTAGTGCACCTTTTCTGGGTAACCCATCGACATGTTAACCACAAAACTTCGAGCCGAGTTCCCTCACTCACCTGACTGCTCGCCGTGGTCAGACCGTCCGCTATGGGCTCCATGGGCGTCTCCTGTTGCTCCTTTTGCCGCTCCGCACTACGCTTCTTGCACAGATGCAGCGGTGTCACTGGCTTCAACAATTCTAGGGGCGGCGGCGGCGGAGGCGGCGGTATGTTAATATCTGGCATTGTGGACACCCGACGCCGCTGGGCGCTGGGCACAGCTGGCGGTTCGTTGATGGCATTGGCGATGGTGCTCCTCGACCTTCTCAGATAATTGAGTGACACATTGCTGCTGCTCTTTGCGGTCGCAGTCCTTGCCAGTTGCTGCTCGTGTTCGACTGCTGCTGGTAATGTCCCGTTTGTTAGCTTTTCAGTGCTGCTGCTGTTGTTGTTGGCATCACTGCTGTGGCAGGACAAAGTGTCGTCGGCATTTGCTTCCTGTGTGTGACCAATGAAAAATTTTACATTCGCCTTTGCAGCAGTTGTCGGTGTGGTCGAAGTTGTTGATGTTGTCGCCTCACTGTCGCCGCTCGCATCAATTATGCCATTCACATTCACATTCACCCTGAGCTGTGACTGGCCGTCGACAACAGCGTTCTGCTGCAGCTCCTGCTGCTGCGCCTGCTGCTGCTCCTCTTCTTCTTCCGCGTCCGCCACGTTGGGCGCCTCGCTGGGCAGGGCCGTGGGGCGACGCTCTTTGACGGGCTTCAACCTTGCGTTGGCGCGTGCGACATTAATTGCACTGCCATTGGCAGCGCCAGTCCTCTCGGCATTCTCCCGCTCGCGCTCCTCCGACTGCAGCCGGTTCAAGTGCGAGCGAAACATCTTCGGTTGCCCGTTGGCAACATTGACATGGTTGGCAACGCTGGCATTTTCGGCAACTGCCTCGAGCTGCTGTAGGCCCGCGGAGCTCAAGGGTTGTTGTTGTTTTAGGCGCTGCAGTTGTGCCTAATCGAGCCCAGGGCGAGGTACACACACACACGCACGCACACACACACACACACACACGCAGAACATTTACAAAGACAAACAAAAGTGCGATGTGCAAGTGGGGCGGTTCGTGCGAATAGTTTGTGGTGTGGTTGTGGTAGTTGTTGTTGTCGGAGGAGGAGTTTGAGGTGTGTGTGTGTGTACATATTTACAAGTTGTTGTTTTTGTTGTTGTTTATGTTGTTGGCGTTGGTGTTCGCATCGTTTCGTTTGAAAGTATAAGAAACATGTGTGCAAATATTAATTGAGTTTGGCAAAGACAAGCAGCAAGCGAGAACCGAGAACCGACAGCTTCGGACCCACAAGCTGTCGCTGCTTGGAGGAGTTGCTATTGGTGTTGGAGCTAGGGTTGGGTCTTAGGTGCTTGGCAATACGCTACTCTACTCTACTCTACTCTACTCTACTGGGTACAGTTATTTATTTACTCACCTCACTGGCATTTGGTGTCACGATGGGCGTGTAAAGTGGTTTCTCCTCGCGTCGTATGTAGAGGCCAATTTGCTGGAAATGAAGAGAATTAAATTAATTTGCAAACTTGTGTAGATGTGTGGATAACTATAGAGTTTTGAGCACATTGAGGTCAGCTATAGCATAATAATAATAATAATTTAATATATTACATATAAATATCATAGCAAATAATTATAGTAAAATGTTATTATATATTTTATTAAATGTGTCTTAAGTACTTTATTATTTTCTAATAAAATTAAATACAGCAAACAGTTCGTCTTGCCTGTTATTTTATAAACCCACACAACATAAACCCACAAACATTTCCCTAATGCGCACCGCCAGTCTGTAGACATCACTATAAATAATGAGTATTCTTTTTCTTGTAGCAGAAAGTTCCCTTTCGAACCGTAACCGGACAAACCCAGAAAGTGTCACATATGATAATACATTGTTAGAGCACAAAATACCATAAATAAACAGGAAAAAATACTTTCTGAGTAACAGCTCAGCTCACCTGTCCCGAGCGTCCCTCCGCTCGGCTGGCTTTAACTCTCGACAGTCGTTGAAATTTATGCCCAACATAATTTAACTTTCTTTACCATGGAAAGGCAAATCGCGTCAAACGTCAACAGGTCGCGGCCAACAAAAAAAAAAAAAAAAGAATATAAAATATATATATGACAGGCAAGAGAACAACAATTTCTGCCTCTGTCTCTGCCCCTGCATTTGCTTTTGCTTTTGCTGCTCAGCAATTGCAAACAAAAACCAAAAAGACAAGCGAAAAAGCGAGGGAGAGAGGAGGGAAAACTGAAATCCCAAACAATCTGTGAAAGTAAGCAAATAATGCCGGTTGGGTGCGTTAGGAGGATGAAGCTGGGAGCTGAGAGCTGGGCTGTGGGTGGCTCTGGGGTTATGTATGCGCCTGTCCGTTAGCTTTGAAATCAATCTGCTGCTGACACTGCTGATAAATGCGGGGAGTTTTGCAGTTTAATGTTGCCGACGCGCTGCTACAGTTGCCAGTTGCCAGTTTATCCCTCCATTGAGCCTCAATAAACAACAACAAGGAGTAGCAACAACATCAACAACAACAACAGCAACAACATTGGCAAGAGCAGCGGCAATAACAAATGGCCATTGTATCTTGCAGAATATGTTTCTATATATTGTGGCGAAGATTTTTCATACTTTTGAGCTTCTGCTTTCCATCATTGCATACAAAACTGTCATTTGTTTGAATCTGATTCGCAGGCAGTTGAAGCGGCTGTCAGTGTGTGTGCGAGTGTGTGTGTGAGTGGGGCTTTCCACACTCTTGATTATTTGACAGTTGGGGGATTTTCATATGGTTTTATCGGATTGATGGGCCTGAAGTCCGTTGAGCCCACAGTTATAAATATCACTGCAGAAATATCTTTTCGCTTCGCTTTGATTTCTGCTTCAATGGGAATTAAAAAATATATATATATGTAGCTATATATTCATATTCATTGAGCTATTCGCTGTTGTTTAAATGACTCACTGGACTACCGCGTCGTCTCGTGTGTGTATGTGTGCGTTTGTGTTTGTATTGACTCTTGATATCTAGCCCCCAACTTGGCCCACAACTTTATCTGTTGCGGTTTCTTTATTTATCTTTTCTTATTTACTCGCACGATGTACAGTATAAATAATAAATGAATGTTCAACTGCAAGCAGATATACGTGAGAGTACGTTATAGAACGACTCAGCATACTGAGCCAATAAATAATAAAAAAATAAATGTGAAATAATAAAAAGAACATTATTTTTTAGTTCAATTTGAAAATTTCACGTCTTTCTCAATATTTTGATTTTGCTCTTGAAGTGTATTCAAAATTCGCTGTACTTCGCTTTGTTGAGATCTTCTTGAGCATTTTGTATTGACTTTGGTATTCGCACTCGAGCTATAGATAGAAACAATTTTATATAAAGCAAAAGAAACACAAATATTAAGAGTCGTACATGTTTATTAAGTTGGCAACAGAACGCTGCTTCGGAATAAAATAAAACTTTGTTTTCTTTGACTTTCATCTTCGCAGAGGCAATAAAAGCATCTGCGGCAAGGGGAAACCGGCGCATCGCGTTCGTATCGAATTTCAAAGAAATTGCAGCTCGCCAATAAAAATGAAATAAATATAGAAAATTATATATAATGTCAAGCGATATTTCTATGACAAATAGGAAATCAAGGCAAATAAAAAAAATTGGAATTCCGCCAAAGTATTCAAGGGAGAAAATGAAATTTTGTTGTTAACTTATTCAAAATACTGAGTGTTGAAAATTTTGAAGAAAATGATGCCTAAAAGGGACACACAATAAGTCTTATAAAAGGAGCTTAATTCATTGCTTTGACTAATTTTTCAGAAAATTAAATAGCTTAAAGAATATAATAGTAAAAATTTTGGAACGCATGAAAATTGTAGAGTATTATAATATAAATTAGTAGAAACTGGAAAATACAGGAAAACTTTTCAGATAATTAATGTAGCTTCCAGAAAACCATAATGAGAATTTTGGAAAGCATGAAAAATGAGTGCAAGTGAATCGAACGTTCTGCAGAATCTAAATCTGTCAAATGACTTTTAATTTAAATATATAAATAAATTTGCTGAATTAAATTAAAAAATGGTTATGCTCAAAATTCAAAATTCTTTTGAAAATTTGTTTACAACAAAATATTTTGCGGCACCTAAATTAAGGTTCCAAAATCAAATATATTAATCTCTCTTAAACTTAAATTTATTATATTAATAATTATAAATATTATTAAATAATAATTAATTAATTATTATACACAAGCTTTTGCATTTACCATCTTTTTTTTTCCCCACAATACAATTTACAACGCTCATGAAATTGTTCCCATTCTGTGAGCTTTCAAAAAACCTATGGAAGTTTGAGTTTTATTTAAGTCTTGTCCGCTGAAGCGACTGCTTTGGCTTTGGCCCAGCTGAGAGAGGTTGCGCTCGAACTGATGCCAGCGATTAGTGACTTATTCATTGGCAGCTTAGGCCTTTCGACCTGACTTTAAAAGCTTTGTCAAATTCAGCCAAATTCCTGGCTGCGATCCACTGGGCCGAGTATCTTATCGCTCAATTGGCAGACGGCCGTGTGGGCAATAAAATATTCAAACCTTTTTTTGGGGGGCGGGAGCAGCTTTGTTGTCGTTCCTGATGTTGTTGTTGTTGTTGTTGTCGTCTCGCAAGCCCGCAAGCCGCATAAATAAACACATGTCAATATGCAGGTCGCGTGGTTATCTCTGCTTTGATATGCTAATCAGCCTTAAACGACGACATTTTCGACAGGTTTTCCGTTTTCCCACGGAAGCTCGAGCAGTTGGTCAGGAGAACGCGGCGAAAAGGCAAGATGCTGTCTCGATAGTGGTTCCGATTGAAGGTGATTCCACGGTCCTAATCGTTCTACCAGGCATATCGAAAAGCCAACCCCAAACATAAACACTCCCTCTCCTTTTAAGCTGTTTTTTTCCCTGCTTCTGCTTCTTGTTTCCTTTTCATTGAGAATCGACTTCAAATGTCAAACGCATTGCATTTATTCCTCCCCGGGGCGTTGTTTGTCTCACGATTCTCCCTGGCTTTGAAGTGCCTATGCACAGTTATTTTATATGGCCACAACGTGCAGCAATCCTGCTTCGATCTCTAGCACGTTGTCATCCCGACAGCCCTCGAGGCGAGACGAACAGACGGGCAGACAGACAGACAGACAGACAGTCGAACATACTGAGGCTAAAGAAATTACCATAGATAGCGCTGCGCACATCTCGGATTGTGCATATTTATATATCATATGCGGTTCGTATATATGTTATCGCATCGGTTTATGCATGAGCCCCAACCCCCCCACAGCTATTCATATGCATGCTCATCATATTTTTGCATATCAAGTGACTGTCACCGGCAAAGTGCTGAGGTTGCAGCTCGTCTCGAACTCGAATTCCATTTGAGTTATTTGCGGGGAGCTCTTTACGAGCTCGGGTAATTTGGCGTAAACAATTTCGCAGGCAAGTGAAAATGATTGAAAAACAAAATCGCGTATGCGACATGTTTACTGCGATGCAAGCTCATACGATCTATATTTATTTTATTAGGAAAGCGTTGCACAGTGCTGTGAGAAACCGGATTAATTTCCTGGAACTATGGTAAACTTGATTAGAAAAGAATTGCAATTTAAATTTTAAATTCAACTTAATCCTGTTTCATATCTTCGGCATTTTCTACTTAGAGTAGCTCAAGAGCTTCGCTGTAGTTGATGTTAAATGGTCTGTCGACGACCACCAAAGAAGCTTCCAACAACAAAAAGGCCATTATCGGAAGCCGTAACTAAACTGTTAACAGCCGAACAACATTTCGGGGCTGATAGATATAAGGTCTGGCCCGGTAGAGTGATAAAATTGTATGCGGCTATCAGGTGGGACTGATAAGGTCAAATATTGAGCAACTTTGGATTGATGAGCGTAGTATGTATTGACCTAGAGTTTTTTTTAGGGGTTATAAACTTTCCTAATAGCGTCTATTTAAATTGGAAATAAATAAATACACTTTTTTTAATTTTTGAAATGGTTTCCCGGAGGTTTCCTCGACTCTATAAAAATGTGAAGTATTTATTTTTATTATTTATTTTTTGTTTTAATTATTATGTATTATTAATTTCCCGGAGGTTTCCTCGACTCTATAAAATATGTGAAGTATTTATTTTTATTATTTATTTTTTGTTTTAATTATTATGTATTATTAATTATCTTAAATACAGCATAATTGATATTCTGCTTTTATGATAAGCTTAACATATTATTATTATTTTTCTGTTAGCTGCAACTAAATAGGAACAAGTGGGTGGTGACTAACATACATATACCATATAGTGTATGGCTGACGTATACGTCATATACTATACTAGAGTATAATCTACCGTCCGATTTTTGTATTACATTACTCTTCAGCAAAGTATCTGTTATGGGAACGATCAGTTAAGCTGCGCGACTTTGAGGAGATACACTTGATATAAATAATTTTTTATTTGCATAAATTTTAGTGTTATATTTATTAATTTATAAGTTTTTTTTATGAAAGTTTATTTTTAGCTTCTAGCTGATAATAATTTCGAATAGTTTTGGGACTTTTCATTATATTGAGTAGCACATTTAGTCTTTTTTTTTTTTTTTTTTTGTTGCTCTTTTCCCTGATAAGGCATTCGAAGAGTCATCTACGTCATGGCGCACAACACAGTGTTGATAAGCACAACAAGTTCTCGCTACACACGCACGTTCCTCGTACTCTTTTTATACCATTTACCCATTGAAAATGGGTAAAAAATGGTATATTAACTTTGTGCAAATGTATGTAACAGGCAGAAGGAGGCGTGGCAGACCATACAAAGTATATATATTCTTGATCAGCATCAATAGCCGAGTCGATTTGGTCATGTCCGTCTGTCTGTCCGTCTGTCCGTCTGTCCGTCTGTCCGTCTGTCCGTCTGTCCGTCTGTCCGTCTGTCCGTCTGTATGAACACACAGATCTCAGCTATTAAAAGAGCTAGAGGCACCAGACTTGGTGGGAGTGTGCGTGTATTCAATACACACAAGAAGTTTATTTCAAACTTGATGTGCCACGCCCACCGCCTCCGCAAATCGATAAATGCGTATTTCGATTTTTTCCAAATAATTCAATAACGAAAAGAGATAAACGCACCAAATTTGGTAGGAGGGTGTCTTGCAACATTATGCAGAAGTTGGATTTTAGAATTTTGGATGCCACGCCCACCGCCTCTAAAAAACACATTTTTATAGTTTAAAAGAACACTAGAAAAGCTAGAAGCGCCAAATTTGAAAGTAAGGTGCCTGTTAACATTACGAAGAATGTTTGATTTTCAACTTTTGGATGCCACGCCCACCGCCCCCAAACTATTGCATTTTAAGAAAAGTAGGGAAATAACAAAACATTTTTTTTACCACTCTTGTAGCTTACCATAGTACAGATCTACCCCATAAATTTCAATCCGATCGGACAATAAACAAAGAAGTTATAGGCGCGAGAAGTTTCCCTTACATCAGCAGAGGCCCGACGCCGACGCCGACGCCGACTGCGCAGGCACAGTCGTCGCGTAGTCAGCGTTCAGTCGGCATGTGCCATTTGCGTCCATGCATGTGTATTATTTGACTTAGAAAATATGCGATGCGTTGTTTTTAGTTCGACGAATAAAAGTAATTAATATTAAAATATATCTTACTGGATGTTGCAAAAAAAATAAAAAAAATCAGTTGTGTTTGGCATTCGAACCTGGGACTCAATGTCACGGAGCCGACAACTCTCACACCAAGCTACCGACGGCAATCAAATTGCCGGTTACAAATTTCGTTCTAATATCTCAGTTGAGGCGCATTGTCTGTTTCTAGTAAATACATACAATGTTTGTGTTTATGTATGCATGTTTTAAGCGCGAAAATTTTTTCATACAGTAGAAGCTCGGCGTCAATGCTTGCGCCGCGCACGCACAGTCGCCGTGCAGTCGGCATGTGCTATTAGCGTCAATGTGTATCTAATTTCGGAAATATGCGATGCGTTGTTAACTTACTTAACTTAACTTACTGTCGAGTGCACTCGACTGTAGTTTTCTTTAATTTTTATACCATTTACCCATTGAAAATGGGTAAAAAATGGTATATTAACTTTGTGAAAATGTATGTAACATGCAGAAGAAGGCGTGGCAGACCAGACAAAGTATATATTACAATCCGTTCGGACAATAAATAAAGAAGTTAAAGTTGTGGGCGCTTAGAATTTTCAACTAAAATGTTGAACTGACGCAGCAGAGGGCCGGCATCAATAAAAATCTCATTTGCCGATCGCACTGTGTAACTGTGTGTGGTCGTGATGGTTGGCTTGCAAGTTTCAAATGCAGGGGGTCGCGGGTTCGAATCCCGCGCTGGACGATTTTTTTTATTATTTTTAAATAATTTTGCACTGTACCGAAAAATATAGTATGATATTTTTAATCAAATTGACGAACATAGATGATGCAAAAAAAATAAGAAAAACCAATAATTTGTTCTTAGCAATACAGAAGGAAGCCTGTGTTGGGAATCGAAACTGAAAATTAAAGTTATGATGCAAAAAAAAAAAAAATAATTGTTTGTTCTTTAGCCCGCTGGGAATCGAACCGGGTACATAAAGTTACCAAGCCGACAACTATCACACCACACCACCGACGGCAATCAAAATGCCGGTTACAAATTTCGACCTAATATCTCAGTTGAGGCACATTGTTTGTTCCTAGTAAATACATATGAATGTATGTATTTATGTATAGTTATGTATGTATTTATGTATAATATATATGTATGTATGGGACGTGCAACCCAATGCGCACTAAGGAAACATATTGTTAATAAATGTATATTTATATTTAATTGCATTAATATACATTTATGGTATAATTCAATATTAAATTTTATTATCTTCGTGATTATATTTAAATGTCAACATATATCGATATCAGCGCATATCGATAAGTCGAACAACGTCTCTAAGGCTGCTCAATATAATCACTTTTTAGCTTGCGATTGGCGTGTGCGGTTGTGATTATTTCGTCGATACCGATTTTCGATTTTCATTAAATTAAATTATTTTTATTAATTTTCACTATTTAACTTTTAAATATTGTCTCTGAAAATAATTCGCGAATGTTGTCCGCTTTGATTTTATTAAAATTGTGAACAAAATTATATTATCGACAAAATTATTTACCGCGCATAATTTTGGCCGTGTGTGTGTGTGTGATAGTGTTAGTGCTTTTTAGGAACTTTGTGTATACGCATCTATACATACATGTATGTATGTGAAATTGCGCTCTTTTGCGTGCAGTTTTGTCAAAATACGTTACATGTGACGTATGAGTACATATGCACTTGCGCTTTGTATGTGAAATTAAATGACTGCAGTGTGTACGATTAAAGTGAATATCGGTATCGGTTCGTGCCGCGAAGCGAATAAGAATTAAAATAGATTAATAAATTATTATTCATTGGTGCTGCTGAAATCGCAAGTAACAAATTTATATTTATATATTATTATTTCATATTTAAATATATAAATAATATTGATGAATGTTAATAATACATTCAAAATTATATAATACTAATAGTGTTATTTATATATAATTATATAATATAATACTATATTATATTATTACTATATCTATATTTATATATATCATATATACATATAAATATATATATTTATACATATTTATTTATATATATATATTAATTAATTAATTTTTCTTTTTATTATTAATTCATACGTATATAAATAATGCCTAGGCTTAATAGAAGCACAGCTGACAGTAGGTCTCAAAGTCGAAGACTTAGAAATCAGTTTAATAGGTCCATTGTAGAATATGTTCAGCAAGAAAGGCAGCATAATGCAGAGTTTCAACGAGAACGTAGGGAAAATGTCGAGTTGAGCCAAGCTGATAGGGTAATCGATTCAATTCGGAGGACAATTCGTCGAACGAATTCCTCAGTTAGGGTAGTAGAACAGGTTGAGAATACTTCGCGTCGTTCGAGGCGCCGACAAGACCCGATTTATCGGGCAGACGAAAGAGGACAGGATTCTGTTCGTAGGACAATTCTGCGAACGAATCCTTCAGTAAGGGCACTAGAGCAGGCTGACAACACTTTGGGTCGATCGAGGCGCCGACAAGACCCGATTTATCGGGCAGACGAAAGAGGACAGGATTCTGTTCGTAGGACAGTTCGGCGAATGAATCCTTCAGTAAGGGCACTAGAGCAGGTTGAGAATACTTCGCGTCGTTCGAGGCGCCGACAAGACCCGATTTATCGGGCAGACGAAAGAGGACAGGATTCTGTTCGTAGGACAATTCGTCGAACGAATCCTTCAGTAAGGACAGTAGAGCAGGAAGACAACACTTTGCGTCGATCGAGGCGCCGACAAGACCCGATTTATCGGGCAGATGAAAGAGGACAGGATTCTGTTCGTAGGACAATTCGGCGAACGAATCCTTCAGTAAGAACACTAGAGCAGGCTGATAACACTTTGGGTCGATCGAGGCGCCGACAAGACCCGATTTATCGGGCAGACGAAAGAGGACAGGATTCTGTTCGTAGGACAGTTCGGCGAATGAATCCTTCAGTAAGGGCACTAGAGCAGGTTGAGAATACTTCGCGTCGTTCGAGGCGCCGACAAGACCCGATTTATCGGGCAGACGAAAGAGGACAGGATTCTGTTCGTAGGACAATTCGTCGAACGAATCCTTCAGTAAGGGCAGTAGAGCAGGAAGACAACACTTTGCGTCGATCGAGGCGCCGACAAGACCCGGTTTATCGGGCAATCGAAAGAGGTCAGGATTCCGTTCGTAGAACAGTTCGCCGAACCAATCCCGTAGTTAGAGCAAGGGAACAATTAGCAAATACATCGGGTCGATCGAGGCGCCGACAAAACCCTCTTTATCGAGCAGACGAGCGCGAACAAGATGCAATTAGACGAGCTAGCCAACGACAAGACTTAGAGAGGAGAATCTTGGAGAGAGCTTTAGATAGGAGTCAAAGGTCTCAAGTCAGAGATAATCCAATTCGTAGAATTCTTGAACAGGCACGCAATACAAGTGCAAGACGAAGTGCTCGAATTCGAGCAAGACAGGAGGCTTTTGATGCAAATAGGAGCTTATCGCAGAGAGTTAGTCAGTATAGAAGTAACTCTATAAATAGAATAGCAGAGAATAGGAGAAACTCGACCCGAAACAGGATAGAACGAGCGAATACCTTGCCAGAAGATAGAGTGTCTCGGAATAGAGTCGTTAGCTTAGATGCTCTAATAGCCACATTTAATATGACAGTAAAGCAGGGTCCTGATCAGGTTTGCATTTGCTGCAAAGGTTTGTGGTTTCCGCATCAAGTGGACAAAATCTCTCGTGAGTTTATAGAGGAAAAGTGCAGTGAGGCAGATAGTGTAGATATTTTATATCTTTCCTCTATATTCCCATCTCACAACGATAGGTATAGCTTTTGTAAAACTTGCAGCCACAGCATAAAATCAGGTAAAAAACCTAAGGCTTCCATAACGAATGGCTTAGATTTCCCAGAGCTTCCCGAATGTTTGAAAGGCTTAACGCCTTTAGAAGAAAGGCTTATTTCCCCACGCCTTCCTTTCATGATAATTAAGTCTTTAGGATATGGTCGTCAAAGCGCCATTAAAGGAGCAGTAGTCAATGTCCCGATTCCAGTTGCAAATGTTGTAACTTCCCTTCCCAGGGCATTTAACGAAGCCGATGTAGTTCAGATACACCTAAAGCGTAGGATGGAATATAACCATGATTTCATGGCTGAAACCATTAGGCCTTCAAAAATTGCTGATGCAATTAGGTATTTAGTCAATACAGAGCTCTATAGGAAACACCAAGTTACTATCAATGAACAGTGGTTGTCTTCCTATTCTTCTGAGACTGTACCATTTGTTGCATCGGCAGATGATAGGGATATTGTTTCCCAATTATTAGAAAGAGCTGCTCAAGGTAATGAGCAAAATAGAATTGATGAAGAGGAAGATTTAAATCCTGGAGGTCAAGAGACTTTCATGGAAAATGTTCCAGTTGCCCCCATTACCAGGATTGCTATAGCTCCTGGAGAAGGCCAGCGACCTCTGGATATGATTGAAGATTGTGATTCAGAGGAGTTGGCCTTTCCCACAATATTTGCGGGCATTAAAAGAAAATGTAAGGAGAGTTTTACAACCATTGTAAGGTCCGAGCTTAGGAATTTCGATAGAAGAGGTTGTAGAACTGATAAATTGTTTCATAACTTTAAAAAGTTAGAAATGATTAACATTAGGAATAACACGTCAATTTGCTTAAGAAAGCACTCCGCCACTCAAGGCATTTCGGCTGCAGACGTGCAAAATCAGGAAACATTAAGAAATTTAATTCTACACGACGATGGCTATAGGGTTTTAAGAGGTATTCGCTATTCTCCTGCTCATTGGGAAGAGGAGAAGAAGAAAGTTATGGCTATGATTAGGCAAATCGGTCTTCCGACTTTTTTTATAACATTTTCCGCAGCGGAAACTCGATGGACAGAGCTTTTAGTCTTATTGTCTAAAAATGTAGACAAGCAAGACATTTCTGAAGTAGCAGCTTCAGAATTAAGTTTTAATGAAAAAGCTCGTCTCATTAGAGCAGATCCTGTGACTTGTGCCAGATATTTCGATTACCGGTACAGACAAGTTCTCAAACTAATGAAGAAAGAAGGCGGTATTTTTGGTAGTCATAGGGTTATCAAGTTTTATTGGCGAGTAGAGTTTCAGCAAAGAGGCTCACCACATGTCCATGGCATGTTTTGGTTGAAAGATGCCCCTAAGCTCGATTTACAAGATGAGTCAACATTTGAGCCTGTCAAGAGCTTTATCGATCAGTTTATTACAACTGATGTCAGCTGCCCCGATGTTGCTCCATTTTTGGAATATCAACTTCACAATCATGGGCACTCTTGCAGGCGAGAAGTTAGGTCTAAGCAAATTTGTAGATTCGGTATTCCATACCCTCCCATGCCTCAAACAGAAATTCTATTTCCATTAGGAGAAGATGCTCCAAACTTAGCAGAGCATCGTAGGAACTTTGATAAAATTCAAAATCTGTTAAATTTTTCCTTCGATCGTGAGACCGTAGATAGCTTTAGTAATTTTAATAGTTTTTTGTCCCACGATCAACTTAACTTAAGCTATGAGTGCTACGTTAATGCTCTAAGATCGAGTTTAAAGAAACCTAAAGTGTTTTTAAAGCGATCTTTTGCAGCAATCAAACTTAACGGTTACAATAAGCACCTTCTTTTGCTGCAACGAGCGAATATAGATATTCAATACATTTTAGACCCTTACGCTTGCTGCAGCTATGTCGTTAATTATATTAACAAGTCTCAGCGAGGCATTTCGCTTCTAATGCGTGAAGCAGTAGAAGAAAGTAGGAGAGGCAATGTAACTATTAAACAGAAGTTACAACATTTAGGAAACAAATTTATCTTTGGCACTGAGATTTCAGCGCAGGAAGCCGTCTACTGCTGTTTAGGTTTGCATTTGTCTGCCAGCAGTAGTGCATGTGTTTATATAAACACAGAGGTTCCTGAAAAACGGGTCAGAATGCTGAAATCTAAACAGCAACTTCAAAATCTGCCCGATGACTCTAGAGACATATTTCTCGTAGGGCTTATAGAACACTATGTTCAGCGCCCAGACGCTTTAGAGAGCTTATGCTTAGCTGATTTTGCTGCTTTTTATAGCTATAGCAAATCGGAACGTGGAATTCGCCAGGAAAACTTGGATGACGTTGACGACGAAGTGTCCAGAGCTTCTGAATCAATAGTTTATGCTCTTCGCAATGGTAGTGGCTTTGTTAAAAAGAGGCTGACGCCATGTATAATAAGATATAGAAGATTTAATATTAATATTGATAGAAAAGACTATTTTAGGGAAGTTGTAATGCTATATGCTCCATGGAGAGATGAGCATTTAGATTTAATTACAAAAGACTGTGAATTGTTTTGTAGCCACAATCAGGAGTTAGTAGAGAACAATCGCAGGAAATATAATATATTAGACGACAGGGAACTCCAAGATGCTCTGAGCCATTTAGACAGAGAACAAAATCAGGATAGCGTGGAAAATCAGGAAGTTGAAGATGATGGTTTTAGAGTTTTAGGATTGCCAGAAATAGATCCCAATTTGAATGTTTTAAATGTGAATGGTAATAATGACAATAATGACTTAGAAGATAGTAATGTCCGTTTAATTAAGCTTCCCCCCTTAGTTTCACAGGAAGACTTAGCAAACATTGTTAGATCTCTTAATTTAAAGCAGAAGTTGTATTTTACACATGTCTTGCACAATGCCAAAAACAATTCAATATATCATGAATTCGTGGGTGGTGGTGCGGGAGTCGGAAAGAGCCGACTAATTTCAGCAATCTTTCAGGCGTTGTCCGTTATGTATAATATGATGCCAGGAAGTGACCCCACGTGTATAAAAATCCTTCTTTGCGCCCCAACTGGAAAAGCAGCATTTGGAATTAGTGGTTCAACTCTGCATTCCATGTTTTCACTTCCTATTAACCAATCCCGTGCATCGCCCTTAAGGGCCTTAAGTCATGACTTAGTTAATACTTTGCATTCAAGGTTGATAAACCTTAAAGTTATTATTATTGATGAAATATCAATGGTTAGTTCTCTTATGTTTGCTTATCTAGACTCCCGATTAAAGCAGATTTTCAAAAATACTAATCCATTTGGTGGTGTTTCTGTCATCGTTTTCGGTGATCTAAGACAGTTACAGCCAGTAGGTGGTGGTTGGATCTTTGATCCAAACTTCAGCGATCCCTATCATGAAATATTTGGTAGTTATCTCTGGGATCTTTTTAAGTATTTTGAGCTCACAGAGATAATGCGTCAGCGGGATGACCAACTATTTGCATCTGCTTTAAATAATATGGCATCGGGTTGCATGACAGCCGATGATATTAGCCTTTTCCGATCAAGGGTTTGCGAACCATCAGAAGTGCCCGATGATGCAATTCATGTGTTCTGCAGCAACAAAGAGGTAGACGCTTTCAACACACTGAAACTTAACTCAATTTCTACGGAGCAATTTTTTTCCACCGCTCAGGATTTTATTAAAGCTGGCCATTTAGATTCGGCTAGAAAGCAAAGGATTTTAGAAGAAGTAAAGGGGTTTAAAACGTCTGCTACACAGGGACTTTGCATGTCCCTGATCCTTAAAACTACTGCCAAGTACATGATGACGGTTAATGTAGATACCGGAGATGGTTTAGTAAACGGAGCATCAGGTATACTTATGCAGATAGATTTCGATGCATCCAACAGTCCCAATGTTCTATGGATGCAATTTTCCGAAGAAAGTGTAGGAGTTCTTGCGCGTTCAAAATGTATGCATAGTACAGAAACTTCATGGACTCCAATTCAGAAAATTGTAAGAAATTTTCAATATAGTAATAACGCGCAAGTTAGCATTGACCGTAGGCAGTTTCCGATTGTACCTGCTGAAGGTATCACTATTCACAAAAGTCAGGGAGCAACTTACAGCAAGGTGGTAGTCCATGCTCATTCCAGAATGCAGAGAGCTGCATTATACGTCGCTTGTAGTAGAGCAACTAATGCGTTAGGTCTTTATATTATTGGAACTTTCGTTCCCCCTAGACCTCCACTAAGTAATGATAAGGTGAAAGCCCAATTGGAGAAATTGCGGACTGAAAAACTACTGGTAACTCATTACGATTATTTAGTCGACAGTTCCGCCTTAGACATTATTTTCCATAATACTCAGAGCCTGAATATGCATCTTGACGATGTTCAATCAGATAGGCTGATGCTTCAGTCATCGGTATTATGCTTTGTGGAGACATCCATATCGAGTGAAAATGTCGAAATTCCAGGGTTCACAATTGTTGTCCGACTTGAAGCAATAAGGCCTTTAACAGGCATACTAGTCTATGTTAGAAATGAGCTTGTAGGTAAAGTTTCGCAATGCTCAAGTGGTAGAAAAATGATTGGTTCAGTAGTTTTTGAGTTCGGCATATTTAGGTATAATGCCATAAGTTTTATTATAATTTATAAAAGTCCGAATTATTGTTCGACAACATTTAAAACAGAATTTGAGGATCTTCTTGGGCAATATGAATGTTTAGGGTCGAATTTAATTATTCTAGGAGATTTCAACTTATGCTTAAAAAGTTTTAATAGGTGTAGGGAGATATACAATTCCTTGATAAGCAAAGGATATAGAAGCTTGATAGATTTGAAAACGTCCACTACCAATATGGACACACATATTGATTGGGCGTTCTCAAATATAGATTTTAATAGAATTAGTGCTAAAACTTTTGAGCTAGTTCATAGCCATCATAATGGAATCTCTGTTAGTGTTGAGGAGAGCAGAGATTAGGCAGCCCTAGATAGGTTTTTCATTTAAGTAGGTTGTGTTGAGGTTAGTAAGATTAGGTCTTGATTAGCTTTTTGAGTAGGTGGATAGGTATTTATATGTATATATGTAAATATATATAAATATTTTAAGTAATTAAAAAATAATAAGTTATGAACAGTAAGCTAATTACCCGGCCATTGAAAATGAGCGAAAAGGGTATATTAATTTATAACTTTTAATTTTTTTTGCCATTGAAGGCAAGTTTTATTAAACCATTTTATTATTTATTATTTTCTTGGGGAACTATGGAACCGATATTGATCAGTTCTAGTCGACTCGTAGGTCACCAAATCTCTGTTTTGGAGAATTGACCCCATTAATATATTAATGGCCTCCCCGTGGTGTTCCCTGGGTACCGATCATCGGATCGGGAGCAAATTCGAGCGGCGTAAATTATTGCTGTATATATAAAATATTATTTATTATTATATATATATTGAGGCATACAGGGTATTTTACATTCAAAGCGCTTGATTATAAAGTTTTTAACTAGATTTAATTTGTATTATTTCTTCGAATAGGGTAAATGGTATCTTACAGTCGCGCGCGCTCGACTGTAGCTTTCCCTACTTGTTTGTTGTTGCTTTTATTTCAGTTTCTGTTTTCAGCCAGATTTGGTATTTGGCTTGGCTGAAGCATTATTTACGACGCGAAGTGTGTGTGATTTCCCCCCGCGCGCTTAACTTAATTAAACACTTAATCAACTTATCAGCACTGTTTATCGGTGCACACAGATACACATGCATGCGCGTGTGTGTGTGTGTGTGTGTAGATAGGGAACTCTCCGGAGAGTTGAGTTGAGCGCGGAAACTCACCACGGGGCTATCTGCTGTGTTGAGTATCGTGTCCGTGTTCTCGTCTTGGGCCGGCGTGAATTTGTTTTTGCTGCGATGGTGGAAAAGGCGCGGAAAGCAGGCCATGTCTGTTGTGCTGCAGGCAGGACTGGCACTGGCGGGAGGGGGGTGGGGGTCAACAGTGGCCTGTTGATGGGGTCAGCTGCGAGGGTGGCCAAATAGTTTGCTTTTGTTTACACTTTACGCTCGAGTGTTGCCTCTGCTTTAGTGCGCTGCGGTTAGTTAATGTCAACTACTATTTTAGCATATTTATCGCACATCTTTTGTTGTTGTTTGCCCTTGTTGTTGTTACTGTGCGGCCATAAAGGCGAGCAGAGCTTTAACCCCCTTTTGATAACTGTGCGCGCAACTGTGATTTATGATCGCGCGTTTAATTGAGGCTGTAAATTTGTTGCAATTGTTGTAACTGTTTGCGATTGTCACTGTTGTGGTTGTTGCTGCTTCTGCTGCTGCTGCTGCTATTGTTTGTTTTTGTCACACAATTCAATTTAATGAGCAGCAACGGATTTGAATAAATATAATTGTATATATATATATATATATCTGTGATATATTCCAATGTATGAGCACACAATTTCGATTTGGCATTGGCTGCCGCGCGCGTTATCTGCGGCACCGGCAACTTGGTCATTTATCGCCGGTTATGCACTCATATATGGCCTATAGCAGTATGTATGTGCGCAGCTATAGGTGTGTGTGGCTTTCCTTTTAAATTGATTAGATTTATGGCGGCTCATTTGATTTGTTGGGATTTTGCTGTCGAAGCATGTAAAGTGAATAGAACCGCGAGTGCTTTGTATAACGCTTACCAAACACTTTATAATTTATAGTCACAAGTTATTCCCCGAGTTATTTCAAATTTAAGCAAATGAGCAATACACACTGCGCCTTATCGCACGGAACATTCGCTTTTCATCGGATTGTCGAGCTCGCGTACTTATGGCAAAGTTGTAAAGCTCACAAATTTCACGCATCGCCAATTGAATGGGCTAATTATGCCATAGCCCGGAGCAGACTTTGCCCCACTGCCAAGGTTTGGCCAGGTCCGGTGCGGTCCGATCCGGGCCCCTGCCGGCTTGTACACCCTTTCCGGATGAGTCACAATGCTTCTTATTATCGTCAAAAAATCACTTATCGTTTGAACTGCTTAATTGTTTTCTATTTATGCGGGCAGCAGGGATTCCACGAAAAGATGTAGGAGTAGGAGCAGGAGCAGTTGGAGGGAGATTGGTAGGTTTGCTTTGGGAAATTCTTTGTTTTAGCAAGTTCTAAAGGGCCGACAGGCCGTGAATCAACTTCAGCCTCGGCCAGTTGGCCTGCTTGCTTATCAGCCCGGCAGACATGCGGTCAAATCGACACGGCACTTGGCCAAGTTTTCGGGTTAATTTCGGCCAAGTGCCAGAAGAAGAAGCAGAAAAAAACCCAACCAACATCGCGATATGATATGCCAGTTCTATCAGTTACATTTGTCTATGTTGATTTCCTTACACGACATCTGCGCCGATAGCGAACACAACAATTGTTTATTGCAAATCAAAATGGCAGAACAATCGTTGCGCTTCTCTCTCAAAGAAACAGCAGCGGAAACAACAACAACAACAACAGAAATAACAGCGAGAACAGTCGACACTGACGAGCAATGCACCGTAGTCTCGAGTCCGTCATTTATATTATTTTATTGACATTTTGTTTTGCAGTTATCGAGGGAATGTTTTTCATTTCTTTTCGCTTTTTCCTTTGTCACTTTTCATTGTTTTTGCCCAAGCATTTTCCAGCTCAAGATAAAGTTCTTAGTTTGACATCAAACTGATGCGACGGCTGAGCACGTGAGCTTCGATTAGTTTGGAAAGTCTAATTTATTAATTCAGTTATTTAATTTTATTTTTTTTTTTTTTTTTCATTACAGGCATTTTTGGGAATTCCGAATATTGAAAAAGAAAATCAATGCTTTAATTTATTTATTTAAATTGAATCCGGAGGGGACATTGCAGTAGGCACTCGAGCTTTTCCCTTTGAAAACGCGAACAGCACAAAATTGAGTTGAGTTGAGTTTATGTCTTTCGATTAGATATCCATATCAGGCGCTATGTGATTGATTTGCAGGCAGTTTGTACTATTTGTTAAATAGAATACAACAAGAACAAGAAGAACAACAGCAACAACATTACGTCGGAGCGACAGATCCGAGTTCCGAGCAACTACAGCGAAAGCAACAACTTCTTATCGAATTTCGATTTGCTCTATAATTTCATGGACACTGCGATAAGTGTGTTTGTGTGTGTGTGTGTGTGTGCGTTTGGGTACTCGCACTGGCACTCGATTATAATTCTATTTCGAATTTGTTTCATTCACTTTTCCGCGCACTGAGCACGCAAATCGCACGGGCACGCCAACGTCTCATGCAAACTGCGAGCCACTGAGCCACGGCTAAGGCAATTCTTGTTGGCGACGAGTACGCGTATTACTCAAATATTATTCATTTGCATATTCGCAATTAGACACGTTACACTTTCCGCCTCATTCCCCCAAAAGAAATCACGGAAAAGCCACTCCATGCTCATTGCACAATTGCCCAATGGCAGCAGAACCAATACCAACAGCAGCAATAACAACAACAGCAACAGCAACAGCTCGTAGAGCTGGCCCGATCCGTAACACTCACTACACTACCCGTACACCTGCCGCCGTGGAGGCTGATAACTCGACTAATTTACCGCGGCCAATTTAAATTGCCAATTTGCTCGCGACTCGTCGACGGCGACGGCAACGTTAACATTAACGGCAAACGCCGCGCAGTCGAGCCGCCGAGCAGCCGAGCAGCCGGCTGGGCCCTGGGGCTCTTTATCGGTATCTGAGTTGAGGTTGAAGTGCCCGCCTAGCACTACGCTAAACGCCTTCACACCCGCACCTTCTCCACACTCGCACCCGCATCTGTTTCACGCTCCCCTTATCAGGCGCGGGCAGGTGTGCGGGGCAACGCGTCATTGTTTTTAAACACTTTTATTTTTTTTTTTTTTGCGGCCCAACTGGCAGGCGGGGGTGACTGACCATGACAACTGTGGAAGCAGATGCGCTGCACTTGGATTGATTGCGCCTTATCACTGTAGATATTATCAATTATGTTTATACTGCGATAAGGGACTACCTCTGTGATTTCACATGACAAAATACCATAGAAATAAGTTCATTAAGAAAACTTGCTAAGAATAATTAAAAGAATTGAAAATAAATAGCGCCAAATCAATTCAATTTTGAATTTAAATAGTTACTTCATGCTGCAATTGAATGAAATCATGTGAACGCCTAGAAGTATGCAACGATTTTTTATTTTAACTACTGCATGCATTCTTATTCCCTACTTCTGTGCTGCATACGAAAATCAGAGGAATTTAAGCAAGGATTAAAATAAATATAATTAAAAAGAAAAAAAATATTATTTATTTTATTGAAAAATTAATTTAATATTAGTTGCAGTAAATAACAATTGTATATTTTTTTTAAACATGCACAGATATATAAAATTGATTTCAAAAAAGAAAGAGAACTCAGAAGTCGACGAACAACTACAGCGTGGAAGCGAGTTTATTGCTGTACACATTTAATTAGTTAAATTCGTCTATAAAACTCTTTTTACATTGAAAGCAACACACGTGTTGCTGCTAAACTTTTTGTAGCATACTTTCGTGATGAGGGCTTAAATGTGAGTGGCGGTACACGCAAGTCGGCGAAAGCGACGTAATTTAAAACCGAGCACCCGCTTGCCTATATCTCAATTCTGTTCACTCACACACACACACATCTGTCTTATCTGCGTCATTATCCAGCGCAATAACTTTATAAAACTCTCTTGAGATTTAATATATGACTGAGCGAGTAAATTAACTTTTTGCAGGCAGCGAATTCGCATGCCGAGGCCTCCGAAAAAATTATTCATTATGCTTAAAATGCGTAACTAAAGTAATTTGAAAGTAAGAATCGCGCACTCTCACGCACTTGCCCCAGGCGGGGTCTATGACTCTGCGTGCTCACATGTGCCCGTTGGGGGAAAGGGAGTCTTTTGTCAGACAAGACTTGGCTTAGCCCAGGGGCGTCCATGGCTTGCGGGGCGCTGTAGGGTATGCACGTGTTACGACATTGTCATTTGATTAAACTTGCTGGCAGCGTCAGCTGCAAACTTTAGCCACCTTTTCAGTCGAAACTTTGACGTTGTCTTAAAGTTTCACGCGGCGTACATGGCGTATGCGTAATGCGTGCCCAGAGTCAAGTCAAATTTTGGACAAGCGCCCAGGCCAAAAAAGGTCTAGTTGTCTAGTTGAGCTCAGTTATTGCATATAACCTGCCGTTAGCCCCGCCACTAGCCCATAATCCTATTAGTCCCCGCCCAGCTCAATGCTGTCAATAATTTATGGCCCCGGCGAGGCCTGACACTCGACACCAGCACAAGGCGTTTCTGCCGCAGTTATTTTGGAATTTTGGCATACTGGTATTTTGGTATTTTGGTAATTTATAATTTGATTTGCCTGCTCTGTGCTAAGTACTTGTGTTATTGCACAACAATTCCAGCCAGCAAATCAATTTGAATGTGATTAGATTTGCTCACTCTGTGAGTAGCATTCCGAATTCCACATCTAATTACTTGCCTTGCACTTGCACTTCGGTGTCGAATATCGAGTGGCCTCTTTGATCTCAGCTCTGTGGTTCTGTTAATTAAGCGAAAACAGCAAAACAGCACCAGGTGAAAGATATTATTAGTTTGAATAAATTATGCATATAAATTAGAGTTTATTAATAATTCAACTGCAGACAAGTGCACTTCAATAAGACAAATATGCAGTGCGTTGTACAGCGCGCACTTCAATTTCTTATAAGCTCAACTATTATTCTTGGTCTTCCCAGTTGCACGCAGTGCGCCCACGTTGGCAGCTCTCGCAAATCTGCCACAAAAGCCACGCAAAAACTACAAAAGTCAAACAGTTGAAGAGCTTTGGCAATTTGGCACTCCGAATGGGGCGCGACTTGAGGCTAGGCAGGCCTGCGAGGGAGAGAAAAAAGGGAAAACAGAACACAGAAAAAAGCGGGAAAAAGCCAAACTAAAAGTGGAAACAGAAGTCCAACGAAATATGGGAAAACAATTTGAAAGTTGACAAAGAAAAGCGCTGGAGTGTTGAGCCGGGGGGGGGGGGGGGACGATCGAGGTAGGCGGGACTCTGTTTTATGAGCAGACTCGCTTCACGGCGACGGCGACGTCCATGATTGATGCGTGCGACTGGGCTCAGTTTTTAGTGGATTTTCAAATTGCTTTTCACGCTGACAGTTTACGATTTTCCAGAGCTAGTAGCGTGATAGAGGGGGGGGGGGGCAGGCAAGCTAAAGCCGTGGCTGGCATCTAAAACGACGGCGTCAGTTATTCAAATGCAAACGACAGCTGTCAAAATGGCTTTGGCTAAAAATTTCCCATTCTATCTGCCATTTCAGTTGTTCCGCGCTCAATGAGTGGCTCTGACGCAGCAACTGGAACTGGAACTACAAATGAAACTGGAACTGGAACTGGAACTGCAAGTGGAACTGCATGCATATCGTTGGCCAAATGATAAGCCCAGCGCCGCCCAAGCAGGAGACGCCGCCGAAATCAAGTGAGAGCGAAAGAGCAAAAGAAAAGCCAAGTCAATGTCGCTGCAGTCGCTGGCAAGCGTCAGGGTATCAACGACATTGCTGCTATTTGCATTGCTGCTGCAAGTGGTGGCAACAGCCACACTGCCAGCAGACCCACAACAGCAACAACAAGTACAGCAGAGGCAAACAGACACGCGCCACAAGCGTCAGAGCAATGCGGAGCAGAAGTTCTCGCTGCCGGCAGTTCCGCTGCCTCCGCCGCCGCCCTTTCCCGCCTCCAAGCACAACTTTGCATTGAATGCCTTTGTTGTGGCCGAGCATGCAACGGGTTCAGGCTCGGGCTCGGGTTCGGGCTCGGGCTCGGGCACTGGTTCCGGTGCCGGTTCCGGTTCCAGCTCCGTAGCCGCGGGTGCCTCCTCTGTCGGCTGCGGCGGCCTGCACAAGTCACGCTATGGCCTCATTCAGACACCGAACTTTCCGCATCGCTTTGCCACGCCCATCGAATGCGTGTGGATCATCGACGCCTCCGAGCTGCCGGCAACAGCCCAAGGCAATGTCTCAATTGTGGTGTATCTGACGCAGCTCTATGTGCTGGGCGGGCTCAAGTTCACCGAGTACATGTACTACTCGGACGACTTCAAGGTGCCCGCGCATCGCGTATTCAGCCTGACCGAAGACGATGTCACACAGGTCACCTGGCTGCAGTTCAACAGTCAGTACCTGGAGATACGCTTCACCATGGCCTCGCTGGATGGCACACATCTGCGGGCTCTGGACCGCCTGCTCGATGTCTACGGATTCAACATCACGTACGAGGTGCAGCACGAGGTCAAGCAGACGCAGTGCAATACCCTGCAGTGTCGCTTCCTGGGCGACTGTTACGCCAGCGCGGACTTTAGGTGAGTTTGCTAAAATGGAGATCCAAGAGAATTTTTCTCAGATTATATATTTTTCTGTTAAGCCGAGAGGAAAGTCTTTGAAGAGTTAGATGCATTTTTCAAAGCCAATCGAAATATTTAATATATTTAAAGAAATAACTTCATATAAAAAAGATTAATTAAATGAAAAGATTATTTTTTTTTTTAATTATTAAATATGATCAAAGATACATAATATATTAATAGAAAAATATGTTTATAAAAATTATATAATTATTTAAAATAATAAAATATACGAGGTCTGCCCGAAAATTATCCGACCCGATTTTAAATCTTGGTATACCCAAATCTACAGTTTGGAAAATTTTAAGACTAAGGCTGGCGCCGAGAAATAAAATAATTGCAGGCGACGCTATATAAAAAATCAAAGAAAGATATTTACTTATTGAAAGTATATTTAACTTACACATATTTATAAAAAATTAAGCAAATATTCAAATTTTATTTTATAATAATAGATAATAAGATAAACCTTCATGTAGACGGAAAACATATAACAGATAAACCTTAAACAGTTTTTAATTATTTCATATATATATTAAACCATAAAAAATGTATAAAAAGTTAAACAATTATTTAAAATAATCAAAGTTACAAGTTTTCTTACTACAGAACACTGTTTTAACAAGAAAATAAAAATAATAAAAATTATAATATAATAATAAAAATACTAACTTAAGTAAAAATTGAAGATAATAATCAAGATTCATAGAAGGCATTTCTGATAATTATAACTAAATAGTATAAGCTATATTAAGACTTTTGCCTATGTTTTGGCTATAACTTTACTGTACCAATCTGCAGTTTACAACTTTCTAGCCGAAACCCTATATCACACCGTCTTGCAGTCTCGTCTCAGATCAGTTCAATCAATCAGTTCTGTTGGTAACTGTCAAGCATGCTGTGCGGAGCTCTCCCAAAACCCCTGCCGGGCGTAGCTCAAACTCATTCTCAGGCGACTTTGCAGATTCACATGCAATTGTAGGAGTTATTCATAGGGCTGTGCTCGTACCTGACTGCGAGTGAGTGGGTCACACGCGGAGCAGGTAGGCAGACGCTGGACGTGTGCAAATGCATCAAGCGTTGCTCATGCTGCCGCTTTCAATTGATTTTTGGCGCTATGCTAAGGTTTCTGCCTTGTTTGACCCTTTTTGACGGCACGTTGGAAATGTGTTGGCAATGCTTTTCATTGTTTAGGAACACCAAGAGAGAAGTATAGTGTTAGGAGTAGTTAAACGGGGTTTTTCCCTTTTACTCCAGGGGAAAGCAAAGCAGAGCAAAGTGGAAGTTATTTGGCAACGGGAACAGAACGAAATGTATGGTTCCCACTTGGCTCGGTTCGCTCTGCAGAGGTCTCCAAACAGTTGAAAGCGATTCCAAATGCGAACTCGAGTCCGTGCCGGACTCGGGGATACCAGCCAAAGGCGTATAGAGATTGATATGCAAACATTTAGCAGTTCGCATGGCTTGCTGGTTGCGATTTCAGTGCGCGCATTGGCAGTGCCATTGGCCCAGTTTATGTGGATGTATTGACCGGAACGGAAGAGGAAACCCAATTTTGAAATCACCAGCGGGAGCAGAGAGTGCTCTGGCAGAGGGGGGGGGAGGGCAGTAGACGTGGTGAAGCGACTGAGGCAAAAGGTCGAGAGGCGTAAAAGTTTTCGACATGCTTAAATATGCGTGGCGCCCGGACGCAGGTGCAGCTGCTGTGCCACCGCTGGGTCCTCCATCTGCCTCTCCCTCTCTATCTCTCTCTCTGGTGGCCATGTAGTAGTCACACTCGCATAGCTACAGTTTTCGGGGCATGACTTATAAATGGCAACAGAAGCGAGGGACAGCGGAGGAGACAGGGAAGAGGCGCTAATGTGCGCCAAGTTGGCTAAAAGCAATATCATTTGTTTGGCATTGGCTAACATTTATGAAGGTTAAACGAATGCCGAATGCGTGGGCGAAAGCAGCAGCAGAGAGAGAGGAAGAAATGTAGCGTGAGAGAGAAGCACTGCTTGCCAGGGGAGCGCTAATGCTCTGCGTGTTGCGACCAGGCGGAAAGGCAGACAACCTTGTCATAAAACTAATGAAACCTTCGTCAAAACACATTTGAAATTGCACTAAAAAACTTTGGGGAAAGTCAGAAATGATTTCAAGTGAAAGAAAGGTTTCAAAACGTAAATTCAAAAACAAACTTCAGACAATATCAAGAAGTTCATTGGGAAATATAAAATTGTGGTAGAAATATAAGAAATATAGAACTAATATAATATAGTTTATTATTTTATTAAGGTAAACGGGGCTACCTATAACCTTTATATGAAAGGTTAGGTGTAACCAGATGCTTAACTTATTCAGATTTATTTGTTATTTAACTATAGTTATATTTAAAAATATTCTTCAGCATATGAAGTGCTTTTACTTTTCGTTGTGCAATATTTTTGAAAGTCTTAAGCTTTAAAATTCGGAAATCAAGCGTACGAAATTTTCTCTTCACTTAAACTAGGTTTAATATTATTGCTAATTACTATAAAATTGCTTCACAAAATTCCCTGACAGCATTTGAAAATCCCAAAAATTCGGCAGACTCCTAAGAGACTGTCATTAGTCTTCTATATGCGATTCATTTAAAATTGAGACAATTAATTACAAAGTGAGTGTTTTGCCTTTCCCATTTCACACTTCTGTACGTTACAATTTCTCCTCCCTATATCGTGCTCTTTCCGCCCCCAGAGAGCAGAGTCAATGACGCCCAGAAAGGCCTCCGGGCAGGGCCTCTCAATTAGCATAACAAACAAAAGACGCCGCAGGCCGAATCGAAGAACTTTTTCAATTGCTTTGTTAATTTGAATTTTAACGCCCAACAAATTTGACAACTTAAAGGCAATTAACTGCGACACAATGGCAGCAGGAAGAGAATGAGAGCAGGGGCGGACGAAGCGAAGAAGAGAAAGAAAGAGACAAATCAATTCGATACGTTGGCCGCGCAGTATTTATGAGGCTAACAAAGCGATAATAAAAAAATGTCTCGAAATGGGAAGTATTCCCCCGAATAGAACACATTGGCGTCAATTTATGTGGAAAATGTAGGAAAAACTGGCGAGGGGCTCGGCTACTTAGCATAATTAACATTAATTAGAGGCAAGGCGCAGGCTCAACGTCCAAGGCCTGAGGCGTTGTGCCCGCCTAATTGAATATTAATATTAATGTCGAAATGAAAGCGAAAGCCATGGCGAAATGTGTTGCCTAGAAAACGTAATATAAAAGTGACAGCTTCCGATAGTCCCCGCGTGTCACGTATCACAGTCAGCGCCAGATATTGCCCCGGGCAACCTCCAGCTTCCTCCCGCGGAGAGCGTAACTTAATTACCGCCAAGCAGCGAGCAGAGGCGCAGACTACGTGGCAGAGATAAACATAAGCAGAGCTACGACAGCTTCAACAACAACAAAAACTGAAACAACAACAACAACAAAGAAAACAAAGCGGCAACTGTTAAATGTTTTGAGGAGACGACAAGCAGCTGAAGCTCTGCTCTCTGACAAGCGCTTCCCCCACTTTATATTCGCTCACTCTCTCTCTCTCTCTCTCTCTCTCTCTCTCTCTCTGTCCTCTGCTCCCTCATTCCTCTGCCATTTTGTTGAGCAAATGTGCGAAAAAATGCATAACGTTTTCAAAATGTCAAATGTCAGATAAGCAGCAAAACGACGAGGGTGCACGAGGCTTTCTCCATGTCACACACTGCGTATACTCGACAATCTCTGTGTGCTGGATTTCTCATGCTTTCTCTGCCTCTGCATGCTCAGTTTCGCTTTCTTTTCTTTATTAATTTTACTTTTACTGCCGCACTCATTTTGGCTTTGTGCGCAAAATTTTAATAAGCAGCCGACGAGTAGAGCCGCACTAGCAGAGGCATGGTGGTAAGCAGGGTAGGAGCGCAGATTTAATGAGTGCACTCATATGAGTCACTTTGGCTGCACTCATGAGCATAAAATAGCAGCCAACTTGACAAATGTATGATAAATGAATGAAAACACTTGAGAAAAAGCCATGAAGACTCTCTTTTTATTCAACAACAAAAAAGTTGCCAGTCGATTCTTAAATGAAAAAGTTTAGCTAAATCCTTAAACTTTGTTTAAAACTCTCTTTATTAAAATTTATTAAATACTAGACAAAATCATGAAGTTCAACTGTTCTTCAGCAGACACACATACAACTTTTTACACATCTTCAAGCAGGCTAATTTCTACTAGATTAAATTTGATTTACTTTGTATTTAAGAGCAAGTCGACTAAGTTCTTGAGGCTACGCTTAATTTAATTTAATTTAATTTGAGAATACAATTTTTTTGTATGGCTTAAAAGATTAATTTTTCTTGGCTCTCAGAATTTTCCGTCTTCAATTAATTTGACTATGTTTTTATTTGGTATACTCACCCTAAACAAAAGTTTTTTTTATAGAGGATATTTCTAGCTATAGATTTCTTAGAATGTTCAAATAATAAATTGCTTCAGCTTCTTAAAAACAACTAACTAAGCTGCATTTTGTTTTTTGCATATGAAAACTCTGCAGTAATGCGTGTCCTTTGGCGGTTCGATTTTATTGCTAATAAAGTTTGCATAGAACGCTAGGGTTTCTTTTAATTTTTGCAAGTCCTTTGGCACTCGACAAAAGGCAACCATCCACTCAAAGAGTAAACAAAAAGCAATAAACAATAAACAATTGGCCAGGCAACCATGCGTCGCTCTGGGTTTTAATTCTGGATTCTCGAATAAAATCAAACAAATTTGCTTCATTTGTTTATTTCCTTGTGCGACGAGAGCAGCATCAGTTTTTTGGGGTCGCAGGGTTACATAAATCTGTTGCGATTCACCGCAAAAGTTCGATGCAGTGCAAAAACAATTTATGTTTAAATATGTGTATGGTTTTCAAACCATTTGGGTCTGACTTCTTTCTATACCCTGTACACAGGAAGGGGAAAACGGCTTGTGAGACTGCAATAAAGTTCTTAAATACTTATATAATTTTTAAGAAAAAAGAAAATAAGTATATACAAATAGGTATATACAAATACAAATACAAATGTAAATAAAATGTAGAAATTACAGAGTATCTGCATTCGATATGTTAACTGTGTGTGTGTGGGTGTGTTTTTTGCTGGTAGCCTTCTCGGTGCGTGTCTGTATTTTTAAGAAGAAATGTTTAATTGAAAAAGTTTTTCGCTTTGAGGCGCAACAAAGAGGATTTCACATTTCCCATCGAACCAATGCGGGTTGGTTTTCACTTTGCCTGCACGAGAAATTGAATAAATTTCAAGGGCTTAAATTGGCAAAGGGATCGGCTAATGAACACCAAATTGACGGAGCAACGCTACGAGATGATGAAAAATAATATGAATTTATTTAATGCACGCATTTATCAGGCTCGGTCGAGTGGAAGGCCGAGTAGGGGCGAGAGAGTGAGAGCTGCTCTTGCATAAGGCCTGTCCAGTTATATAGAAGCAAAGTAAAGCCCCCTGGAGAAAACAGAGAACATGCTGAAAGTTGATCTGCTATATATAACATGCATAATACCTGTTCATGTAACTCGACTTTATTTCAGCTCATTTAAAACTGTTTTCTCCACAATTTCTCAGGTAGTTGGCAAATAAGTAAAAACATTGGAAAAAACTTCCCCCGAAGCAAGCTCTGACATCATACATTGTATAACATAATGGCCAGTTACAAAGCCGGCAGCATTCAGCTTTCAAAGTTGCTCGAGACGAGCATTGCCCGAATAGCAGTTACCCCGTAGAGCACTCTAATAGCATAGCATTTAATGATGCGTAACTTTATTAGTTTATTTTAGATGTAACTTAAGTATATTTTAAACCTGAGTATACCCAGTCACAGTAACATTTTTTTTTAATTTTCACTTCAAACATTAAAATTTAATAAAAAAAAAAAAAAATTTTATACGTTTTCAGACATAACTTAGCTATATTTTAAACCTGAGTATACCTAGTATCAGTAACAATTTTATTAAATTACACTTCAAACATCAAAATTTAATAGAAAAATAAATAAATAATAAAAAAACATAGAAGCTTAAAAATAATATAAATATTATATTTAGTTAAGTTAAGAGACCTGTGCATAAACTCACCCGCCCGCCCATTACAGGGTAGAAATAAACGCTGTCAACCTGTCAAAGGCAACCCGTTATAAGCGAACCTTGCCGGGGCGGCAATCAGGGAAAAACTGAAATTAGGCCACGTTCAAGCGGTGGCAAATTGTGTGACACATGGCGAGGGGGCGTGGCTGCTGGAGAAGCAGTGCAGCAGCTGCCGAGGTTGAGGCCAGGGTGGTGACGTCGCCTGCGGCAATCAATGCAATGCAGCATGTTTCGTCTCGGAGTTTTCGTATTTTTCGCATTTAATAACAAAAAGCGTGGCCTCAGTCGCTGCTGCTGCTGCTGCTGCTGCTGCAGCTGCAGCTGCAAGTTGAGAAAACAGAGCGAGTGCGTTAAATGAGATCAGGTTCACTGAAAGAGTGCAAACAAAGCGAGAAACACAAACTGAGCGTGCTGCAGGTGCAGAAGTGGGGCGAATAAAGGGAGGCAGGCGCAGCTGACAATGTTGTGGGCGTTGGATGTGCATTGACTTGGCTATGCGGTGTCCACAAGCTCATCCGCTGGCAACGGACCGGATGTGGGTGGGATGGCAGCAGGGGACTGGCAACTGTGTCAGTGTCATTCGCATATGGCAGCGAGTCATACTGGGGGAATGCGTGTGTTTCGTGTGTTGTTTGCCTTGTCAAACATTGTCGTTTATCCAAAGCAGACAAGGCAGGCAGCCGGGCAGAGCGCGGGCGAGAGGGGATGGGGGACGGGCCAGGGAATGAGCCAACTTTTGGGGCTTTGCATATTGCAATTAAGTTTTGTTTGGCCACAATTTTGACCTGTCTTTGCCACATCATTCGAGACCGAAAGCAAGCCTGTCTCCCAGCCAAAAGTTGGCCCTGCCGGCTCGTGTAACAGTCTCACTTTTAATTTTCCTGCGTGCTTCAAAAAGCTTTCCTTATTGGCCAAAAACTTGTTTTTTCTTCAGCTCTGCAGCGACCTGTCTCGACGTGCTCCAACTTGCCACTGCTCATATGTCAGTGCGAAAACTTTGCAATTTTAATTGGCTCTTGTTATTCTTACCCGAATCGCACGTGTTCTGTCTACCGATTCGCTGCTTCTTGCGTCCGTTTGTTGGAAATTTAATTTTCGGAAAATTAATTTTTATTTACCAAAGATAAAACCATAAAAATGTAAATTCAAATTTATTTTTTAACTGCACTTTTTACGATTCTCGAGAGTCGTAAAAATGTGAAAAAAAGGAAATCAGCCGCAGGGCAACGTTACTTACACACTCGCTACCCCTTTATACACACAGACACATACGCCCTATTACACCTGAACCCGCACCCACAGACACACATCAAATTTAATGGCATTTAATTTGATTACATTAGGTGAATAGAAAAAGTACTGGGAAAATTGACAGAAAAAATGTGTAGAAAAATGTATTGAATAACCGGCGACATTTCGCAGCTTTTCCTTGCGATGCTTAAATTTTATTTGATGCTCGACACAAACACACAGTCACATACACATGGAGCAATTTGTTGTAATTTGCGAGTTTTCTTCCTTTTCATTGTGTTGTATTGCTTTAGCTGCCTGCGGTAAAAGCATTTCTACTCCCTTGAAATTTGTTAAAGTTTGTATGTGTAGGTTGAATGCATTTAATTGAATGAGTTTCGGCTTGTGATCGAAGTATGTATTTAATATAAATACTTGTAACTATACAAAAAACTTAAATAACAAAATAAAATATAAACTATATATAATGAAATAATATAATATAAATAATTAATTTAAATATTTTCATAAATAAGGAATTTAATATATTTTATAAATAAAGAAAATTTGATTAGAGTAAAATAGTTATAATATTTATACCCGAGAATATCTGTTACACTATCGCTTTTCGTGATCAGAAATAAAAGACTTTTTACACATAAATAATAATGGAAAATATTCCGCAACGTTTGGTCAACCCATGCCGCTGAATGGTAAATCGATATTCAAAATAAATAACATATAAATTAAATTGCATTTATACAATTAAATAAATAAGTACATTTCTAATATTATTCCATACTTTTTCGGCGTAATTTATTGCAAATTGCAAATTTGCTTTAACGTTTGTTCAAGCAAAATTTGCACATTGTTTTCGCGCACGCAGCTCGACAAATTACTCTCTTTATTTGTAATTCAAATCATTGTGTGACGCATATTGCTCGATGTATATAAAAATGCATATGTATGTGTGTATACTGTGTGTGTTCCAACTTGTTATCCGTTGTCGTTGTCGGCCTGAGACCCGAGTCGCCGCTTCAGTTAACATTTGACAATTTTCACAATTTCATGCAGCCATTTGAGCTACAACTGGCCGCTTTTCATATTTTCTCTGACTTTTAAGCACGATGCGATGCTTTTTGGCTTTTTGTCAAAAAGAAATCTGCTAGAGCTGCCATACCAAGCTGCACTACACTGCAGCGAAAGAGATAGCGCCTTCTGAATGGAGCACGATAATTAAAATTAATGTGAACTACAAATATAAAAAAATTGCTTAAGAGCTGAAACTCAGTTTGAGACGAAATTCGAGTGCGTTGTGCTTCGATAGTCTTAATAGTTGGACAGCTTTTTCTCTCAGTGTCGGATTGGCATCAAACTTGTCTTTCACTTTGCGTCTGCTTATTGTCGGTTGCTCGTAAGTGCAGCTCTCCGCGAGGATGTTGGCTGCGCGCAGCAAGTATGACATGTTCATGGGCTCCATGCGCCATTGGCTGCCAGGCCGGAGTGTGTGTGGCTGTGTGTGACACTATGTGAGTATGTCTGTCATGGAAATTATTAGTTCTTTCTGGGATTCACAAAGCGCAGCCAAGCGACTGGGGTACTCGACCGGGTACTACTTGCCCCTGGGCTGACTTTGCTGTCAGCATTGCTGGAGTGCTCGGGCATAAAATTGAAAATGTAACAGCTCTTGGCACGCTCTTTTAATTGTCGAGCGGCATTTGAAATTTAAATGAATTTAAAGCTGGCCAAGTGCAGGCCCAGGCTCAAGCCCGGCTGGATGTCGCAATCAAAACAATGCCTTCACGTGCCACATGTCGTATGCGCAACGCATTTAATTTTTATTTACCACTGCCAGGCAAAAAAGACAGCCGAACACAGGACGAAATTAATAAAAATAAAAATCGAGGGAAAAAAGCGGAACAAATGCAAATTTCGTGTGCCCAAAAACTGGTAAAAATATGCGGAAAAACTGCCGCATACGGCCGAACAGCTGCAGGTGAATTTCGGCGAATTGTTAAAAAATGCAAAGCCAGATGCGAGAGAATGATGATGGGTTGTGCACAGTCCGCACTTGATACCCTTTATGTATTTCGGAATAGCGTGAAAATGCGTACGGAATTTACGAATATTTTTAAGCGTATTTTTCAGCTGGAAACAAGCTAAAAGCTTATGCAAAGGTCGCGTTAAAGACGATTTCTTTCCTGTGTAAATAATATTTATGAACATTTCTGTTTGGCCACGCAAAGCGTATGAGGAAGTCGCACTAAAGTCACTTTTCTCATATAACACTTTTATTGGTGCACACTTTTGTTGTACTCCTTGTCATGCCTCCCCACAGAACGTGGGCCAAAGCTTCCGTCACAGGCGGCAGGACATGCAAGGGCGTTGTGCACGAGTCTTGTAATCTCGCCACCAGCCCAGCTGCCCGAACACAGAGGCAATTAATTTCCGCTAGACAAAGGCGCAATTACTTATATACTTGAGATACAACAACAGCACGAACAGCAAGAAGAACAACGCAGTGGCCAGTCAGTAGGTCAATGCATGGCCCCAACAATGGGCGTCTCCCTACATATCGTACGATATATAGATATGTATATGATAAATAGCTTAAGACAACAAAAGCCGCTGCTTAAAGCAGTTCGAGTTTCGGCTCGAATGTGCTTTTAATTTACGACCAACAACAGCAGCAGCAGCAGAAGCAGAGCTAACACCTCAGAAATGATTGTAGGACAAAAACAGGTGGGAGAAATAGAAGAATCTATGAGATACCCATTAATAAGTGCGCTTTACGCGGTAGCTTAGCTATCTGCTCTCAGAATCTCAGATCGCATTTCGCAAAGAATTTAGGAATATAATCAGCTTAGCGAATGGTCAGCTGTACTTAGTAACGAAAATAAAAATTTCGAAATTTTATTTCCTTCCTTACAATCGATTCACTGGCACATGCTGTAGTGGCATATGCCTAGCCAACTCTGAGCTACAGGGCATAAAGAGAACAAACAATTTATTGCTTGTCCAGAAATTCCCGTGCTGACACACATCAGGAATCTGGCCATTAAAGTCGAGGGCAAACGGGAAACAGCTTCAAGTGAAAGTTGTACGACAAGAGCGAAGAAAAGCAAAAGTTTTCGCCTGTTTTTTTTGTCGCCCTCCTGGGCACGTTTTGATTTCTTTCGTTACAAGTTTTAGGCCAGATGAGCAGGGGATCCAGAGAGGAATTGCACACAAAAGAACAGCGAAACTTTTTCGCTTTGGCTACTTTTATTGCCTGTGGCCAGCATGGCGTATACTTAACATGCGTTCCATATTGACAGATGCGCCTATCAGCTAATGTATATTGCCCATAGCACTAATAGCAGATCAATTAGAATGCGGCCCTCTATCACACCACAGTCTTTGGCGAACGACGAACTCAATATTTAGTGTCAATTTGCGGATAAACACGCAAAACTTTCACTATAAATTCAATGTGGAGCTAAAGTAATCGCGTGTTAACGGCGGGCTTATTGTGTTCTAGCACAGCACAATTTAGTGTAATATAAATCTTAATTTGTATATATGAAGTTCCAATTTCGCTTAATTATCGCTTTCATTTAATGCATTCGAAATGCGCAAATTTCGCCAAAGCTGTGAAATAATTTGAAAATTTGTCTAAAAATTAATTTCTGTTGACATGTGTCAACGACGCGTGGCACGGACCGAAAACAATAGCAAAATGCTGCAGCAACAACTGTCACAACAACACAATTGACACCAACAGGCAACAACAATTGTGATTGTTGCCGCTGAAAAACGAGCAATTGGCGGGCAGGCAGACAGACATAGAGGCTGACAGTCAGACAGACAGACAGACATTTAAACAAATGGCAAAGGATGCGCAATTATTTAACACACAAGTAGCGACCTATACCCTGTAATGGAAAATTGGGCTAGGCCATCTCACAATGTAGCAGTTGTCGATGTCTATGAGTGAGAAAATTCCATGCTCATCAGGTTCAACATATTGAGATAATTATAATAATATTAATACTAGTATGTCGGATAATAAAAATTATATTAATAATAATAATAATAATAATAATAATAATAATAATAATAATAATAATAGTAATAATAATAATAATAATAATAATAATAATAATAATAATAATAATCATAATAATAATAATAATAATAATAATAATAATAATAATAAAAATAATAATAATAAAAATAATAATAATAATAATAATAATAATAATAATAATAATAATAATAATAATAATAATAATTAAAATAATAATAATAGTAATAATCATAATAATAATAATTATAACAATAATAATGATAAGAATAGTTATGGTAATACTTATTATTATACAAAAAATACTACAAATAATATATTAATCAATTTGTGTAGTTTATATATTTCTAAAAATTACTCTATTAAATGATGTGTTTCCTTGTTTACACAGTATCTTCCAGTCTAAAACTCTCATTTTATGTTTTTTCTGTCAACTTTGGCCAAACTCCGAGTCCCAATTAGATTGTCAACAGGAATATTTTGTTAGCGCGAATTAATTTCTGTGATTTGGGCAAGGCTGAAAAGCAATTTGCAGTCCGGCCGTCCGGCTGTACGGCTGTCCGCCTGTCGGGCTTTTCCGCTAGCAATTCGAATTGACAGGCCGGAAAAACCCAATTAAACTGTTTAGGCTGCCGAATCGAGTTGCCTATATGTATTTGTATATATCCACGAAATTTGAATATGACATTACATTATTTTACAGATATTTGTTTTAATTTCCCACGCGCTCTACTCTTCTCTGGTGGTCGCCATTTTAAAGCGGCGCCCACTGTAGTTTTTGTTGCTATTGCTGACGTTGTTGTTTTTGCTGGTTTTAATAACATTTTATGGACAAACTTTTGACATTTGCGGCCTCACGCTCGCAGTGTGTCGAGGCCCACGCCGCCTCGCCGCACCGCTCTGTCCCCACCATGGCGCTGTCTACGTTAATGAGCAGACGTGAGCAGGCCCAAGGACTTTCGGCGCCGTAATTGAACTTAATAAGTGTTACGAGTCCTTCTCAAGGCTGCTACTTTCTCTCCATATTATTCTTCATTCTCGCAGTCAGGCGTGTCCTTGACGCCGACTTATTCAAAATTATTGCCCGGGGTTAAGTGTTTGACCTAAGCATTTAGTTCTAATGAGCTTGAAGCCGACTAAAAAATTCGCCTGGTTAACTGTAGTTGTCAACCTTCCCCGATGCTTACTGAATAAACGCTTTTTACTTATTTATACTATATAGTATTAGTCCCCAAAAGCTGACATCTCATTGTTGGTGCCAAGCCGCAAAGCGAGAGATAAGCAAATCCGAAGCCTGCGCTGACAACTGCGCCAAAGACCTTGAGCCAGTCCAGTCCAGTTCAGTTCAGTTCAGTCCATTCTGTCCGGCAGCTCTGACAGCTTATCTCTGACAGGGCGTAGAGCAGGGCGCACTGCGGTCAACAGGGCTTACCCCAAATAAACTAGAAAATGCTACAGAGCCAAAAAAAAAAAGGAAACAAAAAACGACTAAAAACAAGGACAAAACAAATACTAATGAATCACATTCGTATCGGGCGTTCTCATCTCATTGCAGCTCCTACGGCTGCGCCTGCTTCGCCGGCTTCAGCGGCAGCGACTGTGGGCATGGTCCGCTCTGCACAGACGCCCACACGAACATCTGCCAAAATGGCGGCACATGCAAGTAAGTACACTCGAATTAGAGCAGCGCTGTAAGTGAAGGAAAGCTACAAATATATATGGAAAAATTATTGGAATATTTAGTGGAAAAATAATAACGTCAGTTCAGACTAACTAGAGAGAGTCTGATTAACTGTCAACATTTGAATATTTTTGGGCCTATTTACTTAGTCAAATATTTATGTCTTATACTAAAGCGGAAACTGAACTCCTCGATCTGATGGCTCAGCTCACTTACAAGCTGCTCTGTCTCCCTGAATTATCTTGTACTCAACTATGAAATCGTCTTTCGATTGCAGACATATCGGCGATGCGGCCATAACCTGCCACTGTCCGGCCGGCTACAAGGGAACCAAATGCGAAATACCCGAAATAAATGAGACGACGCAGGGTAAGTGAACGAAGCAAAGGGAAATTTAATCAGAGCTAAAGGCCAATAATAAATGAAGCATGCGAAGCTGAAAGACAACAGACCTAAGTGGACGGACACCCCAAGAAACAGGAAACGAGAGAAAGCAAGCGAAAGTAGGGGACACACTGAAGTGGAGAAAGCAGAAAATAAAATGCAGCTGGGTAGATTTAATTAAGGAAATAATTAAGCATTGAAAATGCACTCGGGGTAAGACAAATACACACGCACAAAGGAAGCCAGAGGCGGCAGCGGGCGCGGCCGGAGTGTGGTATGCTGCACTGTCAAGTGCAGCACGGGCGATAACCTTTGTGCGCGACGCTGTCGCATCATTTAACCGGCAAGTGGAAAGGTTGTCAAGCCACGCCCAACGCAGACTTTGTTGCAGAGTGAAAGTGCAACTGTTGCAAGCACACAGAAGTCGTAACAATGAAAAAGGTGACAGTTGCCACTTGATTTTCTTATGATTGTTTCTTTGCGTTTGAATTAAAATTTAATTAATTTTAATTTTTAATTAATTAATTAATTCCATGCTTTATTTATTTATTTAAATATTTTTTATTAAATTTAATTTAAATATTAAATTTATGGAACATGTAATCCTTGATGCATAGGCTTTATTAATTTTATATATTACAATTGCCTTGCAAACCTTTCAATATATCAAACATTTTCAAAGCTTTTAATATTTTATTTGATTATTTGATTTTTTTACAATAATAATCTAATATCTTATTTAATTATTTGTTTTTTTTTTTTACAATAATAATCTAATATTTTATTTACTTATTGAATTTTTTTCTATTAATTTTCAAAATTATTTCCTTTATTTTTCAATTATATTAATTAAGTTTTTTTTTTTTTTAATTTAAGCAACTTCTTTATATTTATATAACTGTTACTTAATTTAGAATCTTAAAGAAATTTAAAAACGTTGACATAAATTTACCAGCTTAAGAGCTTAAAGCATTATCTTGCCCGAGATAAGGAAAGAAACAGTTTGAGTCTTTGGAGTGCCTGTCATAAGAACAATAATCCATTCAAGTCTCGCCGGCCGCCCCCTTTCGCAGGGAACAGACAGGAAAACGCTTACCTCTGTCCACAAAATGACAATGTCATCGAATTCGACACTCGTCTGGGTCAGGTGGGAAATGCATGCGAAATGTGGGTCACAATCGAAGTGGAAGCGTTGTCGGGACGTGGACGAGGGTTATCTCGCCCCCAGTTTGTTCGCCACTTTCCGTAAACATTTCTCACATTTTTGCTGCGTTGTAATGGCTTTTATTGCATTTTTCGAGTCCTCGACACGCTGCTGAGGTGGCCCTCTGGCCGCAGCCAGTGCGAAGTGCAGTTTAGCTATAGCTTAACCCTCACTTATACCCTTACTCTGCTGCTTGCAGTGTTATTAAATTATTTCCCCAGTCGCATGCTTAGCATTTGAATACTTCGGATAACTAGCAAATAAATGGAAAATACATTTTATTGAATTTGAAAATTTTCCTTTTTTTTGCATCTTCGTTTCTCCTCAGGTTGCATTGGAAATTCCAATGCCAGCAATTGCCATCGAGCTTGCGAGTTTGACAACAACAGCTTTGGCTCCAGCCCCGGCTCAGCTTCCGGTTCAGGTTTTAGCAGCAGTTCCGGCTATTTCAGCGCAAAGGGCAATCGCAATGCAGCACGTAGCGGCAAGACGCGCTACGAGGTGACCATGCGGCTGGGCGCCAATCTAACGGGATACTATCGCAACTCGGAGCGTGAGCAGCTGGCTGGTGTCATGGAGCGGCAGGTGAGTGGATTGTGCCACCATTGAGACTTACTTGTTATACACCGAAAGCACTTGAAGCACTGCATTAGCAGCTGGCGAGCTGGCTGCAATTCTGAACTCTCTCCCCTGCAAAGACTACGTGACTTACATGCGATGAAGTGCGTGCAGTTCACCGCCAGTTTATAGACCATAAGGGCCAGCAGCACGCTCTGATTTGTGCTCATGAAAGCCTTAAATGTTTCTTATGTGGCCATGAAAGTGCCCCGCCTGAATTCAAATGACATATGATATTTCTGAGTATGTCCAGGATAAGTTCGCTCTTATTCAACAGTCTAACAGTATCAATTTTTTTTTTATTTTTGCGGGAGAAAATGACTTTAAAGAAAGTAGTTTAAATATGTTTTTATAAACAATGGAATATTTTTTATGGTATTTTATATATAAATAGTATGTCATTATATATCGACAGGAAATCCTTAATAAATGCTTTTAATAACCAAACAACATTTCTAGAGCAAACTATTGCAACAGTAGATTTATTTTGTTTTTGCTCTCTTATATTTAAACCATTTAAAGTACAAAGTCACTAGTTGCTCGCCATGATATACAAACAGCAACCACAGCAACAACCACAACACTTTCAAGTGGTACGGCATTCACTTTAATTAGCACTCACTTGCAAACTAAATGCCAGACACTTTTTTATTCCTTTTTTTTCACACTGAATTAGAGTCCACAGGCCTGGCAATTTTATCGTCATTATTGCCCGACAACCGCAGCGGGCAGACAACTTCAGGCGTCAGGCAGCTTTATGGCAGCCTCCCCACGGTTCGTCTGTGGCGTTGCTCTGCTGCTGATGACAGGCTACAAACACCAACACAAAAATCATCATCAGTCACCGTCGAGTGGCCCTCAAACTGCGTCTCCCCAAATTGGCCCTGGTCTCCCTCTCAGCCAAAAAATTATTAACTGTAACAGTTCAGTTGACATTTTGAGTGGGCGTCAACGACGACGACGACGCTTTCCCCTCGAGCGGTCAAGATTAACTTCAATTATGTGGTACAAAAAAAAAATAGATAAACAGCACAAGGCGAAGAAAATGTCCATAAAAGCAGGGGAAGTTCTGTGTCAAAGCATTGCTTTGTCAGTACTGCAAGATTAACAAATATTAGAATAACTTTGAGTTTTAACATTTACGGTAAGAAAACTACAATGTAGAACTAAAACAGGCGACTCTGCAGTTGCTTTACTCCACTACGCATACGCAGTGTTGCTTTAAATATTTTATTATATATATTACGCATACGCACAGTTGTCTCTGCGCTTTTTATTAATTTCAATGACATTGCACAAACAAAATAAAAATAATATATGTAGATATTGTCATGTGTATATTCGAACTACCCCACATAGTTCTGTGTCAAATTGAGCTGATCCTCCTCGACGGCGCCGGTAGCATTAGCCAAAGGCACCGCAGCTGCCTGTCCAATGGAGTGCAGCATATTCCGCACTGCGCCCGGGGTACGCTCCAGCGATGCTGTCCACGGATTTTGCGAGGGCAATGCATTGTTGGGCGTCGGGCTGCTGCCTGCGCTGCTCTCCATAATGGTAGGCATGTTGTGGGCCAGCGATGACTGCATATCGCTGCGCTCCTGGAGCTGCGTGAAGTTACTGCCCGCATAGTCTCGCCCGTCGCCGCGATTGAAGCTGTGCACCGAACGCGAGAGTGGACGCCAGCGATTGAGCTTCTTCGATGGCTTGCGTTGCACGGGAGGCGTGCGACTGCCTGCCTCCAAGCTGGAGGAGGAGTTGTTGACGCCGCCGCTGCCCGCGCCCGCCGCGTGCTGCTCCAGCAGGCTGCTTACGAGCTTGTCCAGCGCCTTGAGGTCCACATTCAGCTGCGCGTTGGGTATGGAGTTCATTCGACTGCCTGCCAGGCTGCTCGAGTTTGTGTGCATGGGATCGTCGAAGTGCCGCTTGTTGAGTCCGGCTATTTTGGCCAGGCGCTCAGTGAGCTGGAAGCAAAAATGGTTTTGTTTAAAAAATTAAAATGAAATTAAATTGTAATTTTAATATATTTAGTTGATTAATTTATAATTATTATTGTTATTATTACTTTGTTTTAAATATTTTTTTATTATTATGAACTTTTTCTTAAATTTGCATTAAAATTTGATTTTATATTTTAATATTTCTGCATTTATTATTATACCTTAAATATTTTTTTTTTGATTTTTTTATAGTTGTTTGATTAAAAAGTATTGCCTACTTTTAAGCGCAATAAATATTTGTTATCTATGAGCAATCAAAACATAATTTACTGTAAAATATTACCACAAGAAGTTTTTCTTGTTAGTCCTATGCAATATTCTAAAGGGAACCAATTTTGTTTTAACCAAGTCAGTCAAGCGGTCAAGTGAGGCATGCCACAATCACAATTAATCCGTAAACTAACGAAAAGCGGCTCAGCCCTTGTGAGATTTTTGCAAAACTTACGATGAGGCAGAGTAACGTCATGCTCATTCAGAGCCCAGTTGGCAGTACTCACTGCTCTGAGGGAGGCAGGCATAGTGAATGTCGAGGGCATGCCTGAGCGGCAGCAAGGATTAACAATGCCCACTGCTGACGTCATCGGACGAAAAGCAATATATTTTTGGGGGCCCGGGGTGAGTACTGTGCACGGCTTTGCTCTGGCCAGGGTTGCCTGCGCTCTCGCGTGCGACTTTAATTGATGTTTCATTTCCGTTGCAAAGTGCTTCCGTTTTCCTGAGCTCCACATCCGATGTTTGTTTTGTGCGGCTGCTGTGCCCGGTTGGCAGCGCGGCGGCAACCCGAGAGACCTGGGAACCTCGAAACCTGGCAACCCATCCGCCAGTAATTGAGTATCAATGCGGTTTTAAGTGAAAAATGCTGCAACAATTTTGCCATTTACTCTTCTATGATACTCCCCTTTCCATCCTGCCCACTCAATGGCTAGCCAGGCATTTCCGTTTGTAATCTTTTACCTTGATTTCGTATTTCTTTCTGTTTTTCCTTTCCCACTCTACTATCTCTCTGTCTCTGTCTTTTTCAATTGCCGCGTGCTTCGTCAAACGGGGTTAATTGAGTTTTAGTGGCCGCGACTCACTTTAAATAGATTACAAGCCGTTAAGGCTGATCCCTCCCCTGGTACTATGCTTCAGCCTATGCCGTCAAGCACTTGGCAAGTTTGTTTCACACTCCGCTTCGAATCACGCCCTAAATATTTGCCCTCTTCTGTCTGTCACTCATTCCACGTCCGTCTTTGTGTTTTCAACTCTCTGGCCCTGCCAGTCTTTTGCTCCATCTTCTGCTTGTTTTTGGAAAATGAAAACGAATTAATGCAAAAGTTGATTTGTGGCCATTGACGCTTCGCTGCGTTTCCACTGAGCTTTCCCGCCAGAAGTTTTAATTGGAGGCTGTGCAGGAAATTAACAAAGTTCTTTTTTCCTGCACTGAGCTTCCCAGATAGATGTCAAGGCGCGCGTGTATCCGATAACTATGTAGGATACGCGAGTATTATTAGTTTGCCCAAATTATATTCAGAGATTTCGTAGACTAAAAGATCTTAAATTAACTGAAATTATAATCAAGTTCATAAATGTCAAAGAAATTTATTAATGTATTATTTGAGCTTGCTTTTAGTATACCAAGGATTTTCTGACTTCCACTATTAGATCATGTGCATAAATATTAAAAGGAAATTATCAAAGTTTTAAACACTACATTCCCGCTTTCCTGTTACTCTCAGCATATGTTCCATATCAATTGTCGCTCGATTCTCAAATCTCAAAGTCAATTTCCTTGCTGAAAACAGGTGCATATTTTTTCACTCAAGTTTTCAGCATCTTTCGCTTAAGCACTCTCCTGAGTTTGCTACTCTGCCTTTGTTTCTGCAGTGTCCTTTTTTGTTGTTGCCACTGAGCAATGGCTTCATCTGTGCTCTACCATAAATCTTGCCCGATTCTCAGCTATAAACCTGCAGTGTACGAGTTTTTGCCTTCGCGACAAGAACGCAGCGGAGGTCGAGTCTTGTTCCTTACCATACTACGCATTGATTTATGACTATCCGACTTGCTTTATTATCCCCTGAGTGTGTGTGTGTGTGTGTGTGTTTGTGTGTGTGCGCGCGTGTCGCGACTGGCAGCTTTTGCCTGTCCTGCGAGTGTAGTTGTTGCCAGAGACTCCTGGCGCGCTTATCAACAAATGATTGAGGTCAGTTCTTAATGAGCGCAGAACTCGTCTGCTCACTCCTACACTAGCTTCTCTCTCTCTCTCTCTCTCTCTTTATTACTTTTTCACTTGGTGCTGCCTTCTCTCTTTTGTAATTGCGGGTAATTTCGCTTAAGCGTTGCCCTCCCAACGGAGTCGTCGCGGGAGTCCTGACAAATGCGATTAGCGAACACTTATTGTTATTCTAATTGTTTTTGTTGTCTGCGTTTTAGCTGCCTTCAGAACCCCTCTGACTCCTGCTGTCCTGACTTGTTTAGAAATAATTATAGTTCTTTAAGTTAAACGTGTGAAGTGCTCGCTTAGAAAAAAATTAATTTTTGAAATTCCATTGATTGGGTAAACTAATATCTAACTGATTGCCAAATCTGTCAAAATATTTGCCTATCTGCAAACAGCTGGCGATATTTCTTGAATACGTTTTTTAAATTGGAATACTTTCCAAGCACGCTTTATTAATTGTTTATAGATCTATCCATGCCAGCTGAATAAGCAGTCGAATTATTAAGCAAACAAACTATTTTATTGATATAATAAAGAAGCGATTTCTAAGCTGAGCAAATTATTGTCCAAAATATTTAAATAATTGAAAGACACGGCAAATATATAGATGTCTTTAGTAGTATATAAATCATTATCATTGATCGAAAGTTATCAGTCAAGTTTAGAGCTCGAACCGATTAGTATGCGAATGAAAAAGATTTTCCTGGGCTTTATCCTGCTCACCGTTCTTCTGGCATATTCCCCGCCGGGAAGTGCAGAGAAATGCGATGATGCTGGTCTGCCCGCTGGTTGTACCGACTGCACGGATCCAGCTAATGTCGACAATGATGACTGCACGGAACCTCCAGCAGCGGAAGAAGAGGTTACTACTGCACCAGCCGCCGAGGAAGAGGCTGCCGAAGAGGAAGTAACCGACGCGGCTGTAGATGCCGAAGAGACCGCAGCTGTGACTGAGGCTGACAAGACCGCAAGTTCGACTTCGCAATGCACGTGCAAGAAAGGCAAGAAGAAGACGAAGCGAAAGACTATACGAAGGAGAAGAGGCCGTACCTATGTACGGCGAAGTGGGCGTGGCAATGTAAATGGAAATGGAATTGGCAGCCTGAGGAGAAATCAAAGAAGTCGTAGCAATGCACGAAACGCTACGCCCAACATCAGAATATTGCGCAATCGGAATGTTAATAGGCAATCGAGCTAGAACGAGTGATCCTACGTCTCTTATAATGTACTTCAATAATAACTACAAATAAAAAATAATTTATTTGAAGATCGTCAGAGGTTTTCTCTGCTATTGCTATAAGGCTTCGGTGTATGTTCCTGTTAGTTTAATTAATTTAATTTAATTTAAGTTAATTTCCTTTTTTGACAATTGGAGCTCTGTTCAAATCTAATCAGTTGATAAAATTGCTAGATAGACAATTTAATAGACGACCAAAGCTTACAGGGCATGTATTTAAAATAATTCCAATACCCAAACTATCATGAAGATTCCTATGAAATATTGCCAAGCAACCAACCTTATAGCTTCAATCTATTCAAAACCGCTAGAGTTTTTTATACTTGAGCACACTCACCTCGCCAGCTGCATTGCTCGAGTAGCTCATACGTTTGACCTTCCTGAACGTCACATCGCTCTCGGCCTGCGCCAAGGCGCGTTCCAATGCTGTGTCCATTTTTGCATTGCGACCCTCGTCCAAGCCCTGGAAGTTTGTGCCGCTTTTGAAGAGTAGAAAAAAAAATCAGAAAAAGATTGTAAACTATTCATTTTAAAGCCACAATCCACTTCGAATAATCGATCCCATTTTAAACAGTTAGTACTCAGTCAGATTATGTTAATATGCTTTCGATGTTAATCAGCTGCAAAGCGGAAAAGCCCTGCTAACATAGTATGTTATGCCGTAATATAATTAACATACACATGTTATGTTAAGCTGCAGGCGCGCTGTTAACTCGTTGATTAAACAGCGGAAACAGTTTAACTGCTGGCCTATTTAAGCTATGCTGAACTTTTATCCGCTAATACAATACGTAAGTAAAATAAATAATAAATAAATAAATTAAATGATAATAAAGGTTTTGAATAAACCCGGTTTTAATAATTGAAGCACACAAACGACAGCTGCGTTAATAAAAGCGTTTGAAAATTTGCATTCAAATTTATTCAATTAACCTAGAGTTGTTTAATTTTTTAAGGCAGAGCAGAGTGAATTTTTTCTTTTTCTGTTGAAATAAGAGTTTTTGTTAGTTTCTTTGATTTTTGTTTAAATTTTCCATTTTCCCGTAAATGGTTTTGTTGTACCTATTCTATGTTTACCTACAGAGGATACCCTACAGATGGTATACAAGTTTTGATCAGATGTTTGCAACGCATAGAGGAAATAAAATAAATTATATTTTCAGTAGTTCATAGTGTAGTGTAAATTTTGATTAAAAAGATACGTCAAATTATTTTTGGATCAAGCTATAAATGTTTTCAAAATATACCATACTATATTTATTTATATATCTACGGTTTGAAGAGTATCTAACTGTCGTCTGTACTCAGCAGTACTCTGTTTACTTGCTTTGCTTAAACAGTTGTAGTTCAAATAATGGGCGTGGTCAGTGGGCGTTAAATTAAAAGCGCCAGCAGCTGTGCTGTTAATTTACTGCATGCATTTCGCGTGTGTTATTCGTATTGTTTTTTATTCCGGTTATAGTAATTGGCCCCAGCAGAAAAACTACACTTCAAAAATTAGCCCGGTTGCAATTCGGGTTTTTTATACAACTGTAATACAAATGTTTAACACTGGGCGATCAGTACAATGGCCGGAACAAAAAACTGTATAAGTACTTTCAAACTTCACATTTTAAAGCGCACTTTTTCAGACTGAAGTTGAAATCAATTGAGGCGATTCCAATTCAATGCTCCTCATTGAGAAATCAATGCTAATATTGCGCTCGGCACAAAAAGCTGCTGTTGTTTGTTCCCTGAAATCTCCTTTGATTTGGCATATCGTAAAAGTGTGCCAAGAACGTCATAAATTCCAGGCAATGATTTCAATTATGCGATAAATATTTTGTATGTTGCCCACTCTGCGGACCACCATCAAAATTATTTATATCCTCAAACGCAATGAGATTCCGTATCAAAGCACGTTGGGTGGGGCAAAGAAAGATGGCAAGATGGAAAACCATATAAGTATAAATACTTTTGTTATTTACCTCTCGAAATTGTTTTTGAAACGCGCGGGGTTCCCGTTCCGCTGAGTCAGACGCACGAAGGAAGTAAATTGCGTTTGCCTCAGGGAATGTCGTGAACACGCAAACCAGCACAACCACAAGCATACACACTCACACATACACTCCCAATCGGACTGAGAGTCACACATGCGCTCAATTACCGCAGCAGCAGCAACAACAACAGCAACAATAAAATCGTAAATATAAATGAATATGAGAATTGAAATCTGCTGCAGAAGCTGCTCTTACCTCATGAACTTGTCGCGCTGCGTGCCTGCGCGATGGCGCATCGTCGAGCGGTTGGTCTTGCGTACGGTGCGCAGATCTGTTTCCCAGAAACTGAAAAGGTAGCAAGAGATAAATGTAAATAAGTTCAAAAAAAGCAAGAGATAATTGTATACTATATAAGTTAAACAAGCAGAGAAAACTACAATCAAGTGCACTCAACAAGATACCTTTACCTTTGGTCGATTAAAAATAATTCCTAATTTTAAATACGACAAATAAACAACAACGCGTTACATCGCTTATTTCACAATCGTATACAAATTCTGTTTTATTACAGTCATGATTGAAAAACGAAAAAAAAATGTTGCGTTACTACTCTCACGATTGAAAGAAGAAGATTGAAAGAGAAAAAACACGACTAAGGCCGAAAGAGCAGCTCCAGCTGTTGCTCTCATGATTGAAAAACAGAGATCAATTTGTTTCACTGCTCTCACGATTGAATGAAGAAAAATACTAGCATCCCGGTGTGCTATTTTCATGATTAGTAGAAGTGCTAGTAAGGCTACTGTGCTTGGTTGAAAGAGAAATAGCATCTGAGTTGCCATACCCCCTATTGAAAGAAAAAAGCAAGTAAATAAAGCAACAGTCGAGTGAGCGAGACTTTAAGAGATCATTGAGTCAATTCAAAGTTATAATGAAAAACAAAAATTAAAATGAATAAAAGTGTGCACAGGATTCGAACCGTGAAATGAGTGATTTGCGACTCTAAATGTATGGCATGCTCAAACTCTCCTACCAAGTTTGGTGTCTCTACGTCGTGTTATAGCTGAAATCAGTGTGTGCTATTCATGCTGATCATGAATATATATATAATTAGTATATACGCCTACTTCCGCCTGTTACATAAATTTTCACAAAGTTAATATACCATTTTTAACCATTTTTAAAGGGTAAATGGTATAAAAATACACTTTAAAATTACTTTGTCTCAGACTTTTGTTGTTCTTTCCTTTTTTATCAAACTTTTTATTAGTCTTTTGATAATAATTATTTTTTTTTTTTTGATAATTATGTTATTGATACCTTTGCTCATTTATTCTTTTCCTCCTGCCTCTTTTTAACTGCAAATTGAGTTTTCTATTTCTTTCTACAATGTTTCTTCTTTTTATCCTTACTGTTTTTATTAAACTTTACCTCAAGCTTCCAGCAAGTATATATTACTCTTTTTCTCTAATTATTCTCACCGAGCACAGTCTGTATTTATAGAACTCATTCCTCTTCCTTTCACCCACTTTACAAAGTAGTATACTCCGTTACAAGGCACGACCAGGCGAATCGATTCGCCAAAGCAAAGCAAACAAATTGACGACAAATAAATATGAATTCATGCACTTTATGCGTATTGCAAAATCCAACGAATCGCTATAGAAAACCATAAAAAGACAAAACCAAAACGGAAACCAAAGCAAAACAAACTATCGCTCAAAGCTCAATATGGTCCTGGACCAAGCTGGCGAGCATCCATGACATTTATTCGGGGAGCGCACTTGGCTACGCGATTCGCGACTGCAGCGGGGCAAACACAAATATTGCATAAACAACTGTTAAATACGATGATAAAAAGTGAAAAAAATATGACAGAACTGAGGAGAGATATGCGCGCGACTACAACATACTCAATATGCAGTGAAATAAAAAAAAACATTTATTTACTACCCAATTTAGCGCTTAGTCAAGATCTTTGCTTGATTAGAGCGTTATAGAGCACTCGTATAACATTTTTATACTGCTTCACCTTGAGTTACAGGGTATGGCTGAGTGAGCGTACGTTCGAAAAACTATATCGTGCGATTCTGCGTGCAGTTTCATTCGCGCAAATGTTTACAAAGCTCGGGCAAAATATTGTTTTGTGCCCGCTTCAAGCAATTTAATATGCCACTCGGCGAGATTGAAGGCCGAGCAGCCGAGACAACGTAGACATCTGCCAGCCGGCAAGTGGCAGCCATTAACAGAGGGGAAAAGGGGGCAATGTGGGAAAACGAGAGACAGCCAGACAAACAGTTAGCCTGGCAGACAGTCAGACAGACACTCAGCTGGCTATTTATTTCCTTGAGTCCGGCAATAGGACTCATTTATTTTCATTTAGCCTGCCTGGACCACTCGGCGTATGAGTAATTTCCTGTGCAATGCAAGAAATAAGCCCGATAATTACGCGATTTGTCAACTTTTGCTTGTGTTCGTCGTCTTAAGGTTTATTAAACGTAATTTATGAAATGACCAAAGAAACACCACGCGCTCGCTGGCCGTAAATTATGAAATGAACGTGAGAAAGTCATTTCTCAGCAGAGCAAGTAAATACAGCTTCACTTAACTGCAGCGCGAAGGCAGAAGGAGAAATAAAGTCAAGTTAAATCCTGCAGCTGTTGAAATCCTCACAGCTCGTTGAGTAGCAAGCGAGTAAGCTACTCAGACTCTACTGCACTTTCATGTCCCTTGCCTCCTGCAGATTAACAACATCAACAACTCTTCGATTCGACTGCAACTGATGAGCTTTAGGAAGACTTCTCTCTCAAGGTACTTTCCCTCACTGAGTTTATTCATTCTGCGGACAATCCTTGCTCCGACTTACCGCTTCAGATCCGGACTGGCCGTGTATGGTGCGGAGACCTCCTTGATTTTCAGCACAATAATTGCGGTTATAAATATGCAAATGACATTGATGATGGTCAGGCAAGCGGAGACAATGCCATTGATCAGGAACTCTGTGGGCAAATAGTCCGTGTAGAGGAAAGGGTATGCGCTGGTCGTGTTCATCGCCTCGTTCTTCAAGTGCGGTATGCGCTTCTCCGGATAGATGAGCCATATGCAGGCCTGTGACCAAAAGAGGCCCTGCAAAAGAGAATCCGACACAGCGGGGGATAAGTAAGGGACAACAGATTTCACTAGGCGTGGGCATCTCTTGAGGTCATAAGGTCGTCGCGTACACAGCGCCAAATTGAAATTGAAACCGGCACCGGCTTCGCTCTTAGCATACCAAGTGGTGATCCCGGCCTTGAATTGTTATAAATTTCAGCTTACACACAGACGTCACAGTCACACACATGCACACCCACACATACACACACACACACATGCGAGCACATAGATAAAACTTCATTGTCGCATTGTCTGCTCGTTCTCCCTTTTTTTCGTTCGGTTTTTGCTGCTCTGCTTTGCTCTTATAAATTATAATGACTCAGCGCAGGGCCACACACACTCACACACACACGTGCTCACTGCGGAAGTGCGTGCCTTAGAAGGCACATGTCTGCCTGTGTGTGTGTGTATGTTTCGGTTCCTTGTATTAGTGTGTTTTTCTTGCGCTTCCTCCATTTCTATTTTTGTGCTCCTATTTATGGCCATTTCGGCAAACTTATTGCTCGTTCTTATTCGAAAGTAAAGACGACAAATTATTTCGGTTGGGTAAGGCCAGAGAAAAGTCCATTAAATGTTAATATGAGAGAAAATAAAACTGAAATTATTTATTTGGGTTAGTGCGAGGAATCAACGAGGAATAAACAAGATTTTTAAATTATTATAATGTGCGAATTATGCTGATTAGTACAAACTCCTGCTATAAATTTAAATAAGCAAGCTTAAATTGCAGCATAGTAGTCTAAAATCACAACACAGAAGAAGGAAAAAGTATTATTTATTATTTAATTTAATATACATAATAATTTAAACTAATCAAAGATTGTGTAAACATAATATAACAGCGATAATAATAATTTGATATAAAGCCTAGAAAATCTTATACTTTCTTTCTGTATATACCTACAAATGCCAAATGCAACTCTGTACAGACAACACACGCAGCGTATGAGTAATATGAATACGAAATAAATGTTATTACTCATACGCTCCGTCGGCCGTCGCACTAATGTGCATGCAATTAATTGTGCCACACCGCGTTCTCAGGGCGTTGCAGTTAGCAGATTTTAGGTTAAGAACGTGCAACTGCTGTCCGCCAGAGCTGACAGCGTCGGAGTTGCAGTGCGTGCGGCTGATTTATGTGCCTCATATAAGCCAAAAAACTATGCAGCTGCCGGTGGTGCGCTGAACTGGCTTACAGCCTGGTTAGCAGAAATACACACACTGCCACGCACACACAGGCGCGCACAAACATACACACTCACACACGCACACACATGCTGGGCATGATTAAGCGATCTCAGCGCCATTGTTTCAGCGCTTGCAGTAAGCGCGAGAGCCTGAACGCGCGTCAAAAGAAGGGCCTGGCTCGTTGCTCACTTCCCTCCCTACTTGCATCATTTTGTCACGCTTGCCGCCTTGCTGCCTTGTGGCATTGTCTTTCTGTCACAATTGATAAATGTCATCCCAGCCTTGTGTCGCCTGGAGTTTGTTTGCCTGTTTGCTTGCCCCCGCTGCCCGTCAAGTTTTTGCATGCAATCGCCCTTGGGCCCTGCCCCAGCAATTGCTTAATAATTCTACGCAACATCCGCTGCCCAAGCGAAGAGGGAAAGGGAGTTGCCCGCCATTCGCACTTGAAAATTGGGTCGAAATTTATGCACTCGTTGCGGTTAGCTTCCGCAACACCAGGCAAACAGCTGAGGCTCAGCCTCAGCCTGAGCCTGATTCAAAGCCTGAGCTAAGCCAAATTCAAGTTGGAACTAGGCAATCGGCCACACAGATTTATGGTCAGAAAGTTTTTGCACTTCAGATTAATCAGCAAATTGTATTTTCGGCTAATTTATGTGTTGGCCAACAGGCTGAGCAAACTTTCACTCTACTTCCCTGCAGAGCTTTTCGTTAAATTTTGTTGCGTGCATTTAAAATGATGGAAAAAAACTCTTAGTATATTTTTATCGGATTAATAAAAGTACAAAGAAACATGTTGAATTTTCATAATACGTGGGTCGTTCAATATGTCTTTAGAAAAAATAAATAATAATAATAAATATAAAAACACTGTTTTTTTGCAGAAATTTTTTTTATTTTTCAACATAGTCCCCGTTTTTCCAACATTTTTATCCAGTCCAAAAAATAGGATTTAGGATTTCTTCACTCGGATTTTCTAAGGACTTATTGAACGACCCTCCTATATCTACTAAAACATATATCATAAAATAAACTATTCCCATAGAAACAACTTTGTTTTCAGCTCTCCTTCTACAGAGCGCTTAAACTCGAGAACTCTTCCAAGACTTTCCTTTGTTACTCTTTCTTCTTTATTTTTCTTTCTTTATTTTTTTTTTATCTACTTTTTTCTTGACGCTCTCTTTGTTATTCTGCTTATCCTTCTGCTGCTCCTCCCATCCACATGCAACACACTCGGCGACATTTCCATAAAACTCACTTGTGGCATTAAAAATCACGCGAGATCTGCGCAAACAATTGAATAAACGCGCTGCCTGCAAAGCAGCCTTCAACTGGTTTCCGACTGCGAAGCCAAATTCAAGGTTGCACTTCAATTAATAAAAAGCCGCTCAAATATGAGTAGCTACAAAGGCCGAGGCCAGAGTTGGAGCGGCGAAGGGGTCGAAAAATATAGGTTGCCCTTGGCAATTCTGATGTGAGAAGCAGGATTTGTGCTCAAAGGACAATTTTTACGGTTTGAAGCAGGCTTACAAGGAGTGGGAAGCCGGTGGGCATAGCGGAGGGGAGCGGCACGGGTAGGCAGGGCATTTGCATACTCACGCAGTTGACGACGGGCGGCAGCAGGGATGCCGATATGGCAACGCCAATCAGTGGACCGGCTGAGCCCTGGAGCAACGCGACAGCCACGCCCGTGCCCGAGGTGAGGGCCCAGAGCACGCCCATCCACAGGGCGCGCACGTTGCCTCTGCGAACGAGAATGGGGTTTATTGAAAGTGGAAAAAGCGAAATTAATTAAAAAGAAAATTCAAAACAGAATATACAAAACAGCGGGCGGAAATGATAAATGGCCGCGTGATTTCGCACTGCAAATTGAGTTAAATTTAGACGAAAGTCGCTAACGCTGTGCCCTGCACGCTTATCGACCCTGTCAGCTGGACACGGACGCCAGATGGCGCCAGCGTTTCTTTTTTCTTGCATTTTCGGCGAAAGCAATTCACAACTTTGTCAAGTGTCAGCGGCTTTTGTTATCACTTCCGGCAAACCGACCTTGTCGCCGGTTGTGAAAAATGTTTGCAAACTTTTCATTGTACTTTTTTGTATGTTCTTTCCGCCTTGCTTTTACTCCTGCTCTTCCCTCTGTTGCTCTCTTTTGATTCTGATTCATGCACCTCATTTGTGCCCACACTTTGCCTACATGGTAATTCCTGCTACCATTTGCCTCTGCTCTCTCTCTCTCTCTCTCTCTCTCTCCCACAAACTCTTTCTGACTCATTCTTTTGCGTTTTCACTGCTCTGTTACCTGCGCTTAACTTTCCCTGATTAATGACGCTTGACTCTTCGCTGGAGTCTCCTACATTTCCGCCAAAACTCGCACGCGCCGCGGCGAAAAAAATTATACATTTCACTTTTTATCAGGCAACAACTTTATTATGCACCGCAATTTACGCTCAATTATTGAGCAACTCGCGAGTTAGTCCCATAAATTAGCGCGTGTGTAATTTTATGGCCTCCATTTCAACTTTTGTCAAAGGCCCCGGCATTTCCGTGCACAAAATGGCAGAGTAATAGCGCGACACGGCAGCCAGCGTAAACTTTGAGGCGCAAAAACATATTTCTCTGCTCGAAATGCAACCTTTGACCTTTCGCATTAAGCGATGGTACAAAGAGAAGTCATTCATATAAAGGCGATTCATTTCATAAAATTGGAAATATTCTTTTCATCTTTTGTGAGTAAAAATTGCTGTGCCCGAACTCAAATAAGACTGTCAGCCGCTTTTCTTGCAATTATTTATAATTTCTACTGCAAATTTTCAAATTTCTGGTTTCATCGCTAACTTGCTTGGCATGCAAAAATCCTGGATTATGCGTTCTCTCTTTTTTTACAGAACATAATATAGCTGCAAATTCTTCAGAAAAATATTCTTATCGGTGGCTCCGCCGTAATGGGACTCTCCTCTGTCTCCTGTAACTCGTAGAAAGGGAACATTTCATGTACATAAATTGAATAGATTTTCAGACTTTCAATACAGTTTAATTTTTTTTCAAATAATCTAAAGTTTAATTTAGAAGTAGGTCAATCAATATTCTGCCTTGTTTGAACAGCATTTCTAATCAACGCAATAAAATAATGTTGCTTTCAGTTTGTTAAGCGGATCAAAACCCACTCGAAGCTGCCATTAAGTGAAAGAGAGTGAAGAGAGTTCAGGAATGTCGCCCTGCTCTCGCTGGAAGGAACTCAGACTAGGGATGGGCATGGGAACTACCATAGACTCTGTCGCTGCGTAAAGCCATTAAGTATGTTAATTACGCATCGGCTCAGGGAGTTGCCAAAGTTTGCTGCAACTTTAAGTCTGGCGGGGAATGCCGGGGAATCTATGAGTGAAAATGTAATAAATTACTTGCAAATAATTCAACTAATCTGATTCGTTGCGAGCCCGAAATGCGAGGCGTGCGCTCATTAGGCTGACACCCAAACTCACAGTTCGCCCCCACCTCCCAGTGGGATAGACTCTTTCTGGCTTGCTATATGAGCAGACATTTATTACGGCATCGTTTTTTGCCAGCTTGCGAGGACAGACAAAGCGCAAATCTTGAAGTTGCCACGCGCCGACTGCGTAAATCTCTTGCGCCAGTGGGGCAAATAGGCTTAGGCCTAAGCAGACGCACTCGCTCCCTCCCTCCCGCTCTATCTATCTGTCTATATCTCCAGCTCTCGCTTGTGGCGCCCACTCAGCGGCGGCAACAATAAATTAAGCTCAGGCGCAGCTCCCCGGAAGTTGTGCGTAATGAATGTGTGTCGGCAATTGTGTTAATTGCGCAAAATAAATTGTTAAAATAATAATACAAAGGACAGACCAAAGAGAGAGTTGTAGAGAGAGCGAGACAGGGAGCGAGCACATGCAATAGAGATAGCCAAATGCCAAATCTGGCAGCCGCTCCAACATATTCACACACACACAGACAATGCTCAATGACCGCATACAAATCATCATAATAATAATGAAAGCAGACCACTTCCCCTCGCCACCCGCCAATCTTCTCCTGCAACAGACTTTGATTGCGTGAGAGCCAGCACTCGTACACACACACATATATATACCCACACAACAGTCACACCCAGCAACAAAATTCGCATATATCTCGATACGCGCGTGTGTTCCTAATGGTCAGTATCCTGTTCAAATTCCCCAGTTCCCCCTTCCCCATATCCCTCTCTGCCCTCTTGCCCCCGCCTACTTCCTGATTTGGCGCGTAATTGTGTCACGTGGCGCGTGAAAATGGCATCGTCATTGGCCGGCCGCATTAGTGGTATTTGTTGGACAGAAAATACCAGAAAAATACCAGAAATTCAATTGAATATCCCCAAATTAATATTGTCTGTTGGCCGAAACATTTGTATAATCCGATCAATTGAATGTGATGTGATGTACCTTGTGCTCGTTGTAGCATTGGAATTATCATACAATTGATCTCAGAATAAGAGCGGCAATTAGAGCGTGACTTAGTGGTAAAATGTTGGTTGTGCAAAGAGTTTAATAAAAATCGGAGATTCTGATTTCTGAAATTCAACTGAAAATTTTTTCTCTAGACTCTAGATTATTCTAAAAAAAATGTACCAAACATTTTTCTCATGCTCTCAAAAGTCTTCAAATTACTCTTCATCAACTCCATGATTTGTTTTCTGTGCAACATGTTACCACCTGAAATACAACTCGATTAATTCAATTTGAATACCAAGCTCAATTCACATGCAATCAGAGAGCATTCAAGTGTTTTCTGCCGATAGACTAGAACAATAGCCTGGCTTTTGACTTCAAAGACAAACGCTTGTCAAATGACACTTGATTTAACTCACGAAAACGAACTGTTCTATCTCACTCTCAGTTATGGCAATTTGCAAGGGAAGAACTGACTCTGGGTAGAAAAAAAAACAACACCAAGAATTTATAAGCTCTGGCTTCCAAGAAGTCAACCCAATTTATTTGACCAAACAATTTGCTGGGCTTTTGTGCGAAAACGTGACGAATTTGCGCAAATCTGTCGCAATTCTTTGGCTGATTAGCATTAATTGAAATTGAAATTCCAATGGAACCCGAAATGGGAATGGAAACAGATGTTGACATTGACTTAACTCACCTGCCGCGCATCTCCTCCGTCGGCCAATCCGCGTTCTGACCCCAAGGCATTTCCGTGGTGCCCAAAATTAGGCCAAAGCAGAAGCCAAACACACAGGAGATCAACATACCCAGTCCCAGGCACATGAAGCCAACGCGCTGGAAGAGATTGGGTCGAAGAAGGTGAAGGCAAACAGAGAACTGTGAGATACACTGCAGAAACTTAGTATGAATAAAAAGAAAAAGATTTGTATGTGAAGTATTAAAAAACTAAAATTTAGAAAATGCAGCAGGAAAATTTTAAGACATTCACTGCAGCCTTAAACAATTTAAAAAATTTAAATTAAATTTAACAAAATACTTTAGAACATATTTGACAAAAATTCAAATGTTTATATTTGATTCAAGTGCACTGTTCGCATTCATGAACAACTCGACAACATTGAATATATCAATATTTTATTATTTAAACAAGTTGAACCACAAATAGCTGAAATTATTCCCAACAATTGTGGTTCCATTTGGAGTGAAAATTTAAATTTTGAATATTTTTAGCAATATTTAATAATGCCACACATTCTTGCTATTCTTCCCAGAATGAAATTAAATATGCATGAAATATATTATAAGCTCAATTTGATAAGACTCGCCTTAGCTGTCGAAGCTGATTAAAAATCTGCATAAAGCAGGGAAGTTCGAGGGTCAAAAAAGGGGAGGGACGGCAAGAGGGTTCAAAAATGAAAGAAGAAACCAGCGGGAGCATGAGAAAGCAATTGCATGCTAGATGCCAACTGACGCCAGTCAGCGACACTTTGAGCGATAATGTAGCATACTTTGCAGCGCGACGAGCGAAAGTACGGGGCGAAGAGAGAGAAATATGATGGCATTCAGCGAATAGAGGAGGGCCCGAATATGGCAAGAGGAGAAAGAGAGTAGTATGAGCAGAAGCCAAAAGCGAGTGGGTGCGTGACATGTTAACCCAAATTTGCAGACACGCAGCGTAAACTGCTTTTGGCAGCTGCAGACAAAAGAAAAATGCTCTAATGTCAGCCAGATGATGTCGTTGTCGACTAAGTCGCTACTCTTGGTCTCTTGCTGGCCGTCCTACACATACACGCCAAGACACCACTGCACTCCCACCTAACCCAAATGCAGCTCCAAACTAGCTGACAACTGTTTAAATTCCGTGGCCGGGGAAAACTTGCCAAGTTCAGGCGGTAAATGCAGTTTAAAGAGTCTGCGCCACAACAATTTGCCAACTGGCATTAAAGTTAAGTGAAAAGATAAGTTTTAAGTTTCCCCTTTGCATTGCCGTCTCTTTTTGTCTTATTTTCCATCCCCCCCCTGCCACTCGTACACATGTAAAAAAGAGAAGGGAATGGAAACAGGGAGGACGGGCTTATCGGGCGTATGAGTAATGTCCGAAAGCATCAGCATTAAATGGCGTGCAAATAGTTTACGACACTCGTGCGTATACGCAATATTTGCATTTCAGCTGCGGAAAAAAGCGCATTTCAATTATATTTAACGACTGTTGACAGATGCTGCCACAAACATTTGCATTCATTGACAGAACATTTGCACTTTTTCTAATTTCATATTTTTTTCCTACTTTTTATCGGTTTTGATGTTTTTAATTTTTTCCAGGGCTTTACTAATTGAAGCTATAATTATATTGAAATGGTCAACAGACTTGTCAAGTGATTTGCGAAATAATAGCCTGATTAACACCTAATATCTAACGGAGGGGGGTAAAGTTAAATTGCTTACAGATTAAAATAAAATTCAAATCAAAATTGCCCTTTTGTAATTATTAATATTATTATTAACGACTTGAAAAAAAGGCTCGATAGATTTTATGTCAGCTATAAGGTTATAATTGTAGATTTATAATTTACATTAAAGAGATTAAAGAACAAAGCATTTTGAAATAAATATTTAATTCTTGAAATTTGTGAAATATGCATATTGACTCACCCTACTATGTGGCATAGATTGTGCCTTGACTAGAGCTACTTCATGAAACGAAAACAAGTACATAAACCGACATGAAATATATTCATTTCAATTAAAATTTAATTGAAGTACGCGCCGCAGATGTCAAACCCAGAGCAACATACATAGATACACAGCAAGCTACATTCATATTTAAAAGTGAGTGTGAGTGTGTGTGTATCTCTGAGAGTGTATATGAAGTCTACGAAATTGTGTCAGCAGACACCGAGTTGTCGCTCAGGGCTGGGCCCCGTCCTTAGGCGAAAGCAAACCAAAACTCATACTCATTAGAAGGTAAAATGTTTGCCTTACATTTATGATTTCTTTTTCGTTTTTTTTTTTCACTTTTCGTCAGGCTCTATTTATCTTCATTTAAGATGTTCCACACGTTCCGCGGGTATGTGTGTATGTGTGTGTGTGTGCATTTATCATAAAGCGCACCTGCAAAATTTATGAGGCTTAACGCGCTGCTTTTCAAGTTCTTCAACAGGCAAAACCGAAAATCTTATCTTAGCCATAGAATTTGACTGTTGTGCTCGCTCCTGTTGACATTTATGGCGGGTCCTGCTGCCGGAAACAGGAAATGGAGAACAGTTGCGGGAACAGGGGCACCGCAATTGCAGCAGTCGAGTTTGGATAATTCCTTGAGTGCTTATTTCTTTCTAATTTAAGTGGCTTACGTCGTGTTTGTCGACGCTTCTCCTCGAGCTTTTCTATTTATAGACACGCGGCCGGAAGTTGGCTGGGCGCTTCAAAGAAATTATTAAGTCCTGCCGCTTAGGTCTGCTTCCCAAAGACGAATACTGGGCTAATCTTGGCCACGAGTCTTTTGGAATTGGGGTTAGATTTGGGTCGGGAATTCGTCTAAAGTTTTTAGGTTAAATTTAAATTGATTGGGAAAAATGTAAAGATACCCCGTTGAAATATTAGTTCCTTCAAAGCTGACTGAATAGTTAGCACGCCATCAGACATCCTGACATTTCAGTTACACCCACTTTTAATAAACATTTGAATAGCCTTGTGTTGTGCGCACTTCGTCAAACTGTCAACGGCACAACAGAACAGCATCAACAGCTCTATCAGCTTTCACAAAAGTGTTGAGAATATGCAACAAACTCGCATAAAAATTGTGTGCGCCTTTCGCTCTGGGAATTCCAGAGGGGGTTTCTATAGGCTTTCAATATTTTCATCTGTCATTTTCTCATACATAAATCAATCGAGAGCGGGCACAGGACTCAGTTGCCTAGTTGCAGGCTGCATTCAATTTCTGGCTCCAGTCGAGCACTTTTTATCGAAATGGGATTTCGCTGCAGACCGCAACAGCTGCACAGATGAACAGCGGAACAAGGGAACAAGGGAACAACGGAGCAGAGGAAGATCAACAGCAGCTGCAGCACCACTCACCATTAGCTGTCTGTCCGAGATAATTGCGCCAAATGTAATCGACATAACGGGCCCCATAAGCGGTGAAACCAACATGGCCGCAACAATATTCGGTGCATTATTCTCGACCAGGCCAAGGGCTGCCAGCGAGCTGCAAGTGGAGCATAGATTGTCCGCGCGTACTCCTCGCGTCTGTTGTCTGTTTTCTATATTCGGTCTACTCACTCGGCGGTCACTATTAGCAGCAGATAGTCGAAGGACAAGGAGCCCCCGGCGCGCACTCCGTCCACCACCTGCTTGACGGTCAGTTTCGATTTAATCGATTCCACAAAATTGTTCCACCTGGAAGCTTCCTCGGCATCATCGCTGCGAATAGTTGAATAAATAAAAAGCATTAAAAGCAATTGGTTCGAGATTTCACCTCTAATTACTATGGAATTGTTAATTCATTTCAATTGCCAGAGAGCTGCTCAAGGTGCACTCTAGAAGCAGGTTGAACTCTGTTATTCTGTTATCATACAATGAAAAAGGCTACAGCGATCGCTTTACAGTGCTCTGCTAATTTACATTTATGAATATTTGACATAACAGATTTCTGCTAAGTAAATGTTCCTTTACAGAAATAATAATATGTTAGTATCTACAGAGTATGATATGAAATATAATAATTAAATAGGAATAAATGAATAAATACTGTTGTGTGTAATGATTTAAAAAATTTATTTTCTTCAAACTTTAATTAGTTGTTTAATTGACATTGAGGATGAAATACCAATTTTAAATAAAATAACTTCACTCACTCGAATTCCAGTCATCATATATAATATACAATCACCCTAATTTATATAGATTTCCTAATATAAAACCCATTCAAAGACTACTATTTTTTACGCAAACACACACAAGTAATAAATCGTGCGACCTAACCTCGACCGAGTCAGCGCAACCTCGACATAACCTCAAATTTGCCCGCACAACAATGCCAATTACGGCCAAAGGCGACAGCACACCTGTATCTAGATTCATCTCGGTATCTTTTCGCACAGGAAAAACCTTTGCGAAACGAAGCAAAGTCATAAATTATGTGCACTTGGCGAATGCATTTAACCCTTTGATGGGGCTAATCCAACTAAATCGCAAGAGCTTTCACATGTAAATTTGAACATTTTCACTTTTTACAACGTCTGACACAGCGCAGAGGAGACAGAGACAGAACTAGAGGCCGAGAGAGGGACGTGGGGTAGACATTATCTAGCACAATACACGCAGCTTTGCCAAAGCCACAATAAACTTGGGCGTAGGCCAAGTCCCGCAGCGTGTGTCGAGTGTGTGTGGCAGCTAGAGATGGGAGCGAGTCGTGCCATGCAGGCACGAAATTATCACTTAGCGAACTATTAATTGCTAGTAATTTAGAGAGTTATTAATAATGAAGTTATGACGAAATTAAATAAATCTAAAAATTATAATTGTATATAATATATAATATCTTTATTATTAAATATAATTTATTTATTTAATTTAATATTAATTTAAGTACATTTATCATATCAAAGACCAAACAAGACTTCCAATGTAAATCCTTACTCCAAATCGAGTTCATTTTCCAGAGTAACAATAGTTTTCTACTTCTACACGTGTCACGACACGCGTGCATCTCCATTGGCAACTGTTACGTTGTCTGATTTGAGCCCCCGCGTAGATAGACGACACACAATAAACGTGTGAAAAAGCCAAGCAACCCACTTGTAAAACTGCCAGCGGCCAGACAAAACAAAAAATATGAGACCCGAGGCTGCAACTGAAACTGAAACTGTTTTTGGAGAAAGAGCTTGAATGAAACGGGAGTAAGCAGTGACTGCGAGTGAAAGCTAATGAAATGACTGACGCCTTCTCAGAGGTGCACAGAATTCCACTCCCTGACATGGCACTGCTACCTGACAAAAGAAGACGCTCAAATTAGTTTCTGACAAAGGAGCCAAGTCGGGTCAAAGGCCATGGCAAGCTTTGGCAAGCTGTGTCTGTCGCTGACAAAGGTGCTCAAATTAAAACTATATACACGTGCCATGCTCTGACAATGGGATTATTTCCAGTTGGAGCTCAGAGGCAAGGTTTATGATTGTGGTACATACCTGTAATCGTCTCGCATGTTCGCCGCATCTGAGATGGCATCATAGCTAACGCTGCAGGGCAGAACACTGTAAGGGAAACCAGAAGAGTGAGAGCGTGCGCGCGATAGAGTCATAGGGGAAGAGAGAGAAACTAAGAGTGGAAGAGAGAGGCACTGCATCTGAATGTGGATTTTCCTGCATGCCTAGTCGTGTTGGGTTCTGTCTAATTGACTTGCATGACTTGCCAGCTAAAGTGAACTCTGCTGTTGGTCTTTCTTCTGGCAGCCATAAGTTAGCACCGCTTCCACCGATTCTCTACCTCCCTGCTCTTATGCCATGCTGCAGGCTGCAGCTGTTACAAAAGGGAGGTGCCAGACTTAATTGCATTCGTTGCGCATTAAACAGCTTAAATATCACTTTTCACATTGATGCCAAGTGCCCTTTGAGCTGTCCCAAGCAAACGGTTGGACCTCCCCCAACTCCGCCCCTGAACTGTAGTCTCACTATCCTTGCCGCCCTCTGGGCTGGCCACACCTTTCGGCTGCATTTTAATGCATCAGCTTAATGCCATTAAATGATTATCGCACCTGCTCAACTCCCCTGTGTCCCTGGCACCTGCTTCCTGCTACCTGCTGCCAGCTTCCTGCTTCCTTTCTTCCTTCTCCACGGCTCGCTTCCCGTCTTGGTCTTTGCTTGTTCATCTTTCATTTATTTTGTAGGGCTACTTAGCACACAGTGCATTGTTTCTACTTAACGCTACTTAATTTACTCCCAAGAAGATGTTCTGCAGGAGTTTTCCAGTCGGAAATTCCTTTGGCACTTAAAACGCACTCATTTCGCATCCCCGAAGAGCAGCTGCCCTTAAGTTTACGCAGTGTTCTTACTGAAGAAGCGACAACTTCGACTTAACATAATACAATTTGAGTGCTGTGCGAAGTCTGCAACAAAATCAGTTTATTCGCTATTCTGTCATCATTGAGCAGGAGTCGCAGCATGATTTAAGTACTACCATTTCCTCATAAATACACATTAACTACAAAATCTACTCTATTCTATCTATAAAGTCACCGTATTTCTCATCTTCTTCTACAGCTCTCTCTCTCTCTCTTTTGGACTTGCTTAATCCATAACATTCAATTATCGCAGTCATAAATAAGCGTCATAATTTCTCTGAATTTTCTTGCTGCTTCTTATCAATTAATTTCCCATGATTTCCAAGTTAGTCAAAATTCAAGCACATTATTTTAACGGCATCATCAGTCTGCCGTAAGTCTTGTCCAATCCAAACCACCTCCACCCGCCCATGCTTCGTTTATTCTTCAGCTTTTCTGCCACTTCATCGCCGTCAGTTTCACTTACACTTGACAAAAGCTTTCAATTTTCAAATCCGACCTGCTGTCCAGCTGTTGCAAGGCAAATCGATATGAGGGTCCCTCGATGCCCTCCCCATCGTAGCAGCTTTAGCTTTGCGCTCCTATCGCAGCTCAAGGCAATCAAAATATGAACCTGCAGTCGCGTCTGCCCCTTCCCTATCAGCGTGCCCTACCCGAGAGCTTAAGCTCCGTTCGCTGCTTGCATTTTTTTATTAAAAACTAAGCGAGCAGGAGAAGAAGTCGTATCTCGCCTGGAACTGCCAGCAGCTGTTGCTTCGGGGACTGTCCGCCCGCCCTTCTGTCTGCTTGGCTTGGCTTGCCCGGCACGTTTGCCGTTTGCCGTTTGGCGGCGCCTTTCAATGTCTCAACTTACCTGACACTGGAATTCAATTTAGTGCCAATGCCCAACTCCGTGAGGCAGTGCAGCGTTGTTTCACAGGGGGCGCCGGCCTGCAGCGGGAAGACGACGTGATGGAAATATCCCTTTTTGCTCGTTGTCCAAGTAACGTGCTCGATTTCAAGCTTGACAAGTAACTCCTCAAGTACCTGGACAGCGAGAACAACAACAATGACAATGGCACCCCATCAGCAAGAAGGAAAAGAACAATGGATTTTAGCTATGCATCTCATTGGATTGCATTGGGACTTGGGTGCCAGTTACAGTCCTCGTAACGACTCAAGCCACAGGCTTAGCACGCGGTCATCAATCTCAGCTCATGCGTCTTCAACTCGGCTATTATCTGCTTCGCTCGGTTGTCAACCGATTGCGACCGTCATTCATCAAAATCAGCTTGACCACAATTTGGTTGGCCATTTTACAGTCGTGGGCGGTCGCCTTCTGTTCCGTCTTGCACTTGGCTCTGGTCACGTTTCGCCTGGTTAAGTGCATCCCAGCACATGTCAAGAGTACCCTTGTCCACGTCACAAAGTCAGCTTAGAGTGTGTAGAGGGCGTGGAACCATGCGAGGTGTGGCAATGACTTCCCCTTATCGAACTCACCTTTTCAAGCGGCACCACTAAATTGCGTCTGTCCAGTGGCACAACCGGCGTTCCAGTTGCCCCCGCACCCGCACCTGCCCCAGCAACAGCACCTCTTGCTACTCCTCCTCCTACTGCTCCACCTCCGCGCTTTGCTGCTCCGACTACCGCACCACGCCCCTGAACGGCACCTCGTCCTGGACCGCCCATGCCGCGTCGATACTTGGGCACATTCTTGTCACGTAATTCAACTTCGAGTCGCAGTATTGCGTTGTTATTTTCCGGAAGATTGATGTTCAGATTATTATTGCCAGCCACGGGATGACCAAGTTGGCCCTGGCTAGGGCCCGACTCGGCGACAGCATTATTTGAAGTGCCTACAAGTAAATGAAAAGGTGATGTACGCAACAATAGGCAAGGCCTGGTAGAATGTCCACAATCAGAGTAGGAAAATTTGCACTCTTTAGTTTCGATTTATATTTGTCTATTAGTTATTTGTTTTCAAGTTTTGAATTCTATGCTTATTTAATAATAATTGTTATAAGTGTTTAAAGTAGAGCAAGAAGTTTAGTCAAAATATACAATTTTTTACTTTCTGTGCTGTAATCTGAGAGAGTGCTGCACTGCTAACAGCTCTATGTAATGTTAAGATCATTATAAATGTTAATAACATTGTTCTTAGGAATTTTCGGCTAACATAATGTAATTATAAATACAACATCCTAAAAGTATGCAATGCAAATTTTAACTGTCAGCATATTTTAGATTTAACTTAAATGCATAAATCCATAAATACAGAGTATTTTATTTGCTAATAAACTTAGCGTAGGATTTAATGTAATACATAATAAAGAGAATAACTTTAATAGATTTCGGTTTTGCATGGCATTTTATCTGCTTAAATCCTGCATTAGATATTCAAATTGTGTTTTAGTATCATTACTTGCCTAAATAACCAATTTAATTTCGCGCTATTTATTTAACACCGTAATTTAGTCGATTTATTTAGTAATTAGCACAAAATGCTGCTGCTCTTCGCTGGAGTATTTCGCAAATATTTACACTTAATTCTGCATTTTTCGCTTTTCCGCACTGTTTAAATACCATTTGACCACTAAGCTCGCCTGGCTGTGAATTGCGTTAATTAAATTGATGGCTTTGGCTAGCAAGCACCGATTTTTATCATATATGCTAAAGCAGATATTTTATTTAACCGGTTCAGCTTCTAGGGAATTGGGTTCGCCTTTTTTCGAGTGTAATTAATAACGGAGCAAAGCTCCACTTGTGCTAAGTAAATAAATTGGCAGGCAAAAATCAAATCAAAGTCCACATAAAAACCACACAAAGGATCACAATTTATTATGCCGACACACACACACACACACAAACACAACGGCAAGGAAGAGCGTGAAAGAGACATCGAAATGTTGCATAAATCCCGGCACATTGACAAATGCCAAAATAAAGCTTAAATGTGCTTAGAGACGAGTCTCTCTCCTGTGAGGCGGACGAGTCTTTGTCTCACATAGTTATTTTCGCCGCAAGTCGGGGCGCTCCGGCTCTCTCAGGCACCCAGCCACTCTCCTGGTCTTTGAGCTGCCACTTAAAGAAGACTGTGCAAATTTGGAGAAACGCTTCGGCGTCGAACATTGAGCCCTGTGATTTATGTCTGGCACCTCGGCAGGGTCTGCTCAATGACTTGACACAAGTATCTACATGTCAAGTTTTTGCTCGGCCAAGTTATGCCCCATACCTTGCTCTCTCATTCTTACACTTTGCTTCTACCAGCATGTTTATTGGTCTCTTTAAGACTTTAGAAAAAATCATTTATTTTACTTTGACTCTGCCTTCAACTTTGTACACGCCCACCGCCCTTTCCCACACCATCTACTGTCTCTAGGACTCATTGTCATTATCAGCTTTTGGGGCTACCATGGCGACACGCAAAATTAATGATGATTCCCATCGATGGCTTTTGCTTTGGCCTTGTTTTACTTTTTCCCTCCACGTGCTTCGTTCTATTTAAATAAATATTTGATTAATAACGTGAACACACACAGACTACATACACATATCGCATACTTGAGCCCGATAAGGCGACATATTTTTTCGGCATTCATAAATTATGGTATTTTATAGGTTTTTATTGTCTTTGATTATGATAAATTGCTGGCAAGTTTCTGCCTAATGACAGTTGATCAGCTTTGTTTTTTTTTTTTTTTTTGGCTACGCATTTTATTTCTCCAGACTGCATAGAATCCCTTTAATTAATTTGCGATTAGTTCCATCAACTTTTCCTATTCTTAGAATGTTTCATATTTATATTTACAATACTTTCGCTTATTCCGCATGCTGTCAGATTCTACATATTTGCACTTCCTGAAAAATATACTTATTTTTAAAACAGCTCAAAAGTTGGAAAATTGAGAGGCGTGGCGTTCCTCAAACCCCTGGCTCCTTATAGAATAAACATAACTTAACTTGATGTGCTTAGGCAGGACCAACAAATTTGATTAAGTTTCGCCCCCTTCTTTGCAGAACAACTCTCTATCTCTGCCTCTCTTTCGCTGCCCTTATCTGCATGCGGGGCTTTCCTTCTGCCACTCTACATGTCATGTTTACACATGCTGTCAGCCTGCAAGTAAATAAACATTCCACAGTCCTCCTCCCACTTTCTCTCTCTCTATCTCTCTCTGTCTCCATGCGAACACTTAACCCCACTTCATTCCCTTCTCCATTCTCTGTAACTCTGTACCAACTCTCTGCCTAATTAAAATTTAATATTCAATTTTTAGACAGCGCGCTCTTTAAACGAACTCACACTCGCACACACCCACACACACAGGCTGCAGAGACTATGTGAGTGTGTGTGTGTGTGGGCAACATATTCGTGGCGTGCTTTTAGGCGCGGCGAACAGTTTTACACTTTTACGATGTTATAAAATAATTAATAACGCCACTAAACAACATAATTACGCGCCGGCAACGGATTCTGCCACAACATGTTGCAACATGTAGCGACACGAGCGAGAGCCCGCGGGCGAGGCAAACAAATTTGTAACTTTCTATTTAATTAGCACTCGGCGCCTACTTTTAGCCATTTTTTCGCCCACATTTCCCACACCGACTTTCCACTTACCGTAGATCAACTCACGCTCGAAATTCGCCGTGGGCACAACGATTAGGAAGACAACTCCGGGCATTTTGTAGTTAAAATGCCTTTACTCGTTACCCGTTCGGAAAGCTACAAAGAAGGCAGAAAAGTGGCTATTTCAGTATACAAATTGTTTGTGTTGAAAGGAAAAAGGAAAAGTGTGAAAAGAAGAAGGAAAAACACGAAGAAAATAAGAAGAAGCAGCTTGATTTGTCTTTTAAAATTTGGCCACAGCGCAAATTTATTTCTCTTGGGCATAAAAACCTGCAGTATTTTCTCATATTCGAAACTTCTTTTTTCTTTCAAGAATAACAATTTTTCATGATTCTGTTAAATTAACTAAGTAGTTCTTAAACTGATATCTAATCTATTGTTAAATTTTTGGCTGTATTTTAACTAACTTAATAATTAAATAATTTGTAGCCTACGAAATAATTTTTTCTGACCAAAAGTGCAATAGCATAAAAGCCATCAAGCCTTATCAATTACCCAAATAGACTATGGTGCGCTTTGCTTCCTTTTTCCTAGTTGTTTAATAAATTTAATATCTGAGTTCTAGATAGATCACCAGAGTAGACTCTCAACAAGGGCCAAAAACTCAAGCAATGGAATGCCGTGGCATTTCTCTCAGCAAACGCTCAGGAAAAATGACAAATATCTTAATTGAAATAGCCTGCATTTTCATTTAAATATGCATCTCATGTTCCTCCCACTCACTTCTTCTTTTAACTTGGCATATTTTCATTGGTAATTTCCATTAGGGCAAAAGCCTTCCTTGAAGACTTTCCGCGTTTTCTCGAATGTTGAAATTAAAATGCCATTAGCACAGAGTTAAGATAGAAGCGATATGGGACGAGGACAAACAAGCTGCAGGGTTCAGGAAAAGTGCAAGTGAACAGAGAAAGAACAAGCTCTACTCTCAGAGGCTTAACATGTTTGTGTATGTGAAGGGAAATGTTGTGTGTTTGTGTGTCGTAGAGGCAACTAATTAGCTGCAAATTGAAATTTTATCGATTGAATTATTATGATCGGTAGAAGGCTGAAGGGCGCGAAGCAAAGCCAAAGAAAGATTGAATTTTTTAAGAATCAAAAAACACTATACATTTTTTAAGGCTTTACCAATCGATTTAATTTTAAAGTGGTGTGGAGATTTGGTATGATTAATTGCGATTACTTAAACGAAATTGAATCTGGATTTATTCCTATGAGATTTTACTAGTTTCTTACGCAATAATTTCTATGTTGATTTTAAATATAATAACAAAGATTGGACAAATTGTGAGTTTCTGTGTAAAAAGTAGTTGGAATAAACTCGAGGAATAAAATCAAAGCACGTTTCTTTTTAGGAATTTTCTAGTCTAATATATATACCTATAGAATATCAACATTAGCTGTCATCAGTTATTGTTAGGATTTGCATAGCAAAAGTTCAGGTATTCACCCTGCGAATACTTGATTACTTTAAGTGGCAATTTAGCTCGGGCCGTCGATCGTCAATTTAATTTGAGAGCCTCATTGCGGCTATTTGCCAAACTTGCCCGACGCTTGGCAAAGTTTTGCGCAAACAATCTGCTTATTTCATTTGCCACACTTTCAGCTGAATCATCTGGCCCAACAGTCGCCAAAGAAACATGCTGGCGAGCGAGGAGACCCGGAACAGGAACAACCTTCTGCTCTGCTTGCCGGTGTCGGCGCTCGGTGCTCGCTACTCGGCACCTCCTGCAGGCTCTTGCGAACTTTTGACGCCACTTTTCAGCGCATTGACTGTTGCACTTTTTTCCGCTAGGCACTCGGCAAGTTTTGCATTTTATGCAATATTTATTAAAAAGAAAATGCTAAAAAAAATCCGAGTATTCGCAGTGGCAAACCAACAGCAACAACAAAATTCAGCTATATTAACCAAAAGTTTTTTTTTTTTTTTTTGACTGCTTTCGCTGTTTTTGTAGCTGTTGGGTTATTTTATTATACCCTATACTATCTTTCTGAAGGGTATATATATTTTATATATAGGCAACATATTAATTAATATCGACTTGTGGTTTAGCAAATTATATTGTATATTATTATATTGATTCATCAATCGACGAGCTCGACATAGCTCTGTTCGTGCAAACTAGTTTTATAGTTTTAGCCTGACTTCAACGCTGCTTTTCCAGCTACAGAGTATTTTATAGTTGCAGCTACTCCATCACTCTCAATCCTAGTTTCCTCTTCCTGCGGAGCACTTTTTTGATTAATTCCGTCAACAGATATTTGCATAAGTTGACTGAAGTTTGGCTACGTCGACGACATTGTGTGCGGGTCGCTTGTGAATGGCAGAATGGGCAACAAGAAAACTGTGGAAATTGGGAAAAAGGGGATGGGGAAAGTGGAAGACCCGCAGCCGGAACCAAAGCAGGCTTTGCTTTACACTTCAGTTCCGCAATTTTTTTCACTCCCGTCTGCATTGTTGATATTGTGAGAAGCCCGAGCGCTAATTTGTTCCAAGCACCAGGCTCGCTCACTCTCTCTGTCTGTGTCTCTCTCACCCTCTCTTTACCACCAAGACTCTTACTCTCACTAATTAGAGCAGAAAAATTGCATTACTTTCGCACTTGTACTATATAATTACAAAGTTCACAAGGCAAGGCATGGAAGAAGAAAAACTGTTATACTTAGTATAGCAGCAGTGTATATACAATTTAAGCCAAAAAGACAAGGGAGAGTACAATTCAAGTGCCTCCAGGCTGCCGGGCACGTCGCGAAGGCGTGAACAATAATATTGTAATAACTACCAATAAGAGGCTGATTGCTGCCACGTCCATTATATAGTAGTTTCTAGTTTCAAATGACCTTCCCCTCGCTCTTCGTCGGCTGCCTGCACCTCTCAGGTCTAGTGCCGTCGGTTGAAGGGCAACCTCGTCAAGGCAACTTCACTTGTGTTGTCGACTTTGATTTTACGCTTTGCTACTTATTACAGTGCCTTGTCTACTCTGTAAAATTTAACAAGTTCCAAGCGGGGTATTTAGAGAAACAGATCGTAACAGCAGCGACACTTGAAGCCAAAGCTCAACGGTTCGAAACCTGTTATGTTTTAACAGCGACAATCCAAGTCAAAGCTTAACAGTTTCCTTTTTGTTATACTTTTATACTAATGTTATATTTTAACAGCGGCAATCCAAGTCAGATCTTAATAGTTTCATGTTATGCACTTCTAACTGACTAATGTTATGTTTTACTATATTATATAGAAAGAAATTTATGTTAAATAACTTCTGTTAAATAACAGAATACGTAGTTGAATAACATATCCTCGAAAGTTTCATATTGGAATGCCATACAAGTAATGGAAAAAAGTATAACGGAAAATTAGAAATGGCAAGTATAGGGTATTTTATAGTCAGCCTTGTTGATGCACTTTCAGCTTTATTTTTTTTTTTGGCAGCTGCCACATTTTGCAATGTTTTAATGTTGTGTTAATTAAAAGCGCTAATTGGCCGGAGCTGCGTGTAATTTTAGGAGTGTATGTATATGTACGAGGCATGGCATGGTTGGCATGGGTATGTGTATGTGTATCGAAACTAGCGTGAAGCTAAGGCGTTAATTTCACACAAAAGTTTTGAAGCTTCAGAAGTTGTAGGTGAAGTTTTACCCAAGACCGCACATGCTGTTAACATCTTCCTCAAGCCCCTCGTGATTGTCCCTTCTCTTATAAGCAGCAACACTAATTGATATTATTAAATTCTACTCCTTCAAGTGAATAGATTTAACATATCATCTTAAAGCTAAAGCCTCTGACAATTCTTAAGCTTTTTTCCTTCAGTCGGCAACAAAATCCTTTGTTTTTCCTGCGGAAACTCATAGAGCTTAGTTTGCTACTAAGAAATAGTTTAGCTTCTTTTTTTCAATTTTTACTTTCTCTTTTGCTGCATTTTTCCTTTTTTTGCAGTAGTTCTTAGCTCTCATTCTCTTTCATTTTATCAAATTTCTAAAAAAAAATGCTTCAAATTGCATTTTAGTTGACTTTGAGCCGCGTCTGTCTACCCAAATGTGTCTCTGTCCGCTGTCCGCTGTCCGCTTATGCTGCTCTTGTGGCAAATGAAGCGTTGCCATATTGGTCGAAAACTTGGCCTGTTAACGGTATTTCTAATGACACTTGCCGCCTTTCAAGCAACTTCAAACAGTTTTGGGAAATTCCTTTTCTCTTTATAGTCTGTCACTGTCGCTATTGCTGACATAAAAGTCGTTGACTTCAAAAGCCTCAGCCTGGGAAAAAATAGCTCAATAATTTCAATATTTAAGCAGAGAGCTTTTATACTCTTGGTCGGGGTATATTAGCTGATATCTAGCACTGTAAATGATTTATTCTTAATCAGGGCAGTCGACCTATTCATTGAAGTGCTAGCTTTCAGATAATTGGACATATTAGAGTGCAATAGGAATTTACACCCACAGTTTGAGTTTCACTAAAAAGCAAAAGGTTTCCCAAATATTCAGTAAATATTTTAATTAATTTTAATCAAATCCGACAGCATTAGAGCCTATAGCTGTTATAAGCAGTGCTGAAAAAATAAGGGTATGCAATCTTCCATACAACGAAGGTATATGTTCGTTCCAGTTTCGGCTGTTCTTGTTGGAGTTGTAGTTATTGTTATTGCAGTAGATTTTGGAGGTTAGCAAACACTGTAAAAGAGGGAAAAAAAACTTTCGACCACAACAGACAACGACCCTCGCAATGGGAGAAGACAGACTGGGACCAACACGGGAGCTCGGCCGAAGGACTTCAGCATAATGCACAATCATTTAAATAAGGATAAGCCAGATACTAAAGCCAGCTTCCATCCACTAAGCAAACCCTGCCTGAGTCCACTGTACTCACATTATGCGACACGGCGTTGCAGCAAGGGAAAAGCACTCTATGGTATATGTCGGAAAGTTTCGCTAGGCAAAGGCGAAATTGCATTTCATAGCCAATTTCAGTGGGCAAAGAAAAAACGTTCGCCTTTAAGTTGGTCAGATAAGATGGAAGTCAGGAGCCGAAAGAAACGAGCATCGCTAGAACACTTTAAGCACTCCCCAGCGTGGGGCAGCTTCCACTTCTCATAAATGTGCAGTGTGAGCATACCCTGGGCAAACTGCAGGCAGATTGAAATGTCGTTGCAGGAACTTAAGTATGAAATAATATTTAAAGAGTGCGGACAAGTAAAAATATATGTAAGCAGGGTGGAAACCAAAATATTTCTTAAAGTGAAATAAGAAGACAGAAAAACTATGTAATCTCAAAAAAGCCGAAATACTTCTTTAAAAAAAAACTTCAAAATTCTAAAATTAGTTGTAGTCTTTTAATATGAAATATAATTCTCAAAGTCTTGTCTTTTTATTTAATTTAGCTGCAAGTAGTTGCTTCAGAACCAAGCAACCTTAGCAGTCTGCGCCAACTAAGGAATGTCAAGGTGCACTCATAGTTCCCTTTCTGTGCGTAGACAACTTTTTACCTTTCGCCGTGACATTGTATTTTTTATGTTTGTATGCGTGCTCGATGCTCGATGGGGCTATTCACTGGAATAAATTATCATATATTTCTAGTGTGTAGCCGAGTGGGGAACAAAGTAGATTTACTTGGGCTAGGCACGACTTGGCTTGGGTTCACTTCGCCTGCTGTTGGGCAATAAAAATCAATGTGATGTGCTCACAAATCAAACCGTTGTCAATTTGACTTTACGGCGAGTGCTTAGCGCACCATTTTCGGGAATATTAATAAAAATATTTATATAGAGATATTATTAGATATATATAGGATCTATGTATATGTACCAAAACATAACTCTGTATTCATGTGTGCTTGTATTTGCTTTCCTTGCAGCTGACGCGAGTGCTGCGCAACTTTAACATCACGAAGATAAGCGATCTTGAACTGATTTCCAATACCACCGATCGTCTGGATATCACATTCCATTTCTTTGGCATCAAAGGCGACTCGCAGCGCATTCGTGAGGCCATCACACGTATGGTGGAGCGAGGGCGGATTGGTAACTTCACGCTAGTCTCGAATTTCCATCATTTCGACGAGAATCCACCGTTAAATATGTTGGTAAGTGTGTTGAAAAAATGTTCATTTCAGTTTTTAGAAGACTCTAAGTTAGAACATTTCTGCAAGAACATTTAAATATAGATACTAGTATTTCTCAAAAATAGCTGAAGTATTGATCATCGCAGTTAAAGCGATGTGTTGTAAAACTTTCAAACAACTCTCGAGGGAAATCAAAGAGATCGAAACTTTTAGCTCAATACACAAAAACGTAATAAAACTTGCACTGCGATCACTCATACGCACCGTTGGACAGTGCTGTTTATATTTTTGCCAATTGCAATTCCGATATTTATCTGTTCTCACGACGGACTGGCAATTAATATACAATTTCAGCGAATGCGACGGCACTTTGCCAATTTGGCACTTTTTAAATATTTACGAGGTGCGAAGCGCCCGGCGAGAATCAATCAATTGAAGCACTTCATCATTGATTCCTGCTGCGCACGCTTTTATTAATAAAAGCTGGCCAAGGGAGAGTTATTGGATGTAGGAAGGAAGTTATTTTGTATTTTACACGCCGGTAAAATAGATGCCAGCGCTTCGCATTTATTTGCGCCATAAATGAAACATTAATGTATTTACTATTGCGTGCGAAAACAAAAACAAACGGAGTGGGAGAAGAAGGGCGCACAGTTGGACAGTGAAGCAAATGGACGGACGAGTGCAATGTTAATAAATATGCACATAAATATGTCAACAATGCGGCACTTGCCACTTGCCACGCGGCAGCGAAAATAATTAATTATTAATTGTGGCAAGCACAACGAACAATTGGCCTCATCAGGCAGCAGAGGGAGTGGAAGGGGGCCAGTAGGCAGGTGGCAGCAACAGGAGCAGGCTCCGTCGTGCTGCCTGCAATTAAGTTGCATTAACATAACCGACAAGCCGGAAACCTCAGGGTGCGTCTACCGTGGTCGGCCATCGGAGCGGAACTCTCAAACGTCTCCGACTGGACATCTAATTAGTGTATATTGTGTGTAACCCCCTCTCTCTCCTCTCTATCTCTATCTCTCTTTCACTGCAGGACCTGAGCGTCAATCAACCGCAGGCAGCTGTGCGCGAGGACAGCGAATTTATCATATCCTGCACGGCGCAGGGCTCATCACGCATGCACTTCCAATGGTACAAAGACGGCGCCCACGTCAACGCAACGAAGGCAACGAGGTAAGTCTGATCAGGAGGAGAACTCGCTGGGGCTGGGAATAGAGATGGGGTACCTGGGGGCTTTCAAAGCCTGCGACAGACTCAGCTGCCTGTTTCAGTTGACCACTCGAAGGGAAAAATATAATACAAACAAACACTTCAAAATACTTGATTACACAATCGACTATCACATACCCAGTAGCAGAAAATATATATAGAAGTTATATATTGGCTTATATATTTTTCATATAATGATTGATAGGTTTAACAATACCCAAAAACACACAAAGTATGCATAAAGTAGAGATGGGTTAAATCGTTGCAATGAAGCATGGGAGCTTCAGGATCCAACAAATATAATATCAATATCCAATCAAATAATATAAGTCGATTTCTTACTAAGCTACAGTGCTTTCAGTTTGAACTTAGGTTCATTAATAGAGAATTTCTATATATACTGCCGAATACTTTACAGCTTGGAATGTGATATATATGTCCGATATGACTCGATTCAAATTATTTATTTAACTAAGTTACTGAGTCTAGTTTTGAAGATTATCTGATTACCCGACCGATCAACTGGCTATTAATTATGACCAATTTTATATGCTCGATGCTTTCTGCTTGTTTTAAATGAATATACCCACTGCAAGTGTATAAAAAATCTAAAAGAAAAGAAAACAAAAAACGTTCCATCCATGTGACAGGAAAGTGGTTCGCATATATGTTTCGCCGTCGCACGGAAAGCAGCTGAACAGGAAGCAGTTTCATTGGCGGGGGGTTTTCAAGCACAAGTGTTCAATTTGACTTTATGACTTTTACACATCAATAAACATGACATAAAAAGCCAGGGCAGAATAAAAATGAAACGGCCAAAAAGGATAAATAAGTCAGGACAAAGATAAAGATTTGTCAGGGACGAGTCACAAGTCCGCGCTCAGCTCCTAAGTGACAGAGCGAGGGGGAGTGAGAGCTAGAGAGAGAGAGAGAGAGAGAGAGAGAGAGCGAGGGAGGACAGTTCAGGTCCAGCCTAACCGCAGTGAGGCAAGGCAAATGATTGATCATAAACTCGAGAATGGGGCAGGCAGAACGCATCTGTGTGGCAAGGCACACATACACTTATGCACACTCACACATACACACTCGAATACACTTACACACACAAACGTACTATGCACACATTCACTCGGCCTTCTTCCCAGACTGTTCGTCTCGTTTCTCCCCATGTCCCCCTGCGGCCCCTTTCGACCCTACCCGCTCAACTGTTTTGCGACGTATTACATAAAAAGCATATGGCCGTAACTAACGAGGGGTTGTTACTTGGACAACTGCTCGACTAGTGGGGGCTAAAGCTGATACTGCTTCAGGGGTTCCCAGCCGTTTTCTGGGGGCTTAGCTTTAGCCGCAACTAACAGGCTACGTAGCCTTGACAATTCACCCCGTCACAAAGGAGAGTGCCAAGGGGCGCGTGAGATTGCATAAAAAGCGGACTCAAGCGTGGTGTGAGTTGTTGCGCGTTCTCTCCGCGGCAAAGGAAGCAGTTGAAAGAAATACATACCAGGAATTATAAATTTAAAAATAAATAATTAGATTATTTAATAAAATAAATTATTAAGAATATAATTTTATTATAATTAGCTGCAAAAAACAGCAAAATATTTAAAATGAATTGCACAATCACACATTAATTTTATAAGGGAAAGAAAAACTTGGATTAGTATAAGTTACCCAATAGGGTAATTGCTGAGGCTCCAATTATTTTAATGAAATGACGTAAGGACTTTTTAAAGTGTGGTATATTTGTTATTCATCAGTATCAACAACAATATCTTGTTCATTTCTCTAAATTAATATATTCCCTGGAAACTCAAAAGCAACATTATTTACATTTCCCACCGCAGGAATTCGCAACTCAGCTGGAATCAATTTGGTAGCTGCGAAACCCTCCCGTTTTCCTGTTTCTATAACTTTGTCTTCCTTTTGCTCTCTCACTCTCTCTTTCTTTCTCTCTGTCTCTCTCTTCCTCGCCATTAATAGAACCCCAACTTGTGATTATCGCTGTCGAGTACTACACGTGCTCGGATTCAGGGTTCCCTCAACCCGACTCCGACATCCCTCACACCGCAACGACACGCATCGATGCGTGAGTAATTGTTGGTGTAGGAGAACCACAAACACATGTTCCAGCACGGGTGCAAAATATGAGTAAATATTTTAACTAGAGTGAAGTGAAGTCATTCATTTGGACATTTACTAACTTCGCATTACACAAGCGACTAAACATCGGACGCCGAGCAGCAAACACCGACCTCCTAGCCCCCATGTTCGTCTGTCCGATTGTCCGACTGTCCGAGTCCGCCTGTCCGACTCGTTAGTTGGCTGACTTGACTTTTGCGTACTAAAATAACCGGAAATAAGTGAATTTGTAATGCATGATTTCACTCGGCTGGACCCAGAGCGGGACAGCAATGGGCGACACACAGTAGAGACTCTCCCCAACTGGACGGACGGATTGTTCTGCATACCTGCCTAAAGCTAAAGCTGCCAAAATCAAATCTCTTTTGCCAGCTACAGCATCAGTGCCGTAATTAATGCAATTGCTTTCCACTCACGTCTCAACTATCACAACTCTGATTAACATTGTAACCATCGATAGTTGCCTCTCTATCCACTCCACCCTCTCCCTGTCTTTCCCAACGACCATTAATTGTCTGCTTAACTCGTGGGCGCCTTGTGATTGCGACCCTCATTAAGTGTTACGAACGCGTTCATCCAGCATTCTCTGCCAGGGTTGCCAACGGCATTCAGCCAAATATTATCATGTAATGCGATGTATTATCTTGTCGATGGCTGAGATTCTCATTCCATTAATTTTGAGCATTAAGACTCACGCTGCGTGAACTCCCTTGAATACCTCAGTTGAATGGATTCATAATAGCACTCAGTATTCACTTTAATTTAAGTCAAATCTCACACCGTACGTAGATAATGTGTTAAGCTCTGCGAACCGCTGTAGACTGAAATGTAATTCGTAGAGCTCATTTAGTCGAAAGATTTCTGTTGCAGTCGACATCCCAGATATATATGTCGCTATATTTTTCGCAAGCCTGTGATAATTTCAGACACATGTGTTAGTTTCGCCTTTCATGGGCAAGCGTTAGAATTTGCAGGTTTTTGAGAACACTACCATGAGGTGTTTTCTTTGAAGTTCCGGTTTCCTTCTGACTCGCTCTTTTTCCATGCCACTTTCTGCCATTTTTGGCTCTTTTAGCTCTGCGCTTCTCTAATGAACTTTAATTAAATTGTTTTTCCACTCAGTAAAACTTTGCTCTTTCGTTATGCTGTCGGACAACCCTTCATCGGCGTTTAACTTCCTGTTCCGTGAACAATCTTATAAAAACAATTCCCCCCAAACTCTCTTCTGTTCCGTTTCGTTCCGTTCCATTCGAGTAGACAATGGTCTGTCACTTGGCTGTGTCAAGCTGTAGTCACTTTTGGCTTGTTTGCCGGCAAATTTGTCAAACTCCGCAGCTAACAGCAGAAATTCAATTTTTGCAGCCAAGCTGGGAAATTGCCTGACCCCCAGCATGATATATAAATATATATATATATATATATAGATATATAGATATATTTCGTTATTTTACAAATTGGCTCGCCTTGGGAACAACAGCGCAGCAAAAATAACAGCAACAATGCAGCGAGAATTTCTTCTGACAACGCCAGCACAATGCAATGTAACGATTTTCCTTTTTTTGTCTACTTGAATCCTTTATATTTTTGTACATATGTACTATACAGGGTGCTCTTGTTGTTGAATAATATTGGGTATTTCAATAATCTACACATTTCTAGACTTTACCAATTCCCAAAACTCATAAATTATTTTAGAAAAAGTTTTTACGTTACGCATTTATATTTATACTAGTGACCTGGCGAACTTTGTTCCGCCTTATTGGCAATAAATAAGCAGTTTTTTTTTTATTTTATTCGAAAAAATACAAAATAAAACTAAATAACTACATTAATCATTCATTATTATTTCTGTATTTTAGTACATAGGTTGCTCTTCACTTAAGCACCTTGTGATACACGACATTTTTTGTTTTATTATCAGGCGCAAAAACAAACAACGAAGATGGTCTTCCGGCCCGTGAACATGCCACGTATAATTGACCATGGAAAAAACATGAATGTTCTAGATTTAAACCACAAACTTTTAAGGATTGGCCTTGTGATTTGTTGATTGTCATGGCAAATGCAAGACGTATCGGAAATTGAAGTCTTATAAATTCAAACGGCATATCGGTTGGGATCATCGGGATCCTCGAGTATTTGCAAGAAAGTGGCGTGATTCTTGTGTTTCGCCGAAAAGCAATGAATACAATGGCTCATGTGGCGGAGTCAACACTGGCAATTTCACTTTACCATTAACGCAGCATAATCCAGGCGTTTCTCCGGAAAACTTTAATGCACCACAATACTCGCAAACAACGTCCATTTGTCCAATGCAAACGCTAGGATGCATGCTGTAATCATTGGTGCAATCGTATCGAAACGCAGCTCGATTCAAATCAGCTAAATATCTTGTTCTGCGTCGCAAATTATCTATTTGTTGACTTCTGTTGTTCGCTCGACGATTCTGCATTGCCAACCGAGCTGTTTCACGGGCTGCTTCACTTTGCTCTCGTGATTGAGAAGCACGAAGTCGAGCCATACTATTGCTGCGCTGTTCACGTGCAATTTCTTGTTCTTCTTCAGTCCTTTCATTTGCAGTATTTTGCATTCTTCTTGCATTACGGCTTTGTCGGGTAAGATTCGATCGTCTTGGTCGCGGCATTATTAATTAAACTTCACTTCACTTCAATCCACTTGTTAATTATTTATTTAATAGAAATAGTTTTAATATTGATTTCTTACAAATATCAAATTGTCATCCATACGTCATTACATAGCTGTCATTTCACGTCAATTACATAGCTGTCATTTGCGTTTTGTTATTCCAAGTCTGATTCTTTTTTGTTATACCACGTTTTATAGTGACTGACGTTTCATGTCAAGTCACAGAGGAACGCTGTCGAACGGGATAAAAAGTATCCTATGTCCGTCTCCTGGCTCTAAGCTACCTCCCTACCAATTTTCAGCCAAATCTGTTCTGCCGTTCTTGAGTTATAAGTGGTGTAACTAACACGACTTTCTTTTATATATATAGATTATTAAATATTTTATTTTATGAGTATGACATAATTTTCAATACATTTATATTTTATTTTATTTATATTTTTTTAATTTACATCTGAATCATATATATATATTTTTTTTTTTCAATATTAACAAAGCTAAAAATTTTAATATTAATTTACTCAAATTCTTTCTGCTTCTTTAAACTCTCCCTCCTCATATGTACCATGCTGGAGGCACCCTGTATTGTCATTCTTTGTAGAAATGTGTTTATGCTACTCGTATGAGCGACGTGCCGAATGGGGGTCACGATTTTCATTACTCACATTTGCCCCAATGCGTAGTGTGCTAGAGAAAGAGAGAGAGAGAGAGAGAAAGAGTGACACTGCGACTGTGACTCAGAGAGAAAGAAAGGGAGACAATCAGATAAGTTGTCCGGTTATGTGGAGCGAGAATGCCACAATTAGTTGCATAAAGTCGTCGACACAGCTTCATAATGTTATTGGAGCATTATCGCATAACTGTTTGTGCTTCTCTCTATCTCTATCTCCCCCTCCCGCTCTACCACTGCTTGGAGTATTGCTCATTGGCGCCGTTGGTGCATAAAAATAGATGCAAGGGTTGCGCTCGACAGAGCCACAAAAATATTGATCAAACAATTTGACTTGGGGTCGCTCTAGTTATTCCCCAACTGGTACAGTGGGCAAATTGCATTGAGCAATTGAAGTGAAAATAAAAATGCAGAAATATCAAAAATGTTTGGGTTGATTTGTGGTTATATTTAGTTGAATTATTAAGTTTTACTATAGTAATAACATTGAAGCTAAAATACATATACAAATTATAGCTATATAGAATAGGGTGTTTGTGGGTATATAACCATAGTAGACTTCTAGAATATAAGGCCACATTTCACCCACTGTGCACTGTTAAAATCGAGCAGAATTATGCGTGGCAGGGGAAGCCTGCGATATTTATGCGGGACATTGGAATGATTTGGCAAATAGCATAGCGCAGTTCCTACCTGGCACAGGCACAGGTACAGTCGCGTCGAGTGCCATCGCATCGCTGCGCATAAGTCGGCAAGAGGCGGGTCACGTCTAGTTAGCCGCCTTAGTTAGCCAGTTAGTTAGTTAGTAAGAGTCGAACAGGGAGGAAGACAGCCGAGGACAACGGTTTTTTTGGTGCCCCTAGCCAAAAAGCAACGCGTTTGCTCCGTGTGCAACGAAACAGCACAAGGCACTCGCAAGACACACCCACTCAAACGCACGCATACCTGCACCAGGACACAAGCTAAAGAAAACCCTAAGCGCCATGCCCATACACTGGGACTGGGACTGGGAGCACGAGCACGAGCACGGCGGCGCCCATTACCACTGGCCGCCACGGCGACATTGGTCGGCGGGTGGCGAGCCGCGATGCCGACAGCGACGCTACTATCTCTCGCACGAGATGGACGTGTGCGCCCGGGAGTTCCATCTGCGGGTGGACGACAGCGCGTGGTGCCACGGCTCGTGTTTGGTGGGGCGCGTCGTCATCGAGACGGGCACCGAGCCGGACTCGCTGGGGCGCGGCACGTTCAAGGTGGTCCTCGACGTGCATCACTTCCAGCTGGCCGAGCTGACGGTCAAGGCAAAGAACAGTGACACGATCTGTGTGGAGGGCAAGCAGGCGGACGATCGCGCCGAGAAGGGCCAGCTATGCATAACGCGCGAGTTCACGCGCTGCTACAAGCTGCCGCGCCACTACGACGCGACCTTGGCGCGGGCCACATTCTCGGCGGACGGCATACTCATGGTGACGGTGCCAGCACCACCCAAACTGGACGACGTGGAGCGTGTGGTGGACATCGAGCCCACCGGCAACTACTTTGGCAGCATTGCGGATCCCAGTGCGGCCAAGGCCATTGAGCAGGCGGCCGGAGAGGCGGGAGACGATGCCGGTGATGGTGGCCAGGCGAATCCTGCTGGCACAGCGACGGACAAATGAAGCTGGCGACGTCTGGCGGTCGCGCGTGACTGGAAGCGACGCCTTCTGGGGCGCGTCAAGGCCGTCAGAGGCAGTCGTTCGGCTTGAAAGAAGCTCATAGAGGAGGCGACAAAGGCGCTGAGAGGAGGAGGAGTATGCCTGCGTCTGCGACGTAGTTGGCAACGTTGGCAAAGCCAAGGCTCACACACATACACACACTCACTTACACACGCTAGCACCATAAATAATCCCAATTATCGTGTAGTTTTATTGTTAATTGCGTTAATTACGCGCTCCTTGCGAACACCTAGTGAAACTGTTGAAAACGTTATCAAATATGGCCCCTAGAATCAATAACTATAACTCAACCTAGTCCCTTAGTCCCTAAGGCTTAATGTCTTTGCTAAACTGATTTTGCTTAATGCCAATAAAGGACTTTATCATGACACACCCAGAAAAACGAAGCTCTATAACCGACAGGTCTTGTTTTGGAAATTGACTTTGCTATTAAACCGAAAGGTCTAATTTCTGTCAACACAGGAAATACATAGTTCGGCTTTAAGGTTCAATATCTTAACCTCTCCCCCTTTTCTCCAGCACTGTAAACACCTTCATTTGCGCTGTACCCTCGTGAGATTCGACAACCCTGTCACGTGCCATTTGATTAGCGTCAAATTTGAATAAAATTCACTAACACCTAGAGCCGACCCCTTCAGGCAAACACGCCCCGCTGTTGTCTCCTATCCTACTACTGCTGCTGTCCCTCTCTACGACCCTAGCCCTGCCCTTGTCCTTGTCTTTGCCCAACGGCGTTCATACGCACATCAATAAAATGGAAAAGTCGGAGAAGGCAGCTGCTTGTCAGCAAAAAAAAAGAAGAAAACCCAAAGAAAACCCTGCTGCAGGTTTGCCCTCAACGGGAGAAAAAAAGGAAAATGCCGAGCATGATAACAATAACAAAATCCATAGTATGACAGCAATATGCCTGCAGGGGCGAAGCGGAGTCTGCCAAATATGCTGAGGAGCCGGGGCTGCAGCAGGCTTGCCGAAATGTGTGGGGCGTTCGCTATTTACGGCATATGAATGTAGTTTTTGTAGCCCAAAATTCGATTCCGGGTTGGCACTTTAACTTCTTTGGCGGAAAATGTCAGTTAAAGGCTTTGCGTTGACTGTCAAGCTGAACAGCTGCTCGCGCTCTGTTAAAGTCGCATTGGTTCCTCTTGCTAACAGAGATCTGTATATATAACAGCTGCTTAGAACTGTTAAAGACAAATTGTGGCTGTAGCTGTTAAAAGAAAATCCTGCAGTTCAATTAATGCATATTCTGTTACGTTGAAGACTCCTCATATAAATATTAATGTTAATTTACCTTGGATTAATATTTAACCATAGCATGTTAAGTTCCAGCGACATTCGATTGGCGTTCACAAAATAACAGACTACTGTGTAAATCTGTTATGGCTGTAAAGCCAAATGGCTCTTTAACAGACTTACATGTTCAACCGCAAAGGTTAAAGTTCAATCCATAGCGCTCTGTTAAAGTTCACTTGTGGCTGTGACTGTGGCGTGGCTGTGTGGGTCTGGTCTGTAAAAAGCCAATCAAGCCTTTTTCGACGGGTCTGGGCAGCGCCTAGTTATGTGCAATTCTTGTCTCTGCTTTCGCTTTGGCAATTTAGTTGTTGAGACACGTTTTCTTGTTACGATTGTAATGGAATTTGTTACAACTTCAAGTGAATTGTGCGCCCAAAAAAGAAAACCAAAAAGAAACAAAAAAAAACATGCTAACGTCGGCGTCGGCTTTGCCGTCACGCAAAGGGACAACAACTGGAAGCGCGTCGCGTACTTTGTCATCGTTTTATTTTTATGCCTAGTTGCGTTTAATAAAGTTTTTATATACCAAAAGGACAGGGAGCGGACGAAAATTTTTATTTACCATATATAAGTCGACATACATACGTATTTGCTCTAGAATTTCTGTCGGTCCCGTGTGCCATATCGTATTTCTAATCAAGTTACGATTATGTCGCCCTGCAGCCGCCTATTGCAGCGCCCGGCTAACGGCCCGTAACATATTTATTCATATTCACGGGCCCCAGCGCAGGCCAGCGCATAAAACATTCAGCAGAGAAATAACTTCACAATTTCAATTTCCCACTCGGCATCGAGCAGGTCCTCACAACTCGACGGATAACCCACCTCACCAGCCCCTCTCAACAAAATAAACCCTGGGTAAACACCTACGCGTCGGTTTTATGAACTCATAAAACCATTGCAATGGATTTGTATTTCGCAGCCTCGAGGCTTTTGCGGTGTCCGCTCGCATAAAAATCTAATCCTCCTCACCGAGAGAGTGATTGTGAGAGAGAGAAAGAGAGAGAGAGAGAATAGATAGATCGCTTTGAGCTATTGTTGTTTGCTTTTTATGGTCCAGCCCCAACATATGTATGCATGTTTGCATGTGCTCTTGTTATTTGTTTGTGGCCAAGCAACCTAATTTTTGATGTGTTAGTGCGGTTTATTCGATTGTAAAATGTTAACAGTCTAGCAACGCTGCCAAAAAAATATATTTATATTTTATGGCTGCTAACGTTTTTAAGTAAAGTGCTCTTAAGTTGCACTGTCTGACAAGTTGCTCAGAATTTCATTAGTTTTCAACAGAAGTTGCTTTAACAGTCTGGCAGCACACAGATCTGTTAACAGTTAACAGTTGTGCGACATGCTCACAGTTCCTCTGTTATTTAACATTTGTACTACTCTTCTTGCATTCTAATACCAGTTTTGGTTGTGGTAAACTTTCATTTTCATTGCATACATGTACATGGAAATGATATTGAACTTTGCCAGAGCATGCTTCACCGACTTATGAGCTTTGAGCCGTCCAATTGATATGCAATTGCAGCGCATCCTTATGGTAAAATGTCATTTTGCTAACTCTTAACAGCAACCAAAAATCGCAGCAACTGCAAAAAGAACACACACTTTCAACTGGTCCAAGGGCAAAGGAGCATCTCTGCATGTGTTCCTAAGACTGTAAGCGGTCGCACACAGACACGTACCCAGACACACACACGCACAACAAATGCCAATGCAGTTACTGTTTCCGATGCCTGCAAAGTTGCTGCAAGTTTTCAAATGCAGTTGAGAGCAGCCTCAGCCCAGCAGCCACCACAACACACACACACAATAGCAAAACTGCAGTTGCCGTCGATGCGCTGCAAATGGTTTCACTGTCAGAGATGCGCACGTGTTGCGATATTCGGCTTCCGAGAAAAGCCTGTGTAACTAACACAAAATATAATATAATATGGAAAATAGTTTCTGTCAAATGCTACTGTTTGTTGCCTAATATGTTATTAACAGTGGGTGCTTTCACATACAACTTAACAGCAGTATTAAATATGGTTCCATAATTACTTAACAGCACAAGCAGATCAACCAAAATTGGAGAAATGTTTTAAACCGCTACTATTATATTTCTATAATATCAAAAACAGTTCAGTAATCACATATCAGCCTGCCTGCTAGCAGCAGAGAGCAGGTATCAAGAGAACAACTAAATAATGTTATCAGCAGCATAGTTAACAGTGTCAAATACAGAAAACAGTTTCATAAATACTTAACAGCTCGCCTGTTAACTCGAAAAGAACAGAGATCTGCTACAGCTAAGCAACTATAAAATGTTATTAGCAGCTGTGACTTAACAGTTAAATGCAGTCTCTGCATTAGTTAACAGCTCCCATGCTAACACACAGAGAGCGCAGATCAGCAGCAACGAGAGAGCCTTAGCTTTTTCTCGCTCACGCGCTTTGCTCTCGCGCTGTTGGCTGCTCTTAATTGCTGAAGCTGTGGCTGCTGTTGTTCGCTTAGTGGGAGTGCACGCGTGTGTACACATGTGTGCGTATGTGCACAGCAGTTTAGTGCTGTGTAATTGTATTAGTCGAGCAGTAACCAGCAGTAAGACTGCATCCTGTGCCTGCGCGTCATAGCCAAAGCCAAAGCGCTTTTGTTGCTTTCGCCGCCTCTGTTGTTGTTGCTGTTAGTGCTGCTGCTCATTTGCTGTAAACGAGCAGAGAGCTTTGCCATTTTTGCGGTTGCTGCGCTGTTGTTCCCGCTGCTGCTGCAGTTAAGCGCCACGCACTTCCTGCACAGAATGTTATTACTTCCGTTGCCTTTTAATTGATTTTGAAGGTGCGTTGTGACTGGCGACTGGATCTTACGCCGTCGGCCATTAGCAAATTGTAGGTTAAGTGCTTTGTACGCTCGCCAAATACAGCGCAACGCCTCCAATATCCTGGTTCGCCCATCCGACCGGCAGTCCATGCAATTTCGTCCGTTGCACCTGCACCTGCACCTGCTGCTCCATCTGGCCGCTGCTTAAACCGCACTTTTGTTCTGTGCGGCTTCCTGCTACCTTTTTGCCAATGTTATGAAGCTGTTATCCCCGTTATCCCGTTATCCCCACTATCCCTACTATCCCCACTATCCTCGCTGGGCCGACGTTAGCCATGCGTAAAAGTTATTAGTGGATTCCCCGCACACTGCACTCCACTAAGCGTGCGGCCCAACTGACAGGATAAGCCGTTGCCGGAGGTAGTAGGTACGGTGAAATGTGAAATGTGGGGGAGGTGAGGAAAGGGCAGGAGGACGAGGTACGCCAGTTTGTTTGCTACCAAAAACCTCAAACAGCACTTAAGTTGTTGCCAACTGCAAGAGTTTGGTTTTTGGTTTCGGCTTTCGCTCCGGGATTGCCAAAGTGCTCAAATGGGGCAGGGGGAGGTTGGGCGTAAGGGCCGTTGCAAGCAGCCAGTTGCACAGCAGCCAGAGCTCAACATATTTTAATTATTTACCTTGATTGCAGCTTTATCAAATGCTTATGAGTGCAACTTTTGCCGGGCGAAAGCAGTCGCAGATAAAAGCCAAATGAATTGAGAGATGGAGAGAGTCGAGAGTAAAGATATAGAGAATGAGAGAGAGAGAGAGAGAGAGAATTAATAATAGAGCGCTAGCAAGCCCTTGCAGTAATCCCTTCGGCTCTGCCTTGCCTGCTTTACACCTTTCAGAATGGTCCATGCTAATTTTCCGGCTTACCTCACCTCGCCTATTCAGCTAAAGGCTGCCACAAACATGTGAATATCAATCGACGTAGCACACTGGCCTAACCAATAAATTCATTCGCGCAATAATGACGTCTGCTGCAGGCCAGATCATGCTACTATAACCGCCTAGCCTGGTCGGCGAGCAGAGCGACCCACTTAGCCAGGCAAGCGAGGCCCTCTCTGGGTGCTGCGAACAATGCAACTGACGCCGCAGCAAAAACATTTCGAAAACATTTGAAAATGAATCATGTTGCCTGCTAATTGACTTCGAACCGCAGCATCCGCGATTGTTTTCGCATTAGCCATGATTTTTCGCACACACACACGCACGCATAACGAGTGCATTTTTAGCCCGGGAATGATAAGTGAGTCGCTATTAGTGGGTCAATTAGCGGGGGAGCTGCATGCGCTCCAATTCATTTGCTGTACCTCCCACTCCCACGCAGAGGCGACGTCGACCCTGTACATGTCTCTCTGTGAATCGGGTGTGAAAATGTGAATTCGCGAATCCAACACAAGTGCAAAAGCGAAAGTGGCAACTGTTAATTAGCCAGGCTAGCGCTGGCTGCCACGCGGAGCATCATGCAGGCGGCATAATTCGGTGAGCAGACTTGCAAGTGGAGCACGTTTAGGGGGAGCAAAGGGATCTGAGGTATTGAATATGCAGAGGCACTTACGCGAAAGTGTGTCTGTATCTGATTATAGTTGCCAATGAATATTTACAGTTAACTGTGCTAACTATCAATATCCTATCAGTACACCATACTCCTCTTTATACGTATATTAATTAAACTTCTTCGTGGATTACTGATAACTACTTATAATATGTGAACTTAACCCAAACTATGTTCTCCTCGTTGCAGAGAAATCTGGACTACAGTTTTGCCACCGGAAACGAAAGATGTCTACACTGCCATTTTGGGTGTAACCAAAGCCAGTCGCATAGACGAAGGCGTCTACAGCTGCAAAGTAAGTGGAAATGAGAACCCATAACAAAAGAAAGAGAGAGAGATTGAATAATTCGTCTCATACTAATGGATTTATTCAGAAAGACAGATAAAAGTAAAATTAGTCGGAGAAGAAGTCGACAGATAGCCGGAAATATAAAATTGAAGAATTCTTCCCTTATTGACGGGTGCAAGCACTGAGAAGGCAAGCAGAGAAATGGACAGATAGACAGGCATAGGGACTGGCCAACAGACTAAAAGATGGGTAGTCCAACGGGTAGGAACAAGTAGAATGGCATACACAGATGGATAGACAGACAGAAGAGCAGGCAGACAGACAGAAAGATTGGCAAACATACGCACAAAAATACAGATATATGTACAGACAAATATACAAACAGGCAGTCAGTCGGACAAATAGTTCGACAGATTGCCACATGGACAGACAGCCCGACAGACAGACAGACAGACAATAAGACGGACAAACAGACAGACAAACAGGCAGATAGACAGGCAGACAGGCTGATGGACAAAAAGACAGACAGTCGAATAGACGAAAAAACATACAGATAGACAGCAAAATAGAAAAACTGATAGATTGGGTGTTCGATACGCAGACATATATACAGATACAAAGACTACATAAAAGTTCAGCAGGCAGAGATACGGATAGAATAAAAAGAGTAACTATACATTGACTTGGCCATCAAATCTGAAGCAGATTTGCGTATATCTAAATACCATTTCGTGCACTATAATAGACATATTCAAAAAAAAAGAATTATTATTAGGCATCCATAGAAAGCCTTGCATTGTAGACATTTTCTATTTTAAGAACCCAATACGACCTAAGTTTAATGGGCGTGAAAATTAAACTACGTCATAAACGTGAAACCGAACTCTGCCTGTAACTGATTTGATTTATAAGTGAATGAATGAATGAATGAAGCTAACCCTACTAATCGAATTACCCACTGATTTATAACTTACTTCCCAGTTTCCTTTGAATTTTTCGATGCTTTCCCCTTTTCTCTAACCCCCAATGCTTTCAGCTAATGTCGCAGGCATAAGACCCCCGCTTCAGAGTCATAAACATGTTGTTCATACTTTGTACTATGCAACACCTATGGTTCCTGTTCCCCCAAAAAAAAAAAAAAAAACGGCTGATGCTGTTCCTGTTCGAGCTGTTGTTGTTGCTGTTCCCGCTGGCATTACATGTCAATATTTTTTACAAGCCATTTGCGTAATTTGTTATTTGCCAAGCCATAAAGAAAAACGGTTGCCGGCCCGCAGCGTTTGAGATTTAATGGCCTGGAACAGTTTAAAGACTTAGTAGGTGCTACTAAGCCCCGGCAAGGCCGCCGTCAGAGCATCCGGCGTGGGAAATTCCGAGTAGAACCCAATGCTTAAATCGCATAGATTAAATTTTAATTGCGTACTAAACGAGAAGTGTGGCGAAACTGGAACCCTGTCGAAAAGCACGCACAAATCAAAAAGAACCCACAGTGTGGTCTCTTCTCGCCTACCCCAACATTGCTTCACTTTAGGCTCGTCTCTTTTGGGTGCCCTGACTTTTTCGCATATTTTAATTTAGCTAATTAAAAGCCGACTTACAGCGCAAATGAAGAACTGCACAGGAAACTGAGCAAAGTTGAAAGTAATTTTGTGGCATTTTAGGACTTTTATTTACACTTTTCCCCAGTTTATGTTTTGAACCCAGCGAACAGACAGAACAGGCCAAACAGAACGAGTGCGAGTGCGAGTGTGTCTGTAGATATGGCGGCTTAACGCATGGCAATTATACTGATTAGTCGGGCGGAAATTTCAATGGAATTTCCCGAATGAGGAGAAAATCTAAATCTAAAGTGAATTAGCAGCAGAAAGGGCATGGAAAGCGTACCCAAAGCACCGCAGCACAATTAAAATGGCGTTTTAATTGGATTTGTTAATGCCTGTAAATGTAGGCGTTGAAGGTCCCATTTATGAGTCTTATTTTTATTTTTACCAGGAAAGGGCACTGCACTCTGCCCTTTCGCCTGCCAGACTTTGACTTCGCTTTGATTAAGCTTTTTGCGCTTGCAAGTGTTTTGGATTTATACCTTTGCCCAGACTTCGTCTTGATAAAGTTGTTGAATTTATGACCGTTTTTTTCTCTCTACTAATTCAGATTATCTTCGTTGCCCTTCAGTGCCTCGCCCTGCTGCGCCTGCTGCAAACAATTTAAGCTGCAATATGCAGTATTCTGCAGGTCTCTGCTCGCTGCAATTCCTTGAGCCGCAATCCCGAGACTTGGCCATAAATTTTCATACTTTAAGACCGCAAAGAGCAGCAGCAGCAGTAGTAGCAGCAGAGCAGCAGGAGAGCAGCAGCTGTTGCCTGTTGCAGTGGACCGCAGAGCTAACGAGCGAACATTTTCTTAAAGCCCAACACCAATTGTATATAATGCCTTGTCCGAACACTCCGAGGGGATTTCGACGGGTTCTCGTTGGGCTCTTCCTGCTTTCGCTCTACTTCTATATGAGTCCCCCAACAGTTTTTAGGGGCTGCTGTCGCTTTGTGCCTTTGCGTAAGTCCCGCTCTCCCCCACTTATTCTGTCGTGGACCACATAATGACGCCATCAGATCAAAGCCAAGTGCTGGCCAGAGAATAACAGAGAGGGGCAGGCTGTACCCAGGGCGGACTGGGATGGGATGGAGGGACCGCCTCCTGGCAACAATGGTTGCCAGCTGCTTGAGGAATTTCCACGTTAATCAGCGCGCTGTGCTCTACATTTTTTACTCAGCGGACTTCAATGCTTAATGCACAATCCCCAAAGGTTGATTTTTGCCATCTTGAAACTGAAAAGCATAAATCCTTTTCAATAGGATTCGCCTCAAGGTTCGACAGTCTACAGACGACGGGTTTGTTTTGTGCCACTGAGTGTTTATGTGTGTGTGTGTACACACACACATGCCCCATCCTGTGCGTGCGACTGTGTGCGCAAACATTTGTCCATTATGCACTGGGGACCTGGGACTCATGTCCATAAGTTAAATAGGCATATACCCACGGGCTGGCGGCACAATCATTATTTATTTATTGATATTAAGCTGCAATTAGTTCATTAGCTCAAGGGAAATGTCGAGTTTCTGACTCGCATCAAGTTTACCGATTAATCCAGTCGAATTGATTTGTGGCACGTTCAATTCATTCATTCGTCTTGCCACAGCTTAGTGCAAATAGCTAACGGCAATTGGGTTAAACGTTTTGAGCTGAAGTCAATGAACGCTTAGGTAAATTGCAAAACAATGCTCGATTTATTGGCTACAAAATGGCATTGTTTTTATACACTGTACAATGTGCAATAATATTTACAAAAAGATTTTTCGCTTAGTTGGCCTCTTACTAATAGTGATTCACACGTTTGCGTTTAATATCATCTCTGCTATAACAGTACAGTGCATACTTGAACAGGCTTCTTTTACTTAATTAAACAGTACATATTTTTAACATACTTCTGTAACATACTGTTAACAGCCTCGTTAAAATTTGTTAACGCACTGCTGCTTCTATGGATTAACATAGCACATAACATTACAGCTGCAAGCAACATTCACATGCATGTGCTTATATATATTCTATTGCACCTACACTGTTACTCTGTTAACGCATGGAGTTTCCAAGTGAGCAATGATCGCTGTTGTTGCTACTCTCTCTCGCAGTCAAGCAGTCTCCCTCATTCGCTCGTTAGCACTCAGGCATGTTCGCTCTCACTGTGAAGTAGTTCGCTGTGACAGAGCGTTGCAGTGATGCAATATGTGTTAAGAATAAGTGAGAAATACATGTAACTAAATCTATTTATTGCTCATTGCAATAATTGTCATTTACTTTTAATTACAATCTAATATTATCCTTCTCTTTTAATTTTTACATATACTAAAATGTAATTAAAATATATACTTTACTTAGGTACCCTCCCAAGTAAGAGAACTAAGGCACCTCTCATGCTCTTCTCAGTTTCTTAGGATCATTCTATCTGCTTGGCCATAAGAGATACGAGATACTGTTCTCGAGCATTGCCATCATTAACATTGCAAATGCTGCGGCAAAATGTTTGCGCAATTTTATTGACTGACAGCATGTAAGAGAGAGAGAGAGAGAGAGAGAGAGAGTGGGGAAAAGAGAGACCCAGCAAGACAGAGAGACAGTGAGCAGGACAGAGGGAAAATGACATTAGCTCTGCTTGCGCTCGCGCTTGCACAGTGTGCCGTTTAACGACTTCGACTGTTAATGAGACGCGACTTTGAGCTTCGGTCTTGGGCAATAAAATCACATTTGGCCATAAAAAATTGTTGTGCTATGCGGCCAAATGAGTTAATTGCCAATTGGATTTTGTGGCTCGCAAGGATTTGTGTTGACGATGCAGCAGTCGTAAAATCCCTAGCAGCGACACCATAGCATAGAATTTAAAACACACACACACACACACACAGTGTGTCGCGAATGCCATAAAAATGTAACTTTGGTGGCAACTTGACAATCTTCGAATCGGTCGGGGGGCTGTGTGTGTCTATAGCTTTCAAATGTTTCCGGCTCAGTTGCAACAAAGTGCCAGAGTGCTGGGCAGATGCAAGCGCAGACGCGCACAGGCGTGCACAGACATGCACAGAGGCACTCACTAAGCAGGCGGAGGTGTGATCCTGATGTCGCCGCTCGTTAGTTTGTCTGCTTTTTTAAATTTGAAGCGGAAATTCGCAACCAGTCACTCCAAGCTCTCCCAACCTCCCTACGCTCTCTCCCTCTCTCTCTCTCTCTCTGCCCTCAAGTGCATTCAGCAACAGCACCGCCATCATCATCATCGTCGTTTTCATCATTATTGTGCCCTTCCTCCGCTTTGTCATCATCATCATTATACTAATGCCTGTCGCTGGCTTCACATTGTATTCCCTTGAAGCCTCAAAGCTTTGCCAGCGTTTCGTACGTTTCATTTGTGCTACATGTTTGTGCCACAAACAGTTGACAGTCGAGCTTTAAGTAACCACACTCATACACGCACGTACATACACACACACACACATGTAGCGCAACAATATCAGCTTATCCCTGCAAGGGCTTAGGTTCCATTCTGCAGGCCTGAGCACAATCAGCCCAAAGTCATATCCAATCAGCGACGCTTTAGCCGGGCTAACAGCGCTGCCAGGTTGCAGCTGGGCATGACGGGTCGAAAGCGTCTGTAGTGGTCGGAAGGGTGCAGCGGTGTGGGGGGAGAAGTACATTAAGTGCGGGTACTTGACTGGCAGCGTCGAACAGTCGAAGAGTCGCAGAGTTGGGCAGCAATTGTTGACACAGGGCGAACGAGGCATTCAAAAAGAGCAAGTGACATTTGTTGGTTATTATGTGTGTATGTGTGAGTATATGTACTGTGTGTGTGTGTGTGCATGTGTGCAAAGTGCAAACATAACTGTTTGCTGTTGTTTCGATTGTTGTCGTTATTGCTGATATTTATCGGCTGTCAGCAGCGCTCCCAATGCAACTTGCACAGTGAGGCCAAGCTGTTTGTGTCAATAAACACTTCTATTGCCATGTACACTCTGTTACAGGTGCTTTTCAAGCATTAGAACTATTAGCTTGCAAGTGAGCTACGATGAGCAGTCGATTTATTTGTTTTCCATAAATATTTTACGTGCATTATTTGAATGTTTTGTTGGCTGTCATTGTTTCTATGAGAAATCAGTTATTTGTTTCTCATTCCAAGTCAACGTTTCTTTGGGGTTTCAACTATTACAAAGAAGACTTGAAACCTTCGACACTTTTGTGAAAAGTGTCCTCTCTTTTAACTAAACAAAATGGCTACACCTTCATATTACCTTCAACTTTTATGTACTCTCAATCTTAGTTCACTTAAAGGCCAAGCTCACCTTCAAACTTAAGATCGCTTTGCAACTAACCTCAAGTTTCAATCTAGTCTCTCATGCAAAGAAATGCTTCTCTTAAACTAACCTCACTTTCAACCTAACCTCACTTTTCTACTTTTAGTTGTAAACTATCCTAACCTTCAACGTACACTTACTCTCCAGCTTAATTAACTCGAAGCAAGCTAGCCTCATCACTCTCTAACAATCATTAGAGATTATCTTGCAAACTAACCTCACCCTTAAAAAATACCTCTCTTTCAACAACGCTCTAACCTCATCTTCAACATAAGCTTACTCTCATTTCAAAACTTATCATACTTTCGTCCATAAGATCGCTTTAACCTTAGCCTTAAACTCAATCGGAAACCTATTACACTTGCAAGCTCACCTCATCCTACAATCTACTCTCTCTTGCAAGCAAACTCTGCTCTCAAATTAATCTCACTAACCACTTCCTGTTTCCAGGTCACCGACTGGGGCGTCGAGCAGTGTCGCTCGCTGCACATCCACATCAAATCGCCGCCACGCCTGCGCGTCGATCCGGCCAGCGTGACGCTGCAGCGCGGTGACTCGCTGCGCGTGCGTTGCCTGTCGCCGGGCAACGACGACATCAAGCGGTATGCACAACTCGGCTACAGCTGGACGCGCAACGGGGTGCTCTTTCAGTCGGACGCAGCGACGGCCATGTGGGAGGACCTATATCCGGACGGCAGCATACTGAAGATCAACAACATCCAGAAGTCGGCCGAGTACGCGTGCCTCGTCTCGAACAGCGTGAGGCCAGTCTCGCGCAGCGTCTACATCAACGTGATCGAGCGCAACGCAGTGCACGTCTGCCTGGCGGAGTCCAGCTACGGCGTACACTGGCCGACAAGTGCGCCGGGCGCACCCATCATCACCGACTGCCCGCGCGGCTTCGAGGGTCACTCGCGACGCATCTGCGAGCAGCGCGACACGGGCAACTCCAGTTGGCTGCTGCCCGACTTCTCGAGCTGCGTGCGCGACGAACTGCTGCTCATCTACAACAGATTTCGGGCGCTCAGCGCCGGCTTCCAGCAGACCAACTCGTCCAACATTCTGAAGGCCTGCTTCGAGTACACGCTGCAGCGACGCCATAGTTTTCTGCCGGGCGAAGCGAGCTTCCTCATCGATATGCTACACGAGGTGGGTGAAAGGGAAGAGCAACTAGTTCATAGAAACTCTCAAGAGAAGAACTTGAACTGTTTCTAAAACTAAACAAAAATCACAATCAATTCGGATATTTATATATATTACTAGTAAACCCGGCGAACTCCATTTCGCCACCAGATGGCTATATTTCTCCCAGTCGCTCTCCCAATTCTTTTCCCAGTCGCTCTCCCAATTCTTTTCCCAGTCCCTCTCCCAGTCGCTCTCCCAATTCTTTTCCCAGTCCCTCTCCCAGTCGCTCTCCCAATTCTTTTCCCAGTCCCTCTCCCAGTCGCTCTCCCAATTCTTTTCCCAGTCCCTCTCCCAGTCGCTCTCCCAATTCTTTTCCCAGTCCCTCTCCCAGTCGCTCTCCCAATTCTTTTCCCAGTCCCTCTCCCAGTCCCTCTCCCAGTCGCTCTCCCAATTCTTTTCCCAGTCCCTCTCCCAGTCGCTCTCCCAATTCTTTTCCCAGTCCCACTCCCAGTCGCTCTCCCAATTTTTTTTCCAGTTCCTCTCACAGTCGCTCTCCCAATTCTTTTCCCAGTCCCTCTCCCAGTCGCTCTCCCAATTCTTTTCCCAGTCCCTCTCCCAGTCGCTCTCCCAATTCTTTTCCCAGTCCCTCTCCCAATTCTTTTCCCAGTCCCTCTCCCAGTCCCTCTCCCAATTCTTTTCCCAGTCCCTCTCCCAATTCTTTTCCCAATCCCTCTCCCAATTCTTTTCCCAGTCCCTCTCCCAATTCTTTTCCCAGTCCCTCTCCCAGTCCCTCTCTCAGTCCCTCTCTCAGTCCCTCTCTCAGTCCCTCTCTCAGTCCTTCTCTCAGTCCCTCTCTCAGTCCCTCTCTCAGTCCCTCTCTCAGTCCCTCTCTCAGTCCCTCTCTCAGTCCCTCTCTCAGTCCCTCTCTCAGTCCCTCTCTCAGTCCCTCTCTCAGTCCCTCTCTCAGTCCCTCTCCCAGTCCCTCTCCCAGTCCCTCTCCCAGTCCCTCTCTCAGTCCCTCTCTCAGTCCCTCTCTCAGTCCCTCTCTCAGTCCCTCTCTCAGTCCCTCTCTCAGTCCCTCTCTCAGTCCCTCTCTCAGTCCCTCTCTCAGTCCCTTTCCCAGTCTCTCTCCCAGTCCCTCTCTTAGTCCCTCTCTCAGTCCCTCTCTCAGTCCCTCTCCCAGTCCCTCTCTCAGTCCCTCTCTCAGTCCCTCTCTCAGTCCCTCTCTCAGTCCCTCTCCCAGTCCCTTTCCCAGTCCCTCTCCCAACATTTAGGGGGATGAAAAATAGATGTTGGCCGATTCTCATAGATACCGGATAAGCACAAAAAATTTCATCAAAAGCGGTCAAGCCGTTTCGGAGGAGTATGGCAACGAAAACTGTGACACGAGAATTTTATATATTAGATATATTTGTATGGTCTGTTTTAATCCATGCCAAATGGTTAAATGGTATAATCATTTATCTATCATCATTTTACTTATGATATTTCCATAATAGTCCAAATTTAAAACAAACAGTAATTTCGGCAATCTCCCAAAGTATTCCAATTTCACTAAAGTTATCATCTTCAATTTGATATCAGGCCTCTTCTCAACTGCTTGTCCCACCGTTCATTTGGACAAATCATCAACAATCAACAATTCCAAAACTTTCAAAATGATTCTCCTGTAAAGTTAAAGATTATTCTTGCCGCTGGCAGAAAAAGCTCAAAAGCTCTCAAGAACTGAAAAGCTTGTAGGCCCTTCTCGGAGATTCTCGTGATTGCTACTCCAGAGCTCGCGCTGCTTTTGTCTGGGTTTTACTTGTTCGCGAAACAAGAGCGTAAACTTTTACGCAGCAGCTCGATGCGCTCGTATTCCCAAATTCAATTTTAAACAAGTATCGCAACTTCTACAGGCGACCGCAGGGCAAACTCCTGAGCATATTTAAGCTGCAAGCTCAAAGCGTTACAAACTACCTGGTTACCTCGACCTAAGGATGCCTCTTCTCCTGCTCAACTCCTCCCCTTCGCACTCCACAGTGTCTTTCCTACAGGCAAAACTATTTTTACACGCAAATGAACGCAGCAGCAGGCAGAAATAGGGAGAAATGGCAAGGAAAGTGTAGAGATAGGGAGAAGCAGGGAAATGCCCAAGTGTGCAGCGTCTTGTAATATTTCACACAATTTTCGGAGCCAAGTCGAAACTAGAAAGGAGTCAAAGAAAAGTTCTGCTCAACAGCCGCCCGGCAACAATTTTTCATTTTAATGCGCACACAAATTTTACCGCCTAACGAACACCCATCCAAGCCCTTTCCTGCCATTTTCCAGGCATTTTCTCGCCTTTCTTGGCCACTTCACAGTACCCCAGTGACGCTCTCTCACTCACTACTGGCATCTGTCTCTCTTGCAGCTCGACACCTATTTGCAATTGAAGGGCACCCAACTGGAGCGTGAGATGGCGGCAGAGATAATACTTCGGATCCTGGATAAAGTCATGCAGAATGCGCAATCCCTCAACAGTCAACAGGTAAGCAGTGGGTAGAGCAGCAAGCGGACAACTATCGGCTGCCAAAATGGTACCCTCTTATGCAGCCATGTATAGGTACTACATGTACTCGGCCAGCCAGCCGGGCATAAATTATGCGAGAGCAGGCAGTCGAGAGCCCTGAGTTGTCGGTTCGGGGTGCCATAATTTATAACCCACAGCCATATTCAATATTTGCCAGCCTCGGCTCGCTCTCGCTCTGTCTCTCTCTTTCTCTCTCCTCGTTTCTTTCCACAGATTTATTACATATGCCCCAACAGGGAGGAAGTGAGAAACGAGAGAGACGAGGGGGACAGTTGCAATTTTTCACTGGTTTCGCTCGACTTTTATTTAGCTCGTAGTTGCCTGTCGCTGTGCCGCAATTTACATTTGTCTGCCGAATTCGAGTACTAAAACAGCCGCAGAATTGATGTTCGTGTTTGCTGGTAATGAATACCCCCAACAGAATCTGTGTATTTGTGGTTTTTCAATACCGACAAAGAGCAAGGGGGAAAGGGAAACAACCGAGAGGCCAATTTGTTGCCCAGCTGCTCGGTAAACGGAGCATATTTGGCATACTTAAAGCCATACCATGACTGTGGAGAGTTGCAAATGCGAGTTGAATGTGTGTTAAACAGGCAAGTACAGGGTTTGGGAGTAGGAAGAACAAAGGAAAATCAATAAGTTGGCGTAAGGCGTTGTCAAAACGGAGTTAAAGAGTAGTCAACTTGAAGAACATCTATGATGGGATGATTACACAAACAAGTTGAGCCTGGGGCAATGATTTTACGGAAAACGTAGATCTAATACCAGCAGCCTTAGCATCAGGTTATTTTCCTGAATATTTTTTTTGAAATTCTTCCTAGAATCAATTAAGTTGGTGTCTTAAAACAATTAGCAAATGTTGTCCTGAACACTTTTAGAAGTGATGTGAGTGAAGTTGGGACTTAGTCGACATTAAGAAAATCCATAATGCCACAACCACAACACTTGAAAGCGTAGACCAAATGAAGAAGAAATTGATGTATGTTGTCTGTCTTTTACAGTTCAATTTACTAGCAGTAAACATACATCATTTCCTTCGGGAAATTCTTGTGAATTTTGTAAAATAGTATTATATTAATATATTAGCTAGCAACGCGAAACGCTTCCTAGAATCACTCATGACCTCAAGTCTGTATTTGTTTTTAACAGTTTTCAAGTAGATAACCCCCAACTTTTAAGTATGCTTCGCATAATTCACTTAGGGCCAATAAAACGCACATGGGCGGCAGCTCTTGCCACTGAGTTACAGCTAATGAGAGGCGATGAAACGGTTACACTTATGAGCCGGCAAAAGAGCTCAGCGGGAGCCGATGGATGGGGTGGTTGTTGGGCTTGCGGACAGAACACCTGCTTGGACCTCAGCTAACAATATCCATAACCATAACCACTTCCTTATGGCCGGTCGCAGACAAAGACGGAAGTGACTCGGGCATGGTGTGAAGCTGAAGCTGAGGCTGGCGCAAAATGCATATCCACTGTGTGTTCTTGGAGGCTGTCGGCTCTTTCAGTCTCTCCCTCTCTCTCTCACTCTCTCTCTCTCTCTTTGTAGTAATCTCTCCTTCAGCTCAGCCTTCGCTCTTTGTTGGCCTTCTCTGCGTCAGCTAACCTTCCTTCCCCACCTCTATCTGTTGCCTCTTTCCACGCCGCTGCGCTGTAGTTGTTGTTGTTGTTGCTATTTGTGCTGTCGGCTTTCGCCTCACACTCAACTTGCTTAAGTTTTTAAGTGGCTCGGCAAGAAACAGGAGCAACAGGAGCGCGAGGAAGCAAGGAACTGGTGCCGGAGCTAAAGAAGGAGACAGGACTCGGGCTTGGGCTTGCAGAGGCTCATGTTTTATTCCTTGAGCACACTTTGTTTTCGCGAAGTGCGGCATAAAAGTAACAGTACCGCGCAGAAGGCAATACGGTCGCACGACGGCAAGCAGTTCTTTCTGCTTTCCGCTTTCCTCTTCCCGCCTGCCACTTGCTACTTGCCACTTGCCTCTTGCCACATGCATCAGGCTTCAATTTTGCTATGCAAATTTATGTGAGTGTTGATTGCAGCTGTCGGTTGCTTGCGTCCTGCGCCATAAAAAGGGAAACTCCATCAGCTACCGAAGCACCTCATCAGACGATATCCCCAGTCGACTGTACGCCTATCCCTATGACCGCTCGCTCCTCTCTCCTGTCTCAATGTCAGGGCTCAAGTTTTTAAGTACACCAACTATATGGCATAATCTATTAGCTCTTGTGTCCCACTTTAATATTCATCTCCGTTTTTTGGTGCACGGCCCGACGGATATGAAGCAAGTTTTATGTTGCGCCTGTCGGCGTCGGCGTCTGCTTAGCGCATAGTTCGGCGCGAGGCAAAGTTTTTAATGCGTTCAAATTAATTTTGTTTGCCTTGAAGTTCACTTGAGTTATGGCATTTCAATATTAAGTATACGCCATGTGAGTTGCAAACTTTTCGCTATACTTTTATGTTGCTCTCTCTGTCTCTCTTTCTCTTGGAGTTGGTGGAGCAAACAAAAAAAATAAAATCAACGCCAAGTTGTCGGGATAATTGGGTCGATTAAATGCCTGCATTTCAACTTTTCTCAACTCGCCAAATAGTTGGCGTCCGCCTTTTTTATTGACTCAGGCAAAACTTTAAGGCATGGCCATGGAATGTTTTACCGCGCAGACTTTTAATTAGCGAAAATAAAGGTATAATCGATGGGTTTATCGAAGGGAGAAGCAAATAAAAACGATTGAAATAAAAACTTCAATTAATTTATATGCAAAGAAAGAGTTTTTTGCAATTAGAAAGTATGGAAACTAGGATCTCGGATATAGATTAATTGTAAATGCACATTTTTCTTTAACTGATGCTTTCTGCTTATAATTAGAGTTGATATTCTACAATACTTTAAGTTGTATGTTTCTCCAATAGTAAGTGTTGCAGTTTGTTATGGTTTAATTTACTTAAATTTAATTTACTTAAAATTAGTAGAGAGTCCTTGTGCATTGCCTCCTCCTGTTCTGTAAGGCAACTGTAAGCGAATGCCTGGCATATGCCGCACTGCTCTTTTAACAGAGACAACAACAGCGATCATTACAGCCTTTCATAATGTAAATAACAGAGAATGATCTACGCTGAGCATTAACATGAACTTGCCCTCTGTTATTCACTAAGCACTGTTCTGCTACTGCAAAAGATTGAATGGTAACTGCAACATTACATTATTTCAAGCATACAATAACATCAATAAGCGCTAACAGAGCATTAACATGTAGTACGTGTGAAATGTAATTTAAAAATGAAATTCCAATCAAATATGAGAAAACCATAATTTCATGGCCGCATTATGCGTATCATCGTGCACATTTATTTCAATAATAATACAATAAACTTGTTCATATCAGAGCAGTGCTTGCTGTTGCTGCGAGGGAATACATTAAATTATAATTAATTCAGCTTCAATTCGATTTGGATTATCAGTTGGTTTGTTGACAATGCAGAATTATGATTGCATTGTGAGTGTGAATGTGGACGTGGATGTTTTAAACAGATTCTCGTCTCATTCTCCGGCTTAACATTGATTTCGCCTGGCATTTTGTGGATAATGCAATTGAAAAAGTTTCAACATAAAAGTTGCGCATGGAAGTTCTCGATTGCGCTTTCAATGCATATTTCTATATAAATGAATGTAAAAGTTCACTGAAATAGTAGATGAGTTCGAATCCAAATTCAAATTCGAATTCGAATGCCTATTGACTCATTATCGAGCGAGCCAAGCAAATGCCAAACAAACTCGACTGACCTACTTTAAAGCGTGCTTTATATTTACAGCGCTGCACAGGGGCGGATTGAGCAGCTTGAGAAATGGGCGCCATTCGGTTGTAGCCCTGTTATTTTATTCTTTGCCTGTGCTCTGAATTAGCTTAGCTTGTAAGTTGTTCAATTATGATAGGTATGACTACTCCAGACAATATCAATTTCAATACTGTCTTAAACTCTTCTAGAACTCGTTTCTATACTTCTAAGCAGTAACCCAATGTATTTAGTCAACCGCCTTAAATATTTATACATATTTTAATTCTTCAAACCAACTATGTAATATTCATAATTAAGTATTTTATTTATGTATTCATTCATTACACAAAAGTTTGTGCAATTCCGCTCCTGTTTAAGGCGATGCGCTCCTGCAGTTTGACCAAGAAACTTTGACTATGACTGCATATTAGCCGGGCAACCGTATGCAGGCTATTCAAAAATTAAATTTTACAAAGTTCACGACAAATCACTTAGCAAAAAGTGGACGCAAAAAAGCAAAAACGAAATAAAAAACAAAAAGAAGCGAAAGGCAACAAAATCGTGTTCTAAAGTCACAGCAAAACTTTGAAATCAGCAGAAAAGTTGCACGCTCACACATACACATGCACATACAACTTTCGACATGTGTGTGCAGCATTTAAGGCCACGCCCACACAGTTGGACGCCCCTGTGATTTGCCAGTAAACTGTTAAACGTGGCACAGGTCAAAAGTTGAACGGAATTTTCGCGTTCGCAACCTTTTTTGCTAGTCGAGTCAAGGCAAGGCAAGGCAAGTCGAGTCGAGTAGAGTCAACTCGATCCGAGTCAAGTAGACTTTTCCGAGCACCTTGTCTTTAAGGTAAATTATATCAAAAGCTGCCACAATTTGCATAGGCGTAGTTGCATGTTCTGGGTGTGAGGGGAGCGCGTTGCCGATGACTGATGTTGCTGGAGTTAAAGTTTCTCCGCTTTCCGCTGCAACGGCGAAAACTTTTCCAATTGCAATTCTTTTCTACCCATTGCTTGCGTATGTGACTATATGGCATATGTCCATATGTATGTATGTATGGACTTGAATGTGCATAAAGCCAAGAGTCCCGTTACTCGCAAATACATTTAAGTACTCGGCGAGCCAATGTAATTTTTGATTTGCGCAGGAAGAAGAAAAGATTAAAAAAAAACAAGTAAGGAAAGCTACAGTCGAGCGCGCGCGACTGTAAGATACCATTTACCCTATTCGAAGAAATAATACAAAATAAAATAAATTGTATAAAAATATATAAAAAAAATATAAAAAAAAAGCAATTTACATTAAGAAAAAAAAATCGTCCCGCGCCAGATTCGAACCCAAGAACTCTCACGAACTTTGTAACTTACGAATCGGACCTCTAACCACTAGACCACACAAGTTTACGCCATGCGATCGGCAAATTAGGCTTTTATTGACGCGGGCCCTCTACTGCGTCGATTTAACGTTTTGATTAGGAATCGCTAGCGCCCATAACTTTGTATGGGGAATTCGAACTCCTATAACTTCTTTGTTATTAAAAAATAAAAATTGAAGAAAGCTACAGTCGAGTGCACTCGACAGTAAGTTATAATTTACCTTTGGCTGCTAAAAATAATTCTTAATATTAATTACTTTTATTCGAATTAATAACAACGCATCGCATATTTCCGAAATTAAATACACATGCATTGACGCTAATGGCACATGCCGACTGCACGCCGATTGTGCGTGCGCAGTCGGCACAAGCATTGACGCCGAGCCTCTGCTCCGTCTCTGCTGCTGTATGCAAAACTTCTCGCGCCTAGGAACAGACCATGTGCTTCAGTGGTTTGTTGTTAGAGTTGTCAGCTCTTTAACTAAATGTTCCCGGTTCGAATCCAAACGCAGTCTTCTTTTTTTTGTATTGCTTAGAAAAAGTTTTTGGTTTTTTTTATTTTTTTTGCATAATATATTTTTCATATAGCGCAAAATTATTAAAAAACAAGTAAGGAAAGCTACAGTCGAGCGCGCGCGACTGTAAGATACCATTTACCCTATTCGAAGAAATAATACAAAATAAAATAAATTGTATAAAAATATATAAAAAAAATATAAAAAAAAAGCAATTTACATTAAGAAAAAAAAATCGTCCCGCGCCAGATTCGAACCCAAGAACTCTCACGAACTTTGTAACTTACGAATCGGACCTCTAACCACTAGACCACACAAGTTTACGCCATGCGATCGGCAAATTAGGCTTTTATTGACGCGGGCCCTCTACTGCGTCGATTTAACGTTTTGATTAGGAATCGCTAGCGCCCATAACTTTGTATGGGGAATTCGAACTCCTATAACTTCTTTGTTATTAAAAAATAAAAATTGAAGAAAGCTACAGTCGAGTGCACTCGACAGTAAGTTATAATTTACCTTTGGCTGCTAAAAATAATTCTTAATATTAATTACTTTTATTCGAATTAATAACAACGCATCGCATATTTCCGAAATTAAATACACATGCATTGACGCTAATGGCACATGCCGACTGCACGCCGATTGTGCGTGCGCAGTCGGCACAAGCATTGACGCCGAGCCTCTGCTCCGTCTCTGCTGCTGTATGCAAAACTTCTCGCGCCTAGGAACAGACCATGTGCTTCAGTGGTTTGTTGTTAGAGTTGTCAGCTCTTTAACTAAATGTTCCCGGTTCGAATCCAAACGCAGTCTTCTTTTTTTTGTATTGCTTAGAAAAAGTTTTTGGTTTTTTTTATTTTTTTTGCATAATATATTTTTCATATAGCGCAAAATTATTAAAAAAAAAAAAAATTGCCCAGCGCAGGATTTGAACCCGCGACCTCACGCATCAGAAACTTGCGAGCCAACCATCAAGACCACACACAGTTACGCAGTGCGATCGGCAAAAAAAAAAAAAAAATTGCCCGTTGCTGGATTTGAACCCGCGACCACACGCACCAGAATCTTGCATGCAACCATCTAGACCACACACAGTTACGCGGAGCGATCGGCAAATGAGACTTTTATTGATGCCGGCCTTCTGCTGCGTCAGTTCAACATTCTAGTTGGAATTCTAAGCGCCCACAACTTTATATGGGAGATTCAAACTCCTATAACTTCTTTGTTTATTGTCCGATCGGATTGAAATTTATAGGGTAGATCTGTACTATGGTAAGCTACAAGAGTGTTAAAAAAAATGTTTTGTTATTTCCCTACTTTTCTTAAAATTCAATAGTTTGGGGGCGGTGGGCGTGGCATCCAAAAGTTGAAAATCAAACATTCTTCGTAATGTTACCAGGCACCTTACTTTCAAATTTGGCGCTTCTAGCTTTTCTAGTTTTCTTTTAAACTATAAAAATGTGTTTTTTAGAGGCGGTGGGCGTGGCATCCAAAATTCTAAAATCCAACTTCTGCATAATGTTGCAAGACACTCTCCTACCAAATTTGGTGCGTTTATCTCTTTTCGTTATTGAATTATTTAGAAAAAATCGAAATACGCATTTATCGATTTGCGGAGGAGGTGGGCGTGGCACATCAAGTTTGAAATAAACTTCTTGTGTGTATTGAATACACGCACACTCCCACCAAGTCTGGTGCCTCTAGCTCTTTTAATAGCTGAGATCTGTGTGTTCATACAGACGGACAGACGGACAGACGGACAGACGGACAGACGGACAGACAGACGGACATGACCAAATCGACTCGGCTATTGATGCTGATCAAGAATATATATACTTTGTATGGTCTGCCACGCCTCCTTCTGCCTGTTACATACATTTGCACAAAGTTAATATACCATTTTTTACCCATTTTCAATGGGTAAATGGTATAAATATAAAAAAAAAGCAATTTACATTAAGAAAAAAAAATCGTCCCGCGCCAGATTCGAACCCAAGAACTCTCACGAACTTTGTAACTTACGAATCGGACCTCTAACCACTAGACCACACAAGTTTACGCCATGCGATCGGCAAATTAGGCTTTTATTGACGCGGGCTCTCTACTGCGTCGATTTAACGTTTTGATTAGGAATCGCTAGCGCCCATAACTTTGTATGGGGAATTCGAACTCCTATAACTTCTTTGTTATTAAAAAATAAAAATTGAAGAAAGCTACAGTCGAGTGCACTCGACAGTAAGTTATAATTTACCTTTGGCTGCTAAAAATAATTCTTAATATTAATTACTTTTATTCGAATTAATAACAACGCATCGCATATTTCCGAAATTAAATACACATGCATTGACGCTAATGGCACATGCCGACTGCACGCCGATTGTGCGTGCGCAGTCGGCACAAGCATTGACGCCGAGCCTCTGCTCCGTCTCTGCTGCTGTATGCAAAACTTCTCGCGCCTAGGAACAGACCATGTGCTTCAGTGGTTTGTTGTTAGAGTTGTCAGCTCTTTAACTAAATGTTCCCGGTTCGAATCCAAACGCAGTCTTCTTTTTTTTGTATTGCTTAGAAAAAGTTTTTGGTTTTTTTTATTTTTTTTGCATAATATATTTTTCATATAGCGCAAAATTATTAAAAAAAAAAAAAAATTGCCCAGTGCAGGATTTGAACCCGCGACCTCACGCATCAGAAACTTGCGAGCCAACCATCAAGACCACACACAGTTACGCAGTGCGATCGGCAAAAAAAAAAAAAAAATTGCCCGTTGCTGGATTTGAACCCGCGACCACACGCACCAGAATCTTGCATGCAACCATCTAGACCACACACAGTTACGCGGAGCGATCGGCAAATGAGACTTTTATTGATGCCGGCCTTCTGCTGCGTCAGTTCAACATTCTAGTTGGAATTCTAAGCGCCCACAACTTTATATGGGAGATTCAAACTCCTATAACTTCTTTGTTTATTGTCCGATCGGATTGAAATTTATAGGGTAGATCTGTACTATGGTAAGCTACAAGAGTGTTAAAAAAAATGTTTTGTTATTTCCCTACTTTTCTTAAAATTCAATAGTTTGGGGGCGGTGGGCGTGGCATCCAAAAGTTGAAAATCAAACATTCTTCGTAATGTTACCAGGCACCTTACTTTCAAATTTGGCGCTTCTAGCTTTTCTAGTTTTCTTTTAAACTATAAAAATGTGTTTTTTAGAGGCGGTGGGCGTGGCATCCAAAATTCTAAAATCCAACTTCTGCATAATGTTGCAAGACACTCTCCTACCAAATTTGGTGCGTTTATCTCTTTTCGTTATTGAATTATTTAGAAAAAATCGAAATACGCATTTATCGATTTGCGGAGGAGGTGGGCGTGGCACATCAAGTTTGAAATAAACTTCTTGTGTGTATTGAATACACGCACACTCCCACCAAGTCTGGTGCCTCTAGCTCTTTTAATAGCTGAGATCTGTGTGTTCATACAGACGGACAGACGGACAGACGGACAGACGGACAGACGGACAGACGGACAGACGGACAGACAGACGGACATGACCAAATCGACTCGGCTATTGATGCTGATCAAGAATATATATACTTTGTATGGTCTGCCACGCCTCCTTCTGCCTGTTACATACATTTGCACAAAGTTAATATACCATTTTTTACCCATTTTCAATGGGTAAATGGTATAAAAAAAAAAATTGCCCAGCGCAGGATTCGAACCCGCGACCTCACGCATCAGAAACTTGCGAGCCAACCATCAAGACCACACACAGTTACGCAGTGCGATCGGCAAAAAAAAAAAAAAAATTGCCCGTTGCTGGATTTGAACCCGCGACCACACGCACCAGAATCTTGCATGCAACCATCTAGACCACACACAGTTACGCGGAGCGATCGGCAAATGAGACTTTTATTGATGCCGGCCTTCTGCTGCGTCAGTTCAACATTCTAGTTGGAATTCTAAGCGCCCACAACTTTATATGGGAGATTCAAACTCCTATAACTTCTTTGTTTATTGTCCGATCGGATTGAAATTTATAGGGTAGATCTGTACTATGGTAAGCTACAAGAGTGTTAAAAAAAATGTTTTGTTATTTCCCTACTTTTCTTAAAATTCAATAGTTTGGGGGCGGTGGGCGTGGCATCCAAAAGTTGAAAATCAAACATTCTTCGTAATGTTACCAGGCACCTTACTTTCAAATTTGGCGCTTCTAGCTTTTCTAGTTTTCTTTTAAACTATAAAAATGTGTTTTTTAGAGGCGGTGGGCGTGGCATCCAAAATTCTAAAATCCAACTTCTGCATAATGTTGCAAGACACTCTCCTACCAAATTTGGTGCGTTTATCTCTTTTCGTTATTGAATTATTTAGAAAAAATCGAAATACGCATTTATCGATTTGCGGAGGAGGTGGGCGTGGCACATCAAGTTTGAAATAAACTTCTTGTGTGTATTGAATACACGCACACTCCCACCAAGTCTGGTGCCTCTAGCTCTTTTAATAGCTGAGATCTGTGTGTTCATACAGACGGACAGACGGACAGACGGACAGACGGACAGACGGACAGACAGACGGACATGACCAAATCGACTCGGCTATTGATGCTGATCAAGAATATATATACTTTGTATGGTCTGCCACGCCTCCTTCTGCCTGTTACATACATTTGCACAAAGTTAATATACCATTTTTTACCCATTTTCAATGGGTAAATGGTATAAATATAAAAAAAAAGCAATTTACATTAAGAAAAAAAAATCGTCCCGCGCCAGATTCGAACCCAAGAACTCTCACGAACTTTGTAACTTACGAATCGGACCTCTAACCACTAGACCACACAAGTTTACGCCATGCGATCGGCAAATTAGGCTTTTATTGACGCGGGCTCTCTACTGCGTCGATTTAACGTTTTGATTAGGAATCGCTAGCGCCCATAACTTTGTATGGGGAATTCGAACTCCTATAACTTCTTTGTTATTAAAAAATAAAAATTGAAGAAAGCTACAGTCGAGTGCACTCGACAGTAAGTTATAATTTACCTTTGGCTGCTAAAAATAATTCTTAATATTAATTACTTTTATTCGAATTAATAACAACGCATCGCATATTTCCGAAATTAAATACACATGCATTGACGCTAATGGCACATGCCGACTGCACGCCGATTGTGCGTGCGCAGTCGGCACAAGCATTGACGCCGAGCCTCTGCTCCGTCTCTGCTGCTGTATGCAAAACTTCTCGCGCCTAGGAACAGACCATGTGCTTCAGTGGTTTGTTGTTAGAGTTGTCAGCTCTTTAACTAAATGTTCCCGGTTCGAATCCAAACGCAGTCTTCTTTTTTTTGTATTGCTTAGAAAAAGTTTTTGGTTTTTTTTATTTTTTTTGCATAATATATTTTTCATATAGCGCAAAATTATTAAAAAAAAAAAAAATTGCCCAGTGCAGGATTTGAACCCGCGACCTCACGCATCAGAAACTTGCGAGCCAACCATCAAGACCACACACAGTTACGCAGTGCGATCGGCAAAAAAAAAAAAAAATTGCCCGTTGCTGGATTTGAACCCGCGACCACACGCACCAGAATCTTGCATGCAACCATCTAGACCACACACAGTTACGCGGAGCGATCGGCAAATGAGACTTTTATTGATGCCGGCCTTCTGCTGCGTCAGTTCAACATTCTAGTTGGAATTCTAAGCGCCCACAACTTTATATGGGAGATTCAAACTCCTATAACTTCTTTGTTTATTGTCCGATCGGATTGAAATTTATAGGGTAGATCTGTACTATGGTAAGCTACAAGAGTGTTAAAAAAAATGTTTTGTTATTTCCCTACTTTTCTTAAAATTCAATAGTTTGGGGGCGGTGGGCGTGGCATCCAAAAGTTGAAAATCAAACATTCTTCGTAATGTTACCAGGCACCTTACTTTCAAATTTGGCGCTTCTAGCTTTTCTAGTTTTCTTTTAAACTATAAAAATGTGTTTTTTAGAGGCGGTGGGCGTGGCATCCAAAATTCTAAAATCCAACTTCTGCATAATGTTGCAAGACACTCTCCTACCAAATTTGGTGCGTTTATCTCTTTTCGTTATTGAATTATTTAGAAAAAATCGAAATACGCATTTATCGATTTGCGGAGGAGGTGGGCGTGGCACATCAAGTTTGAAATAAACTTCTTGTGTGTATTGAATACACGCACACTCCCACCAAGTCTGGTGCCTCTAGCTCTTTTAATAGCTGAGATCTGTGTGTTCATACAGACGGACAGACGGACAGACGGACAGACGGACAGACGGACAGACGGACAGACGGACAGACGGACAGACAGACGGACATGACCAAATCGACTCGGCTATTGATGCTGATCAAGAATATATATACTTTGTATGGTCTGCCACGCCTCCTTCTGCCTGTTACATACATTTGCACAAAGTTAATATACCATTTTTTACCCATTTTCAATGGGTAAATGGTATAAAGAGGAAAAACAATAAGGGCAATTTCACTGGGAAATGGCATGGTTCGTTGGCCTTTGACTGCAGCTTAAGCTTATTGGGTCAGCTTATGCCCCACGACTCCGTCCCTACACTGACTCCTGACTCCGTTGCCGACGCTGCCCCTACTCAGCTCCGTCCCTCGATTATCCACTCGCAGACGGAAGTGCAACAATTTGTAATTTTATGTGGGTTCAATGACTGCATTTTATTTCGCCAGTTATTGCTGGTGTTGTTCTTCTTCTTTTGGCTCTTGTTGCTGTTATCATTTTTGTTTAAATTGTTTAAAAAAAATTGTTATTATGGCAAACTCTTTAGGTCATTGATTTTTGAATGGACTAGCGTACTGCCATACTTGGCATTCGCCCAACGATTCGCAAGCTAGAAGAGATACTCGGAATGCGAGGCATTTGCCAGTCGCGAACTTCAACCTTTAACCTGCTGCTGCTGCTACAGCCTATTTTTATTTGTATAATTATCTTGAAACTTGATGCGACATTTGTTGACCTAAGCATCGATTCCTAATGAGGAAAACAAGAAAAGAAGCAGAGTGGGAGTATGCGAAGAGAAGGCGAGGAGTATATGAAGCAAAAGCAAAGAACAAAGAGAGAGTACAGGGCAAATAAATAGATTTAAATTGATGATGAACAACACATCGCAGCCAATAACAATCTCAATGGCAACGCCGAGGTGGCGAAAGGCGTTGCCCAAGCAACTGCGAGTTGTTTATGGCTTGAACACTTGACCTTTGGCCTCTTGCAGCTTTGCTGAGGGAAGACTTTAATATTTAAATACCCATTTTTTTTTAGAATTTTACTAACTATCTTCTTTTTCTGTTCTTTTCTGGCATTTTGCAGCAAATTAAAAAGTTGCAGCTTTTAACGCAGTCCGCCGCGCTGAACCGCGAGACAATTGCGGCCTCACAATTGGCCACATCGACGGGGAGTAGCAGCGGCGGCAGTAGCCAGGCAACTTCATCGGCAGCCTCTGCCGATGGTTCGACAACTTTGACCGCAACGGGCGGCATCGGCAGCGGCAGAAGTGATGCATCGTCGGGCAGTGCTGCAGGTGGCGTCGGGGGCAAATTGCAGGCGAATCGCAGCGGCGGCAGCGCAGCTAGCGTCGGCAGCGTCGATGGCGGCGCCACGAGTATTTTGACAGTCGACGAGGACACGCTGTCCCTGGATCGCCTCAACTCGTTGCGCATTTACATGACCTCAGTGAAAACATTGCCGTTCAATTTACGCATTTACGGGTGAGTCCGGGGAGGTGGGGCCACGGGAAGTGGGGCGGAAATGAGATAATCAGAATGCTTTCTGCTCGATTTGCGCATGTAGCATTCGATTAAGGGAAAATTTCATCAATTTTAAATTATATAGGGTTAAATGCTTTAAGTTTACTTCTTTGTTTTTTGCACCATTTTTACTAAAATAATGTAGCCTACTCTTAGGGCTGTCGCGAAATTTAGCCAAGTAAATTACCCGCTGCGCTCATAAGTATGCTACACATTAATATTTCTTTTTCAATACTGCAAATTCCAATTTATCTCATACTCGCTTGAAGTCTCTAGTACTCAGAACTCGCTGTGTGGCACATGTCAAGCGCTTTGCATAATTTCATAATTAGAAATAAAGGCAAATGCAAATGCTGCTGCCCAAGTAAACAGTAAAGTTCGCTTTATGGCCGCTTGATTAATATTCCCGAGCAAGGGCAAAGCTTTTCCCTTTCTCTCCCATCTTCTGCTTCCTTCGTTTGGGTTTTTTTTTAGCTATTTTGGTTTTGCATTCACTTTTAATGGAAAATTTACTTTATGAGCAAACATAAATAAAAATGAAAATAAAAGTAAATGCTGGAAAAAACGAAGAAGAAATGCATAAAGCAAGCGCACGCGCGCGTTTACTATAAAATGCCTCATAAAAACTCAACTCAACGTACTTTCCGCGGGGCAAACGAAGCCCTGGCCCAGCTGCTGGGCCGCCCAAGTTACCTTGGCTATGCAATAACACAGTATATAGTTCATAAAGTAGTAGTCTTGAGTTCGTCAAGTGTCTAATTAAGGTAATTAAGTGGGCGACTGCAGGCAGAAGTAACGCTGATTTAATGCATTGCCTGCTCTCAATTTCCATTTTCTATTTGTTTCTGCAACTTTAATATCGCAGCGAGGACTTGTTTTCGGATCAACTCTACATGGACATTGGACTGTCCTCGCGTCTGCTGCATATCATGGCCAATTCGACAATATTCGCTTCTGTGATCTCCTACAAGAATCTGAAGAGTTTTCTGCCCAAGACTTACTACACGCGTGGCAGGTGAGTAGAAAATATGAGCAAATCTTGTAGGTATCTTGAGTGCGGTTCAATTGGGAGTACTTTCGAAAATAAATAAATAATGCGAGAGGGAATCAGAATAAGAACTTTGTACCAAAACTGGAAGCCTATAATCCTTCCCTCTCGTTTGATTAAATTTCAAAGAATTCCAATCGGAGAGCTGCATTTAATTTCCTCATAATCTGGCGGCTCGGCTTGCAACTGTAACTAAGTCCGAGCACAAAAACCCAGCACATCCTTGGGCATGTAGTGTAGCAGAGTGTGACTGTGTGTGTGTGTGTGCGTGTGTGTACTGTGTGTAGTGCCAACTGTTGTCAATGTTGTTCTGGCATTCCTAATGACATGGGATTCCGTTTTTGTTCGTCTCCGTTTTCCGCATAAGCGCATTAAGGCAGTTGCGAAAGTGGCAACAACACAATAACAAATCTAATACTGTTATACTGTTATACAGTTATACGGCTGTAAACAAAATGCAAATATGCAAAATGCTGAATCCAGATTGCGAAATGCTGCAGCGCCGACAGCACTGAAATGGAATCTATTCGGGAATGTCGCTGGAATAGTTGTCAATATGCCGACAAATGTTGATTTCATTATAAGCATATGCATATGCATGTGTTTGCGTGTATGCGAGTGTGTGTGTGTGTGTGACTTAATGAACATCTAGTGCGCATAGTCCTTGTGCGCGCTGATGAGATTAGTGTGCGTGGAAGTGGAGCGTGCTGAGCTCCAGCTGTTTGGCAGTTTGTTGATATATCGCATGGTGCGACGATGATGTAATGCCAGCAAATATATATGGTATATAGTTGGCTGTGAAGCGCCGTCAATAGCTCTAATCAATCTAGACTGCATTCGAGAGGCTAAATAAGTTTTCTACTGCGCATAAAAGCAGGCTACACTTTTCACGTTCGTGCTTCGACTGCGCTAGAAAGTATGCTATAATTTGCAGGTTTGACTGCTGCAACCATAATATTTATTTTATACACATATATTTATAAAAAAAAAATAATAATAACATATATATAAGCTTAGGTTTAACCCTCTTAACCCCCTTCTTTACATTTTAAAGTGATCCCAAGGACTCGGACTATGTGCTCGCCTCACGCATCATACAGACGTGGCTGTTCCAATCGAATCGCTCGAATGACAACTTCCGCGAACCTCTCGACTTGTCCTTCGAGGCTGGCCACGTGGAGATCATTTTCCAGCACGAGAGTGTGCCCAAGTCGGGCGACTGGGTGGCCGTCTGCGGGTAAGTTCGATGCTAACAGAAGCTGGGTATAATTACTTTAGGCGCACTCTCATTCTCAGGCACGACTACAAGGCCTCGTTTGACTCCACGTGGCGCTCGGACTTGTGCATTACCAAGCATCTGATGGAGAACATAACCCGCTGCATTTGCCCGCTCTCCGGCACCTACGTGGTTATGCTCACCAAAAAGCAGCCCAATGTAAGTGGCATTCAGTTGATGTGAGCCGGAGCGGAAAATACTTCTGATTTATGGCACTTTGGCCTTGTGAGCATTTTTATGGCTTTCACATTTATTAGATTTGCGTAGAGAACGCTTTGAGCTCTTGGCAACAGCTGCCCTGAAATCATATTTGGATTTTTCTCTCGAATTATTTAATAATTTACGAGAGACTTCTACTTGCAGTCGCCGCACTCGCATGTCCCACAGCGGCCAATCTTTGTGATCGTCAGCTGCGCCTGCTGCCTGCTGCAGTGCTGCTCAGCGTTTCTCATCCTGCTGCCCATCTGGTGTAATCGCAAGTGCGCCGTTACTTTCCTCAAGATGCAGTTCTGCATTTCCACGTCTAGTGTGATGCTCATCTATTTGCTGGGCTTCCTCAAGATGCTGCCTGTGGTGAGTATAAAGACCATATGGATGCAGCTCGTGGTGGATGGGAAAGTATTTAAATTGTAGCATACTTTTCAGGGGGGTAAATTTCAAGGCTCCTTGCAGACGGTTTTTTAAAACGTTTATTTTTTAAGCTAGACGGATACACCTAGAGAAACTTTTATAAATATGCTGTATGGGGTCAATAACTACAATTTTAAGTACACCAACTGCAAGTTGAGCGGCTTTAAGCGCTAATTCCTGTAACAATTGCAATGCAATGCGCTTTAAATCGACTGCTCTTAAAAGCGCTGCATACTTTCAGGCTGCGCCTTTGAAATAAAAACTGCAATTTCGAGTGCGGTTCCGTCGAATGTCTGTCTCTCTGTTTCTCTTCTCTCTTCTCCACACTCGCTTCCGACGGTCACAGCAGTGCGAACGCAACCAAAGCGTAAAATTTAATTACTGCAAAATAAATATACAAATAAATTGAGGCAAAGCCAACAACAGCAGCAAAAGCGACCGAAACCGAAAACCAAGTAAAAGCGTAGCCAAAGTAAGATTAAAAAAACAAAGTGAATAATATTTGTAAAAAAAAAAAAAACAAAAGTCTGGCGTGATACCAAAGAGTGGAGCGTAACTGTGGAATGGCGTGGCTGTTAAGCCGAAAACCCTGCTGAAACAAGTTTCTTGGCCCTTAGTCCCTGACCCTGTAAATAACAATCAAGAAACTGTTTGGGGGTTGCCAGAATATTATAATTACCGATTCTGTCAAGTATTGAGGCGTGAATTTCTCGCAAGTTTTCATACAAATTAGTCCGCAGCAGCTCCAACAATAATTACAATAATAATAATCATAATAATCGTCTCCGTCCTCGTCCTCATCAGCATCAAAATAAATTAACTTGTCGTCTGGCAAATAAAGTCGGCCGGGATTTGTAAATATTATAATTTACAGTTTGCGCTGGCCGCCCAAACAGTACTCCCCCACAGAAAATTCATGAAATACAAATCCCGTTGGCACTAAAAAGCCCCCCCCCCCCCCCTTCGCCTCGTCGTCCTTGAGCTACTCCTGCCCAGCCTCGGCCACCTGTTGGCCAGCCAAGTGCAAGTAAAGCAAATTAAAAGTCAACAGTACAAAGCAAAGCAAAGTTCTCCAGAGAAAATCGCTAAAGTCGAAATTAATATTAAAATAATGCGCAAATTTTCAATTTCGGGAAAATACTCCGAGGTACACTCCAAGCTAGGGCCAGGGCTTATCGCGGCATATAAAATGCTTGAGATCGGTCGAGGCAGCGCATGCAAATCCCCCAAAGAATCGCGCGAAATCTGCTAAATAATAAAACAAAAAATGAAGTGCGTATAAACAAAATGTAAAAAAATTTGCGCCGCTTAATCTCTGGGGGATCCGCGAAACAAAACCGAAAAAAATAAACCCGAAAACTGTAAGCTCCTAACAAGATGTAACATTTTTGAATTAGTAATAAACTGGGCCGTTGTGGCAACAACAGCGCAATAAATGAATGAAAAGCAAATAAAGTGCGACAAGGCCTCGAAGGAGGCAGGGAGGGAAGTCCAAGACGGAGGCAAAAGGTTTGAGCAATTGAAAATGTAAAGACAAGACGAGCCGAGGGAATTCGGGGGCGGCGGGCGAAGTTGTCAAAGGCAAAAAAGCACCCAGAAGCGAGCAGATAGTGAAGGCAGAGAGAAGACAAAGCAAGTGGGGAGCGAGCAGATGTAGGGGTAGATGTAGTCTATAGGAGAAGCTCCTCAGATGTAGAGCTAGGGACAGCAGAAGCCCCTCAACTTGACTCAAGTGTAATTTAAACCGAAGAAAAGTATGCAAGCATGTGTTACTACCTTCTCTGTTCTCCTTCCTAGGAAGCGTGCTGCGGCTGCCACATTTAGGCCACACATGTGTGCAAGAATGTGTATGTGTATCTGAGACACTTTAAGCCATGTTTTAATGAGCGACTTACGTAAGAACTTACGCGCTTGCCGGCCGGCGGGCAAGTTGCTGCTCAGATTGACTCAATAATGCAGCTCGCACGTAAATATTATTATGGCAGGCACATTAATTGCATGCAAATATGCCGAGGACTTTATTAAAATATGAAAAAGGCGAACAGACAGCCGGACAAACGGATAAACGAACAACAGAGCACACTGATAGACAAATAGACGAGCAGACAGGCAGGCTGGCCGGCAGCGCGACAGACCGCACAGACATATGCAAATTGCATGGTTTTAAACACGTGTCGCCAGCTCCGGCAGAGGCGGCTGCCACGCCCACACAATAATAAATAAAATTAAAATATACGCTTTACTTACGGCATATGAAACTGGGTGTATGTGTGTGTGTGCAGTTTGCGCATAAGTAAAACAATTTCGCAAATAATATGCGAATAAAATAAATAACGCATACGCACGGTTTGCCCCTGGGCGCATGCGAATGAAAGGCAAAAGCTTTTAAGCGCACTTAACTTACAATTTACAAAAAAAAAATAAGTAAATAAATAAAAAAATAAATAAATAACAAAGAAAAAAGGAAATTCTCTCAGTGCGAATCGAAAATTAAAAAGTTTTCCAAATTTGCTCGGGGCGAGACTAACAACGCGAGCAACAGCTCAGCTGACCTTCACCTGTAGCTCTACTCTGTTTAACCGAGTGCATGTGTGTGTGTCTATGTGTTTGTGTGTGCTTATCTCGAGAGTGCAAAATACAAAGCAGAGCACCAGATAATGTAATGAAGTGCGGCTTGCATATTAAAGCCACAATCTTTTGCTTTGCTTTTTCCGCTCATTTCCTTGGATGCAGCGTTCTTTCTCTCTCTCTCACTCTAACTCTTCCTGTCCCTTAATATTGAATCAGCTGCACGGTAATGCGTATGTGTAATTGAAGTGTATTAGCTTTCAATTTGGTTAATGGCGGCATCCTCGGTTTTGCACCCCAGCCACAAGCAACGAGTGAAATCAGCTTGCGGTTTTCAGTTATGAACAAAAGTTCAATAAGCCGCATGATTTATGCAACAAGATAAGGCGGAAGAGCTGAAAATGGCTGGAAATTCCACAGCTCCCCCACACACATACTCTTTTCAATCAGCATCTTGCAGCAAATTGAAAGCCTGAGAGCGGCATTCGCTTAGCCAGTGCATTCGCTATGAAAATGTATTTAAATTCATTTACATGCTAAAAGTAACATTGCAGCAATGCTGATGCTCTGTTAATGCGCTTTGCTCTGTTAACTAGTTGAGCAGTGGCTTTTTCTGTTATGAATGACAGACTTCTGTTACTCAAGAGATAATAACATAAGTCTGTTATAAAACTGTACTGATTAATTTGAAAGCAGAACATGGGAATGTCTACTAGAACTGCATTTAAAAACAATCCAAATTAAATTATTTACAGCTAATAATTTATATAAAGGCGTAAGGCAAAGATTATTAAAAGTGTCAGCAGCGATATTTTATGAGATAAGACTATATTTCTGGAATGCAACGCATTTTAATGCTTACATAAATATACCTAAGCTGTCTGTGTGCTACAGAATTACTGTGTAAACATTTTTTAACTTAATTGAATAAAAAAATGTTAAGTTTTAATTATTTCGAAAATGTGAATGCCTTTAATATTATGTCTATTAAATTTAACTCTTACTAAAGCCTATAACAGATTAAGAATGAATAAAGATGTATAAAAAGAGCATCTGAAAAAGAATATAAAAATTTGCTAATTACTTTAAGATTACGAAAAAGTATATAAGCTCCTGCCGACAAATATAAAAAGTATGCCCGGTAATACGATCGTCTAATAAACTGTGACTCGCCAGCCTAAACCAATTACAAAAGTCTCGTTTACGCAGTTGGCAAAATATGATACAATTTAGCTGGAGGCACATTAAAAACGAGAAGAAAACCACACCGAACAAGTTAGCGCCTGGGTGGGAAGATAAAAAATGGCATAATGCTCGAGCAGGCGGCGAGGGGAGTTTTATAACTTTTTAATAAGCAATGTCCAGTGTGCTGACATCCGCAGCCAATGAAATTATTTATGCTCGAGGCACGTGTCAAATTTTGATGTCATCTTTGGCCAGAGAACGAGAGCAGAGCCGAGCTGTGAAAAGTGCTTACTTATACGTACTGCAGAGGGTGTCACTATGGCTGCCGCGGCTGCTCCTGCTGCTGTTATGCAATGACAGTTTTTTTATGTAATATTTAATTAAAAATAATGATGCAGCAGCAGCAATGTGGCATTTACTGTGGCATTATTAATGTACCATATAATTTCCTTCTCCCCCTCTATCGCGCTATCTCCCTCACAATCTGCCCATCTCAATGTCTCTCCCTCTCTATCTGTCTCGTTTGCAGCATTGGCACGCGATAATAAGCAGCACGCTGGCCTCACTGCTGCTGCTGGGCATCTCGACGCTGATAGCAATTGCCCTGGTTATCCACACGGAGCTCGTGCCAAAGAAGTATCTGCAAATGGGCAGCAAGTCGGGCACGCCCACCAAGCGGCGCGAGAGCGCAAACAACATCATAAGTGTCCCCTCGCCTGAGGCAGCCGCAGCTGCTGGCGTGCAGCGTGCGGCCACTCGCAGTCGCAGCCGCCAATTGGCGGCCAACGCCGCCGCCGCCGCCAGCCTGAGCAGCAGCAACAGCGCATCGGGCATACGCGGCGCCATTGGCATCAGCTGGCTGCTGCCGCTGCTGTTCGCCATCGCCGCGCCGCTCATCTGCAGCATCATTGGCAAATGGCCGCGTCACTGGTGGCTCGAGCTGCTCTGGACGCGGCGCACAGTGGGCGCAGATGCTGCCGCGGGAGCTGCTGCCGGTGCTGGCGACGGGCACGAGGAGGAGTTCGATGCGGAAGTGTATTATGCCACGCACACGCTGCTCAACGGCGACAATTTGCTGCTCGAGTCGGAGGCGTTGCTCGGCAATGCAACGCTGCTCGGCAGGCGACAGGCAGCGACAGAGGCGTCAGCGTCGACGTCGACAGCATCAATCACGAGCAGCGACAGTCTCGGACTCAATCTCAGTCCGCTGGTGACAGCGGCAGCTTTGCAACAACAAGAACAGCAACTGGGACAACAGTCGCCGCCCGTTGCCTGGAGCCGCGCCCCCTTGCCTGGACACGAGCAGGCAGCGGCATTCACTTCCGGCCTGGGCGCATCCGCATCGGCGTCCGCGTCGCCGTCTCTAAGCTTCATTCTGTTCATTTGCATCGATTTGCTTTTCATTCTACTCTTCTTCGCGCTGTTTGTCATTTTAATGAAGAAACTTTTGTGGTTGTGGCACAAGAATCGCAACGTGCATACGCATCCCTTGGATAAATTCAATATGGCGCTCTGCAGGCGGTAAGTTTGCGCAAATAACGACTATCGGCTAGTGATGGGTGCGTGACAGTGTTGAACAGCGCTGGTCATAAGCTCGTGCACTGCTACGTTACAAACAATAAAAGCGAATTTTAAAGAAATTATTATTTAAACATATCAATTGTTATAAAATAATTAACTTATTTATTAATTAATTTAATTTTAATATTAAAAAAAATATTATTTTTAAAAGTCAACTGTTATAAGAAAAACATTTACATAATCATTGTTATAGCTAGACTTTTTTTAAATTTTTTTTTTAATATAAAAATAAAAAAAACAAGAAAACTAAGAATTATTCGAATCTTTTAAGTCTACCCAAAATAAAACAATATTTATTACAATATTTTGTATACTGTTTTTTTTATTTATTATTAAAAATTGTATTTTAAAGAAAGAAAAGCATAGTTTAAAATCGAGTAATATATGCATCTTATTGTTATTGTCATTTATTATTTTGTCATATTATGCAGATTACAGCATGTTCAACAACCTGCAGGTTGTATCGTTATTAATCGCTACCAACTGACAAGTACCGAGTACATATGGAAATTTTCTTCGATTGCTTAATTGTATTAGCTTTAGATTTAAAGTGACAACTCAAACCTACTACCATCGTGTTTTTTTTTTCAGACTTTATAAATTAACTAACTTAAAAACTAGCTAAAATCACGACCATATACAAAACTGGCATCTACAGTCGATAATTTTTATCATTTTGGTAGCTATCAATTCAATAAATAGAAATATAGAATAGTACTATATGCAAGACACTGTTAGGAATTCTGAGACAAGTGCCGAATCTCCTTAATCGCAATTTAAAGACACGACTCACGCCTCCACTCTAGTGTGAATAGCAAGCGATAGCAGAGAAAAAAGCGAATGCTTGTCGAGAGATTGCATAAAATGACTAAAAAGGACTCGACGGCCACAAGAGAAATCGAAGAAATGCAATCAAAATGGAATAGGCGAAGCTCTCGCTTTAAACTGATTATTCCAAGGGAAACTTGGGGGACGTAGCTTTGACTGTGACTGTGACAGTTAACTGTGAAGCGTTAACTTTATGGAGCGATGCCATAATGCGGCCGATATGCCACACAGATCCCAAGACGGACCAGAGAGTTCTTGGCTCGCGAAAACTAATTTCCCTTTTGTGCTGCCTAAGCTGAAAATGCGAAAATAGGAAAATCGGAAAGGAGCACAGGAAACGGGAGAGAGGAAAGCAGAGCTGCTAGCGGACAAACATAAACCACAAAATCGACCCTCATGCTTTTAATTTCCTTTCTCTTTTCCCCACACGCATTCTTGCCCACTCTATACAAACGTCTAACCACCTCTTCTACGCCCTCTTTTTTCTTAGACTTGGCCTACTTTATCGAGCCGGCGGTCTGCTCCTGCTAAAGCTCTGCACGGACGGATGCTTTATCGTCTATGTTAATTCAGCGCCGGATACTTTATGGGCATATCCCTTCGGCATATCGTGCATTGTGCTGGTAAGTATCCCGATCAATTGCTGTATAATTAGGCGCCCATACATACATACATATGTATCTATTGGGCACACCACGCCGCGTATACTTGATTTTATTGCATTTTTTGCTTTTATGCTGATTGTGTTAAGCGCGCCTTCCCGATTAGTTTGTCAACAAAACTATTAAGCAACTGCTTTAGGCCTTATGTAAATTTTCCATGTTTTTTTTTCGTTTTCTTTTTACTTTTTTCCCTCCAGTTTTATGTTTGTTGTTGTTGCTCATTTGTTGTTCTTTGGTGCGCATATTTCATCAAAGTGCAAATCCTGCATATTTTTGCGCTTGCCGCGCACAAATTATGCATGCCAAATCAACGGAGACTCTTAAAGCAACATTAGCCACGCCCCTCGCCATCAGCGCCCCTAACCACTCGCTGCACTAACCTTCACCTGACAGACCCTCGTCCTCGATCTCATCGTCGACGTCGTCATCGCATCGCATCAAAGTGCCACGAAAGAAGCCTTTTTCCTGTTGACTTTCCACTTGACTTTCACTTTGGTTTTCCCTCGGCAGCAGCTCAGCGCAGCTCAGCACGTGCTTCGCTTCCTCGGTTCGCTCCTGTGCTGCCAACTGATTTGCTGTGTAAATTAAATAAGTGCACCTGATTCTTCACATCTCGGCACTTTCGCACTTAAAGGGGGTCGGCTAATATGCTTCTATGCTGTGCAAAGTAATCGTAGAGGGAAATACTGTAATAACAAATCATACGGGTTATGGTATAACCATAAGTATATAATAAAAAAAAAATAATAATAATAAACACGCATAGGTAGCCACAGTTAAGCGTATCGACAGCTAGATACCATTTATTTGAATCTGAAGCATCGATTTCCAGAGGCGATGACCGTGTCACTTAAAGTTTCGACAAAAACTTGATCTACGTATTATATACATGCCCTCAAATCAAATTTGTTGCCTCTTGCTCAGAATTCTATGTGTTCATACAGACAAACAGTGGAACGGACATGACAAAACTGTATTGGCCATTGATGCTGATCGAGAATATATACTTTTAATATCACGATTCTGCTTTAAACAAAAATATTTTTCCAAAAAGCTAATAATTACCTAATCTTTTTAATTTCCAAAGCTTTAAAAAAGAAACGTGTCAAAATTTTAGTTTCGCTTTAATTAATAAAACAAACCTTATTTTTGTTTTTAATTTGAAATTAATCATTAAGTTAATTTTAATTAAAATCATAATTAATTTTATATACACTTATATTTCTTTTTAACTATAATCATCATTTATGAAATTAATCAATGAGTTACTATTAAATTAATTAAATAATTAATTTAATATTTACTTATATTTCTAATTTAATCTTTATTACTATTTATTTAATGCTTGTCTTGTCTTTCTAAACATTCCTAAAATATTTACATGTTTCGCTTGCAATGGCAATAATTTAATCCGCCTTCTGCCAGTTTTTGTTTGGCACTAATAAAGTAACTTAAGCTACTGTGCACGCACAAACATGCACGCACAATCCGAATATTTTACCTACAGCTTTAAGTCTTTCTATAGGTATGAGCTGAAGATGAAGTAGGCAGCACACTCGACGTGAAAATACGCTACAATATCTCTCAATTCTGAAATTGTATAGAATAGAAAAATATAAAAGACTACGTGGCAAAAATTAATAAATTGAAATAAGTCTAATATGTCTATATTACGATTTTTTAACTACCCTAATAATACGAAAAGTCTACACAATGAGCTTCCCGCTTCAGTTGTCCAAGTCGAAGCTATTGGAAGCCCCATCGATTGGCTGTCGCATTGGCCCAGGCCTGTGTTTACAGGTTTAATTATTTATAAGCAGCCCATTTAATTGGACAGCATTTAAAGGGCCGCAACACGCACACACGCAGTGAACACCCCGGACAGATTGGACAGCCTGGCCGAAGCTTGCCCCCACATTGTTCAGTGTCCTGGGGCCGCAGCTGCTGTTTCCACTACTGTTATAATTATGCAATTGCTTCATTTGGTCAAGCGAAGGCGCTCCTGTCTGCGTGGGCCCCTTTCCGCTCTCTCTCTCTCCGTCTCTCTTACCATCCATACCTCTGTGTGTGCGTCAGACTAATTGTGTAATTAATTTCATTGAAAATCGTAGCCCGAAGTCGCCGCTGCCCCATAATTAAGTGGAAGCTGAGCTGGCGAGTAGACAGCGCGTCGCCTCATCCTTGAGGAAAATCAGACGCGGGTTGGCGCATTCTTTAGCCTCGATTTATGTGCATGCGATCACCTTGGATACGTGTATTTGTCTGGGTTTTTGATAGACACTCTTAAGACAAAGTATTTTTTGCTTGTTATCATAATTAATTCATAAAAGCAACTTAAGTCTTCAAGACTGTGATATTTAAGTTTATTATGAGAAATAATTAATTATAGTACTATGCTATAGTAACGCTGCATTTTATTTCAACCGTTTTATTTAATTAAAAGCGAACATGTTTTGCATCGGCTTTAAGTAAATTGAATCAATATTTCATCTCAAGTCGCTACTAAACAAGCATATAATCATTTTGGTGCTGTTATCAAAATCTGTAGTGCAGATATTATTTTCCATAGATACTTCACTGATACATCGTACGTATGACACAGAATAATCGATACGACATTTTCAAAAACTGCAGGGAAATAATATCATAAGATTTTTTAATAACTGTATAGCCAAAAAGTCCTACTTACCATAGTCATGGTCTCCATTGAGATATCCAGAAAAACTGTCGCCTTGAGGCAAACGGGCTTCTGAGCACGCAGTGCTATGAAAATGAGCATCTTGTTAAAGCGTGGATCGCCCCTGGACCAGTTCATCTTATAAACTGCCGCTGAAACACCCTCACTCTGAGAAGTACAGCAGAATAAATAGGAAAGAGTATAGTTAGTTGGTTCTACGCACCGCAACAATCAGCAGATCGCTGAAATAACAGATCAAATAGATCTCCGATACAGCAGAGATTAGAAAAAGAGCCAACTTCACAGTGTGATCGGCACTTAAGCCGAGCGTCATCTGAAATCCCACAAAGCAGACCATAACCGAAGAGGTGAGGAAATTTAAGAGCAACGGCACACCAAAGACTCCGTTCATAATATCCGAAAGCCTGCAATGGTAGAAGGTATAAGCAAAGTAGAGAGTTCGTCTGCTAAGGCGAACCAACCCCAGTAGCTTGTTGTGATAGGATATTAAGTCCTGCAGTAACTTCAGATCCTGGGCGTAGCCTTTGGCAACTCGCCCCGTTTGGATCTGAAACTCTGCGAGGGCTTTTGAGAGGTAATCAAAGTGCATGACGATCTGCATGTTGACTGCATAGATTAGAATATCCGCCGATATATGCCCCGTTGTGGCGGTGTAGGCGCCCCACACCTGCAGCAGGTACATCAGGTAGTAGCTCCAGTTGTCGTGCCAGTTCCAGGGTGAGATCGAGAAGTACGGCATGGCCTTCTCAGCCTCCGGCGAGTGCAGTAGCCAGTGCTGTATGGCGTATCGCACATAGATATAGAAACTATATGTCACAACCAGCACCAAGTAGAGTCCACTGAAGCCGCGCAGGAAGAAACGACAACGTTTCAGGTACAAATGCGTTTGGTATTTCTCCTGTTCCTCCCGCTCGGGACGCGGGAAGATCGATTCCATTTCGCGAATCAAGGCGCCCAGTTTGGTCTTCTGACGCCATACGCTGATGGTCTTCAATTGGCTGACCGAAACGAAACCTATATAGCAAATGGTCATGCAGACATCCACAATACTCTCGGCGTCCTTGTAGTAGAGCAGCACGTAGGTGCACTCGAAGAAGAAATTGAAGCCCATATTCGTGACATGAAGAACAAAATTTAAATAGAGCCAGCGATTGGGTGTGGATTCGGAATTCGACGACTCGTAGGGATCTACTCCGACAGTATGGTAGAAGAATAGCGGTAGACTCATAAAGTCATTGATGGTTACAAATGCCTCGGCGGGCTCGACTTTTGTCAACTGATTACTCAACATATTCCAATCAATTCTCAAAGGATACTGACGGAAAAAGTTTGTCAAATTCCAAGTTAGAGCCCCAAAATGGCCACAAGTTTGACCAAACCGGAAGAATTATGAAGTTCAAACCGCAATATTTGATATGGTATATTGTATGGCTACAAGTTACGTGGGCTGCGGTTTGGGTTCCTGCATTATTTACTTGGAAATTCTTGTTGTCATTGGCCTACGATTTATTGTGCCAGCTTTGTAAATAAAGTCATTTACCAACTTATCGGTTGTGGCCAATTTAATAGAAGTCTGAAAAGGTCCAGCTGTTGAAAGTTCCGCTCCAAATGATTCATTAAAGAGGACAGCAAGTATAATTGTGTACTTTATTGTATCGCTGACTAAGAAATGTTTGTGTAAGTCTAAAACAAGGCCTATAATATATCCATTATGTGCAAGGTGTTTCAAATTTACTACTTGGCCAGAAATTGTTCCATCTTGCGTTTACAGATACATTGTTCGAATGACACAAAAGAATCTGTAACTCATTTGCAGGAACTGTAAGAAAAAAGCCAAATCAAGAGTAAAAGTCGAGTCCTGCTTCGACCAGACTCACCATAGTCATAGTCGCCATAGAAATATCTAAGAAGACTGTGGCCTTCAAAAAGACAGGCTTCTGAGCACGTACAGCTACTATTAGGAGCATTTTCTTGAATCTTAAATCGGCCGCAAACCAATCCATTTCGTAGACGGCCGAAGCGACTCCCTCGCTCTGTGGGAAATACAAAGATTAACAAAGTATATTCTTAGTGGATATATCCTTAACTGACAGAATTAATAAGTGAGTCGCTAAAGTAGCAAAGCAGATATATCTCAACCGTTGCCGCAACGAGGTAAACAGCCAGCTTACAGATAATTTCGGGACTCTGACCGATAGTCATCTGAAAGCCCACAAAACAGACGAGAACCGAAGAGGCGATAAAATTTAGGAGCAGCGATACACCAAAGACATCATTTATAACATCTGTTATGCTAGCAGAGAATATAGAATATATAACAAAGAATATAAGACATAAATTACAGAAAATAGAAAATATACCCCAGGAGCTTATTGTGATACGCGATTAGTTTCTGCAGCACTTTCAGATCCTTCCTGTATCCATCGTCTGCCAGCTCATTTTGTATTTGAAGCTCCTTTAGAGTTTTCGACAAATAGTCGAAATGCATAATATCCTGCATGACAATTCCATAGATAAGAATATCGCTTGACAATTGGCCTGTTATACACGTATAGCCCGCTATGGCTTGCAGCAGATACATCACACAGAACCCTAATATGTTATCGGTACTCCACGGCGAAGTTTCCGTATAAGGCATGGTCATCTTGAGGTCTAAATCGTTGTACGCATATCGTCTAATTAGGAATTGCAGTAGGAAAAAGAAGTTGTAGACGACCGAGAGTAACATGAAGAGAAAGGCCAGATGCTTCGTGATGCGATTACAACGTTCCAAGTACAGATTCACTTGATATTGCTGCTGCTCTTCGGCATCGGGACGAGGAAAAATATCTTCTATTTCCCTTACCAAGACTTTGAGTTTTGCCTTTTGTCGCCACACGGTCAGGATCTTTAGTTCACCCACACCGACAAACGCAATGTAAGCCGCAACCATGACGGCCTCCACGAAATTCTCACCATTTTGAAAGGAGGTGTACACAAATTGCAATTCCATGGCGAAAATGAAGTTCAAATTAATCACAATAAATAGGAACTTCAAGTAGAGCCAGCGTTTCGATGCTACATCTTGGACCTTTTCATAGGGATCCACTCCAAGCGTATGCCAAAAGAAAATGGACAGCCTCATAAAGTCGTCGAAAGTAACAAATGCTGTTGTCATTTCAAATGAAATTTGTGACTATCTGAAGATTGAAGTTAAACTTGAAGTAATTCTTTGGTATTTCAAATAAGTCTACGCTCCTTTTCTGCCAGTTGATAAGAGTGTTCAGTGTGTTTCACACCTTGGACAAATGTCAACTGAATGCAGAGTGGATTTCATAACAAAAGGCGAGAAGAACTTGTCATTGCACAATCGGTGTGTAATAATCGACTTTTAATTGAAGACTTTCCACAGCTATAGGTAAGATGTGGATTACGTAGATATACATGTATTTTGTGGGGCATACAACTATTCGAGCACCCAAACAAGAACTTGTTAGGCGATGTATGGCAAGATTTTATTATATTTAGATTTTATTATAAATAAATGGGTGTAAAAATATATATGTTTAATATATATAAATAATATTAATACTCCAGAAATGTAACTCCAAGTTTTGTTATGCTGAGCCAAAGTGAAACTTTAATAATTATATAATTTAATATAGTTATATACCTTTTACTTTAAATTCAAAGTATGCTATTTTAAATTAAGAATAATCTTTCTTAATTAATAAGCATTCCACTCTTCAAATCAAAAATAATGTTGATTTAAAAGCATTCCTCTATTTTAGTATTTGAAACGATTTCATTGCGCATGATTTTCCACTACAATATATTGTGAAGAATTTCCCCTTTAACAACATCAGCCCCAGGGTTCGCCTTAATTAATGTTTCGGCATGCAGTCGTGGTAGGGTATGCCCCGGCAGTTAGAACCGACTTGTGCTTGGGAATCCTGAATTATTCATTCTTCAAATTATTGTTGCCATTAGGCTGCGATTTGTTGTGCCAGCTTTGCCAATAGAGTCATTTGTGTACCTTGAAGGCGTGTGGCCAATTTAATGGGCATCTGAAATGGTACAGCTGTGGCAATACCCCGCGGTTCTCAATTAAAGCAATACATTTAATAATTTATAGCAATACTCAAGTTATTTGTGCTCTACAACTTTATTGAAGATTGTGCAGATAATGCAGTTATCATATATAAATTTGACATAAATAATTTGAATCCGAATCAATGTCCGATTCCAAGGCTCGCTTCACTGATACATGGTACGAATCACACAAAAGAATCTGTAGGTCATCTGCAAGAACTGAGAAAGACACGTAGAATGATAAGATAGAATGTCGAGACAAAAATATATATAATTTATATGTGTTTACTATAGTCATGGTCTGCATGGTCACATCCAAGAAGATAGTGGCCTTCAGGAACACAGGCCTCTGTGCACGTAGAGCCGTGAAAATAAGCATTTTCTTGAAATGTTGATCGGCCGAAAACCATTGCATTTCGTACACGGCCGAAGAAACACGTTCGCTCTGTGAAAATAAGGCTAAAGAATTCTATTGATCTTGCAAGATCTTCATCTGTGGAGTATTTACTGCAGTCATTAGGAGATCAGAGAAGTAGCAAATCAGATAGATCTCTGATGTGGCAGCCACCAAGAGAACTGCCAGCTTACAGACTTGCTCGGGACTCAGTCCAATGGTCATCTGAAATCCCACGAAGCAGACCAGCAGAGATGAGGCCATAAAGTTCAGCAGAAGCGAAAAGCCAAAGACATTATTTATGACCTCAGTAAGACTGAAAAAGGAAGAAACGCCTGAAATACTTTGCATAGTATCACAATAAAGACTCCGAGGTACCCCAAAAGTTTGATGTGGTATGCGATTAGTTTCTGCAGAAACTTTAGGTCCTCTGCCTTGCCATTGCGTACCACATCGTTCTGCACCCTGAAGTCCTCGAAAGTGTTCGACAAATAGTCAAAATGCATAATGTCCTGAATGACCACCGAATAGATGAGTATATCGCTGGCCAAGTTCCCGGCTGTGCACGTATAGCCGGCCATTGCCTGCAACGAGTACATGACACAGAAGCCCCAGCCCTTCTCCAAGTCCCAGGGAGAGACCGGCGTGTAGGGCATGACCATTTGGACGTCTGGCAGCTTAAGTATCCAGCGTTCTACCAGAAAGGGTAGCAGCACATACAGATTGTAGGTGACGACAAGGAACACAAAGAGGAAAGCGAAACCCTTGGTAAAGAAATGACAACGTTTCACATAGGCCTCCACCTGGTATTGTTGCTGCACTTCGGCTCGAGCTTCAGGAAATATCGATTTCATTTCCTCGACCAGTACCGTTAGCTTGGGCTTCTGCCACCACACGGTGATCATTTTCAGCTCGCCCACACAAACGAATCCGATGTAGGCCATCACCATGCAGGCCTCCACGAATAGTTCGCTGTTATTGAAGGCCAGTAGTATAAAGGCGATCTCGAGTACGAGCACAAAGTTCAAGTTGAGCAGAAGAAACAGGAACTTCAGGTAGAGCCAACGTCGATATGCGACTGTGTTGTTCTCCGTTGTGTAGGGCTCGATGCCGATCGTGTTGTAGAAGTAAACTGGTAGGGCCAGAAAATCATCAAAGGTCACAAAAGCGTTCGACATTTTAAATGGCGTAAATCTTCTCAGTTGCTCTATAAAATCTGCAAATCTATTGCTTTAATATAGTAAATAATAATAAAAATAATTTATGAAAGTATATATGTAAATATAATATTATTATTATTTAATTTTGTAATTATATTGTATATTTTTTGCCAATTTTTTTAAAACTGCCATGTGCCTGTTACCTCTGCCAAAGGAGAACTGAAATCACAATGATTACCGAAAGCAAATCGAAGACTTTTATATACTGCACTTTTTAATGCGTTTTTAATTGCTTGATTTGTGAGCAAGTTTAACGCATTGTTGTGGGTATAAAGTGGTGGATAAGCAGTTGAATATAATGCAGCTGAGGTTCTTTATTAGTCTGATGTCAATTTGATGGGGGATATATTGGAAAAAGACAAACTTATTCCATGTGAACTCTTATAAGCCTGTGAACTCAAACTTTTTCCTGCAAGCTAAGAGTATCAGTATTTATTTAAAAAATATTAAAGAATAAGGTATATTATATTTTATTATAAACATAATTATTTTAATGTTTATTTCTTCTTTATGTTGCTAAGCTTTTTTAAACCTAAGCCGATTTATATAGAAACATTGTTCAAGATGTCCGTAGTTAAAAATATAGAAATATTTAATGATATAATTAGAATTATATTTTTTAATATTATTATTATTTTTTTATTATTATTATTATTATTATTATTATTATTATTATTATTATTATTATTATTATTATTATTATTATTATTATTATTATTATTATTATTATTATTATTATTATTATTATTATTTGCTGCCTTCTTTACTGCCAAGCCGAGTACTATGTTTAAGTAGTAGTTTAAGTTTTAGTAAGATACTTCTATCTCTGAATTTATATCTCAATTTGCAGGGCTTTGGCATACTCTTCTGCTTCGTGATCAAGGCCGAGAGCCAGCTGCGCGGACCACCCTTCCTGAGCAGCAACGGCAGCAGCCAGAACAGCTCGCTGAAGCAGACCAAGTTCAGCACGAGCAAGACGAGTCTGGACGAGAACTACTGCACTACGACGACGGCGAGCATCAATAGCCCACTGAGCTGTGAGTAGTGCGAGAGGCCGTTGAATAGCGGGAAGTGCTTGAACTCACCTCGAACCCCTTAAACCCCCCTTATACTTGCAGTCTACACCAGTCACGAGAAGGAAAAGGAGAGCGAATGCATGGGCGGAACATCAGCAGCAGCAGCAGCGACGGCGACGTCGACGGCGGCCACATCTGTCGGCGCAGCAGCTTTGCAGCCAAAGCAGGGACTCGAGCTGTCAGCGACAGCGGGCGCTGGCGTTCAGCTGCCGCTGACAATCATCTCGACGGCGCCGCGCTGCCAGGCAGCTGCCGTTGTCAGCAGCGCAGAGGCGCAGCTGCCGCTGACGGCTGCCTCTGCTGCCTCGCCGGCCACGCGCTGCTGCGCTCTGCTCAGCGGCGGCAACGCCGAGGCGGCCAGCGCCTTGAGCTACGCCTACGATGCCTACACCATGGGCGGACTGACGGGCAGCCTGGGCAGGCGCATGCTGCCCACGCACTACACGACGGCGGCGTGTGATGACTTCGTCGGCGTGGAGACGCTGGACATACTGCACGGACTGGCGGCAGGTAAGCGAAGAGGGAAATGCAAATCGTGGTGAAAATAATATAATATTATAATATAATAAAATTAATATTTAATAATATAATTTATAATTTATAATTTAATTATTAAAGTATAACCTATGCTCTGTACGTTGACGGACAGGCGGACAGACAGATGAACAGACAGACGGACAGGCAGACAGACAGGCGGATAGACAAAAAGACAAACGGACACAGACACGCTAACAGACAGACGGAAAGACAGATATGCAGACAGACAGACAGCCGTGCGGACAGATAGACTGGCAGGCATACTGACAGACAGGCGGATAGACAAAAGGACAGACAAACGGATAGACAGATGGACAGACAGATGAACCGACAGACGGACAGACAGACTAACAGACAGACAGACTAACGGACAGACAGACAGGCAGGCGGATAGACAGACACACAGGCAGTAAGGCAGGCGGATAGACAGCCGGACAGACAAACGGACAGAAAGATGGACAGAAAGACGGACAGACAAACAGGCAGGCTGACTAACAGACAGGCGGTTAGACAGACTAACAGGCAGACGCGTAGTCAGTCCGACAGTCAAATAGACCTGCAGACGGACGGCCTGACGGTTAGGCAGACAGGTGAACAGACAAAAGGACAGGCAGACGGACAGACACACGTACAGACAGACGTACGGACAGCTAAACTGACAGACAGAAATAAAGACAGACGGACAGACGGATATTCAGAGAGACGGGAAGGTGAACGGACAAAAGGATAGACAGACGTATAGACAGAAAGGCAGGCAGAAAGACAAACGGACGGGCAGATCAAGCGAACGGACAGCGACAAACAGCCAAACAGACGGATAGACAAGCTGACAGACATACGGATGGACAACAAGGCAAATGGAAACAGACGAAGCGACAATCAGACGGATGGCCGGACAGACGGACGCGCAGATAGAAGGACTGACGGACAAATAGAAAATGAGACCAAGAATATATATAATATATAATTTTAAATGATTGTATCGCGAGAAATCTGAAATTTATATATTTTTCGAAATATAAATATTTTCGCCCCAATTGCAGACAGCATCATTGGCATCCACCACACGAGCAGTACACCGCACTACGTGCCGCTGCAGCACAATCCGTATGTGGACTTCGTGCTCAGCGTGCCGGCGGCACACACTGCCACACTGCAGCCGCCGCCCACCATCAGTGGCAATCTGAGTGCTTTGGGTGCGGGCCCGGCCGGCATCATATCCAGCGGCACGCTGCCCACGCCCAAGGCGCAGAAGCGTGTCACCATACTGGAGCCCACATCGCGCGCCACATTCGATCCGCTGCTGCCGACAATGGTGGCCGCCGTCGTGTCCAGCACCAGCAGCGCCAGCACAACGATCTCAGTGACGCCGTCGACGCAGAGCGCGGCCATCGACAGTGGGCAGGGCTCGTGTGATGGCGATGCAACCCTGGATCGCATTACACACGACTTGGACTATTTGCTGAATCGCGGCAGCCTCGATGTGGACACGGGAACGCCGCCGCCTCCACCGCCACCCGCCGTGGTGCAAAAGAAATGCGACGAGGCGCAACAGCAGCAGAGCAGCAAGCTGTAAAGCCAAAGCGCATGCGAATGATGGCAGCCCTGGAAATGCAACAGACAAATTGGGGTAGTCCCTAACATAAAATGTAAATAAGCAAGAGCAAAATACTAATGATAAGTCTGTAAATAGCGGCAATATTGAAAAAAAAATACTTACTTTTCAATTGGAAACATTTGAAAATATTGCAAATATTTTTTATGACTTATAGATGTACATTGTGTTCCTTCGGTTATCGTGTGAATAAACTTTAGTCCTTATACAATATACAAAAAAAAAAAAAAACACAAATATAACAAAACTCTGTAAAGTGATTTTAAACATCATTAAAAAAAACATTGCAAATCAAACTTCGTGTCATCTAAGCAAAATGAAAGAATTTAAACTAACGGCAATTTTTTAGCTAGTCTTACAAATAACATCAAAAAGAGTAAACAACAACAACAAACAACAAAAAAAACAAGTAACTAAATAAATTAACACTAGGTTAACTGATTTAACTTTTTGATTCCATTTAACAACAATTTCCTAGACCTAAATAAAGCGCAGAAAACTAAACCGAAATAAATGAATAAAAAAAAAAAGAAAAAACATTTTAGCGAGTAAGGCCAACGATGAATGCTCTACAAAATACAATAATTGTAAAACTAAAGAACATAACGGAACTATTTCTGTAACAAACAAATTATACATACATACATACACATATATCTTTGAATAAACTCAAGACTCTTGTTATAAAAAATCTAGAAACCAGTATTATGATTTATTGATCGATTTATTATCGACTGAGCTGCTGTTAGAGTACTTTGGATTACCGCTATTATTATTAACTGTAGCATATACACAGAGTTGTTATGGCCGTTCCCCCGATTAAAAACTAACGACATGCCCCATAAAATGGGTCACGTTCTCGCCGCGAATCGCAAAAAAGAACGGATGATCCGCCCGGAAGAACTTCTGGCGCGAGGAATTGCTAATAACAATGGGCTTATAGCCTGTAAAAAAAAATGGTAATGGTAATAGGAAAGTGTATTATGCTATTCGACTTGAAACTCACCTGCTGCTGGCGCGGGCAACTCTGTGCCTGATCCCGATTCGCTCAGGTCAATGCGCAGCTTGTGCAGCACATCAACTATGGGCAGGTTGGCGGAGGTGTGCAAGTGCTTGAAGTTGGCAGACGAGCCAAAAATTTCCGAAAAGCCCAGCTGTAAGCCAAATAAATATATATTTAAATTTTAAATTGGAATTTAAACACATTCTTTAAGTTTACAATCAGCTGAGCGCTCAAGTGTTACCGTGTAAGCCAAAGACAAAAATACCAAAATATTCTAGGTTGGCAACGCTTGCGCAGTAAGTACAAGGTTGTCAAAAGTCGTTTGTCAGCCAATTCTACACTAAGTTGGCAACGCATGCGCAGTACATTTATAGTTGCTTTGCAACTTGTTCATTATATGGCAGTAATTAATAAGTTACCAACATCACAAAAATACTGCAAATTCTGCACTAAGTTAGCAGCTCCTGCGCAGTACTTTTAAAGCTGCCAAAAAATACCACGATACCGAATTTAGCTGGCTTTGCAACTTGTGCATTTGGTTGGCAATGCCTACGCAGTAATTAAAAAGTAACCAACATCTCAAAAATACTTAATATATAGATTGTTTTACAACTTATTAAATACTTAATTTTAAATTGTTTTCATGACGAACATAAATTTCTTCGCAATTTGTTTATTAATCTTGCAACGCCTGCATTGTTATTTGAATGTTACCAAAAATACCGCGTTTAAATTGCTTGACAACCTTTTCACTAAGTTGGCAACGCCTGCGCATAATACCAAAATATCGTTTTGCAAGCTTTGTTTCAGCAAAGTTGGCAGCGCCAGCACTTGCCGCGCGAACTGCAGAATAGTTGGCAACGCAGCAAACTTTTCTGAATTGTGCAAATTAAATTTGGTTGCATGCTTCTCGCTATTTACGCACCTGCTTCAACGCCTGCCGCAGACTGCACTCGAAGTCAATGCTGAACTTGGGCAGCAGCACCTGCACGCTCTCCATCTGCATGCGCTGCTGCAGTGCAGCCAAGTCGAGTGTGCGCAATGCACTCTCCAGTTTCGTCAGCGCCGTGACGTCACGCTGATTGGGCAGAATGAGGAGCATGGCCAGCTCCTCGCCGTGCTCGTAGGGCAGCTCAATGGCACGCGCGTCGAGCTCGCGCAGCTCGGCATACTTCACGAACATGTCCTCGTCGAACAGCATGGGCACCGACCTGTTCGTCTGGCCGTGGAACTCGTACAGGCCTGTGCGGTACGCGCTGAAGGGCAGGAACCACTTGCTCTGCAGTCGCGCCGCGAGCAGCAGCAGCAGCAGTTGCGACGGCGAGCTGCCGTTCAGCTGCAGCTGCCTCCAGCTACCGCCGCCTACGCTGGCCAGCACATTGTCCTCGAGGTGCCGGCGCAGCTTCTCCGCCTGCTGCAGATCGACGCACTCGGCCGTCGCATGGAAATAGGTCTGTGCGATCTTCTGGAAGTCATCCGCAATGCTCGTGCCCGCACTCGACTGTATGAACAGGCGATTCTGCAGCTGAATCCGTGTGTCCGCATCGGCTGTGGCGGAGTTCAATTCGCCGGCGAAGAAGTTTGCCATTTTGGCGTTGCTAGCAAAGCGCTTCTTCAGCTCCAGCAGCCGCTGCAGTTCCTCCGCGGTGGCGCCGTCGGAGCCCAAGTAGAGCAGCGCCAGCGTCGCCTCCAGCAGCAGCGGCGACACGATCACATTCTCTTCCGTCGCCGTGGAGACGACGCTGTGAAATATCTCCGCTCCCAGCTTGATCTCCTCCGGCATCCCAGACGCAGCGCTCATTGTGTCTGGTGGAGGAGAAAGAAGGGGGTGGGGCACATAAGTTAAGTTACTTTTTATAAAGCTAACAAATACGCGACTGTCAGATACCACTTATAATATTTAATTCTCTGTCTTATTGCTTTGTCGCTCGCTCACACATACAGCCCGTTCTCACGCATACAGTCAAGCATTCACGCGACAAAAGCGCAAACTGCTTGTGGGTGCTTGTCATTGTTTCCTTGTTAACTTCTGTGTTTACTATCAGATCGTATTAAAAATCGCAGATTAGCTAAATAGAAAAGTATGACTAAATTTAAAATTGAAAGTCTTAAACTCGAGATTATTCTAGATTCAAATCGACGATTTTAAATACAACCGAAAAATGGAATAAACTTAATTAGCAAATGCTTAGAAACAAATGAAGAAAGCTAAAGTCGAGTGCACTCGACAGTAAGATACCATTGACCTTTGGCGGCTGTTAAAAAATAATTCTAAATATTAATTGCTTTTATTCGGCGACTTAATAGAAATTCTGTAACTTTTCTAATTTTCCTATTATTCAATTTATCGATTCCTGGGGGCGGTGGACGTGGCAGCCAACAATTTTTTGTGGTGTTCTTATACGTGAAATTAAAAAAATTCTTTTTATAGGGGCGGTGGGTGTGACATCCAAAAGTCTAAAATCCAACTTCTGCATAATGTTGCAAGACACCCTCCAACCAAGTTTGATGCTTTTATCGCTTATAGTTACTGAAATATTTGCAAAAAATCGAAAAACGGAGGCGGTGGGCGTGGCACATAAAGTTTTAAATAAACTTCTTGTGTGTATTGAATACACACATACTCTCACCAAGTCTGGTGTCTCTAGCTCTCTTAGTAGTTGAGATCTGTGCGTTCATATAGACGCACAGACGAACAAACAGACATGACCAAATCGACTCGCCTATTGATGCTGATCAAGAATATGTCTACTTTGTATGGTCTGCCACGCCTCCTTCTGCCTGTTACATACATTTTCACATGGTAAATTTTCAATGGGTAAATGGTATCAAAATAAGTTCGAATTGAGTGTATACATGGACTCAGTTAAAGATAATAATAATTAAGAATATGTATACTGCCACGCCTTCTTCTTTGCCTATCACATACCAAGTTTATGTGAAATTTAATATATAAATATAAACGAGTTCATTTTAAAAGCGCAATTAGAAACTTTCGCTTAGATGTCTAGAAATTTTAAAAATCTCATGATTTGCCATAAAGAAAATTTCTCACAAAGTTGTAATTTTATAGTCAAGCACGCACACATTGATTCCCAAATCTGATCTTGCGCGTAAATCGGGCTAGTCTACTACAATATATAGTCAACATGTGTAGATCATCGGATTTTTCATGATGCCCTTGCGGCATAATGCGAAACACATGTGCGATTTTGATGGGACGTAAATAGTGTATGGCACATTGCGCGAGTACTTTGATAGGAATTACGCCAGGCACATATAGACTTTTAATAATCCGATTCGCTCATTCAATGCGATTCTTAGTTCTTAATGTTTACTCAGGGCCCGCGTGTTGGCATCGCATGCCTGCGATCCAATTAAAAAGGGAACATTTTCAATGGCCAAAAGTTCTGGGCCATGGCCTCAAAACTGCGTTTGTTTATTAGAACATTGAATTTCAATTTCTTCCGTTTCACTAGGGGCTGACAGGCGGAAAAGCCAATGAAAGCGAGTAGGGAGTGCCGAGGCGAGTGTGATAGACTAGAAAATACTGCTTAGTTTATGAATTACAAACATGTATTTAAAGCATTTATTATGCTTGGTTTCCCAAAGTACTCGATATAATAATTATATTGTATTTTATAAAAATATATTACAGGGTATCTATAACAAAATATTTAATAAACTAAAAAATTATACAAGTTCAACGTTTTTAAGCATTTACACTAAAAAACTAAATTAATCACCTCCCAGTTCATAACACCCAACATCCACTTGTACAGGGTATAATCATAGTGTTGCGCTAAAGCATAACAAAGTGCAGAACAATGGGCCGAGACAATTGCCAGCGAAACACAGAAAAACTTGACACTATTCTCGGTAAGCCGACAAAAGTACACGAAAAAACACGAAACGGAAAAACTTTATACAAACACACACTCACAAACACACACACACACTCACCCACACAGCTGCACTTACATACGTGCAGACGCACTGGCACACGCTTACATAGAACAATATTCGGCAACTTTTAATCTTACGCGAATTTCGAGCGGATTTCTATGGGCATTGCGCTAACTTCGCCTCCCACACAGAGCGAATTGAGTGTAAAGACTACGAAATACTCTACCCAAAGCACAGCTAAGACGCCTTGCACAAGGTACGTAAATAAAAAGATAAGGCTACGAATTTAAAATATTAAATTGTATAGAGAAAATCAACTTTTAAAATTTTCTTTTTTTTACAGGGTATTTATATGTCGCACTCGCACAAAGTTGTTGCCTCCTTAAGTATCGCTACTCTAGTACGCACTCCCCTGTGTTTATTGTTTATTTTCAGTGTGCCAATTTTGTGTTTTCTTTGGGAAATTAATGACATCATGAATTTGTCAAAAGTGTGGAACGATTTCGGCCTCTCGTTTTTGGAGCATTTCGCACAAGATATAGAGCAAAAGTATCCATAGTTCGCTTCTGTATAGTATTATCGTATACTATATCTGAGAACTGACGCCTAGCCAAGTGGCAGATGGCAAATGCTCGGGGGATTTTCAATGGGCGGGCATGAGGTCACAGAATCGTTTTCGTTGCGATCTTCATCAGTGTGATCCAAGATCGTAATGATCGCATTAGAGATATGGTATGGTATGGTAGATAAGGTTGATAGGCTAGTCTATAAAGATTTTTATACTATTGTATTATACGTCTTAGCAGAAGCTATTTTTCGTTGCACTATTTAGAAATTTGTTATCAAATTTAATATCACTTTTTCGGGACTAAGACTAATATGAGTTTTATGAACTGTTTTAAATTTATACATTATTAAAAAATTAAAGATAAAATTAGCGCAATTATTTATATGTATTTTTGGAAAATTGTTGAAAGTTTTAATAACTCATAAATTATTTTAATATTGTGTTTGCTGCTTTCATTATATTTTCTTAATTTTTAATTTTTTAGTGTGCAAAAAATAGCTCATTTCGTTGTTCAAAATATCGTTCGAGATATAAAAAAAATCCGTTCAATTTTTGTTTTGTTTTTTATATATGTATTTATTAAGTTTGTCGATTTCAAAACATATTTATACAACCGCACGTATATTGCTTATTCGTTCATTTCTAATTTGATAGACAATTTCCTGCAGTTTGCTTCGATTAGTTATGGGAACAGAAATTTGAACAATATTTTTACTTGCTACAATTAGTGCTTCCGCTAATTTTTATATTTCCTCTGTGTACCTATTTGATTTTCTCTCCACCCAAAATGTTGTATTCCAATGGGATGCGCGGCACGAACGAAAACAACAACAACAATTACATAAAACTCTTGGCAAAAGACGCGTCAGAGCAGCGGCAGGAGAATATCGAGCAGCAGGAGGAAGAATGCACGTCCGCACGCAGCTTCGCTCCGAGTTCAACTGAAAGCAGACCAAATGCTCATTTTCATTAGACGCGCGCGGAAAACATACTTTAGTATATGAAAAACGAAGCTAATTTAATTGGTCTGCGTTCATTGATGACGACACTTTTCCCCCCTGAATCGCGGAAAGCTTTTCGTCTGTTCGAATTTTCTGCAAACTACAAATTGAATCTATTTTTATAACGCTCTCGCGCTCTCTCGCTGGCCGATCGAGAAGAACGAACCACACTCTCCCATGCCATCTACGCTCTGACGGGCTCTTCCAAAATTCTAATACTGTGTGCGAGGGTGTGTGGAATTGCCGCTGATTGGGATGCTGCACGCCAAGCAATGCGACGCTTGATTGAACTGAGTCACTGAGGCACTCTGTGCTTGTGTGCGCGCTGCTCTCTATTGTTTAATCAGCTTATCTAATCTGGCGCATTGAGGCCGTTATACTGTTGTGGCCTACACTGCAGATGCGCGGTAGTCTTCTAATCCGACCAGCGAAAATATCAGTTCATCTATCTGAAAACAAAGAGATGCAGATAGATTCAGCGAATCATTCATATGACATACTTTTGGCATTTGCTCTCGAATCGCTTAGGTTATTAACGAAACTGACCTAAAAACAATTATATATAAACAATTGATTTTTAAAAACTTTAAATTCAAAATATAAGAACGTAACTTGGAAATATGGCAAGAAAACATATTTTAATATTTAAATCATGCTCTGCAGAATCACACTTTTCACTTTTACTTGGCATCTATAATAATATATACGATTTTGTTTTACGACGTAAACGAAAAGATGCAGCAAAGACAAAAATTCAACTTCAATATCGATTAATAAAGAACCTAGCTTAGAAATATAAAAAGAATACCAATTTAAAAAGGTAAATGCATCGGGATTTATAAAAAGCAATTTTTCAAATTTTTTTAAATCGGTTGAGGTTTAATGTGTACGAGGTCTGTCCGAAAAGTATACGACCTGCAATTATTTCTCGGCGCCAGCGTTAGTCTTAAGATTTCCCAAACTGTAGATTTTGGTAAACCAAGATTTAAAATCGGTTCGTTTCCTTTTGGACAGACCTCGTATGCCTCGCAAGAGCTATGTTACCTTATCCGCATTATGAAGTTTTAAAAAAAACTCAACTTTAACTTCGATCTATGAGAACTTAGCTAAGGAATTTTATTAAATTTGTTAATTATGCTCTAAAGAAAGGGTTGTGGATATCGTTAGCGAAACAATATAATGTCGTTTATCTTTCAAAAATATATACTCATATGAAGAGAGTTATGTTTCGTTGTCTGCATAAACGAGCTCTTCTTATAAAAATGAAACTTTAGCTTCGATATATGAGATCTAAGCAAAGCATTATAATTAAACTTGTAAATCATGAAGTAAATATTAATGATCTTTCAATCATTGATGATCTTTCAATCATTAATGATTTCTCAATCAATTATGATCTTTCAATCATTAATGATATCTCAATTAATTGTGATCTTTCAATCATTAAAGATCTTTCAATCATTAAAAAACTTTCAAATCTGTTCTGAAATCGTCTAAATCATGTTAATATGCTCGTATAACTACTTGACTGCTTTCAATCTATGAGAAATCAGTTTCGATACCGATCTTAGGTATACTTAATAAATATGTAAGCCCTAAAGAACAAGTTTTTGTAAAATATTATAAAATTTATTAAACCGGAAAAAGTATAAATGTAAATAGGATGTGTAATATATAACACGCCCAAATTAATCATATATAATAAATAGAAAATACCACATAGTATTTAACCAATCGATTTAAATCTCATTTTAATGTGTAAATCAATATTTATTCCGAGCAGAATTCACGAGGCTTAGCTTTAAGGGGCTGGGATGCATGCAGATCCCTCACAATAATCCTCGCTGCAATATCCATAACAATGGGCGCGCTTTTTAAAGTGGTTTTATTAATACACAGTATAAGGGACCAAGGGATGGGGACACAGTGTTAAATTGCGTTGTTTGCATGAAATGAAAATGATTACATTACATATAAGGTTTCAATAAATACACTAAATACAGCCTAAATCAGTATCTAAATACATATCCGAAAATTTTGGGAGGGGGCGGGCGCATTTCGGTTCGAAACGGGGGAATATAAAGCACACTCAAAACAGTTGCAATTGGCCATGCGAACGCAAGGGGCGACGTTCCGCCGGAAGCGTCCTTAGCCAGCTCAGCTGGCCAGGTGCGCCGCCTGTGTCTCAAGATGTTGGGTTTCGGTGGATCAGTGTTCCCATGCCGAGTGCATGGGTGTGTGTATGCGTATGTGTGTCTCTGTCTGTCCGTAGTAGTATTTTAAATTAAGTGTGCAAATGAGGAACGCGCCGGGGATGCGTTTTCATGGCCGCATGCTGGAGACGGAAGCAATTGAGCAGGATTTGCCACTGCTTCTCTATCTCCGGGAGTGAACACGTATGTGTGTACGTGTGTATGCGAGTGTGTTTGTGTGTGGGCAACGTATAGTTGTGTGCGTTAATTGTGTAGGCGCGGTCGCATAATATGCAAAGAATTGTATGTTTTGTTGGTGTTGTATGTTCGTGTTGTTGCAGTTGTTTTTGTTGTTGCAGTTGCTGTTGAGTGTTGCTTTCGCTGTTGAGTTTGGGGGCAGCGCGCGCCCGCGGTGTAGGGCACCTAGAAGGTATAACCACCCTCCGGCGCCTTGGGCTGCGTGGCATTAAACTCTAGTGCTCCGTTGACCTCCTGCGGCGCCAGCTCCTGTTCGGCCTCGTCGTCGCCAGTATTAAAGTAGGTATCGATGATGGCATAGGCCTTCTTGTAGACTTCCTCGTTCTCGTGCTGCTGCAGTGCCTCCAGCTTGTCGAGGCCGCCCAGCTCCTCGACCATCAGGCAGAAGTTCTCGGTACTGCCGAGCTTCTCGGCCAGGGCGAACAGATTGGAGAGGCCCGTCTGCACCACTTTGATGGTGCGCGGATCTTTGGCATCCAGCAGATCGATGAAGGGTTTCAGTATCTTGTACTTCTCGATCAGATCGATCACCTGCTCGTGGGTGCCCGACGTGGTTGTGTTGGTCACCGCCCAAGCAGCCTCTTTCTGCGCCTTGAAATCGCCCTTCTCCAGCACATGGCGGATCTGCTGGAAGATGCCCGCATCGATGACGGCCTGTATCTGCTTCTGATTGCCGGCCGTTATGTTGCTCACAGTCCAAGCGGCTTCCTTGACAATGTTGCCCTTGGCGTGCTGCAGCAGCATGCCCAGCTTGGGCAAGCCACCGGCGGCAATGACCACGTCAGTCTGCAAAAGAGATGGAAATGGAACACCACACACAGGGCAAAGCCGATCCACTCGTAACTGACCTGTTGATCCGTGCCTGTGACTATGTTGCCAACGCTTCGCAATGCCGGCACAATGATGCTCGGCTCATCCGTCTGCAGCAGATTGACGAGGCGCGGCACTGCGTCCGTATCGACCACCGCCTGAATCTTGTTGTTGTCGTCGTCCGTCACATAGGACAGCGCCCAGCAGGCATCGGCCAGCACCTGGTAATCGTTGCTAACCAGCAACTGCGACAGCACCGGCAGCAGTTGCTTCACCTGCTCGAAGGGCGGCGATGGGTTCTTGTTGCGACACAGATTCGACATCAGCCAGACGATGTTGCGCAGGAACGACAGCGGCGTCTCGTTGTTAATCAGACGCAGTATGCCATCGATGACATTATGCTGGATAACAATGTCACGGGCCGCGGCCCCATCTCCGGCAATGTTACCCAATGCCCAGACGGCCTGCTCGGCCAAATTGATGGACTTTGACTGCAGCAGGGCGATAAAATGCGGCACTGCGTTCTGCTCGATGACGCAGCGCGTCTGCTCCGATGTACCCGAAGCGATGTTGGTCAGCGCCCATGCAGCCTCAAACTGCAGCATTGTGCTGCAAAACAGGCAGAAACGCAATGAATTTAGTGAACCACACACACACACACACACAACTTACTTGCCAGAGTTCTGGAGGAAGCGTATACAGATGGGCACAATGCCATGTCCGATCATCAGATCAATGGGAGGATTGCGCTCACGACTAAGCATCTTGCGAGCCTGCTGCATGCCCAGGAACTGACGCTCAGGATCCTCGCTATTCATGGCGGCGACAATCTCGTCGACCGTCAGCTGCACCGGCGACTGGCCATTGAGCTCCTTGAGGGGCGAGGTTACGTCTTCATCGTTGATGTTGCGGCGCTTGAACATCTGATCCTCCTTCTTGGATTTGCGTAGCTCAATGGTCACCTCATGGCGGCGCATGCGAGAGTCCTGGCCAGAAAAGGAAAGACAGTGAGACACAAAAAGTGAGGTTATGGCGCATGCGCGCGCATGCAGCAAGATCCTCGCGCTGCGCTTTCGCTTTCTCCTTCTCTATCGCTCTCTCGCTCGCGCACTCACCTGAGTGTTGAGTGTGTTGGACTTGTAGTGGCCCTGGCGGGAGCTGGCTTCCGATTTACTCATGTTGAATTATTTGTGGGGGTTTGTATTGTTTTTCGGATAAATAAAATAAAATAATCTGTTTCTGCTACGATAACAAGTTTACAGCTGTAACGAAAAATGTGCAGACTATGAGCAAAAAAAAAGAATGGAAATGGGAGAACGGCAAGCAGGCCGAGGTCAAGGGCTGCTTCGATTGCCTTGCACACACACACACACACACACAGTCACAAGCAAGAGAGCGCGCGCGCGCGCGCTCTCAGTTGCGTTTGTGTGCGTACTTTCGGCACTTCCTTTATGGACCTTTGTTCCTCCTTCCTTTTCGCTCTACAAGGCCAAACCAGCCGCAGTCGAAGCAGCCTCTGCCTCTGCCGCCGTCGCAGCAATAGCAACAACAACAAAGCAACAGCTGCGCTGCATTCTGCGTTTAACTGTGCATGTGGAGGCCGGCGACAGCGGCTTGTCCGCCATTTAGTTGCCCAGTTAATTTTACGCTTTCACACACACACACGCACACTCACCTTTCTGTCGGGCTGTAGTTTTAAAAAATGCTTCTGTATTGGGTGTGCTAAATTTGTTTTAAATAAATTTGAACTAATAATTTGAACAGAAAAACTCGAATATACAATTTTGAAATGAACTACGAAATTTACGAGCGTGTTAACACGTTTAAAACCCGAACAAAACTGGTAGAGATTCAATAACTGTAATATGGGGTTACTGTATGGCCGCTGCGTTTGATTTCAATGCCTGCTTTGCGCTAAAAAGTTCCGTTTAATTTGAACAAGATGCCAGAGGTTTGACACAGGGTTGCTTGAGTCGTTATCGGTATCGATATCTACAGATGTGTTGAGCTGATCACGAGTCTCTCTCAGCTGTTGCCCTCATCGATATGCAATTCTTAATTTGATTCGCTGAATAGTTTATAGGCTGGAGGAGATATTAAATTGAATTAGCAGCAATTACTTATATAAAAAATGAGCTAAGTTTGTAATTTGATTTAATTTAAATTTCATGCGTTAGCTTAGCACAAACGGTTAGCCATGTTAAGCTCAAAATGGTGCTGTTATTTACATGATCGCGTTGCGGTCAAGCGATAGATGGCGCTTGCGAGCCGCAGCCAAATGAAAAGTTAAACTCAAAATGGTGCTGTTATTTACTGTAATCAACAAGTAGCTCGCTGTTATCAAGTGGTGCTCGTTTCATATTTGTATTTAGTTGACTATTGTAAATTATACAATTTTATCAATGAAACCGTATATCGCGCAAGTTTTTAATTGATTAATGAAATTTGCTACTATGTCACTTGTTTCTTTATAATTGGAAGCGTTGTTTTTGTTTTGGCAGCATGTTTCTAATGTGCGTGCAGCGATTTAAATGCAATCCACATGCTAGCAGCCAAGACACTTACCATCCACATGAGCGGAATCTGCAAGTTCTGCAAGGCGCAATGCGAACGCTTGGAATTGCAGCAAGAAAACTTTTTAATAATTTATCGCCAGTATAAATAAATATGTGCATAATAATTTAAAAACATATGTTTTTGATTAAACTGAAAATAACTTGCGTGCATTAAAGCAAAGCAGAGCGCTGAAAACCTTTAAGATCGTATTTCCCCAATATCGTGACGGATCTCGCTTGATCGTAAAACTTACTGTGCTTAAAGCTTGAGTTCCACGGTTATTTGTGATCGATTTCCGAACTTTGCAATTAAAACTAAATATTTATCAGACTGAAAATGTGCGCACGCTTGAAAATGGTTTGTTGAAAATTATTTGAAATTACTTGGCACGGCATGCTACGTGAGAGCATTTCGAGGTCATCCAAAAGCTGCCTGTGCTCACCTTTAATAATGGCAATTCTTACGATAAAAATAATTAGTGCAATTTAATTATTAATTAATTACTAATTATGCATTTTCTTAAATAAAAAAATAATAATAAATAAGCAGCATTGTTTTTCGATTTAATGGCAATTTTTATTTCGCAAAAAGTAGTTAGAGTATTCGGGTTTCGGTGCACGCACGATCACAATCTAAGCCGACTTCTTCTCCTGCTGCTTGTCGTCCTCGGGGGCTGCAGTGGTGCTGCTGGCGGCCTCAGGCGCAGCGCGCGCCTCAACCACATCGGAGTCGGCATCGTCGGCGGGGGCAGGCGAGGCAGAGGGGTAGGGCGGGAACTGCTGATCCTGCGGGTAGACCTGCTGCTGCTGCTGCTGCTGCTGCTGATCCTCCTGCTGCTGCTGCTCCTGTTGTCCCTCCGTGTAGTCAATGGGCGCGGGCTCCTGGTCGGGCTGGCGTGGTGCCTCGACCACTTCGCTCTCCTGCTCGGGCTGTAGGAACTGCTGCTGCTGCGGCTGGAAGAGCTGCTGATGCTGCAGCTGCTGCTGCGGATAGTAGATGGGCGCGGGCAGCGCGGCGGGAGCAGGAGCTGCAGCTGGCGTCAGCAGCGGCGCGACGACAGCGGCACGCGCCACCGTCACAGGCTCACGCTGCACCACCGCATTGAAGCCGTTGACATCGTCGGCGGTGTAGGTCACCGTGCGCTTGTAGCCATCCGCATCCAGCACGCTGTAGGAGCCCACGACGTTGCCGCCGTCGCGACTCTCCACTTGACTCTTGATGTCGCCGGTGAGGGAGTCGTGCACGCCGTACGAGAAGTCGTAGCGGGGCGAGGACTCCAGCTCCACCTGCTTGACGATGGCAGCGGGCGCAGCCGCATAGCTGCTCACCACAGGTGCAGCAACAGGTGCCACGGGAGCCACCGGTGCCACAGCTGCCACTGGTGCTACAGCTGCAACGGGGGCAACGGGGGCAACTGCAGCGACGGGCGCCACAGCCTTGACGTAGGGCGTGGGCAGCGCATAGGACTTGGTGTAGATGGGCGTTGCCGCCGCCTGGTGGTAAACAGCAGCAGGCGCCGCATGGTACAGCGCGGGAGCCGCCTGGTACGTGGCGTAGCCCGGATGGAAGCCGGAGTAGGTGGCCGCAAAGCCGCCCAAGCAGGCGCCTGTCAGCGCCAGCAGCGACAGAGCAGTGAAGAACTGAAAGAGCAGCAGGGAAATAATGTAAGACTTTTGGATGACTTCAAGTTGAGTGTCAAAAGAAGGCAAAAGACCGAACCGATTCAAACTAGATTTATTTCGAACTAGTTCCAGCTTAAGTACTGTAAGCAGTTCCCTGTTCTTTCAAAGTAAATATAATATCCTTGGTTTTACTTTGAACTAGTTTCGACTATAAATTATGAAGAATATAAGTGAAAATTAAATTAAGTTCACTGTGAACTAGTTCCGACTATAACTTGTCAAAATTGAGTATTAATATTGAGTTTACTTTGAACTAGTTCCAACTGTACATTATGACAATAAAGTATGCAGTAAGTGGGTAAGACATTTGAACTAGTTCCAACTGTACATTATGACAATAAAGTTTGCGGAAAATTGGTTGGATGATCCTCGATTACGAAGCGAAATTTTAGCGGTATTTGCTTGGTATGAACTAGTTCCAACTATATAGTGCTTTTCAAAAGTAATTACTGTAAATAGTTTAGTGATCACTCTACAAAGCAAAGGAAATAAGATAAGCTACAAATTTTATTTATTTTGAACTAGTTCCAACTTTTAACCTCATTACGAACTGTAATAGTAAATTAAATGCTTTATTTCCAAGCTGCTCCAAAATCAAATAGAATCATTGCAATTTGAAATGTAAGTAACTACGCACTAGTTCCAATATTAAATCGTAGGAAAATTCAAAACGAGTAGCTTAACTACTGCCTGCAACAAACTGAACTAGTTTGGCGCCGGAACTGATGGAAAACGCGTTAATTGAGTTTCTTTTATGATAGTGCGAATTTTTTCATACATACATTTTTCCATATATTTTTGCAGAATGTAATCATTAAAAATTAACTTTAAGAACCTCAGCATAATTTTAAATTATTTTAATTCCTTTTGGTGATCGTATAGTTTGAAAAAGAGTGGGCTTTAATAATACTATATTTTAAGACTATAATTTCCTGCTCAACTCCTTTCCCAATTATTAATAAGTTTTAAATTATGTTTTATTCCTCAGTTAGTATCGTAAAGTTTTAAAAAAAATTGCAATTTCTACCTGAATTATTCAAACTGTAAAATTGTTTTTAAATCCTTTCATTACATTTCTAATCATAATAAAAAATCGACTTGCAAATATATTTGAAAAACCAAAACGTATCTAAATTACTTAATCAATTCCCATTTTAAAACAAAGCTTCAACATTGCTTTGAAGTGCTTAGAGCTCAATTATTACCATAATGTTTTTTTTTTATATTTACACTTTTATAATATATTTAAAAAAAATCTCAATTCCTTCCTGAATTAAGTTTTTTAATTACTTTTGTTAAGTTTAATAATATATTCCAAAAACCATAACATATCTAAACCTCTTTTTTCTATTCCCATCTGAATTATATATATGATCCTAAGACAGTTTTAAGTTCCTTGGTCTGAACCTTATCAGTTTGTAATATCCTCATGTGATGTGCTTATTCATTTGAAGCAGCTTTGCACTGCAGCCAACTTCGTCGGTTATCCTGTGCTGAGCTGAACTTTGAACTTACTTGGCTTGCCATGCTTGTAATATTGTTATTGAAACACACACACACGGACACACACACACGGAGACGCACACACGCGGAGCGCAGCGGAAGGTATGCAAATTCGGTTGGGTAGATTGGCGAACGCGTCGGCGGATTTGTTCCTCGTCCTCGGTTCGGCACTTGGCGACGATGCGAGCGACGTTGCGGGAATGATGTGGTCTGCTCCGTCTGCATGCCACTTTATATGGATCGGACGAGCGTGTGGCTCTAGAATTAGCAGCGCCAGCGCCAGAGCCGGCCAAGTGGGGAGCACACCCACACACCCACACACTCACACGCTGACAACGTGCCAAACCGGTAACAATTACAAAAGATACAAAACTATCTCACAGATGCCCGACGTTGACAATTGCGACAATTGTCGCCAAACCGAAACTGGTTTCGATTTCGGTTTCGATTTCGGCTTCGATTAGGCGACTTTGATTTTCGATTTTCAAGTTCAACTCTACGGCCGCTGCTTCCTAGTAGGCCTATTGACCATTATCTAATTAAGACCATAATTGTGAGCGAGTATCGAGTGAGCCGAACAGCTCTGCAGCCCATCATCCTCGATTACATCACATTGTCAGTTTTTGCACTTGAAATTCCAAATTTATAGCGCTCGCAGTTGTCAAGCTTTGAGAAACTGTTCGCCCCACTGCAGATGGGTGCGTGCTGACGATACTTTGTAGGGAAAATATATAGACCAAAATTTAAGAAAATTACAAAATATTAAAATTAATTTGAAATTATTATTAATTAATTATTATTTTTAAAATAAAATTGTAATTTTTGCTTGTCATGTGCATTTTATTTTATTACATAATATTTATCTTTTCTCTTTTTATATTTCTCTTTCTCTTTTTATAGATGTTCAATTTATTTGTAGTGCATTTGCTTATTTATGTACCATAGCTAGTCACTTTAACTAACCCTAACGATTTGCAAATGAGTATTAGGTAAAGTCTTCAATTATGGAGAAAGTTGCATACTATCCGTAATTAAAAGATATTGAGCTAGTGATGGGAGTTCGTAATTGATGTATTTATATCGATTTTTTTTTAAATAATTGAGAGTATTATTTAAACTGAAATGTGCTATATTATTCCACAGAAATTGATAAATAATGTACAATAAAATACTTTAGTATATATTACACTGAAGAGTAACTTGTTACTTCTTCGCCTCGTGCCGGCTCACGACACGTGCCCCACGCCCAGCACACAGGCTTCTCTCCCTGTCCCGCTGCCCTGTCCGTACAGCAGGTTGTTAGGTGATTTGTCAGCGTACTGTCTGTCAACACCTTCGGCTGCTCGACTCCATTTGTGTGTCAGGTTTGCTTCATTTGCTGCATGAGTTTCAGTTTCGGTTTTAGTAACTGTTTCAATTTCTGTTTCTTTTGCGAGGGGAATGTATTTATTATTTGTTCCATTTTCGTGTTGTGTCCATGCCCCAAATGCCAACATTGGTTCGGTTTAAGTTTCAGTTTCGGTTTCGGTTTGGTCTTCACTTTTGTTGCTCGACTTGTTAATTGTTGCATTGTTTGTGTCTCCGACTTTTGGATATGCAAAATGTTACGAAGTATTCCAATTTATATGCGCAGGTATCCGTTAAGCTTTAATCAAAATAAGGCTTTAGTTTGCTTACAGCTATAATTACGAGTGGATTACGAGTCATTTGAGTTGTGAGCCGATTAAAATATAAAAATAAAAATAAAATAAAATAAAATAAAAATAAAAACATAATCAGCTAAAAATTCAAAGGAATCTCGAGAGTTTCGGTAATAGACCAAACACTCCCACTGGCTGTTACCTTCGCAAGGGCTCAAGAATTACCCGAATATATTGGTACCTAATTGGTTGCAGTTTTAATTGAACCAAATGAGTCTCCGCACATACAATAGGCTGAAGGTTGAGCAAAGAGTAACGAAAAGGTTTTCCTCGTCCACAAAATTTGTCAACTCATTTTGTGGTCGAAATTGATGTAATTAAAGTCTAAACAAACTCAAGGAACTTCGTCAAGGCATATTTTTTCTTACTTCTGCTTCTTTTCCTACTTCTTTTCTTTTCTTTTCCGTTCGGCCGTTTTGTCTTGGCGTCTTGCAAGTTAACACTTGAAAAGGCATTCCCCATTCAGCCGAAAATTAAATGTGCGTGAAGCGTTTATAAGACTCTTTCGCGAGGTTGACGCATTCTGTTCGGCCGACTATTAAAGACCAATTACCACGTCCAGGCACGTACCCTCAGTCCCATAAAGATGCGTAGGCCGGTGCGAAGCGAATCCAGAGCAAAGAGCAAGGCGTGGAAGATGAATGGTAGCAAAAAGTGAATTGTCGAAGGCTTCAACTTAAATTCGAGCGGTTAATTGCGGATATACAACAAATCGGAAACCATAAATTAAGTAGCAGTAGCCTCAAAGATAACTTTGCTTTGATGTCAATGTAGCATTTTATTGTAGCTTCAAACTTTAGGAGTAAAGATAAAAATAATTTCGTTTTGGTTGAGATATAAATTTTATAAATTTACTCTTTTAGCTTTAGGCATATCGATGAGATTTTATAGTTTGCTTTTATTTCATTATTCATATTTATTTAATAATCTACTATTTCTCAATGGCTTCAACTGCACTCGGCTCACTAAGCACACTAAGGCTCACTAAATAAAATTCTATTATCGATCTTTGGCTATTTTTGAATAGCCAAATTGTTTTTATAAAATTATATAAATTTGCGGTTTTAGCTTTCAACTTTAGGTATATCGATGCGATTTTCTAGTTTGTATTTATTTAATGAGTTTTAAATATTTGTTTAGTTCACACTGCTTTCAACTTCAATTTATTAGACGTTTTTAATCAAATTACATTATCGACTTTTGGCATTGAATATAACTTATATATAAAATTAAATTAGTGTCTTTATAAATTTTAATAAATTTACATAAATTTACCCTTTTAACTTCTAACTCTTGACATATCGATGCGGTTTTCAGTTTGTTTTTGTTTAATTATTTTTAGTATATTACTAGTTCACATTGGTTTCAACTGCAATAGATTAAGCGAACTAAATCAATCTCCATTATCTATCTATGACTTTATATACCTAATTTATAATATATATAAATTATTGCCTTTAAATATTTAAAATATAATATTTTACTTCCAATTCAACATATAGCAGACTAATGGCAACTCACAACCGAAACTGTAGCAAAGCAAAATCGTGTCAATTATTGCCATTTATTTTGTATATATTTTTATTGGATATAAAGGAAGTTGCCGTTAATGATTCCCACTAGACACGGCAACCGGCAAACTGGCGGAAATTGCGGTAACGGAAATGCAACGAATTAAAGTGGAATGTAACGAGTGCAAAGTGAGCACACTCACACTCACACACACACACGCACACTCACAGTGGGGCTCAGTCGGCGCAGTGCTGGGTGCACTTTGACATTTGACAAATACTTAACAATATTTGCCTGGCTTAATAAACCCGTTTTCGTTGACTTTGCCGCCACAGACGAGCGGCGAGGCGGGCGAGCGAGTGTGTGAGAGATTGAAAAACGCCGCCAAGGACTGCTGAAGAGCCGATGGGAGGGCATAGGGCGGGTGGTAGAGCGGGAGAGGGCTATCTGCTGTGTGTCGGGCTGTAAAAGAGCAGAGATACGAGTACGGGTACGAGTACGGGTACAAGTACGGGCACGGCGGCAATGATTGATTGCACGTTAAAGCTCGAGAGCATCACATCATTTCCTTTTTACACTTGACAGGAAATGCATTTTTAGCTAGCGAAATGAGCAGCGTATGTGTGTAACGAGAGCGAAAGACAGTAGAGAAACACGGAGAGTGACTGAGCGAGACAGAGGGAGGGTGTGAGAGAGATGGACTGATGCTGAGAGGCGGATAGTGTTGGTCCAACGAGATACTCAAATCACAGCAAGTGCCGTGAAAAGGTAACAGCTAAGGTCGCACGTTGGCTAGTGCATGCTATAAAATACCCTGCACCAAATGCAAAGCACTTAACGTGAAGTTTAAGTGAAATAGAGACAATGTAGTAGAAGGAATTGCCTAGAATAAATGACAGTTTGTTTGATATTTAAAATTATAATTACAAACAGTTGAAACTCACATGTCGAACACTTTTAAATCCCTCTTTAGCGGACAGCATTTTCTTAATTTTTGCTTTTCAATGATTTTTCTTACATCTTTAATGTTTTTAAGCGCACCGCCGTACACGTATATCAAGGAGTCAACAAATTGTAAGCCATTAACTAAAATGAGTTATATATTATAGTCGAAAACTAAACATAAAAAAATATAATAAACATATAAAATATAATTAAAAATATTAACTGGAAATGTAAATTAAAGCCAACAAAATTAGATCTCTCTGTTATCCTGACCTAAGAACAGTTAGTTAAGGTATCTAAACTATACTTTAGCAGTCTTATTCTTTACAACACTGGAGGCACTCACTGCCTAGCATGCTCTTCACCCTCGTCTGCGGGGTATATAAAGTGGGCGGCACTTGCAAATGCACTCGACGGCATTTCCACAGACAATTTACACAAAAATCACACAAATACATGAACGTTTTCTATGTGTGCGGTGTTGGATTGCACGAGGTGTGTGTATTTGTGTGTATGCGTGCTTGTGTGCATGGCCCAGGACATTGAGCAAGGCATTGAAATGGAAATGCAGTCAAGGTTCTCAGTTCTCGCATTTAGTGCAATTCAACGAATTTTGGCTTTAAGCCCGAAAACTCTCGCAACAGGAACTGCACAAGCAGTTCTCCAGTTGATTCGATTTAAGCCAATTAAGCGACAGGCGTTACAATATATCGCCAAATCGTTGCCCTTTGCCAGACGAATGCGAACTCATAAACACCTTTCCGCATTCAATGAATGAATGGACGACTACAATGTTCAACCGGTGGACCGTGTAGCCAGTCAACTGGGCAATCAGTTAGGGGAAACGAGCTGAGACAAATCGTGCGTACATATGCCCAGCATGTTGTGAATGTGCTGAATGGACTCACACACACACACACACTGAACTGAACTGAATTGCACACACAAAATTGTTTGTCGCCAGTCGCAAATAATCCATCAAAATCGGCGTTGAAACGGAAATATCCAAATATGCGCAATCAACATACTACGCGCTCAGAGCTCGAGTTGGGCAGAGCAGTTCAGTTGATTAACACGGTATTGTTTAGAGCTTAAGCTCGCTTTGAAGGTACTGTGAGTCATAGATATCGCACTTTATTAGGAGTTATTTGAATAAAAAATCTGAAAATATCATCAGCTTAAATTCAAAAATCTGAGAATGTTCTTTTTAATGCTCTCATCAGTCTGCAAAATTTAATACAATGAATTTAGAGAATTTTTTTCATTTGAACTACTTCAAATATTAAATACTAAATACCGAAAGGTCTAATACAGCTAAAAGCGACTGTTACCCAACTCAAAGCTCAACATCCTTTCCGTATTGGCATTTTTTATCAGTTTGATTGATCGCAACAAATTGAAAATCAATTTGCAATATATGAAATACTTTACCAAAAAATATCATCGACTTTTATTTTCATATACAAATGTATCTATCTAGCTCAGACACCACCCACAAAGTTCAAATCGATCAAATGTCGGGCGACAATCTCGAGCAAACAAACAAACAAACGAACAAAGAAATTAATCAATTTAACAATGGCTCGATTAGAATCGATTGGCGTCAAGCGAAATTAACTTCAAGTATAGATTTATACAGATTCGCTTGGTAAATGGTGATATATGTTATATGTATATATATATATCTAGCTATGTACGCTGTATTCCCCGTGTTGTCTTGTCTTCGGCTAAGCTTTAAAGATTATGCAATGAAAAGGAGAGCCAAGAACTCGATGAGCGATGACGGGTACTTTACTGCTTGAGAAATAACCATACACCCACACCCACACACTCACACACCTTCAACGAAGCGAGGGCTAATTATAACGTTGCTAAGCGGATTTCCTACACGCTTCAAGCTGGTTCCCAAAATTCTGTAGTAATCGCCCAAAGCTGAAGCTCAGAGTTTTGGCAAATGGCAAACAATCGAGGTAAGTAGCTTTGCATAAATAAATAAATATTTAGAAGTTGGAAAAAAACAGTAAATATAAATGCGTAGTAATAAAAGTTATGTAAATAAATAAATAAATAAATAGTCATAATGGTTATGGTAAATTATAATTTAAAAAGTTGAAAAACAATTTTTTTAAGTAGAAAAAAAAAACAATAAATTCAATCTCACAATAATAAAAATTATGTAAATAAATAAAAAATTATTAAAAATAATATAAAACAATAAAAATAATACAAGTAGTCATGTAAAATTTTTCTTAATAAACAAATGCATTTTAATTTTAAATTAATTAATTAATTAATTTTTCCACACATTTCAAGGCATTCTGATATAACTGTTTTATAGTATTTAAAATGCAGGTTGATTAATAAGGAACGATTAAGTATTTTCATTAGATTGCATTGCATAAATAAAAATTAGAAACTGTTGATTTAATATTATATTATTTTATTTAATATTTCAATGTTTAATATTAATTATTTTTAATATTTTGCATATTTCCTAAAGCAGATATAAATCTCTAGCACTAATTAAATACTTATTACTATACGATATACATTATTAATTCTTACTAATATAATTTTATTGTATATTTATGTTTAACCATATTTATGTAAACATATATAATCTAAAAAATTATAGTAAAATAGCTAAGTATATATTTAAAATATTTAATCATTTTTAAAGCAGGACTAAAATTGCATACCTACAATATTAAAAAAAAGCTAATATTAAGTACAAATTTCCTACACAGTTTCTAGTTTTCTTTGAATATTAAACATGAAACATCTGTATATATATGCGACAGACGTTTTCTAGATAAAGCACATATAGCAATCTGTTGCCTGCACTCTTGTGTCCATTGTGCTCTTTAGAGAGCTGCGACGTGTTGATTGTTCTGCAGCGAGCGTGTTTTAATTAAAAGCAATTTTTACTCTGTCAAACAGCGTCGACGCGCAGCATAAAATATTTTGCATGGCCATAAAACACACGCCGCGTGACCCCGCCAACGTCCCCCCCTCCAGTCATGCCCCATGCACGTTTAAAAGCAACGCGCAGCGCTGTATGCCGTAACACGTATACGCCGCGTGGGCCACGAGCAGCTGTTAAAGTGTCAACAAGTTGATGAGGTGCGACGACAGGCGTGGCACTTGTTTAGCCCGTGTGCAGCTATCCCTAAATCCTGGAACAGAAGACGCAATCAATATGCAGCCGGCACCGTCAATATTTGCCAACTCGCAAGTGCAGCGATTTGCAGCCACTCGACAATCGCTTCGATTGAGCGCCTCATCTTGCCTTGCCTGAACTTCCATTGTTTGATTATTTGCTCGAGTCGCACTCCTGCTGCTCCTGCTGCTGCTCCCGTTCGTTTCCTGTTCTCATTCCAGTTCCTGTTGCAGCCGCGCAGGATGCAGACGCCGGCGTCGTCCTCGACGACGACGAGTGGCAACCAAGTCCAAGGGCTCTACAAATTTTTAGGCATTAGCAAGTGTTGCTCGCTGCATACAGAGCCAGCGGCATTGTTCGACTGGGCGTGGCCAGTGGCATGGGCGTGCCAGACAGATGCAATCAATGCCGCCCACCAAGAATTGTTGCTGCTGCTGTTGACACTCGCAACAATCAGCTCGCCAAGCCAAAACAGCATGCATGATGTGTCTGCCAGCCTGTCTGTCTGCCTGACTGCCAGTCTGTCTGTCTGTCTGTCTGCCTGTCTGACAGCGCACGCTGCACTTTTTGCCGGCACTTAGTCGCCTTTAAATATGCAGAGTACGCTGTGTCGAGTGGCGCCAGGTATGCGCACTCCGCACTAAGCCATGCAGCTAACCAGCTGCAGCGGGATTGGAGCAAAGTGCTGACTGGATTTTCAGGATTCAGTGAATCTTTCTCAAAATTGTTTGAATATGCATATAACTGGCTGATTTCTGTTTGAAATTAACAAGTTTTTATGGAAACAAAATATATGATTTAATTTACTTAGTTTTTGACTAACTAATTACAGGGGAATACGAGAAAGCGTATAATGCAAGTCGGAGTGCTGTTTGGACTTCTACTACGGAGCTACTTATCGAATATTTTTTAAATATTATTTAATTTAACTTAATTTGTATTTATTTATTATTTTTTTTATTTATTTATTTTTTTATTTTTATTTTTTTACTTTTACTTTTTTTTTATTTAATTATATTTGTTTAATTTATTAATATTTAATATTACTAACAATCTGAACGATTTTTTATATATTTAGTTAGCAGTTGCCTTAACCGACTATATATTCGAGAAAAGCCGACTGATTTTTAAAACTTGAAACTTGGAGATTTTTTAATTTCTTGTCGAGTATTTTGTGAATATGATTATGTATTTATTTTGTTTTTATTTATATTTTTAAAAATATTAATTTATTTATTTTAATTTTAATATCTTGTCGAATATTTTTTGAATATGATTATGTATTTATTTATATTTTTATAAATATTAATTTATTTATTTTGATTTTATTTATTTTTTTAATAATATTTATTTATTTATTTTAATTTATTTATTTGATTAATATATATTTATTATTATTTACAATTATTTACATAACAAACTGATTTTTAAGACTTGGTGATTTTTTTAATCTATATATATAAAAGAAAGTCGTGTTAGTTACACCACTTATAACTCAAGAACGGCAGAACAGATTTGGCTGAAAATTGGTAGGGAGGTAGCTTAGAGCCAGGAGACGGACATAGGATACTTTTTATGCCGTTCGACAGCGTTCCTCTGTGACTTGACATGAAACGTCAGTCACTATAAAACGTGGTATAACAAAAAAGAATCAGACTTGGAATAACAAAACGCAAATGACAGCTATCTAATTGACGTGAAATGACAGCTATGTAATGACGTATGGATGACAATTTGATATTTGTAAGAAATCAATATTAAAACTATTTCTATTAAATAAATAATTAACAAGTGGATTGAAGTGAAGTGAAGTTTAATTAATAATGCCGCGACCAAGACGATCGAATCTTTTCCGACAAAGCCGTAATGCAAGAAGAATGCAAAATACTGCAAATGAAAGGACTGAAGAAGAACAAGAAATTGCACGTGAACAGCGCCGCAATAGTATGGCTCGACTTCGTGCTTCTGAATCACGAGAGCAAAGTGAAGTACCCGTGAAACAGCTCGGTTGGCAATGCAGAATCGTCGAGCGAACAACAGAAGTCAACAAATAGATAATTTGCGACGCAGAACAAGATATTTAGCTGATTTGAATCGAGCTGCGTTTCGATACGATTGCAGCAATGATTACAGCATGCATCCTAGCGTTTGCATTGGACAAATGGACGTTGTTTGCGAGTATTGTGGTGCTGAAGATTTCTCGGAGCAATTGCTGACTATTGGTAATGGTCAAGTACCTGTCGATGAATCGAGCGGATTAATATCATTTCCAAATAATTTCTGTAATTTTGTCTCATCAAAAGACGAACTTATCAACAATGTATTTCCAAATATTATTTCTAACTACAAAAATAATGAATGGTTGAGTGAGCGAGCAATTTTAGCGGCTAAGAATAAAGATGTAGATGACCTGAACTACATAATTCAAAATAAGATCATTGGAACAATGCATTCATTCAAATCTATTGACTGCGTCACAAATGAAGATGAAGCCACCAACTATCCAATTGAATTTTTAAACTCTTTGGATGTGCCTGGCTTACCACCGCCTAAAGGTTGGCTCTGTAGTAATCATGCTTCGAAACATAAACCAACCAAAACTGTGCAACGGTACGCGTTTGGTGGTTAGTAAATTGATGAACAATGTCATTTACGCTACGATAATGATAGGAAAATTCAAAGGTGGGGAAGTTCTCATTCCGAGGATCCCGATGATCCCAACCGATATGCCGTTTGAATTTAAAAGACTTCAATTTCCGATACGTCTTGCATTTGCCATGACAATCAACAAATCACAAGGCCAATCCTTAAAAGTTTGTGGTTTAAATCTAGAACATTCATGTTTTTCCCATGGTCAATTATACGTGGCATGCTCACGGGTCGGAAGACCATCTGTGTTGTTTGTTTTTGCGCCTGATAATAAAACAAAAAATGTCGTGTATCACAAGGTGCTTAAGTGAAGAGCCTATGTACTAAAATACAGAAATAATAATGAATGATTAATGTAGTTATTTAATTTTATTTTGTATTTTTTCGAATAAAATAAAAAAAAAAAAACTGCTTATTTATTGCCATTAAGGCGGAACAAAGTTCGCCGGGTCACTAGTAATCATATAAATAAGCAGGCAATTGTTTTATGAATTTGTATTTGAAATTTACTAGCTAACAAAAAAAATATACATGCATATAGAAATATATAATTTGCTCACCACCGACTTCCGGTTAACGGCTAACACATACTTATGTATGTCCATCAAGATGCACGCAAAGGATAGAAAATCAAATTTGTTCTCGCTTTTTCCGTTGCTAATGCCAGCATAAATGATTTATGCGGAAAGGGGGGCAAATTAAAATCAATTTTCGCATAGCCGCCAGACATCGTATGGAAAATCTGGAAAATTAATATTTGCCGTTCGAAATTCAATTAATGTTCAACCAATTTCCAGGTGCCTCACTGCATTGGCAGACGAGCGCTGAGAGAGAAGTCTTTGCTTTCCCCAGGCCAATGTTGTGCGAGTTTTGCATAATTTAATGATGCCATGGGAAACCGCAAAAGCGCGCATAAAAGCGCAAATGCAACAACAACAACAACAACAATGCGAGCAATCACAAAGAACATACACATAGATACATATGTGTGCACACATGAGTACATCTATGCTGATGTTGAAGATAAGTTTAAATGTTCCCAAATGTCTGGCAACTTTTCAATGTGCGAGAAGTTAGAAATTCAGTAGGACTTAAATTGTTTTTGAATTATAAACAATATGAAAAGTTCTGTGCATAAATATGCACAGCGTGCAGCTCCTTCACACTTGTTTCCAAGTTAACGTGGCACACGTGAAACGATCACAGTTTAAATGAGGTTAGAGGAACCTCATTTGTAATATGTTGCCAACTCTTTCTCGCTCGCAAGAAGCAGAAGAGCATAAGCCAAAACACAAAGAGTGCAAATGCTCACTTGCACCCACACAAAGAAATAAGACGACTATAAATTTAATAAAAAATGAGCTCCTTATATATTTTAATTTTAATTTGAACTGTGGAGAAGCACAAGGCGTGCGAAAAGCTCTAAAAAATATGTATTTAAATTAATGAATTTATTTTCCAAAAATGCTGTTTAAAATTCGTATCAAATCGAAATATACTTTTTTCGAGCAAAAAAAGTTGGTAAAAGCACGCTTTAACTCTTCGTCGACAGAGTGCGATAGAGTGTAACAGGTCTATGCATATGAAACTGCGTTTTTTTACAACTTTGGAGATTTATTTAAAAAAAATGGTGACAATTTCAATCTTCAAAGTATGCTCCTTCAGAAGCCACACATTTTGCCAATCCTTCGGGCAATTTATGAATTCCTCGCCAGAAGAATTCCTTTTGCTTGGACCTAAACCAGTCTTCTAGCCAATCCTTAAGTTCTTCATAGGAATCGAAGCTCTGGTTGGCTAATCCGTGTCCCAAACTGACGAACACATGGAGCCAAATCAGATGAATAAATCTGCGAGCAGGCAGCTAAAACTGTCTGCTACATACAGCAGCGGCATTCCCTTCTGAAAAATAAATGTGAATTACCTCTGAGTTCAAACAAAAGCGAATAATTAAAATGAAAATGCGAGTGGTAAATTTGTTGGAAACTTGGTATAGATATGTTTTCCAATTGTATATTGTTATTTTTGCATCTGCATAACTACACCCATGCCGGCGGTATTTCTTCTCTGCAAATAGTCTGTAAAAATCGTGGAATATCGCTACGCAATCAGCATAAATTAATTAATTGAACTATGAACAATACGTCAATGTGGTTTTGTTTTGTTAGCAATCAACCATTTTGTTGATTCCCCAAGCAAAACACCGTGAAATTCATAAATTACAGGCGTGACCATGCCCCACACTGTATGGCTTACTGTCCCTAATGCCATTTGCACTATACATGATTTTATTTTGTTTTTGTTGTTGTTATTTCTGTTTCTGCGGTACTCGCTCGGCGTCAATTGGGGAGTAGACAAAGCGCAACGGAGTTAATTTCATTCCTGAATTATGACTCAAGGGCAAAATTAACATGGAAATTATGAAAATGGCGGCCAATGAAAAGTGACAACGCCGCAATAACAAGAACAGTAACATTAGCAGCAAGAGCATACCCTGTACAAACTTGTGATGTGGCTGGTTGCATATAGGTTTACGTGTATATTGTTTTTTAGAGCACTGGGCTAAGCTATATACTGTAAAGTAATTGCTTTAATTAATAATAAAAAAAAATTAATAATAATTAATTAATATCACAAGGTATATGTAAATATTTTCACAAACTATAGCCAACTCTTCTTTAATTTCAGTACAGGGCATTGTGTAAACAGGTCACTCAAAACAAATTGCGAAACCGGCAGAGTTCGGACAACAACAAGAGCCCGACAACCCGACAACAACTCGAATAGCTGCAGTGCCAACGAATGGCCTGCAAGCTGCCGGACACCAAAAACAAGCAAATTATTTTCATAGCACAACAATTTTTAGTGATTTTTGAGCAATGAACCCAAAGGGGGTAGCCCTGTAGCTCTGCAGCCCTGACGCCCCGTTGCTCGCTCAGCAGAGCCGGGCGAAAAGTGCCCGAAAATTTACGCCGCAGCGGTGCATTTTTGTAGTGGGCCAAGCGCTGACAGGGGTCCACTTTGTTGGTACTAGTTCCAGCTCCAGTTCTCGTTGCCCGCTCTGCGTTTAGTGTTGTCAACTGGCTGCTTGCATTGCATATTTTGCGGCGTTTAGACAACGAAGACAATGCCCAAGCGGGAACTCGACAGGCCCGAAAAATAATAAAAAGGGAAACAACGCAACTATGCTGCAATTTTATATATGCTCCTATGATTTATGCCATCATCATAATAAATTTATGTGATTTATTTGCCATGCCTAGGGCGAGCAACTATTTTTTTTCCATCGTACTAGCCGAAAATTGCCTGCACTTTAATTGTAATGCAGTTGGCGAAGCTCCCCTTTCCCTCTTTCCCTCTTTCGCTCGCTCTCTCTCTCTCTCTCTCTCTCTCTCTCTCTCTGCGTGGCAAGTGAATTCATAACTTTTGACAGATTTGGGTCTCGCATTTGAGTTATGATTAAGAAAATTTAAAAATGGACAAGCGCTTATTTTGAATGAGCTTAGGCAACTTTTTTAGAATTGTTAATTTAACAGCACGTTTAACATTGTATGTTATCGATTCGTTTTGCTTAGTTAACAGCGCTGCATGATTAATATTACATAAAATGCAGTGTTAACATCGTTTCTTTAAGCTGAGCTTACAGCGCTATGTTATCAAACATAAAGTACATTTATAGATAACAGCACTGTTAGTTTCTTATGTTACCAGCACTGCAGAGCACAAACGCGCTTTAATTTTGCACAGAGTCGAAATCACAAACAAATTTAATTTCACCAGTAGCAAAAATCTGTGGAATTCGCGGAAGTACTGGGAAGTATGATCAGCTGCATAGTTAACAGCGCTGCAGGAATAATATTACATAAAATGTAGTGGTAACCGCGTTTGTTTAAGCTGCGCTTACAGCGCTATGTTATCCAACATAAAATAATTTTATAGTTAACAGCTCTGTTAATTTTTATGTTACCAGCACTGCAGAGCACAAACGCGCTTTAATTTTGCACAAAGTCAAAATCACAAACAAATTTAATTTCACCAGCAGCAAAAGTCAGTGGAATTCGCGGAAGTACTGGGAATTGCGCTTAAAACGTTATTGTTAGAAGTCTCGTCAAGTGTTGGCGGCAAACTTTACTGCTGCTGGCGAATTCGAAGAAACTTCCACTGTTAACAGTCAGTTCAGGGGAAAATCCCACTGCCGGGCAGCTTTAGGTCGCAGTTAAATAATTACGCCCCAGCCGACTGCTTTGGGCAAGTGAAACAATAAGAATTCGCAATTACATCTGATGCATTTCTAATTAAAACATGCTAATTCCAGACGGAATTATGGAGGAGTCGCTCGAACTTGAATGAAATTGCGACAAAGTTGAGAGTTCTAGATGCTAACTTCCAAATTGTCTGCGAACTTCTGCCTGCCAATGGCTCGTATCTAAATGATGCCGACTAATATATTCCGAATTTGAAATGCGACGCGGGCCGATGTCGCGCTATGAATATGCAATCAGGTGTGACATCACGCAGAAAACAGTTCATTAACCTCGTGGAAAGCGTGTGCAGCAGCGCCTAATTTGCCGGACGCGATGTGTAGACCCCCCGAAGGAAGTTTAATGAACTCTGTGGACGGGAAAAAGGAGAGCTGCTTCTGGTTGCAATAACCGAAATCAAAGTGTTTTGCGCTCTACCTTCCTCCCCTGGGGCTGGGTGGCGCTGCAAATTAGTTGCAGAAGCAGCAGCGTAAAAGGGATATGCGAAAGTGGCCAACAATTACGCAGGCAGCAGCAGCTGCCGCCGACAAAAGCGACAAAAGCGGACCTCAATGAATGACATTTAATTATTTCATCAAGAAAGCAAATAGCCCAAGGAGCAAACAATCAACTTGTAGCCGGCACCAGGCATTGACATCTCTCCCTCTCTCTCTCACTCTATCTCTCTCTCACTCGCTCTTACACCGCCTTTTCCTATGCTTTTCTTATTACTGCTCGTTCTTTTTGTCGCCGGCCCAGACGTATAAGGCCCTCGGCTCGAGATGCTGGTCAGACGCCTCGATGCCTACGTGGGTAAACAATGTCTTTATTTTCGTAATTCTGGGCAGCTCAAGAAATTAACGCCTGGGCAAAGGCAGCAAAGCGTTACAAATAATTTTGTATTTATGTAAAAGCGATTGACACTCAAAATACTATTCTAAACTTGAAATGAAATTTAGCTGTGTCTATATAGTATATAAACAAGTTTTATTTAAACACATTTCTACAAAAAGCGAGTACTCCTTATAACTCTTTTGCAATCGGCACGGGTATAAGGTATTCAATTCCACTTATGCTTTTGCACTCTTCTTTCAAGCTACCAGGCTCATGTGTCTTTGTAACCTCGTCTACCTTAATTAATAAAAAAAAATATAAATAAAAAAAAATATTAATAAAAAACAAGTGAAGAAAGCTACAGTCGAGTGCACTCGACAGTAAGATACCATTTACCTTTCGCTGTTAAAAACTTATTCTTAATATTAATTACTTTTATTCGGCGAATAACAACGCATAGCATATTTTCGAGGACAAATTCACATGCATTGACGCTAATGGCACATGCCGACTGCACACTGACTACACGATGACTGTGCGTGCGCAGTCGGCGTGCGCAGTCGGCGTCGGCGTCGGCGTCGGGCCTCTACTGCTGTGAGCGAAACTTCTCGTGCCTATAACTTCTGTGTTTATTATCCGATCGGATTGAAATTTATAGGGTAGATCTGTACTATGGTAAGCTACAAGAGTGTTAAAAAAAATGTTTTGTTATTTCCCTACTTTTCTTAAAATGCAATAGTGTGGGGGCGGTGGGCGTGGCATCCAAGAGTTGAAAATCAAACATTCTCCGTAATGTTACCAGGCACCTTACTTTCAAATTTGGTGCTTCTAGCTTTTCTAGTTTTCTTTTAAACTATAAAAATGTGTTTTTTAAAGGCGGTGGGCGTGGCATCCAAAATTCTAAAATCCAACTTCTGCATAATGTTGCAAGACACCCTCCTACCAAATTTGGTGCGTTTATCTCTTTTCGTTATTGAATTATTTGGAAAAAATCGAAATACGCATTTATCGATTTGCGGAGGCGGTGGGCGTGGCACATCAAGTTTGAAATAAACTTCTTGTGTGTATTGAATACACGCACACTCCCACCAAGTCTGGTGCCTCTAGCTCTTTTAATAGCTGAGATCTGTGTGTTCATACAGACGGACAGACGGACAGACGGATAGACGGACAGACAGACGGACATGACCAAATCGACTCGGCTATTTATGCTGATCAAGAATATATATACTTTGTATGGTCTGCCACGCCTCCTTCTGCCTGTTACATACATTTGCACAAAGTTAATATACCATCTTTTACCCATTTTCAATGGGTAAATGGTATAAAAATTCATTAAATCCAAAAGAATTGTTGATGCCGACTGGCAGAGAGTCCGTGCTCTTCAGATCTCACGCTCCTAACTTCCAGTTGCGGGTTCGAGTCCCGCTGCGGGCATGGATGTTAAAAAATATTAGATAAAGCTAGCTGAAGAGCTAGCCGGCGCGCCCTTCTGGGCTTAATAATAGATACGAAGGATATAAAGAGGTACACTGCTAAATAAACAAAAAAAAAAATTGTTGATGCGCTTTAAGGTATACTACAATATTTTGAAGTAAATTACATTTCTACAAATCGGTGCGAGTTTGTATATAATAAAATATATCTATAATTCATTTTTTCTTTAAGTATAATCTCTGTGATGTTAAAGTACCTCTCTGCTGTACAGATTCTTCACTAAATAAACAAATATATATATTATTATTAAAAAAATAAAATATATCAAAAATAAAATTCACTTCACTGTTCATGCAACTGAATGATATTTAGAAGCACCTAGTTCTATTCATATACCCACTTAAAACTAGCTTGAAACTTATTACACTCTCAACTGGGAACTTCAGTTCTACGTTCAAGTTGCTGCCCCTTTGGTCAGTCCATCAATTAGTCAACTCACGACGACAAACTAATTATGCAATATGACAATCAAGTTGGCAAAAGAAGCACAAAGCGAACGCGTGTCCAGGCCCCAGAAGGCATGGCGAATGCGAAGGAATGAATCCCATGCCTGCTTACCACCCTCTCATATGAAAGGGAATGCGATGGGAATACTGCCCAGACCAGAGCAGACCCGCACCGAACGGACCAGGCCATCCAAAGTTGTCTGCGACAATTACGCAAATTGTTGTTGTCATTATGTAAACACTTGTTTATGTCAAATTTGACATTTGATACGAGCGGCGGCCACTGTGCGCCCCTGTGTGTGTGTGTGTATGTGTGCTTGTGAGAGTCTGGGTGTGTGGCACGACTCTGTTGTGGGCAAACAGAGGGTTGGTTGGCGTAGGCAGCGCTGCTGCCCGATATGTCAGGCGCCGCCAGGTGTGCTTGGACATGTCCATGTTACACTTGATTAAGTAGGCGCTGAGTTCGACGAAATGCTTTTTAGATGGCTTTCCCCCAGCAGGCAACAGCAGGTGCTCTGACTGCTGCTGCTCCTGCCCCGGCCGCGTCGAGTGGGTCAAGTGAACGTGCCAAATTATTGACAGCGTGGCGCCAGTTTGTCCCGAGACTCGTCGAGTTTTGCCCTCTGACTCCGGGGCTGGCGGCCTGAGTTGGTTGATTAATTAGACGCAAACGCCATTGGGCCAACAGGTCCACCAGGTCCACCACACTCTTCGGGCAGTGCGTGCGTGCGCCGCGTCATAAGTCGCCACTGGGAGTCGGAGTCGAATTGAGTTGAGCTTGAGTGTGCGTTGAGTTTGCGTTTGAGTTGTTCATTAACACCAAACCAGGAGACAATCGACGCACATGGCACGTTGGACACGCTGCACGCTCCGATACTTGGGCGGAATTCTCTGCTCTTACATGGAAGCACGGAAGGCTGTCGAAACTGCTTAGCTTATCAATTTAATGCTGAGTAAATGAATAAAGTTGTTACTATAGTGCACAGATTGAAAGCAACTTGAGCTAAATCAAGGAAGTAAATAGATTATTACAATTTCTTTCGCTTTTTAAGCCAAGAATTGAACTCTAATTATCACGCAAATGCCTATCGATAGTTATATTTGCAGTATATAACAATATATTGAGTAATAAAAAAAATAATCATTTTAATACCCAATGATTTGGAGAGCAGGTAAAACTACTGTACAGTATATAATGAGTGCTTACTGTACAGTGAGTATTACAATAAAAAAATGTTATTTTCACTTGTTCTGAAAGAATTTGTATACATATCATCTTCATTAAGTAGCATTTATGTTTAACTAAATTTGAAGCGCTTTCTTCAAATTAATATGCATTGTTACATGTGTTGCAAATAACTGCGTGGCTCTAACTCTAATCCATTTTCATCTATAATCCTTGAGAAATTCAATAATCCACACCTTACTGTGACCGCGTTTGGGAGATACCTACAATTTATTACCCAATAATTTTATTTTATTAGTAATAGTAGTAATACCATTTACATTTGGCCGTTTAAAAATAATTCTTAGTTTTAAATGCGACGAATAAAAAACAACAACGCTTCACATACCATAAAAATTCTGTTTTACAAATGAAAATTTTAAAAACTCAATAAAATTTATATATAATATCAAAATATATGCAAAACCATGAACAACATGACATTCCAAAGGAAAATCGCTCCATTTTTGACAAAGTTATAAGAATTTAAAGTTTTAATTGTTTGGTATGGGGTAGCATGGAAAATACCAAAAAAAATTAAATTTTTAAATAATTGAAAACTCAATAAAATTTAAATGCCATATCAAAAAATATATAAAAACTATTAAACTTTTAATTTAAATGCTTGCTGTGAATATGCCCATTGAGTAATACATAAATATTTATTTATTTATTATACAATGGGTAAAGCTGTAAATCGTACACTTTTATGCAGAGTAATCAAATTTAAACTGAATCTAAGCTGCACATCGCACACGATTTATGCAGAGTGGTCAAACTCAAACTCAATTGAAAGCACAGACATTTCCCCAAACACTTGAGCAAGCAATCAAACAACTACTGGCACTGCTGCTGAGCTGATCGCACTACGACAATGCGAACAGGCCCTTCTTATTGGGTTATCAATTTATCCCCTCAGCAATTGGCAATTGTCCGTCAATGCAACACGCAAACAAATGCCAAGTGAAGTGTCTGCTTATCGTTAGCTCAGATTTTACTCTGCTACTTAAACAATACAATTTACGGTTTGACCCTTCCCCAGTGCACCCTTTCCCTCTTAAAACTCCCCTCTCTCTTTCTGAGAACAGTTTACAAGAATATTTCGATGCGTTTTATCGAATGTTTCTCGTGTGCCAAACGTCAGGCATTTGTGAGTGCTGGCTGACTGTGTGTGCGTGTGTGTGTGTGAGTTTGTTACAATTTTGTTGCATACTTTTGTGCATGCTCGACGGTAAATTGAATTTATGCGCTGCAGGCAAAGTGCAGAAGAATAGAAGGCATACTGAGAGCGTGAGGAGACGGGAGCATGCATTGATTTAGCTCTATGAGATTAGGAACCCGAGAACGGTCACCCCTTTGTGCGCTATTGCCATGAGATGCTTGTCGGGATGCGCATAAAAATGCTGTCATTTTGGCAGCGCCTCAACTTGTGCTCGCAAAATCTCAAAACGCATTTTTCTATTTTTATGCGAGAATTTATTCCTGTTGTTGTTGTTTTTCTGCAAGTTGTCTGTGAGAAACAGACTGGAAAACATGCTGTGGCATTAGAGACAGAGGCAGACATTTGCTACTTGTCATCTGGTAATGTCTAACGGGAACAACTACAAAACGAAGCGATTTATACGGAATTTTATTGCTAATAAATGTGAAAGTATTTGTGCATTGAAATCGATTCAGCTAAGAAACGTTCGCATAAACGAATTCACATTTGCAGATAATAAGACGAAAATTCCGAAGCAAATTTTTGGGAATGAAGTGAAATTTCTTATCGCGAAAAAGAGTTATAAACGATTTAATTCTTTGAATTTTAACATTTATTTTGTTCTGCCTTTATCTTCTGCAAGATAAACTTAAGACTAAATAGTCGACGCTTAGGCCTCCTCCTCCTCCTCGGGCTCCTCCTCCTTGACGACCTTGGGCTTTGGCTTGCGGCGCGAAGAACCGCGCACACGCGGCGGCCGCTTGGTAGTCGTCGACTTTGGCTTAGGATTCTCCAGCTCATCCAGCTCGGCGTCAGTCAAACGATCCTTGTACCAATCGGCGCTTCAGGCGAAACGAGACATCAGTTAAGTCATTTAGTTTTTATTATAGCTTTGCATCTTACCACTCGGGCACCTTGCGCGCCCAGTCGCAGGTTTTATTCTCGTCATCAAACACTTGGCCCAGTTTGCAGCCATTGCGACGCGGCAGATCGCCGTTCACGCACACATAGAAGAACTGACAGTCATCGGGATCGGCGTAGCGCGGATGCGTCACGGCGATGCTCTCGTTCACCTTGGGGCACTCGAACTCGAAGATGTCCTCCGACTTGCAACCGGTGACGCCCACCTCGTCGGGCCACGTGCAGATGCCGGTCTTCGGATTGAAGACCAGACCGGCGGGGCAGGTGATCATATTGAACTGTCCGTCCACACAGAAGTAGAACTTATCGCAAATGCCGGGCTTCTCGTGGCCAAAGTAACCGTTCTTTCGCGGACAATGCTGTGAGGGTTGAGGGGTTTCTGTATGGTGAAAAATATAAATATTATTCCATGTGGAAAGTTAAATATAATAAGAAAATATAATTATATATGACTTATAAAAATATATAAATATATTAATTAAGACAATGCTAAAGCCTTTCTGCTTTTTCAATATGAAAAACACTCCAAGACCCAGAGACTCCATTCCAATTTATTTTTTCAATAACTCCCAAAACCTTCAAGGGGTTTTTTTTCGCTGCAAGAACAAATTAGTTATAGAAAGAAAACAAAAATATTTCCATAAATGTTTTCTTTTAAATGTCTGCCCTATTTTAACACTAACATCTGGCAGAAATTTCCATTTGTCCTGCACAATCTACATATGTGCGTTTGTCTCTGTCTGCTTTATTTCTGCACTTTATTTCACTCCTTTGTGTGTGCTTCATTAGAAGAACTACATCGCTCTGTTGCAGCACTGTGCCAGGCATCCGTTCTATGCCCCAAGTTGTTTATGCCTCAGACGGAAAGTTTATCGCTCCAGCAGTTTGCCAAGAGTGCGACGAAGGACTAGGACGAATTGAAGCTTGTATCTTGGCTCGGACAACATCCTGCGGCCCTCTGGCCACTTCCTTTGCACATGGCCAGCCTTAAGTCGATTATGTGGCTTACCATATGTTGCGGGGAGCGTTACTTTTCAGTGGAGTACCCCAAAAGAAAGGTAATGGAAATTTCAAATGGCCCCAATATAATGTGTACTAATTGCTCTATGATTTATTTACAATTTCCAGATGCTCAAGAAAATGGAAAATTTCTTATGATTACCGTAAATATGTTAAAAAAGCGTACTAAAATGGAAATAAATGAAGTGCAACGCAAAAAAATCACTAAAAGGGCTTTAGAACTCATTTCAAAGCATCGCAAGTGTAATTGGCAATTGAAGAAGACTACGGTCGAGCGTGACTGACCATAAGATACTCTGCACCTACAACTTAAAACTCAAACAAAAAGCTAAAGAAAAATAGTTGCATTTTGTTTCCGATCGGATTGCAGAAAAATGACAAATCTTTAAGCAATAGGGAAAGTTACTTCTATCAATATTATAGCAAAATGTCAGAGGAAAATAAAAAGTAAAGCTTTAAATCCACTTTAGCTGTGAGTCGAAACTGTCAACGAGCACGTGAAAGACTACTGTTAACGCAGACTTCGTCCGGGCCACGTGTCAGCGCACTCGATGCTCACATTAAATCTCTGAAGGCGTGACAAAATAAAATAATAAAAATCACAAATAAAACAAGTCTAAAACAATAAAAGTAAAGCAGCAAAACAAGTAGGAACCCCAACACGAACCCTGCAGAACCGCGAAGACCTATTGACGACAACAATTTGGGTTAACCGTCTCGCATGCCGTTTGCATAATAAATTAGTTATATACATATATAGTCAGTAAATACATATATATATATATATATATATAGTACGTATGAATGTGTATGAAGTAACGGGCACGGCTCGCGGTTATGGGCTGATTTTGGCCAGGTTTAAATATGGCCGAAAGCGGGAGATTCCTCTTTGCGCGCGATGTCAATGAGCAACACGCTGTGCATATTTAAAATATAATTTAAGCATCGACTTCTTTGTTCTTTACATATAGGTATATGCTATATAAGGCATACTCACGCAGCTTGGAACGCTTGGAGCAGTCGATGTTATACGGCAAATCGCACTTCTCCTCGATGGGCGAGTAATCGTTGAAGACCATGCCGTCCGCACAGAGGCGTTCCGTGTGCACGCCATCCCTAAAAATAGATTCATAAATTTTGGTATCAGAATAATCAACTGTATATAAGATTATATATAGAAGGACAAGAGAGCTAACTACAGCTAATCAACTGCTGAGTACCTTAACGTCTGTCCACAGTTTTCAATCGCACCGTGTCTTTCCCTTGAGTGCCGTCAGAATCAAGTCATATTTTAACACTTTTTCGCTGTGCCACGCCTGAATTATTGATTATGCTCACTTTGGGCTCCAATCGCGCGAGAGATGAGCAAAGCGCATTTACACACATCATTGGCCACGCCAAGGAGGTGTGAAAGTCCCCAAGGGTTACGAGCAAATAAGTTGACACTTTTCGAGCAGGGCACAGGTAAATATTTATATAAATATATTTACAATTTTGCTCGATTCGGTTAAGTGTTATAAATAATAATTATACATATAAAATAAAATAAATAGTAAATTAAAATCTTTTTAAAAATGTTAAGCTCAATTAAGACCTCCAAGCTAAAATATATACATTTAAATATATATTTTGAGGCTTACAAAACCCCAGCTTATAATTGCCGTATTACCAGTCTCGCCCCAATTCCCTTTTCAAATATTACACATACGCCGCATTGGTCTCCACCAATATTTGGAGTACGTTATGCTTACGTATGTGTGCGTGGACGTATTTGCAACTTACAGGCAGGCATAGTATTTATCGCACTGCTTGCTATCCGGGTAGAAGCCGTTCGCCTCCGGGCACTGCTCGGTGGGTTCGTATTCCGGCGCAGCTTCGGCCTGTTTGCGCGCTGGCTCCGATGCTGCCTCCCGCACGGGATCGCGTGTCCTTGGCGGCAAATGGCGCTGGGATGGCGGATGTCCTGGGCCCACACGGAAATTGCCACGTTCGCGCTGAGCAAGTGCGGTGCCTATGCGAAGGAGAACGATAGACGCGTTAGAGATACAGATAAAGTGTATAATGTGAGTAAAACAGTTCTACAACCGGCAAAAAGGCATTGATATAAATACACATATATATTAAAAATAAATAAATAAAAGAAGTTAATCGAGAAATAACATGAGCCATCTGGTTTGTATTTCAGCTTAAATAAATATATTTGTATATGTAGTTATATTTTTATATTCTTTAAAGTTCTGACATTAGTACGCTATGTTAACTTGTTCTATGATAACATTAGCAGAAAATAGCACGGTGACACTTAACATTTTAATGGAACTGTAAGAGTTTTTGCTATAAAATTTCATATTCTGTAACATTGCAAGAGCTCTGCATTAATCTTGAAAATAAAATTAATTATTTAATTCAAAAATGTCATATACTATAAAAATTTGAATTTTTTATTAAAATATTTATTAAAAAAAAATAATTGAAATTAATTTATAAAATTTTAAAATTTGTGCAGTGCAAATAACACTAATTTTGAATTTAAATTGTATTCCAAGCAAAATTTTCCACAGTGTATGACCAATCTTATTCGTTATTTAAATCTCTATTCCGCCGCTAAAACCTGTTGTACGAACTAAATTTGTGAGTTAGCGCTTTGTGGATGGTCTGCCGAGATTGCGACACAAGTGACCTTAAAAGTGAAAGCCGTGCTCAAAATAGACAACAACAAAAAAAAAACAGCTGTTCGCCAGCACCAACAGCTGCTGAGTGCCGGGTGCAGCTCGTTCAGTTGATTGAGCCAATCATCAATCAAAGGCCACGCATGCACTTCCGACAAGTTACAGCAGCGCGAATGCTTCAAGGTGGACTACTTTAAACGAACCACACGAAGAACACGACAATTGCGAATTCAATTCAATTTCGAGGCGCAACGCACACACACACACACTCATCAAAAATAAAGAAAAAAAACACACACACACACACTACGGTGCCAAGCAATTCCGACGGGTTTTCGGGCTGTTGGAGAGCCTGACATTCGATTAAACGTTAATAAAGAAACAATTCCACAGAGCAATTAGTGCGTAAAGTGTCAGCCAACATTTAAGCCGACGACGGTGAAGTCAACGCCGACGGCAGCATCAAGAAACAAGTTGTTGTTGTTGTTATTGCTGCTGCTGCTGCTGATGTTATTGTTGGTGTTGTTGTTGTTGGCACTGCAGCTGCCGCTTGTCATTGAAACACGTTTCGTACACGACTGGCTCGAAATAAAAAAACAGAAAAAATACAGAAAAAACAGAAAAGAGCACTGTGACTTTCGTAGTTGATTTTTGTTATACCCTAACAAGGCTCGAGAGAACTTTCGCTAGATGAACAGAGCTGTATGTCAAGTGCTGTTTACAGTTTTGGCTGCACATTGGGCTTAAGCATATTCTACTATGTAAAATAACAGATAACAGAGTTCTAATTAAATTCAATGTTAAGCTAACAGAACTCTTTACACAATTGAGGGAATTATATTATAACTTTCACGGAGACAGAGAGGAAGAAATAAAGCAAAAGCAAAACTATTTTTCAGAGTATTCGAGTAGCTGCAAGTGCATTTTCCGTTTTCTTTGGAAATATTTGGTTTATTTTGCTGCAGCGTCGTCAACGCTGCGGTTTGGGTTTTTTCTCATGCCATGGACTTGTCGAGCGTCGATCTGACAGTCTGTCAACATGTTTGTCATAGAGTCCCGGTTCGTTTGCGACAACTGGCGCCTGCAGACGCAGCCAAAACTTGAAGCCGAATCCAGAGGCGAAAACCCAACCCCAGCTCCAGCCCCAGCCCCAGCCCCGACCCTGTTTTCTAGCCCGATTCGGCCCCTTTGACTCGGTTTCCAGTCCGGTTAAACTAGATTAATTGAGTGCCCCAGCTCTGGCATCGTGTTGAAATGTAGAAAAAAACGTCAGAGAAAAAAATCAAAGTTTTTGTCGTCAAATTGAATTCAAGTCACACGCACAACACAACACACACGCACACCTTACACGCACATAATCACATAATTTTTTGGGTGTCGGAGAAATAAATGTGCGTGGTGCATGCGTGTCGAGTTCATTGAACATAAAATAGATTAAAAATAAACTGGCTGTAAGCGTATTTACATTTTCCCGTCAAGTCGCCCATTCGAACCGTTTGAGCAAATTAATCGTGGCTCATTGAAGTGCAGACGAGCTTTTCAAGTTGTCTAGACTTGCTTGCAGCAAAGCACCAAAATAAACTTTAATTTTTAAGGTTATTTCTTTAACAACGTAATTAATTCCATCTTCAAAAATTGATATGATGTTATCTTCAGTTTATTCATTTAATAAATCAATAATCAATTTGCAGCTTATTCACTTTATTGCGGTCCAATTGATGTACGGTAAACAAACTCAGCTTGCAATTAGGCAAAAATTGAATTTCTGACACTCGCAGTCGATGAAATTATTTGCACATTTCGGTGGGAAATACGCGCAAAACAATTGTCAATGGTTTTCAGGGCCATTTTAACATAATTACAAAATATATTTAACACCCACACAATCACAGACACAGACACACACAGGCGTGCACAGCAGCTGCCTGCATATTAATTAAGTTTTTGTATGCACAGAAAATGAGCAGCACCAATGGGATTAATAATGCTTGAAAATACCCTATAGAAAGGGATTGAGTATTTATTAAAAAATTGCTTAAACATTTCAATTACTAACAATTTCTTTTATATATACTTTATATATATTATTATTTGTATAATATAAATATATATATATCGTACTATATATAATTTAAAATATTACTATCAGTTTTAACAAAAAAAAAAACCATTTATTGTTTTATATTGTTTGATTCCAATTCAACAATTTCGAGCATACCCAACTTATATCTTTTTCCTGTGCTTATATGCAAAATTGAAATGTATAAATTTACGAACAACATGATTATAATGAGCTGCAAACTATGAAAATCGCGACATTAGCCGAATTATAATAATTTTAATAAAATGTGACAGGCATGAGAGAGCCCTAGTTATTTGCGGCTCTTATTGCAGATGCAGTTTTAATGCAACCAACAGGCAAAATTATGAAAACAATTCTTTTATCGACTGAATTTGAGTTATGATGTGGCATATGGCGAAAGTCGCCATGTCGCGTCGTGTTTCAGCTGATGCTCAAATTAATGCAAATTGTGTGCGACGTCGAAATAGACAGAACAATAAATATTGAAATAAAATTACTTAGTCTGTGAGCGTTTCAATTATTGATGCCTGCAATTAAGCGAAACTTACCCGCGAGCAGGGCGAATATGCAAATTTTCATAAACGCCATTTTGTAACTAGTTTGTGCCTGCGGGAGGAAAAGTTTCATTTGTATTTAGCTTCATGGAAATTGAATTTTATATGTAGTTATATTTTAACTCATATGCCTTTATATATACACGCTTCATGTATATATTTCATATGTTTGGCAACTTTTCACTTTTACTCTGGCACTTTGCACTGTTCCAATTCCGCTCGACTCGCTGGAAAAGAATGCAACATTTACCGTTCCGTCAGCCGAAGTGCGCACGCGTCGCCGTCTCAAAGTCAACTGTTCGCCGAGCGCTGGCGCGGAATACTTTTCAAATGTGCTCGGCGACCAGTTTGAAAACCAACAACAACTACTACAACCACAACCAGCGAAGTTAAATATGTTAAAAACTTTATGCAAAATGCATCTTGGCAGGCGGCGTCGGTGGCGCATGCTCAATTAACAAAACCGGCTTGGAGCAGCAGTAAAGCTCTGACGAAAGCTCTCAGAAAGCTTGCTCAACAACTTAAAACCCAGTGGGAAATTTACAATTCATGAGATCGAAGTGATACCGAACAATGCATACACTACATGTCTGGGAAGCTAATTTAGACAAATAATAATAAAATTATTAAAATTTATATATGGTAAATTTACCATTTATGAATACTCGGCTTTTTTATACAATTATTTTTATTTATTATTTATACATGTCTAAATATAATTTTCCAAAATGCCATTGTTTCTTCAATCTAAATTTTTTATTTTTGTATTTCTTTAAATATTTGAGCTACAACTAATATTAATTGCAATATACAATTGTAATTATAATAAAAGATTATACGATATGATCGGTTAAAAGATCAGATCATATAGCCAATAGCAGCTATAGTATGTGGCAGTTATTCAACTTGTATTCAACTTAAAGTAAATATAATATACGTGGGTCGTTTAATATGTCTTTAGAAAAAATAAATAATAATAATAAATATAACAAGTAATGAAAGCTACAGTCGAGCGCGCGCGACTGTAAGATACCATTTACCCTATTCGAAGAAATAATACAAAATAAAATAAATGGTATAAAATAAAAAAAAAGCAATTTACATTAAGAAAAAAAAATCGCCCCGCGCCAGATTCGAACCCAAGAACTCTCACGAACTTTGTAACTTACGAGTCGGACCTCTAACCACTAGACCACAGTTGTCAGCTCTATAACTAAATGTCCCCGGTTCGAATCCCAGCGCAGTCTTCTTTTTATACCATTTACCCATTGAAAATGGGTAAAAAATGGTATATTAACTTTGTGCAAATGTATGTAACAGGCAGAAGGAGGCGTGGCAGACCATACAAAGTATATATATTCTTGATCAGCATCAATAGCCGAGTCGATTTGGTCATGTCCGTCTGTCTGTCCGTCTGTCCGTCTGTCCGTCTGTATGAACACACAGATCTCAGCTATTAAAAGAGCTAGAGGCACCAGACTTGGTGGGAGTGTGCGTGTATTCAATACACACAAGAAGTTTATTTCAAACTTGATGTGCCACGCCCACCGCCTCCGCAAATCGATAAATGCGTATTTCGATTTTTTCCAAATAATTTAATAACGAAAAGAGATAAACGCACCAAATTTGGTAGGAGGGTGTCTTGCAACATTATGCAGAAGTTGGATTTAAGAATTTTAGATGCCACGCCCACCGCCTCTAAAAAACACATTTTTATAGTTTAAAAGAAAACTAGAAAAGCTAGAAGCGCCAATTTTGAAAGTATGGTGCCTGGTAACATTACGGAGAATGTTTGATTTTCAACTTTTGGATGCCACGCCCACCGCCCCCACACTATTGCATTTTAAGAAAAGTAGGGAAATAACAAAACTTTTTTTTTAACGCTCTTGTAGCTTACCATAGTACAGATCTACCCTATAAATTTCAATCCGATCGGACAATAAACACAGAAGTTATAGGCACGAGAAGTTTCGCTCACAGCAGTAGAGGCCCGACGCAGACGCCGACGCCGACGCCGACTGCGCACGCCGACTGCGCACGCACAGTCGTCGTGTAGTCAGTGTGCAGTCGGCATGTGCCATTAGCGTCAATGCATGTGAATTTGTCCTCGAAAATATGCGATGCGTTGTTATTCGCCGAATAAAAGTAATTAATATTAAGAATTAGTTTTTAACAGCGAAAGGTAAATGGTATCTTACGGTCGAGTGCACTCGACTGTAGCTTTCTTCACTTGTTTTTGTATTGCTTAGAAAAAGTTTTTGGTTTTTCTTATTTTTTTTGCACACACACAGTTACGCAGTGCGATCGGCAAAAAAAAAAAAAAAATTGCCCGTTGCTGGATCCGATCCCGCGACCACACGCACCAGAATCTTGCATGCAACCATCTAGACCACACACAGTTACGCGGAGCGATCGGCAAATGAGACTTTTATTGATGCCGGCCTTCTGCTGCGTCAGTTCAACACAACTTTATATGGGAGATTCAAACTCCTATAACTTCCTTGTTTATTGTCCGATCGGATTGAAATTTATAGAGTAGATCTGTACTATGGTAAGCTACAAGAGTGTTAAAAAAAAAATGTTTTGTTATTTCCCTACTTTTCCTAAAATGCAATAGTTTGGGGGCGGTGGGCGTGGCATCCGAAAGTTGAAAATTAAACATTCTCCGTAATGTTACCAGGCACCTTACTTTCAAATTTGGCGCTTCTAGCTTTTCTAGTTTTCTTTTAAACTATAAAAATGTGTTTTTTAGAAGCGGTGGGCGTGGCATCCAAAATTCAAAAATCCAACTTCTGCATAATGTTGCAAGACACCCTCTTACCAAATTTGGTGCGTTTATCTCTTTTCGTTATTGAATTATTTGGAAAAAATCGAAATACGCATTTATCGATTTGCGAAGGCGGTGGGCGTGGCACATCAAGTTTGAAATAAACTTCTTGTGTGTATTGAATACACGCACACTCCCACCAAGTCTGGTGCCTCTATCTCTTTTTATAGCTGAGATCTGTGTGTTCATACAGACGGACAGACAGACGGACATGACCAAATCGACTCGGCTATTGATGCTGATCAAGAATATATATACTTTATATGGTCTGCCACGCCTCCTTCTGCCTGTTACATACATTTGCACAAAGTTAATATACCATTTTTACCCATTTTCAATGGGTAAATGGTATAATTACATTCCCAAGAAAAATCGCTGCATTTTTAACAAAGTTATGAGAGTTCAAAGTTTCATGAAAAAATACCAAAAAAATGAAATTTTTAAATAATTGAAAACTGAATAAAATGTATATGCAATATCAAAAATAGAGTAAAACCATGAACAAAATGACATTCCAAAGGAAAATCGCTCAATTTTTGACAAAGTTATGGGAGTTCAAAGTTTCATGAAAAAATACCAAAAAAATGAAATTTTTAATAATTGAAAACTCATTAAAATTTAAATGCAATATCAAAAATAGAGTAAAACCATGAACAAAATGACATTCCAAAGGAAAATCGCTGCATTTTTGACAAAGTTATAGAAGTTCAAAGTTTCATGAAAAAATACCAAAAATAATGAAATTTTTAAATAATTGAAAACTGAATAAAATTTAAATGCAATATCAAAAATAGAGTAAAATCATGAACAAAATGACATTCCAAAGGAAAATCGCTGCATTTTTAACAAAGTTATGGGAGTTCAAAGTTTCATGAAAAAATACCAAAAAAAATGAAATTTTGAAATAATTGAAAACTGAATAAAATTTAAATGCAATATCAAAAATAGAGTAAAACCATGAACAAAATGACATTCCAAAGGAAAATCGCTGCATTTTTGACAAAGTTATGGAAGTTCAAAGTTTCATGAAAAAATACCAAAAAAAATGAAATTTTTAAATAATTGAAAACTGAATAAAATTTAAATGCAATATCAAAAATAGAGTAAAACCATGAACAAAATGACATTCCAAAGTAAAATCGATGCATTTTTAACAAAGGTATGAGAGTTCAATTGCATGAAAAAATACCAAAAAAAAATGAAATTTTCAAATAATTGAAAACTGAATAAAATTTAAATGCAATATCAAAAATAGAGTAAAACCATGAACAAAATGGCATTCCAAAGTAAAATCGCTGCATTTTTGACAAAGTTATGGGAGTTCAAAGTTTCAAGAAAAAATACCAAAAAAAATGAAATTTTTAATAATTGAAAACTCATTAAAATTTAAATGCAATATCAAAAATAGAGTAAACCCATGAACAAAATGACATTCCAAAGTAAAATCGCTGCATTTTTGACAAAGTTATGGGAGTTCAAAGTTTCATGAAAAAATACCAAAAAAAATGAAATTTTGAAATAATTGAAAACTGAATAAAATTTAAATGCAATATCAAAAATAGAGTAAAATCATGAACAAAATGACATTCCAAAGGAAAATCGCTGCATTTTTAACAAAGTTATGGGAGTTCAAAGTTTCATGAAAAAATACCAAAAAAATGAAATTTTTAAATAATTGAAAACTGAATAAAATTTAAATGCAATATCAAAAATAGAGTAAAACCATGAACAAAATGACATTCCAAAGTAAAATCGCTGCATTTTTGACAAAGTTATGGAAGTTCAAAGTTTCATGAAAAAATACCAAAAAAAATGAAATTTTTAAATAATTGAAAACTGAATAAAATTTAAATGCAATATCAAAAATAGAGTAAAACCATGAACAAAATGACATTCCAAAGTAAAATCGATGCATTTTTAACAAAGGTATGAGAGTTCAATTGCATGAAAAAATACCAAAAAAAAAATGAAATTTTCAAATAATTGAAAACTGAATAAAATTTAAATGCAATATCAAAAATAGAGTAAAACCATGAACAAAATGACATTCCAAAGTAAAATCGCTGCATTTTTGACAAAGTTATGGGAGTTCAAAGTTTCATGAAAAAATACCAAAAAAAATGAAATTTTTAAATAATTGAAAACTGAATAAAATTTAAATGCAATATCAAAAATAGAGTAAAACCATGAACAAAATGACATTCCAAAGAAAAATCGCTGCATTTTTGACAAAGTTATGGGAGTTCAAAGTTTCATGAAAAAATACCAAAAAAAATGAAATTTTGAAATAATTGAAAACTGAATAAAATTTAAATGCAATATCAAAAATAGAGTAAAACCATGAACAAAATGACATTCCAAAGGAAAATCGCTGCATTTTTGACAAAGTTATGGAAGTTCAAAGTTTCATGAAAAAATACCAAAAAAAATGAAATTTTTAAATAATTGAAAACTGAATAAAATTTAAATGCAATATCAAAAATAGAGTAAAACCATGAACAAAATGACATTCCAAAGTAAAATCGATGCATTTTTAACAAAGGTATGAGAGTTCAATTGCATGAAAAAATACCAAAAACAAATGAAATTTTCAAATAATTGAAAACTGAATAAAATTTAAATGCAATATCAAAAATAGAGTAAAACCATGAACAAAATGACATTCCAAAGGAAAATCGCTGCATTTTTGACAAAGTTATGGAAGTTCAAAGTTTCATGAAAAAATACCAAAAAAAATGAAATTTTTAAATAATTGAAAACTGAATAAAATTTAAATGCAATATCAAAAATAGAGTAAAACCATGAACAAAATGACATTCCAAAGGAAAATCGCTCAATTTTTGACAAAGTTATGGGAGTTCAAAGTTTCATGAAAAAATACCAAAAAAAATGAAATTTTTAATAATTGAAAACTCATTAAAATTTAAATGCAATATCAAAAATAGAGTAAAACCATGAACAAAATGACATTCCAAAGGAAAATCGCTGCATTTTTGACAAAGTTATAGAAGTTCAAAGTTTCATGAAAAAATACCAAAAATAATGAAATTTTTAAATAATTGAAAACTGAATAAAATTTAAATGCAATATCAAAAATAGAGTAAAATCATGAACAAAATGACACTCCAAAGGAAAATCGCTGCATTTTTAACAAAGTTATGGGAGTTCAAAGTTTCATGAAAAAATACCAAAAAAAATGAAATTTTGAAATAATTGAAAACTGAATAAAATTTAAATGCAATATCAAAAATAGAGTAAAACCATGAACAAAATGACATTCCAAAGTAAAATCTCTGCATTTTTGACAAAGTTATGGGAGTTCAAAGTTTCATGAAAAATACCAAAAAAAATGAAATTTTTAAATAATTAAAAACTGAATAAAATTTAAATGCAATATCAAAAATAGAGTAAAACCATGAACAAAATGACATTCCAAAGGAAAATTACTGCATTTTTGACAAAGTTATGGGAGCTCAAAGTTTCATGAAAAAATACCAAAAATAATGAAATTTTTAAATAATTAAAAACAGAATAAAATTTAAATGCAATATCAAAAATAGAGTAAAACCATGAACAAAATGACATTCCAAAGGAAAATCGCTGCATTTTTGACAAAGTTATGGGAGTTCAAAGTTTCATGAAAAAATACCAAAAAAAAATAAAATAATTAAATAATTGAAAACTGAATAAAATTTAAATGCAATATCAAAAAATAGAGTAAAACCATGAACAAAATGACATTCCAAAGGAAAATCGCTGCATTTTTGACAAAGTTATGGGAGTTCAAAGTTTCATGAAAAAATACCAAAAAAAATGAAATTTTTAAATAATTGAAAACTGAATAAAATTTAAATGCAATATTAAAAATAGAGTAAAACCATGAACAAAATGGCATTCCAAAGTAAAATCGCTGCATTTTTGACAAAGTTATGGGAGTTCAAAGTTTCAAGAAAAAATACCAAAAAAAATGAAATTTTTAATAATTGAAAACTCATTAAAATTTAAATGCAATATCAAAAATAGAGTAAACCCATGAACAAAATGACATTCCAAAGTAAAATCGCTGCATTTTTGACAAAGTTATGGGAGTTCAAAGTTTCATGAAAAAATACCAAAAAAAATGAAATTTTGAAATAATTGAAAACTGAATAAAATTTAAATGCAATATCAAAAATAGAGTAAAACCATGAACAAAATGACATTCCAAAGTAAAATCGCTGCATTTTTAACAAAGCTATGAGAGTTCAAAAGTTCATGAAAAAATACCAAAAAAAATGAAATTTTTAAATAATTGAAAACTGAATAAAATTTAAATGCAATATTAAAAATAGACTAAAACCATGAACAAAATGACATTCCAATGGAAAATCGCTGCATTTTTAACAAAGTTATGGGAGTTTAAAGTTTCATGAAAAAATACCAAAAAAATGAAATTTTTAAATAATTGAAAACTGAATAAAATTTAAATGCAATATCAAAAATAGAGTAAAACCATGAACAAAATGACATTCCAAAGTAAAATCGCTGCATTTTTGACAAAGTTATGGAAGTTCAAAGTTTCATGAAAAAATACCAAAAAAAATGAAATTTTTAAATAATTGAAAACTGAATAAAATTTAAATGCAATATCAAAAATAGAGTAAAACCATGAACAAAATGACATTCCAAAGGAAAATCGCTGCATTTTTGACAAAGTTATGGAAGTTCAAAGTTTCATGAAAAAATACCAAAAAAAATGAAATTTTTAAATAATTGAAAACTGAATAAAATCTAAATGCAATATCAAAAATAGAGTAAAACCATAAACAAAATGACATTCCAAAGGCAAATTGCTGCATTTTTGACAAAGTTATGGGAGTTCAAAGTTTCATGAAAAAATACCAAAAATAATGAAATTTTTAAGTAATTAAAAACAGAATAAAATTTAAATGCAATATCAAAAATAGAGTAAAACCATGAACAAAATGACATTCCAAAGGAAAATCGCTGCATTTTTGACAAAGTTATGGGAGTTCAAAGTTTCATGAAAAAATACCAAAAAAAAATAAAATTATTAAATAATTGAAAACTGAATAAAATTTAAATGCAATATCAAAAATAGAGTAAAACCATGAACAAAATGACATTCCAAAGGAAAATCGCTGCATTTTTGACAAAGTTATGGGAGTTCAAAGTTTCATGAAAAAATACCAAAAAAAATGAAATTTTTAAATAATTGAAAACTGAATAAAATTTAAATGCAATATCAAAAATAGAGTAAAACCATGAACAAAATGACATTCCAAAGTAAAATCGCTGCATTTTTGACAAAGTTATGGAAGTTCAAAGTTTCATGAAAAAATACCAAAAAAAATGAAATTTTTAATAATTGAAAACTCATTAAAATTTAAATGCAATATCCAAAATAGACTAAAACCATGAACAAAATTACATTCCAATGGAAAATCGCTGCATTTTTAACAAAGTTATGGGAGTTCAAAGTTTCATGAAAAAATACCAAAAAAAATGAAATTTTTAAATAATGGAAAACTGAATAAAATCTAAATGCAATATCAAAAATAGAGTAAAACCATGAACAAAATGACATTCCAAAGGAAAATCGCTGCATTTTTGACAAAGTTATGGAAGTTCAAAGTTTCATGAAAAAAAAAAAAAAAAATGAAATTTTTAAATAATTGAAAACTGAATAAAATCTAAATGCAATATCAAAAATAGAGTAAAACCATAAACAAAATGACATTCCAAAGGAAAATCGCTGCATTTTTGACAAAGTTATGGGAGTTCAAAGTTTCATGAAAAAATACCAAAAAAAATGAAATTTTTAAATAATTAAAAACAGAATAAAATTTAAATGCAATATCAAAAATAGAGTAAAACCATGAACAAAATGACATTCCAAAGGAAAATCGCTGCATTTTTGACAAAGTTATGGGAGTTCAAAGTTTCATGAAAAAATACCAAAAAAAAATAAAATTATTAAATAATTGAAAACTGAATAAAATTTAAATGCAATATCAAAAATAGAGTAAAACCATGAACAAAATGACATTCCAAAGGAAAATCGCTGCATTTTTAACAAAGCTATGAGAGTTCAAAAGTTCATGAAAAAATACCAAAAAAAATGAAATTTTTAAATAATTGAAAACTGAATAAAATTTAAATGCAATATTAAAAATAGACTAAAACCATGAACAAAATGACATTCCAATGGAAAATCGCTGCATTTTTAACAAAGTTATGGGAGTTCAAAGTTTCATGAAAAAATACCAAAAAAATGAAATTTTTAAATAATTGAAAACTGAATAAAATTTAAATGCAATATCAAAAATAGAGTAAAACCATAAACAAAATGACATTCCAAAGGAAAATTGCTGCATTTTTGACAAAGTTATGGGAGTTCAAAGTTTAATGAAAAAATACCAAAAATAATGAAATTTTTAAGTAATTAAAAACAGAATACAATTTAAATGCAATATCAAAAATAGAGTAAAACCATGAACAAAATGACATTCCAAAGGAAAATCGCTGCATTTTTGACAAAGTTATGGGAGTTCAAAGTTTCATGAAAAAATACCAAAAAAAATGAAATTTTGAAATAATTGAAAACTGAATAAAATTTAAATGCAATATCAAAAATAGAGTAAAACCATGAACAAAATGACATTCCAAAGGAAAATCGCTGCATTTTTGACAAAGTTATGGAAGTTCAAAGTTTCATGAAAAAATACCAAAAAAAATGAAATTTTTAAATAATTGAAAACTGAATAAAATTTAAATGCAATATCAAAAATAGAGTAAAACCATGAACAAAATGACATTCCAAAGTAAAATCGATGCATTTTTAACAAAGGTATGAGAGTTCAATTGCATGAAAAAATACCAAAAAAAAATGAAATTTTTAAATAATTGAAAACTGAATAAAATTTAAATGCAATATCAAAAATAGAGTAAACCCATGAACAAAATGACATTCCAAAGTAAAATCGCTGCATTTTTGACAAAGTTATGGGAGTTCAAAGTTTCATGAAAAAATACCAAAAAAAATGAAATTTTGAAATAATTGAAAACTGAATAAAATTTAAATGCAATATCAAAAATAGAGTAAAACCATGAACAAAATGACATTCCAAAGGAAAATCGCTGCATTTTTGACAAAGTTATGGAAGTTCAAAGTTTCATGAAAAAATACCAAAAATAATGAAATTTTTAAATAATTGAAAACTGAATAAAATTTAAATGCAATATCAAAAATAGAGTAAAACCATGAACAAAATGACATTCCAAAGTAAAATCGATGCATTTTTAACAAAGGTATGAGAGTTCAATTGCATGAAAAAATACCAAAAAAAAATGAAATTTTTAAATAATTGAAAACTGAATAAAATTTAAATGCAATATCAAAAATAGAGTAAACCCATGAACAAAATGACATTCCAAAGTAAAATCGCTGCATTTTTGACAAAGTTATGGGAGTTCAAAGTTTCATGAAAAAATACCAAAAAAAATGAAATTTTGAAATAATTGAAAACTGAATAAAATTTAAATGCAATATCAAAAATAGAGTAAAACCATGAACAAAATGACATTCCAAAGTAAAATCGCTGCATTTTTGACAAAGTTATGGGAGTTCAAAGTTTCATGAAAAAATACCAAAAATAATGAAATTTTTAAATAATTGAAAACTGAATAAAATTTAAATGCAATATCAAAAATAGAGTAAAATCATGAACAAAATGACATTCCAAAGGAAAATCGCTGCATTTTTAACAAAGTTATGGGAGTTCAAAGTTTCATGAAAAAATACCAAAAAAATGAAATTTTTAAATAATTGAAAACTGAATAAAATTTAAATGCAATATCAAAAATAGAGTAAAACCATGAACAAAATGACATTCCAAAGTAAAATCGCTGCATTTTTGACAAAGTTATGGAAGTTCAAAGTTTCATGAAAAAATACCAAAAAAAATGAAATTTTTAAATAATTGAAAACTGAATAAAATTTAAATGCAATATCAAAAATAGAGTAAAACCATGAACAAAATGACATTCCAAAGTAAAATCGATGCATTTTTAACAAAGGTATGAGAGTTCAATTGCATGAAAAAATACCAAAAAAAAAATGAAATTTTCAAATAATTGAAAACTGAATAAAATTTAAATGCAATATCAAAAATAGAGTAAAACCATGAACAAAATGACATTCCAAAGTAAAATCGCTGCATTTTTGACAAAGTTATGGGAGTTCAAAGTTTCATGAAAAAATACCAAAAAAAATGAAATTTTTAAATAATTGAAAACTGAATAAAATTTAAATGCAATATCAAAAATAGAGTAAAACCATGAACAAAATGACATTCCAAAGAAAAATCGCTGCATTTTTGACAAAGTTATGGGAGTTCAAAGTTTCATGAAAAAATACCAAAAAAAATGAAATTTTGAAATAATTGAAAACTGAATAAAATTTAAATGCAATATCAAAAATAGAGTAAAACCATGAACAAAATGACATTCCAAAGGAAAATCGCTGCATTTTTGACAAAGTTATGGAAGTTCAAAGTTTCATGAAAAAATACCAAAAAAAATGAAATTTTTAAATAATTGAAAACTGAATAAAATTTAAATGCAATATCAAAAATAGAGTAAAACCATGAACAAAATGACATTCCAAAGTAAAATCGATGCATTTTTAACAAAGGTATGAGAGTTCAATTGCATGAAAAATTTCAAAAAAAAATGAAATTTTCAAATAATTGAAAACTGAATAAAATTTAAATGCAATATCAAAAATAGAGTAAAACCATGAACAAAATGACATTCCAAAGGAAAATCGCTGCATTTTTGACAAAGTTATGGAAGTTCAAAGTTTCATGAAAAAATACCAAAAAAAATGAAATTTTTAAATAATTGAAAACTGAATAAAATTTAAATGCAATATCAAAAATAGAGTAAAACCATGAACAAAATGACATTCCAAAGTAAAATCGCTGCATTTTTGACAAAGTTATGGAAGTTCAAAGTTTCATGAAAAAATACCAAAAAAAATGAAATTTTTAATAATTGAAAACTCATTAAAATTTAAATGCAATATCAAAAATAGAGTAAAACCATGAACAAAATGACATTCCAAAGGAAAATCGCTGCATTTTTGACAAAGTTATAGAAGTTCAAAGTTTCATGAAAAAATACCAAAAATAATGAAATTTTTAAATAATTGAAAACTGAATAAAATTTAAATGCAATATCAAAAATAGAGTAAAATCATGAACAAAATGACACTCCAAAGGAAAATCGCTGCATTTTTAACAAAGTTATGGGAGTTCAAAGTTTCATGAAAAAATACCAAAAAAAATTAAATTTTGAAATAATTGAAAACTGAATAAAATTTAAATGCAATATCAAAAATAGAGTAAAACCATGAACAAAATGACATTCCAAAGTAAAATCTCTGCATTTTTGACAAAGTTATGGGAGTTCAAAGTTTCATGAAAAATACCAAAAAAAATGAAATTTTTAAATAATTAAAAACTGAATAAAATTTAAATGCAATATCAAAAATAGAGTAAAACCATGAACAAAATGACATTCCAAAGGAAAATTACTGCATTTTTGACAAAGTTATGGGAGCTCAAAGTTTCATGAAAAAATACCAAAAATAATGAAATTTTTAAATAATTAAAAACAGAATAAAATTTAAATGCAATATCAAAAATAGAGTAAAACCATGAACAAAATGACATTCCAAAGGAAAATCGCTGCATTTTTGACAAAGTTATGGGAGTTCAAAGTTTCATGAAAAAATACCAAAAAAAAATAAAATAATTAAATAATTGAAAACTGAATAAAATTTAAATGCAATATCAAAAAATAGAGTAAAACCATGAACAAAATGACATTCCAAAGGAAAATCGCTGCATTTTTGACAAAGTTATGGGAGTTCAAAGTTTCATGAAAAAATACCAAAAAAAATGAAATTTTTAAATAATTGAAAACTGAATAAAATTTAAATGCAATATTAAAAATAGAGTAAAACCATGAACAAAATGGCATTCCAAAGTAAAATCGCTGCATTTTTGACAAAGTTATGGGAGTTCAAAGTTTCAAGAAAAAATACCAAAAAAAATGAAATTTTTAATAATTGAAAACTCATTAAAATTTAAATGCAATATCAAAAATAGAGTAAACCCATGAACAAAATGACATTCCAAAGTAAAATCGCTGCATTTTTGACAAAGTTATGGGAGTTCAAAGTTTCATGAAAAAATACCAAAAAAAATGAAATTATTAAATAATTGAAAACTGAATAAAATTTAAATGCAATATCAAAAATAGAGTAAAACCATGAACAAAATGACATTCCAAAGTAAAATCGCTGCATTTTTAACAAAGCTATGAGAGTTCAAAAGTTCATGAAAAAATACCAAAAAAAATGAAATTTTTAAATAATTGAAAACTGAATAAAATTTAAATGCAATATTAAAAATAGACTAAAACCATGAACAAAATGACATTCCAATGGAAAATCGCTGCATTTTTAACAAAGTTATGGGAGTTTAAAGTTTCATGAAAAAATACCAAAAAAATGAAATTTTTAAATAATTGAAAACTGAATAAAATTTAAATGCAATATCAAAAATAGAGTAAAACCATGAACAAAATGACATTCCAAAGTAAAATCGCTGCATTTTTGACAAAGTTATGGAAGTTCAAAGTTTCATGAAAAAATACCAAAAAAAATGAAATTTTTAAATAATTGAAAACTGAATAAAATTTAAATGCAATATCAAAAATAGAGTAAAACCATGAACAAAATGACATTCCAAAGGAAAATCGCTGCATTTTTGACAAAGTTATGGAAGTTCAAAGTTTCATGAAAAAATACCAAAAAAAATGAAATTTTTAAATAATTGAAAACTGAATAAAATCTAAATGCAATATCAAAAATAGAGTAAAACCATAAACAAAATGACATTCCAAAGGCAAATTGCTGCATTTTTGACAAAGTTATGGGAGTTCAAAGTTTAATGAAAAAATACCAAAAATAATGAAATTTTTAAGTAATTAAAAACAGAATAAAATTTAAATGCAATATCAAAAATAGAGTAAAACCATGAACAAAATGACATTCCAAAGGAAAATCGCTGCATTTTTGACAAAGTTATGGGAGTTCAAAGTTTCATGAAAAAATACCAAAAAAAAATAAAATTATTAAATAATTGAAAACTGAATAAAATTTAAATGCAATATCAAAAATAGAGTAAAACCATGAACAAAATGACATTCCAAAGGAAAATCGCTGCATTTTTGACAAAGTTATGGGAGTTCAAAGTTTCATGAAAAAATACCAAAAAAAATGAAATTTTTAAATAATTGAAAACTGAATAAAATTTAAATGCAATATCAAAAATAGAGTAAAACCATGAACAAAATGACATTCCAAAGTAAAATCGCTGCATTTTTGACAAAGTTATGGAAGTTCAAAGTTTCATGAAAAAATACCAAAAAAAATGAAATTTTTAATAATTGAAAACTCATTAAAATTTAAATGCAATATCCAAAATAGACTAAAACCATGAACAAAATTACATTCCAATGGAAAATCGCTGCATTTTTAACAAAGTTATGGGAGTTCAAAGTTTCATGAAAAAATACCAAAAAAAATGAAATTTTTAAATAATGGAAAACTGAATAAAATCTAAATGCAATATCAAAAATAGAGTAAAACCATGAACAAAATGACATTCCAAAGGAAAATCGCTGCATTTTTGACAAAGTTATGGAAGTTCAAAGTTTCATGAAAAATACCAAAAAAAATGAAATTTTTAAATAATTGAAAACTGAATAAAATCTAAATGCAATATCAAAAATAGAGTAAAACCATAAACAAAATGACATTCCAAAGGAAAATTGCTGCATTTTTGACAAAGTTATGGGAGTTCAAAGTTTCATGAAAAAATACCAAAAAAAATGAAATTTTTAAATAATTAAAAACAGAATAAAATTTAAATGCAATATCAAAAATAGAGTAAAACCATGAACAAAATGACATTCCAAAGGAAAATCGCTGCATTTTTGACAAAGTTATGGGAGTTCAAAGTTTCATGAAAAAATACCAAAAAAAAATAAAATTATTAAATAATTGAAAACTGAATAAAATTTAAATGCAATATCAAAAATAGAGTAAAACCATGAACAAAATGACATTCCAAAGGAAAATCGCTGCATTTTTAACAAAGCTATGAGAGTTCAAAAGTTCATGAAAAAATACCAAAAAAAATGAAATTTTTAAATAATTGAAAACTGAATAAAATTTAAATGCAATATTAAAAATAGACTAAAACCATGAACAAAATGACATTCCAATGGAAAATCGCTGCATGTTTAACAAAGTTATGGGAGTTCAAAGTTTCATGAAAAAATACCAAAAAAATGAAATTTTTAAATAATTGAAAACTGAATAAAATTTAAATGCAATATCAAAAATAGAGTAAAACCATGAACAAAATGACATTCCAAAGTAAAATCGCTGCATTTTTGACAAAGTTATGGAAGTTCAAAGTTTCATGAAAAAATACCAAAAAAAATGAAATTTTTAAATAATTGAAAACTGAATAAAATTTAAATGCAATATCAAAAATAGAGTAAAACCATGAACAAAATGACATTCCAAAGGAAAATCACTGCATTTTTGACAAAGTTATGGAAGTTCAAAGTTTCATGAAAAAATACCAAAAAAAATGAAATTTTTAAATAATTGAAAACTGAATAAAATCTAAATGCAATATCAAAAATAGAGTAAAACCATAAACAAAATGACATTCCAAAGGAAAATTGCTGCATTTTTGACAAAGTTATGGGAGTTCAAAGTTTAATGAAAAAATACCAAAAATAATGAAATTTTTAAATAATTGAAAACTGAATAAAATTTAAATGCAATATCAAAAATAGAGTAAAACCATGAACAAAATGACATTCCAAAGGAAAATCGCTGCATTTTTGACAAAGTTATGGGAGTTCAAAGTTTCATGAAAAAATACCAAAAAAAATGAAATTTTTAAATAATTGAAAACTGAATAAAATTTAAATGCAATATCAAAAATAGAGTAAAACCATGAACAAAATGACATTCCAAAGTAAAATCGCTGCATTTTTGACAAAGTTATGGAAGTTCAAAGTTTCATGAAAAAATACCAAAAAAAATGAAATTTTTAATAATTGAAAACTCATTAAAATTTAAATGCAATATCCAAAATAGACTAAAACCATGAACAAAATTACATTCCAATGGAAAATCGCTGCATTTTTAACAAAGTTATGGGAGTTCAAAGTTTCATGAAAAAATACCAAAAAAAATGAAATTTTTAAATAATGGAAAACTGAATAAAATCTAAATGCAATATCAAAAATAGAGTAAAACCATGAACAAAATGACATTCCAAAGGAAAATCGCTGCATTTTTGACAAAGTTATGGAAGTTCAAAGTTTCATGAAAAAAAAAAAAAAAATGAAATTTTTAAATAATTGAAAACTGAATAAAATCTAAATGCAATATCAAAAATAGAGTAAAACCATAAACAAAATGACATTCCAAAGGAAAATCGCTGCATTTTTGACAAAGTTATGGGAGTTCAAAGTTTCATGAAAAAATACCAAAAAAAATGAAATTTTTAAATAATTAAAAACAGAATAAAATTTAAATGCAATATCAAAAATAGAGTAAAACCATGAACAAAATGACATTCCAAAGGAAAATCGCTGCATTTTTGACAAAGTTATGGGAGTTCAAAGTTTCATGAAAAAAATACCAAAAAAAAAAAATTATTAAATAATTGAAAACTGAATAAAATTTAAATGCAATATCAAAAATAGAGTAAAACCATGAACAAAATGACATTCCAAAGTAAAATCTCTGCATTTTTGACAAAGTTATGGGAGTTCAAAGTTTCATGAAAAAATACCAAAAAAAATGAAATTTTTAAATAATTGAAAACTGAATAAAATTTAAATACAATATCAAAAATAGAGTAAATCCATGAACAAAATGACATTCCAAAGGAAAATCGCTGCATTTTTAACAAAGCTATGAGAGTTCAAAGTTTCATGAAAAAATACCAAAAAAATGAAATTTTTAAATAATTGAAAACTGAATAAAATTTAAATGCAATATCAAAAATAGAGTAAAACCATGAACAAAATGACATTCCAAAGGAAAATCGCTGCATTTTTGACAAAGTTATGGGACTTCAAAGTTTCATGAAAAAATACCAAAAAAAATGAAATTATTAAATAATTGAAAACTGAATAAAATTTAAATGCAATATCAAAAATAGAGTAAAATCATGAACAAAATGACGTTCCAAAGTAAAATCGCTGCATTTTTGACAAAGTTATGAGAGTTCAAAGTTTCAAGAAAAAATACCAAAAAAAATGAAATTTTTAAATAATTGAAAACTCATTAAAATTTAAATGCAATATCAAAAATAGAGTAAAACCATGAACAAAATGACATTCCAAAGTAAAATCTCTGCATTTTTGACAAAGTTATGGGAGTTCAAAGTTTCATGAAAAAATACCAAAAAAAATGAAATTTTTAAATAATTAAAAACTGATAAAAATTTAAATACAATATCAAAAATAGAGTAAATCCATGAACAAAATGACATTCCAAAGGAAAATCGCTGCATTTTTAACAAAGCTATGAGAGTTCAAAGTTTCATGAAAAAATACCAAAAAAAATGAAATTTTTAATAATTGAAAACTCATTAAAATTTAAATGCAATATCAAAAATAGAGTAAAACCATGAACAAAATGACATTCCAAAGGAAAATCGCTGCATTTTTGACAAAGTTATGGGACTTCAAAGTTTCATGAAAAAATACCAAAAAAAATGAAATTTTGAAATAATTGAAAACTGAATAAAATTTAAATGCAATATCAAAAATAGAGTAAAACCATGAACAAAATGACATTCCAAAGTAAAATCGCTGCATTTTTGACAAAGTTATGGGAGTTCAAAGTTTCATGAAAAAATACCAAAAAAAATGAAATTTTTAAATAATTGAAAACTGAATAAAATTTAAATGCAATATCAAAAATAGAGTAAAACCATGAACAAAATGACATTCCAAAGTAAAATCGCTGCATTTTTGACAAAGTTATGGGAGTTCAAAGTTTCATGAAAAAATACCAAAAAAAATGAAATTTTTAAATAATTGAAAACTGAATAAAATTTAAATGCAATATCAAAAATAGAGTAAAACCATGAACAAAATGACATTCCAAAGAAAAATCGCTGCATTTTTGACAAAGTTATGGGAGTTCAAAGTTTCATGAAAAAATACCAAAAAAAATGAAATTTTGAAATAATTGAAAACTGAATAAAATTTAAATGCAATATCAAAAATAGAGTAAAACCATGAACAAAATGACATTCCAAAGTAAAATCGCTGCATTTTTGACAAAGTTATGGAAGTTCAAAGTTTCATGAAAAAATACCAAAAAAAATGAAATTTTTAAATAATTGAAAACTGAATAAAATTTAAATGCAATATCAAAAATAGAGTAAAACCATGAACAAAATGACATTCCAAAGTAAAATCGCTGCATTTTTGACAAAGTTATGGGAGTTCAAAGTTTCATGAAAAAATACCAAAAAAAATGAAATTTTTAAATAATTGAAAACTGAATAAAATCTAAATGCAATATCAAAAATAGAGTAAAACCATAAACAAAATGACATTCCAAAGGAAAATCGCTGCATTTTTGACAAAGTTATGGGAGTTCAAAGTTTCATGAAAAAATACCAAAAAAAATGAAATTTTTAAATAATTGAAAACTGAATAAAATTTAAATGCAATATCAAAAATAGAGTAAAAACATGAACAAAATGACATTCCAAAGGAAAATCGCTGCATTTTTAACAAAGCTATGAGAGTTCAAAGTTTCATGAAAAAATACCAAAAAAATGAAATTTTTAAATAATTGAAAACTGAATAAAATTTAAATGCAATATCAACAAGTGAAGAAAGCTACAGTCGAGTGCACTTGACAGTAAGATACCATTTACCTTTCGCTGTTAAAAACTAATTCTTAATATTAATTACTTTTATTCGGCGAATAACAACGCATCGCATATTTTCGAGGACAAATTCACATGCATTGACGCTAATGGCACATGCCGACTGCACACTGACTACACGACGACTGTGCGTGCGCAGTCGGCGTGCGCAGTCGGCGTCGGCGTCGGCGTCGGGCCTCTACTGCTGTGAGCGAAACTTCTCGTGCCTATAACTTCTGTGTTTATTGTCCGATCGGATTTAAATTTATAGAGTTGGTCAATATTATTATTATCTACAATAATACCTAAAAAAAATTTCGATTTTTGGGGGCGGTAAGCGTGTCATCCAAAAGTTGAAATTCCGCATTCTCCGTAATATTACCAGACACCTTACTTCCAAATTCTGGTGCTTCTAGCTTTTCTAGTGTTCTTTTAAACTATAAAAATGTGTTTTTTAGAGGCGGTGGGCGTGGCATCCAAAAGTCTAAAATCCAACTTCTGCATAATATTGCAAGACAACCCCCTACCAAATTTGGTGCGTTTATCTCTTTTCGTTATTGAATTATTTGGAAAAAATCGAAATACGCATTTATCGATTTGCGGAGGCGGTGGGCGTGGCACATCAAGTTTGAAATAAACTTCTTGTGTGTATTGAATACACGCACACTCCCACCAAGTCTGGTGTCTCTAGCTCTTTTAATAGCTGAGATCTGTGTGTTCATACAGACGGACAGACGGACAGCCGGACAGACGGACAGACGGACAGACGGACAGACAGACGGACATGACCAAATCGACTCGGCTATTGATGCTGATCAAGAATATATATACTTTGTATGGTCTGCCACGCCTCCTTCTGCCTGTTACATACATTTGCACAAAGTTAATATACCATTTTTTACCCATTTTCAATGGGTAAATGGTATAAAAACACTGTTTTTTGCAGAATTTTTTTTTTATTTTGCAACATAGTCCCCAACATTTTTATCCCGTCCAAAAAATAGGATTTCGGATTTATTCACTCGGATTTTCTAAGGACTTATTGAACGACGCTCGTAGTATAGTAAAAGTAAGAGCTTTGCTTTTTATTGAAAGCTAAAAGGAGCAACAGGTTCTATGGCAAACTATATGATATTTTGCTCCTATACAGCCTGCTCCAACTTTTTCACTGCATGCATGAACTGGACTTTGAGAGACTTTAAGCTTTTTTTCGTGCATTGAAAAAATTATGGTAATACACCCGTTGCAAGGCTGTAAGCCATCGGTTATTTTAATGTTCGAGCCTTACTCTGCACTTTTAAATGAGAACCCAATGATTAATTGCAACAGGTTAGATTAAAGCGACAACGGAAATTTGTTTATTGCACCCGAAATCAAACAGAAACTGTGTCAAACAGAGACCGAAACACTTTCCGTTAAACTCAAATGGAGAGATGGCAACTCTGTGCACATTAACGACCACAACAACAACGAGGAAATGAAGCCCGACCGCACCCAAACACGGCAACAATAACAAGGGAGAAAATTCAGCTGGCAGAAAATGGAAAATGGCAAATGGAAATCCTACCCGGAACAACCCATGAAATATTGCATAGTTTTAACGAGCGTGCACAGCCGATGAACAATGTTGTTGAAATTTGTCAAAAGAACATACGTATACATATGTACATATCCCGCCCTGGGCACAGGCCATTGTAGGCGTGGTCGACAGGCCCCGAATTGATGATTTGCATTTTGGAAATTAAGTAAAAAATATGACAAAATGTGTTTCGGGTCCGCTCACGTCTTGTGCATACACATTTTCCCGGTCAGTTCAGGTTTGCTGCATCATTGCGCAGGACAAGCCTGTGCCGAGTAGTACATGAAGGAGCTCTCCCGCATCCTAGCTGTTTTCCAGCTGCTTGGGTTTTCATTTGCCTGTCATTTTGTGTGTGTAATAATTGTGATTGTGACAAATTGTCTTTTTGTGCTAAATTTGCCTGCTTCGTTTACATTTCTCCCAGCTTCTCGTCTTTCTATCCACTCACTCTAAATTTCTCCTACGTTTTAAAGCACTTCGTGCCAACACAATTTGGGAAATGCTATGCAAATTGTTATCTCAGGCACTGCGACCACGTTATGGAAATATTTGTGCTTAGACAACTGATTATGACCAAATTGAGCAATCAAATTATCCGAGTAAGTGCGCTAAATTAACTCTGAAAATCATCAAAAGATTGTTTTACTTTGATAGAACAATAATTGTATAGTAAGTAGAATAAAGGAAACATGTTAATACTGAATTAAATAATCATTTTAAGTTTTTCATTATGATAATTTGCGAAATAAATTGTTAAGCCTATTTAAAACTCGAAAAGGTTTGAAATGTATTTAAAGCTTAATAAATTACTTAAAAAGCTTCACTATTTTTCTTACAATATTAAAAAAATATCGCTTCTTGCGATTCTATTTACATATTTTTAAAATTTGCAAAAACAGGATTTAATGCAATGTTATTAAAACAAAAATCCAGAAATTAATATGAGGCTGAAAGATTACAATTCTGTGCACAAATATATTAAGGAATGTTTTGATAAACTTTCAGAGGATATATGTTGGCCCACGTACTATGTTAATGAAAGTTAAAAAAGGAACTTCTAGGTAGCTTATACCTTCCAAAGTTGTCAGTATTCTATGCGAGGGGTAATACCTCAGCGTTAAGCCTGTTGTTGGCCGCATGGGAAAAAAGCTTAGCACAAGTTCAGGCGCATTGTGCAGCGATTACACTATGCGCATCAAGAGTTGAAACTCGAAACGTTGCAGAAACGTTGCGGCTATTGTCTGCGCTCTAGGGTTGTCTCTCCAGGGCTGTCGTGCACGCTTCAATGGCAACTGACTGCAATGGCCGCGCTCAAGTGCCTGCTGACTGCGGCCAAAAACTTTACCAAAAGCTAATCATAATTTCTCTATCGCGCTTCTACCCATTGCCACCTCTTCCCTCTTCCCTCCCATCACTACTTCACACGCTTATGCACGCTTTAGTTTCGCTTTGGCATGCAGTTTTTATCTGCTCGCATCTTTAGTTTTATATTCAATTGTGCGAGAAGGGCCGCAGCATAAGCGCCGCGTTATTGTCGTGTAATTGAATTTAATGGCAATACGAATGGTTCCGCATCCGGTGGGGCGGTCCATTCGTTCGCCCATTGTATTAGCCGGCGATTATCGGGCACTTTTCTGCTGCGCTTGCAACACTCGCATCCAACAATGCATCCCCAGAGAGGTCTCTCCCAACAGCAACCTCGGCTAGGGCTTGTGTGCTGGTGCGGTGAATCTGCCAAACGAATCGCATGGCATTTTTGAAGCTAACCAAATGTTGATTTTGCGACCGAAAACTTTTCGTAGTCATTAACAGGAAGCATTTAAAGCTCTTGGAGTGCCTTCAATAGTAGGCGAATCACGCATTTCAATTTATGAGCAGCGACAAGTACGATTGGCCAAAGCAAAGTTTTACAACACTGTTTTGTACAGCAAAAAGTTGCCATTAACTACCAATTAGAATTTTGAATGTAAGCTTTATTACTTTGATAAGGTTAATTTTATGACATTTAATTTTTTTGGCTCTTATAATTACTGTTATTTTTGTGTTTTTAAAAATATACAGACGGACAAACAAACGGACAAAGCTTAGTTTACATTTTGCACATTTGTTAACGGTATAAAAATCCATGCCTACATGCTAAGCGGACATTTAACTTATACATTACACGTAAAAATATCTTTTTAGTGCATTTAACGAAATTCTAGAGAGCGTTTTTCAACACTGCATTAGCAGGCTTGTGACCAAAGGCCTATGACGTTCATCAAAGTATTTTTATGTTTCGACATCAAGCCAAAAACACACACTTTCCAGCACTGACGCCGGCTCAATCCTATTAGCGCAGCGAGTTAACCTCGCAAATTTGTTCGACATGATTTATGCAGGTATCTATAAGCATAATCCTGTCATACGCGCGAGTGATTTAATACATAAACTGTCGACGAAGGGACGCAACCAGTAGGAAGAGGGGATGGGGCGTGGCAGAAGAGACGTCTAAAGTGCTCTGTGGGCGGCAGCTGTGGCATACGCTGTCTGTCAGTGGCCGTGGCAAGTGCTGAGCGTCGCGTCACCGCTGCTTCACACACGTGTCACGCGCGTGTCATTGTCATGCTGCATGCCACATAACGCTGCAACAGCTTGTTGTTGTTGTTGTTGCTATTGTTGCTGTGATGTTGTTGTTTCGCAATTTTTAATTAATGAGCCACGGCACTGCGTGCCACCAGATTTTCACATGTCATTGATGTTACATACCTGCGCTGCTCCTGCGTCTGCCCTTGCCGCTGGCTCCGGTCACGCCCCTTCCGTGCCGGTGCAAGATCTGGGGTATATGCACATTCTAAAACTAAGCGGATTTTTGGCTATGTTTGGCATTTATTTTGTTTGCCCTGTCCACGCTTGGTCCTTTGGCGGGCCGTGCAGCTGCATTTTTAATTGGGTTTGCGCGCTTCCCATCGAATTGAGGCATACACTGAGCGAAACTTGGAAACTCAGCGGTGTAGAGTAAGTGAAGATAGTACAAGGTTTTAAAAAATATTTCTTCACGTGTACGCAGGTAAATGTAAAAGCTAAATGAAAACGATACCAATTTAGTGTGCTTGGCAAACAAATTTGTTTCATTATGCTAAAATGCGTAGAAAGCCTATTTTGGGTTTTCTGTTTTTGACCAAAGCCCAAAAATGTTGCACATTGCCTGCTGCAGAGAGAATTGTGAGCTCTGCGCGCCTTCGGCATTTGGAGGACCGCATCAAACTTATCAGACACTGCGAAACAAATGACAATTAAGAGTCAGCTAAATTTAAAGGGGGAATTTCGAGATGGTCTGCTAGAGTGTTATGGAGGGAGTAAAAACCAAATCAAAAGCATTTGCATTTTAAAATTAAATTTAATTCAATTACGCAACTAACTAAACTGCCCAACAAAATGTGATAACCGCAAGAACTCGAGGTCCACAGACTTGAGTAAATAACCAAGCAACTGTACAGTTGTTATAATACCCTGTAGCGAGACAGTAGCGTACTGTATAAAAAATCCTTTGTATTTATTCAGTCAAGTTTTCTGATAAGAAAAAAGCTGTATTCCAAATTCAGCCTTTCTACATTTCCATGCTCCAGTTTCTTTCTGTTAACGCACTGTCACTTTGCTTATGTTATAATGTTTATGTTAAGCTTATGCTAACGTGCAAAATTGCCTTAGTACTCTATGTTATTTATACCAACAAACTCCAGGGTATTTCTTGTTGCATCACGCTCGCCTCGTTGCGTGCTTAATTGTTGTCATTGTTGTTGCATTTGTCGTTTGTAATTGTTCGTACTTAAAAACTCATCAGACAAACGACAATGCGGCTGCAGACAATGGACGAAGTCAGCTAGTTGGGCGAAGGAGGAGCGAAGGCGATGGGCTTCTCCTCCTCCGGGGCTTGTAGACGCAATGCAATTGCAGTCGGCCACAGACGATGACAGTTAGGACGAGAGTTTTATCAACTGCCTGATTGTAAATGCAGTATTGTTGTTGGTAGTGTTGTTCGTTCCGCATTGAAAGTGGGGGATTTCTTTGAGTCAAGTTTTCAGTCATCTAGCAAAATTGCCCAACTGGCCTCATCAAGTGTCACTTAAAAATCGTCCATTGGCAGAGGGTGGAGGGTATTCAATCAACACTCGTCTACAATTTGTATATGATTGTGCAGACGGAACAGTCTGAATATAAATAAGCTTGAGAAATGGTCCCATAACTTTGCTAACGCGACTGATGAAGGAATTGTGCAGGGTCGGCTATATGCAGACTATACATATTTGCATTCTTAATGGCGCCCAAAACTGTGAAGCCATAAATTTAATGCTGCGCCAGACAGAAGAAAAGTTGTAATTTATGTCTAGGCAGAAAACCGCGATAATTCTCGCCACATAACGAAGTTAGTTATTATCCCTTTAAAAGCAGACTGAGTTGAAGCTGTTAGCAGCGCATTAACAGATTAGCTTCAGTTAACAGTAAATCGGTTAGCAGTGCAGAGGCATTTTAACAGCGACACAAAATTACTTTAAAGCATTACAGTCGAAGGTAACAACGCCACTTTAACAAGGCCTTACAGTTCTGTAAATGGTAGCAGTTGAAGAGCATGGCTTAAGAATTTTCATGCAAATAATATTGAAATATTGAACTAATATTATAATATTGAAAATTTTACATATTTGCACCCATACATAAATTACACTACAAATTTTAAATTTCTCAAGTTAGAACTAAAGTGAAAAGTGTCGTAACATGTGCTAATTTATACACAAAAAACGAATGCTTTGTCAAACAAAACTTTTGAGTCCTTCAACTCTTTTGAGCACAAGCATAAACTCTTCATTGGCTTCCATTTCGATACTTCCCAGTAGAGAGAAGCATAATTTGTGTAAATTGAAAAACCAGCCTGCTAATTGGGAAGAAGGCGTTCCGTAGTGGGTACCTCAACATGCTTGAAAACTGTTACGAAGTTAACAGCAGCAGGGGAGATAGAGCTAGAGTGGAAGTGGAAGTGAAGAGAGAAGTAACTGCACTAAAAAAGCCACTGGCACCGGAATAGGGACTGGGGCAGGGTGGAATGGTGGGCAGAACGGCGGGTTGCGCTGCCTGCAAACGGACCGAGCTCCGGGCCATGCTTTGAACTTAATTAGCTGCACATTAACGAATTTTTACTGCATGTGGCAGTGGATAATGGCGGAGAGAGTAAGTGAGAGAGAGCGAGAGAGAAACAGAGAGAGAGAGAGAGCCAAAGTGTGCGGAGAAGGGGCGAAGCACTGCAGCAAGGTAGTTACTTGCCACTTCCTTTGGCCATTTTACTGCACGGCTAATTTTTGTTTTCGACAACGGCAAAGGGCTGTCGCAGCCTGTCGACGTTGGTGCAGGCGTGGGGCGCAACTGGGCGGAGGCGTGGCACACTGGTCACTGGTAGGAAATGTCATACCGCAGGCAGAGAAGGCAAAAGGAAACGTTGCCGAGATTAAATGCCCAGCAGTGCCGGGCGGCAGGTGGGTTGGGGATGTGGCATGTATTGCGGTACGGGCAGAGGGTTGTCATCGCGGTCAGGTGGGCCTGGACGCGTTCTCGGTCTGGGTGTGATTATGTCGCGTCGCCGCAACCGGGGCTTTGTCTTCGGTGTTGCAACTGCGTGTCGTAATAAGCGAAATTAATTTACATTGCACGAAAAATATTCCTTCAGCTACGAAAATGTTTCGGATGTTCCAAGCTACATTTTTTTGAGGCTTTCGCTTTAATTATGCCACATGCCGGTTTTTAAACTAATCTGCTACAAGTACCGACAGCTTTTTCTGAACTCTTCTTTTTCGCTATTCCTCCATACCCCCTTCCTTTGAAGTTCTCCTCTGCTCCTTCTTAATCTATTCCCTGGTGTTTAGTGCTGTCCAAGTTCTTGCAGCACTGGCGAAAGTTGTTGCACATGATTTATGGCATCCGAGATTGAGCACTTGCCGTACACATACAAGCACACATAATGACCAGATCAAATGCCACATTAAAGTGGAAGTATCGATAAGCACCCTCCGGGCAGTTTCCACTGACCGTGGCTGAAATATGTTGGCCGACAAGCTGCGAGTGGCTGTAGGTGAAGCAGCCAAGTCGACTGAAAAGCAAGCGGGGGCGGACGTAGGGAATGTGTCGGAGAAATAGACCTGAGAGCCGAGACTCAGTTGAACGTTCCAAGAAGGTGTCGATGTCGAAGGTGATGCAACAACAAACAAAGCTGAAACTACAACAACAATTACTTGCAACAACTACTTGCTATACAGTGGACCAAGAAATATACAGAATTAGGCACAATAAAATGATTATTTATTATACTTTGAATAAAGAATAAATTCCCAAAGTATTTAATTAATTTCAAACAAAAATTTTCTACTTTCTTCAATGTTATTGTGCAGATAATTTTACTTTAACAGTGCTGTTTCTTTATCAATTAATTAGCTATGTTATAACTTATTCTATAAGCTGTATGTTATTACTGTGCTGTTAAATATTTTCAATGTAAGCATAGCCAAAGCAGACGGTTGCTCTAGGTTTGTCTTCTGCGTCTACCCAAAAAAAAAAGCGTAATTCGTGCGTTTAATTAAATAAATGAAATAATGAGAAAAAAAGAAAAAGGCTTAAAACAACAGTATTCAGACCATTCATTAAAAACAACTTTCTGCTAGTGTTACCATATCTCCTGCCCACAGTACAGAAAGTGCATCTATACACAGTCGTTCGCCATCTTCTCTCCCTTCATCTCTCTCTCTCAGTTTTTTTTCTTCACACACTCAGAGTAAAAAATCATCGTTGCCAGCTTTCACTGCACCTCAACAACAACACCAAGGAAGAGAAAAAGGAAGAGTAGTGTAAAGCGTGGCACAAAAGAATGCCGTAGATGAGGTTGGTTGGGAGAGAAAAAGCACTATTTACGAAGTCAGTATATCCGTTTAGGAAGCCAACAACTTCCTGATACATAAGTAGTGGTAAGCATACGCATACACGCACACAAACACAGGAAATAAACTACTGACAAGTATGGAGCGTGGGAAGAGGCCTGGCCCGAAGTCAAAGGGCAGCAGTTGAGCAGCTTTTTATAGACCTCTCCGTCTCCTGCTTTCCTATACCTCTTGGCGCATCCTTTGCCCACTTGAAGTTCAGCTCGATACTTTGAGTAGCCGAAAGTTAGGCTCAAAGACAAGGCCAAAAAAATAACCAGCGGTAGAATATGTAAAAGAAACTCGCGCATTGCGTATACGCAACGGCAGCCGTAAGTAAATCTCCAGAAAAAATTCTTCCAAGGCAGCAACTTTTTACCGCAGCCTCCCTCATACGCCTTTAAGAAGCGAATCCTTTGAGCTATTTCCATTGAAAGTAATTTTTATTTATTTTTCTTTCCTTCTTCATGATTAAAATTAATTTATAGTCAGGTTTTCTGCAGGCTATAAAAATATTTTAATTATTGCCTGCATCAAACATGAAAACCATTCAGAAGAAACTTCCGAAGAAGCTCATTTTTATCTTAATTAAATCAAATAACTTCCTAAGAAACTCAGGCTGAGAGAAAATTTTTGATGGAAATATGAACTAAAGCATGATGAAGGATAGGCAAAAAATTAATGAACTTATAAAATCTTGTAAATATTGCTAAAAAAAAAAATGTGTAAACCTAATTACTTATTTAGTTGCTTAAAGAGTTATCTTTGTGTCTTAAGTCAAGCTAAGCAAATGTGAACTAATTGATTTTGACTTGGCATTAGCTGTTGTGGAACTCTCTGCAAGTAATTAACAAGTGTTTCCCAACTCATTTCTGAAGTATTTTCCACACATTTCGCACATTTTGACACCCACTTTAATATTTATAGTGTAGTTTTCAGGTTGTTCATGTTGTAGCACTTGCTGTTTTTGCATGTTTGTTGGATGTGTGTACTTGGTCAAGTCGTTTTCTCGAGCTAAATGCACATTTGCAGGCACCTTTTAGACACGCGCACGCAGGGCGCACTCGCCGCTTTGTTTTGCTTCATGCAATTTAACAGCTTTTGGCCAAAATAACAAGCCAGGCCAACAGCAGAGCCCAACGGAGCACAACAAACTCGACATTCCAGGCGCGACCGACAAAAAGTCAAGCTCAACAATGCGCCACGGCGCACTCTAAACGGGAAACGTCAGGAGTAGCGCCAGGACTAGACTCCGGGCAGAGAGGGTGGCCAGGAGCATGCTGCATATTTTTGCAACACTAAATAAACCGCAACAGCAGCAAATTTTGTCGGTTAGTTTCGCACAGAGTTTGAAACGGTTCACACACACTCGACTAGACAGGCGATCTATGGGTCTGCTGCATATGAGTGCGAGTATGAATATGCGCGTGTGAGTGCGAATGGGAGCAGTACCCGGTACTGCGCCATAATAAAATGGAATTTATTTTTAAACAATTACCTTTGGCAAGGCTTTTATGCCAGCGGAAGTCTCTGGCGAACCAACAAAGCCTCGCCTCGCCTCGCCCCGCCAGACTGGCAAATGGTCAGGCGCAGCCCATAAAAAGGGGTATTAAGTGCGCACTTTGTGTGCAATCACGACGTCTTCTCTATTATGCTATACGAACAGACGTATGAAGACAGCGTTCTATAAATAATGAACTACATAACGGAAAAGCAACGAAGCGAACTAGTTCGCAGTGAGCGGACATTCTAATAGAGGAAGTAATCAAGGGAAATGCGTCAATAAAAGGACTCTGTTAGGCATGTCTGTACTCTGTTGATCTACAGTAGCAGCGGTCTGTTATGCATACGTACACTTTTTATACCATTTACCCATTGAAAATGGGTAAAAAATGGTATATTAACTTTGTGCAAATGTATGTAACAGGCAGAAGGAGGCGTGGCAGACCATACAAAGTATATATATTCTTGATCAGCATCAATAGCCGAGTCGATTTGGTCATGTCCGTCTGTCTGTCCGTCTGTCCGTCTGTCCGTCTGTCCGTCTGTCCGTCTGTCCGTCTGTCCGTCTGTCCGTCTGTATGAACACACAGATCTCAGCTATTAAAAGAGCTAGAGGCACCAGACTTGGTGGGAGTGTGCGTGTATTCAATACACACAAGAAGTTTATTTCAAACTTGATGTGCCACGCCCACCGCCTCCGCAAATCGATAAATGCGTATTTCGATTTTTTCTAAATAATTCAATAACGAAAAGAGATAAACGCACCAAATTTGGTAGGAGGGTGTCTTGCAACATTATGCAGAAGTTGGATTTTAGAATTTTGGATGCCACGCCCACCGCCTCTAAAAAACACATTTTTATAGTTTAAAAGAAAACTAGAAAAGCTAGAAGCGCCAAATTTGAAAGTAAGGTGCCTGGTAACATTACGAAGAATGTTTGATTTTCAACTTTTGGATGCCACGCCCACCGCCCCCAAACTATTGAATTTTAAGAAAAGTAGGAAAATAACAAAACATTTTTTCTAACACTCTTGTAGCTTACCATAGTACAGATCTACATTATAAATTTCAATCCGATCGGACAATAAACAAAGAAGTTATAGGAGTTTGAATCTCCCATATAAAGTTGTGGGCGCTTAGAATTCCAACTAGAATGTTAAACTGACGCAGCAGAAGGCCGGCATCAATAAAAGTCTCATTTGCCGGTCGCTCCGCGTAACTGTGTGTGGTCAAGATGGTTGCATGCAAGATTCTGGTGCGTGTGGTCGCGGGTTCGAATCCAGCAACGGGCAAATTTTTTTTTTTTTTGCCGATCGCACTGCGTAACTGTGTGTGGTCTTGATGGTTGGCTCGCAAGTTTCTGATGCGTGAGGTCGCGGGTTCGAATCCTGCGCTGGGCAATTTTTTTTTTTAACTTCCCGATCTAGGGAAGTTATTGTAACGACCCCGATTTTGAAGAGTGTCAGATCCTTGAAATTTTCACGTTTCTCGACGTTTCACATCCCCCTGACCCATTTTCAATGAGGGTTCTGTGTGTGTGTGTGTGTGTGTGTGTGTATGTGCGTATGTTCGTATGTGAGATTTTTTTGTGTCAGCGGTTTCTCATAAACTACTGAACCGATTTGAACTTTTTTTTTTTTGAAAGATTCGTTTCACCGCCATCTAGGTCTGAAAGGAGTTTAAGAGGGTTATATGTTATAGTTTTTTAATAATTCGCCAAAAAGCACGATTTTTTGGGTATTTTTTGCTTTTTTCGGCTCTATCTCGTAAACGACGGGGTTTTGAAGAAAGTCGTAAGAAACTTTTCGAGCCGAAATTAAATTCTAAAAAGCACATACATACATCTCATATCGGGAAGTTATAGATGTGACCCGAATGGGGGTCACACTTTGCCCGCTTCTTGTTTTTAATAATTTTGAGCTATATGAAAAGTATATTATGCAAAAAAAAAAAATAAAAACAAAAACTTTTTCTAAGCAATACAAAAAAAAGAAGACTGCGCTGGGATTCGAACCGGGGACATGGTCTGTTCCTAGGCGCGAAAAGTTTTGCATACAGCAGCAGAGACGGAGCAGAGGCTCGGCTTCAATGCTTGCGCCGACTGCGAACGCACAATCGGCGTGCAGTCGGCATGTGCCATTAGCGTCAATGCATGTGTATTTAATTTCGGAAATATGCGATGCGTTGTTATTAATTCGAATAAAAGTAATTAATATTAAGAATTATTTTAAGCAGCCAAAGGTAAATTATAACTTACTGTCGAGTGCACTCGACTGTAGCTTTCTTCAATTTTTTTTTTTTAATAACAAAGAAGTTATAGGAGTTCGAATTCCCCATACAAAGTTATGGGCGCTAGCGATTCCTAACCAAAACGTTAAATCGACGCAGTAGAGGGCCCGCGTCAATAAAAGCCTAATTTGCCGATCGGCGTAAACTTGTGTGGTCTAGTGGTTAGAGGTCCGACTCGTAAGTTACAAAGTTCGTGAGAGTTCTTGAGTTCGAATCTGGCGCGGGGCGATTTTTTTTTCTTAATGTAAATTGCTTTTTTTTTTATTTTTATACCATTTATTTTATTTTGTATTATTTCTTCGAATAGGGTAAATGGTATCTTACAGTCGCGCGCGCTCGACTGTAGCTTTCCTTACTTGTTAAGGTTAGCTTAATGTTAACCAATGAATTCTGTTATCGTAATGTAAAACTCGTTAAAAATGTTTGAGTTATGTAGCAGAATACTTGAATAATTTGGAATATTTCAGGAAGTTGCAAATTTGAAATGTATGAGAAATGAACATACGTATATATATATATATATAAATATATATATATATAAATGGATAGAATTTCAGTTATTCACCCTCAAATTTTCAAATATATTTATTTATATTTAAATTAAAAAAGTACCTGCTTAAAACTGATTAGAGAAGTTGTCAGCAAATAATTTGCTCTGGGATTTTCTAAAATCCCAGAATCAAATTAAAAATTTGCTCAATCCAAGAAAAGTTAACTTCAAGCCAGGCAGCAAACAACAATATGAAGAAAACTGTACATAGAGTACGTAATACGTGATCTCCCTCGATTGCGCTTCAGGAAAGTTGTAAGTTTCCTAATTATGGACACAGTCTTCTGTACAAATAGTTGTGTGTGCTTAGGATATGTGTACATAAGTGTGTGTACGTGTGTCTGCGAGTGTTTGGCATTATTTGTTGAGTGCTTTTCAAGGTTGTGCGACATTGCTCTGAGACTTGGGTCAGTGTTGCATTTCTCTCTCTTTCACTCCAATACTTTTCACCTGACAACGCTTTCCACTTACCCAAACTTCAGTTGACAGCAGCGCAAAATGAGAAAAAAAACCATAAGAAAGCGAGAAGAAAAACTGCATAGAAAATTCCATTAAATAAACAACACCCACAACATGTCTATGCCCCCAAGGTGTTGCAAGGCTACGCATGCGTGGCAGTAATACACTCACAAACTCACACACACGCACACACCTGTCTGGACCGCCGACCATGTCGAGAGTTATGAAATGTACAAATTGTGTTAAATAAGTAAAAAGTCTGTGCATCGCAGCACTTGCAACTTCTGCTCTGTGATGCATGCTTCACGCACACCTCACTACACACACACACACAACTACAATAACAATTTCCCTATGCTCACGCACAAGTCACGTAGAAGAACTCACTTTATACGAATTTCCAGCTAACCAGACGATAAAAAAAAACCAGTTAGACCCGCACAGTGCCCTGAACACCCAACCTGAATGAGAACACTATATGTATGTAGTATGAAGTTACCTATGCCTGTTCTAAGCAAAGGCGGAAATTGTTTGTATATTAACCATGGCGGAAGTACGAAATTTCAATTAAAATTCTGTCTAAGCCTCGAGCTGCAGCTACAGTTCTGCTCGAAAATATTTGGCTGTCACAGTGCAAGTGCAGGTACTCGCACTGCTATCAGAAAAAAGTACACTGTGTTTTTAATAATCGAGTTATATAATAGAAAGTAAAATAATAAGATTTGTTCGCCAATTTTTGATTGACACAAAAAAATTAAAGTAATTTAAGTTAACTTTCAGTAATTTTTCATGTAGTGCAAAATGCTATTACTTTTAAAAATAATATAAATAAAAAAAAATAAATACCCTATAATAATTTTTAGTAAAGATACATAAAGTACAAAAATTAAAAATTAAAAAATCAAATGTGTCTGTTTTATAGTGAAATCCTATTTTTAACATTTGTTCAGAGCGTTGAAGGGTATACAGAGTGTGTTCCTGAAAACCTCGTGGTTGCAGTCTGTCAGCCCGCGCTCAGCCCCTAAGCTTCATCGAAATGCATTGTCTGCCCAGTGCCACGCCCTAATGTCTGCCTCTGTTGATGCACATTAAATCACGGCAAAACGCTGGCGTTTAAAACGCAACAAGGAAATGCAATAAACGCCAACCGAAAGCCACGCCCGACTTGCCGGTCGGCAAAAGAAAAAAACTCGCAAGAGCCGGAAAAATTGAGAACATACTGAAAATTCCAGAGCAAAGTAAAAATGCCGAAAATAAAGGCAAACTAAAAGTATCGCAATGAAAATGCATTAAAATGCCGAGTAAATTTCTCCACTAACTTTGTAGCAATTTCCTTTCCTTTTTCTCCTTCCACAAACCCATTTTACTTCTTGTTGTTGCGCTTTTGGGACCGGAAGTGAAGTGGAAAGCAGTGCACAATTAGGCGCCAATACGAACACAATATCGGGGCGTTGTCTGCGGATGCGAATATCACTCGCACTGCACACATTTTTATGGCCAAATACTTGCCATAAATCGCCAACACTTGCCCTCTAACTCAAATGGAACGCACGAACGTGCACAGTTCGAGTGCCCGGACGGCTTGGATACCCTGTGAGGCGGGCCGGGAAGCTATGATAATTTCTTCACATGTGAATATGCCTAGAGTAGAAAATATTTTTAAAATTTATTATCTCTAACGATTTTGGTATAATCTACTGAACCTAAGGATTCTTCAAAGAAGATAAAGATACCCTAGAGTAGATAATATTAATAAATTCTTTTATCTCTAAAAATTTTGGTATAATCGACTGAATCTACGGATTCTGCAAAGAATATGATAATAAAATAAAAGAAAAAATTGTTTTATATTTTTACATTTTCTATATATTTACAGCAAAGTTTTAAAATGTATTTGTTTGCTGAATCAGATATATATAACATACTTCATAGCTTTACTTTTCCTAACTTTTTTTTTCTTATTTTATTTTTGCCATTCATTCAGTTCCTTCTGAATATGACTTTTCGAAGCATCTGCAAGCTTCGTTTTTATACCAGAATATGCCCGTTACTTCTTGTTTTATAATTTATAGTTAAGCCTGATGCCAATACACACACAAACACTCGCACACACTCTCATATTCACTGCGCATACGTTCTATAAATTCGGTCCGCCCCGAAGTATGCAGCGCCAATGGGCCGGAAATGCATGGCGCGTGCGGCCAATGCGCTTTTAATGCGTTTTTTGACTTCCGTCGGACTCAGTGAGAGCCGCCTGGCCCAATGGGCAAACCGAAGCTGAACCATGGCGATCAATCAAACTAATTAAATCGAGTTAAGGCGCTTATTGAAACTCCTCAGTTGCAGTTGATTTATATGGATCGCTATTTTGTAAGCTTATCTGGGATAAGGAATAAGCGGCTAAATCGCAAAGACTAATTCCGTATTCAAGCTTAAGATGCCGTATAAAATAGCTGCTAGATAAATAATTAGATATGAAAGTTACTTGTTAAATAGTTATGTTGTTATAATGAATGGTTTTTATTTAAATGAGTTACACGTTTATAAAATATTATTATTTTTTATTAAATTATTATGTATTTTTTAATATTTAAATATTAAACGATAATTGATATGACAGAAGTATATCTCGACAACCCGATTAATTGATTATGCTAATAGTACTGTTTGCATATAGTGTTTTTCTTAGTATGCTCATTGTGTTAAAAAAAGTAGTTTTGAATCAGCTTTAGTCTAGTCACCTGACCATTCACTTAATTGCGCTACACGAAAACTCACTTAGATTTACACGCTATTCGCGTATTGACATGCATCTGTGTATGTATGTGCATGTGTGTCTCTTTTAAAGGAGACTGACTTAATACTGAAAATCGTTCAAACTAAAAAGTAGTCATTTGTATGAACGCTTTGTGGATCTCCAGTAAGGACATCGCAAATTTAAATAAGTTGTGAGTGAAAAAACATAAAAATTAACTACTAAATTTTGTTTAAATCTTTTTAATATTTGTAATAATGTAACATAACTGTGCAGGAATTTAACAAAGCGAAACTCAAAATAAGCACTAAAATGTACGTTTACAAAGCACTAAACCCACAAATACTCTCGACAATGATAAATATTATATAATAAATATACAATAATAATTAATTCATATTTATTGTTTTGAAAACAAGTAGAAAACAGTAAAGTGCCATTTATCCATTTTGGTCGATTACGTTTAGTTCTTATTAATAAATATTTCAAATACGAATTCACATAATTTTTTGACTATTTTAATCACACGCATTGACATAATTTCATACCTACAGTCAAACGCGCTTGTATGGACGCAACACGCATATGTTGATCTCACACATACAGTCAAACGCTTGTGATCGGCCTGCAGTTTGTAGCGCATGTCAATGTGTGTGCCAAATTAGAATATTTTGGCTTTTATAATTTGCTGAAGTGAAAAGTAACGTTTTTTTGCGGCGGTAGGCTTGACAGTCCAAGTTGTAAGTAACCTATGTATGCCTACAGGAACCTTCTACCAATATTGGTGCCTCTAGCTTTTGAAATAGCTGTGAGCTTTGTGCTAATACAGACAACAAGACGGTCGAACACGAACATGACCAAATCGACGCGACTATTGATACTGATCAAGAATATATATATATACGCTTTGCATGTTACATAATTTTTAAAAAGTTGGTACCATTTTTTAAACCATTTTCAATATTATTAAATTATTACAAAATTTTAAAACGAATACCGAAAAAGTTTCTAAGCAGTTCCTAATTTTTAAATATACTTATAATACGAATACTATATACAAATTGAGCGAGGTGATACTCAAACTGAGATAATGCTAGTCTTTCGTAAGCATGCGCTCAGCAGACAATACTTGAAAATGTTATTACCAACACTGAGCAACACTCATTCAATTAATCCGTTTTGCAACACTGAAACTGAACTCAATTTTTCCGGGAAATTGAAATACGTACATTCGTAGAAGCAAGTCATGCCTATGTGTGCTCGTTGACTGTAGGCGTCAATCGCATACGCACACACACGTACACATACATATTTACAAACCTAGCCAAACACACACACACACACACACACACTGTTTCTGTCACACTCACGCCGTAAAGCAGGCCTTTGGAACAGCGTCGACGCGCCGAGCGGAACCGGAAAGTGTAGTCAGTCGAGCTGTGGAGCTGAACCCGGCGCACAGCAGAGAGAGAAAAACTCGGAAATTCCCGCTTGGATGTTTCGCTTCTACGAGTTGTATTCGCTCTATCTGAAGAAAATGTCCAGCAGCTGCAGCGGCAACGCCACCGCCTCCAACTCCAACTCCGCCTCGCCCGGCTGGTGTCTGTGCGAGAAGCTGCCGCGCTCCATACTCCACATTGCGCCGACTCCGGAGGTGTGGTGCGAGGTCTGCGGCCGCCGTCGTCGCCCGCGCGCCTGCCTTAGCTCGTCGAGCGACGAGGAGGAGCGCGCCGCCGAGCGCCGCCAGCAGTTAATCGCCGAGCGGCGGCGCAACAATGCCGACGAGGAGGCCGAGGTGCGTCGCGGCCTTGTGCGCGTCAAGGTCGCGATGAGCGCGAAGAAGCCCAAGCCGAGGCGCAAGAGCCACTGCAACAAGTGCATGGTGGGCATGGTCTGTGCGCAGCAGCTGAAACCCAACACCAACAACAGCAACAATCATGGCAACAACAACAACAATAACAACAACAGCAGCAACACCTGCAAGTCCAGAACGTACACAGGCCGCTTTGGCTGCTACCGCAAGCCGCAGCGCCTGGTCAAGCGCCGCCCCGTGCAGACCTTGCTCGAGGCGGAGGTGGACGCAGACGCGGAAGGCGACGTGGAACCAACGGCACCGCCGCCGCCGCCCACACCCTCGCCACCAGCGGGCGAATCACTGTGGGAGCAGCAAGCCGAGGACATGCCCAATCTGGTGGCCTTCGCCCACGAGGTCTTCAATCGTCCGCTGCACTTGCGCCAGCGCCAGTCCACGTTCTACGACAATCTCTTCGTCTCGGACTTCATACCGCTGGACAAGCCCATCACGGACTCCGCCGGCGGTGCCATATCGAAGCGTCATCGCAATTTCGGGCGTCCGCTGCGCTCGCACTGCAGCCAGCCGCTGCCGCCGCTCTCGCAGGTGCTCTCCGAGATACTGGCCAAGCAGAAGGTGCGCGCCAAGGGCGGCGGCCTGCCGCCCAAGCCGGCGGAGACGCAATGGACGGCCAGTCAGTTCTCGCCCTTCGACTGCTACGAGGGACCCTCGGAGGATGCACTGGTCGTGGACAGCGCGCGTCAGATGCTCCGCCAGCCGAAGGCGCTGCACATTGGCGAGCGCAAGGATCTGCCCAATACGCGACTCTCCAGCTTCGAGTCAGAGCCGAGCAGCGACTGCTCCTCCTCGTCGCCGTTCGATGTGCCCACAGCGCCGCCGGCCGAGCATCCACGTCACGGCTACAGTGTGGGTGGCGGCGCCCCGCTGCGCCTGCACGACATGATGAAGGCCGTCGCCCAGTCGGGCCTCTCCGACAGCAGCGCCTCGAGCAGCAGCACGGACAGCAGCAGCAGCCACAAGAGCGCCAACTCCACGCCTGTGCGCAGTCGCGGCGGCGAGGAGCCGCCCTACGTCGTCGAGGAGAAGCCCGTCGTCGAGCCGAACATCTCGCATCTGTCCATCATGGAGAAGATACTCTGGCTAATGGAGCAGAAGCCCACGGGCGAGCCGCACGCAGTCGCAGCCGCAGCCGAACGCCCCATCATCAGCGAGCCGAGTGCGAATCCCAGCGAGAGCGCGCACACGGATCCCGTCAAGGGTCTGCTGCAGTTCATGGAGAGCCTGCAGATCGACTCGAAGCTGCTGAAGGGCAATCTCGAAGCGGACAACAACTGCAGCCCGGCTGCAGGTAGCGCAGCAGGCGTTGCCCCGCCTCCAAGTACAGCTGCCCCCGCCGCTCCGCCGGACATCGACACCCGACACCATGTGCACTCCCCCACCAATGACATGTCAAACGAATTGCATTTGAATTCTACAAATAAATCAGCAGGCGATGCAAAGTATCACAATGGCTTGTCCGGCACGGCGGGGGGCACGTCATCCGGCGGAGGCAGCAGCAGTGGCACTGGCACCGGCAGCGGCAACGCAACGTCCATGTGGTCGCTGATACGCGGATTCTTCGGCAGCGCAACGAAAACTCGTGGCGAGGAGGAACTGCAGCCGCTGCGAAGAGCGCAGAAATCGCAGTACGGCGCCACAGATAACCACAGTGCCAGGCCGCAGGAGGCTTCGTCCAGCTGTCGGGGTAAGAATTGCATGGATCCAAAAGTATTAGCAAACATTACCCGTCCCAATTGCCAGAAATGCGGCCGGATGCAGCCCAAGAGCTGCACAAATAGACCGCAAGTGGCCAAGCCAAGAGGCGACTCTGTGCCCACCGAGAGTCCCAGCTCGTCCAGTGTCTATGAGACGGCGCAAACAGCGGAACTCAGTTCCAGTCACAAGATCGAAGTTAATGCCAGAATCACCCAAGTCACGCGATATGAGCATGACAAGCCGAGAAGAAGATCAAGCTCCCAGAACATCAACAAGGAGCACAGCAAACCAGCTATGAAACCGAAGAACCTAGCAGCATCCAAGCAAATAAAGGACAAGAAGAAGCAAGAAATGCCCGAATTTTCAAAATATAAATTGGACTCTACTAAGCAACATTCCAGTATATCCAATGAGTGCTCTGAACCGAGTAATGAATTCTCTCTCGCCAAACCTAAAGAAGAATTTCAGCATGATCTATCCAACGAGATAGCTAACAGACCCCAAGAGGTACCAAACAGCAGGGAAAAAAGCTTGAGAAATTCGAAGAAAACCAGAGATGCTCGAAGAAGCAAAAAAGTGGAGATTAAAACAAGTTTCCAAGTTTTCGAATCAGTTTTCGATTCGGAAACGTATTCGCATCTACAGCCCGGCAGTGTGCGAAGAAACCTGCAGCTTCAGGAACTTCTGCGACAACTGAAATCGATGCAACCGAATCCCCCCAAAGCTATGCACATGGCAAAAATATTTGGTCTTGTTCAATACGAATGCAGCGAGATTATCAGACCCAAAATGGTGTCCTACTGCGGGTCTGGCGAGTTGCGCGTGGGCAGGCTTCGGAAATACCTGCTAAAGCCAATAAATACAATGAGGTCTTTGGCTCTACTGGAATTTCGAACGCCCGACATACAGCAGACTGAATCTAACGACACGAAAATTCTTGAGAACATCAATGAAACATTGAAGGAGTCAGTAACATCCGAGACGAATATCGAATCCTGTTCACAAGTGCAGACTACGCAGGTTCCAGATCTGCAAAGGTTTCCGGCCAAAAGAAAACCACATCCGGTCTGGCCAGCACAACCCTTTCGACACCGGAAACGCCATGTCAGATACCAAGCCACACATATGGAGTTGAGCTATTCAATAAGCGAAGACATCGCTATTGAGACTGCGAACTCGGAGAACTTTCACTCAGCCCAAAGTATACATAGAAAGAAGAGAAGCACTCGTTGGATAGGAAATCAATTAGTACAACAGAAAATCGATGAAATGATGGCCAAGCCCATACAACTATTGTCTTAAACTCAATTATAAAGAGAGAAATATACATATATATTTTATATAGGAAATATGAAATCAGGATATAGAAATAAATAACTTGTTTTTAGCTAAGATACCATTTTGGACAGGTCCACACTTTAGCTCTATGAGAATATTTTCTTAAACTGAATTCTAAAGTTATATGTTATATAGATTTAATATATAATGATAAAATAGTGTAGATTCTTAATGCATTTATGAGTCCTATCAATTTATAATTTTATACTAATTCTGAATAGTTCTATAATAATGAAGTATATATTAATTTGAAAGAAGAAATTTATATATATTTTATATGAGAAGTATATATATTTTTTTTTAAATAAGAAGTATATATATATTTTTTATAAAAGAATATATATATATATTTTTTTTTTTGTATATGAAATATATATTATCTAAGAAATATATAGAAATAAATAACTTGTTTTTAGCTAAAATACCATTTTGGACAGGTCCACACTTTAGCTCTATGAGAATATTTTCTTAAAATGAATTCTAAACTTATATATTATATAGATTTAATATATAATATATAATGATAAAATAGTGTATGCACAGATTCGCAATGCATTTATGAGTATCCTATCAATTTATAATTTTATACTAATTTTGAAAAGTTCTTTAATAATGAAATATACATTAATTTGATAGAAGAAATTTATATATATTTTATATGAGAAGTATTTATATATTTTTTATAAAAGAAGTATATATATATATATTTTTGTATATGAAATATATATCATCTAAGAAATATATAAATAGAAACTCTTCCTTAGCTAAATTAGGATAGAGTGCTGCACAGATTCAAATTGTCTTTATTTTATACTTATATGTCTATATTTTGAAACTTACTCTGTGTAGTTCTATAAGTTTTGTTGCAGAAAATGGTGAAAACCAAAGGCCTCCAGAGCTCCAAGCCCAGGCAATTGCCTTACCAGAGTCCTACCTTTGGTTTCCTGAGCTCATGCGCCAGCGTTCTCTTTTGGCTCGTCTATTGGTTGGCCCAAAGTCTTATTGTGGTGAGTCTCTCGATTGTTGATTGATTGATCAAATTTGAGTATATCTCTATTGAACAGTTAGCTGCCGTAACTATTGTCTTGGGTCTGCTGTTTCCACGCCACGCCTGGTACCTGCTGAACCATGCGCTAAACCAATATCATGTCGAGCGACAATTCAAGGACGAGTTGTAGGCGATCTTTGAGTTACCAATAAACCCAGAAGTACTGGACTAATTTAAATTTTTTAGTTTATAACAATTTAGTTAAGTTGTACTTTGTACTTTCGAAAATTGAATTGAATCGAATTACATAGTAAAAGCTTTACTTTTGTTTTGTCGAGTGAAACAAGCATTTTTCTTTTGGATTTCTCACATCAAAATTGCCTAGCTTTATTTAATTAATAATTAATTAGATGTTTACACTACTAATTTCAATGCTAATTTGCTTTAGTTACATTTAAAGTAAATGATCGATCATACAGTAAATATATTGTATGTGTATATCATATATATTAATGTATAGTATATAATATATATGTATGCGTGTGTCTGTGTACCATAAATATATATATATATATATATATTTAGTCATAATCATGCACATATCGCAAACATTATTATCAATTGCAATCGTTGCCTGCACACGAAATAGAACAGTTTAAAACACGCTGAGCAGCCTGCTTCTTATGCTAAAAGAAAAGGTTAGAAATATTTATGTTCATAAACAAATAAAAACACAGCTACATACATAAACATCGAAATGCCATTGGGCCACAATTGTGTCGGAATAAGCGCATGTTCTAATGGCTTTATCAACTACACAGCATTGTGAATCAAAATAAAAATCTCTGTTCAACTTCCTCAATGTGCGGAAAATCCCTGCACATGGAATTCAGACACAAACTGTTGTTTAATCTCTTATCAATTAGCTAGAATCGGATGTGTGCTTCATTCAAACACAATAAGCATAAGTAGTTTGAGTGGTTGTTGTTATTCTCTCTTGTTCTTGTTGTTGTTGTTGTTGTTGTGGTTTCGGTTTCTTTTATTTTAATATTACGCTTGTCCCGCACTCTCAGTTGCCCGCAACGTTTTGCACCTCGCTCGAACTAATTATCTCGTAATCTTTGCTAGAGCTCTCCGAGTCCGATTCCGAGTTGCGGGCCGTGCTGCAACAGAGAAAGTGTACAGATATATATATATATATATATTAATTTATATAATTATAGTCTGGCTGTTAATCGAAGGAAAGCATTGCGAACACACAATTATTACAATAAATTCAAAACTACAAGCCAAATTATGTATACGTGTGTGCTTGTGTATGTTTGTGTGTGTGTGTGTGTTTGTGATAAATTAAACTTCGAGAACTTACTCAGTTAATGCTTGGATTAATCTGGCTAGTTAACATATCCAAGGTGGTTCAAACTCAAGGAATCAGAACAGACTGCAATAGAGCTGCTTGAATGTGTATTTCAAATGGACAATAGCAAATGGCAAATGAAGCTTGTATGATGAAAGGAGTTACAGGGTATCCTAGAGATGGATTTGCATTATCTGATCAAAGCAGTTAAAGGCGCTCCTAGCCCACCAAATTGGCCTAACTTTGAATTAATTGAATATGCCATGTTTCTCTTTCAGGGCTAAATATAAGCTCTTTTTTCTGGTTTCACGAATATTTTTACATATTGATGGTATTTTTTTTACCATGATGGAGCTAAGATAAGAGTATCGTAGTACTTCCTGATTGCTATCTTTATCTATACAAATTCACTTTCTACAAACCGAGTTATGCGAATCTAGCACCGAGTACCGTTTGAATGATTTATGATTTATGAATGAATGACATGCTTCAAATGAATGAATGAACAAATAATACAAAATAAATCGCAAAAGAAAACTTAATGCATATTGAAATCATAGTACAATGTTTAATTTATTAAGGAACGAAAATTTACAAAATTAACAACTAGAGTTAATATCGTATGACTTGACTCGCTGTTATACGAAATCTAGACCAATATGTAGCTCCGATCCAAACAGATCGGAGAATAAATTAGAAAATTCGAGCAAATGCCTTATAAACGAGATTCGTGTCGCATCCTAGATGCGTCCCAGCTTACCCAGCTTTGGTATCCTTGGCCTGCGCCGTTGCATCCTTGTGCGATGAGCTCGAACCTGCATTTCCAGCGCCAGCTGCATCCTCATCGGCGTCATCCTCCTCGTAGTCATCGGCGCCAACTTGTCGGCGCTTGCGCACCTCCATGTCGGCGTCGTGTTCTTTGATTAGCTCAATCTTCTCCGGCTCCAATGGTGCCGTATCCACATCTCCATCGCCATCGCCATCCGCATCGACTGCCGTATCCTCCTCAGCATCGCTGTCTTTATCCTTCTTCTTCGATTTCGATTTGGATTTCTTATCGGATTTGGACGAGGAGGTCGATGCGGAAGCATCGTTCACATAATTGCTCTACGGAATAAAAGTCCATCAATTGATTTGACTGAAAACATAAATAAACATTGCACTAACCTCATACAATGGCCAGAAGGAGGCGAAGAAGCCCACGTCTTCGGTCAGATTCGGAAAGATCCAGAAATGCAGTTTGCCAGCGGTAAGCGCCCAAACAATTGTAAATATAATGAGGCGTAAAACAGTCAGAGCCAGTATGAAGACCAGGAATCCTGCAGCCGCTACAGACAGATAATAGACGCCCTTCCGCAGCAGCGGTGGCCACAATGGGAACAGGCAAATGCCAACGGCGCCGAGCAGCAAGATGAAACCAAAGATCCAATAGTGCAACGGTATGGGATCATAGATCCACACGTACGCCTCCGAGCCGTCCACAAAGATCTGCTCGGGATGCATGTCCAAGCGAATTTTACGTTTCTTCTTCTCCTTCTTTTCGGCCGCTGCTGCCTGTGCAGCTTCTCCTTCCGCCTCGGGATCGGTGTCCTTTTTGTCCGACGACGATGAAGACTTTGCAGTGCTCTTGCCAGCACCTGCGGCACCCTGATCTGTTTTATCCTTCTCCTGCGCCTTGCCCGATTCCGATTTCTTTTCCGACTTGCTGCGCAACTCGTCCAGTGTGACAGGCACCTTTTTGGCGCGATGGAAAAACTTATGCTCCAGCATTATGTCCAAGAATTCGACGGCCTGTTCACGTGTACCAAACAAGGGATTGTCGCCCTCGGCGAATTTGGACTTCATCAGCGCATCGATGGCCTTGGACGAGGTGAAGTACTCGACAATGTGACTCAGAAACTTTGTCTTCTTTGTCTTTACATTCTTTTTCATCCATTTTGCCACGTTCTTTTCGTCTTTTGACGGCTTGTCAACCTTCTGTTGTCCGGGCTCGGCGTATTCCTAAAATAATAAGCAAATGGTTTTATTGTAACTCATTTAGACTATTGTTTTTAAATATAGCTGGTATGTTTGAGTCTGAAATATTTTCTAGTATTTATATGCTTCTTTATCGAAGTTATTTTTGAACACATTCTGCGTATGATAAACAAGTTTTAAAACTGCGTGGTAGACTGCCCAAAATACAGCGTAATATCAACACTTTATACTCGCGCGCGTTTTACCAATAATTATTATAATTATTCTTTCAATTTCACAAAACTTGCAAATACTCCATAATATTTCGTAGTCCATAAGCTACGATCTCTGCACGAAACTACTTCAATACAGTACAGACTAACGCAATCGCTTGGAGTAATTTGAAAGTCGCTCCGCTCATTTACACCATGTGTGTAAAACCTTTTTCTTAGGCCCAATCCATTTGAGCCACGCCATCAATTCCGTCTCTCGTCACACTGTGACTGTAGATTTAATTAGCATATTGTTGTATTTCCCGAGCGAAGATATTTGCATATACTCAATAATAAATAACAATAGTACCAAGCCGTCGTCAAAGATTTCCTGTTCCTCTTCCTCCTCCACCGCAGTCTGTTCTGCCCAGTCAGAGTGGCGCTCCTCCTCGCTCATTTTATTTTATTCAATTCTATTGATTTTCAATTTTTATAAACTTTTTTACGCTAAATATTGATACGATGGCAAGTAGTAGTCTTGCCCGATCCGTGACGTGTTGCAATCGCTAAGCACGTCTAGAAAGTATTAAATCTGAACGATAGCTCAGGCAGGCAGCTGGCTGGTCAAACGACTGGCGATCTACACGATCACAGATACTCGAATACGTGTGTATGTAAGCTGTGTACACACGTGCATATAGACATATAGTTGTGTAGGTACACACGCACACACACACACTCTCTCATGGTAGAAACTTTCCCCAACAACAACAACAGGAACAAGGCCAACTTAACAGCGCCAAGTACTGAAAGCAACAACAACACAACAGCAGCAGCAGCATACAAACCAAAACCGCTGATAAGTGGGTGCATCTAAGTACACGGGCGGGAGAGAGACAAGAGACAAGAGCGAGCACATGCGAGAGCGCAAACAGAGCAGCAGCCATGTTTGTGTGTGTGTGTGTAAGGTGCTGCCGTTGATCACCAATACACTTTCACCTCTCCAGCCGTTGGCTTACAACGTTTCGCAGCGTTGCCAGACCGCGCGCGCTGAAAATTTATAGCTTCTCAGCTGTTTGGATATGTTGTTTGATGCAGGGTGTATTTGGAAGCCTTGCACAAATAAAGCTGAATAAATGGAAAATTCCCCGCACAAAAGAATAACGACGTCGGCGATTATTACTTGAATTGACACGAACGGCAATTATAGGTTAATAATAGCCGGGTGCTAGTTGCAGGCTGCAGGCAGGGGGGCGACCGCGCATATTCTTAGCTGCATGCACAGATGTACACACGCCATGTACATACACACACACACACGCATGTGCTCGTGTACACAAACATCAGAACTGGCAAGCCGCATGACCCGCTGCTTTGGCGCAGACATGTCGAACTGCCCCCCGCTGATAGCGTCTGCCTTGATATCAGCATAATGTTTGAACGGTGAGTCTGCGAGTTTTTCGCGTGCACAAATACATCAAAATACAAACAAGCTTAATGAACGTGCCAATCGGACTGTGGCACATCCAAGCACTTATACACACGCACGCACAAAACACACAACACACACACCAACGCAGTCACGCAAGACGTAAATTTTCGGGTTTTTGCGACGTTCGCTGCATACGGCAATGTGTGTGTACAGCCACAAACTTACATCTTTACGGCGACGTGCTCGTTTCTTTTCCGACATTCTCGATCGAACGCTACGTAACTGCAAAGTTTTTAATTAATTGATTTCAAGTATTTCAATATTTCTGCCACACACGCACAACTAACTGCTGCAGGGCAAGAGGAAGAACGAATGTGTGTGTGTGTGTGATTAAAGTAAATACGTAATGTACCAAAAAATACCAAAAACGCCAAAAGAAATAAATACTGATTTTGCGCACACTGCCGTGTAGCACCGTACGCGGCTTAACAACACTGCAGGCAAGCGAAGAGTGAACGTAAACAAAATATTAAAATATATTTTACATTTCTATGGCATACTACAAACATAAAGTGCACACAGATTCACACATATTTCTTCTTCTCCATCAGCAGATACTCGAACATGTAATGCACAACATTCGTCGCAACGAGGCAGATTAGGAACATGAGCAGAATATCGTACGGACTGGCCACGGTCGAGTCGTCGATCTTGATCAGCTCCGTGGTGGGCCCCTGGTAGACGAGGCACACGCACAACGTGATGACTATTTTGCTGATGAAGACACAGACACGCTGGAAGCGGGACATGCCGTCCGAGTTCTTGGAGTCGCGCCACTCGCCGGTCACCGGCTGCCAGAGGCCCCAGTTGATCCACTGGCGCTCGAACTCGGTCTTGAAGCGCCGGCACCAGCTCTCGGCGACGCGATGGCTGCCCTCGCGCAGCACCATGGCCGAGCTGAGGATGAGGAACTTGGTGCGCACCCAGCGCCGCACAATGAACACCTGCATGAGGTGGGCCTGCACGTCGACCACCTCGATGCTGACCAGGTACCAGCTGGGATAGCGTCCGGCACTGTTGTGCGAGACGGCGATGCGCGTGGGCACGCGTATGTCGCGTGTGCGCAGCCACAGCACGTACGTCGAGTTGCGCTTCAGCACCGGCTCCTCGGGATTCTGCATCACAGTGACCTGCATCTCGGTGTGCTGCACCGTCAGAAAGATCAGGCGCACCGTGGCCGTCGTCTCGGCATTTACCCGGCCGCCGGTGTTCAGGAACACCAGTATGTCGTGTATATCGCGATGCGACTCGTTCTCCTGGTCGCCCATATCGCAGATGACCGTTCGGCTCGGCCGCTTGCTGCACCAGATGAAGAGTATCACCACCCAGGCGATCAAACCCACATAGATGAGCAAATATATGGCGGCGAGGTACCAGTTAACTTGCAGAGCGACCACCTGCTTGATCGGCACAATCGTCGCCGGAATGTGAAAGACGTAGCTGGTGTAGGTGCCCAGCACTGTGCAGGTGCAGTGCAGCGTGCCCTTGATCTGGTTCTCCAGCGTGGGCAGGCACTTGGCATGCGACCACTCCTTCTCCCTGTACCGCCAGGAGGCGCAGCTGCGCTGCTGGAAGACGAACGAGAAGCGCGCCGGTCCGTCTGGCACTAGCATGTTGGGATTATCCTTGAAGGCCCCGGCGCCACTTACCTGTAACAGTGGGTAGAGCACAATCAAATGCTAAGAAATCCTTCATACTCAATTCATAAGACAGAAGGAAGAGACAGACAGGCGACAGCAAGACGAACAGAGAGACAGACAAAGATAAAGACATACCTCAAAAAGACAAACAACAGACGAAGAGTGAGACAGACTGACAGACAGACAGAGAACTCACTGACAGACAACAAACAAAAGGACAACAGACAACAGACTGACATACAATAGACAGACGGACAGCAGACAACAGACTGACATACAAAAGACAGACGGACAACGGACAGACAGACAACAGGCAGACGGACAAATAACAGACAGACAGACAACGGACTGACAAACAAATAAACAGACGTACAGAAGACAGAAAGACAACAGGCAAACAGACAACGGACTGGCAGACAATAGACAGACGGACAACAGGCAAAAGAAAAAAACATACAGACAAATAACAGACAGACAGACAACGAACTGACAAATAATAGGCAGACGTACAGAAGACAGACAGACAACAGGCAAACAGACAACAGATATACAGACAACAGGCAACCAGATAAGCAGACAACATATAAACGGACAACAGACAGGCGGGCAACGGACTGAAAGACAAAAGACAGATAGACAGACAGAGGGCCAATAAGCAGACAACAGGCAGTCAGATACGCCCACAGCATACAAACTAAGGACAGACAGCGATACATAGAAACAGACGACAAGCAGACAGGCAGAATCAAACAGACAGACAGCAGGCAGGCAGAGGGACAGAGACAAAGAATACCGACAGAACCATGCGGACAGACCAAGAACGCGCCTCTCCAACTGTCTGGATTATATATGTAGGTATATATGTAATGTGAACAATACTAAATGAAAATACTGTGCTTGCAGCTTGTACAGCTCGCTCCTGGTCGTTGTACCTGTACTGCCATATAGACACGTTCGAGTTTCGGGCATTTGTTTCGAATCAACATGGTGGTATTCCTCGAATTGGCTGGCACAAAGCAAATGGATTCCTCAAGCGCTTTCCTCAGCTGCCTTGGGGGCTTGGCAATGCTGAGAAGCACCTGCAGATCGTGCGTGCTGCTCGTGAAGCGCACGGCAACCAGCGTGAGCTCATCCAAATTGATGCGATAAACCCGCACATGCTGCATAAATTCCAGCTCGCTGGTCACCACGTTGTTGATATATTTTCCCGTATCAGCGACAAGGTCCATGTCTTCCTCAAAATCGAAATCCCCTTGGACACCTTATTAGAGTAGTAGTAGTAGTATTTTAGACTGAAAAACCTTTCTTCGATAATCCCATCTACTCACGATTTTCATTGTTGTCGCCCCTTTGATCTGGCGTGCATGTCAGCGTTCGTGTTGTATGAATTATGGATATGATCGATTTGAGATCAAATAAAATTGAAATTAACTTTTCAAACTATACACTATACTACACTAACCTACAGAGTTTCAGACTAAAACCGATGCGCCGGAAATACTTACCCGAGATGACACCATCAATATCTAAACCATAACGCACTTTGATAGTGATTAAGTAGAAGTTTTAATAGGATAGGAAATACTTCAGAGTTTACGTACCGTGATTTTTTGAAAAGATCAGATCGTCGTCAGCCTGTCGTTTCTCCCTATTCCCGACGACACGTTTCTTCGGCACTATAACCATGCGAATTAATAAGGATTATAATATCACATACTTATAATATACTTACGATTTTCCAGATCGGATGTATCGTAGCCGGGCTTAAACTTGCCCACGCTGGTGCGAAAGCTGATGTCGCTGTTGGGCAAATCGATCTCGTGCTTGAACTCATCCTTCGTGACGAAAATACGCACGGAGAGGAGTACCGCGCTGGGCTGCTTCTCCTCGGGGAACCACCAGTTGAGCTCGCGAATGATCGAGATGACCTGGAGGCAGATGTGGTTGGTGTCGGGCGACTTCATGTCCCGCAACAGTGCGGCCGTGAAGAGGACCTTGTGCATGTGATCACCCGACTCCATTTGGTAATTGCGATTCGGCTCGATTTCCATGCACTCAATGTCCATGGCGACCGTCTCAGATGTGATGCCAAGGTCTTCTGACGGCACGGAATGCTGCCGGCCATAGTAGAGGAATCGGAAGAGTCGTTCCGTCTGCCAACGACTCTGCAGCCAGAGGATCGAGCGATTCCGTGCGAATTCATCCTCATACTGGCTGACCTCTGCGATCATCTCGTCGACCATTTTCTTGCTCAGCGTGCCGTTGTGGAAAGCCCGGACGAAGCGATCGTAGACCTTTTGCGGCGGACGAATGAGTGCCTTCTCGAGGCGTTCCATCATCTTGTAGACGGTGTTGCAGGCAACACCGACATCGACGTACGGCTGAAGCACCAGCAGCTTCGCCTTGTCATCCTTGTAGGCGTTCGCGAAGACCTCGTTGAGCTTGGTGACCGCCCGCACGAGCATTTCGTGCTCGGCTGTGTCGATCGGCGTCAACTTCAGCGCCAGCGTTGTCGTCAGATTCGCAATCTGGCCGAGCGATTGCAGCGCGCGTGGATAGACATGTGTGTACGCGTCCATCAGCACCTTGGCGTGTTCGACTGACCGTATGCGGCCGGCGAGCGCCTGGATGACCGCAGTGAAGCGATCCAAATTGCCCATTTCCGCATCTTGAACGACATTGTAGGGGTCGCTCCTGATCTTCTTTTCGAGCTGTTCGGGCGTGCCTATTTCGGGCTTTTGCAGGGGCCTCACGCTCACGCCCAAGGACATGGGGCGGCAGGTGAGCAGCACGTCACAGATGAGCACCTGGATATAATACGTGTTCAGGGACAAATAGACTCCGCAATCGCACGAATGGCACTTTGTGAGGAGCACCTTATTGGAGTAGAAAAAGTACTCGATGGGTTGGCTCTTCGTCTCGAAGTTCTTGCAGCACAGATCAAAATATGTTGTCGCCTCGATGCCACTGGTGGGCTTAACCGAGCAGGTGCCGCTGATGGGCGCGACACGCTTGAACATGTTCCGCACCTCTTGCCCCTTGCGTCCATCGGAGGCGGTCACTCTCAGCTCAACGACGGCTATGGTGCCGTACGCCTTCAGCGTGGCCGTGAACAGTTTGCTCTCCAGGGTGAGGTTGTTGTCCACGTACCACTCGAATTTGGGCTCCCTGTTGCCACAGTTGAGACATTCGCCCGACAACTGCACCTTGCCCTTCGGGTTGTACGTTCCGTGCTCGCAGTTATCTATGCAGACAATCGCGACGAGCAGCACGGCGAAGTCCACCATCTCCACCAGTTGCTCGCTGCTCGACGAGACCCTTCGATCGTAGTCGGACACGACGCGCAGCGTGAACTTGTACTCGTAGTGCAGTGTGAATGATTCTGCCGGAATTGTGAAGCGCTTCTCTGCAAATAGTCGCAAGGAAAGTGAAGAAAGCTACAGTCGGGCTTTTGACTTAGAACTTCTTCGATATCTAAAATGCTACTCGGGCAGCTTATCGCCCTGCTGAATCACTCTTTATAGCTATATAACGTCCGTGTTAATGGCCTAAAGTAATTGATAGCAAAGGTCAAGTTAGCACCATGCCAAATGAGAATATTCCCACTTTGCTCAATATTTGAGCTCAAAGGGAAAACTATAGATTCTCGATGGTTTCAAATAAACTTTAGCTGTATTAGCCATACACTAGGTTGCGTGCCAATTTTGGAGTCCCTAGCGCTAGCTAAAGCTGGGATCAGTGAGATCAGGCTTCCGCCTGCATTTGCCCAAAGCTGTAATACTATTCTTACCAAGGCTATATCTACATTTGAACACCCTCAATTGTATATAGTTAGGAAGTTGGTTTACCCGTGGACATGTTGTAGTAGCACTGGGGATTCTTGAACTCATGCACCGCCACACAGCTCCAGGTGTAGACTTTGAACTGTTCCGCTTTCGGCATCTTCGAATAGTCCCGACTATGCGAGCCATCCATGACGAGGGCCCGGTTCTGCGCGGCCTTGCGATACGAACCGCCAGAAATGACGGCCTCCACGCGGCCGGCAATGCACTTGATATAACAGCGGCAGGCAAACTTGACGCCCTTGTACTGGCCGATCGCGAAGATCACGTAGAGATTGTGCCACAGCCCGAAGCGAGTGGAGTGGTTGAGCCGATTCCGCTTCAGGGGCAGGAAAGTTTCCGTCTCCGGAAAGGTTCGCATCAAATCTGTAAGTTATTGTTGTTATCCGATCCGCATTGATCTCAGCTGCCGCTTACCCGAATGCACCGGGTCGTAGAGGGACCACTGGAAGGACAACTTCTCCTTGCCACACTGCTTCAGGTATATGATGCGAACACTGCTGCTCTTCGTGAGGGACACGTCCATGGGCGAATCAGGTGATTCGCAGCTGTCTATGGTGATCTCTGGCACACAGACATTCGGTTTGCGAACTCGAAACCTATTGAGCTGCTCCAATGGGCGGATTGAGGCGTCGTCAGTTGCTTTAGCTTTCAGTTTTAGATTCGAATCCTTGTCGTCCCAAAACGTTGCTTGCACCACGGCGATGAAACCTGTGTTGTAGAATATCCTCGTACGGATGCTAAGCTTCCTGAGTTCCTGGCTGATGGAGTTGGTCTGCTTAAATGAAGGCGGCATACTTCGTGCCTGCTGTGAGATCTCGAAATACGCCAATAGGTATTTCGGAGTGCTCAAGCGCACCTGAAGGGTAAACGTTGGTATTTCTTTCAGCGCGATCACCACCGGAGTGACTTCACCATATATCACCACTCTATTGAAGTACAACTTAGGGTCCAAGTTCTTCAAGTCGTTCGAGGTGCCATTGGTGTGTGAGGCATGCAACAGCAGCAGAGAGGCCAGAACTTGGTATGCCAGCATGTTGCACATGATGCTTGCCTTCTATTGATTATGGTCTGTAAATGTGGTTCGATTTGCTCGTTTGTGTGTTCAGTTTACTGGGAATTATCCCTGCATATTTTTGAAAGTGTTCTCAAGGAAATTCGAATGGGATTCCGTTGAAATCGAGGTATACGGTATATTCTAAGCATTACTTTGTAGCACGCGAATCGCGAGGTAAAGGCAAACACGCGTTCTCCTTTTATAGTTAAAAATTAAGGTTTTTATTATTTTTTTGTTTTACAACAAAATACAGACTAAATAATAAGTAAAATATATTTATTTATTTATATATATATATTTATAATCTTATTATTATTAATATAGATCCCTCGAAACTTTCTCTTGGCTCTAAAAAGTTTACACTATTTTTTTTTTTTTTGTGGTTTTCAATTCTTTATTCTGTTCCAGTTGTGGGTGTGTTTGTGTGTGTGTATTGTGTGTGTGTCTAATGTTTGTTGTTTCATGATTTTGCGAACAACCAAAAAGTTCTCTATAAATGGAGCGATGATGCTTGTTGTTGTTGTTGTTATTGCAGTTCTTGCTTAGGGCAACATGCGTACTAAATGTTATGTGCGATAGAGGTAAACTAACTATATATATAAACAGGTTTCTCTTTAATGATTCAGTTTTCTTTAATTTTCAATTATAGTATATGATTTGCCGGCGTCACGCGCGCTCACCACAATGCAGAATGAAATCGAATATCTTGTGTCACATTTAATTGTTTGTACAGTTTTATTCTCTTGCTCCCTACATACATACACATCAATATATATATATATATATTCAAATATATATCTAACGCATTCTATATATATATATAGTTATTCTGCTCGCACGACGGCAGCCGACATTGAGCCAAAAAATTCAAGTGGAAAACAATTATAATAGTTGAAATGATCGTTAAAAAACAACGTCCGAAACGGTCCGCTTACACACACATCACCATCATGATCAACATCAGCCGGCTATATAGCAGCATATATACTACGCCCAGCTTTGATCTCGCTCTGGGGCCAAGGATGCTGCCAAATATTCTCGTCTGTTCACTCTTCTCTCTTTTTCTTTCTCTTTCTCTGGCTGTCTCTCTAGTTATCTTGAACTCTTCGTTCTGCCCTCGTCATCTGTGTCTGTCTGATCGCTATCTGCTCTCGTCCGGGACTTGTTTTCTTGCTTTACACTTTGATCTGCATAGAAGTTACTCTAGTTGTGTATGCGAATGCAATTGAAGGAGGCGCGTGGGGTGTGTTGTGTGTGGAGAGGTGGTGGGAGGAGGGTGATAGTTGGTCAGTGATCGGGGAGCGACAGATATGAATTAAATTAGAAGCCTACATGTGTGTTTGTGTGTGTGTCTCGCACTTGACGCTTCTTCATGTTTGGGTGTGTGTGTGTGTGTGAGAGTTATGTTGTCTGTCTGTGTGTATGTGTATATTATGTTCTGTTACTTTCGTTTACTGTGTGTTTAAACTAAATGATAAAGTATAGTTTAAATGGTAGTCGTGTTAACTAAATGTTAAAATCTGGATCTTACGAATACAGCACTCGAGTCGTGCTCGCTATAGCCCAAGCGTTTCGTATGCTTGAACACCTCGTTTGTGATGCTCGTCACGGGCATGGACTGGTCCAGATTCTCGGCCATGTTGAGCACGAGACGCAAGTCGCGCTGCATGTGGCTCAACGGTTGCTGCGGATTGAAGTCGCCCTTGGCCATTTCTGTGGGGCATGGTTTAAAAAAAAGAAAAGATAAGTAAATCTGCTTGGTTTCTATGCTCCCAATAATTCTCAAAATAATTTCCATGGTACAGTGAAAACTTTCTCTTAACGGACTGCCGTTTAAAGCGGACAGTTTCTCGTCTACTAAAGTTTTTCAATATTTTTTTTGTACATGTTTACCTCTCTTAAACGGACATTGGATTTATAGAATAACATATGGAAACTAAAGAAAGGAAATCTGAGATTTACTTGTATTTAATTTTAGCAACTTTCTATAATTTTTCATATAATATAGAAAATTTCAAAATGCAAAATACAAAAATAATAAAATGAAACCTTTATAATTTTAAATATTACAGAAATTTGAAGTTATACTGCAGTTTAGCTAAAGCGAAATCCTAGTAAATTTTCAACAAATAAATTCCCAAATATTGGTCAACTTCACTGTCCGCTTATGAGCGTTTTCAGTTTAAAATATATTCAACAAGTCAAAAGAAAGACTCTTTGCTTACCCTTTCCCTTGGCTAGAAGCAGTGGTGATTTCATAGAAGTCAAATCGAATATGTCTATGATATCGTTTAACGAAATAGAAAAACGGTCAGCTGCAATATCGAAAATAAAATGATATAATAGACTGTTCCATTTGCCATATAGCAATAATAAATGGGTTCATACGCACCCAGGGCTAACGCTTCGGCCAGTCCAACCAGACTGACGCCCAGAATGGTTTGTAAAATGAGGTTCACTTTACAGGCATTGCCAACATCTGCTGGATGAGAATAGATTGGGAAATTTAATACATACATATGTATTTAGCGGAGACGAGTCTATATGGTCTATATGGTCTCTCAACTTACTGCCCAAAAAGAAGGTGTTCTTTGCAATAGTTTTGAAGCAGGAATGGCACTCCTCAAAGACTGTGCGATCACCGCCGGCCAAGATGATGAGCATGCCATCGGCGGCCTCTTGCCTTGAGCCATGGATCTGTGCTTCCAAATAGCGGCCATTGCATTGCTTGATGCCCTCGCCAATGTCCATGGATGTGTCCGGGTCAATGGTGGACATTTCCACATAGGCCTTATTGCGTAAATCCTTCAGCTGCAGGACACCACAGTTGCCAAAGACGAGCTGAGAACGAGGATGGCGAAATCTATAGTAACAGAGCGCATATAGTTTATAACTATTTTTGAAATCTTACATCCTTGGCACCCTTGGGATCTGATACACAACAGAATATTATATCTGCCGCCTCGACAACATCCATGGGCGTGTCTTTAACCTCCGCACCAGCTTCGACGAACGGCTGACACTACAACGAGAGAGACAACAATCCATATAAACAATCCTACTATATGCTCTATTACTTTCTTCGGAACATGAACGTACCTTGTCTATGGTGCGGTTCCAGACCACCACCTTGTGCCCCGTGTAGATCAAGTCCTTCACAATGGTCGAGCCCATTATGCCCAGGCCAAGAAAGCCGAAAGTCATATCCGACGGCACAATATCGCGATCGGCCAAAGTATTTGAACGTGTGCTCATATCGATTGTCTGCGTTTCGGGCCGCGTGACCACGGGCCTATCCAGCAGGGCAATCGCGTTCGGTGTGCGCTTTGACAGTGAGCCCAAAAAGGCATTCGACTCGGACTCGATGCGTGCCCGTGTGGCCAGCGATGAGGAACTGGCACCATCGTAATCAACACCACCCGCTCCCGGACTGTCGAACCGATCCACATCACCGGATGCAGCGCGTCGCCCCCGTTTGGCCGTGCCGCCGCCGCCGGTGGGCGTCTGTTGTGCCGAGACGCGTCGCTTCTGTGCAGCAGCCGACTTCGCCGAGGCGGCCTTATTCGCCTGTTTGCTGCTGACTGCGACGGCAGCGCTGGATTTAGCTTTGGGTGTGCGTTTCGCTTGACTCTTGGCAGTGGGCGTTGTCGTCACCACCGGCGATGTTGCATTGTTCTCCAGCCCAACAGCGGCGGACGTGGCCTGTGGCAGTGCATCGGATTCGTCGGGACTGCCGACCACATGCGGCACAACGCCATTATTCGCGTCTGTCGCAGCCGCTCCAGAGGCAGCATCCAGATTCTCATCGCTGTCCAGGCCATCGCGTATCTTATCGAAATCTGCTTCGGTTGCATGATTGCCGCCCATGCCGCAGCTCTCGTCAATTTGTTCATCGATTTCCGCGGGATTGTCAACGTATTTATCAATATCGGCCATGGCGTGCCTGAAGGCAGCCGGTTTGCTCACCTTGGCCAGCTCATCCTTCCAGGGGCCCTCAAAGGGTTTGATGTTGTTCTCCTCAATCCAGGCACTAAATACATGCAAAATCAGTCAAAATCATATTGCCAACAATTTAATTTGGTCTGGTTTACTCACAAGTTGCGCGACCCGAAGAAGAACACACACTTCGTATTGGCGCGTCGCTGCTGGCTGAGCAGATCGAGCGGCGGCTCCACGATCTAATAATAGTAAAATAATAATAATAATTAGTATTACAATATAACTATATGTGCTTCTCTGTCTTTTTCAGTTCGCTCGCACACATGCACGAATTTAAAGTTAACACACACACACACATACAATCATACACTCAGCACCCGCTGTTGTTAGCAACGCTGCGTTGCCCACACCCCCCACTCCGAGACACACGCATACTTCCAACTATCTAGACACACACGCACACACTGACGGAAACGCACACTCCATTTACAACAAATATGCGAAGCGTGCAAGTGCGTTATGACGTCGACAGCAACAGCGACGGCGACGGCAGCAGCAACCTCAGCGTACGCCGCTGCCCCGTCGTTGCTGCATAAAAAAGTACAGTCGAAAACAAACACGGCAGCGGCAGCGGCGGCAGCAGCAGCGGCGTCGCAGCCGCCGTCGACAGCAGCATAGATTGCTTTAGCTTTACTCACCATTCCCGGCCAAGGTGTGAAGCCCTTCATTTTGGCCCTGTAATACAAGGGGAAATGGTAAATAGATAAGTTTGATATTAAAGCACATCATAGACGCATTATAGGCCAAACTATTGGACCCTAAAAGAGCGCGCGCGCAAAAAAAGCGCCAACGCAACGACGTCGACGTCGGCGTCAGCAGCAATCGCAGCGCATTGCAAGAGGCTTCAAATACATTTCATATATTTGTAGCACTTATGTGGCATTTCTAATTGTACATTTTTTGCTTTTTTACGCTCGTTCATTTTTCCGCTTGTACAAATTTTCGCTTGCCCAACGCAGCGGCTGTTGAGGTTATGTTGGTTTGCACTTTAATTTTCTTGCCACACGAAAGCCACTGGGCATTTGGATAATAAACAATGCGTTGTGTTTTTTGTTTCAATTGAGAACACTGTACTGTATTTTCGTATTTTGGCCGTTGCGGAAGTCTTACCAAATCAAATCCTTGGGCTTGTAGATAAATTTCTCTGTGGAGTCGCCCGATAGCGACAATTTTTTATTTTTCGACATGATGTTATCTAGGCGGATATTAAACTTGGTTATTTTGCTGCTGTTATTGGGACGACACACACACAGAGAAAACTGATTGGTTAATTTGCTAGAACCACAAATTCCGTCGTTGTGCTGCCTTTAATTATTTTTCTCTATTTTTCGTACGCAGCCTGCTTATTTTTTTTGTCTTTGTGTGTGTGATGCGCTTTGTGTATGTCGATAAGTACTGTTATCGGAAACTAAAATGGCGCCCGACATGTGATGCAGGCAGCTATCGATTGCAGGGCATTTTTGTTTCGAGCAAGTTGGCACTGCTGTGCGTAAGTTGGCATTTCTACGAAATAAATGTAAACACATGTGTGACCAGACGCGGCGAGTTTCCACATGGTCGCATTTCGATTTCAATGCCCGGTGATGCTCGAGTAGGGTTCCTTTTGAAAACAAATGAATTATAATATTGATCACAAATTTATATGGATAATAAAACTTAACATTATAATGACCATATACAATAATTTATTAGATTTTGAGAACATTTGAGAGATTTTATTATACTATTAGAATTTTTCTACTACTAGGGAAATATGAACAATATTAATATTTATTTTATAGAGTTTTCAATATATTTATAACCTTTTAAAAATATCCCATTAAAATAGCTAAGATATTATTTTAGGCAAACCCGCATGTTTGCCAAAATTTCGAAGCGCAGTTTCGCAAAGTAAACAAAGGTGCGTGTCGTACACCCCATACCACTCACACACTCCCTACAAGCACAACTCGTTCGCGCGAACTGATTTGTTTAAATAAACATTCGACGGACGCTAAGCACGTTGCAAATGTTACAATTCAATTGAGTCCATTGGTAACTCAACTCCCAACTCCGTCTGACCCCGTTCTATGTTTATCTAGTGCGTGCGATCTTCCGGCCTTTCGCAATTTCGCAAACAATGTGCGACATTTGAACTGGAACTTTCACTTAAGCCAAGGGCCCAGCTTCCATCAGTAGTGTTGCGCGGACAGCCTTTTTCCCGTCAAACCTAGTTGGCTTTAAAGTGCTATTGCCATCGCGAAATCTTATGGCTTTTTTTTATTATTTTGCAGAAGATTCCATGGTTTTATAAAGTCTAATAATTATAAACAATCTTTTAACACATGTACATATATTTCTTTTTTTGATGGTTATATATTTTTTTGCTTATTATAAGGTATTTGACATAATTTTAATAAATATTTGGAGATATTGTAGCTTTTTTTGTATTATTTTGCAACAGATTTCATGGTTTTATATAGTTTGCAATGCAGTCTAAAAATTAGAAATTATCTTTTAACACATGTCTATTTTTTGTATAAGTATATATTTTTTATCCTTTTTTGTGCTTATTACAATTTATTAGATAACATTATAATAAATATATACTTTAAAATAAAAGCTTCAAAAGTGATTTTTATATCTATGGTTCTGGTTATATTAAATTTCACATTTTAGCCCTTATTTTAAATGCTTCACAGCTTTTTTTTAACACCAAATCGCTGGCAGCACTGTCCATCAGTAGGGTACCAGACAAAAGTGCTTAGCCGCATAATAAATTGGCGCACGTAGCAGCCAGGCACTTGGCGGGGCAGACGGCATTCAACACTAAACCATAATCCTCATAAATATGAAACAATCAAATAAAATAAAAAAGAAAGGAGTAAAACCCACACAAGTGTGCTTTGATAGCGAAGGGGAGAGACACAGACATATACTGCATTCAGTTGATATACGACGTTGCGACCCAGGGACAAAAAATAAAAAAAAATAAAATACAGAAAAAACTAGGGTAAAGTAAGCCAACAAAAGAGTGAAAGTAGCTGCCGGAAAAAAGGGTGAAATCGTGCAGTTTTCCACGTGAAAAGTCGCAACTTTTTTGGGGGTAAATAAATTGTTCACACTTTGTTTTGCAATTAGCCGGCAAAGGGGTGAGCACGGGGTGTAGTGATTTATAAGGGATAATATGTGGTTTTAATTGGACGCGGAGTAGGGGTTAATGTGAAAAGAATTCGTATTTAAGAAGAAGTTTCAATATCGTAAGAGATGCGAGCATTTCCTTTGGAGAATCTCAAGGAAATATTTGTGTGTGTGTGCGTGACACTTTGGGATATTTTTTAGTTGATGAGCGTGCAAGAAATTTGAGAGGCTCACATATAAACATACATACATACATGCACAAGAGTACAGGACACACACTGTTGTAATTTAAATTGTATGCATGCGCCTGTGTGTGTGTGTGTGTACTTAAACTCGTGTCGGCGTGTGTGTATGTTTCATGCCGTCCCACACACATAATAATTGCTCAGTCGATCGCAGCGGCGCTTTTGGCTCGTTTCGGTTGAAGGAAATCTTCCTCGGTTCAATAAATAAATAAATAGTATTTATTAAAAAAAAAAAAAAAAAAAAAAGCAGTGCAGTATGATTTAAAAAATGTTATACAATACCTTCTAAAATTATTTATGTTGTTGTAAACAATATTGTTTGCAAAAGTTGCGTTTCTTCAGTTTATTGTTGAGCATTTCTTTATATTGAATTTATGTTTAAAAAAATAATTAAAAATAAAATAAAAATAATTGCTGCTAATTATTTGGTAAGTATAACTTTTAAAGCCGTAGCATTAGTACGTAAATGTATGCATGCTTATCAGTTTTGTTTAGGCAAAGCTCAAGTAAATACATATATATACATATGTATGTGCATGTGTTTGTATTTATATACTTGGTGAGAATGAGAAAAAAAAGCTGATGAGGGGAATTTCGAGATGCCGGGCGATTTGTTTACATTTGGTATTGTGAATGTCAATTTCGTGTGTGGTGAGTTCACACACACACGCACGCACACAAGCAAAAGCAGTGACAGATAGAATTGACAATTTCATAGCCTTTTATGCATGTGTGTATGTGCATACGTACAAATTCTGTGATAATTGCACTGTAAGCGTATGCACGTTTTTTTTATGTATTTTCATTTAAGTTAATTTTTTTTTATAATTTTTTTCATTCTAGCGCAAATTAACTTTATTGTGTTCTCCTGCAACATGCCCGCCTGCGTTGATATTCTGAGCCAGTGTAAGTGTGTATTATCAATAATTAATTAGCTTAGGTTTACGCGCTTGAATAGCCTGCATTTGATTGATCTGTGGAATTATGTACAACCCTCCCCGCGCATTTGCATACTTTCCTCGCAGCTACTGTAGCTAAATAATCGGAGCGTTTTTTTATGATTTTCCCGAGAGATAAACGATATCGGGGTCATTTTTTTGTATGCATGTATGCTGGGGGTGACTGCGTGCATGGTTGTTGTCTCTGCTATAAGCCGAGCTTAGTACTTTAATTCGCGCTGCCAATAGCTGCTGTGCCGAAAAGCAGACTATCAGCTTATTCGCTTAAACGGCTGTGTTTATTGTTCGATTGAAATGAAATTTTGTGTGTAGAACAATTATATAGTTAGCTACGCGTACGCGGAATAAGAATTTAGTCACTTGTAAACTTTTCCTAGTATTCTAGTTAAAAATCTAAAGTATTGATTTATTGTGGCGCTATGCGAGGCACTCAATATTTCAAATAAACTGGATTTGTGTATACCAAACAGGAATCTGCATGCCAAATTTGGTGTCTGTAGCTTATGTAGTAGCCGAGTTCTGTGTATTTATACATACAGACGGACAGACAAACGGACAAGGCCGCATCGGCTTGGCGATTGAGTCTGATGAAGACTTGTAAACTTTGCCTAGTATTCGAGTTAAGAATCTAAAGTATTGGTTTATTGTGGCGCCATGCAAGGCACTCGATATTTGAGATAAACTGGATTTGTGTATACCTAACAGGAATCTACATGCTAAATTTGGTGTCTGTAACTTATGTAGTAGCCGAGAACTGTGTATTTATACACACAGACGGACAGACAGACGGACAAGGCCACATTGGCTTGGCTACTGAGTTTGATGAAAATTATAGTCTGCTATGCCTTCTTGCGCTTTGAAAATAAACAATTTTTCCCCTTTTGATTTGTTGATCTCGCTATTAGAATACTTACATTTTTATTGACTCAGGCCTTCTGCAAATCAGAGCAGAACTGAGACTACTTTGCAGTGGCTCAAGTGCTCACTTTTACTTTTGCCTGCCAGTCACAGCGAAAGTGTTAGTACAACAACAGTGCCGGGTACTCGTCGGCAGCAACTGCTGTCGATGGAGTGCCTAATGCCGTGGAGTCTGGAGCCGCAGAAGGGGAGAGCAGCGTAGGGGTAAATTCCCAACTAGTGCAGCACAAACAATTGGCAAATAGGCACAAGGACCTTCTGTGTACCCGTCCGTTGCGGCTTTTGGCACTTTGTAGTTACGCTCTTTTTCCGCTTTTACTCTTCGTCCCTCTTTTGACTGCTTTCGCATTTAACGTGCAGCTAGTGAAAAGTTTAAAGCTTTGCTTAAATTGCAATTAGCTAAACTTTAGGGAATAAATACATACGTTTGTGAGTTTAGTTACTTTTAGAAGTCGTAAAATATATTGTTTTCATATGAACTCTGAAGCTTAATAAGAATTTGTCAGCAGGTTAATAATTAAAGTCCTTTTTTTAGTAAATTCTGCATTTATGTAATATTCACTTTAGTCTTAAAGTATTATATTGATTTAACAGTATATAAAGTTGTATATTAGCTTTGTGCGATTGTTTTTTTGTGCAGCATCAAAAGGAGACGCTGTCCGTTTGCCTGTCCGTATGTCCGTAAGAACGCGTCGTTCTCAGCAACTGTACGAGGTAGAGACACCAAAATTGAGTTAAAGGTTTCTCTATACTGTACGCAGATACAATTTATCTTAAATTTCACTCGAATATAGACTTAAAAATGTAACTATATTTTTTGTATGTCTTTACTGTTATCATATTTCTTTAAAGTATATAAAATTTAGCCTATACTAGGCTAAACATATATGCCAAGTATGGAGAAGTAAATCAACTTCAGCCTATCATTGGCCCACTGCCCCTGAAAAAACTTAAATTTAGCTCGTGTCCTGGCATCAGTACACATATTTCTGCTTTTTCTATTTGCTTTTCTTGCTGCTTCACGCTGCTGCGATAAAAGTTCCTCGTGCGTGGAAATCACAGAAATTTCCACATGAATGATTGTCGTCGAGGCAGTGGAAAATTATTTGAACTTTCAGCATTGCGCCTATTAATTCATTTGGCTCTCATCTTTTATTTTTTTTTTTGGGTGAAAGGAACGATAGAACTCTCGCTTAAAGTATGAAATGTTAAATTGAATTTCTGCGTTTTGTAGGGCCAAGGGAAGTGGAGCACCGACCGAAGAAAATAGATGTGAAGAGAGGGGAAAATATGCGCGTGGAGCAGTCGCGGTCCGAACAGGAGAAGCTGCTGCTGCTGGCCAGGAAGGAGGAGATCATTGTCATCACGCACTATGTGAATCCCGAGCTGTTCGCCTACATAACGATGCAGCAAGTGGAGGCAGCGGGCGTTTGGGTTAACCAAATGGAGGCACAGCTGCCGACCCACTGTAAGCCGGATCAGAAGCTGGAGCACTATGCACCCGAGCAGTATGTGATTGTGCGATTCTGGCCCTGGCAACGGGATAAACTGCTGCGCGGACTGGTTAAGCTATGCCAGCAGGGCGAATATCTCGTTTGGGCCATGGACTACGGCATCACCATTCAGTGTGGTGCCAAGGATCTGTGGCAATTGCCCGCAAATCTCTGCGAAAAATCTCTCGACATACGTTGGGGCGGCGTGGCGGGCGTGGCACCACTTAACAGCACCACATGGTCCAAGCTGGCCGTGGGAGTTCTGAGCAATCGACTGGAGGAGGCGGCACAATTAATCTACCGGACAAGGACATGCGGCAAGGAGCATAGCTTCGGCGAGCTGTGCATTAAGTCGAAACGGCAGGAGGAACCGTTGCTGGACGCCGCCAGCTATTTGCTAGAGAAACACTATGCCATGCGGCAGGATCGTGCGGACTTGAGCATCGACTATCGCCAGGCGTACGACATAAAGCTGGCGGAGTTGAATGATGCTGACATCCGGTCCAGCCCACGTGCTCAAATGGTGCTGCAGCTCATGTGGAAGCAGCGCAAGCCGTCGGAGAAGCCTGCGCTCAAGGCGCGTTCTCTCGCCTGCCCCTCGATGCAGCCGGGCAGACTGGACACTCTGCTGCAGGCATGCAAAATGCCGAGCATACCCGACTCGGCCAAGCGGCTCAGCAAGGTGACGACTCGCAATGCGAGCACCATCGACACGGCGCTCTGCCACGGCTCTTTCAACGGGAGCTCTGTCAGCGTCTCGAGCCGCGACAGCTACTGCTCGGCAGATGGTTTTGAGTCTGCCGAGGAGCAGCCGAAAGCAGCGCAGCGAAACAGTCGAAACATTCTGGAATTCTACAGGCGACCCGTGATCGCGCCACAGAGAAAACCACAGGAAAATCAGGCAGCAGCTGCTAGCCGGGAAAATCTTGATCGCAACTGCAATGAGTATCGCGCTCAGGCGGCAGCAACTATGCAGAAAACTGTGGACAGAAAATATGGCGCTCAGGTTCCCACAGCTATGGAGAAAACTTTGGATTTTAAGGAGAAACCGTTTCACTCTGTGGATGCCTCAAGTGTGGAGAAATCTCAGGTTCTGGCAAACAACCAGCATGCCGCAAAGACTGTCCCAACCTTAGCTTTCTCCATGGACTCTAAGCACACACCGCTGGTGCTGGCGCACAGCCAGAAGCCGGTGCTGCCCATAGACGACATATCCAAGTCTCTGATCTGCAAGGATGTGCAGAGGGTAATGACGGAGATGAACATAGAGTCACCGCTGCCCACGCAACGCTACGCCTGGCCGCATCTGATGCACGGCAACTCGTGTATTCTGGTCGATGGCGCTGGCCGAGGACGATCCTGGTGCTATCTGCCGGCGTTATGCTCGCGTGTAATGCGCAACCTGCAGGTGGCACCCATTGATGCCGGTCCCTTGGCTGTGCTGCTGGCCGATTCGGTGGCAAGTGCTCAGCACTTGTTCCATCACTGCCAGAACCTTATGAGGTGCTACGAAACACTCGTGCCCAAGGTGATCAACACTCACGCACATCCCGCTGCTGAGATTCCCCTGATGTTGCTCAACTCGTGCGGTATTCTGATCACCACAGCCGCACAACTGCAGCAACTACTGCAGCCGGCAGGTCTGCAACTGATAAACCCTCGACGGTTGAAGTACTTCGTACTGGACGACTACGATCGTATGCGAGGCGAGCTGCCGGAGTTGCTGCCGACGATCTCTGGTCTCAATTTGGCACGGCTGCAGCTTATACTTGTCGCTCAGCACTGGCACTCGCGCGACTTTCTGGAGCTTTATCAACAACTGGCGATTGGCGATCCTCTACTGCTTTTCGGCGACTTCCTGAACGCGGCCATTTATGGCGGCCTCAAACTGGGTGTGGTGTTGCTGCGCTCCGACAAGAAGATCGCGCGACTGATCGAGTATTTGACAGTGCAGAGCAGAAGCTCGCAGAGGCGCACTGCAATCTACTGCAGGCACGAAGTGGAGTTGGCGACTCTCAAAGTAGCCTTGACTGCGGCGGGACGGAAGTGCATCGGCGCAAGCGAAGTGGCCAATCAGGTAAGTGCAGCTAGACTGTATTTGAATTCCTCTCTATCTCTACTTCTGCCCACAGCAAGGCCACGAGTTGCTGCTCCTGACTGATGCAAGTTTTCCCTGCCGAAACCTGGAGCTAATGGTGCACTACAGCCTGCCCGATACGTGGACAAAGTTCGCGCAACGCTTTCGGGGCTTCAGCGAGAACATTGCCAACTGCTTGAGTCCACGGAAGCAGCTTGAGAGGCAGCACATAGTTTCCTATGTGATGCTTGACGAGAGCAACAGCAACGAGTTGCCGCGCCTGCTGGAGTTTCTGCACGCGAATGACTTCCAGTTGGACAAGCAGATCTATCAAATGGTCTCCAGCTGCCGCCGGTTGACGGATCGCATTCGCGCCTTCTGCCCGCAGATGCTAAGCCATGGCGAGTGCAGCCGGCAAATGTCCTGCCATCACAGGCACTTCACAGTCGAAGGAGACTTTCGGGGTTCACGCGACGAGGCGCTGTGTCAATCCCAGCTGCTCGTGCGTGGCAGGCTGCTCAAGATCTACAGCCCGTCGCGCTTTGCCGTCATGGCCGAGAGCTACAGCTGCGACGGAGTGCGCTGGCAGGACGCCGCCAATCTGTCCAAGTTGCGTAGACTCAGTACGGAGCTTTACATACACATGAGCCTGGGGCAACAGACGAGGGTGCAGCAAGAGCTGAGCATCTCGGACGTCTGCGTGCTGCGGCAGAGCTCGAGATATCAGCGCGTTCGCGTCGTGGATCTCTGCGACAGGCGTCTGGTGACGGTGCAACAGATGGACGAGGGTACGCAGCAGCTGAAGGTGAAACGCACAGAGTTACTCGACTGTGAAGAGAGGTTCAAGTCGGAGCCTGCGCTGGCCATGGACGTGCAGCTGCTTGGAGTGCTGCCCCGGGCGGGTGAGGGCGACTGGCAGCCGGAGGCCAACAGGTGGGTCAACGAGGCACTCGGCGCGCTGCAGGGTAATCAGCAGCTGCAGTTCGATGTGGCATTCTCCATGTTTGGCAAGACGTACGTCAAGGAGTTGACCGTGCTGCAGGAGTGTCCGACGCTGAGGACCACCGTGAAGGTGCTGCAACTGAAGCAGGAGCTGCAGCGACAAGGATTCGCACAGCAGGATGAGAAGACAGTGGCAAAACTGTGTCAGTTGCACGCGGTGTGGTTGGCAGAACAGCTGAAGGCTGATGAAGCGAGAAAGAAGATAGCAGTTGATGGTAGTACCAGGAAGAGCGTAGAGCAGATGCCAGAGAAGCATGAAGAGACACTGCTCAGAGCATCAAGTAAAACAAAAGAGACTGATCTTGAGAAAGAAGCAGCCGAAGAGACGCTCGATGACAGCGACGGCATTTTTTTTGAGTGTGAAACTGGAGCTAATGCATCGCAGCAATCCTCAGCAGGCATGGTGAAGAATTTCCTGAGTGCCGTGCAAGGTTATTTTCTCAGAAAAAACAGAGTGGATCTCCTGAAGACTGTGGATCAAAAAGCTCTAGAGGTCGCAGAAGCCATTAATACTTCAACTGCAGCTCCAGCAGAATCGATCGAAACTGGCAGCATGTCAGCTTTCTTGGATGTCTTAATGCAGGATATGTGCAGTCTGGACGACAGTCTCAAGCACAGCGCCAGTCAATTCGTGCAGGATTTATTGGACAGCGAGAGTCCCCCAAACCGAAACAGGGAGCAGCAGCAGGAGATCACAGAGAGAGTTCCAGCGGGAGTTGCAGTTCAGCAGGGCAATGCCATCTTCTGCGGGGCTGTCGCCGGCAATGCTGTGCGTCCGAAAGTGCGATGGCATCAGACCCTCATGCAGATCGAGCTGATCTTCGAGCAGCAGGTACCGCAGTACGAGCTGCTGCACGAGCGCAATGTGCTCATCTACCAGGTGAGTGATGTGTCGCCGCCGCAGCGTTGCATATTGAATCTGCTTGGCGAGGTCAGCGTGATATCGCAGCAGCAGCATGGCTACCAGTTGCATGTGAAGCTGGCCAAGCAGGGCTTGCACATGTTCTGGCCCACGCTGCTCAGCTCGCTGGCTGCGCAGCAGCACTGCCATTGGTTGGTCTACGACACGGAGCGTGGCGGGACTCCGCCGCAGGATATGGGCCGGGTCAATTGGCTGCGCTATGAGCGTACTCAGTGCAACATGATGAAGGACGGGTACGGGGAGGACGACGACACCTCGTTCTCCTCGGACGAACCGATTGCTCCGACAGATGTGGAACGTGGCGACTTGTTCGATGACTAAATGAAATCATTTTTTTGACTATATTCTGAACACATAAGGAACATATAGATGATTATACTGTGGAATTATATGCAATTCCCGTTTGGCTTAGCTCCTTTCTTGTACGATGCTTTTGCTTATTTAAACTATTTAATATTTTTAATAATTGTCTGGTTCTTTTATTGTAGTTATTTCTCATTATTAAAGATTGTCCGATACTCTTTTGGCAGTTGTAAAAAAAACGAGTCGTTTCATTAAATAAATTTTTGTGCTGCAAATCGTCGAGGGTTTGTAGAGGATTATGCGGCACTTAGAAGTGGAAGTTTTTCTTTTCTTCGATATTTCAAATAAATAATAAAAAAAAAACAAATAAATGTGTTTTATAATTTATGGAATCTGATATAAATGATATATAATGTATTAAACATTTCAGAACCAATTGCGTAAGTATATACGTGGGTCGTTCAATATGTCTTTAGAAAAAATAAATAATAATAATAAATATAAAAACACTGTTTTTTGCAGAAATTTTTTTTTATTTTTTAACATAGTCCCCTTTTAGTTCTACACACTTTGCCAATCGTTTTTCCAGACAACAATTTAGTCTGATATAAAATATAGTAATATATTTGAGAATCAATGGCGTAAGTATATATTTTCTTAGCAGATAATTAGACTTATCTGTTATCTGTTGATTAATAAGCTTAGAATTATCTCTATTGAAATTAATTGATTAAATATTTTGGTCGGGTTCTAAGCTCTTCTTCCTTTGGGAATCGCATGCAAGATCAAGGGTATAGATTGTATGATTCTAAAATTAATTTTTCCAGAGGTCTTTTAAAAGTAAATATGTAGTATAACATACAATCCTTAAAATATGTATAAATATTTGCTAAACGATTTCAACTAGTTTTAAGTATAAGCGTTTGTTCCTTTTGGAATCTCATGCAAGATCAAGCGTATTGATTGTATTATCTTAAAAACTTTTCTAGAGATTTTTAGCATGGATAAAACCTTTTACAATAAAAAAGGTAAATATAAAAAATAGTCTTTTATAATAGATATAGTATAGATAGATATCCAAATAATTTTGTATTCTATAACTATCTGTTATGGTTGCTCTGGGAACCTATTGTAAGATCTATTAAGCTTTATGGCGCTATGAATATTATTAACTTTAAACATATATTTACAAAGGATCTTAGCAAGTAAAAACTATTCAATATAAGATCTATAAAGGCGATAAAAAAAAATAAATAATAGTCTTATAATTTATGAATTATGTATATAAAAATTATTGTTATTATTTATCAACATATTTATGTCAAAAATACATATCTTTTCTCTATTAATGAATTGAATTATTTCGGAAAAATACATCGGTGGGATTCTACGTTTTGGAGTAGTCTGGGAATCTCAGCAATTTATATAATCGTCCCACGGTCCGTAGTGGCCTCCGCCTCCAAAACAAATGCTAGGAGGGAGAATTCGATTATGCGACGGCGCGATAGCTAAGCCCATTCGATGTCCCAGTCTTGCTGGCCATGATCAGCGGGGCCAGATAGTTTTCCAGCTGATCGATCAGCTGCGTGTAGCGCGGCAGTTGATTGCGATCCGAGGAACGCAGGAGCAGGCAGGCCACCTCGAAGGGTTCCTGCTCGCTGGCCAGCACACAGCCGACCTGCAGCAGGTCGCCGCCATGGAAAGTGCGCTGAATGCGCACATCCCGCCCGGCGAACTGCTCGGCCATGGGCTGCTGGGGCAGCACATTCATCAGGTAGCTCGAGTCGATGATGAAGATCTGTTGGTAGTTCGTGTAGAACTTCTGTGCTGCCATGTGCTTCATGCCGGGCGATTCGCGAATCGTCTTCGCCTGCAGCCGCCATGGCGTGTCCAGATCCAGCAGCATATTCGATCCACGGCCATCGTTGGCCAGATGGCGACACGCCTCCGAGAGGTCGCACTTGAAGAATCCCAGCAGCTCCATTGCATCGTAATCCTTGAGCTTGTAGTTATCCCGGGCCAATTTCAGGTATTGCAATAGCTTCAGCGACGTCAGGTTCTCCAGCTTGGGACTGACATCGTAGACGCCGTCCAAGTGGCCGATGGCACCGATCAGAGGCATTATGGAGCCTGGCAGGTGGCACAGGCCCGCAGGCGTGGGCATCGCATCCGTGAAGAGAGCGACACGATGGCCTCTGCGTGTCGTTGTCGGCGTCGCCGCTGCGATTGCCATGCGCACACGCATCTCGCTGGGCGAGAAGCGATAATCCGTGAACAGGCAGTTCTGCATTGCAAAAAGGTTGCTGGGAAAAAAATTGCCAATTTGCAAACATTAAATAAAGCGCTGCAAGAGTGTTGGAAAGTGCGCGCAGCAGTCGTCAGGCAGCCATTTTGAACAAGTTTGAAGCGTTGTGCAACTCTGTTATGCCGCTCAAGCACACGCACACACACAGCAAATGCATTCAATTTATGCAGAATTTATGCGCGAAATCGATTTGCATCTTTGCGCTGGCAACGGCAAGTGCAAATTTTATGTTGAGAATTTTATCATAGCGTACTTGGTGCGACGCGGACTGCTGCCTGCTGCCTACATTGGAACTTGTGGCTGCAGCCAATGCTGACAGTTAAGCTATTTTATAGCTAAAAACTGACAGCAGTTGGCAACACTGACCTTAGATGACTTTGTAGTCGATGCTCGCTCTGCCTTTGTAGCTAGAGCACTGCATTTGTAGCTAGAGCGCTATATTATAGTTTTTGGAGGCGTTGGGCGTGGCTCTCAAAAATTTAAAAAGTCTTCGTCTGTGTATGCTATACAGTAAGTAACTTTCTCTAGCTGCTATAGTATCAGGCAGAAAGCTTGTCCGAACAGACAAACGCACACGGACAAAATTCAACTCAGCTATTGACAAGAATATACTTATTATATACCCAACTTATACGCCAGCCACGCCTCTTTTGTACTAAGTATTTATCAATGCATATAATGACCAACAATTTAAAGTTAAATTGCCAATAGGAACTTGTGTAAGCTTTATTTACCGACGACTTGGAAGTGCCTTTTCATGACAGCTCGAACTTTTAATGAGACAAACTTTTGTGTAAATATTTGACGGGATTTTCGTTGCCCGTGGAAGCTATGCAATACTTGGCCAACAACTTAGACAAATAAAAGACATTTCAGTGAATTTTGGAACAGTTCTTGTATTTGATATATCTTTGTTACTCCAATGCCTTCGTTACAGATTGCAATACTTACAATTAAGAGAAAGCATTCGAATGGTTACAGATGTATTTCCTATGATATAGTTTATTCTATATTTATGTATACGTGTATGTCTGCTATGAAGATGTCGACTTTCAAGCTTATTGGCCTAACATTTACACATAAATACTGTTAAATATTCGTAACATTTAAACTACATACGCATAAGTACTATATACAGCATTATAATTAGTTTAAGTAAAACAAATTTTGTCTAGATCTATTTGAAAATCAAAATATCGAAGTTAAACGTAATTATCAAAATATTTTTGGGCTCAATAAAAATTTGGAAGTTCCAGAAAAAGTGCATTAACATAGGTCGAAAACAAACCAACGAAAGTACTGCAAAAAGAAAACTTGAACAAAAAATAGAAAAATCAAAAGGTTCAAAATTAGCTTTAAGTCTTCGGGATATATGGGTTTACATAGCAATAGTATGATCTGCAAATATGTCTTACGATTTGTCAGTTTGCTGTAGAATAGTTATGGTTATGAATAGCTGCACGCACCTGAATTGTAATATTGCTTGGAATTATACCTATATCACATATTCAAGTGCGTAAAAGTCTTGATTGGAATCTGTCGTTATATAAAGTACTATATGTAAGTGTATTCCTAGTTTGCTATTCAAGGATGACTTAAGGTTATTGCAATCATCGAATGCTGCTAGGTGCGAGTTCCTGTGTGACAATAATACAATGCGGCTATGTTCGTAGTATCTGGATAACGCTAGACTCTAGTTAAGGTATACTATAGATAACTGTCGGATATGGGAGATGAGACTTGAAACTAAACTAGGACTTGTCGTTGCATTTGCTTTGCTTTGGATGACCGGCGACATGCTAGAACATGCTGCTCTGCTTGGCCAGGCTGCAGCTGTGCAGCGTCATGCTGCCTGCCGGATGCAGGGCGAGGGCTGCTTGTAAACTTATTGGCGGCGGCGTAGTAACGGGGCCCCACGACAGCCGCTTTCAGTTGGGCCTCAGCGGCAGCATGCCATAATGCTGCTGATGGGCCTGCTGCTGCTGCTGTTGCTGTTGTTGCTGCTGCTGTTGCTGCATCATCAACTGTTGCTGCTGCGTTGCTGCTGTCACCTGCGTGGCAGGCACCTGCGATGTGGTGTAGGTGACGGCACAGGCTGCTGGCTGCGAGACGACGACAGGCGCGCTCACCTTGCGCTCAGACTGCGTGCGTATGGGCTGCGGATGCGCTGCATTCGGCTGCGGCGGCGGCGCGTACATCAGCATTGGCGGCGGCGGCGGCGAAGGCTCCACGCTGGGATGACGCGCCGGCGGAGTGACAGCCGAGCCATGGTACGAGCCGTACGAGCTGTCATCGGACTGCGCCGATTGGCCGCGATTACGCGGTCCCGTCATGCCGTAAAGTTGCTGCTGCTGTTGCTGTTGCTGCGGGTCGCGACGCTCGAACTTGTGATTGCCGTCGTGGGGCGTGGGATTGCTGCGCGAGCCGTAAACGGGCTGGAAGCCTTGTGGCTGCTGCGCCTGCTGCTCGGACAGCAATTGCGGTGGTGGCTGCAACTGTTGCTGTTGCAGTGCAACGGGTTGCTGCTGCTGCTGCAGAGGTTGCTGCTGTCCGCGCATGGAACCGCGCATGCCGTAGATGCTCTCGCTGCGCTGCTGCAGCTGATTCTGCACGTTCTGATTCTGCAAGTGCGACGACTGAGCTGCCTGTTGCTGCTGCTGGTGCTGCTGCTGTTGCTGATGTTGCTGCTGCTGCTGTTGCTGCTGCGTGCGCATCGGATAGAGACTCTGTGCCGGCACCAAGGGTCCTGGACGCGGCACAATGTCGCGATTGATGGCCGTGTTGCTCTTGGCATAGACGGACTGCGAGCGGTTCAGGTTGCTGCGGGTCAACGTCGGCGAGCGGCAGTACAGCGAGCGCGTGCCGCCGTACAGCGGTTCCTGCTGCTGCTGCTGTTGCTGCTCGTACTTGGAGGAGAGCGGCGGAGCGGTGTACAGATTCTGGCAGTAGTTGCCAGTGACTACGCCGGCTGCAACGCCAGCCATCTGAGCCATGTTGGCGGCCGCCTGTTGCGATGCAGTTGCAGCGCCGCCAGCACCGCCGTTGCCGCCGCCACCACCACCATTCGACTGTCCGCGCGGATACGTGCCCTGCGATTGCTGATATTTGTTCGGCTTCTCCATGTCCATGTCGTAGTTCAATTCATCCTCGGAGTGTATGGAGCTGGAGTCGTTGTCCACGCTGCCCTTGCCGTGACGCACGCTGCGGCGTGAGCTGAAGATGTGCTCATACACCAGACCCGAGGCCATGCCGCCCACAAGTGGACCGAACCAGTAGACCCAATGGTTGTCCCATTTGTTCAGCACAAACGAAGGACCCAGCGAGCGTGCGGGATTCAGATAGGGCATCTGTAAGTGGAAGAAGGGAGGCAGAGGGCATGGGTTAGACGTTGCAAATCACAATGTTATGGGACTTATTCTAAAGGTAAAGAATCGTAAGGTATCGTATATATATTCTATATATTCTTGTATAGCTTTAAGTATACCAGCTTCTCCCTCAAAAATTCTAGTACGTGTAATACTGCTTTAAGCTTGATAAGGTGTTGCCATAATTTTAAAGATGTATAGAAATATGCAGCGAAAGAACTATACGTGATATATGGTAGAATACGCAGGCTATGCGCAATATTAAAAATCTTTAAATTTCCTTATAACTCAACTAAACAGTTGTAAAAAAAAAAACAGTAAAAAAAATTATAGCGCCACCACAACAAGAAATTATTCATTATTCCATGTACAGATAAAGTAAAAAGCTTTTAGTTTGGCATTGATATTTTTTTTTTTGCCAAGCTTTTTAAATTTTTGAGAATTTTCTTTAATCTTTTAAAAAGCATAAATACTTTTTGCTTAATATCATATTATTTAGAGTTTTCTGAACCTGAAAATATTTCTCAAAGGTATGAAAAAGTTTAGATGTGTCCAAAACGAGCTATGAAAATTATCTATAGTAGTGATGCTATTTTTTTTTTCGCAGCTGTATGTGAATAAATAAATAAAGAGAGCTATGGAGCTATAGCAAATATGTATGAGTAAATAAAATCCATAAACTGATACGTTTTATATTCGTCTCTGGAAATGCCCTTTATTTATATTCCATAAAACTGCTAAGTACCCCTCTTCGATCGGACTTTATCGCCGGGCGACAATCTCGAGCAAACAATCCATATAAATTGCATTTTTATTGCCGCAACCCAAAAATGTGGCTAAAAATTTGCTTATTATTGCAGAGCCCGAACCGCACAACCGAGACCGACTAAATTAATTATCTGTCTATCTCTCTACGCTCTACGCTGTACGCTCTACACTCTGCCTCTTGCTGACCCGCTAAAAAGGTGCTGCTTTTGCGCTGTCACGCTGCGATTTTGCACCATAAAAATGCGCAAAACGGCAGGTGCGTTTTTGTTTTTTTTTTTAAGGCAACGTCGCGGGACACGAGAGATTTTCGTTCGCGGTATCGTCGCATTCCTGGAGCATCATTATCAATGTCAAACTCACCGAGACAAAGCAGCAGGCGCTGTACGCCGCGCCGATGGCGAACGACGAGTTGCCCATGAACTTCCTGATGGCATCGGTCGAGACGAAGTAGCAGAGCACCACGACGAAAGTCAGGATGAATTCCACGCCGAAGCGTTCCCAGGCCGCCAGCGCAGCGCTGTGCGAAATGGCGGCCTGCAGATTGCCCTGGTAGCCCGGCACAGTGACGCTATAAGAAAGAGAGAAAAGAGTCAATAATAATATACGGAGACATGTAGCTATTATATACCCTGAAACTAGTTAAGCTATTGTCTTGTCAGAGTTTGACTTATTTATTTTCACATTTACACAAACTTAATTTACCCTTACCAAGCTTAAAGTAAGCTTCGTACTCAGTTGTAATTTATGTACTACTAATACCCTGGGAAAGGTCTATATTTCAAAGCGATAAACTTCAAACTTACTTTCCGCACTTTCTGAGTGTGTGTGTGTGTGTGTGTCAGTGTGAGTGTGCGTGTGAGTGTACTCATAGCAATCGCTGGCAACACATAATTTAGATTACCAAAGTTTCAATTGCCAAGTGACAAAAGATGTTGTCTATTTCTAGGCGCATGCTGTGCGAGTAGGAGCGCATGTGTGTTATGTATGTTAGACCATGTGTATGTGTGTGTGTGTGTGTGGTTGTAAGAGTTTTCAACTTCTGCTCTCATGATTTATGCACAATTAAACTTTGTTGCTAACTCTGATTAGTTTACTCGCTCGCAGCTGGTGATAAATTTGATGAAAACTTGTGAATGGAGCTGGAGCTATGCAAACGAATACATCATAAAATAATATAAAATATATTTACAAATAAAATAAAATGATATTCAAGTTTTTCATTTTGCTGATTAATTTCCATTAATTTCTCTCCGCATACCTTCTTGAATTCGCGCAGCTTCTACGCTTTTACCTAAAACATTTCGTGCTTTACTCGACGAAATTTCCGTCTATTGAAATTTGTGAAATTCTTGTTTCGCAAATATTTTCTTGAGTTTGCAAAGCAAACAGTTTCCAAGTGAAAAGCGAGTGAAAATAAACACGGCGATTTTCCCGCCCATGCACATGTTATGAGTTTGTTCGGGTGAATATTTGTCCAGCTTTTCAATAGCAAAAGTGCATTGAGTAAGTGCGGAAAATCCGGAAAATAAACGCTTTCCCAATGCACTTAAAAGTACTTGAGCAAATACCACCAGCGCGGGGAGACACACCAGCAGAGAGAGAGAGAGAAAGGAACAGAGTTTCCTAATGGGAAATGGCATTGAGTGAGCGCCGACTAGAATGTCGAGCGGTGCAAGGTGCGAGGGGTGGTCGAAAGGTGTGTAAGCATTGCACAGGTAAACGAAGTTGTCGGAGCCGGGCAATATCCGTGTCGGCTTAGCGGCAATAAGCGTCAGCTTTGCCAGTGCAAATAGTTGTGCCAGTAGTGGCAGGCGACCCCTTCGAAACCTTTTGAAAAGCTCAATGATATTTAAGAGCAGAAGGGGAAAAGCTAGCGACAAGAATAATGTGAGTGGGAAAACTCTATTTGACATGTGTATTTAATGTTGCACACCTGAAACTTGATAATCGTTTGCAGTGGCACAGGGAAAAGGGGAAGAAAATCATAAAAAGAAATATGAAAGGAGAAGAGGAGACAAAGTAATTAAATATTCGTTTAAAATGCTATACTATTTTGAAAGCTAAAAGGACATTTTTATAAAAAAATTAAAAAAGAAAATATATATAAATTAAAAAAAAGTCATTCGAAATTAGCTTATAAAATACTACGTCAAATCTTCCTTTTCCCCACCTATAGCTCTACAAGTTTATTTACAAAAATTTGGAAACAAGTAAATTATAAAATATTTATTTGTAAACACTTCCCACATCCGCTCCCGCCATCTAATTGTATTGTGGAAAACAATTTCTCACTCGACTGCATGTCTATTAAAGTTTGATTGCACAGAAAAACACAGGGGTTTTTCGTTTTTTTTCACTTTTTTCGGGGTTTCCGGCTTTTCTCACAGTTTACACACATAAATATATAAAGTGCTAATTCCACAGGACAACACAGAGATATATCCTGCAGGATGTGGGGCTACTAAGTAGCAGGAAGTAGCAAAACGCTGCCACAACTTTATGTGCCGTTAAGCTTTACAGCTTCGAAAAACTGAGAAAAACAAGTGGGCGAGCTAAAAGGCGAGTAAGAGTGGAAAAGAAAGAGTGATGATAGAGAGAGAGAGAAGGGCTAAAGTGGAAAACACATATTAAAAAGCTTACAACAAACTGCAAACTCTGGCTATGACTCAAGTTCTGCTTTTGGTTTAGAAAAACGAAAATATATATAAAGCAAAAGAGCGGAAAAAACGAAATACATTTCCTCACACATTTGTTGCCACCACATCCGCATTGAAAGTGAGGTTATGTGTGCAACGCGCTCCACTGACTGTGCGGTCGGGCCGGCGTCCAGGGAAGCGTGTGAATTGCCCCCTGGGCAACCGGGTGTATAGGAAACTGTGAAAACTGTGCAAACTGTTAAACTGACATGAACTCTGCGTTTCCCCTTTGATATTTCACTGTGCAATTTCCTAACGATGTTTATTATGCGAAATCAAATATTTTCCAGCCAGATTGCAATATTCAGCAATTGTAGGAAGCATGACGCAGATATAACACTATGAAATTGAAATTGACTGTGTGAAAATACAATATATATAAAATTGTAACGGAGCTATTGTCGATGCCAGATTAAAGTTACTTTTGGCTTAAAATAAAAATAAATTGTTATTAATTTGAGGGATATACTGCACCAAAGCCGTTTACAAGTTTCTCAAACTCTCATTAAAATGTAGCTATAATATATTTTGCTTTAATTTCAAGATAAATTGTTTTTAGTCCTACTTTGCGTCATAAATTTCGCATTATCAAGAGCAAATTCTCAATGAGGAACAATTAAAATGACCAATAAATTTATCGACCCGCACACAGGGCAATTAATTATAAACTCAGCGAAAATATTTTGTCTCTTGAGTGGCCACAAAATTGCATTGAATTCAATGCAAAATGTTTGTTGAATGTGCCACACACTCGTATCTAGATGAGTGTGACACACATACATACACACAAACATGTGAAAGTGGATTAGCTGTGTGTGTGAGAGTGTGTAGTTTTTCCCTTTTTTCTGGATAGGGTGCAACAACCGGAAGCATCAACAGGATGCCGTTTCCATGTTGGCAGCGATAAGCCGAAGCCTGCCAGAAATACTACAAAATAAACGAGCCAGAATCCGTAATTGAATTGCCGATGTGACACGAATCGAATTCCGAAATCGATTCAAAACTATTCCACGTCCAGGAAGTGCATTTCTATGCATTGATATGAATCGCACGACTGCAGACCTGGCGACCCATTAAACCTGAGGGACAATTTAATGAAGGCATTAGCCGCGATTTGAACTTTTGCCGCCAGGCACTAGAGATGAGCGCGGCAATCGGCAGAACTATGCGACAAGCACGATTTGTATAAAAATGTATAAATTTTACTTATAATGTAAATATTCAAAAATGGTTCAAATTTTTAACATTTTAGACAAGTTTCTTATAATAAATTTATCACAATATTCATTAATTACGCAGAAAAATTTTCAATAAATTGATACCAAATAAGAAAAATTAAAAATAAAAAAAAAAAAACAATTAAGAGAAGTATCTTTTAATTGATCAATCTCATGACTTTATGCATTCTTCTTTAATTGCTATACCATCGCTTAACACAGCCGTGTCACGCGCTCATCTCTAGCGACGGTTACCGTTCGCTGTCCCTTTTGCCGGCAGTTCATTTCGTTATGCTGTATTTTTTTTTTTTTTAAATTCAAATTTTGACTCGAAAATCCTGTTTTCTTTTCTTCATTCTTTACTCTTCTGCGTGTGCTGAGAGTGTGTGCGTGTGTTCGTATGTGTATCTGCTGTGAAACTACTGTAATTTTTGGGCGGCAGGTGTGTGCTGTCTTCGTCCGTTCCTCCTTCCCTCTGTCCGTCTGCTGTCCGCTGAGCTGAGCTCTTTTTATGCATTGCTTGTTCCAGCTGCTCACGCCGGGGCCGAGCTGACCAACCAGAATGGAGCATCGCCTGGCCGCCTGGTTGAGCGACACGTGTTTGATTTCAAGTTTCCGACTTTGGCCGCACATCCTGCTCGCCGTCGCAGTGGCAGTGGCAGTCGCAGGCGCAGGCGCAGGCTACTCTTGGACTCTGCAGCGTCGAGGCAATGCTTAATTATGCGCTCTTCGGCCCGAGGCCTCTACCTGATTTTTATCTTTCGTCATTTTCAAAGGCTGCTTTGGCATTTTTGTGGAACGTGCTTGGCGCACGCTGAACAAGAACAACAGCGGCAAAAAGAGGACGATAAAACCAAAACAAACCTCACCGGGACTGAACAATAAAACTAAGCCAAGTCGAAGATTCTTAAAATATGCCACAGCCGGATATCGATACTTAAGTATGCTGTGCGGGTCTCGAATGTTTTTACATATTCAAAAAAAAAAACAAAAACGGGAAAAAAATTAAAATAATAATGCAAGCGGGTCCTAAGTGCGTCCTAGCTACACTCTCGCTCGCTTCTTCACACATGTTCTGTGCATACCCTGACAATTAGGGTAGAGTGACAATTGATATGTGACAGCGTCAGGGGATGGTGGGCAGACGGGGAATCGAGCGGGCCAAGTGCTGTGCGTAGCACGTAATTATATCTAAGAAAGATCTTGAGTAGAAGAATTTGCTAAGAGCACTTACTCAGGGAAGAAAACAAAGCGTAATCCTATGAAGTACGTTTCTGTCAAGCAATCAGTATCTGTCTGTATAGCTCTGACTGTAGATCATTAATTCGCAAGCATATTCTTAGAGTACCTTATGGATGATATCGAATGTAAAACTTGTCGAACTATTAGTTTCAATATTTGTAAAATCATATTAATCACTTTTCCTTATTAGAGTTTTAATTATGGCTTAAGCCGAAGATCGTATACAATAAAAAATATACTAGGTGTATTTCTCTGGAAGTCATACGAACTTTTATGGATAGCTTCAGTAATCCTAGTCTTAATTCCATTAAGAACTTATAGCTGTTGAGCTGAAGCTATAGCTATATCTTTCTACCATCATCTGCTACTTTTTAGTTATATGTATTTTTAAATCTCTATCTATGGCCCATGGTCAGAGAGCGAAACTGATCAATTTTAATTTCAGCATGTGAAGGGATTCGCGTGTCTGTGCTTCATTTTCGTAGAAACCACAAAGTTTCGTTTTTTTTTCAGAGTAAATTCCATGCTTAAATTAAATTTAAGCCTGTCGATTATTGCTCAAAGCCTGCAATCTGCGCCTAGAGCCCATCAATCAGGCAAACCAAAGCGTAAACTAATAATCCAGCGAGACCGCAAGATCGGCTACCAAATCTAAACCAATTAATCAACACACATACAGACACACACGCACATACTGCAGACACTTTTGGAAACATATGTTCAGCTTTTTTCGGGCTGAGGATAGTGAAAAAAAAACGAAGAAGATACGAGCGGGCGAACCTGATCACAGCAGCAGCTGAAACATGTTTCACGTAGGCTCTAGAAAGTGGCACGAAGTGGCAGGGGAAGATCTGCAGCGAAACAGATGTCGAACAGACCGAGACAGAGATCGAGATCGGATCGAGAGAGAGAGAGCGAGAGGAGAGGAGAGCAGAGAGCAAAAGCAAAAGGAGTTCAATGCTCAACAGAATTGAAACGAAATTTTGTTTTGGAAAAAATGCTGCGCAGGCGCAGAAATTTTTCCACATTTATTTTTTTTCTTCTCGTTTCGCTGCGTTTGTTTGTCGTCTTTGTCGACGTCCTGCTCTCTCCCCTATTCTCGAGTGATATTCCACACGCATATCCTGCGCGGTGTCTACGCATAAAAGACGCTGACAGGCTGTGCGTGTGCGAGTGTGTGCGTGTGTATCTAGGCAGTTTACGACAAAGGAATCCGGTCCTGACAGGCACCAAAATGGGAAATCACGTCGCCGGACGGCAGATGTTTTCTCTAGTAGATAAACGTGGGTAGACGTAGAGTCCTTTCTAAACTCTACCTGCCTGCCATGCAGGTGCCCTATCTTTCTGTGTGTATGTTTGCTAAGGGGACTCGACATTTACCTGCATATCCTATTTACACACACACACACACGCACACACACACACACGCACACACAGATTTCCCTAGTTCTTGCCGCTTTTTGCACGTGAAACTGCGTATTTCCTGTGGAACAGCAAGGTCCTCTGCTTGCCCCGGTACAGTCGACACATCGCACTGACATTGAACCAACTTCTGCTCGAAATGCAATTCGAAATTGTTTGCAAAAGTTTCCTGGCAAAGCAATGCAAATTGCAGTCCGCAGATCGCAATGAAATGCATTTGCACGCTCAATTAACTTTTCCCAATGCCAGCAGAAGTTTCTGCCGGGCATTAGAGCCTGCTTAGAGATAGCAGCAGTACCCGCTGTGCGGGTTAAGTGCGATTGGCGTGTCATTAGAAATTGAAATACTCGGAAATTGCAGACTACAGATTGCAGTCAGTGTCGATTTCCCAGAAGCGCAACAAGATGTCAAGTGAAGTAGAAATCGAAACAACACGATACACTGCAAACAAATGGGAGCACTACACTGAGAAAATGCAAATTGTATAAGCACTCAGAAGCATGCCAGAAGTTAGCTAAAGCAAAAATTAATTAAACAGAGGAAACCAATTAGTGTTAAATTAAATACATGTTAAACTAAATGTACTTGAGATTTCACAAGTATTAGGAACATGTATTTTATATTATAGAAATAAATACTAAAAGTATACCAATATGTATTTAATATACTCATATTTAAGAAACATTTGCAACTGCTTATAGTTGAAGCTTGTTTAGTATTTTCTCGCCTACAGCTATTCCCCCTTATAATTGTGACATCTTCTCTTGACTTACCCATAGAGCAAAGCGGCGCCTGCGATTCCTCCGCCACACTGAGCGGTCATATACATGGCAGCGCGTATCGGGGAGATGCTGCGAATCACGCAGCAGGCCAGTGTCACAGCAGGATTGATGTGTGCGCCTGTGGAGCGAAACGAAAGTACAGTTAGCTTAGTTGTATTCTTTTCGAAAGTGAAAATGCAGCTGTCATATTATCTATTATGTCATATGAAAGTGTTGAAATTTTTAAAGAAAAACAGAAAGAAAGAGAAAATAGACTTTTTAAAAACGGCATATCTTTTTATGCGATATATCTTCAAACCATATACTAAATCAATCTAAAATATAATAATATATCTAAAGTATAATAATACAGGGTTGCCCATATTCGACGGACCCATGCAGCATTTTCCATCGTTTTCGCCAACATTTCGGCCGAAATAGCGGCTATTTCTTCACGAATGTTGTCCTTGAGCTCTTCTAGGGTCCTTGGCTTGTTAACGTAAACCTATGACTTCAAATATCCCCACAAGAAGAAGTCAGGCGGCGTCAAATCGGGCGAACGCGGTGGCCAGTCCAAATCACCATTTTTCGACACCATTTTCGTCCGATCGCCTTGGTCGACTTTTATTTGGCCTCTTCGGATTAGAAAGAGCCTCACCAGTCGTAAATTTTTCGTATAAACGCTTAATGGCGTTCTTAGAAGGCGCACTTTTCACATTTTTTAATTTTTTAAAAGCACGTTGAGTTTTCACAATTGACTTGTTCTGTTGAATGTAAATTTCAACTATTTCAGAGCGCTCGCGTGGCGTGTATTGTTCCATGGTAAAAATCTGCTTGGACTGACGCTTCAAACGCGGTATGTCATTAAGCGATCTGGCATCTCTGTCAAAAGTTATGGCGTCGTCAGATGGGTCCGTCGAATATGGACAACCCTGTATACGTGAGTCGTTCAATATGTCTTTAGAAAAAATAAATAATAATAATAAATATAAAAACACTGTTTTTGCAGACATTTTTTTTTATTTTTCAACATAGTCCCCTTTTAGCTCTACACACTTTGCCAATCGTTTTTCCAACATTTTTATCCCGTCCAAAAAATATAATTTCGGATTTCTTCACTCGGATTTTCTAAGGACTTGTTGAACGACCCTCGTATAATTATATTATATTTTCGCTAAGGATAAAATATCTACAACTTTAATAATATTTATAATAATCTATTCTATTATCGTAAGAACTTTTTCAACTAGCTGAGAGTATTTTTTAGGCCTTTATCTATACTCTACTATATAAACTACTCTTCCTCTCTTGCTCACTTGTGTCTATGCCACCCACTGTATAATTAGCCAACAGAGGCCTGCTAAAAACCGTTAAATAACATTTTGACACTTTCGCGGAAAAGTATAATTCAGCGAGGGAGGGAGGTAGAGACCCGCCTGGCAGAGATAACATCATAACTTAATGCCCAACCAATTGGCTGTGAAAAATAAATAAAGAGTGGAGGGAGTAAAAAGAGGGAACACAGGCAACTCGGAGGGAGCTACAAAACGAAACTTAAAGGCAAATCAAGAACACATGTTCGCCGACTGCAGCACAACTTGAGAGATATGCGAGAAATGGGGAGCAGAGTGCTGCATGGAGTGCTGGATGGCGAGGGTGCGGGATGGGCGGCTGGCTGGAAAGTATGCTGTTTTTGTGGAAACATTTAATTGCCTCGAATGTCAACGCAGATGAACAAATACACAAGGAAACAGAACAGAAGACAAACAGGGAGATGTGGGCGAGGGTGTAGGAGGCGAGTGTCAGGAGGCGACGCCACTGCAAGTGCGCCCACAGAGATAACACAAGGAGGACAGCAGGCGGACGAGGGATAGAAGGAGTACAGCAGGGGGGGAGGTGCTCCCTCATGGATGACAACCGCAGTGCGTTGGCTTTTCGAAAATTAAAAGAAAGGAGCGAAAAAAGACGAAAATAACCAAATGGAATGGGGGAGCCTCTTTGGCCGGTTGTTGTTGCTATTGTTGCTGCTGCTGCTGCTGCTGTTGTTGCCGTTGGTGGCGACAACAGCGAAATTCCCACGCCCGTTTGTCTCCCCAACAACAAGAACAACAACAATGGCGAGAAGAAGTAGAAAAAAACATGCAACAACACTTGTCGCCTGTTTGTTTGTTTTTATACCCTGCAACTCATTGGGTGAAGTTGGGTATAATCAGTGCTTGCATCTGGCAAAAGCTGTAGGTACAGGTATGTATATATAGGTAGTAAATAGCGAGCTGTTTGGACTATTTGCCTGCTCTAAGATATTAAGGGAAATTATGAATTCAAAATATTTTTAAAAGAACTTGAACTATTTTTATAAATCATTTCTAAATTTATAGTCACACCACAATCAAGAAAAATCTGCTATCTCTCAGTACTATATTATTATATATAATTACTATATTATTTATATTACTATATTATTCAATTTAAATACAGGGTATCTGCTGATCACAGAAACTCTGAGCCCAAGACTGTTGATTTGTTGTTGTTTTCGCCTTACCCGATATATGCAGAAAGCATTGCGTCAACGTCGCCATCGCCAGGCCGGAGGCGAGAGCTGTGGCCAGGAGCACGGAGGAGACGCTGGCACCGACACCGGCTCCAGCAGCTGCGCCGCAAACGATGAACACATACAGGAACGAGGCTAAGCACTCGCTGATGATGGACCTGCAACAAGAGATAAGACAGAGAGCGAGAGTGAGTGACAGTGCTATAGAGAGAGAGAGAGAAAGAGGGAAAGACAGGGACACAGAAAGAGAGAGACGTTTGGATGGCAAAACTGCGGTTGGGGTACGTCATTTCATATGATTAAAGTAAATATTCCAGAAATTATGTTTCGCTACAAATCGCACACAATGCCAGTCTTGGTCTTCTTCTCCTCTTCTTCTTCTTCTTGTACCCCACATCTTGTGCACTCGCAGCCCCACCCGCTCTGACAATTATGCATACAGAGGGCCGAACCCCAAATAAATCCAAGTCCGATTCCAATGCACGTGCAGAGGATTGCCAGAAGTCGCTGGACAACAACAAAATAAACATGAAACGCCAGCGGACAACGCCCCCGACTCCTCGCACTGCACCCTTTTCCCACCATCGCCAAACGACGATAACGAGAAATCAAACAAACAAAACCTCACTCTGTCCGCAGGGACCGCACAACTTTTTGCATTTTGTTAATTTCCATAAAACTGCTTCCCATTTTGCCTACAGCTGCAGCTTAATTGGAACTAGTTACAAATTGCATGCCAAGCTCAGGGCCTTTTCATGCAGGTCATTAACGCCAAACTTTTGTGTAACGTAATTTTAGAAAAAAATTTAATAACTTCATATAGCACGTTGCATTATCTCTATATAAAGCTGCCTGTCAACTGCATTCTCTGCATACCGAAAATTTGCCCGAGGGCAAATTAAAAAGTTCTAAAGCGAACGCAGGAAAATAATGTTAAACTTTTTAAAGGCAAAGGTAAAAAGATGGCAAACTGCAAACTTATCAAAGAGTTAACTAATTTTAAAACTTTAATATTGTAAGCCAAAATTGACAGTATGTATTCTATTTCAAGAAATTAAATAATATACCAATATACGAGGTCTGAAAATTATCCGACCTACAATTATTTCTCGGCACTTGCGTTAGTCTTAAAATTTCCCAAATTGTAGATTTTGGTATACCCTGATTTAAAATCAATCGGATACTTTTCGGACAGAATTCGTATGACTCTACTTCATGAATTCTATAATCCCTGTGTATACTGTAATATCTAAGTTGGAAAACGCGTACAAATTAGTTTTTTTTTAACAGGATAACAATTTTTGGAATATGTCAAGGTAATTTCAAAGTATTGTAGATTAGTTTTGATACTAAAATATATTGAAAATGCAAATATTTGTTTGGTACCAAAAAAAAAAAAAAATATCAACATAATGAAAAATAACTGCATGAAAAAGAAAATATTATACTAAAAAGTTCTGAAATTTACAATATATGGTATACAATATAACAAAAAACATTTCATGATAATATTAAATATTTTGCCAAAGCAAAAACCCGAAATTAGCAATATTAATATCAGTAATATCAATTAAATAACAGAAAAAATTGTAGGTTAATTTGAAAAATTGAACAAAATTGAAATTGCTGCCTTATTTGATTGATTGATTATTTTTTCTTTGACTGATGATCGACTAGTTCAGAGGTGATTGCCGCAAATTAGTCTAAATTAAAAATGCTCCAAAAATGCTGCACAAATATTTGTCGTATGCCCAAAGTTTTGTGACGAAGACAAACAGAAAACACTTAAATTGCACTTAGACGTCAAGCAGAACAATAAACAAACTTGACAAAGCGCCGAGACTGGCAGGATTATGGCTCTATATAGTATAGAGAATGACAGAACTAATGCCACTATGGGGGAACGTTGAGTGGGGGTACAACTTACCGCCAGAACTCCAAGGTGCGTATCTCGGCCTGCATGCTGCGCTTAGGCGCCTGCAGCGTGCTTGAGAGGCGATTGTTGATGGCGTTCCCGTGCGAATCCTTGCGCATCGCCTCCAAGCGCTCGAACAATGTGACTATATGGTAGTCTATATTGTGCTCCAGCGGCATTGTGTGCAAACTTTCGTCAGCCATGTTGATGATGTGAGCCGGAGATGTTCGGGCTGCCTTTGTTTATGTTTATGTTGGCGTTTGCTTGCCTGCTGCCTACTGCCTTCTACGGCTACGAGATCGTCGAGCTCTGTGCTGATTACTTTGCTCACGCACGGCACAGAGGAGAGCGAGCGAACAGACACACGCGAGGATTTAAGTGCGGAAATTGTCTTAGGCAAGCATTTTCAGTTCAGTTAGCACTTGCAAATTGCATTCAATTGATTTCAATTGCACGACGTTTTCTTTCTTCTTCGAACTTGCTGCCAAGCGATTTTGAGTCTCAGCTTTGATTCGACGCGAAAACACGACCGTTCACAAGTGCGAATTGCGAGCGAATGACAGGAACGAACAAGTTGTGCGCGGCAGAACTCACCAGCTGCAGGCAGAAGCGAACATCACCACGGCAGCGACGCCGACGCCGACAGCGATAGCAGCCTGCAGCTGCCCACACCACCAACGCAAGCATTGTCTGTGGCCGGCTGCTTGTGTGTGTGTGTGTGTTGAGTTTGCCACTCAACCCTCAGCGCGCGGTGAAGGTGAATTACGGGCAACCTGTTGGTCAGCAGCACGTTGAGCATGGTGGTGAGATTCAAACACGATGATGAAGTTGTTGAGGTTGGGCATATCAGTGTGTGTGTGTGTGTGCGTGTGTGCGGTGGTGGTGGTAGTTGTAATGGCTAAGGTAACGGCTCTGGTGTCGCTGTTAATGCTACCACTCTCGCTGCTGTGCAGCGACCGCGCTGCGGCTGCGCTGCTTTTTCGGCAACTGGCAGCATAATGAAAAAGCGCCCGTAACTTGATTATGCAGTATGATCAATAACACTGATTTCACGGGCAGACAACAACAACAACAACAACAGCGACTCGATATCGAGAGTGGAACTCCCAGGCCGCTCAAGCAGCTGCCGTCGCATCTCAGCTTTCATTGAATACTGTCTGAGGCTTGGGCCTTAAGTGCAAGTATTATGAGCTTTGATTTTACGCTGCATTAATAAATTTAAAATATATTGCTCAATGGGCAGTACGAAATTTCAGCTCAGGGTGTTTCAGGAACTATTTAGCTCGATAACAGAAAATTACGCAATTTAATTCAATTTAATGTTGTTAAATGAAAGCTGTCGGCAGTACCTAGTTATAGGTATCCTGCTGCCATTATTTATATGTATGATTATAATATAATTTTTTTTTGGTATAGGGAACGATTTTAATATAAACGATGTATGGTGTGTTTCGTAATCACAAGATACATGGGTTTTTTATTTTTCAAACTTTATTTTCTTTTAAAAAAATTTAATTGTGAGTTTACGCGTATAAAACTAGTACTTCTTATATTTTTTTATTATGATAGGATATTTTTGAGTTATTACAAAATATAAAAGCAAAGTATCTTAAAACTATTGTACATTTTTCAGTTCTTATAGTATTCTTAGACTATTATACATTTTTCAGTTAAATTTTAAAAGCTTTTCCATTAGATATTATGGTGTAGATCTGAAAAATACCTATTTTTGATTTAGCGATTTTACTTGGGCTAAATTATAATAGGTAGACAATAAAATAATTAATGAGATGAGTAGTACTGACTTGCTTCTATTTAAAACCTGCTAATACACTGCCTGACTACCCCTACTCATAAAAAATCCTACAAATTTGTTGACAACAACCAAAGAATATCACATTTTGCGCATCACTGAGTACTTTAATTATGAGCGCTACGCACTTGATACCTGACTACTTCGACAGTGTTTCCGTGTGTGTGTAAGAGTGTGAGTGTATGTGTGTGTGCCACATCGTGTGAGCGACATTCGGAGTGAACCCAATGAGCTGTGAAAGTCAAGGAATAATGCGCAAGGCCCATAACCAAAGCCAAAACCCAAGTGAAATCAATCACAAAAACTACAACAAAAACCAGGGAAATAAAAATAAAAAAACACTTTTGTTTTGGGGGGCGGTGCAAGAAAGCCACAGAAATTTTAGGCAACATGTTCGGTTTTTTCGCACAATCTTCCGATGGGGCGGTAAGGACGTTTCACAGATTGCGCCTTATATGGGGACGGGCGAAGACGTCGACGACGACGACGACGACGACAAAGGCAGAGGCAGAGGCAGAGGCTGCCTCTGAGCGTGGGAATTTGTTTTTGCACGCTCTTTTTTCGCTTTGTGCAGCGTTGTCCAGTACAGGTCCAGCCCCGGCTCAGGTCCACATCGAGGTCGCACGGGGTCGTTCTTTTGGAAGATCGGTCGCTCGCTCGCTCGCTCGTTCGGTCCGTCGGTCGGTCGTACGATCGGTCGGCTGGTCTCTCGCTCGTAGTTAATAATAAGATGTTTTGTTTCAATCACATCGTCGCATCATCGTATGCATATGCCCTGGCCGAAGGTGAAGGCGATCTTCGTGCCTGGGATTCCTTTGGCATCAGCTTTACCTTTAGCTTCAGCTTTTGCTGCTCTTTTTTCAACACTTTTCTTGCTTGTTGTCTTTTATCTTCGAACTTCTCTCGGCGGCGTCCGCAAGATCTTCTTTATTGTGGGCTGCGCTTGTTAATGCTGCTTCTCTTGTTGCTGCCTTGTAGATGGCGTCATGATGTGAGAACGGCTCTGGACCTAGGGACTTATAATCTCACGTTGCGCTTCGTCTAAGTAGCCAAGTTAATTGAATGTTCGAGTGTGAAGCCTTGGCAAATTTATTGAGCTGCAGTTCAAGCTAATTGGCCGGAATGTGCAAATACTTTGGATACTCGCTGGCAGATTGAGAGATCTACAACAAATTCTTCTTTCTAACTGCAATACAAGTCAAACAGAATGGAGCTCTACTCAGAATCTAATCCATTAACTTGGTTCAGCCCCAAATCCCAAATCAGCCCCAATGCCTCAAACGCCTCCGAAAGATCGCCTTTCTTTCCTTTCTTAAGTCTTCTGTATGCTACACGATTTTTTCCCACACACACCGTTGGCAAATTAAGCCACAACAAATTTGACCTTGTTAAGTTTTGGCTTGCAACAGACAAAAAAAAATGTATCGGACAAAATCAAGGAGTCTGGCAGATTCCCAGCATTGTTTTATGACCTGCTCACATAACGCAAAAGCATCGACAAGGCAGTTGCCTACCTCAGTTCGCGGTTTCGTTGTTGTGATCAACGACGCAAGCTGGAGGAGGAGAACGTGTAGGGGATTCCTTGCTGCAAGCCGACAGGTACCGCAGCTTAATCCACTCATAAGTCACGCCGTCGTTTTGTATCCACATCACTGGTACTCTGGTGTTACCAAGGGGTAAACGGAGAGTAGACGAAGAAGATAACTCTATTTTTTAGTGCAAGTTCTTCCATTTTTTCTACAATATTTGTAGTAACTTTAAATTTACTTATTAATAAAACTTTAAATAAACTTTTAATATAGGTATTTAAGGTATTTAATAAATTTAAAATACTTTAAAGCAGCTAAAACTTTTTTAAGATTCATTCCTTTCCGAATAAATAAAAAATAAATCAAATGTACAAGCATTTTGCCAGTTATTGCCGAAAATATAATGTTCTGCTAAGAACAATTTCCTAGAGCTCCTAGTTTAATTGCTGGGGTTGGTCTTCTTTAAACAAAATAAATGAAACTGAAAATAAAATAAGTTAAATTATTCATAATCGTAATTCAATTTTTACTGTGTAACTAATAAGACTTTGATTTCAACTGTCTCGAGAAACATCGCGCAATCATTAATAACCAGATAAAACTATTAAAAAGACAATTGTATTGTTTTAATCAGAAAAAACTCCTATGTTCAGACTTTCTGTTTCAATCTTAACAAAGTTAAGCTAAACGTTTATTTTTACCTACCTCAAGATTTTATTGCTATATATTTTATAACATTTCTTGGCATCAAAACTGAAAAAATAAAAAAAATGTTTGAAAAACATACGTAAATCAAGGGAAACCAGTGCGTTTTTCATGTCGACTGCTCGTGTTTGTCAACCCTTTAGACCCGCGGCCAAACCGCTAAAAAAAGGCTGAAAACAAATTTTGAATTTCACACTGAGCACAAATCGCTGTGAACAACAACATATGCAAATGCTGGAGAACAACTGCAACAACAACAACATATACGATATACCATATAGGAGTTGCACAGGTTCGAGATGCGCTGATGGTGCAGTCAGTCCGAGTCGGTGCTCGACACGTGCCCCCAAACGAACTCGGGACAAACCGCAACCCTTTCGTTCTACTGCACTTGATTTTGATTGTGATTGTGATTTTCATTCCGAATCCGATTCGGATGGCACACGCACTAATGATGTGGCATTATTTGCATATGCTAGACGATATGCCGGCGATATGCCATTCTGTGTCCAGAAAGGGTTAGCCAAGGGGTTGTCGGGCCCTTAATGAAGTGAAATATGTGTGGACTGTTACAGTTACGATAATTTATGCGTGTTATATAACCATTGACTTGTCCCGTTGCCCGTTGTCACGTTCTGTGTTTTCTTTTTTTATGTTCATCCTCTTTTAATGATGTCGCTCTGCTCGGAAAGGGTTAGTACAACTTGCACTTTACCTTACTGATAGACCAGACATGACGTGGCATTGGGTTGAGTTCCCATCGCAAGGCGGAACTCCTTTTGCGGTTGACGCTCATCGCACACAGGTGCAAAAGTGTCGAGACTTGCGGTTAGCTGTACTTTTCGCTGATTGCCGATCTCTTCAATTGTCCTATATCACGATAGTTCATGGGAACCCTTGCAATTTTCTGCGGTAATCCTTCGAACGGAAGTTCACCTTGATAACTATACATTTTTAGAATCATTTAACTAGGTATAGGTACAATAAAATGTCAAATATCATATATTGCATTCTATTTTCTCTATATCTATCTATAATAGTTATAAGTATAAAGTTTTTAACACTCAAAAAGTATACGATATGGATATTAAATGCATTTAATAAAAGTACTACATGTATTTCTAGATTTCAAAATTTTTTATTTGATTTGTATGGCGCTTTCAAATTCAAAAAGCTATAGGTATGAATATTCAATGCTCTTCAAAATTTGATCATTAAGAATACTTCTTAAAATTGATAAATGAGTGCAAAAAAGAAAAAAAAAAATTATAGAACAACTCTAAATGATGCTTCCAACTGCCCACATGTTCGATTTTTTTTGGACCTCTGAAAAATTGCTCAGCTGACACTAAAAACTCAAAAACAAGCGCTGATTTTAACCAATTGTGTGGCCGGGCAATTCATAAAAATGTTCGCGGGGTCATAAAAAACGGGAAGGAAACTGAAGCCGGAAAACTGAAAAATCACAAATTGCAAAATTGCGAATGCGAGACGCGCCTCGCGCAAATCGATTTTCGGTTATTAGGCGTCACACAGTCATTAAAAATTTTGACAGCTTTTGACAATTTATTGATGTTTCCACAGAGCGCGCGACAAATGACAACAATCAAAAAACGGCAGAAAAAATTAAACGTTGCGACAGTTCGAAATTTTTGACCTGTACAAATTGCGAAAAGTGGACAAATGTTTGCTCGGCCGCGATTTGCGCCGAGTGGCGCGGCGAGGAGCGAGAAGCGTTCAACCCCCTGGCGCGATAATTTGATTAATTGAAAGTCAGGCGACCTTTTTTTTTTTCGTCAGGCTACTACCAACCCTGCCTCCCCGGGGGTTGTTTGGCCCCGGCCCACGGCGTGATTAAATGATCGTTTTTCGCCTGGGCAAAGGGTCGGCCGGCCTCAAGTGGCATTGTATTCACATTAACAGGTTTTGAACTACCCACCCAATCTGCGAGTAGCCCTCATATCACATCGTATCGTATCGTATCATTTTGATACGTTTTTTATACAAAATTTAAATATCGCATTACACACAGACACTTGATTTTAAAGCCGAGCAAATTCAAATGTTTCACTTGTTTCGCTCGTCTGGGTTGGTCGGTGGTTCGGCGGTTGGTTGGTGGTTTCGTTGGTCTCTGGACAATTTTGGAACATGTGTTTTTTGGTATAAAATTTAAATCTGTTGTCTGCTTCTGATTATGCGATAAACTCGGCCCGTCGGGGCAGCTATCACTTTTTAGCGCTTCTCGACAGTTGTGTAATTGCCATACTTCAAGTGGTTTTCACTGTGCTGCTTGCGGTTGGAATATCTGGTCTCTTTAAAGTGGATGCCTGCTACTGTAAGAACTGTACTTAGTTAGTTAGATAGCATTCAACTTTGACTGTGCCTCGTTTTTGGAGAGTTTTGAAGTTTTCACAACTTTTAGTATTTTTAATTATTATACATTTTATTAAATTGTTTGCACTTTGAAATGAATCGAATTTCAAAGATTTTTAATTCAGTTTCTGTAAGCTTTAACCCAATGGATAATTTTCCAAATGCGAATCAAATCGTTGAAAATACAAAATAATAAAAAAAAAACACAAACAAGTAACCACTAATAAAATAAAAATGAAGTGCATATTTACATATATTTTATGATACATGAAGATATTCTATAATATTTGCTGATTTCATATGTGTATGTAACCTCAAGATACATAAATGTTGATTACACTATTGTGCACTACGTTCTAGCATTATCTAAAGCTGCAAAGAAAACTCTAAATTTTATTTATTTTTGAATACAGAAATTTAATATAATTTATTCCCAATTTAATATCGTTTAAGGTTAGATTCTTAATAATCTCATGACATTTTCACAACTAATGAAAGTGAAATCTTACATATTATATTCACTATTAAAGCAAACAGCCTGCACATTAAATATTTTAAATATAACCGAAACAAGCCAAGCATTTAAGCTGAAACATTTCCATAAAAATTAATCGACAATATTTCTGTAGCAGAAAGCTTAAATTAAAATGTAAAAAAAAAGTTACTTTTGAATATTCTCAAGCTGTGAATGAAATTTACCAAATTCTTTGCCAAATGCAAACTGTGTCAATGATTTGATTCCATTGTGTTTCAATCAAAACAATCTGCTGGTCGTGAGGACCTTACGCAAATGGAAATTGACAGGTCAGTTGGAGGAAATGGTGCTTGAAATACACCAAAATGCTTTCATTTTAGGCTCAAGCATGAGCACACGCACAGGCACACAGCCACACACGTGCTGTGTGCTCCCTCCTGGTGTCACATTAATAATCTGGGGCTCTCGAGTCTTCCAAGTGCAGTGACAAGTAAAATTTCGTAATTTCCCTCACCCAAACCCCACGCCACACGCCATCCACAAGGTGCGGTTGACTTTGTCTGCGCCACGCCCCCATATGCAAATTGATTTTGGCATTTTTGGTAGGCGTTGCCAGAACATTGCCAAAGGACATTGAACCGAGAACGAAGAGAAGGAGGAGAAGTAGACCGATTTGAGGTTTTCCCCCGTACATTTCCCTTTCCCCCTTAGCTGTTGCCACTTTCCTTTTGACTTTTCAATTTGCAATTTACGATTTGCACATTTCACGCTGCTGCACTTCTCTACCACACCACTCCCCCCCTTTGCCATCGCCAGCTCATTTGCATATTTTTCGCCAATTATATTTTGCATATGCGAAATATTTTCCGCCGCATCCCGCGCGAGCGTTCTAATATCTCGCGCCCATTTGTTCGATTCGCCATGCAATTTGCATTTTTTACGATTTGTTTTGCCAGGCCCTGGCGAGTCCCTGCCTCCGTACCGCCTAGAGCCATTGATCTCATAATCGACCGAGGTTGTTGTTGTCTTCGGATTGGCACCAGGCCGCAGCCGGCGCGTCGAGGTGTTTTTTATGAGGGTCCTTGAGCGCTTTTTTATCGCTTGCCAATTCCTGATAGATGATGCGTGAACACTGCGAATGGTCGCAAATTGTGCACTTCCCTAGGTAAGTGTTATTCAATGGGCTCGGGCGTGTTTGTGACCCTCTGCTTATTTGCATATTTGATTAATTTGTGTTTTTTTTCGCTCTGTTTTGGGTGGTTTTTTATGGAAAAATAATAAGCATTATATGAGTGGGCAGGCGGGAGGTAGAGGGATGCTAGTTTTTTGTATAATTCATTACAATCTGTCTGGGCCTGGGCTGCAGTAATAGAATATACCTAAATTAGTTCATATGTCCATGCATACATGTGGTTGTATGGTGTGCATTTGCGCATATGGACATTTCCGCAGAACGAGCCGAAATTAAAAACATATAAAGGATGGTAATTTTGCAAAAATATTCGATTATTTATGAATATTCAAATTTGAATGCATCCATAAATTTTAATGTTAATCTAATCTTTACTAAACACATTTCGTACTTCTTATGACTCTTAAAAATATTGTTATCTCTTTAACTATTTTTTATACATTATGTAATTTACTGTAAAATTTGTATATTACTTTCAAAAATAAGGACGAATTTGGTCAGCCCAAACAAAGTTGGCTTAAGTCTCAGTAGTAAGAAAAAGATAAAATAGTAAAATAAAACTTAAAGATATATTTCCTCCAAAAGATAGCTTTTCATATAAATATATTATTATTATTGTCATTATATATTTAAATTCATATTTTCTTTTAATATTTTCAAATTTGAATGCATCCATAAATTTTTATGTTATCTTAATAAATTTTTGGGAAAACGGCAAAAATTTTACTAAACACTTTTTGTACTTTTTAGGACTCTTCAAGTTATTTTTGTCTCTTTAACTTGACGATATTTATTATACATTTTTTTATTTACAGCAAAATTTTTATATTATAATCAAAAATATGAAAGAATTTGGTCAGCCCAAACAAAGTCAATAGTAAGAAAAAGATAAAAAAGTAAGATAAAACTTAAAGAGATATTTCCACCAAAAGATAGCTTTTCATATAAATATGTTATTGTTATTACCATTATATATTTAAATTAATATTTTTTTGATTGATTGATTTTCGTAATATTGTAACATGTACTAGAAATCACTTTCATTTTTCGAATATAAAATAAAAATTAAGAAATCTACTTTTTATGCCACAAGTAGAGCCAGTAAAATGCTCATCCATCATGAAAAAATAACAAGCAAAGCTACTTTCTTTAGTCCTGGCCAAGCAACCTAATCTCAATGACGGCGATTATTGTGTAGATGCTATCGATTTAAGCTCGCGCTCCCTGTCTGCATGGGTGTATGGTATGTATGTAAATCACAGCAGGAAATGTCGCCTGTTGGTTTCGGCTAGGGTTCAGTTCTTGCTGCTGCTTCTGTTCCTACGCCTGCCACACACACTAATCCATTTGCTGTATGGATCATTAAGCACTGATTGCGTTTACGCTGCAGAGCCGCACACTCTCGCACAATAATCACATGCGTGTGTGTGTGTGTGTGTGGTTAACCTTCATATGCATTTGTATTTGCATACACATCTCTGCGCGTTGCGACATGTGTCATGTCCGTGCGTGTGTGTGGGTGTGTATGTGTGCATGCATGTAGATTAACCCACTGTAAGTTCTGTTAACTTGGGATGTGCGTGCGTGCACGAGAAGCAAATATTTTATTTGTTTGGGCTATTGAAATATTTAGTTAGTTGCCTTCACTTGCCTTTTTATTTAAAACTGTTTTTCAATTATTAAAATTTGTATGTAGCATTATTATTATTACATTATTATTTTTATTATTTTTTTCTTATATTAATTAATAGTAAAGCAATTTTTTATTTTACTATTAATTATTTTTGTATTTTATCAATGTAATTTTTTTAAAGTTTTTTTCCAAATGATTTTTATTAATTTAATTTAATAATTTGTAACTTAATTTAATTTTTTGATTTATTATTTTTCTTGCTTTCGAATTCTTATTGTTACACTCCCAATATAACGCGAATAGTGCTTAAAAGCATTTTGCAGTCCAATAGAAAATTGATTTCACAGTTAAAGTGCAAAATTAAAATGAAATTTCAATTGAGGCAAAACTTCTGGCAAAGCAAACGAAACCAAAAACAAAACCGACACCGAAACAATAACAACTTTCGGGCACCGCATTCAAATGAGGCAGAACCCCAACCCCAAGCCAGAACTCAAACTCAGACTCTGGCTGAGATCTGCATTTGATGGGCCTCGCACATGTTGCAAAAAACCAGAGAGACAGACATACAGGGAGGTGGTAGGCAAAACTTTCGACAGCGGAAGGTGCCACAGTCGCACAAGTAAAGAGAAAAACAATTGCCAATTACGGCAGCTCGTCCGTTCGCGTCCTGCGTTCACCGTTACTGCCAACCCCCGGCGACACCCTTAGCCGGCATAAAAACACAGTGCGCAAAACGGAAAAACAGAAAAAAAAACCGGAGGGGGAAAAACTATGAGGAAAATCACTTTTGTGCCCATAAATTTCAATAATAAAAATTTGAATGCATTTGACACGAAACAAGCAACTGTGCCGAAAACAAGGTTAAGTCCAATAAAAATCGGGGAAATGCATAAACAAGGTTCAAGGTGCGGGTCGGCGGTCGGCCGCACAGCATCCACGGCTGCTCAGGCGGATCATCGAATTGGGTCGCAACCCTTTGCTTTCCTTTTGCATATGCTGTGTGTGTGTGTATGTGCGAGTGTTGTTTGAGCTGTGTGTAGTCGTAAATCTTGTACGATTTCAGTTGATTATAATTGTGGTCATATGTTCGCATTGAATGAGCGCTTGTCACGGGGAATGGGTTCAAGCTGAGGCCAAGTGCAACTGCGCCCATAACCCACAATTTGTGGGAAGAGCTCTGAGGTCAATCGATTGCGTGGTTAAATGCATTTGCATAAACTTTGTTAGATTTTTTTTAAATTGAAAGAAAAAAAATTACTTAATTAAAAGCATAGCTAAATCTTAATTTCTCTGTCTATATTTAACTTCAGAATTTATTATTCTACTTTAATTTATGCTTTATTTGTTAAATCAAACTATATATAATTTGACTAACTCAACTTAAGAGCAAATGCATAAAAAATTTATAGAAAATTCTTTAATGAAGGCAAACATGCAGTCTTCAGTGTTTTCCTTTGAATTAAATTTCGTGCCCAAACAATAGTAACTGATGACACTGTCACTACAAGGCAACTCTTACAATGTCTTAGCACCTATGTATATCGGCATCATTTTGAAACAATTAAAAAATTGCAGTCATGTAAATAACTGAATATGGGGTATACCCCGCTGTGCAGTTACCTACGACTTATGGTTACTTTAGCAATTTATCTGCCGGGTCTACTATATATTTTGTATTACTTCCTATGGGCAATATACCCTAAAACTATATGAGTATTTACGGTTTTTTATTTGTGTAGTCTTCCTTATAGGAAATACATTCTTTGCAATCGAATCGACTAGAACATAATATATAAAAATTATTTCTTAGTCTCAGACGCTATTCTTGAATTTGCCTATTAAAAACATTAAATTTATCCCACCAAAACTTTAAAATAGTTTACTGAAATACCACTAAATTTTTTTATATCTAAGACAATTTAGTGTGACATAAAACTACTCCCGTACGCTTGTCAAACTTCAAAAATTCAATATTCTATACATTTATAAAACCCCTAAACTTATTGCTTTGTTAGGATAGAATTAAAAAATTGCATCATCAATAATATATATCGTATATATGATTTCAGCGCCCACACCACAAAAGCAACTGACACAAACAACGAGATCTTTCAGCTGACATCCAGATTCGTTGACAGTCGCTCCAGGTAGCTGCCTGGCCATTGTGTTTGTTGCCCAAGATCGTATGTATTGTTCTACTAAAATCCCTTTACTTGGGGGGGAAGATCTGCTTAGCGCAAGTTGTAGAACACAATATAAAAGATGTTTAACGTTTGACCGGAGACGCGAACACGTTCCAAGTGGCAGCTGACGGAGATCAAGCAGCTGCTTTCTCTGGCTGCCTTCGGGCTGTTGGCACTACACAATTTTGGCTCAAAGTAGACAATTGGTATAACTGAGAACAACTCTTCACATTAATTCATGTTTATGAAAAAACTAAAATTTTATTCTGGATGTTGTTGTAGACAGAATTCTCAGGTTTAGTTTGTAGTTTACTTCTTGCCCTTCTTGGCATCGCCCTTGGCGCCCTCCTCGCTCTCAGCGGCCTCCTTGGCCTTCTTGGCGCGAATGCCTACCAAGCGTGCATCAGTGCGTGCCTATAGAACATTTTGGAAATATAAATTAATATACATTGGACAATTGGAAAGTCGACTATGAATATTAGACGCACCTTGCGCAGAGTAGCGAAAGCCTTGAACTTCTTCTCGTCCTTGGTGACCTCACGGAACTCAACAACCGGCGTCTCCTTCTTGACGGGCATGATGGGTCCCTTCAGCTGTGTGGCCAACTTGCACTCCTCAACGGTGGATTCGCCCTTACGGATCTTCTTCTCGTTGATGGGGAACAGGATCAGCTTGCTTCTGTACTCCTTCAGACGCTGAATGTTGCGCTGACGGGACTCCAGCGACTTGTTCTTGCGACGACGATCGACAGCAATGCCGATGGTCTTGGCGAAGCCGTAGCTCAGACCAGCACCCTAATAGGAATAAATAAAAGAGAATTGTTTTATTCTAAAGCCTCGGATACAATCAGAATCGAGCCAACGTACCTTCAGTTCCTCAATGGTGAAGCCGCGGCCAGCACGCAATTTCGTGTGGTAACGGATGGTGGGGCAGCGCACAACTGGACGCAGGGGACCGCTGGCGGGACGTGGGAAGACAGCCTTGGCTTTCTTGACGCGGTTCTCGTGTCTGCGGACCTTGCGTGCCGGCTGGTTGAACCAGGTGCGCACATGTCGCTGCCACCATTTGTGGTAGTGCTGGTTTGGAATCATATTATTACCCTTACCCATCTTGGCGGCTTAGTTTAGCTGCAATAGAGCAAACATAGATAAATTAACACTCGCATTCATACAGACACAGACACACATATGTTCCGGCCTTCTAACCAAACGCGCCTACACCACGTGGCTGCAGTCATTTTTCATATTTTACACACTATTCTGCCATATTCCGTGGGCCATTTTCATGTCAATTAACAGCTTGACAGTCGCTGCATGTCAATAGCGTGCATTGGCAATATTTATTGCACTAGTTTAGCGCAAAATTCAATTATTTTGTGCGTTGTAAAAATTTACACACCTTTTGCTACCCAACAACGAATCAAAAAGGAAATCGCAGCCAACTTCACGTCATGGGCATGCAGTGTTGTACAGCATAAAAAATCCCTCATAAATAAATTCCCCCGCCGCTTGCCACTGAAAATATCCCCAGCTATCGATTGGTGATGCAATCAGTGTTAGCAAGAAACTCCATACAGTTTGCACATAAATGCGGCACAACGTTGAGAAAAATATAAGCACGCGTAGCCATAATTCAATGTGCGCCAGTTAAAAAATACAAAAGTGACAATTTGCGGGCAGACATTGCATTTAATACCAGCCAGCATTAGCCTTATCGATTGACTGCGCCTGCTGTCGCGTGGCAACTCTGAACTGTACTTTCTGATACAGATAAAAAACTATTGACTATTGAACGCGGACTATCTATAATCGAGAAATTGCGCGCTTATTTTTGCGTGTGGCATCGGTAATCAGAAGCAACGAAGATATCAATCAACAGTCGGAAGCAATAATTTCGAGCAGCGATATGAACGACGAAGTGGCTCCGTCTCCCATGGTCGTTGAGGCCAAATACGAGGATGTCTCGCAGCTCAATTTCTCCAAGCTCTACTCGCCGAAAATGAAGAGCGTCTATTGGCGCTATTTCGGCTTCCCGTCGAACGACAACGACGAGGTGATCACCAAGCAGAACGTCGTCTGCATCAAATGCCACAAGGTGTTGACCAACCACGGCAACACGACCAACTTGCGCGCCCATCTGCAGCACCGCCACAAGGATCTGTTCAAGGCCCTGTGCCAGGAGAACGATATTCAGGTACCGCCGCGCAAGACGCCGCGCAACCTCAATCATCCGCCGCTCTCCAAGCGCAACGTATCGTCGCGTCGCGTCAAACTCGAGTTCATCAACAATCGCAATCATCACGACAACGACGAGGATGAGGAGATGGACGAGGCCGCCGTTGCGGCAGCCGCCATGCAGGCCGAGGACGACGCTTCGCAGACGATGCTGTACGAGACGATGGTGCCGCTGACGTACGACGATGCCGAGAACCTGGTCGAGGAGGAGGATCGCACCATCAACATCGAGCCGCGCGATCTGAAGTTCGCGCGTAAACGCAAAAGTACAGCCGCGTCGGCGGGCACCATGCACTTCACGCGCAGCAGCATCAAGCACGAGGATGGCGCCGCGAGCGGCGGCAATATGCAGCACCATCAGGGCCGCAGCTACATCACCAACTTACCGGAGGCCCTGGCCGACATTGTGGTGCGCGATGTGCGCAACGTGGAGACCCTCTACGATCTGGGCATCAGCGAGTTCATACGCCTGGCCATGGGCAATTTGGCATCGCTGCCGATGCCGCAGAAGATCGACGAGCTAATCACGGAGCAGCATGCCTCCAAGTTCCTCGAGATGGGGGACTTTACGCGCGACTTCACCGCCGAAAAGCCCTTCTCGCTGGCCTTCGAGCAGTGGGTGAATGTGGAGCAGCGGCGCTTCCTCAGCATCTACCATCACTGCCTGACTGACGCCACGCAGTGCGTCCGTAGTGTCATGTATGCGACCATCGAGTACACCGACTACATCTCGTTCGACGACCTCCTCAACGACTTCTTCTTGCCCAACTGCACCCTGGCGATCGTGAACTACGACGACGAGGACGACCTGCTGCAGACCTACCTGAAGGAGAAGAGTGAGTAGAGTGCGGCAACTCCCTTCCAATTGGATGTTGGATGTCGTCAATTTCACATTTGACTCCATATATGTTGTTCTATATGTATTTATGTATTCGAATATCGTAAGACTGTTGATAACAAAAAGTATCCTAACGGCCGTTAATCGATATCTTTCAGATATTCCCGTCGTGCTCTGCTACGTATCGGTTATTGACAAGTGTCTGCGACGCGTCTTCGAGCTCGAGGAGGTCGCCACTGCGCTGGAGCAGGTCAAGGACATCATACAGCGCCACTCGGCCGAGATCAGCCTCAAGGTGGCGGAGCTGCCGGCATACAATGAGCACTTCCCCTGGACCCTGTACGAGCTGCTCAAGTTCTTTGCCGAGTCGATATCCTGGTCCGAGGACATGGATCAGCTGGTCATAACGGCCAAGACGGTGACCGAGGCGCTCAGCGCCCTAGTGGTAAGTAAACGCTCGAACGAATCGATCCAGTCCTTACTATACCCTGGATCGATCCAGTCCTCACAATACCCTGGATCGATCCAGTCCTTACTATACCCTGGATCGATCCAGTCCTTACTATACCCTGGATCGATCCAGTCCTTACTATAGTCCCTGGATGCCTAATCACTTTTCTCGCTCGTACGATCAATCTAGATCGCACTGGACACACTGCGCGGCGAGGATATGCCACTGTGCAGCATGTTGTCGCCCATAACATCCAAGATCCTGATCAAGAAGCTCGGCATCGCCGAGCAGGACGAGCCACTGATGATGAACATCAAGCGCACCATTGCCACGGTGCTGCAGGACCACGTCATTGCGAACGACACGCTGACCAGCGCCGCTCTGCTCGATCCGCGATTCCATCGCCTGACCACCATCGACAACCTGGACAACTGTGTGCGCATGCTGACGCAGAAGTACAACAAGACCTTTGCCGGCGGCTCGGCCGGCGCCGACAGCCAGGGCGGCGACTCCGCCGATGTGTCGGCCAACGTGAGCACGCCCACAGTGACCATCAAGACGGAGCCGAACGTCAAGTTGGGCAATGCTGCTGCCGGCGGCGGCGCAGGCACCTCGAACAGTGTGAAGAAGTCAAGTGAGTAGACCCGAAAAAATATATTAATTGCGAGCGCTGAGCTAACGTTGCACTCTTTCGTCTTTTTTGCTTAGAACTGGAACTACTGTTCGATGTTGCGGAGATTCCCAGTCCGCCCAAGCGAGACGCCGACAGCACAGTGGAAACCGATCTCAAGCGCTACAGGAACGAGGTGATTGTGCAGCTGGACGAGTCGCCGATCGAGTGGTGGAACAAGATGGGCAACATCTACGGCACGTTGCGGGACCTGGCGACGCTCTATCAGGGTGTCCCCGGCGTGGTCAACTTAAACTTCAAGAAGGTGCTGCGCGAACAGATCTACGACTACAACAAGAGGTTTATGCTGACCGGCAGCCAGAATCAGATTGACGCGATACTGTTTTTGAATCGCAACAGCAGCTCAAAGGACACCATATATGTTTAAATGCAGCTCTTATCACGTTTTTATCTGTTTGGCTAATGCACATATATATGTAATTCAATAATCTGTAATTAAAATACATAATACGATAATATCCAAGCAGGGAATTTTTTCTATTGGCGCTCGTAGGTAGCTGCGACTGGGGAAATTATCTTGCCTGTTGCAGAGGCAACACTGTACACTGCTGTACAGTGCTGTACACTGTTCAAGTGCCTGTGATGACTTTACAACACTGGGCAGTTGCCGACGTTGCCACACAGTTGTAAATTTCCCCTTATCAAGAGTTTGTCGCTGCCCACACAATAAAACGAACGTAAAACTCAACAAAAATAAATATTAGTTTGTTCTCGCTGTGGCCTGACCTAAATTATTGTTGTGTATGTTGTATGGTGCATAAACATGTGCGCAATGTGCCTAATAACGGTGCGCGGGTGTCAAAGCCGTGCCATCTAAAAGCCATAGGGCGAGCGAGCGAGCGTTAACGTAGCGAAAAGAAACCAACAGTAACGGGGCGGCGACAACAACAACAACAACAAACCGAAAGACGAACAACAGCAACAATTACAACAGCAACAACAACAACAACGATAACAACGTCGTTTCAGGCATTGCTGGTGTTGCTTCTGCTGCTGCTTTGCGGCTTTGTCTTGTGACGACAGCAAAACCAGAAACGTTTCTCAGCAAAAATCCGACTCGGACTTTATGTGCAGGATGTGCCGCCTGGACATCCGCCGCTTCTGCGAAGAGTGGCGCATCTGGATACGTCCGCTGCTGATAGTGACCTATGTGATATTCGCCATCATTGTGGTGCCGCTGCTCATTGTGAACTCGGTCAAGGATGGCTTCCAGCGCAACGATCAGCTCATTCTCATTGGCGGCCTCTTCGTGCTCTCCGCCGTGCCCATTTCCATTTGGCACATCATCCAACACGTCATACACTTCACGAAGCCCATTCTCCAAAAGCACATCATTCGCATACTGTGGATGGTGCCCATATATGCGCTGAATGCGGTAAGTGGGTCACTCGCCGGCTATCGGGGGCTGAAACCGAAGACGCATCCATTGAAATCAAATCTGGTCTGACGACTTTGGCCAGAGAACCTCAATTAAAGCGAAGTTTATTAGTTCGTTAGGGCCAGCAATTGTTGGCTAAAACTATACAAATTATAGAAAAAGATAAAGCTAACAATTGTCACAATCCATTTAAAGGTACTAGTATTAAGTTTCATATAACACTATAACGATAGTATGCCGATAGTATTACTGGTCTAGGGTTTATAGGAAAAGATAAAGCTAACAATTGTCATAATCCATTTAAAGGTACTAGTATTAAGTGTCATATAACACTATCACGATAGTAGGCCGATAGTATTACTGGTCTAGGGTTTATAGGAAAAGATAAAGCCAACAATTGTCACAATCCATTTAAAGGTACTAGTATTAAGTGTCAAATAACACTATCACGATAGTAGGCCGATAGTATTATGGTCTAGGTTTTTTTTGAGGATCACAAAACTATCGCAATACGCTTATCAGCGTCTACATAAAAATAAACTAACGTCTCATAATCCACTTAAAATTAGCATAATGTTTGATATAATATTGACTTCATGTCGCGAAACTATCGGTAGTGTCTGTTGGTTGTCTCCTAAAATTCCCCAAATTATCTAGGCACAACAAAGATAACAAACTTATCAGGGCTTATATAAAAATACTGCAAACTTTGTGCTATGATCTAAATAAAATTAGCATTAAGTTTGATATGATATTATCACGATAGTCGGGCCGATAGTAGCAAAGGTCTGGCGTTTGTTTGTTAAGATCACAGAAGTTTCGTCTAAATCAAAATAAACCTAAGTTTGCTGCGTATTCCACTTTAATTAGCATTAGGTTTTTTTATCGATAGTATTACGGTTTTGGCTTGGTTTCTCATAGTTTCTCTTTATGCTGCCGACTCGACAATGCGATCGCATTGATTGTCGAAGAATCAAATTGATTGATTTAATTGTCTTTCATTGCAGTGGATCGGACTTCTGTTTCCCAAGCACTCGATCTACGTGGACTCGTTTCGCGAGTGCTACGAGGCATATGTCATCTATAATTTCATGGTTTACCTGCTGCACTACCTGAATCTCGGAATGGACCTGGAGGCCACCATGCAGTACAAGCCGCAGGTGTATCACTTCTTTCCGCTCTGCTGTGTACGGCCCTGGGTCATGGGGCGGGAGTTCATTCACAACTGCAAGCACGGCATATTGCAGTACACTGTGGTGCGGCCAATAACCACATTTATATCAGTGTGAGTTTGCTAATGTCATAATCTGCACAATCTGTGGTTTTCAGTACGTATGGGTTTTATTATGCAATTCCCCCATGTAATTGAATGAACTTCAACTAAACGATCTCCCCGAGCTAGAGGGCCTTATCTGGAGTGTGTATTATACTTCACGCCTTTTAAGCTTTTCAAATTTATGACGCATTGCGCGTGAATCAGAGTTGCAGGTCTCAACACATAATGCAAACAGAATCAAGGGAAATGTGAATCTTAGAGATTGATTCAGTCGTGAGAGACAGATGAACAGAGATAGATCGGCTGTAGATGCTGATCAAGAGAGATGAAGATTAACAATAATTTTACTATCAATAAAAAAAAATTAAAGATAATATTATAAACGGATTAGAAAATATACGCAATATTGGCTTTATTAATTTTCTATATAATAAAAATTGTAAATAATATTTAATAATTTTAATTAATAATATTTTTATATTTTTTAATATTTATTATCACTATTGTATTGCAACTTTTAAATGAACTGCTGAGAGACAGATGCACAGAGAGCGATCTGTAGATTCTGATCAAGAGAGATGAAGATTAATAATAATTTTACTATCAAAAAAAAAAATTAAAGACAATATTATAAACGGATTAAAAAATATACACAGTATTGGCTTTATTAATTTTCTATGTAATATAAAATCATAAATAATATTTAATAATTTTAATTAATAATATTTTTATATTTTTTAATATTTATTATCACTATTGTATTGCAACTTTTAAATAAACTGCTGCAACCTTTTCAGCATTTGCGAACTGTGCGGCGTTTACGGCGAGGGCGAATTCGCGGCGAATGTGGCCTTTCCCTACATCGTGGTCATCAACAATATCTCACAGTTTGTGGCCATGTACTGCTTGGTGCTCTTCTATCGGGCCAACAAGGAGGACCTGAAGCCCATGAAGCCCATACCAAAGTTCCTTTGCATTAAGGCCGTTGTGTTCTTCTCGTTTTTGTAAGTAGAGCTACGAAATACAATTTATAAGAATTATATTGAAATCTTTTGTATCTTTAGCCAAGGAGTGCTACTCAATTTCCTGGTGTACTACAAGATCATCACGGATATTTTCGGCTCGGATGTGGGCGATGCGAACCTTGCGTCCATGCTGCAAGTGCGTACATCATGTTAGGAAAACTCCACAGAGCGCTCAATCAATGTGTTTCCTATTTTGTTCCTTGTTATCAGAACTTTCTCATCTGCATTGAGATGTTTGTGGCGGCCGTGGCGCATATTTATAGCTTCCCGCATCATCCGTTCCATATCAATTCGCCGCAGTATTGGAACAATCCGAACCACAGCTGGTGCCGGGCCTTCCTCTCCATGATGGACATCTCGGACATGCAGGAGGATGTCACCGAGCACTTGGGCGTGGTCGGCAGCTCGATAACACGTCGTTTTCAGGGTCGCAGCACGTACCAGCCGCTGTCGCGTGGTCCACGACGCTTGAGCGGCGAGTCGGAGTACTTAATCGACAAGCGACAGCAGGCGGGAGAGCAGCCTATGGCCGGCGGTCCTGGGGCTGGGGGCAGCAGCAGCAGCAGCTCGAATCAAGCAGGTAACAGCCGGGCGAAATATGGCGCCACAGCGAGCCGCCTTATTGTGCCCGTCAATGTTGGGCAGCTCAGTACTCTAACCGAACATCAGACTCATTTGCCATCTCGATTTCCCATAGCAGGCGCCGCAGCGGCTGGGGCTGGTCTTGATAATAGCAATAGCAACAATTACCAACAACAACAACTGCACTTGCCGGGCTCGAATCAAATGACACAGTCGACGACGCGTCAACGCGATACGCACCACCAGCATCTGCGCGAGCGGGACCAGCAGCATTTCGTTGGCGGCATCGGTCCGCATCAGCCAGGTGTCAGCAATTTCCTGCAGGCGCGCACCGGAGCCACATCCGCGGCGGCTCCCATACCCGAATCCAATGATGATTATGCTCTGTTGCTGGGCGCGGGCAGATGACAACGTTATCAACAGCAGCAACAGCAGCATCATCATCACCATCAACATCAACAACATCAGCACTATCATCAGCAGCAGCAACACCACCAGCTCGACGAGGGGGGCGACGATATAGATGTTAGTCAGAACCTGAATGCCTCCTCGTTGAGCGCATCGTTGTCCGTCTCGTTTGGCATGTCGAGTAGCTTGAAATTCAGCGCCACGTGCAGCAACCAAACTGCATCCGAGTGGTCCAACTCAACGGGCGGCGATGAGGATGACGATGACGACGAAGACGATGACGAAGACGACGATGACGATGACGACGACGATGACGAAGATGATGAGGCTGGCGGGGGCATAAATGTAGTAGGAAATTCAGAGAATGTAGAACAGGCGCCGATTGTGGTTGTTGCCTCCACAACGCGGCGTCGTCGCGACCGAGAGTACATCACCTAGATCCAAGCAATAGCACCTATACACATCTATACAGATTTATATATATGTGTGTATATAGGCGCAGCGATATTTATTATTCCCTACATCTGTAGAATTGGCAAGCCGAGAATTCCCTTTACTATATTTCAAATACTCAGCTGTTATTTTGGCAATCCAATTAAATTGGGCTAAATTCGAAATTGTGTGGCCTTAGTTTTGAAAGCGACAACTGATTTTATCTAACCATTGGTATACTATATATAGATATATATATATATATATATATATATCATACCTTAGCTGCACACACTTATACATACATAATTCCAAAGAATCTTCACTATATGTACGCAGGCGGGGGACAGCGAAAGTTTTCAATTTATATGCATATTTTAATACATGATCTTAGATTAGGTTCCAATCGTTTTTATACACTCAACCGCGCGCGAACTTCTTAGGCAATTAGGAACTCTACAGCAAATTATATACACAACCTATACGTACTATATACACTTTGATATGTGACCGCCAGTAGTTTGGCTCGTTCAGTAGGCTAGTTGTAACCCGTAATTGGTAGCCCGTAGCCGTACGCATACCCGTACTCCGTGCACGTATGCGGCTTTAGTAGCAAAATTATACATATATACCCTTAGAGCAAACGATTGTGAATTATGTGACTGCCGGTCAGAAAAGGGCGTAACTTATATTGAAGACCAGAAACGAAAACAACCCAATCACATTGTAAACTAATGTAATTCTCAATAATATAATTATGCAAAATCTTTCAAATTATGTATTTTTTTTCGGTTATTATCATTTGAATCATTTGCCTTAATAATTGGCTTTATTACATTTTATTTAATTATCCCATATTTTATTCGATCGAAAGAGATTCAAATTTCTGATCATATAGTATAAACTCATAAGAAGCATATTCCAAAGACTAGACAAGTTCGTTCCCTTTTCCAGGATTGACTCCCGAATCTGGAATTATATCGCATTTTTGAACTCGAACATATTTTTGATCGAATAGTGTTATTGTTCTAAGTTTAACTTCTCATGTATGCTATATAAACATACTTCCAAATCTTGAATCGTATAACATTCTGAAGCTCGAAAGTATTTCCTATCGAATACTGTTAATTTTCTACAATATGATCGTGTGATTTTTAGAACTGTGAAATTTTCCATAACATGCCCATAATTTCCCGGACAATTGCCGTATGGAAGTATTAATTTTTATCAAGTCTACGCCAGCAGATAAAATACCGTACATAATTGCCAGGTGTATAGTGTCTGCTGGAGCCACGTTGAAGTGCTGAAGTACTCAGCTGATAAGGGGCGTGAAATTACCGCAATGATTGCACATATTTCCGCCCTGCCATAAAAAGACTTAGCGTATGAGTTTTTAGCAACATTTGATTATGTTTATTAGGTTTTTCTACTTTATATTAAGCATTTTTGTATGTCTTTTCATAATACTTGCATTCTAAGATTAGAACAAACAGAGAAGAAAAATGGAAAATTACCTGACAAAAGCAGAGGACGTTATACGATATAGGGACTACAGGACTGGCGACAAGGACAAGGTGTTTAGGGTGTTTAAGTACAGGCAGAAAAACACATAATCAAATACAAATATAAGAAATTAATAAAAATGGCATACTACAAAGATTACATCAAAATATCAATCAAATCAATTCCAAACGAACGGAAAAAAAAACACGGTTTTATCCAGAAATTCGGTTATCGGCCGACGTGTGAAACAAACAAATTCAGTCCAGTGTATATATAAATCAAATCGCGATAATTCAATAGATCAATTATGATAAATTTTACAAAAAGTATTTCCCGTAAGTTTCCGACGCGTTCAAGGCACACACCAATTGCTTTCGAATCAATACACGCGACATAAAACACAACAGTGGCGCCTAGTTGTTGTAGTTCTGCCGGCCTCCCAGCTCGAGCAGATAACGATCCGGATGATCCATCCAATCGGCGGCCGTTAACTTGACTGTGCGCTGACGTTCCGCCTCCTTGATCTGCCACTTCTTAATGTCCAATTGCACTTCGCGTGAAGACTTATCGCCGCAGCCCCAAACCTGTGGACAAACAAATGCGACGCAGTGTAATTTGTTGTTGTTGTTGGTAATTTACGTTGGAGAAATGTAGACTTAATTTGAATGTACAAACATGTTTGCGCGCCACTGTCAGATCGTGCCTGAGCACGTGCGTGCAGTCTGGCAACGCCAGCACTGCCAACAGCTCAAGTGTCGACTCAACAGTGACTCAAAGATGTTATTTTCAAATGCTTAGACTGGAACAGTATGCCGTACATGCGATATATACCTACACATACACACATATATATATAGATATCTCTATGAATTTTTATACCATATACGAATATATACTATGTTGACTAAGGCTTATTGCGCATATGAATATAGCAAGAAATATACAATATTAAAAATTAAATGGAAATATTTTATGTTTACCTCGATGGACATGAGGCTCGCCGCGATGCCCTTGCAGTCCACATTCTCGAAGTGTTCGTCGACCGCCAGCACAGGCTTGCGGGGATCGGCACCGGCGCGCAAGCCCTTGGGATAACCGCGTATGCTGGTGTTAAGGTACAAGATATTCGGCTTCTTCTCTAGTATCACAAATCTGGAAGCGAACAGCGAGACAATGAATGGAATCGTGTGGGCTTCCTCCTGCCATGCAACTCACTTGGGCAGCAGCTGGATGACACAGCTGCCTTCGGCGCCGACAAACAGATGCGTCTCCTTCCACTCACTGGGCGCTGCGATGCAGTAGGTCTGCTCGTCCTTGGTGTGCAGCAGGACGAGAGTGGGGCCGCGGTAGCCGAGAACATGGTGCAGAAAACGATTAGCACCAACACCATGCTCATTGGAGTCGTACAGCAGGGTCCAGTGGGACGGCATCATCGACAGCTTGTCCTTGAAGATCTGCACAGCGGACGAGGCGCTGCTGTTGTTGCTGCTGTTGGGCGGAGTCACCGTCTGCGGCTTGGAGTAGAGCGGCGGCAGGGCGCCGGCCAGCAGCCAGGCCTGTGAGAGGGGCATCAGGGATTCAATGTGGCTAACCGCCAGCTGACTGTGATCCGTGGTGTCCGAGGCGGGGAACGGATTCCGTTGCTCCAGCACGGGCGTCTGCAGCTCAATGCCGCACGACTGCGACTGCTGCTCCAGGCCGCGGTACGCTGTGGAGAGCGTGTGCACGCAGTACTTGTGCACCAGCAGCACCAGGCGTATCAGATTCTGTTCGAACCAGCGACAGACGAAGCCAATGCTCATGCTGTCGTGGCTGAAGAATATCGACTTGGTCACCGAGCCAAAGGTGCGGTTTATGGCCGTGCAGAGCACCGCGTTGCCCGAGTGCTGCATGGCGATCGTATAGCAGATGTGCAGCAGCCTGGTCACGCCAGTTTTGTCTATGAAATCGGGATTGTCGTCCTGTGCGTACATCTTGATGTAACTCTCCAGCACCTTGCCATCATCCATTATGCCCAGAAATCGTTCGCATTGCTGGCGAAAGGCGACGGTGCCCAGGTGTTTGGTCGTCGCCTTCGAGTTCGCGTGCATCAGCTGGAAGAGACGGTGTCCCAGGTCCGTGTACTGGGGGAACACCTTTGTCTGCAAACGCAATGCTGTTAGCGCACTGTTATTAGCAGCTGGTTAACAGCGAGAGTTGCTCACCACAAAAACATCCGAGACAATGCCATTGATGCCGTACTTGGCGCTCGTCTGGTCCTTCAGTATTTCGGCCAGCCGCTCCACCGGCACCAGCTGTGTCAAGTACTTCTCCGTCACATCCGCACCGGACGCCGATCTCGTCATTGTTTGCGTTTGTGACTGCACCTTGAGACTGTTATTGCTGCCGCTGGCGTTGGCGTTGGCGCTACTGTTATCGCCAACAACATCGCTGGCATTGTTGTTGCTGTTGCTGCTGCTGCTGGACTTGTGATGTTGATGTTTATGTTTCCCACCATCCAGCGGTGGTTCGCTGCCATCGGCATCGGCCTTGGTGCTCGCATTGTTTCCCATTTTCCACAGCAATTTTGTTGTGTGCTCTGCTCCGCGCTCTGCTGTCTGTGTGTGTATGTTCGTAGGTCCAAACTTCGACGCAATTGAATTGCAAAAAAATTTCCTCAATGTTAAAGGGGCAGAAAAAGGCCCAAAACGCAGGCTTGCACTGAACGCAGCACAACAGGTGCAGGGTGGATTTTTGTATAACTACGCCACATTTGACAAAACCCGTTATGAAACATGAACACACGCACAAATCAACACACAACACAACGTCGTGCTAATGAATCAGTTAAATATATTTACATAATATACTTTGCTAATCAATGAATGTCTAAAAAACAAACAAGTCAATAACGATCGATTATGGACATTTTGTTATCGATAAATGTGCGCTGGGCGCACTCGAATTTAAAACAAGTATTCGCAGACATAAGAAAGTTGCTTGTATTTAAAATTTAAATGTTTATTATTATACTTAAAGTATTGTGTGAATAGTTTCACCAACAATATAGCATTAAAGCAAGTTTTATATTATCGAATATTAAAACAAAAGCCAATTGGGAAGTTCCACGTTCGATAAATTTCCCTGGCGAGTTTATGGAATCGACGAAGCAGCTACAAGTGATGTAAGCCCCAGATAATTCAGTTAATTAACAGATAATAAAAGCTCTAAAAGAAGTCAAACCAGTTTTGAAGTCGGGTCAATGGCAGCAGAAGTAAATTATCGTTCGGCACTCGCTCAGCTGACGCCACAGCTGCTGGGCAAAAACAGCTGATCGCCTTTGGGCAGGGAAATATTTCGCTGCACTGCGAGCGAACAACAAACAAAACAAAAACAAAAACATTTAGTTTCACAAACATATTAAACTTAATATTGCATTTGCACAGCTGACTGTGTGCTGGAACCGAAAACAGGCAGGCAAAGAAATGGTGGCGCCTGCAAGCAAATTGCCAAGCACCAACTCCGAGGACGACGAGCCCAGCCGACCTGGCCATGGCGTCCATCCGTCCACGTCGTCCAAACTGCACGGCGCCAGCATATTGCTGGATGCCAGTTCGACGAAGCGCAAGAGCGCCTTCCTGCCCTATCGGCCGCAGTCGACGGTGCTGACGAATCTGCAGCGCGGCAACACCGAGGCCACCTTCTGCCCCGTGGAGGTGTCGCTGTCCTTCCACGAACGCGCCGGCCAAGGCGAGATCACCGAGGAGCAGGTGAAGGCCGAGCTGCAGCGCCAGCAGTGCATTGACTTCAAGGATGCGCACGGATTCACGCCACTGCACTGGGCTGCCTCCTACGGCCAGATGGTCTCGGTCCAGCTGCTGCTGGCCGCCGGCGCCAATGTGAACAGCCTGGCGCCGGACATGATTACGCCGCTGCTGCTGGCAGCCGCCGGCGGACACAATGAAATAGTGCGTCTGCTACTGGACCGCGGCGCCAGTGCCACGCACATGGACATCGTGGGCAACACGGCGCTGATGTACGCCGCCGCCGGGAATCATCCGCACACATGCAACGAGCTGCTCTCCCGGGATCTGGACTTCAGTGCGACCAACGAGAACGGCGACACGGCCTACGCCCTGGCCGTCGAGCACGGCGCGCAGCTGGCGCAGGCGCTGCTCGAGCAGTACATGACGGCGGTGCTCACAGCCGGCGCCTTTGGCAGCATTTAGAGAATAAATAAAAATTACATTTAACATCTTAAAACTCGAACATTTTATTTTTGCTCTTGCGCGTCTGCTGCTCCCTGCTGAGGCTGCTCTCCTGCGCCTGCAGCGTGGCCAGCTGCCGCTGCTGCGAGTCCAGCTGCTGGCGCAGGCGCTGCTGCAGCTGCACATCGCCGGCATTGCGCGCCAGCGACTGCCGCACCTGCGCAATGTCCCGCTGCTTGCGGCGAATGTCGTCGGCCACTCGCACCGTCTCCACGTTGAGCGTCTTGGTCGAGTGCTGCTGCAGCTCGTTGCTCTTTGCCTTGCTCCTGGTGCCGTTCTCCGGCTGCTGCTGCGTGCTGCCCTTGCCCAGCACGCTGGCGTTGAGGAAGGCGAAGACATCGCTGCGCTGTGACGCACGCGCGTAAGCCTTCTCGTTGGCCGCCTGTTGTCGACGCTGGGCGCGCTTCAGCTTGCGCTCCACGCTGAAGTAATCCTTGTCGCCGTTCGCCGCCTCGCGCAGCTCCATGCAGGCGTCCAGGGAGCGGCCTTGCGGCAAGATCTGCGCGCTCACCGGCGTCACAATGCCACGCCCGTCCGAGCCCAGGCCCGTGCCGTGTATGTAGCCCATTTTGGCCATCAGCTTGGAGCCTATGCCCTGCAAGAAATCCTCAGCACAATGAGCACACTCAAGCGATGCCAGTTGCATTGACTCACCCGCGTGTACTGCTCCCAGGCGCCCAAGCGTTCGTTGGGCTTGAATGTGAACAGGCTCAGCTCAACCAGCTGCGCCTGGCGCGCCGCCTCCAGATCATCCATGTCGGAATCGTTGCCCGCATCACTGTCGTTTGCTTCGCCGGAATCGCTGCTGCTTCTGCTGCCGCTAGCGCTGCTGTCGTCCGCCTCGGTGGTCAGCGGGAAGAGCTCCACGAAGGGAAAGTCTCGCTCGCGCTCCTTGTGCTCCTGCCCGTCCAGGCGCACGCGACACTGTTGCTCCACGAAGTTCACGCACAGCACGCGTCCGCGATGCCACAGGCGATCCTGCAGCTTGGCCAGCACGGGGCAGTTGCGCGCCAGCCTGTGGAAGTCTGGTGCATTGTAGTCTTTGATGGCGGCGCCGGGCACCAGAGCGCCATGGGAGTAGCGGCAGCGCGCCTCGTCGAAGCGACACTCTCCCTCCAGGTAATAGTTGCAGGGCAGCATCTCGCGGTGCGTGGGATTCGTGTAGAGCACACGCAGTCGCACGTCCAGCGCTCCGCTGTCGTCCATCACGATCTCGTCGTCGACGCCGCAGATGAGCGCGTTGTGGTAGCTGCGGGCTCCCCAGCTGTGCTCGTGCGGCGCCGAGCACTTCTCGCCCAGCAGCGCATTGTACTTGGCCCGCAGCGCCTCCAGTTGCTGTTGCTCCTCCTTGGGGTCGAACTGCTGCGGCTGCTGCTCCAGATCATTGAGTTCGCTCTGGAAGCGTTTCAGCTCATCGTCGAGCTCATCCGTTGCCGCCTGAGGCGCTGGCGCTGTCTCGCTTTGGCTGCTCCTCGTCAGCTCCAGCAGCTCCTCGAGATTTGTTTGCAGTGCAAGCAGTTCGCTGCGCTGATCCTCATCGGTGGTCACTTCCAGCGCCTGCTTGACCACCAGTAGCTGAAATTCCAGTTGATTATTGTGTTGTAGCTCGTATTTTAAGCCAACTTACTTGTGCTTCGTATTCATCCATTTGTTGGCCGTATAAACATTTTTTGTTTATGTTTCAGCCGAGAAACACAGTTTGCAGACGCTGGTCACACTGAAAATCAGTTGAATAAAAATACCACAATGCTGGACTTAAATAATTCTTTTAATTAATAGAATAGAAACAGCATGGCAATGTAAACAATTATTCTAGTTATTATTACTGTACTCTAATAATTATGTTGAATATAATCTGCAAAATTTATAAATAAAATATACTCCAAAATAATTACAATTACAATATCGATAACGATAAATATAATTTAAAAAATACTAACTTGCTCAACGGTAAGACCTCAATGCCTTAAACAGTGCTGCAGAATGCGCTTAGTGTGTTGCACAACGCATCAAAATAGACGACCAGTTGCAGCTGGCGGCACATGCTTTGTGCATTGTTATTTATTTTCTAACTTGAAGGCGAAGTCCATTAACTGCACATGGCTTCACTTCTCAAGCAGCTGGAGTCGGCGGCACACTCGAAGCTGTCGCCACGCCTCTTCGTGGCCAGCACACACCTGCTACAGCGCTCCACCTGCAAGATCAGCGCCGTCGTGGAGCCGGCTGTGCTAGCGGACCTGGAGCAGGCGGTGCTGAAGCCGCGCAAGCACCCGGGCATAATCAAGCCGAACTATGTGGAGCTGCCCAAACAACTGAGCGATACGCTCAAACGCATTGTGGGCGAGCATCCGGTGAAGAAAGTGCTGCAGGACAGTGAACTGCTCAATCGTTATATAAAATCTCGTCATCCGCCGCCGACGCCGTTTGAGGTGGAGAGGAAAAAGCAATTGATCATCGAGGAGATCAATGCCAAGATGTCGCTGGACAGGCTGGCGACGCTCTCCGACGAGGAGCAGGCGCGCTGGCAGCGCAAACGCGAGCTGGAGATCAACAAGCGGCTGGGCCAGCGCACCTACGCCTGGAAGCGCATCGAGTATGGAGCCTACGAGGCCATTGTCTACGCCGTGGCCAGAGCTGCCCAGGAGTACGCGGTTATGCGGCGCGTGCTCGCCGAGCTGCAGTTGCGCGACGCAGAGTTCCGGCCGCGCAGCTACATCGACTTTGGCTCCGGCATCGGAACGGGCATGTGGGCGGCCAGCGAACTGTGGCGCGACAGCATCTTCGAGTATTACAACGTGGACAGATCGCGGCAGATGAATGAACTGTCCGAGCTGATCCTGCAGCAGGGCCAGGAGAACAAGCAGCGCGAGCTGCGCAACGTTTTCTACAGGCAATTCCTGCCGGCACTGGACACCAAGTACGACCTGGTCGTCATCTCACACACACTCTTCGAGCTCGAGGACAAGCAGCAGCGCGAGGAGATACTCATGAAGTTGTGGCGCAAATGCGATGGCTACATGGTCATCGCGGAGGAGGGCACGCGACGCGGCAGTGAGCTGGTCAACGAGGCCAGAAGGTTCCTATTGAAAGCTGGTGGGGATGAGCATGTGGGCCACACGCTGGCGCCGGTATGATGTGATATAATATATATTTTTATATATATTATAATACCATCTACACTTTATCCTTTGCAGTGCCCACACGATCTGCGCTGTCCGCGCCTCAGCGATTTGGCCGATCGCACGCCCTGCAACTTTGAGATTGCCTACGCCCCTTTGCGGCTAACCGGCGACTCAGCCGGAGGTCGCAAGAACTTCCTTTACAGCTATGCCATACTGAAGAAGGGCGCACAGACGGACGCCTCGCAGCAGTGGCCACGCATTGTGCGTCCCACTTTGGTGCGTTCCAAGCATTCGATCTGTCGCATGTGCACGCAGACTGGAAACCTGCAGGAGGTCATTTTCACGGCTGCAAAGCACGGAAAGTACGTAGAAAAATTATAGTATTTTTCGAATTGTTCATAATCTATTTTATGCTCTAGAGCTGCCTACGGCTGTGCCAGGGTCAGTCGCTGGGGCGACCGTCTGCCCATGGCACTGGGCACACCGCAACCCAAAGTCAGCAAGCAGAAACCCAGAGCGGAGCCGGAGGAACAAGCTGAGTTAGCGTAGTTAACTTGGCACTCACTTGTGCATAGGAATCGTTGCTAATAAGAAATTAATTTGAACTAAAAATTAATATAATTAATTTGTTTTAATTTTAACATGAAAATTCTGCTGTTACTGCTTTGACTGTTAGTTCCTAATTAATTGTAATTAAATAACTTGGCAGTCAATTTTAAATAAGCATCATTGTTAATTTGAAATTCAGTTACTCTAAAAGTAACATAATTAATTTTTATTTATATTTTGAAAACTATTTTGCAGCTTACTTAAATTTTTAGTGTTAGTCTGAAACCGAGTGTAATTTTATGAAAATACCAGGAAACTCAGTAGTATCTGACATCAGCTTCACATGCCTCAATTGAAAAGGTCTAAAAGAAAAGCAGACAATTTGTTGCTTTAATGAAATGCAAACAAATCGTTGTGCAATGTAAATTTAATTAATTATTTAACCAAGCATTAGCTGCATTCAAATGGCAATTTCATTGATACTAAACGCTGTTCAAACTCACAGCGCACCCTCGCCTTGGTTTTAATGGCAGAGCAAAGGGGCAAGAGGCTAAGAGAGCTAAACGGTTGGATTAAATTGTTTTGTTGGCAGCGAGATACCTACCTGTGTGTGTGCCTGTCCATATATGTATATATGCATATATACTCAGATACATGTATCTTATTGTATATAACAAGAGCGCTTGGCCAATGGTCAACGCGGTCAACACGCCCAGTTTTGTGGTTCCCTATTTCCAACGAGAGGTTGGGTTTTTGGGAATATGCTCAACTATAATAATCTATGCATGATAAACAATTTTTTATAAAATTCTTTTTTGAAAATAAATATTTATTTTAACTTAAACTATGCATGCTAAAAAACTTTCTTATTTTTTTTTCATTTTATAAAATTCATTTTCATTGAAAATAAATATTTATTTTAATTTAATTCACAACTTCTTTTGTTACATTTTCTTAATTTCGTTAGTTAAAAATAATAAAAAAAAAAAATTGTTTTAAGTTAATTAACAAATATAGGCAGACAAACTAAACAAAATACTATTATTATTATTATTAGGTGGCACTACAACCCATTTCGGGTTTTGGCCGACCTCAGCGTCTCCCTCCAGGCGCCTCTGCTCTTCGCGCGCCTCCTCCAGTTGGAAATCCCCAGTAGACTAAGGTCCTTCTCCACTTGGTCCTTCCAACGGAGATTTGGTCGTCCCCTTCGTCGTCGCCCATAGTCGACCCTCGCTTCGAATACCTTCTGAGCTGGAGCTTCTTCATCCATACGCACAACGTGGCCGAGCCAGCGCAGACGTTGTATCGTGATGCGCCGGACCACGTCCACGTCGTCGTACAACTCGTACAGCTCGTGGTTCATCCGAATGCGAAAGTCGTCCCCAATCCGAACGGGACCGAAGATCTTGCGAAGAATTTTTCTCTCGAACACCCCAAGCGCTGCTGCATCCGTCTGTGAAATTACCCATGCTTCTGCGCCATATAAGAGCACGGGCAGGATGAGTGTCTTGTAGAGTGTTAGTTTTGTTCGGCGAGAGAGGTCTCTATTGCACATTTGCCTACTCAGACCAAAGTAGCACCTATTGGCAAGTGTGATTCTTCGCTTGATCTCCAGGCTGACGTCATTTTTGGTGTTAATGGCGGTGCCAAGGTACGTGAACTCCTTGACCACTTCGAAGTTATAGCTGTCGGCTACCACATGGGAGTCTAGGCGCCGCGTCTCCCTGCTTGTCGACAGCATATACTTCGTCTTGCCCTCGTTTACCGCCAAACCCACTTTTGCTGACTCCTTTTCGATAGCGGAGAATGCAGCAGTGACATCACGCTTGCTACGGCCAATGATGTCAATGTCATCGGCGTAAGCAAGGAGCTGGACACCTTTATAAAAAATAGTGCCAGATCGATGAACACCGGCTTTCAGCAGAACCCCTTCCATCACGAAGTTGAAGAGGTTGCACGACAGAGGGTCGCCTTGTCTGAAACCTCGAACGGTATTAAAAGGTTCGGAGAGGTTCGCTCCTACCTTGACAGAGCTGATGGTGCTGCTCAATGTCATCCTGCAAAGACGTATCAGCTTTGCAGGAATACCGAACTCAGACATGGTGGCATATAGGCTTCCCCTCGTCGGGCTATCGAATGCAGCTTTGTAATCGACAAAAAGATGGTGTGTGTCAATTCCATTTTCGTGGGTTTTTTCCAGGATTTGGCGCAATGTGAAGATCTGGTCTATGGTGGATTTACCAGGTCTGAAGCCGCACTGATAAGGTCCGATCAGTGTGTTGGCATACGGCTTCAGTCGTTCACATATAACGCTCGACAGGACCTTGTATGAGATGGTGATCAGGCTGATTCCCCGGTAGTTGGCACATATCGTCGGGTCGCCTTTCTTCAGTACAGGACAAAGGACGCTGAGATTCCAATCGTTGGGCATGCTTTCTTCTAGCCATATTTTGCACAAGAGCTGATGCATGCACCTTATCAGCTCTTCGCCGCCGGCCTTAAACAACTCTGCAGGCAGTCCATCAGCACCGGCTGCTTTGTTGTTTTTGAGTCGCGTAATCGCAACTCGGACCTCGTCATGGCTAGGTAGTGGTATATCCACATTGTCGTTGATTGGTGGTATCGGGCTGTTTCCTCCATCGGCGGGATTGGTGCCGTCATCGCCTGCTAGCAGCTTAGAGAAATGCGCCCTCCATAACCTCAGCGTGCACTGCGTATCTGTAACCAGATTTCCATTATCGTCTCGACAGTTAGATGCTCCGGTCTTGAAACCTTGTGTCAGACGGTTGACTTGTTGGTAAAATTTTCGAGCATCATTCCTGTCTCGCAACACCTCAAGTTCCTCGCACTCTCGCTTTTCTTGCTCCCGCTTTTTCCGTCTGAAAAGTCGCCTCTCTTCCTTCCTTTTCTCCCTGTAACGTTCACACGTAATAAAAAAAAAAAATTGTTTTAAGTTAATTAACAAATATAGGCAGACAAACTAAACAAAATACTATACATACAAAAATATATAGATCGAATCGAAAATACGTTGGGCGTAAAATTTAAAATTTACCCTTACTTTTATTATATTTATAGTTATATTTATATTTATAAAGATATTTGCTCAATAACAAGAAACAAGTTGTATTAAATAATGCATATATTATTACATTTCTTAAAGGAATACCTAATAGACTCTATATTGTTCTAAATTTTAAATAATTTTAAATATTTTGTAGATTAACAAAATTTTTTAAAGTCGAGATAATAATTAATAATGGCTTTATTTTCGTCCTTATAATTAATTTTTAAGCCGAGAGCTATGGCATAAAGAGCTTATTAACTGAATATCCAATAGCTGCTTATATCATAAAAATCCATAGATCATTCGATATAGCCGCAAGTCCCAAATGGGAATTCCTTTCAATTAGCGGGCAGCAGCTCAGTTCAACTGTGGCCAAACCCAGTTGCCGGCGCTATAACACATTGCCAGACTGACATTTGCTGCTGTGTGTTAATGCGGAACGCGCCCTTTTTTTTAGCGACCGCGGATCATCCCTGGCGCGCTTCTTGCGTGGCCATTTGGCATAACGCGGCGAGGCGCTGTGAAATGCTGGAAAAACTCGAGAAAAAGGACAACTTGTGGGGCGCGAAAACTGGCACGTCGTCGTTCCCTGGGTGTGTCCCGACGGGTGTATATACTGCTTGGATATATGGTATATATATACATATGTATGTGCGTATCCTTTAAGGATTGGCTTTTTAACAAGGTGTGCTGCAGAGCAACGTTCGCTGAACACACAAAAGTGGCATACAAATATTGCTGGGAAATGACTGCTGAGTTCCCCAAATGAGTCCCACTAGGGCCCTTGGCTAAATGCTACCGATGTACAATCGGTGGTACGATTTGTGTTATCTTTAAACATTTTAAGCCTTTTACTGGTATTTGCAAATTCAAATAGGTATGTTTGCATAATTGTTTCAATATGTTTAGTTGCTCCTAGATAGATTTTATATTTTTTTAAAATTACTTTGACTCTAAGAGCTTTAAGTTTGTGAGCTGCAAAATATTGCATACTTATTTTAAGCACCAAACCTTCTGCTCTTAAATTTACAGCTTAAAAGCTTAATAACTACATACAGTTGCTCAGCACCTTTTGCGACATCATAGCAATATTTATTTTAATTTAGAGATTTAGAGATCAATGCTCGTAAATTAGTAGTTGGATTATTTTAACTTCAGTTCCTGCATCGCAATTAAATTGTACGAGGGTCCTTTAATAAGTCCTTAGAAAATCCGAGTGAAGAAATCCGAAATCCTATTTTTTTGACGGGATAAAAATGTTGGAAAAACTATTGGCAAGGTGTGTAGAGCTAAAAGGGGACTATGTTGAAAAATAAAAAAAAATTTCTGCAAAAAACAGTGTTTTTATATTTATTATTACGATATTATTATTTTTTTTTTTCTAAAGACATATTGAACGACCCACGTATTATGCTTTGCTATGCGATTCTCAGTTAATATTATTGGGTAAATATTGAAAAATTGCTTAAAATATAATATGCGCGTGCCTGTTCGAGGTCTCTCCAAAAAGTATCCCAACTGATTTTAAATCTTGGTATACCAAAATCTAAAGCTTGGGAAATCTTAAAACTACTTTTCGGACATACCGCGTATATCATTCACAAAGTCAAAAATTTTAAAATTTAAGATTTTCCATACGTAGTTAAACAGCTTTTTAAACTATAATAAAAACATTAGTTACTTATCTTTTAAATGTATTGTATCCAATTAGAACCTTTAGCTCAACCAAAGAAATATTGTTTTTCAATTAGAAATGTACGAGTATATGGAAAAATGTAAAAACATTATTCCAAAATTCGTTGTAGGTAAAGGTTTTCAAATTGCTGAACCATAAAATTTTGCATACCTAAAGGCTTAAAACCCCATCGCTGATGTTTTGTTTATTTCACACAGATTCAGGTGATTTACCATCTGGGCATATTGCGTAACACTAAGAATACTATAGACAGAGAGAACTCCAGCGGCAACTGCAAGTGATATGTGAATTTAATTAAGGAATGCATTTGGCAAGTCATTAACCCATTTAGCTGAAGACTTATAAAATTGATATGACAGGATATAACCATATAGTCCGACTGTCCAATGATAAACGGTTACATTATGTGCGCGAGTCACCCCCGCCCACTGGGGAACGGACAGCGGCACCAGCACAGACACACACAATCGCACGCACCGCGCGTCATGTGGCGACCCCCACCCTCTGGGTTAGTTAGTGTGAGCATATAGTCGCGCTCACTGTAACTAGGTGGGGTCATTTCATTAAAAAGGCGCGTTCGCTGGTGTCAGCTGTCGCCCCGACTATCGTTCTCTCACTCGCACACACACGCCTTTCCGTTCTCGCTGTGTGCCTCTGTCACTCTCGCTCTTGCGCTGTTTGTATTTGTAAGGTGCGTCCCACAATGCTAGTTGGACATAGACAGTGGCGTTTAGAAAGCATGCGCCACCGTTGTTGCAACATGCGAGTGACCCACCCAGTCGCTCGTCTCTCCGTCTGTCCGCGTGTCCGTCTGCCAGTCAGCCAACCAAGCGGCCAGCCAGCGGCTTTGTTGTTCCTTTTGTTAGACCTCGTCTAATTCTAACGTCGACTCCCCCGACCGAGCAGCAACAACAACAGCGGGTCTATGGGGTTTTTCAGTATATAAAAGTTTAGTGTGGCTCGGCTCAGTTCAGTTGGTCGATCAAGTGGCATTTCGGGAGTCTACCTAGCGGCTCTGGCTGCGGTCTGTGCATCAGTTGTCGTCGGCACATCGCCAGGAGTAGTTGCGATTGCCGGTCTACCGATTCGACGATATCCTTTAGATATCATAGCTGTTTATTTGAGGTAATACTCCGCGCTGTGGCCGGCATCTTTCATTCGCGCCTGTATCTTGCTGAACCGTTACAATTGTCACATCCAAATCCGGTTGAGCAAAATTTCAGGTGTGTGAGAAATTTGTGACGGTATCTTCAATGGAGATTTTGAGTGCGAATAGTTTTGATAGTAGTATAAATAGAAAACTAAGGATCTAGTCGAGCATCGAAATGGGTGAGTATTCTAAGAAATATTCAATATATATATACATATATTGCGGACAGAAGCGTACATATTTCTGTGAATTGGAGTCATTAACTCTTTATGTGGTAAGTAAGTGCTCAAATCATAATCTATAAAATATAATCATAAATCCACAAAATAAACTCTAGCTATCAGATCAGTTTATAATTTTTTACTGTGATGTTAAAATATTTCTTATCAATTTGATAGAGTAGGAATATATATTATAGAACAAAATTGTTGCTATACAATGAGGTTTATATTTACCTTAATCAAAATGAAATACTTTCAAATTTTATCATTTTATTACAAGTTATACTTAATAATAAATTTAAAAAATAAAATATTTAAGAAATAATTTAAAAAAAACCTTTAGCCTTAAGATGAAAATCTTTTCCCGGAAGAATTTACAAAAATAAGTATTATCTAGACTGGCAGATAGAAAGATAGATAAATAGATGGGTAGATAGAATTCTACATTTACATAAACCTGAATTACCCTTGATACGCATTTTGCATAGGTACGGGTAGATTGAGAGATAAGTGTAATGTGCTAATATTTTTCATTCAGGCTTAAAGACTGTAAAAACTTGAACATTTCATTTGAGTTCCACTAGCTACTTTTCTATGTTGGGGTATTGAAATCACGCCATCGGTATCAACCGGCTATAAAATACGTAGACGCTTCCGACAAGACTCGCTCCGACATCTTGCCTTAATTGCCCCACGAAATAGCCCATGACAATTACTAATTCTCGTTCGCAGTTATCAGCTGAGAATAAACAAAGCGCAGAAAACAATACAAATGCGATTTTGTGACCATATCAATCGGGGCAGAACACCCACCACCGCGCTGACGTTGACTTCGACGTCGCCGCTGACGCCGACAGCGACTTTGACATCGCCTTCGCATTCGGCGATGGAAGCTCTCAGAAGACGCCGCAATTATTTGGACTTTGGCGTCCATGCGACATAGCATTTCCGATAAGTACGAGAATTCTGTTAGAATTGAACCGTGTGGACGGAAAAAGCTTTATGTGGAAAAGTCAGAAATCCGAGACAACAAATTGAACAAGATGCGACGAGAGTTCTTTTCTGTACAATAATACTTTCGGTATTTCAAGCTAGATGCAAACTAGTTTTACAAGTAATTAGTGCAGTCCATCAGGTTTTCTACACAGTACCTATACAATTGCAGGTCTTATCGAGCTATAACTCATATTTTGGCAAACGTCAGAGTGTCCATACATTCTGAATCCACTTATCACTTACGCAATAACAATATAAGATGCTTTATCTACAAAGTTTAACAGAAATACGAAAGGAAAGCTGGCGTGGAGCACACCCGACAGTTAAATACCGTTCATACAGTATGTCCGTTAGAAATTTCGTACGAAATTAACTTGATCTATTTATGCTGTCAAAGGATCTTCTTGTCAAATTTGGCGTCTCTTAATAGCACTCTCGACGTTCTCAAGAACATCACCTTTTCGATTAAATATTATATGTTACATGAATTTATACATTTTTACCCATTTATAATAGTTAAATGGTATAATAATATAAATATATATGGTTTTTGTATAAAAGTATTAGGAATATGATAAAATATATGCTGCGGATGCAAAGTGATATTTTGGGGATGTAAAACTTTTCCGCTACGCTTCTCATACCTGTTCAAAACATTTGTATTAATTTAATATACCATTTCTACGCATTATGAATAAAGTGGTTGCAATGTATAGATATAAATTCTTATAAATTCTATAGAATTATGTATATAAGTATGTATATTTTTGTTATATATACTTAGTGACCTTATTATATGATAGTAAGAAAGCGCTGGCTTGGAAGTTCTCTATTTACAAAGGTCTGTATATACTTGGCCCTATATTTCTTGTATTTACTGCAGTAATCAGCCCAATCAGTTGAGCTTAATTCTTACCCTTGAGGATTTCAAGTACTTGCGAGAATACCCAGTACGATCGATCGCATTCGCTTGGCATAACTAACGATCTTGTTAATTAGTCAATTATCAAGACGAATATCGTAAGTGCTTCCGTCGTACTTACGATCAGCTAATCAGCGGGAACCGCATAGTCCAGACAGAGCTCTGACGTAGCTTTTAATTACAATTAAATTGCATTGTATTTTATTTTCATTCTTTATTCCATACGAAACTAGATTTCAATTGGCTTTTGTTTCGTTCAAATCGAACACAGTCCAAAGTCCAGCAATGGAAATGATATAATACATACATGCTACATATATGTCACACTGCTCTCTAAAAAAGCTTAGTGCAAGACTTGTTGGGTATAGTAACAATTACGATAATCAGTAAATAAATGTACGAAACGCGAGTTTCGGTCCTCGACAGTATTTGATATGAGTCAGATGTGTGGGGGCTTTTCGAAGTGAAAGCACTTGAAGACCGAACAGAAATGGGAACAGACCATACTAATCTCATAAAATTAACTGGAAGGCCTTAGACTTTAGTTTCGTTCTATAAAAATACTGGGAAAGGCTTCGCAATGAACACAAGCGTGTAATTGAGTTGAACTTTGCTTTGCTGTTCGATTCTTAGTTATTATTATCTGTTATATATATTGAAATCTTGCTCTAAGTTAGTAGATAGTGCACTGATACGAAAATTATTTCATAGCTTCCTGCTGTCCCGATAAGAACCTTGTGTTTTAGATCAGTAAGTAATCGCGACGTTGATAATGAAAAATGGAATGTTTAACGTATCGTAGTTGGATAAGATATATGTTATAATATATTATAAATATTATCGGGCTAGAAAATATATTTCATGTCCTACACATGGACATGCAAGAAAGACCGGAAGCTGAAGCAAGCAAACAGCTCACTATCATACATAACTAAAGCATTAAAGACTATCTTAATAATCTTGATTTGATAAGCACAATTTGTATGTATAAAATATTATGTGAATAAGTATGTATAGTATGCCTGATATCAAGGAAGGTACATGCAAAAACTTAATTACGGTAAGATTTTATAAGTTATCATGCAAAAGTTTAATGAAAGTTGAAACAGTTTAAGGTCATATCATCATCAATAATAAGTGGAGTTACTGTATTCGTGAAAACTAATATAGTTTTTAGAGTTTTTCGTAAATGTTTTATTAAAAATAACAAAAGCACTATTTAAAAAGCTGTAAAAGAACTAATTATTTTTGCGTTTTCTTCGAGAGGTTAATATAGCACGAAAAGCTGAATCAAACTAAGATATAGCATATACCATAATAAAAAGTTTAGAAATTCCAGAAAAAGCTGATAATGATAGCAACCCTTTTCTGCTATTGAAGTTTTATGAATCTTTAGGCAATAAACACGAAATTCTCGCAATATGCTACACGTTTGTGTATATATAGTACACTCCATTGATTTCAGAGTCGAGCATAGCTCAATGAATGAACCGTGATTCATAAAAAAAAAACACAAAGCACAAGTCACCTATTTGCCGCCTGTCGGGGTATTAAAAAATAGCATGATAATTATTAAATAAAGAAAAAAACAACAGACAGGGCAACAACAAAGGAGGGCAGTTCGTGTTTATAACCCTGTATTACGTATGTGAAAGACCGAAATTCGATATGGACTTCTGACCCGAGTCCCAGGCGTCTCGTTGTCAAGTGAGCGAATTTTGCGATCGACAAAAGCCCTAATCAACAGGTAGGCAATGGGTAACACATGTGTGTATGTGGCTTATCAATGAAGGAAACTACAATATAACGACGTTGAAACATCAATAACCGATGAGAACAGAGAGAGAGAGAGAGGGCGAGAGAGCGCGCGAATACAAAGAGAAGAGTTCACAAAATCAAAAACCGAACGGACTTCGTGATAAAGCTTGCATTTCAGATACACACACACACGCACACACTAGCACACAACAGCTGAGACGCTCGATCGTCTTGCTCAACGGCAGCGGGAACCTGCTAACATAGCTCCGACTCCGAGGGATCGCCGCTTGCTTGTTGGCCGCCAGTCGCCGATGTCACATCGAAGACGCCGGAACGCGATCTTTTGAAGCGCGCACAAAGTTGAATACAGTCGAAATAAGCAGAGTAAAAGACTTCAAGACATTCTATTCCTATACGCAATAGCTTAACCCTAATTGCGATCGTTTCGAACACGGGTAAGACGACAACTCAGTTGGGTCTGTCATTTAATTCATGACAAATTGTGTTTAAAAACTAGTGGAATCCGAGGATTCCCATAGGAAGAACTAAGTTTCCAATGTGCCAATAGACAATTGATAATTGAATTGCCCGGAAATGTTAAAGCGAACCAAAACTATAAACTCAAATGAATAATTGCTGGACGAGTATGTGGCTCTAATTTTAATTAGGCCCGAAGTGTGCAAGTAGTAAATGAAGCAAAAGAATCATAAAAACAAAAAAATAAATATTCAACAAAGTACAAAGAACCAAAAGTATTATTGTTTTGAGCGTTAAGCGTGCTATGATATTAAAACACTATGCTAAAAAAATCAGTTGGTAAACACTTTAAAAATAAAATCGAAAATACAAATAATATCTATCAAAGAAATATAAATAAAAATTATGTATCATGTTATACAACCTAAAATAATAAAATTAAAAAAAATAAAAATTATTTTCAAACTAATTTAAAAATCTGTAAGGAACACATGCATAATTTTAAAATAATACATACTTAAATTTACAAAATAAAGACAATTTATAATTTATAATTACCTAGTCTAAAAGAATGTATAGCAAATCGTAAGCTAGTAATGTTTAATGCTCAATTCTAAATAAATATAATACTATTACATAATTAATACTATAAACCTTATACCAACAATGAAGAAGAAAGTCGAAAACAATTAACTAGTGAATAAAAACAAGATCTTTTATATATAATACACAACTAAAATAAAGAGAAAAAATACATAGTTCTAAAATATATTAATATATATCTTATAAATATATTATAATACTATTACATAATTATATAAATAATTAAAATTAAGAAGAAAGACGAGAGCACTTGATAAGTGAATATATACAAGATCTTGAATATATACAACTAACAGCAAGAGAAAAAATACATAATTCTAAATTGTATTAAGTTTTACGTTATTTTCTAGAGAATGTAGCAAAAGTCAGTAGAACTTAGAAATTATATTAAAAATAATCCGAGTTTTAAAATTTATAAGAGGAACAAATTCAATAAAAGCAGCTGATCGGAAATTTCTTAAAACTATATTTAGAATGGTCGAGCTATTTAAAATGCAAGCCAAATAAATTAAAGAATAAAAGTGAAATGAAATAATAAAGAGAAAACAAAAAGATAGTTCAGCTATGGCATTATTTACCCAAAAACTTGCTCGCCGAGCAACTATTTGCATGCGCTGCACAAATAACAAATTATTTGCTTTTTACGAGCATGGCTTGTGGATCGCCACAGCTTACATTTAAGCGTGTTTAATATATTATTGTATATAGTATTGTGTGTATATGCTTGGGCTTTTATTAGCACACGAAAGAAAGCGCACTTTTATTGAACTTTTTCAACTTCAGCTCCGAGTTACATATGCCGCGTAGCATCATCTGTTTGCCATGTGATCCTCTACGTCAGCTGAGTGTGCAGTCTGATAACTCAACCGATTGATTAGCTGTCAGTTTGGATGTGTGGATCGTTGTACACTAGGTCTATCTATGATTACAAGGTAGTTGAACTTTCGCTAAAGGCAGTACCAGAGCAACGCGACTGTAAAGGCATTCAAAGTCAATGTCGTACGATCGATTTATGTCCGATATTTGCATTTTGATAATTTCGCCAAGTTTATAAAGTTAGCACGTTATTAAGCCATATGTCGATTAATACTGCATATATTTGTTTAAACAAAAGCCATGCTTGCTTGCTTTTTTTGTTTTTTTTTTGTTGTTCCTTGTGATTTGATTTCTTCGGCAGCTGCTCTTACTCTTTCGCTTTGTTTTTATGGATCTTTCGCGTTGAGAATGCGCGAGAGAGAGAAAGGAAGAGAGTGCAAGAGCGAGTACGGAACAGATAGGGGATCTCTGAACCGGTTTACTTCCGAGGCGAGTAAACCAAACATAACATAACAAATACATATGAAGAACATAGGCGGATACAGCGAAGACAACGCGCTTATAGCATAATTGTGCGGGCCCACATAATAGTTGAAGAAATTATGATCGAGAGAGAGACAGAGAGAGAGTGAGAGAAACTGGAAATATTTGGGCAGAGCTCAAGCTGCGTTCAAGGTGAAGTTCCCCGTTTGTCGCACTGTGTCCAAATGTGTCGAATCAGTACTAAAATCTCAGCTGATAGAGACGCGGCTTGATGCACGTCAATGAATTACATCGGGAAATGGCGTAGTTTTTAGTTGGGGGCATTGACATGGCCCTATATATTCTAGAATATTGAGTATAGAGTCCTATATGTTTCAAGTGCAATATAGTTTTCCCAATTCGATTCAGAATTCTATATAGTACAGACAGATAGCGCTATACTAGGCAGAGAGATGGCTTCGGGTTAAAGATGACACATTGCGAAGACTTCGTCATAAGCCAACGCCGATTGCCTCTGTTGTTCAACCTATCAGATGCCTATATAGGTTCATATATGTATTTATAAGTATGTATATATTAATGTACTATGTAGCAAAAACAATGCTTTTGTTGTTTGGATGGATGCGCCTAGTATTTAATTATATAGGTACTTATGTACATGTCAGCTGTACCTTGATCTTACGGAATACATTTTCCATTCAATTAATATACTACTCGGACACATTACTCGCATCTAACGGACAACAGAAGAGAATGCAACGCAACGAATGTGGAGTAAATTGCGTGCTATATTAAATATTTTATTGAGGTTGTTGCAGATAATTGAAATACATTTTGTGTTCTCGGAACACGACGCGACGTGCATTGTACGAGTCCGTAAACCCAGAAAGCACTGCGTCAGCTGTTCATATCGCAGCGACTATATAGAAGACGAAAGTCGCACGCTAATTACTTGAGTGTACAAGCGCGAAATAACCAAAGCAGAAAGGTTTCTCGGCCCTCTCTCTTTGGGCTCTCTTAAGAACAGTCTTCAAAGAGGCTAGAGAGAACTAGTAAAAGAGAAGAGCATTCAAGTATACTACAAGAAGTATAGTAAATACCTTTGTGTATTTTTTGATGGGGTTAAAAGGCTAAGCTGGGATTTTTTCGCATGGCAGTGAACTTATATGTTCTGTTTATTCTCGATCTGTTATTCTCGTCTAGCTGAGGTGTGTTTGTTTGAGCTCAAAGCAAATAATAATACTAAAACATTATGATCTTAGGTATCTATGTACATGTCTTTACCATACCTAACGTCAGAAATCTCCAACAAAAAAGTTATATTCTAACATTTTTTGTTGAAAATGAATAATAATCTGGAAAATCTCTTCGTTTATAAAGTTTTCTCGATTTAAATTTATCTATAATTTTTCAAGAATTACTTCTACAAAATTTGAGATCTTATGCTAAAATGTATCTTAAGTACATCTTACCTAGTACATATCCAGTCGAACTGTGAGTCAGCGCTAACCCGGGTATGCCGGCCCTACCTTTAGGCGTAAATAAACCTACTCAGGGGTAAACAAACTATAGGAATATCCAATATAAAGGCTTATTTCCATTTCCGCAATGTCATCGCAACTTCAGTAGTCTCAATCGCAGTGTGGGTTGCACTTTGATTTGTGTGCTTATTGTTTGTGAACTTACATCTATCTATATAGACATATATGTGCTTTTATTATATTTGCATTCTTGTGACGTCAAGTGCAATCGGCATTTGTGTAAATATGAAAACTCTGACACAAATAAACTCGTGTGTGGAACCCAAACATGCCGACAGCAGCCAGACGAGCCCTAATACAACGGTATACGGCTGATGCTGCCCCCTCGAGCTGGCTCAGCTTTGATAATTAACAGGTGTAGTGGCCAAGGTGTTGGTGACTGACAGTCTGTGCCAGAGTAACACATAAAGCAAAACCAGTTCGGCCCAAAATATGGCTAAGTCCAACGCTCTGCACGCATCCCAAATGTGGCACTGTGCAGTGAGGCACAACGCTTGCCTGCTGCAGCATTGCAACGCAATCGATCATGCGATTAATCATCGTTACATATGGGCTAGAAAATTTCCCATTTCGAAATACAATTCAGAGAGTTGAAAACTTGAAACTATTGAAACTATTAGAAATAAGTTTAATGTTATGCTTGATGTACACGCATTTCAACTATAAGGTTGAAAAAATAGAGAAATTCCCCTGCATGAATGTGAAAAATGTTAAACTATTATTCTTTAAAATAATTTTTTATTCTATATGTTTATAAACTTAAGCTTTGTGGTTGCTTACCCAGCATAAGGCATAATTAACGCTAATTTTTAAAGCTAATAATATAATAAAATATGCCTAAATTAAATTTATTTGTATTGGTTCTTCCCATAAAGTTTTTCTTTTTTCTGTCATTTATTATTTTTATTACTTATGTGTCAATTTAAATTCTATTTGAGAGATATGCGAGATTGAAAACTGATTTGAGAACTGAACCGATTTATAACTAAAATTATTAATATTCCTGTACGCTGATTACAAGTTAACAATTCTCCAGTTATGTATTAATAACAGCAAAAGCCATAATTTAAATTATTTTGGTACATATAGCTTAATTCTTTCAAATATATTTTATAAATGATTCTTCAGGTTCATTATGGATCTAAGAGTTTCTTCATTTTGTATTGAAAATTTGAAAGCAGTCTAATCTATATAATAATAATAATTCTTTATTCTTCCTTGCAGCTGATCGAGTACAATGCTATCGGCGCGGGAGCAGTTCTTTAATGGCGACGGCGGCGGCACCGCCGGCATCGGGCTGGGCATTGAGATCGGCGAGAGCAGCACCTCGAAGGCTGGACGCGGCGTCTACAACGCCACCACGGTGTCCGTGACAAAGGACCAGCTGAACAGTGCGGCCACCACGCCCACAGTAAGTGTCACGCCCAAGCAGCCTCCATTGGAGCCTGTGGTCGAGGCCGAGGGCGAGGAGGATCTGCACTTCGATACGAACGCGCTGTCGAATCTGCCGCCACGCCAACCGCTGGACATTGAGTTCAAGGAGCTCTCGTTGACGGTCAAATTGGGCTTCAATCGTGGTGAGTACCAGCACGAGTGTGTGCGTGTGTATGTGTGTGTGTGTGTGTGCGACTTTTACGATCAGCATCAGGTTGATATGGGCAGGCAATATAAATTCGTAGCTGCCGCGATAAGATTGCCAAAAATATAAAGAAAACTCGACAATTTATGGCCAAAAGCAGCGGCGATTTTGAAACGATCGTTGCCGGTAGTTGTAGTAGTTATAGTTGCTGTATACCTTGCGTTATATACCACATGTATTAACTACGCTATCCTTGATAATGGCCATTCGCATGTGTCTTGCTAACTGTTATATATCGTACGGTTTGATAACCCCGAACATTTCCTAATGCCCTCGACTACGTTCTGGCTTTGTTCTTCTTTGTTACCCATTGATAAGATAAAGTTGGCATTGCCCTTGCCGGTACCGCCAACGCCACCACCATTCCGATCCCGTTCCTGCCCCTAGCCATCAATTAGTCATTTGTATGAAAGAGCATAAAGTTTGCACAAAGCTCAAAGATCAGCTTTACGTGATTGATGATAGTTGTAATAAAAGCAATCGTAAAGTAGCTAATGATAATTTCCTAGTAAAATTATTTTAATACACGCGCCCTAAGTTCGCATATGGATAAACCTGTTCTGCACTATAATAATACATTAATATTATGTGAACTTTGTATTCATCGTATTATTATTATATTAATTTTTCCTAGTGATCAATTATCAGTGCAGTTTCTAAAGAACATTCAGAGCAGTTCTCCTTTAAAGACTCATTTCAAAGTTCAAGATATTAAATGCTCAACTTTGATATCTGCACTCAATTTAGCGCATGGCAACTCGATTAAAGTGTGATTATGATGTATTGCCAGCACAGCGCGCCTTTTTTTTATCACTTTTCCACGCTAATGTCGGGGTATACTACGTATAGCTGCAATATAATCCCATCAGCATTTAGCTGGGGTTCACGTATTCGTAAAGCGCATTGAAAAAGCTAATACAAATACAGTATACTGATTATACATTCATATACTAGATAGGTATGCAAGTGAATTTCTACGAAATCAAACGAAAAAAAAGTCACGATTTCAAATTAAGACTTTTATCAACACTAAAATTAAGACTTATCTAAATACATGGAACGTAGTTGATACAAAAAAATTTATAAAATACTAAAAATATTATTCTATTAAAAGTGAAGCCCTTTCACGATCTACAAAGTATTACAAAATTGATCAAATTAAATTGTTGAGTGTCGATAATTGATTGAAGTATGAACTGTCATCATTATCCAGCGAATCGATTAAGTCACTTTGACATCAGAATTCAATACACCCAATAAATAACCTGATCTTGAGAATGCCGTATTAACACACGATAAACAAATTACAGTATGCCCTGTAATTTTCCCGCTGTTATTGCCAACATCTTGACCCCGCATTTAAATATATGTATGTACGTTATAGTTCCTGATCTTGAGAGCTCTTAAATGGACGCAATTACATATGAAAACTTGTTCTACTTGGGTCACATAATTAATGGTTTCATTGCTTTTGTCTGACCATAGGGGAAAAGGAGATATTGCATAATGTCTGCGGCAAGTTCCCGGGAAGTCAACTGATCGCCATTATGGGTCCCTCTGGCGCTGGCAAATCGACACTACTGGATGCGCTTTCTGGCTTCAAGACCACCGGAGTGGATGGCTCCATACTGCTCAATGGACGACGACGTGATTTACGTAAGTTTTCACAAATAAAGCGAGAAATATTCTTTTTAAATTAACGCCATAATCAAACCTTATGCAGCCTCGTTCCGTCGCATGTCCTGCTATATCACACAGGACGATCGCCTGCAGCCGTTGCTCACTGTTAGCGAAAACATGCATATTGCAGCCGATTTGAAACTGGGCGAGAATGTCAGCTATGAGGAGAAGGAGAGCAGGGTAAGTTGAGGAAAATTCGCTGATATTTGAGCTCTGGGATTAGACCAAAAATCGCCGCATTTTTTTCTTAGATCGAGGACATTCTGCTGCTCTTGGGTCTGTACGATCACGATCAGACACTGACTATGCGTCTGTCCGGTGGTCAGAAGAAGAGGCTATCCATTGCCATGGAGTTGATCAATAATCCCACTGTGATGTTTCTGGACGAGCCGACAACGTAAGTGTGTTTGGTAGTTTGCCTGATGTTAAGTCCCTCCATTCCGATATTCTAAAATCTTCTAAATTCTTTCTTAACAGCGGCTTGGACAGCAGTTCCTGCACCAAAGTTCTGGAGTTACTCAAGCGACTGACTTCCCAGGGTCGCACGATAATCTGCACCATACATCAACCCACTGCCAAATTGTTCCAGATTTTCGATCAGGTTTACGTGCTGTCAGCGGGCAATTGTGTCTACCAGGGCGGCACCCAGAAACTGGTGCCCTTCCTGCAGTCTGTGGACCTGCCCTGCCCCATGTACCACAACCCAGCGGATTACAGTGAGTGCCCGATAAAGTGAATGAAGAATAGCAACTCTAAACATCTTTCTCCACCCCCTTCTCTGATCTTCGCAGTTATCGAGCTGGCGTGCGGAGAGTATGGCTACGATAAGATCGACACGCTGAAGCGAGCCACAGAGAACGGCAGTTGTTTGACGTGGTTTAACAATCCCGGCTCGGTGCTGCGTGCCGAGGCACTGATGCGCAAGCATCCCATACCCAAGCGCAACAAGAACGTATCCCTGGAGAACACGAGCTTCACGAATCAATGCTCCGTCCTGCTGCGCCGGGGCTACATTAAGGCGCGACGTGACACGACCATGACACATCTTCGAATTTTTGTGAATATCGGCTTGGCCATCGTCTACGGTGGCATGTACGATCATGCCGGCCGCGAGGGATCGCGAGTACTCGACAATTACAATCTACTCTTTGCCATATTGATGCACCACTCCATGACGACCATGATGCTGACAGTCCTCACATGTGAGTAGAGAGTTTTCTATATTGTTATGGCCTCGGAAAGCGTATAGCGTATATTTTGACCAGAAGGAAACAGCTCTGATCATTGATTAGCAGCAGTCGAGTCGATCCTGTCTGTTCGTTGTCCGTCTGTCGAAAGGCTAACTAGTCTCTCAGTTGTGAAGCTATTATCCTAATGAAATTTGGTACACATACTTCTTTCTTCTGCTGCTTTTATGCTAGAAGTAAGTTGGAATGAGCCGGATCGCACCGATATATCGTATAGCTGCCATAGAATCCATAGGCATATTTGTATAATTTTTTAAGGTATTTTACTAGTGCCTACAAGTTTCCTTTAAATTAGCCTACTTAACATCTGTTGACATATGATTACTTTTTGAGGAGTCCTTAAGCTTTTTAATCGATTTCAATAAATGCCTCAGGAATTCTTCTATAATGTGTGTGTCTTCTACTATTGCAGTCCCCATTGAAATGACGATATTAATTAAGGAACACTTCAATCGCTGGTACTCCCTGAAAGCCTACTACTTTGCCTTGACCGTAGTCGACCTGCCGATAACAGTAAGTACATTTTTGAGCTACTTAGTCCCACCCAATAGCTTGCAGTATCTATCATAGCGAGCTGATCTCCATACATCTCATTGGCTTGTCAATTAATATTGTTTCCTGATTCACAGCTCATCAGCACGTTCTTTTTCACGGTCATAATATATGTCTGGAGTTATCAGCCGATGGAGTGGGTGCGCTTCTGGATGTTCCTCGCGATCAGTTTGCTAGTTGTGTTTGTCGGCCAGAGTTTTGGCCTCATAATCGGCGCGTGGTTCGATGTGGTTAACGGCACCTTCCTGGCGCCCGTGCTCACCATTCCCATGATGATGTTCGCCGGCTTTGGCGTTACGCTACGTGATCTGCCCAGCTACCTCAAATGGGGCAGTCACATATCGCACTTGCGCTACGGTCTGGAGGGCTACATAGCCGCCATCTATGGCCTCGATCGTGGCGTTCTGGCGTGCGACGAGGCGCCCTACTGCCACTACAGGTAAGAGTACCTCGAATTGAAGACTAATTCAAAGAGCTAATGACTTTTACTATTTGCTACAGATATCCTAAGAAGTTTTTGGAGGAGATCACCATGCGGGGTGATCAGTTCTGGAATGACGTCATTGCATTGTGCTTGATCATGTTCATCTTGCGAGCTGGCGCCTTCATCGTGCTCAAGGCCAAGTTGAAGTCAATCAGATGAGCACCAAGTTTTCAGCTTGCCACCTGCTTCCCTTGTGTATTATGTGTAAATTGTTGAACTTTATGCTTAGTGTTATTTTTTAAATCTATTAAATTAATTACTTTAATAAAAGCCTGTTCATAAAAGTTATGGGAAATCCAGAAAGCTTCTCATTTACGTTAATGATTGTTAGTATTTATTTTATAATAACTTGCGCAATTTATATTATTATTTTCATTATACTTCAGCTAGGGGACGTAAGCTCTACTATATCACATCTTTTAATTCCTTCGGCCTGGTCTCAGGCTGAGCCTCTGTAGCCTGCTCTAAAAGTTGCTGCAACGCCTGCGCATTCGATGCCATCTCTCCGGAGTTCAGCTGTAGGGAAAGTATATAGGATAGTTAAGGCAACTTTAGTTATGATTATTATGAGCTCAACTGACCAGCACAACACGATGTCCTAACGCTTCGAGCAATCGTCGCTTAAGCCGTATCAAGGATGTGGCCGCTCCGCTGAACTTCAGAGTCTGCTGCGGCGTCAACAGCTCCACGAAGTACACGGAGGGACTGTCGCCCTGCGTCTGCACCCGCAGGCTTGGCAAATTGATGCCAGCAATGGGACAGACCAGATCTACGCCTTCAACGTCAGCATCTGCGGAGAGTTGATTGGCATAGACTGTCAGATCCTCGCGCTGCTTCAGCAGATAGCCCGGCGCACGCGCCAGTTCCTTGAAGACCTGCTCTGGGCGAACGTCTGTCCAGCCGGGCTGCTCGATGGCCACTGCGGCGCGCAGCACTGTCAGGCGACTGTCCACTTTGGGCTGTGCACGCTGACGCTGTCGCTGCTGCTGGGAGGCCTTCAGCTCCTCAGCGCCGTCGAAGAGCTGCTTCGAGTGGCGACCCAGGATGCACAGCGAGAGGCATGTGTCCACCAACTGATCGGCAAAGCGATCGTACTCGCCCTGATCCAGTTTACGGTAAGCTATCAGCTCCAGCTGCTTCAGCTGGCTGGCATTAAGCGAGCAATTCAGCTGCGCACAACTCCAGAGGAATGTGGTCAAGTCCTTGGCCCGCATTTCCATTGACTTGTACTGCATTAGGCGCTCTGTCAGCGCCTGCAGGCACTCCGGCTGATCCCACTGCGACTCAGCGAAGTAGGCAAAGATGTGCGCCAAGCCACGCGATTCCATGTGCTGCAGCTGCGATGGCTCCAGGCAAATCTTCGCCAGGTGCTGGCAAATGCGTTCGCTTTGCACGCGCTGCAGTCGCAGCGCTTTGATGTAGCATATGAGCAGTGCAGTCGTGGAGTCGTTCGGTTCCATTTTCAAGTTTAGTATAGCATCCTCAAGCGCCGTCTCATAGGCCTGGCGTACGGCTCCCGTGACCAGGGTGGACGTCTTGTAGGCAGCATTGCTTATCAGCGCCAGGTCGAAGGAGCTTAGGCTGGGCAGATGTTTGCTCAACTGCGTGGCCAGTAGAGTCTCCAGATCATTTTGCTGGTACTGCTTGTACAGTCCGAGATAGAAGCAGATCTGCAGAAAGCGTTCCTTGCTCCACTCGGACTCCTCCTGCTCCGTCAGACGACGCATGGCCGCCGCATAGAAATCCGTGCGTCTCAGCCAATTGGGTATGAGGAAGAGAAAGGCATAGAGTGTCTCCAGCACGGTGGTTGTGTCCATCTTCTGCAATTGCGCCAGAGCATGAGCGTCCAGAGCGTTCAGCGCCATCGCGTACATGGGCGCCGCTGCATTGGGCCGATAGCTGGAGGCGTGTATTATCAGTGCCGGCAGCTGTTCGGCCTGTGTCTTCTGCAGCGAGCGGCGAAAGTATCCCTCATCCGTTATGGGAAAATAGTCGGAGTAGCGTATTTTCGTCGGCGGCAGCACGTGCTCCTCGCACTTGTAGCGCTCCAAGGCGATGTGTTTGGCGAAGCGGCTGAGCAGTGTGCCGGTCTCGTCCGACGTCTCGCGCAGCACATCCTTCACGGTGAAGGAGGCATAGCATCTCAACGGGTTTTGGCTGTTGCTGCTGATGGAGGTGCACGCGAAGCGGCGCAGTAGAGCGTACATCTCTTTGAGAGTTCTTAATGTTTTTTATGTAATTGATTTCCTCCACAACATGTGCGCAACTAACGTAAATAAATTAATCAGTGTTGTCTAACAGGAAAATATGTACTTACGCGTTACTCTCTGCAGTTGAATGGAGTGTATTGACTCGTTACTTGGTATTTATTTAAATAAGAATATTGAGTGCATTTTTAAAACATATTTTTATGTTAATAATTGATGGTTGCAAATTGGAATTAAAATAATGTTCTACGAGTCGTTAAGTTCTCAAGTTTGCACTTTTATTTTGATGCAGTATTTTATATAAATTAACACACAGCTGATTGAACATGTATTTTACAACACTGGCACTGGCAACAATTGTTTACAATAAGATGAGCAAGCGAGCTGCTGGATTTGTGCTTTTCCGTCGCCTTTGCGGACAAATAGAATATCTGCTGCTGCGGGCTTCCTATGGGGACTTCCACTGGAGTGCACCCAAAGGTCACGTCGATCCCGGAGAGGATGACTTTACCACAGCTCTGCGTGAAACTAAGGAAGAAGCCGGGTAAGTGTACATAGTTGCAATTAATATTTATGTGAATATATTTATATTATTCCTACGATACGCAGCTATGATGAAAAGGATTTGATCATCTACCAGGACAAGCCACTCACTCTGAACTACCAGGTCAAAGGTAAACCGAAGATCGTTATCTATTGGCTGGCGGAGTTACGAAATCCCAATCAGGCGCCAATTCTTTCCGAAGAGCACACAGAGCTCAAGTGGCTGACCAAGGATGCGGCCAAGGAGTGTGTGGGCTTTAAGGACAATCAGGACATGATTGAGAAATTCCATGAAATTATTTTGAATATGGACAAGAATAAAACCTGCTGTTCGTGAAAAATACCATAAATTCAGTGTTGCATGCGGCGCCAATGAGAAGCACTACACTTGATCGCTATACAACACTGTTTTTAAGGCATCTGTAGATTGATTTTGTTGTGAAAACTGAGCGAAGCACTCAATAAAATTTAGTGAAAAAGCTAATTTTGATCCAGCCAGCAAGCAGTTAGACATATATCTATATATAATGGGTTCACGTTCACGCAGTCCGTCGGTGAAACGTCGCCATCACAAGAGCAAGCACAAAAAGCGGAGCAAGAGTAAGTCACACAATCGCGACAGGGAACGGGAACGGGAGCGAGAGCGAGACCACGAGCACGGGCGCAGCAGTTGCACGCGCAGCAGCCGCACGGACAGGGGCAAATCACCGGAGAGTAGTAATCAACATGGTCGGCGGGAGCGCGACAGCAGGCATCGCAGCGACAGGCACACGCATACGCATACGCACATGCACTCACACACAGAGCGCGACTACCACCGGCACTCGCACTCACACTCGAAGTCCCGCAAGCGCTCCAGTTCCTCGAGCAGTGATAGCCAGCAGTACTCGGACCACGAAGCGCAGCGCAGCCGGCACAAGCGCACGCGCTTCAAGAAGCTGGATGAGGTGCGCACAGCAGGCTGAGTACCCACTGGAATCGCGCACTGATCTCACTACGCTCTTGTTTCGCAGCAAAACCTACTGCAAGTGGAGCGACTGGCCGAAATGGAGCGGCAGCGGCGCCAAAAGGAGGCGGAACAGAAAACCATTGAGGAGCAGGCGGCGAAACGCATCGAGATGCTCGTGAAGAAACGCGTCGAGGAGGAGCTCGAGAAGCGACGCGACGAGATCGAACAGGAGGTGAACAGGCGCGTCGACACGGCCAAGGCGGAGATGGAGCGCGAGATGATGCTGGAGCTGGAGAAGCGGCGCGAGCAGATACGCGAAGACGAACGCCGTCGCGAGGTAGGTGCTCGTATTCAGATTTCGCTGGACGACTGCTGCTATCACAATACCAAAAAATACCAGAAAACAAAAAATAATACACGCACAAGATACCAATTACAAAATACAAATTGCCCGAATCCGATGCCAGAACACACACACACACACACACGTACAAACCTACAGCCTACAGCAGTTGCAAACAGTCGTCTCGATGAAATTTGTACTCGAAGCGACGTGCAGCGACATGTCGAATGCAGCAGTACTCAACGGCTCAGTGTACCTACATATGTGTGTGTTTGTGTGAATGAGTGTGCCAGCTGCATTATGCATACTCATATTCTTTATTTAAATAAAAAGCTTGAGCCTTGTTCTCACATACACATGCTTAGGAGGAAGTATACATGTGCATGTGTGTATACACCTCGATGTATTGAAACCACACGTGGTGAGTGGATCGTGCTTGCGCAAAGCCAACACAAACGTTCTGCTGCGCATTGAGGTGAAGTTGAGAACGGGACTGTGGTGAAAACGTGCTCCTTTTTAATTCGAGACACACAAGCACGCACAAAACACACTGAGCCAACGGGCATGTCGCTGCACGTTTCGCCTCTGCTATCTTCTTGCCAAATAATTTTGTAATTATTATTTATTTTTTTCTACCAACCAAAAACAATCTTTTTAAACCAAAAACAAAAACTAAAGCCAAAAATGTGTCTTGCAGTTTTGACGTCATTAATTTTAGCTTCATCTATGATTTTCTTTTCATTTAATTTAATTTAATTTCAACTTTAATTTGTTGCTGTAACTCTCGTTGTTGTTGTTACATGAATAATGCGCGAATTAATGCCTTATCGAATATCTATGTGTGGGTGTGTGTATATTTGTGTGTGTGCGAGAGTGAACGAAACGAAATACAACATAAAACCACACACACACACACGCACCCACACACACACACACGCACCCACACACACACACATACGACACACGTAATGTATGGTATGGTATGGTGTATGTTGCCTCGCCCCGCCCCGCCTTGCCCCAACCCCTCCGCACGAAACCTAAGCCGGATACATTGGGCGAGCCCAGCTTTGAAGACAAGGACAAGGAGCAACAGCTTCCTCCTAGGAGAACGTACAGCAAACACATGCACACACAAACACACTCACACACACACGCACGCACGCTCAAAACCGTACAGTTTGAGTTCGAATCGCAGTTCGAGTTTGTATACAAAAATATCTTTTAGGGGCCAAGTTAGTAATTACATTAGCTTTAGCAGAATTGCTTTAGAGTTCTTAGGGCGGGCCTAGCTTAGCTTAGTTCCCAACTGTACGAAGCATGCCTCAAAAAGAGTCCATAAAGCGGCCTATCGATATCGATTGAAACGGGTGAGTGAGTTCCTCTAAACTACCAAAATGGAGACAATCGAATGGAAAGTGTGTAAAGTGTAAAGTAAAACAAAAAAAAACAAAAACAAAAAACAAATGAAAATCAAAGACGAAAATCCAGAAAAGACACTCAAGGACTCTCCCTCTCTAGAAGCATTTCTTCATAGGAATACGACATGAGAAAAGCTGAATCAGATCTTAAGATTGTTAACTCGTAAATCATACGCCGGATTTACCATTGTCCAAATGGGTATGACTGTACTTGTTGTTGTCGTGCCAACTTTTATTTAAGTCTATCGTTGTTTTCGAACAATCACCTTTCTTTTCTTCAATTATAAAATTATCCAAAAATCATTTTCATTTTATTCTGTAATATGATGTATGTAAACATTTCGATTGACATCAACATATGTAGCTGAGATACCGTAAATCAAAATGCAAATTCGCAGCAAAGCCCAAAAATTAACAAAATGATTTAGCCATTAAACTGGAAAAATGAACTATTTCAATAGTAAGTAGCAAAAAAAAAAAAAAAAAAAAACAAATAAAAATTAAATAAAAAAAAAAACAAGAAAGAAGATCAATTTTAAATAATAAATCCAAGTTCTAGTACATTTGTTAATGTTGTGTGCTCTTATTGTTAAAAACAAAAAAAAAAATAATTGAAAAACCAAATATCATTTAAACATTTTTATTAGATACTACTAAATGTTTTTTACTTTACTTTCTACCAAAATCTTCTATGTAACATATTGTTAAACATAAACTAGATTTTAACTGCCAGCTGAAAGCGAAAAAGTGAAAGCAATACCAGAACTTTTGCTGCATCGCCGATGATAAGAAAAGAAACCGATTCTATATGATAATTACGCCTAGAATTTAAGCATGCGCTGAGGCCTTGAAGCTGATTATTAATACGCCATTTTATTTGGGTTTTATAGGAGGAGGAAAAACAAAAACGCGAAGAGCTCGAAGAAATATTGGCCGAGAATAATCGCAAAATCGAAGAGGCGCAAAGAAAATTGGTAAGTCCAAGCACACTCTATAAACCATGTGATATATATATATGTATATTTTTACCTTAGGCTGAAGAGCGCTTGGCAATCATTGAGGAGCAGCGGCTGATGGACGAGGAGCGTCAGCGCATGCGCAAGGAGCAGGAGAAGCGCGTCAAGGAGGAGCAAAAGGTCATATTGGGCAAAAATAATTCAAGACCAAAGTTATCGTTTTCCCTGAAGCCGGGTGCATTATGAGCCGTCGCCGCATTACAACGCGTTCACATTGTGGGCGTGGCAACCCTTTGTACCCCTTCTTGTTAACAGCTTTTGCCCATTTGTTGCGTTTTTATCTTGATTGGACGCTTTGCTTGCGCTTAAAACCATTAAAACGTTTCTTTAGTCATTTGTTGCATTAATTATTATGTCGCATCCTTCATTTTGTTCTTATTTGGAAAAGTGTTTTCATAGTTTTGACTGCAAGCAAGGCGTGATTAGGTTGACCCACGTTCTACAGCTTAGATAAGCATAAACCTGCGACAGACATGCAAGCATATATAGATTTATATATATTCAAATATATATAAGTCTATATATATATAGCAGTTTCTTTTGCCAATTCCTTGAACCATACTTACGATTATATACAGTTCTTAATAGTACAATATGCTAAAGATTTACTTACATTTTTTATACACATTCACTCGTCGCATACATATTTGTATATGCATATGTATGCGCATGGGGCCCAGATGATAATTGTGTAGTTCATCGTGTTGTTTCAAAACGCTGATCGTATTTAACTGCAGAGCATCGGCAAGAAATCGCGAACTATGTACTCCCCAAATTTTTTGATAAAGCCTAGAAAAAACTTTAAGCAAATGAAGAAGATAATAAAGCGTTTTCGAATATATCAAACTGATTTTCTTTATTCGGCGGATATGGAAAGAAAGAAGAACGCAATGGCAAAGCAATCGATTACCTTCCGTATCCCTCAGATTTATATTTTAAAACTAACAAAGACACACGCCTCCGGGGGTTTTTCGTTTTACGTATAATTTCATAGTGTTTTCGTTTTATTATAGCCTTGAAAAATGTCAATTTATTTATTATGCTTTTTTTTGATATACTTCTGTTGTTGATAACATTTAATAAGATTTGATCGCTTGTTTTTCTCATAATTTTCCAGCTTGTTGGTTTGGATACGCTAGCACATCTGATATCTGATATATAGGCATATATGCATATGTATATTATATACACAGATTACTTGATTTTCGTATGCAAATATATATATATATATATATATATATGTATGTATATTTGTGTGTGTGTTCGTCGTGTAGCATTTACTCGTATATATCATATTATATTTGTCCTATTTATTTTACCAATTGCCGCGACAAACTAAATTTCCGTTCAAACATCAGCCAACAATTTTCAGTTTCAAGTCTTTCGTTTTGTAAGGTTTTCTGCCAATCTCAAATATTTCTTTAGCAGAAGAAAGCAGAAGGTTTTACAGCGTATATAATTGCACTTGAGAGTTTTCTATTAATATATAAAAATCGTCCAGAAAGAAAGAGGCGAGAAGAAAGTAGAGTAAGAAGAAGAAAAATAACGCAAATACTTTTCATGTGTTTTTTGTTGTTTATTTTTAAAATGATATCCGCATAAAAAAGAACAAACTAAAAGTAAAATCATAATTATTATAATATTATCTCTGAAATGATATGGAACTGAAAAACGATAAATTGCAAACATTTCGAAAATGGCATAATTTCAGCTATGAAATTAAATAAGTTTGTAATTGTATGGAGAAAGATAATTAAATGTTATACTTGTAGAGTTATATGTACGTGTATATGATAAATTTAAAAGTTATATATATACAGCTTCATTCGTCAACAATCTCAATCATCATCAATCGTCATTAATTCAACGCTTATTCAAGTTGATTTCCAATAGAAACGTTTACGTTTTCCTATAGCCCGAAACAAACATCAATCAAATATTATTAAGCATTTCTTTAAACATTTTTACCGTTCATGTTGTTGTTGTTGTTATCGTTTTTGGGTCCCACACAATTTCGCTAATTGTTACAAATTGTTTTTGGTGTTTGTTTTTGTTTACAAGTATTATTTAGTTGCCTTTTGATTATATTTCCGACTACATTTAAATTCAATTGCAAATAGGAAATAGTTTGTCCGTTTTTCATTTGTCTAAAATTTGCTTTTTTCTGGTATTATAGTCATAGTTTAAATATATTTATATATAGATATATGCATGTCTGTGTATGTATGTGTGTTTATGTGTGTGTGTGTACGGGTGAAACATAGATAATGTTAGGGTGTAGTTTAAATGGTTTCTGTATCTATATATATATATATAGTACTTTTACATTAAATGTGTAGAAAAATTCGTTAAATTGATTTGCATATAGTTTTTTTTTTTTGGTTTTGCTTTTCGCTTTGCTTCTGCATTTTCTGTTGTTGCTGCCATTTCTGTTTCCGTTTCTTAGCCACAAATACAAATTGTTTGCGTGGCTGTCAAATTTGGTTCATACACCACCACAAATTATTGTTTAAATATTTAATTTACTTCGATTTGTGCATTGCAGTTCTGCGTATTAAATTTAAGTTTAGTTTTTTGCTTTATTTTATTTTTCTTTTTGATTTCTTCTTTTTCAACTTTGGCTGCAGTCTAGTGTTTAATTCAATAAAATACATATACAGTATGGTAGATATATAGATTTGTATTTCTCTAAATCTGCGTTCACTGCAAATGCTACAAAATTGTTAGCTTTAGCCCCACACAAAAAAAAGTTGTGAACCACACGCGAAACGAGCGCGAAGACAGCGCCTCCCAAACGGTTGCATACAAATTCACCACAGTGGCTCGCCAACTGCACGGGGCATAGCCGAGTGACTCTAAAACTGCTACTGCTGCTATTTCCGGTGTTGTTCGGCATACGTTCGCGCGTGGTCTGGCGCATCCGGCGCTAGGTAAGCATCTTGACAAACAAAAGCGCCAACAGCACATTGACAAACAGCACGAGCAGCATGAGCTGTTGACGCACAAACCAATCCTGCAAAGAAGTCAGAGACGCAGCATTAGTTTAATCTGTTTAGGTTGAGCAGCAATGGCTTTAAAACTATGGAAGTGTGATTTCACCGAGCATGGAAATATCCGAAAAGTAATATAGGGAAATTTAAAGCATTTTTGTCTGTTTAATATACTACCACGATATTAAGTGAATCAAGTCTACAAGTCTACTACAGTATATAAAGTTATAAATATATGTATACCTATAAAAAAAATTAATTTACATAGAAAGCTATGGAAATTGGCTTTTATTTAAGAATCTATGGTATGTATATAAACATATAAAGCTTAAAAAATGCACTATAATTGCAGCTAGTTTTATACGTAAAGCCCAAAAAGTAATACACTAAATTCCATAGTATTTAAAGGATTCAAAATTATATATAGGTTGTAAATAATGTACTGCTAAGGGTTTTCCTAGTACAAGTAATAATAATAATAATAATCCCTAATAAGTGGAATGTCTGGTGACTCACCTTAACTTGCGGACTAACCAAATACAGCAAGGGGTTCGCCTTGAGGCGCTCGTTGACTTCGATCTGTCGTCGCACGGCCTCGCGACGTGCCGAGCCAAGGGCGGAGACCTCCTCGCGACTCATCGCCTCCGTGGCACGCGGCAGCTCCTGGAAGTCCGGCATGGACTTCTTGCGCTGCAGCGTCACATTAATGGGCACCGTCTGCGTGATGCGAGAGAGAGGGAGGGAAAATATTAGTACGGCAATAGATGTGTTGCCCTCTTGCCACATGCAACAAGCACCTCCACCGGCGGCTCGACAATCCAACTTTCGCTGGCACGTCGCGCCAGCAGGGCGGGCGAGAACATCAGGTCCTCCTCGTCCTCTTCGGGATACCAGTCCATGGTGAGTTACGCCTTGGTAACCGATTCAAGTACACAGTTCGACGACCACTGGCCGCGGCTTACAACAGTTTGTTAGCCACTGGCCGCAGCTTGCATAAGTCTTGTGGAATTTGTTGCTCGAGTTTGTTAACGCGTTTTTACATGACGTTTCGATTTATATTTTTGAACATTTACGAAAATTCTTAATGCGTTGAGTGAGTCGCCAAATGGCCAAAAATAGTCCAATGGCCAACGGCAATGAGCCAAAAAGAAAAAAACCGAAAACGAAAACAAACCAAAAAGCGACAACAACGACAATAACAACGCTCTGCGCTCGACAATTCTTATATATAATAATGAGATCTTTTATTATTTTGAAGTATTTTCGAATCGTTTTGCTGCGGTCTGGCGAGATCGACGCGTCTTTTGGTACTACCAATGCGCTGCGGAAAGCAGAAAAGGTCGGAAAACTCGGAAAACTGTCGCCTGGCAACGCGACAATTGAGAGCGCGGCGACAGTTGCAACGTTTTCCAATGGGCCGCCGCCACTTGTGAATTGCGATTCATCGCATTCAGCAGAGAGTAAAATGAGAGAGAGAGTGTGAGACCGAGAGAGCGAGAGAGAGATGAACCGTTCCATTGTGGCCTGGCCTAAAAATAGCCAGAGAATGGGCACATGTTTCAAGTGAGCTTCAGAGAGCTTGACCAAGAAAAAGAATAATGCTCTCGCGTAGACGTCCGACATATGTGTATCCCTCTACTCAAGTTAATTGCGGGGATTAACTGTGTGTTATGAAATATTTGGGAAACGGAGCAAGTCCCCGGGAATTTAGACAGACTCGAGACGCGTGCAGTGCTATGGACTGCACCGATGTGCAGCAATTTGAAAAATTTGATTGCAATTAATTTTCATAGATTTATATACATATATATCTATATACATATATGTTTATATTAATAAATATATATGTTAATTTTTTAGCAATTTAAGATCAAAGCAGACAACAGTATTGAGTTGAGTTTGGGAAAGCCATTTTAAAAAACTCAATTTCAATATCTTTCTATACAAATAATAACTAATATGAAGAGTTGATAATCCTAGGATGATCACTTAATATTTTTAAATAAATAAATGCATTAAAATTCCTATCATTTGAATTGTAATTATTTACTATCAATTACTACAAAAAATCATCTTCAAATTCAATATTTATCAGGTCTAATGAACTAATTTCTTTAAAAGTCTTTAAGCTGATAATATCTTTATATTTGTATTTATCCTATGACGAACTATCTTTTTAAAGGTTTGAAAATATTTGGAATATTTTTTAAACAGTATATAAAATATTTTTTTATGGAAATCATAATTTTATCTAAGCAGATAATAATCGCAACATATGCCATACAAATCCGTCGTTTTCAAGATTTGAAAATTTATTATATATTAAAATTATGATCAATACTATTACATTGTAGTATAAATTTATGAGAAGAATTAATTATCGCCTTTTATAAACTGTTTCTGAGTTCCAAAAAGATCTGTGCTTATATAACACAAAATAAAAAGGTAATAGGGTACATAGGACCAAAATACTACTACCTTCAAAATATCTTTGAGCTCTGAACGAAGTATTTGCCCATTTTGTGGACTTCATTTAGCAGTGTGACTCACCTTCATTTTCTTGCCGCCTCCACCGCCGCCTCCTCCAGCGCCGCCAGCTTTTCCGCCCATGGCCATGCCCACCGGTGTCGCGGGCTTCGCCGGCAGATACAAGCTCTCCGTGCGTTTGGGCTGCAAGGGCGAGGGAATGATATCCTGTCCGAGCGTACGCTGGCGCAGCAGCACATCCTCGAATGGCTGGTTGGGAGACGAGAACATTGGCTCGGCGGCATTGCTCAAGCTGGGCGCACGCCCACCGGCGCCCAAGCTGGGCGTGCCCGCGCGCGACATCCGGCCTCCGGTGCCCGTGGGCAGCGAACCGTTGCCCGTCAGCGGCGAGTTGGCAGTAATCGATGTGGATGTTGCTGTCGGCGTCGCGCCGCGAAATACTGAGCCGGCGCGCGGGCGTCCATCGGGCGTGCTGGTGCCGCCGTTGGGCAGCGTCTCGCCAGCAACACCCGAGCGATCCAGCGAGGCCTGGCGCGAACCGCCGTAGGTACCGCTTAGCCGGCTGGCAGCGCGCGTGTAGCGATTATCGATGGAGGAATCCCGGCTGGGCGGACGCCCGTACTGCTCCAGGCGATCTATGGATGCCTGCTGGCCCATTTGGCCCATCATGGGAGGACGCTGGCCGCGCTGCTGCTGCTGCTGCAGCTGCTGCTGTTGCAACTGCAGCTGTGCGGCGGCCATGGCGGCGTCGGACAACTGTTGCTGCTGCTGCTGCTGCGAGGCGCGACGCAGCAGGCTGGCGGCATTGTGGCTGGGCGAACTGTGCAGCGAGGGTTGCTGCTGCAGTTGCTGTTGCTGCAGTTGCTGTTGCTGCAGCTGCTGCTGCTGCTGTTGCAACTGTTGCTGCTGCTGCTGCTGCTGGTAGAGTCTTTGTTGCTGCTGCTGTTGCTGCAACAGTTGCTGCTGCTGCGGCGACATGTTGATGTTGCTGCCGGGCGGCTGCTGCTGCTCGAACTGATATGCAGGATTCATTTGCGGATTGTGCTGTTGCTTCTGTTGCAGCTGTTGCTGCTGTTGTTGCAGCAGCTGCTGTTGCTGCTGTTGCTGTTGCTGCTGCTGCTGCTGCACTTGTTGCTGCTGCTGATGCTGCTGCTGGTGATACATTTGATTGATGGCGCTGACAACCTGCGCATGGCTCGGCTGCCCGTGGCTCACCTGCCCCGTCAGATCCGTCTGCGGCGAGACGGGCAGCTGCTGCGAGTACATGGACGACGGCACCGGGCAGTCCGACTCCTGCTTCTGCTGCGACATGCGCCGCTGCTGCTGCTGCATGTTGAGATATTGCTGGCGCTGCAGCTGCGCCGCATACGCATCCCCGCCGGACGCGCTGCTGGCAGGCGAAAATTGCTGCTGTTGCGCTGCTGCCGTCGCCGCCGCATTGGACTTGACTCCAATTCCGGATGCGGTGCCCAGGCCTGCGCCCGCGCCTGACATGCCCACACCCGAGTCGACAGTGGATTGGCCGCCGCGAAAACGTTCGCGTTCGCGATAGCGCAGCTTCTCGAAACGCTCCAGCACGGAGGGCTTGAAGTCGGGCGCGAATTCGCGCGCCATTCGCACCGCGTTCTCGCAATCGATGCGCGCCTGCTCGGCGGCAATGTCGGCGTTCTGCGCCTTGGCCGCGGCGGTGGCCATGCGCGAAATGGCCATGTCCGAGCGCTGCATGGCCATCTTGAGGGCGCGTTGCGCGGCATTCACCGCGGCCGTGATGCGGTCGCGGAACTTGCGCGAACGCGCCAGGAACAAATGCTTCTTCTTCTGGCTGGTGATCAAAATGTTGTTCTTGTATTTGCCCTCCTCTACGGTACCGTCGCGGAAGGTGGTCACACCATAGCCGTGCTTGCGATTGTTATACCACTCGCCCTCGTATCTGCGAGAGCGGCAGAGCGAGAAAGAGAGAGAGGGAGATCGGATCAGATGAGCTTCTAGTTGCCTCAGCGCGCTGTACTCACTTGAGGCCGTCGCTGCGCTCGGCCACGCCGTGACCACAGCGTTTGTCCTTCTTCCACTCGCCCATGTAGGTCTCGACCACCGTCGGATCGAGCTGCTCGTCCTCCATGGTGAAGCTGGCATTGGACTCCGTGTGCGCAGATCTGCAAGGAAGAAGAGAGTTGCCTCAGCACAAATGCTTGCAGAGAGTATATCAATTTTGGCCATATATATTAGCACACAAGGAAACTTATCCAGCCCTATTAACTATTTAATATAAATATTTTTTTGATCTGATGTTCGTTTGTTTTATTATTTTACTTTTCTCGGAACGAGCCAGTTCGGAGCGATACCATAAAACATATCCGCAAATTTGTGTTACTATTTGAGCTATCTTATTCAAAATTTCTATATTTTATTATAACATCGTTCTGAACATTCCCTTAAAATTTGATCACAATCGGTTTATTATAACATTTAGCTGCTATAGAAATAATCGATCTTTTGTATAAAAGCACAAATAATTTGTCTTGTAAGTAAAGGGTAGATAGCCATACCTTCAACCACCAAGGTCTACAGTATCCCTAAAATTTAAAAATTTATCCTCCTATAGCTTGTTAATGGGATATCAGACGAAATTGCTACTTTTTAATGAATTTCAATATTACTATACATAGGATATCTGAGTCCAAGTTCTAAAAAGATGAGTCTGTAACCTTTTACACATAAAATGCATTAAAAGTATATAACTCTTTATGTATATGGTAGTTGTATTAAAATAACAATAGCGTGGCAGATAGGCTATGCAACCTTCGGAACCCTGGAGGTAACAATTCTACTTCTTCTATCTAACTAAAATATGCATTATCATTCATCCGAACTCACTTTGTCGTCAAATTGGACTGCTCGGAGCCGGTGCTAATCCAGGAGGCCGACGACATGGTAGATCGTATGCTGCCCGACGCGATGGTGCCGCGTTTCTCCAGGTCGCCAGTGCTGCGCTGCTTGCGCATCTTCAGACCCTGTAGAATGAGAAGATAAATTTAAATATATTTGAGTGAAAGAGACCCGCCGCCCTCTCCTAATATTGACCATGAGAAATCCCTTCTTCGTCTTCTCCGTGAGACTGTTGCGACGCACCGGCAGCTTGTCCGACTTGGCCGTCAGCACAAAGCCACCGCGAATCTCCTCCGTCTTCTCGGCAGCCTTGGCGGCATTTCCGTTCTCGGCGCTTCGCAGCGAACTCAGTGATGCGTGCAGGTTCTTGCGACGATGGTGCGACGCCAGACCAAAGGGTGCCGACGTGCGTATGCCGTACCCATGTCGCTTGCCCTCCTGCCACTGACCCTGGTACTTGCCTGTAAAAAGGGGAAACACCCATTTAGCAATCGAGTCAATCTAAATAGTATACGGCTGCCGTATATTTTTACTAGGTTTTTCTTTCGATTCTTAACGATACCGTTGTCATTTTTGCTATACTCATAGCAAATACGAATATTTACTTCAACTGTCAAGTGCAATGCTATGGTACAAACAACTTGAAAGTTATTCAAGTATATACTTTGCATAGTTCCAAGTATTTTCGCAGCTTTTTCTACTACTACAACTACAGTTACAGCCACTTCTACCTTTATGTCTCCACGTGTTTCACTCCGCCTTGGGCAAGTGACGGGGAGCTGTGGCCAGCAGTAGGGGATTTCTAAGCCTATTTATACACGCATTGTTTGCTTTTCGCGCGCCAAGTCGTAGCAGGTTGGGCTATTTAATTAGTAAAGAGTATTACCGCGGCCTTAGCAAATGACAATTTATAGTCTCCGGCCGACAGGCAAACATTTGCATAGTTAACTCGACTGGATTAACGCCAAGAGTACTGCAGTCATTCGCCCGTTGACCATAACAGTTACAGGAAAGGTCGCTACAGAAATATGTAGGGGGGGCTGTACGGAAATAATCAATAACACTTAATATGCTCAATACATTCGACTTGGAATTGGCATAGTGGAAATGCTTTAATAAATTCCGATTTCTATTTTCTTTAATTAAAATAAGCGAAGAAAGCTACGGCTAAGAATAACCGACAGTGTTATACCCTGCATCCAATTTGAAACCCCATAATTTAATTCTGCTTGGATATTTTCATTGGAAAATTTATTGCAAATAATACTCAATGGATACGATTTTCCAAATTATATAAAATAAATTTTCATCTGATCTGTAAAATAAATTTAATTAAAACTTTCTTATTTCGCTGTAAATTCCTACTAATCCCACCTTGCGAGCCATACAACTGAATGTACTCGTTTTGTTAACCCCCCAAAAAATTATATTATAATTGATTTTCGTATGTACCTGCCTATGAGTTTAATTTCTGAATAATAACCTCAATCTGAAAACAATGAGTACTCGACATTCATTCACAATGACATCTCGCGAAAATAATGTAAACTGCAATGTATTTATTTTCATATTCACAAACATTGTAGGTAGCTGCAACTCGGACGGGCCTGTCTATATACACTCACACATGCCTGCATACAGTTCATACACATATACATACGTGTGTATGTAGTATTGGGAGCCATATGCTCGGTGCGAGCTAACCGAATTTCCCCAGAAAAAACCCACTCATGTTGCAAAAATGCTTCAGAGCAATAGAGAAGAAAAATATCATTGAACCGCGCGGCGGAATGAAAATCTGACGTCAGTTTTTGGTCACACACTCGGTATGTATATGTATGTGTGTATGGGGGAGGGTAGGGGCTGATTTCTGCACACCGGCAAGGCAAACAGAACACAGCAACGAACCGAAATCTTTACAGAAACGTCAAAATCGAAATGAAAACTACAAGTGGATTTTCGTACTCTCTCTTCCTCTTCTTCTTGTGCCACAGCTTGGGGCCAGAAGAGAACTGCCAAAATGATCTCATGCATTGCGCGATCGCTTACCGCCATCCGCATAGGTCTCGCAGCCGGAACCGTCCTGATAGCCCTCGTTCCAGGTTCCCTCGTACTTGGCCGTCGACACGGTGCTCTCTCTGACACCGTAACGCCCCTTGTGCCCATCCTTGGACCATTCGCCGCGATAAATCTGGCGACCAATTTGCTCCACGCCCAAACCGTGTCGACGTCCATTCTGCCATTGGCCCTCGTAGTGTGATCCGCTGCAGGGAGGGAAAGCACAAGAATATAATAAATATACAGCGCACTTTTGTAATTTGACGATCCTTATATATCTATGTTTATATAGCCTTACGTCTGAAATATTCGATTTATCTAAGAAAAATCCATCAAGCAAAACACATGCGTCTTTACTGCAACAATCCCCTCCTCCTCTCCCCTCCTGCGATTATTCATTTACTAATCAAACGAAATGACCGAGGATTATCGTAAAATTCATTTGGTAAACAAATATTATTATTTGTTCACGAAACAAAAGAATTGTTTGGCTTTCCCGATGATGGTATTTAATAAAGTGGAATGAGTTAGATGGAATCAAGTATGCTTTATACATCCGAGAGATCTCTAAAAGCTCTTACGTACATCGAATTAGGAATACAAAGTAAATTTCCAAATAAAAGAAAACAATAATTATTCATAATACCATATGTTTTTTTATATAGCTATACACAAAAAAAGCGATTAAATACGGAATTTAATAATAAAATAATATTATTTTTAAATATAAATTATGAAAAATATGAATATTATCTGTTTTGATAGAACAATCTATGTGTATGTACTCCTATTTGCAACATATTATTAATAATGTCTCCAATATTATTAAGGAGGTTATATAAGCCAAAAAAAAATTAATTTAAAATAAATTTAGAAACAAGTTGTTGCGGTATATATAGTTTACATGTCAAAATATATCTAGGCGAAAAAAAATATCTTTTCTTATGTTCTTAATTAATTTATTTTACTATTTTCAAATATGTTCTATAATAAAATATAAATTAAAGTATATGATAATACTGTAAATTTATGTATTATATATTTATTTATATATGCATGTGTTATATATACCTTATAATAAATTAAGTATAATATTAATACTTTAATAATTTTTAATAATAGCAATATTAATATATTATTATTATTATATAAGAATAATAATTAAATTTTTTTTATTATTTTTTTATAGTTAACATTTGCTTGGCTTACCTGGGCCATATGTACGATCCGGACACCTCAAAGCCATAGTTCCAGGCGCCCGCATAAGCGCCCTGGTGCTTTGGCCCCGTGCAGACGCCGTGCCCGTGCGCCTTGCCCTCATCCCAGCCGCCGCAGTAGGTGCCGCCGTCCTCGAAGTCGAAGCGGCCGCCGCTCATGGGGGCGCGCTTGACACCGCCGGCGGCGGCCTGGGCAGCGGCGTAGGCGGCCATGTCGGCGCCATTCTGTTGTTGTTGTTGCTGCTGTAGTTGCTGTTGTTGTTGTTGCGTGAGTTGGTCAGCTTGTTGCATACTCAATGATTGTTGTTGTTGTTTTTGTATTTTCACTAATGTTTACTACTAAATGTTGTCGCTGTTGTTGTTGTCGCTTTGAGCTTTTTGTGTTTTCGTATGCTGCGCATTGATTTACTGCTCAATAGTTGTTGTTGCTGTTGTTGTTGTTGCTTCATTTGCATTTGTTGTTGTTGTAGTTCTTCAGTTAATTCTAGCTTAAATTTTCGTTTCGCTTAGTTTCGTTTTTTTTTTAGTTTTAGTTTAGTTTTCTTGTTGATCCTTTGGTTGTTGTTGTTGGTTATATTGTTGCTACTGCACTTAGCCTAGAGTTAGTTGTGGGCGGGGTTTTTGTGAGTTTCTTTGTATTTCACTGAAACGCGAAAGTTAAAACTTCTTCTTTTTATTTTTATTTTGTTGCTTTTTGTTCTATTTTGGTTCTGCTTTTGATTCGGTTTTCAGTTTTGCCTTCTGTCTGAATCGTCTTCACCCTCGACTGGATCAAGTTTCTATCTCTAATTTCTGACAGTTGTGGGACTCTATGCTAATGTCGTAGGCCATCATTGGATTGGCTGCAAAGGCTACAAAGAAGAAAGTTTCGATTAGTTTGGAAGGCAAGAAGGCTTATCCAGATACTATGGATAGGTTTAGGCATGCAACTTGAGCAGAGATTAGTTCAAAAGCAACAGCTACAGAGGCTTTTCTGATAACTAGTAAAAACATGAGAGAATTTCGATATATTATACAATACATATTTGAGAGTTTTAATAGTATCGTATATTGAGATGAAGCTCAAAAATAAGCTCACCAATTGTCACCCGTGCTATGATATTTTTAATTTTTTTATCTTTCCTAAAACACTACCAAAACATAAACCTTTCGGGAATCATAATTTAAATATTTTCAATTATAGTATATATTATTTTAGTATATTCTGCATATATATTTTTTTAGCTTTTCTAAAACATAATCAAAACATAAACTTTTCCCAAACCATAATTAAAGTATTTTTATATATGTTATGATATTTTTCATATACTTCTTTTTTAAAACACCATCAAAATCTTTTTGAGATAATTTAATTGTGATATTATTTTAGTATATTCTGCATATTTCTTCTACCTTTTCTAAAACATAATCAAAACATGAACTTTTTCCAAATCATAATTTAAGTATACTTGAGTATACTTAAGTATATAAGTATGTGCTATGATATTTAAAAATATTTTTTTTCTAAAACATAATTAAAACATAAAATGTTCCCTAAACATAAAGTAAATATGTTCATATTTGTTATGCTATTTTTTATATATTCATCATATTTCTTATACTTTTCCTTAAACACAATAAAAACATTATCTTTTCGCAGATCATAATTGAAATATGTTCATATATATTATGATATGATTTGAATATTTTCAGCATACTTCTTGTTTCTTCTCTGAAACACAAACTTCTGCCATATTGTTGCGTAGTTCCTCTCAAAGCAAACAAATCGATTTCTTACGCAACCGCGTGAGTTTATTCACTTTCTATTCGTACTACTCATTCAATAGTTGCTATAAAAGTTCTTCTGCCATGTAAACAAATTGCGAAAATATTTTAGAGAAATACCCGAAACAAAAAAGCTACACAAATTGCAGTTAACTGAACTTTCCCTTGTTGTTCTGGAACTGGAAAATGTGTGATAAGGAAAATATGTATGTATATACCTCTGATCGAGCTGACGCTGATGATGATGATGATGATAATGGCGTAGTTAGTTTGTGCAACTGCAAAATTTGTATAATGCTGCGCTAACTGAGCCCGATTTGTTTGTTAATAACAAAAGCGATTTACAGTTTCGGGCCAATTGAAATTTATAGACGCAACAGTTTGTATATACAAAGAGTACACAGCTACAAATGTGTCTGCTTGTATGGTGCCTCTGTTGTGTGAGTGTGTATGGTAGTGTGTGTTTTATATATAAACGGAGCAACGTCAAAGACACGAAATTGTTCTCAATGGCGCACTGAGTGGGCGGTTTGGGCGGTCCCTGAGGTGGAAGCGGAGCACGCGCTCAGCTGTTCTGCCGCGCAGTGAACGTATCGCGCACTCACTCGCACGCATCGCACTCAGGCGTCGCTGCTCGTTGCTCTATTTGTTTGCACATACGCGCGATAATAGTAGTAAAATATTACGAAGATCGCGTAGTAGCAAAAAAACGCAGCGCACAGCACTTGCAGCGTTCGCATTTTGCTCGTATCGTATCTCTATCGCGCAAATATCGTATCGTAAGGCCTTTTAACGTATATCGTATACTGCGGCCTATCGCTTTGCACGCTTGTTCTGCGTTTTTTTTTTGTGCTTTCGCCAAATTCTTTTTTACCGCCACGTAATTATTGACGTGGGCGTGCCTTCCCTTGCCTGGTTCCTTAATAGATCTGTAATCTGTTCGCATCGGGCCATGTGTTGATCTTATTCTCGGCTGTTGGGCCTCAGCTACGAGTATATGTTTATGCGGTATATGCGCGTAATACAGTTAAGATGAGTAATAGGTACTTGTTGTTGAAAACAAGCGTGTGATTCGGTTTGGAAAGCTGGCCGAATAGACTATATACAGTGCTATGGCTGAGATAGGCTTTTCAATTTTCAAATCAAACACGAAGATAAGAACAATCAGTTCAATATAATAAGAGAGACCAATTTTCAGTTCAAATTGAATATACCTTCAACCTGAATATATCTACAATATCCTTTTTTATATAATTTAATTATATTATTTATTTAATAATTAATTTAATTAATATACCTACATAATTTATTTTTTATATAATTTAATTATATTTATTTAATATTTAAAAAATTAACTGAGTCAAACTTGGTTTTCAAGTTTTAAATTAAAGCTGAAAAAACGTAATCAAGCTGCTCATGTCTGAGATCCAATAAATATAAATATTAAGCATATAGAAGGAAAACCAGTAAGGACAACGATATTGGCTGTGGCATGAAGCAGTGCAGGCACAGCGACAACAGAGACAGCAGCTACATTTGCTGAGAGCAGGAAATGTGTGCTTAACCCGCGTTGCGTATACGCCATGTGGTCGCGTCAGAGTATTTACTATATTGCCACATTGCGATATCGATAGGGCGGGTTAACCAGAGTTCCCGAGTTGCCGAGTGCCAGCGGAAATTGTTTATTTGGAAATTCTTCACTCGGTTGCAAATAATTTACGGTTTTATTGTGCGAGCGCGAGAGCCACAAAAGTAGGTGGAGCGAGTGAGAATCAGAGCAGAGGCACAACATGAGGGAGACTGGGAGAGAGGGAAGACTCAGCGGATGCTGTGCACTGGCGGGCTTATCACAGGGCAGAGTTGAATTATCTATAGACGTATTCATGTTGGTAATCTTTCTCTCTGTATGTGTGTGTGTGTTTCTGTATGAGAGTGTGTGTGCGTGTGTGTTTGTGGCAGCAAGCGAGAAATCCACCTGCTGGCACTTTTAGTGCATAGCAAACAATTAAATTCAGTCTTCCCCATGTGGTTCAGTGTGGAATGCTGTTTTTATAGCCATTCAATGATATCTTCGAGTGGCCCTCAACATGAAATCATTTTGAAATATGCCCTGCGCAGCTATGAAGCGTCCTATAGATGGTATAATTCTCAAACCAAATGTATTCCATTAACATTTAAATAGTTTTCCAGTTATTTTTTAGGAATTTTAGCTTAAATTTGCTCCAAAAAATGTATTAAATACAATTTTGGAAATGTTTGAAAACAATTCAAGCCTGATTTGTAAATAAAATAAAACAGTTTCAAATTAAAAATGTACTAAATAATTTTGTGTAATTATTTAAATTGAACCAGTGACCAGCCTTCAATGGTTTATAGTATTATAAAACACATATAAGCTTTTTTAGTTTTTTTTTCCAAAAAAAAAGAAGCAGATTTAATTAAATACTCAAGATATTTAGTTTTCGTATTTAAAAAATATTTTTTTATATTTTTAAAATCATTTTTGGCCTGAATTCTAATTATTTTTCTTACTTGTCTTAACAACAATGAAACGCTTCTTGTCTAAATAATGTTGGATTAAATTATTATTTATTTATTCAAGTTTATTCAGGTATTTCGAAGAATTGTTATTTATTTTCATTTTTGTGAATTTCATTTTATTTATTATTTATTAATCCATTTCAATATACTCTACAATATGTTCTGCTGCTCGCCAACCCCGTTTGAAGTTCAATAATGTTTAAATTAGAATTCGGACAATTTATTTGTCTATTGCATCGTATATTGTTGTATTCGCCTTCCTCTAGCCCTCCTTGTGCCGTCTACGATTTGCTTTTCAAATTGCAGTGCGAGTTTTTCTTTTCGTCTCGTTAAAAGACCGCAAACATTTTGGGAACTCTTTTTTTTCGTCTTTGGCGTTTGCCTTGTTGCTCGTTTAATTGTTCTTTTGCGGTGGCCGACGAGAAGCAGCCCAAAAGAAAGCGAGAAAGAAACAAACGAAACGAAACGAATTTCAAATTGAAATTCAAATTTGAATCTGAATTCTTCTGAAGCTTTTGTTATTAATAGCAAAATACACACACCGTGCAGAGCAGAACTGAGTACTGAGGGAGGTGAGCAGGCGAATGCTGTTGCCGTCTGTCTCTGACTCTTTCTCTCTCTCCCTTTCTCTCTCGCTCTCTCTCTCTCTCTCCGCGTTGCCAATGTTATTTTGTTTAAACATTAATGATGATGAAAACACACGCACTACAGTGTCTGTGCTAGTATTTGCACTTGGGCAACCTGTCTTCTTCGTGCTGCTGTTGCGTCTTCTCTCTCTCCGCCTCTCTTCCCGCTCCCCTACCATTGTGTGCTGTTTTAAACAAATTCAATTATGCTGAAGAAATTTGTGGGAATCGCAGAGTCGAAAGCGTAAAAGCCAATTTTTGTGCTGTTCTTCATTCTTCGGAATGGGAGCTATAAATCTGAATACCTGCCAAAAGAAGCAGCCCAGCAAAATAACGGCAAGGCGCAACAAAATAATACCAAATCACTGAAACTGGCTTTAATTTATAGCCGTAATGCACATTCTGTTATGAATTCACAACTTTTCCTCCCAAAACTTTTCCAATTTTCATACAAAGTAAAAGAGGGAGATTTTTCTTGTACTCTTGCATAACAAATTATAACAAAACGCTTGCCATAAATCTATTTGGATAGGTTTATAAAGAAAATAGAAGCATTTAGTTGTGAAAAATTATGAAATTTTTTTTTCAAATTCGTTGGAAAGTGCACAGTAACATAATGACTGGCTAAATACATATATCTGGCTTGATCAATCAGACATTGATTTTAAATCACTTGTGACGACCGAGAAAATGTTTTAATTAATTTTTCAACTATTTATTTTATATGCTTTAATTTATAAATATATCTTTTTCAATTTGTAGAAAGTATAAGGTAATAAAATGAGTATAAAACAAATTCTATAAAACATGTGAGCAATTTTATATCTTACTTAAGACTGTACGCAGCGAAAAAGTACAGGGAAGTTTTTTATTCTTGAAGTTATTTATAATGAAATTCTTAAGCTCATAATGTGTTGTAGAATGGAGTTATTTCAGAACTGGTGCAGCATATATTGTAATTACTAGAAACATGAAAAGAATATCAAATGGATTATTGAGTCATAGATGTAGGTTTACTCAAAAAATAAGCAAAACTTCAGATTTTGTTTTGGAAATTGAATTAAAATATATGTATTGTTTGAGTGAGCAAAGAAATTTAGTTCTCTGTGTCCTAATTATTTAGCTTACACAGTTACTTTGCAATTAATAAAGACTCTACTAAGCTGATTTCCTACTCCTTCTTAGTGACCGACTGGACTCGTTACACACTCGGCCCAGGCACCCGTCCAACTTTATCAGCGAGCTCCCCCGAGCTGGGCTGATAAAGGCATTTGCGTATGCGCATTTATTTATAAACAGAGCAGCCAGCCGCATGTATCATTGTTATTTTAAAAATTGCTCGCTGCCAACGACCAAAGGAAAATAAATAAAATTTGCTTTCGTGCAAACAGAAGCAACAACAAGAAAAATGGCGAAAAAAGAAAAGAAATTTGAAAACGAATTGTCGAATAGTCGTAATATTGTTGAACTGTGTGTTTCAGAAAGTGTCTCTGTGTTCTGTCGCTCGGCCAAGATGAAAATTGAATAAGCGTTCAACAGACTGACGTAGTTAACGCACGGGAGCGGGTAAAGGGAAGGCAAGGGAAGTGTAGCGCCGTCGTCGGTTCGTGTCGCCGATTCTTGAGTGCGTTTAGCATTTTGTTTATTTTGTGCGTCTGCATTTACTTTTTGCCACTGCATTTCAATCAATCTTCACTACACTCACACACACACACACACACTGGCACACACACTTGCCAACACACATGGGCAATCGCACAGCGACACGCAGCATTCAGTTTTCGGTATTTTTAGCAGAATTTTTTTCGCACAACGCGCACTATTCGTATAATCGTATTATATAGTATTATATAGTATGTCTTCTGGCAGGCAACACATTCTCTAAATCGAAATTATTTATAGGTCCGCATAAATTAGGTATTAACACCCCAACGTCAGTCGACAGCTACTGTAGTTATACCCGCCTCTCGCCCGACGCGTTGCTCCTGCGCCTAACTATCGATCGACTTTGTTTTCTCCCTGTTTATTTCGACGGACAGGACTTTTATTATGTGATATACTTGGGGATTACCTGGAACTGAAGTTCTGCAATGGGCCTAGCAACAATTTCCTGTTGCTGAGCTTAATGTTAAAATATATTTATTTAAACATTAAGCTATATTTCAGCGATATAAAAATATATAAACTATATTTCAGCGATATATCAAAGTGAACTGTTCCATTTCTTGGGATTTGGTGTTTGATATGCCGTTGTTTTCTTTAAAAAATTGGATTTTTAACAACATTTATGTGAATTTATTTTTCGAAATATTTGTTTTATTTTGTTTATTGTTTGGAATATTATTTTAGGCAATGATATGGCTTAATAGAGAGCTATAATTGTTTATAGTAATTTAGAATTTTTTAAATTTTGGTTAAAATTTAGTTTTTTAAAAAAATAGATGAACTCCAATTTTAATATTTTTTCAAAAACTCTTTTGCGACAGTGTAATATATTATATTTATATATAATTATTATATTATATTCTATTGATATGCTAATTTTAAGCTATTAGTTTGCAAATTAGAATTAACAAAGGGTTGAAGAATATTTCCCAGAAATGTTCATTCTGTTTTCTCCCATATTCCAATGAGCTGTTTATTAATTTCACTTGTGCTCTGCAGATACTACATATATATCATACATATATACACCTATATTTGTGTACACTTTAAGCGATTTGCAATTGTTGGATTTTGATATTTAATTTGGTTTGCTTTTTGATTAAATTCATATTGTTTTATAACTCATCGAAATTTTCCACACACACACACATACAGCCACAACACACACTCTCATAGATATGTGCACGCACTCACACAGCGATAGAGGAACTCGGGCAAATGGTTAAAAAAATGTGAAATTTTCGGTGTTTGGCCGCGCGCACACACACGTTAAAAATAGCCAAAAGCCAGAGCGAAGAAAATGCCGAAGAAGAAAATCCCGTGCCTTGAAACGTTTCTTCTGCGTTTCTTCTACAGTTCCAAACGCGGCGCTGACAGCTGGCAACGCGTGCGCCACCGAATGGAAATGACAACGGCAAACAACAACCAAAGGCGATAGACGACAGGCGACAGCCGACAGCCGACGGACAGCATACAGCAGACGACAGACGACAGACGGCAGGCAGCATACAGCAGACAGAAGACGAGCTGCGCGAGATTACCGAACGGAACGGACGGGAACGCACGACTGTCGGCAAAATGCTGAAAGCGATCGCGACGCGAATGTCGATCAGTTTGGCTGCAAAGTAATGACAACTTTTTGCTCTGCTTCGCTTCGCCTGCTTGCCCGGGTGCACGGGGCGTATGCGTGCTGTGTGCGCTGCGTTGCGTATACGCCCGGTGGGCACTCACTTGAGCTCAGCGGGCAACGGCAGTAAATGGACGCGAGCTGCGAACTGTGAGCGACACACACGCGCGACACGTCCAATCGCCAAACGTTCGCAAAGCGAAAAGAAAATGCCCAACGAGCTGCCACAACTCATTTTCACGGGCTGCAACGGCGCTGAATTCATCCGATCGGCGACTGGAAAGCGGCACAGCTGCAAAGCGACAAAGAGCGCGCGACAGATACACAAACAGAGAGAGAGAGAGAGAGAGAGAGAGAGCAAAGAAAGGAAAAGAGAACGAAGCAGGCTGCGAGAGAGCACGCTCTCGCGAACAGCTGTTGGCAATTTTTGGTCATAAATTTCGTTGCCCACTCGAACGGAATATAGACATAAAAATATGAATGAATCGCCGGTGGCATTCACCGATCTCGGCCATGCACATACATATATAATGTACATTATGGCGCATGTATTGTATGCCTGGTCAGGTAATTGGCCGAATGACAGACCGAGGACTGAGTCATATGCTGAAACCGAACAGAAGGCAGAGCGCAGCAGGCTCCTCCTAGTTTACAGTTCGTAAAACAGATGAAGTTCTTCCATGTGCTCGTAACGCTGCCACTTATACCTGCGTTTATCGCCCACTTAACGCGCATCACGTGTGCCCCACTTGCAGGGACAAACGCAATTATCAACTCCTGTTGTCTCCTGCCTGTCTCTGCCGGGCAGCAGGAGTGTGCTATTAAAAATGTAAGCCACAAATACTGTTAATAATTCCACTTCCGTGCCATTCCCCAGGGACAGACAGCGACAGCGAGCGGTACGGACACGCAATGGGACGATCCGGGAAATGCAGAGTGCAAGTGACAGAGCCGGAATGCTCCCGAGTAATCAGGTTATACAATTTCTAAATTAAATAACAAATGAGTATATAGAGCATATACCATGCCACTGCGCAGAGCTGTTGTCTTTGGCTCGCCCTTCTCTCTCTCTCCCACTCTCTCTTTGTCTTTGTGTCTTACAGTCAATTCCCTAAAGGCAATTTCGGGGCACCTTCATTCGGTGATGCAGTTAGTCGGACAGATGTATCACAAGGAGGAAATATTATATAAACCATATAAAATTAAATTTGATTTTTTAAAAATATTACAGCAGCACTTTGAGAAGAGAAACATAGTTTGTATATTTTTTTTGATATGAAGTAAATTATTTTTATCATATTTTATGAGAGGTTTTCAATCATATTAAATTAAATAAAATTATTTAAAAGAATATATCATACACACAGCTTCAGATATATTATTGTAGAGCATCAATACTTGTAGAAAAAACCTCTATTAACAATTTAAGAAAGACAGCAGAGCGCATACCCCTCAAGATAAAAGCAGAAGATGGATTCGATTGCAGACTTTACGTTAACAAATAGAGGGTCTATTTGAAGTTAGGTGACAAGCGAAGCCTCTACCATACAAAGTTCTGGCAGTGCTATACACGGTTGTAGCTATCATATATCTTTTTATATAATTATATATTAAGCTCTCTATACATACGCCATACCATTTTATCTTAAATTTTGATTTGCATTTGCATTTCAATAATCAACAGTTGGTCGCAGGGTATTCGCGCTTCACCATGCCACAGGTGTCACAGCATTTTCATTGTTTTCACAGCGCACGCAATGGCGCACAGGGCAAACAGTGGGCAGTGTACAGTGGGCTGAGTACAGTGGGCAGTGGACATTGGAGAGCTGCTCAGTGCGAGGTCCACTCGTCCACGCACTCAGCATGCAGCGAGAGGAGAGAGTGGAAGAGCGAGAGAGCGCTGAATGTTGCGCTCTTTCAGCTCTTTCTTTTGCTTGCCCGGCCAATGCAGGCCATGTACTCTGGCACATATACTGTGTAAATAGCCATAGCCATGGCTATAGCTATAGTTATAGGTATGACTATTGGTACAGGGTGTGTAAGCAGTCTGTGTGCGTGTGTGTGAGTACGCGCGGGTGGCCGCCAGTTCTGGGGCGCGTCAATGTCCGCCTTTCGCCTTCCACCTTCTGCCTTGGGTCGTGCGTGGGCCGCGGCCCAGGTTACCCAGCAGGATGATGACTGGGGGCTGGCCCAGCTGTCCGGCCGTCCGACCGTCCACCTGTCTGTCAGGAAGTGTCGGCTAGCGAGGTACGTTTGCCATATAAACATCATTATGTAATTGACTTTCTTCTGTGCGCTCGCAATGAATTTATAATTGCGGGAAATGAGAAAATGATATCAAATTTGCGTTTCAATTAGGCTGCCAGACCGGGGGAAGCGCGATAACCATGCAGAAGAACAAGAGCTGCAGCATCCACACATACTGCTCCTTCTCCCCCCCCCCCATACCTTTCGCCAAGCAAGTCTGGCAAAATTGTACTTTGTTCTCCATCCTGGGCTTGGGTGCGCCACGTGCCCGGAATTCAAGTGCGTGCACTGCGTTTTGCTGCCTTGTGCCTGCTGCCAAATTATGAATTGAAATGTTTTTATAATTCAATTTTGATAGCTTTTCCGCTTTTCATGTCAGCTACATTCCAAACCGTTCGCTATCTCGCTCCATTTCGGCAGACGTTTAATTTGCTTTCGTCTTCGTCAGACTCGATTCCATGAATCACACGAGAATAAACTGTTGACGAACCATGCGAAAGGAATGCGACCAAGCCCAACGAAAGAAAAGAAAATCATAAATAAGAAAAGTCAAGCTGGGCCAGCTCAGCACTCGATCTAGTAATACCCTACAAGGTAGAGCAGTACAGACTCACAAAAAATATATGGGCAAAATAAAAACCAAAATTATCTTTTCTTTGTCATTTTCTCTATACTTTTGAATAATACAATAGTTTCCCCTGCTTGCAGCAATTCACATACCAAATTTTTTGGCGATAGCTTCTTCAGTTGCCGAGTTCAATAAGTTACGTGATATCATATCGAAATATAAGTTTTGCTTACTATTTTATATTTACAATTAGCTAATACAATAAATAGTATAGCTTCAAGTATATAAATTACTAAATTTCACTTTGATAGCTCTTAAAGTTACTAAATTCAATGAGTATTTTGTTATCATATCAAATAATTGTTTTTGTTTTTTTATATTCACAAGTACAATAAACAGTATGGTTGAAGTTAACATATGGCTAAGTTGGCACTTTAATAGAGTAGATCTAGCAACAAAGCTCTTAGCATACTGCATATACCCTATACATGCACTTTTCAAGCCTACAGGGTATTGGAAACAATCAACCGACAATTATTATGATAGGAACAGAGATGGAAGGTCAGTGTCTATGGGGCCTGCTCGCAGACGATTGATGTGAAATTTATGGAAAATGTGTAGCGAAAAGCGGGGCAAATATTTACTTATCGATAATGAATCGAATGGCAAGGACTTTCAATTACCCCTCATTCCACAAAGAAGTAGCAGTCGAGCGGCTGTTGTTCTAAGAAGTTATCAGGTGGGTTTGATGTATCCTATTTCCCAATTTAATATTCCTTAAATTCAGATGAGCTCATATAAGTTAAGTAATTGCTTGCCTGCTTCGTATCAAAATTTGCTCTAAGCCAAATAGATTTTAGCGCACAGAAAAGTGCTCAATGAATATTATGATAGATCGATATTTGCTTTTAATTAGCATATTACGTATACGCCGCTTGGGCCACGTCTCTCAATCAATGCGCTGCACTAATTGCCCAAGCTACGACTATTTCCTACCAAGTCGCACACACACACACACACACACACACATGCACATATACAACGATAACAATGGCAAGTGCTCGAAATCGGGCCAAGCTGCAAACGCGGCGATTTCTTGACTTCAAATGCAAAAGGAAAATCCGATATAAATAATGAAATATTGTGTGTGTGTGTGTGTGAAGTGTGTTTGCATATTTGTGTAGCGTTTTATTGTTGTGTCAAATACAAAAGGATTGAAAGCCAACACACACATATACACACATGCACACAGAGAAAGAACCCTCACACAAACACACACACACACACACAGAGAAAAGTCGTTAAGGGCCCGCTTGACTGCAGGCGGGCGGCATAATAACAATAACGAGAACAACGAACAACAACTTGAGGCCGCTTCACATGTGGACATGTGTGTGTGTGTGCGTACATGTGTGTGCGCGTATATCTCATGTATATTTAGTTAGGACTGTCCCGTTGTCCGTTGTGATTGCCGCGATAAGCACAAAAGCCGCAAGACAAAAGCCAAGGAAAATCGACAACACTTGCGCGTTAAGTGTTTACCGGGATAAGGCGGGTAATGTGCATGTGTGTGTGTGTGTGCGTGTAAGCCCAGAGATAACAACAATACTTCAGCAATTTCCAGCTAGAAAATCATCCCAAACTGCACCCGACGGTGTCCTGCTGCGACCCAAGCGCAGGCCAAATCGAGGTCAGATAGTTGCGGATGCGAATGCGGATGCGTGTGCGACTGCGAGTGCGGATGCAAGTGCGGATATATTTGTACTTGGCGCATGCCGAAATTTGTTTAAGCAGCGCCAGCTGAAATTGGGTTACACTCGAGCCGAGTTATATAAGGCCCTGGGAAGAGAACATGTGTAAAGTTATGCAGTGTTGTGGCACGCACTACGCAACAGCGACAGCAACAACAACAACAACAACAACTCGAACAACAGACACCAAAGTCATAGCGCGCACATGAATCACTTCCTAGGGGGCGTCCACTTGGAGTCGAGAGGTGGACGGGGAAGAGTTAGGGGTAGAACTAGAAACAGAGAAGCTGGAAGACCCGCCGGAGCGAACAAGTCAAAGGCCATTGCAAACGTAAACTTTAAGAAGGCCAACAATCATTTTATGCCCAAGGCTAAAATTGGATGCAAAAAGAAACGAACTAACCAAAATTGTCAAGGCAGCAAACAAAATTTACAGTTCCTTGATGGCACATAAAAATAGGACGAATAATGAATGCAATCGGGCCCAGCAAAGGGAATTGAAAGAGGCACAGGAAACACAATCTATGCATCTATAGAGAGAGAGAGAGAGAGGCAGGGACGTGAGCAAGTTATGGGCAATGCTAAGAAAGCAAGTCAGACAGACAGAAGCTACAAAGTCTCATTGCAGCAGTATGTGACATTTATGTACATTTTAAATATGGTACTTAGTAGGAGAAGTCTAATGGCATATATATATTTAATTCGAGAAAACATTTCAATTTGCTTTAATATTTTGTTACCACATTTATAGTAGATATCCAGCTACATTTTTTCTTTCTGTTATTCCTTTGATACTATATTTTTTATCAATATACATTTAAAATATAGTACTAAGTTATATAATAGCTATAGATTACCATTTCTAAAAGCTATCGAAAAATTTGCTACAACTTTCTTATATTCTACCATATATACCATATTTTGATATCTACGAGATCTGTTCCGGATACTTTTACCCGCAATTATTTTTTTTCGGCGCCAGAGTTAGTCTTAAAATTTCCCATACCGTAGATTTTGGTATACCAAGACTTAAAATCAGGTCGGATACTTTTCAGACAGACCTCGAATATATATGTATGATAGTACTCTAAAGACATATGGCGAGAAATGGTTTCAACTTTATTTTATTCTTTTGTTCGATTTTCTTTCTTTAGTGTGCTTTATTCTTTGTCATTATATAACTAGCCATAACATTGATTTGATGATTTTTTTATATATGTTTACCTCTCGGTATTTTTTATTTATTTAAAAGAAAAAATTTATAGTCTGTCTATACAAATTGCACGGTCTCAGTAGGTAAGGCAACTAAGTCAAGGCTCCCAAGCCAAGCGAAATCGTTCAGAACTGTGTTATAAATATAGAATATAAACAAGTGAAGAAAGCTACAGTCGAGTGCACTCGACAGTAAGATACCATTTACCTTTCGCTGTTAAAAACTAATTCTTAATATTAATTACTTTTATTCGGCGAATAACAACGCATCGCATATTTTCGAGGACAAATTCACATGCATTGACGCTAATTGCACATGCCGACTGCACACTGACTACACGACGACTGTGCGTGCGCAGTCGGCGTGCGCAGTCGGCGTCGGCGTCGGGCCTCTACTGCTGTGAGCGAAACTTCTCGTGCCTATAACTTCTGTGTTTATTGTCCGATCGGATTGAAATTTATAGGGTAGATCTGTACTATGGTAAGCTACAAGAGTGTTAAAAAAAATGTTTTGTTATTTCCCTACTTTTCTTAAAATGCAATAGTGTGGGGGCGGTGGGCGTGGCATCCAAAAGTTGAAATTCCGCATTCTTCGTAATGTTACCAGGCACCTTACTTCTAAATTCGGTGCTTCTAGCTTTTCTAGTTTTCTTTTAAACTATAAAAATGTGTTTTTTAGAGGCGGTGGGCGTGGCATCCAAAATTCTAAAATCCAACTTTTGCATAATGTTGCAAGACACCCTCCTACCAAATTTGGTGCGTTTATTTCTTTTCGTTATTGAATTATTTGGAAAAAATCGAAATACACATTTATCGATTTGCGGAGGCGGTGGGCGTGGCACATCAAGTTTGAAATAAACTTCTTGTATGTATTGAATACACGCACACTCCCACCAAGTCTGGTGTCTCTATCTCTTTTAATAGCTGAGATCTGTGTGTTCATACAGACGGACAGACGGACAGACGGACAGACAGACGGACGTGACCAAATCGACTCGGCTATTGATGCTGATCAAGAATATATATACTTTGTATGGTCTGCCACGCCTCCTTCTGCCTGTTACATACATTTGCACAAAGTTAATATACCATTTTTTACCCATTTTCAATGGGTAAATGGTATAAAAATTGTAGAAGCATTAGTATGATTACCTAAAGGATTTGCTTGACTGACCGTGAGAACAAGTAGTAAGCTTAGGCTGTAGGGCATCGAGTATTCGCCTACATCACGCAAGCTTGTAAATCTTAGGTTTTTTGATAGTGCAACTACTTTATTGATTTTTATTGATTATTTTAAGATATTTCAACCAAATATATATATTTAATAAATATTTCTATATTTAATGCCTGAGGTCTGCAGTTTCTGCCTGCCTACCTGCACTTTATGCCACCCTTTCTGCTATTCTTTTTGCATGCTTTGCGCTGAGCTGCGCGCTTAGTGGACAATCAGCTGACAAAGCCGGGCCACACAAATCCTCGCTTTAAGCCCACAAATCTTGGCCAAGGGTCGTGACGAAAAGGCGAACAAACAAGCTAACAAACGGACAAAGAGCGGAAGATAGGGGTAAGCGGGCAGAGAGGCTTAAAGGCAGGGGGATCGACGGGGCGCACATTCAATTTAAAATTTCCTGTGCTGCGAAGGACGCGCTGACGAAATGACAAACAGGAGGCGCGCACTGAGTGAGCCGGCGAACTGTACAAAGAGCACACGGGATATCCGTTTCCGTTCTAACAAGTGCCGTCCTAAAAACAGACCCAAGACACACACAAACGCACTAACATACACACACACACACACACACACAGTATTGCAATGAAGCGCAGTTTGCAGTTATTGCCGGTGCCCATACTGAGCACACACTCGCTCTCTGTCCCTCTCTCTCTTTCTCTCTCTCTGCTTCACACAACAATTTGCAATTGCAATTGACAGGCAAACAAAGAGAGTAAGAGTGAGAGAGAGACAACGACAGGCACAGCCGGTTGATTGTGTGGCTTGTGTGTGTGTGGCGCTGTGGTATAAACGTATATAACACTCATACGCCATGTGGCACGAGTAAAAAACACTATAAAGCAACGTTACCTGTGCATATCCTGGCAAATACTGTGAGAGGTTTTCAGATTTCTTTGAAAACTACTTTGAAATGCCAAGCAGATTATATATTATTATATAATTCCAACTTTTTAAAGCTTTCAAACATTGCATTTACTATAAACATATCTAAAAATATTTTGGGATTATTTACACTTTTCGTTTCAACGAAACTAAAACTCCTTCTTGCCATTCAATGCTAGGGTACAGCAAGCATATGAGACAAATAAGTTTGCCTGCAGATAAGTTTAATTTCCAAAGGTAGAAATGGGAATGGGGCGTGGCAAGCAACGTCATGTGTGTGACGCCGGCTTTCGACTTTCGGATAATGTTTGTTATTTCGATTTCGTTATCAGAACGGAGCTAATTTGATCAAATATTCATAAGACCTAGATGGACGTGAAAGAGAAGAAAGGATACGCTGTGCAGTGGCTGTGGCAGTGGCAGCTTGGGGGCTGCGATTTATATATAACCCCAGGTATGACGACGGTATGAATCACAAATGAACAAGGTACGAAAATAGATCGAACGCGTAAGTGAAAATACCCGATAAAAAGAGCTGAGAAGACATTCAACTTGAAGCTGGTTTTAGCCATTGAAAGCAAATTAATTGGTATGACTAACTAATTAAAAACTCTTAATTTTGGCCAGCTTCATTTAGTTGCCTAGTTTATATAATCAAATACAATACAATTATTATATGTATGTGTAAACATAAGGTAAACAAACTATGCATATAGAATTTGTTTTTGAAATTCTTCTTCTAATTTTTATTAGCTTTACAAGTTCTCGGCAAGTTCACAAAATTAGCTTTGAAGTGTTTCGAACGTAAATTTTATTATTATATATAAAGATAAATTTTATTATTGAATAAAAGTATTTTATAGTATGAAGATGCAAATTTACATTTTATTATTATATATGAATTCTATATTTCTCCGATATATACTATTTTTTGAGATCCCCTTTGTTATTTTCCAAATAAGTATTTCCAATAAGTATTTTCGAATATACAGCGAGAATCATTCGAAATGAATCAAAATGTTTCTGAATATTTTTTTGTATTTGCGATAATTGTTCAATAACAATTGAAATGAAACAATAAAAATTGCAAATTATTTATTTTCGTACTCACATCGCGAATTGATCCCGAAGTGAAATCCGCCAAATCAAATGAGAATCATTCCAAAGAAAAGCGATAAGCAGTATTACGATCTGATACACGTTTTCTCGAGCTCATCCAATGTCAAATGCAATGCAATTGTCGACTGTAGTTGTATGGGTATATGTGTATATATACGCTCATATAGATGGCATATGCACAGATATATCTGCTTCGAGAATCCGATGTCGAGTATATTTAGGTATTTCTCGGGCTATTTATTTATATGTTATGTTGTTCTTCTGCTCTGCGTCTGCTACTTGTGGATTCTTTTGTTGCTCTTGTGAATTCTTCTCCTTCCTTCCTTCCTTCTTTCTGCTTTCTTCCTTCGCTTATTTATTGTTAATTTGGTATAATGAAATTATTATTGTTTATAAGACACGTATTGAATATTGGGTATTTAGTAAGGGGGCGGGGTGTGGCGCTGCTGTGTTAATTGTGTGTGTTTTCTTGGGTTGCTCGATACGCGCGCGTTCGTTTCGTTTGGGTTCTTGGTTCGTTTCACACTGACGGAAAATGAAAATCATTGAAATTTTCTACTCAAGCGAAAATGTTTTCGTCTGCTGCGACGACGGCGACGCCAACAGCGACGTCGACAGCGACGCAGCGCAGGAAAAACCCCGAAAAAAAACGCACACTCTCCTGCACTGCAAGTGGATGGAGAGTGAGTTCAGCAGAGAGTGTGAGTGAGAGAGAGAGTGAGTTGCATGCCACAGTGAGAGCAAGGAGGGGGGCAACGGGTGTGAGTGAGAGCGCGATGAGCGCTAATGGCCAGCAATGAAAAGCTTTTTTCTTCTTCTTTGTTTGTTTTTGTTTCTGTTTCTGTTAGGGCGCACGCCGAAGTTGCCAGACTGCCTCGACGGCAATGCGGCGTATGCGTAATGCGGTTCTTTAAAACGTCAAATATGACGCTCCGTGCGTGCGTGTGTGTGTGTGCGTGTCGGAGTGTGTGCGAAGCAGTTTTCAGAAGGCGTTCTGCTAATGCTTTGCGGTTGTGTCTGCGGAGGGCGGGATTTATCCTCGCCACGCTGCCAGGAATTAAAATATTGTTGCTGGTAATTTGAGTCGGGTAAGTGTGTGCATGTGTGCGTGAGAGTGTGCGTATGGATGTGAAGGAATCGCAATTACGTTGCGAGTTCTACCAAAAACAAATCCTGTAGAGTAAGCAGAAAAGAATCTGGCGGCCTTTTTCTTTTATTAAAAATAATTTTGTATATTCAAACAGAAATTTATTAAGATAAGAGAAACAATCTTGTTGTCTGCATATTAGAACGCTACATTATCTTAAATATTTTCATAAATACATTATTACAAGGTTGGAGTTTGCTTGGAGTTTTTTAAGCAACTGAACTTCTTGTAGCAATACTTGAAAGCCTGAGGCTATATTAGATTCGGTGAGCTTCCTTTATGTATTATAATATTTGTATATCAAATAAAATCTCTTAACTAAAATTCACAGACAAAATAATAGATAATGAGGTAGGTATAGCAATTAAATATTTAATTAAAATGCATACATATTCATGCTGAATTTCTTAAACTTATAAATATAAAAATATTATGGATAAATGCATAAATTTATACAAACTGAGTATTTCTTTTTTTATAACTAATAATTAATATTTAAGCATTAATATTTAATAATATTTATATATTAAAATGTAGATTATTTTGAGAACAAATTAGTTATTTATTATCAGTAAATCAAAAAAAAAAAATATAATGAACAATACTTTTGATTACCGACTATGAAGTCAATTTGTATGGATTATTAAATATTTGTCTAGTATCTTTACTTTATTTCTAACTTTGCTACAGCCAATATTAACAGCATTATTTCGAACAGTAATGGAGCAGTAACTTGTTTGATTTTCCCGGCTTTGGGCCAACTTTTCGCAAGCGCAATGGCAATTCCGAGGAACTTTTTAAGCTGCTTGTCTTACCGAAGACAATCCCATTATTTTCTGAATGCCCTGCCATACCCCCCGGCCGATACGGATGAAAATATGTACTAAATGGAAAAGCTCGATGTCTAAGGAGCAGCAGTTCGTCATGTTTAACCTTCGTGACGGACTCATTGGACCTTGAATTATAGATTAATTAGAGTCGGAAATGGAGGGGGAGACGTCCAGAACGAGCGAGCAAGAGAAGAGAATGTGGCCGAGAACGAGAACGAAAGAGAACTGCGACGCAATGATGTTTCAACAATAAAACCCTGTTCAAGGACTCGCCAGGCGGCCACACACACACGCACACACATGGCATCAAGAGTGGCATCTACAGGTAGCCGCAGCAATGGCACCCACAATAATCGCTGTCACCACCAACACACCCCCTCACCTACCCCGCTTCCCTACCCGCTCTCAACACTCTTCGCTTCGATTTGCCAACGAAATCGAAACTCTACCCGACAAGCTGAGAGCTGGAAGCCGAGAGAGTCTAGGAGAAGAGAGTAAGTGAGAGAGAGAGAGAGTGAGGGAGAGAGCGAGCGCCTAATGCGCTTTATAAATGCATTGCACTTCAAACTAGCATAAAAGTCTCGAGCGAATTAAGTTTTTCTGCCAGATTCTTGCTTAAAATTCGCTTTTCATTCACTCAAAATTTTCCATTTTCCTCTGCTCTCAATAATTCATGACGAATATTTGAATGCACGACGTACACGACCACAGACACACTAGCACACATACGCGCACAGGCACACGCACTAACACCAGCACAGCGCGTAACTGACACGGCCACGGTGAAAAGTGTTGTGTTCTTCTGGGCGCCCGCAGGACTTGCGCCACTCTCGACTGTCCTTTGCCAACTGAGGACACGACGCGAAAGTTCGCCAGCTTTAAAGCCGACCGAGAAGTGCACTTGACGCTTGAAGTCAGTGCTGCCAGCAAAATTTGGCTAGAAAAAAGCTAAAAAATAAATTTAAAACTGTTCAGAAGCTTAAAAATGTTTAAATTTTTTTTAATGAAAAAATATTATTGGTTGTAGAAAGCAATATTATGAAATTATAAAAATCATTATACTTTAAAAAAAACAGCAAAGCAATTTATAATTATTATAAATATTAAAAAAAATGTTTTATATTAACTTTTATTTAATAATAATAATAATCTTTGACGAAAAAACTTTCGGAAGTCTGTAAGAATAAAAAAGCCAGATTTCCCGCTGCATTGAAAAAAAGCTACACTACAATCAACACGGCAGCACTGCTTGAAGCTTGCACTGCTGACCAAGTTACACTTCGGCTAACCGCTCGGCTCTGCGCTCGGCTGACCGCTCGGCTAACCGTTCGGGTCAGCGTTCGGCTCTGCACTCGGCTGCTGGTCGCCTTGCCGCATGTAGGCCAAACAGAAACGAGCCTCCTTTTTATTGAGTTTTTTCGTGCAGAGCTTTCGGTGGCCTGTTAGAGGGTGAGAGACTGAAGACGGCGAGACGGGCTCAATGCCAGTTAAAGCTGCAGGGCAAGGCAGCAAAGTTGTAAACAAATCGTTAAGCTGCCTTAGTCGGGGCTTGCAGCAAAGCTTCTCTGAAGCTTTCAAGAAACGTTTGGTAATTAAGTAAAATAAGTAAAACTAATTACATAATACACATGTATTTAATTAGTTGCTAATTTTATAGACTTGGATATAATTCAATTAAATAAAGGGTTTCACAAAGTATCGAGTATTTATGCTTTTTTACTCAGCAAATTCAAATTGTAACCGTCGCTAGCGAAATTTCCCGCCCGTATGCTGCAAAAGCTTCCTCCCCCAGTGCAATGTAAACAACGGGAGCTTTCGTGCCAGCTCATGCAACCATTAACATGGCAACAATGATAACAAACTTTGTGCAGAGTCCGAGAGCAGAACAACGAGAGCTTTTCAAACAACAACAACAATAACAACAACAGCAACGGTACATTTTTCGCGTGTATTTCTGTTTGCTTAGCACTTTGTTTATTCTCCGAGCGAGCGAGAGGAAGAGAGAGCGAGCGAACGAGAGAGCAGCTGTCGCTGTTTCAATGTTCACTGAGAGTTAGAAAATTATTTTGGGTGGATATACACACACACACACACACACACATGCACATAAGCGAGCACGTATGTATTATATACGGCAAGATGCACATTGGGCTGGTGTTAATGGGAATGCGATTAAAAACATATGGAGAGGATTACGGTGTGCAGGTAGGCAAAGGACATGCAGCGAAAAGTATTGTAAATTAAAGCAAGTGTTTAAGTGTGGAGTGTCTGTAATCTAAATTAGGCAAATTGTGAGCTTCAAAATAATTCATAATTTTTAATTTAAATTTAATTTAAAACAACATTAATTCAATCAACATATCTATGCGACTCTGGCCACAGTGAAGGAAATTTTTGTTAGTCTGTTGTCACCGTCGTCGGGCCATCGTCATCGTCGTCGTCGTCGTCGTCGTCGTCGTCGTCGTCGTCGTCGTCGTCGGCTTCGTCGTTTCTGCTTTGTGTCTCTGTCTCTTTGCATTTGTAGCGCGCAGTTGCCGTTGCTCTGCTGCTGCCGCTGCCGTTGCCGTTGCTGCCTGTGTTGCTTCGCAGCGGCTGCGCTGCCTGTGTGTGTGTGTGCTGTGTTGGCTCTATATATGTATGTGTTTTTCTGTGTGCGTGTGTGTATTGTTTGTATTATTTGTTGTTCGCCAGCAGCAACAACAATAAAATTTCTGCTCTTGTTGTTGCCAGCTGTGCTGTGTGCTGTTTATGTTTGTGTGTGTGCGTGCGTGCCAGTGTGAATGAGAGAGCAGGAGAGCAGAGTCTTGTGCGTTGTTCTCTGTTTGCTGTAGTCGACGCACAGTGGAACTATGGCGGATTATTTAACACATATTTTTCAACAATACATAAGTGGATGAGATCGTGGTAATTATTATTATAAGCAATGTATGTTAAATTCTAACTTATAATAGTTCAAGTTTTGAAAATAATTAAAGTTTTATTTAATTTAATTTAATAATTATTATGCTGTGATGCTGGATGAGATCGTGGTAATTATTATTATAATAAATGTATGTAAAATTCTAAGTTATAATAAATATATAATTAAAAATAATTAAAGTTTTATTTAAATAATGACTAGTATGTTCTAATTTATTCATTTAAATTCTTTATTAAGAGTTATGTCATATTTTTAAGTCATATTTAGTAATTAAAATAAAATGCATTATTATTTATGCTGCCAGTATTTTTTTCTTTTTGTTAATATTTGGTTTTTGTTGAGAGCAGCAACATAAAATATAAACTTTTATAATATTTTTTCGAAACTGACGTCAACTCACTTTTTAAATAATAATACCTATAAATACAAAGCAATATTCTATGCACTAGTAAACGAAATCAATTCGCGAAATAGTTTAACACTTGAATAGCCTACGCAGCCCACTGTGCATCGTGTTCGCTGCCTGCCTGCTGCTGCTGCTGCTGTCGCTGCCGCTGCTGCTGCCGCTGCTGCTGCTGTTGTTGTTGTTGTTGTTATTGTGTTGTGTTCTACTGTAGCCGATAGATACTGAGTATCTGTGTGTTCAGTCGCTTTCGTCGCTTGAAACGTGAAACATACGACAGTCGAAAACGAAAATAAAATTGTGCTCGAGATTGAAACTGAAATTGAAATTGAAACTGCAACTTGCTGTTCGTTACGTCAGTTCGTCCATTTGTCGCCGCTGTCAGATTGCGCCGCCGTCGCTGTCGCTTTCGCAGTCGCAGCTGCAGTCAACGTTGCCGTCATCAGTCGCAGTCGCAGCAGTGGCAGCGCACGCTTTTTGGCGCCGAAAAAATAAGCGCGAGTTTGAAAAACGCAGTTGAAAACGGTTATTTTTTTTTTTGAGAGCAACGAATCGGGCAACGGGCAGCGGGAAACGGGCGAGAGCACGAGCACAGGTAAAGTAAAGTAAACAATGGAAAGGAGCTTCGCGAAAAGAATAATTTTTGAAATGAAAAACAGCAGAAAATACATAAAATAAAACAAAAACCACGCGAGCAACAACAACAACAACAACAAGGCACTGGCCAGATAAGCAACAACAAGAAAAATTCTATATGCCATAGTGTAACTGCTTGTATGTGTGTGTGTGTGCCTCTGTGGCCGTGTCTGTGTGTTGTGCCTTTTGTTGCTGCTGCTGCTGCTGTCATGCTCGTTGTTGTTGTTGTTGTTGTTGTACTTGGTCTATCTAACAAAGTTATTGCCTTTGCTTGCGCTGTTGCTGCTGTTGTTGCCTGTTGGCTTGCGGAGCGGTTAAGGGGTGGGGCGGGGGTTGCACAGCGCAGTGTTAGCTGAGGGGCGGGGCAGTGGCGGAGGGGGAGGGGGGTACTGGCGAACAGCCGGGCATTTCTGCAAGTTTTGTCTGTGTTCTGTTAGCTTTAGAAATATTCTGTTTTCGTTGTTGCTGCTGGCGCTGCTGCTGTCGTTGTTGTTGTTGTTGTTTTTGCTGTTGTTGTTGTTTCGCTGTGTTTTGTCGTTTCTTGTTTTGCACGTTGCTGTACTTTTTGTCTGCTGTTTGCTGTCGTTGCCGTCGTGGTTGTTGTTGTTGTTGTTGCTAGACAAATATGCTTACAGACAGACACACACACACACACACACACACACTAGCGCCTGTGTGTGCACATGTATTTTATGTTAATAGACAAAATACAATTAATATCGCCAGCTAGTTTACTGTTTGCCTCCCTCTCCCCGAGAGAAACAGCAGCAGCAGCAGCAGCAACAACAACAACTACAATATGAACAGTTGCGCAGGCGGCACAACAACAACAACGACAACAACAACGAAATCGGCAAGCAGCAGCAGAAACTACAACAACAAAACAATGTAGCGCTGCCCGCTGCCGCTGCCTCTGCTGCGGTCGCTGCCGACGGCTGCTGCGTCAGCGACGCTGGCAACTGTTAAAGGCGAACAAACAAAACTAACGAAAACAACAAAAACAAATGACGAATAATACAGAACAACAACGACAGCGACAGCAGCAGCAGCAGCGCGATGGCAATAACAAAAGCAACGCCAACAATAATAACAACAACAATAATAGCAGCAGCAACAACAACAACAGCAACCAGAACCGAAACACGCGCGCAGCGTAGATGATGATAATGAAGTTGGCAATGTTGATAATAATGATGACGACAAAAACAACATAACAACTGTGACACAGTGGGACGCATGTGCTGTGATTGTGACAGAACAAAATTGCATAAGTCTGAAAAAAATAGCAATAGAATAAAAAAAACTAATAGAAAAAAATAGATAGATAGATAACAGATTGGAAAATCTCATAGTTAACCCATCAATATTACGAACCCTTTAATATTATCAGAGCAGCAAGGATTTTCTTCCTGCAAATCTCAAATTTGTATAGTTTATCATATGTGTTAGAGCTTCGTCTGGGTTTCTAAGGGCTCAGCTGTGTTTTGTGTTTAGTTTGTCTTATGTATAAGAGCTTTTTTTTGGTTTCTAAGGGTTTTGCGTACGCTAAAGAAGAAATGTATTCGATCACAATTTATTGCGCTTGGATTAGAAATCGTAGTAAAAACAATGAAGAAAATGTTTGCAAACAGAGATTTTTAACTGTAATTAAAAGTTTGGAACATAAAAAATTGGTAGAGTTAACATTTTAATAACTTGTTGCTGTATAGTTAATGAAAACTTTATTCTAGCTAACTTTATTTATGATTATACGCTTATTATTTATTTTATATAAATATATGTTATATAATATATAATGTATAATACATAATATATAATATATATGATATTTAATATATAACATATAATAATATATTATATATATTATTTTCTATTTATTACATATTCAAGTATAAAATGCTAAATATATATTTATCATTTAGCTTTTATTTTCTCTCACACATACCACACGCTCGTCCCACTGTGCGCACGTTGTTTTTGTGCAAAACTGGTGGGCTTAGCGCAAGGTGCTGAAAGTGGCGGGAAAATTTGTTAAAGATTTGAGCGACAGTCGCAAGAGGCAGATACGAACACGGGCTGAGAGAGCGAGAGAGAGAGAACGAGGCACTGCGATTTAAGTAAGGGGAGAGCAGCGGGCAAAACGAGAGAGAGAGAGATAAGAGCGAGGGAGAGAGCGACGGAGCGGCAGGCAGTGCAGCGTCGAGTAGGTTGCTTAGAATCAAAACAGGTAGTCGCAGCAACGACAGCAACAACAACGCTGGCAATAGCAACAGCAACCGCAACAACAACAACAACAACAAGAACAACAAATGTTGCAACAAGCGCTTTGCGAATCATTAAATGAATGATTTAACGAGTGCATATGAATGTGAATATGAATATGAATATGCTGTGAGCACTAACTCAGAGCTGTTGTTGTTGCTGCTGCTGCTGTTGTCGCAGTCGCACTGTTGCTGCTGTTATCAACAATAGCAGTGTTTGTGAAGGACCAGGCACCTGGCAAGAACTTGTTACAATAAATGCAACAACAACAGCAACTGCGATTACAACAAGCACAGCAGAATTGCCAGTTATTTATTGTGGTTATTGCTGTGGTTGTTGTTTCTGTCATTGTCGCTGAAAATGCGGCTATAATAATACAAAAAGTAAACAATGTTGCCGCTGTCGCTGTCACGAAACTGTTCAGAGAATAATAATAGCGAATACAACAACAGCAACAACAACAACAACAACTACAGCAACAACAGCAGCCATAAAATATACATACTTATGACAACAGCAGCAGCAGCAGCAGCAACAACAACAACAGCTGCAAAAAGCTTCGCTGTCGTCGCTTGACGTCGCTTGTCGTAGTTGCTGTTGTTGTTGTTGTTGTTGCCTTTGTTGCCGAGACAGCAGCAGCAGCGGCAGCGGCAGCTCACGAACGAAACCAAACGTAACGAAGCGAATTGAGCAAACGCTTCGCTTGTTGTTCTGACTGCCAGCAACAACAACAACAGCAACAGTCGCTGCTTGTTATCAGTGTCTGTCGGCAGCAGCAGCAGTAACAACAACAACAACAACGACAGCAGCGGCAACAAAATTGCAACATTAAACAGAAAACTGATTGCACACTCTGTAATTAATAGGCAGCAGCAGCAGCAGCAGCAGCAACACAAGACCAACAACAGCAACAACAACAACAACTGGCTGTGGAACGAATATGACCACCTCAACGCCCAGCAACAACAACTGCAGCAGCAACAACGACAGCAACAACCACAACAACAACAACAGCAACAACAACAACCACAACAACAGCTGCAGCAGCAACAACAGCAACAATCGGCCAAGCGACAGCGAGCGAGCAGCATCGGCAGCAACACTGTACAGCGACAACAGTCCGAGTGCAGCAACAGCAGCTGCCGCCAACATAGGATCCACAAATCGTGTCATGCAGGCGGACGAGGATTTCAACATCAGATTCGTTAATTTGGTTCGCATGCATCGCTGTCTCTACGACAAGAAAGTGCCCGAGTATCGCAACAGGTGAGTTGACAGCAGTAAGCGATGCTTTGTTGAATGTGCAGACGGGCATACAGGCAGACAGACGGACGGAGGGACAGACGAGCGTGAGGCGGGCGGAATGATAGATAGTTGCTAGAACTATGGAATGGACAGACAGAGGGACATACAGACATACATACATTCAGATATAAAGAAATACTGACAGAAAAACAAATTGACAGACAGACGGGCGGACAGATAGACAGATAGATGAGCAGACAGACAGGCGCACAGATAGACAGGCAGACAGACGGACGGACAGTTAGACAGACAGATGGACAGACAGACAGACAGCCAGACAGGCGGACAGACAGACGGGCAGACAGACAGATGGACAGACAGACAGACAGACCGACCGACAGACAGGCGGACAGACAGACAGACAGAAAGACAGACGGATAGACGGACGGACAGAAGGAAAGACGGATAGTCAGATAGACGAAAAGGAAAAATGGACAGAACAACGGATAGACGGGCGGACGAAAAGACAGGCAGATAGACGAAAAGGACAGAAAGATGGAAGGACTAGCAGATGGTAGGGCGGACAGACAAACAAATAGAAAGACAGATGGACGTCTTTCTGCCTAGACGGACGCAAGACAGACGGTTATACAAAAAGGACAGACAGACGGAAGTTCAGACATATGGACAGACGGATGGATGAGCGGACGCACGGACTCTCAAGCGGATTGACAGACAGACAAATAGATAGACAGACGGACAGACAGGAGAAAGGATTAATAGACTAACGGCTTCATACGGATGGACGATTTGGTGGACGGACGGGCAAACAGACAGAAAGACAGATGAACAGACAGACAGAAGGATGGAAGGACAGACAGAGAGATGGAAATGAAAGGCATACAGATAGACGGAAGGAGAGACAGACAGACGGAGGAGCGGACGGACAAACGGACAGACAAACTGGCAGACAGCCAACAGACAGACAAATAGACGGGCGGACAGACAGACAGACTGACGCACGGGTGGACACACAGACGCATGAGCGAGTAGAGGGTCAGGTAGATAGAAAGAGAGAGAGAGAGACCTCGTTTCGACTCGCATGTGCCTTCGGCAATTTTAGCAACTGTCGCAGAATACACACGGCTGCTGTGAGAGCATCAACGCGAGAGGCTCTGTATGTGTTGGTGAGCTTGTGACTCCAACTATTTGCGTAGCCGTCGTAAGACGCTCTAAGCATATACGGGGTAGAGCGCGTCTAGGTCTCCTTAGTGAGGGCAGTAGCGTCAAAGCGGCTAGTACGAAACTGAAGGGCACGTGATCACGTCTCCTACATCTCCTATATATATTGTAATTAATTTCCAATCCTGTTTGCAGAGATAATCAGGAGAAGGCCTGGGCGCTGATATCGACGGACACGTGCGAGAGCGGTGAGTGGTGCATCCGATATGTTATATATTCGATATATGAATATAGACTAAAGATCTTTGGTAATTCCAGTGATACACTGCAAGGAGCGATGGCGCAACCTGCGCGCCTGCCTCTCGCGCTACATCAAGCAGCAGAGCGGGTCGGAGCCGCAGCACAAGCCTTATTACCTGACCGAGCACATGGCTTTCCTGCTGCCCTTCCTCAAGTCGACGCGCAACTCGCTGGATGGCAACAGCAGTCTCGCCTCTCTCTACCAGTACTCGCAGCAGCATCTGCAGCTGCAGCACCACCACCAACAGCAACAGCAGCAGCAGCAGCAACACCATCACCTGCAGCTGCACCAGCAGGAGCATTTATACTGCCACAACAACAACAACAATAATAGTAACAACAATAACAATATCAAGAATGAGTCTGTGGAATTGAAGCACTCGATGTCGGAGAACGACGATGAGGAGACCATCGATGCCTTCGATCCGGCCATAGCCGCCAGCTTGGGCATGCATCGCAATCCAGCGACGCCCGCGGCGCCTGCTTCGCCGGCGCACAGCGAAACGGCCAGCGCGAACAGCCTACAGAACTTCATACCCGACGTGCAGCTGGCCGAGTCTGGCCAGGATCTGATCTACAATGACTCGACGTCGACGCCGGTGCGGCACCAGCAGCAGCAGATGGCACATTCCCTCAATCATCTCCAGCAGCAGCAGCAGCACTCGCACTTCGAGCCCAGCGCCAAGCGCATCAAGACGGAGTGCGAGGCGAGCACGACGACGGCAGGCGGCGATGTGGGCTACTTTGGCGGCCTCAGCGTCATGGAGCACACGGACATGGAGTTCTTCCGCAGCATACTGCCGGACATTGCTGCGCTGACGCCGCAGCAGCGTCGCAAGTTCAAGATCGGCATACTGGAGCTCATCGACGACGTGGTCGAGCGTTATCCGTCGCAGGAGCGCTACAACGGCGCCGCGCTCAACGGCAGCGCCGGCAGCAGCAGCAGTGCCACCACAGCAGCAGCAGGAGCAGGCGCGGGTACAGGTACGGGCCTGTCAGCTGCAATGAGCCGGCGGCAACGTCGCAATTCTGCAAGGGATTGGCGCAAGTAGAACGAGTTCCATTCGAATAGTTTGATAAGCCGTAAAGCTCGGGTGGCACGCGAGCTGGAGGAATGCTGGCGGAACTGTAGAGCATGCGGGAAGCTGTTGCCAAAAATATAGGTTTTATTTGGGAAAACTTCGAGCAGGTTTTACCCTATTTTATGGAGTAATCAGACTCAGTGTATATATATATATAAATATATATACATAGATGTTTATTTAGAAAAGATTTAAGACCGCTCTGCAGTTCTCCAGCTCCAGCTCCAGCCGAGTCACTCGTCTGTCCATGTGTTGTGTGCTCAATGTGTTAGTTCTAGATCGTAAGTTAATATTCGTGTTGTCTACATATATATATCCATATACGTACAGATATCGTGTGTATGTTAAGTCGCTTTGTATATAGACATGAGTGTAGAATCGATGTACAAACTCGTTACAGTTTAGGCTAAGGCAAACCACTGGCGAGCGACTCCTAGGCTCGCCCCCCATAAAGTCGTGTCAAATAAACATACTGCAAGTTGGATGTATGAAAAGATTACATGGTATATGCTATATATATTTATCGATAACTCCAATCAACAATGGTTCGGCTGAGAGAAATGCATAGTGCTACAAAAACTTCAGTGTTCTATAAAGCTAAGCGTCGAGGGTTCTTGTGGTCCTGTTGCCGCAGTTACAGCTTCGATGCGCCAGTCTTGGGGTAGAACTTCTTGGCCGGATCCTTGGCCATGTCGAGCAGTGTCTGGGCCGGCTTGAACGGAGCGCCATAGAGCTCGGCGAACGATTGCATTTTGCTGACCAGCTTGCCGGCGCCGTAGAGGTCCACCCAGCGGAAGGGACCGCCCGTGAATGGCGGGAAGCCCAGGCCGAAGACGGCACCCACATCGCCCTCCAGCGGGCTGTCGAGAATCTTCTCCTCCAGGCAGAGCACCGCCTCGTTGACGAAACGCGAGACCAGGCGCAGCGTGAGATCCTCGGGCGTGTTGGCGCCCTTGGACACAAGCGCATACTTCTGCTTCACAATTTCGACGGCGTCCGTGTTGATCGGGCGGCTGCCCTTGCTCTGGCCATCGTAGAGAAATATGCCCTTGCCGGACTTGCGGCCCAGGAAGCCGGCCAGCACCAGATCCTGCATTACCTGCAGATTGCCGCCGCTGAAGCGGTCGCCGAACGCCTTGGCCAGGTCAACGGCAATGTGGGCGCCCACATCGATGCCAACCTCGTCGGCCAGCGTGGCGGCGCCCACGGGGAAACCGAACTTTTTGGTGTACTGGTCCAGTTCCTTGGCATCCACGCCCTCCTGCAGCAGTCTAAACAAGTGACTCGTAAATGAGAGTGGCAGAAGGAGAGGAGCAAGACTTACCTTATTGCCTCGGACAACATGGTGGCTAGGATGCGCGTGGTGTAGAAGCCGGGACCGTCGCCCACGGTGATCACCACCTTGCCCTGCTTCAAGCCGACGGCCACGGCCTGTGCAATGGTGTCCTTGGAGGTGCCGGGATGCGTGATGATCTCGAGCAGCTGCATTTTGTCCACGGGCGAGAAGTAGTGCATGCCCACCACCTTCTCCGGCCGCGAGCTGCCCGCAGCAATCTTTGTAATGGGAATGGCGCTGGTGTTGGTGGCGATGACGCAATGCTCGGGAACGACTGCCTCCAGTTCCTTGATGACGCGATGCTTGACGTTGATGTCCTCGAAGACGGCTTCGATCACAATGTCGGCATTCTTGAAATCGTTGTAGTTCAGCGTGGGCAGCAAGTGCGACAGCGTCCTGTCGCGCTCCAAGGCAGTGATGCGCTTGCGTTTCAGTGCTGTGGCCAGACCCTTCTGCACCTGGCCAATGCCGCGTGCCAGGCCGGCATCGGTGGCATCCTTCATGACGACCTCGTAGCCCTTGTCCACGGTCACCTGCACAATGCCAGCGCCCATGAGTCCGGCACCGAGCACGCCCACCGTCTTGACGGCACGCTCCGGCTTGCCGAAGCGATTCTTCTTGCACTCGGTCTGGCCACGGAAGAGTGCGATCAGGCCCTTCGATTCGGGTGTGGCCGACAGAGCACCGAAACCCTTGCGTTCCGCCTCGTAGCCGGCATCGGCGCCTTTGTCCACACCAGTGCGGATGACCTCGAGGATCTGTTGAGCGAAGAATGCTGTAGCTGTGAAAGGCAAACGGAATTGTGATGCTCTCCCACCTTGAGGGGCGCAGGATAAAGACCGCCGGATGCCTTCAACACCTGCTTACGCGCCGTATCGAAGATTTTGTTCTTCACAAAGTCCGTGTCCATGACTAGCGCCTGCAGTTTGTTGGCCAAGCCGGTCTTCTCACGGTTAACCTGGCCAAGAGGGAAAACAACAAAATCAAAAAAGTAGTAGTCTTCACGCTTGTCCACATGCTCATCCGACTTACTCGCAGTTTGCCGCTAACCAAGTCGTTAGCCACCTGTACGGCCGTCCTCTCCAGATAGTCCATGGTGTTCTGCTCGGCTGGCTGCAGACCGGGTCCCAGGGGATCCACCAGCAAGTCGACAATGCCCAGGCGCTTGGCACGATCGGCGCGCACCTGCTTGCCCGTCAGCTCCAGGTCCAGCGCTGTGGGCACCGACGTCAGCTTGGGCAGGCGCACAGTGCCGCCGCCGCCGGGCAGCAGACCGAGCATGACCTCCGGCAGGCCCAGCTTAGTCTTGTTATCCTTAGTGGCGATGCGATAATGGCAGGCGAGTGCCAGCTCCAGACCGCCGCCCAGGCAGACGCCACTGATGGCGGCCACAATGGGCTTGCGACTGCGCTCGATGCGATCGAACATGAGCTGCGCACCATGCGAGATCAGTGTGGCCGCCTCGGCGTTCTCGCATGCCTCCAGCATGCTAATGTCCGCGCCGGCGACAAAGCAGCCAGGCTTGCCGGATATAAGTACGGCCGACTTGACAGCCGGATTCGTCTCGAGCTCCTTGATCACACGCTCGAACTCATCGCTGACCTCGGAGCCCAGTGAGTTGACCTTCACATTGGGTGAGTCGATCTTGATGATCAGCACACCGTTCTCCACGCGCGTGTGCAGATGCTTGTTGCCGGCTGTGGAGGCGGAGGCTGCCGGAGCGACGGCAGCGGGCGCCGGTGCTGGTTTCGTGGTCATCAGGCGGCGTTGGAGTTGGGCCACTGCCACGGCGGGTTGTGCTGGAATGCAGAGTAAGCGTTGTTAGCACTGTGTATGCGCTGTAATCAAACAAATCCGATTGTATTATCTCATAGCGCGGGCCGAGAGCAGAGCAAAGTTCAAAGTCCACTTATGCGACGGCGACGGCGACAGGCGTTGAGTGGGGGCAGCCACTTGAAATATGTATATATATATATATACGAATATGTGTATATATCTCGATATACAGCTTGTTGTTGCACACGATCGCAGTTTTTATTAGTTGTTGCAACATTTTAATTAATTTACCTCGCATGCATTTATTTTGCTGCAATTGCTGTCGCGATATTTGGCCGATTGCACTCAGAAGTCTCGCTGCCGACATAACGTTGATTTTGCTTCGTTTGTATTTATTTGCTCGAAATTTACAGCTATTGTTATGCACTTTCTGCTTGGCAAAAATAATAATCGCAGCTAATTGCAAATAAAAAGATGAAACTTGTGGCAAAATAATCGACTTGTTGCACACTGCAAGCATCCACAGCGACGGCCAGCATGAAGTTATCGATAATGATGAGCAGCTCTGCCGGTGTATGTACTTGTTGCATGCATAGTGGTGCTATCGATAGCATTTGCAGTTATTGAATGTTGCAATAATTGCACAAAGCATAAAGTTTTTGTATTGAATAAAATAATAGTATATATAATAATATGCATTAATTGAAAATCTCTTTAGTTTTACTTTAGTCACTGTAGCATTCGAATTGTACAATTGCCAATAATCAAAGTCTATCGCGTGCCCAGCGCAAAGTGACTGTTGACTGACTGTTGCTGTGCGCGACATGTAGATGGCGCTTTAAGCAGCTGAATTTCTGTTGTTGCCAACTTTTGGTTTCAGCTTAGTCTGGATTACAACCCGGCGAATTAATGCGGCAAGCATGTTGAGACTTTGTTTTGCATCTTATTTTACGTCTGGCAAATAACAAATTGAACAAAATATAAAAATTGTTTACGTAGCCTTTTACAACTATGAATTTCGACATAAGTTTTAAATATAATTATTATTTTAATTATTAAAGAAATATATACTTAAGATGAATTGTATACATGTACAGAAAAAGTTTAAAATATTATTTTTTTACTTAAATTGACAATAAATATTAAAAATAATATAATATAAATTACATAAAAAATCAATAGAATATATAAAATGTGTATAATAATTGAAAAATGTATATACATATGTATAATTAAAAAATGAAGTTTCAAATATATATATTATATTATTATAATAAATATAAAACCAGAAAAAATTTTAAATTTTATTTTTTGACTTATAGAAATAATTAATTAATTAATAATATTTAACACATGACTTCCGGCATAAGTCGTAAATATAATTATTATTATAATTAATAAATAAATATATATATTAAATAAATAATAATACATATACAGAAAAATCTTGAAAATTTAGTTTTTAACTTGTATAAATAATAAATATTAAAAAATAAATAATAAACAAATATGTAAAAAATAAGAGAATAAATAAAATGTAAGTAATAAATACATTTATGTAGCATATTAATTTTGGCATAAATTCTAAATATATTTATTTTATTTAATAAATAATCATACATATAAATAAATTGTATGCATATAAAGAAAAAGCAATACATTTTATTTTTTGACTTATATATAAATATAAATAATAAATATAAAAAATGCGTATAAATATATTATAAAATATGAAAAAATATAAATATATTAAAAATAATAGAATATAAAAAGTTATATCGTATTTAGCATATGACGTCTTAAATATAGTTAATATTATGATTGATAAATAAATATACATATGATACATATACATACTTAAATATTAAACACAGAAAAAGTTCAACATTTTATTTACGAATTATAAATAAAAATATTTATATATAATATTATTATATACATATTATATTATATTATATTATTATGCATTTAGGTTGTACATTTATATTTTATATTATATACATGTACAGAATTAGCAAATTTAATACATACATTTTAATCCTAGCAAATATACAATATGTAGCCCGTTCTCACAGATGCAGTGAAGCCAAAGAGAAACTGTTTATGGCTGCGCTGCCACCTCACTGCTATGTAAATTTGTATGTTCTATACATTTTTTGTTTATACTTCGATCGAACTGTCATAAATCAATTTTGTACTTAGCTAGCTGCATGTCCGTATGGACATTTTCTATAAGTATATAAGGCATACAAATGCTCTTGCTCACGCTACATACTACACACACATCGTAGTCTACTCCAGCTGCAGGCGAGCAGGAGTGCGCGAAGAGCTCAAATTCGAATTTTGGAATAGCTAATAGCAGCCTAACCAGCATATTTCACCAGTGTGTCACACTCAAGTGTGACTTTTGATGTGACTTTGATGATGATTTCGGTTTGTGGAAACTGACAGGAGAAAAACGATTAACTATACGATTTATAATACGTGGCAAAAGCTGTTGCGACAATAAAAACCTCGCGCAGCTCGTCGGAAAATCATTTAGACCACAATTTGGCCACTTCAAAGGACACGCCCGGGGCCAAATGAGGCGCGTATAATGCGCACTTCAATGCCAGCGCACGCATGCGCCGAAGTGACCTGGAAAATGCCAGGCACTGACATCCGTGTCAGCAGAAGAATGGAAGCAACACGAGGTTCTCTCTCGTGTCGCCGACCGGGAGGGTCAGCGTGCAAATCGCTCGAGTTGAATCAAAACAAAGGACACAAAAAGGTGGAAGGTTACTTGACATGAGCAGCTAAAGACTGTAGCTAGCATATATGCAGTATTTACTACGAGTATGTACGGGTGACCAACCTTCTTTATATGGTTTGCTACACAAAAAAACACTCTATAATATTCTATAAATACGTGGGTCGTTCAATATGTCCTTAGAAAAAATAAATAATAATAATAAATATTAAACACTGTTTTTGCAGAATTTTTTTTTTATTTTTCAACATAGTCCCCTTTTAGCTTTACAAACTTTGCCAATCGTTTTTCCAACATTTTTATACCCTCCAAAAAATAGGATTTCGGATTTCTTCACTCGGATTTTCTAAGGACTTATTGAACGACCCTCGTATATAAAAATAGTTAAGAAATATTCATGTAAAGCAGGAAATAAAGAAGTCTATCGTTGTGCAAAGGCATAATGTAGAGATTTTTTATTTATTTATATTTACAGTAGTTGAACTTACTCTTAAGCTACTAAACGGACAAAAATAAATTTTAGTAATAGATTTACAATAGTTAAACGTACTTTTCAACTACTAAGCGGACAAAAAAAAATTGTAATTAAATAGATGTTAATTAAAAGATTTACAATAATTAAATTTATGCTTAAACCCCTAAACGGACATAAATGTAGAGAAAAAACTGTCCGCTTATGAGAGTTCACACTGTGCATAAAATAAAAAAATATATTGACTAAATTTTCGAAGAATCAGGCAATTGCATATGTACAGAATTTCTTAAGTATTGAACGGTACAAATTGCTTTATTCTATTTTCTAAACTTCCACTGTGCTTCGACCTTCACTCGCTGCATATATATAGACATAAGTGAGCAAAATTGTTACGACTTTTTTTTTGGTTTTTGAGCTGCTCATGACAAGCCCATAATCCGGCATTATTTAAACCACTTAGGCGATATTTCCAAATGCATTTTTTATGCACAATTAAAGGCTGTCAGGCGCCTCTCAACTATTCTGCTGAGTTTTTGCCTAAGCTGATTATAAATAATTAAAAAGTAACAGGCAGCAGGGGAAGTGGAAGGGTTTGGCCCACCCCACAGGAGCCCCTAAATGAGGGTCTGAGAGGGTGACCATATAAGCGAAACGCCCAACAGTCGCTCCCAGCGGCGTGTGCGCCGTGTACGGCTCACGCGCGCGCGCACGCTCGTGCGACCTTCGCAGCCTTCGCATCCTTCGCACGATGTTTTCAGATGACTTTGTTTCAGAGAGTTTTAAAATTATATTTGCATACGTGAATCATGAGTGCGTGCTACCCTGAAAATGAAAACATTTACGAATGTTGTGATTGCATTTATGTTAATTTCGGTCATAAATCAGACAGACGGACGGGCGGACGGACAGGGAACGTGTGCTTCCTGCCAGGCATTTGTCGGGGGCTTACACTATTTGTCCTCTTGTCTCTCTTGTCTATGCGAGTGACTTCTGCGATTGCGCTTTCTGTTATCCGTCTGTGTGTGTGAGTGTGTGTGTGTGTGTGTGTGTGGTTGTGACTATTATGCAAATTAGTTGCCGCTGATCCTTTCCGCTCCTGCGCCTGTTCCCTCTCTGCTGTGATGCTTTGTAACCTTCCGTAATTCAATATGCGCGCGAAAATGATCTTTTTGCACTGCGGTTGCTGAGGGTTGAGTTTACGCGAATTTAGCTGCCTAATTCCCAGCGAATAGTTTGTCCAATTTGCTAATGGTTGCAGTTTCGCAAAGGTGCTTCGCAGCTAATAAAGCTGTTCGGGCTCGATTCGCTCGCATTCTTTATCCCATTTGCATATTATTGCGCTGCTCTGATGACTCTTTTGGTTTTTCGCAAATTGTTGAAAAGGTTTCGCGTACCCATAGCAAATTTGACAGGATACGCGGCAGTATAGAATATATTGGCAATGGGTATACAAAGTTTGTAGAAATGTATGCTACTGCAAGAAGCATGTGAAAGAGTTACCCTCCTTCTTAGTGGCATACATTTGTAGAAAAGGGTATATTACATTTAAATAGATATGTATCTAAGAGTAGCAATAGTTGGATCGATTTATTTACTTCATTTCAAGGAGTATATAAACGGTCTAATCAGCATGTCGAAATGTATGGTATTAACAGAAGACGAAGTTAATGTTTTATTGATAGGCTGCTGTAGTTTAATTTTAAAATGGTATTTTCAGAAGGATTACTTCCCCCATTTATATAACTGGCAAACGATTTCCAGATGTAAACTAAAACTTTATCTTGTAGTTTAATATCTTAGACTAATTTTTAGCAGACTTGTAAAGAATATATATATATACAGTTTGTAGAAATGTACTGGCAGAAGAAGGCGGGGGAAGGGTAAATTGCATCAAAGATATATTTAGTTTATTGTTATGTAGCAACAGTTAAGTTAATAAGTAAGCTGCATTTCCAACGAGGTATTTTTTTTTTATTAACCCCTTTATGTATTACAATCTATTCTATAGAATAATAAGTAATTTTTCTGGAAGAAAATATTTGTGCTTAACTTTTTAGCGACACCAGTGTATTCGTATAATTTTTTTATATTTTGTTTATTTTTTTTTCTTTTTATTTATTTATTTCTTAATTATAGTTGCGCTAGTGCTGTAGGTGTTCTTAACTTTTCCAAAGAGGTATTTAGTTTGTAGAAGTATATGATTATAACAGAAGCTGGAAAAGGAGGAGGAGGTACACATTATAAATATTTTTCAACAGTCTTCAAGTTAAGATAATAAATTTACGTTCTACATTTATTTTAAGAACTTGCTAAGTAATTTCCCTATCTTTTTTACTGTTACCAGTGCGGCATCTTAATCTATTATGTACATTGGGGAGTTATTATCAGGTTTAGAGGTATATGAATTTATTTAATAATAATATTATTTCTTATTATACTGGGTAGATCTCGGATAAACTTCCCTATCGCATTAGCCTTTGCTTTGCCGCCAACGGCGCAAAGGTAGATCGAGTGCCAGTTCAAATATGACTTACAATAAGGTTTCAGTTTCGTGTCGGAACTGAACTAAAATATCGATTCGTATTTCGGGAAAATTTACCACAAATATTATATACATACATACATATACACATAGCTCAGTTTAAAATGCCTGCTTCGCGAAATCGCGGCTTCTCGTCACGTCGGTCTAATTCGGCGGCTTCGGAACCGACAGCGCAGGTTTCGCATTCGCGTAGTCGTGGCAACTCTGCACGCAGCCGTACACGCACAACCCGGCGGAGCACTGCGAGCGGCAACAGTCGCACCAACCGACAGGCGACAGTGCGCCGTCGACGTCAAGCATTGGAGGACAACACCGATGGATATGTAAATCGTCGCAACAGTCTGCGCGATACTACCGATGCGAACGGCGGTCGTCTGCCGACGTCGCGCGAGAGCCTGGACATACTGCGCAGCTATCTGATCGAGTGCGAGCGCAACCTGATCGAGTGCCAGCAACAGCGCGATCAGCTGGCCCAAATGGTCACGCAGATCATCGAGCCAGAGGGGACGCAGATCATCGAAGCAGATCGCCTGAACGACCTGAACTTGCAGTCCGCAGAGCTGAGGCTGGCCGACCAGTACCATCAGGCGTCATTCAACGCCGGCGATACGCAGGTGTTGCCCACGCCAGAGTTGTTGGATCTACTAAGCAGCGTAACGTTTGTCGCCGAGGAACGCGGCGAGCAGCCGGTGGATACGCTCAACGAACTGATGCGGCGGCGCACTAACGCATCTGAGGTCGAAGTGGAACGGGCGCAGCATCAGGATCAGGATCAGGATCCATTGGCCACTTCGTCGGCATCCAATGCTGCTGTCGACATTGTGGTGCACGCTGTCTCGCAGGTCAACGGCAATCTTGCCTTCGTCCTTGGACTGGCCGGAGATGAAGACGCCGAAGGCGAAGACGATGACGAGCGGGCAGCGATGTTGGCAAACTCGGAAAATGGCGCTAGAGATGTGTAGGGCCTTGAGCAGGGGCGATGGAACACAAGAAGATGTTTATTTCATAATTCGCAGTTGGGATTTTCTTGTTATGTAGCTGGCTAATTCGTTTATTGCCTATTCAAGGAGGAATACAATCTTGAAACAAATTGTTATATAAATCTTTCGACATAGAGTATTACTTGGGAAGTGATATTATTTTTTTGAAATTTATTGTGTTTTATGTTTTATGTAAATAAATTTTTAGCTAATCACAGTTCCAATGGTTTAGTTTAATGATGAAACTCCACAAAAATTTAGATCAATATATAATTCACTTTATCTCTATTCTTATTTAATCTGATTAAAATGTAATATAATATAATAATAATAATAATATAATTATAATAAAAAATAATACAATAATTCAATTCATCTTTATTATTTTTTGTGATAAGACTTAACATTATTATAATAAATAATTAAAAATATAACAATTATTGCTTTATTTTTTATTAAATTTATTTCAAATAAATCAATTTTTTTTTCTTTACGTTTGCAGCTATTTATAGCCTTATATTTCCGTATTATGTGTGTGTTTCATCTAAAATAGGCATTACAAATATAAAATATATTCGTAAATATTTCATTCACAATTTTTATTTGATTTATTGTGCATAAGTGTAACATTGGAGTTAGACTTTTGTGAGATCTAGTTCGTTTTGAGTTCGCTCGGACGTTTTCAAATGTAAATCTCCTTTCCGGAACTTTGAATTCCCCACTTCATTCTAGTTTGCCAGAGAAAAAACAACACTAAAAGTTTAATAGAAAAATTTGGAAGCTTCATAAAACTATTCCGTTTCTCACGACAGTTCCTTTATTCAAATTCTAGAATGGTTCGGAATCGTAAGGCGCCAAATACGAGGACAAAAAAGAAGGTATTATTGCCGCCCGGCAGCGATTACGAGAACGAGTTGTGCGAGGTGCTGCTAAGGAGTTTGGTCAGCCTACGCAGCAATGGGCGGCCCAATTTGCCGCGACGCGTCTGCGAGAGGTTGCGCAACGGGCCGAACAATGCGAATAATTCGCCGCGTCAACAGAGGGCGGATGTCGGCAACTTTCGTCGCCGGGGACGGAGGCGAGCGGCCGGCAGCTACCACAACCGTCAGCGGTACAATCAGCGCTCGAGAGCGATGAAGTTTCGCCCGAAGTGCAAGCCCCTGTTACCCAATAGGCTGGTCGAGGCTTTCGCCCGGCTTGCCAAATCCGGCGATGCGCTTTCCATGCGACCGGTGCCGTCAGCCGCATCCCCATCTGCTTGCGCATGCGCTTCCGCAACTGCATTCGCACCCATGCCCACACCCACATCCGCATTGAGCTTAGCTCCAACGAAATCTGAACGTTCGAAAACGCCAGCGACATGTTCGAAATTCGAGGCGAATATGATGTTCCTCATCTCGACGCAGGGCGGTGTGAATGGCGCCCTCTACTCGTGGAACGATGGCAAGATCGATTGGCAGCCAAAGCGCGAGTACAGCATCAGCAGTTACTCCTCATCGGCCCCGGGATTTGCCCGTGCCACCGACATGCCGACATTGCCTGCTCCCGTGCTCGACATATACGATCACCTACGCAGCGGCCTCAATGACATATGCTGCGCACCGTTCCAGCAAGTCGACTCGCCACTTGACCAGGCTCCGGCTTTGGAGGAGATTCTTGCGGCGAAGGATGTGGATATATACGAACATGTTCGCAATATGCTGAGCCAAAATCCCGTTTTCGGCCAGGCCAATCATATTTAATGAGATAGACCGATGTTGACCCTACGTTGGAAGTGTTATAATTTGACTATAAGTACTATTCACATGAAATCTATAATGTATTTACCAATCTGACCTATTCTTCCACACGTGGATTAATCAAAATATATATATTATCTATATATATGGCTTAGATTTTTTTCAAGACTGGCCTTTTTCAGAGTACTTATTTTTTCGATCGATCGATTTTCATTTATCTGTAGACTATGGGGCTTAAACGACCTACTCTACAACTCTTTGGCTTGGCTATGTTAATAATCCAATGAAATCTATATTAGCCAATCAGAATATATATACTGATTATGCTGCGTTATGTTTTTATGTCATTCACCCCTTAGAAATGGGAAAAATTATATATAATACGAAAATTTATATTACGTCTGATTGTTCCTATGGCAGCAATATGTTAGTGCTAACCAATTGTTATGAAATTTGGAGAAAATGTTGAGAGTACCGTTTACATAAGATATGGCAAGTTTTGTTAAGATAACTTTAAAACTGACAAAAATCTGCCGTTAGGTTCTATGACAGCTTGATGATATATTGGTTCAATTCAGCTTATTCCCACTTGTGTACAGCGTGCAGAAAAAAGTAGTGTGTATTAAGTTTCATCAAGATAGCTTCAAAATTGAGTGATAAAAATGACAACGGACAGACAAACGGACAGACAGACGTACATGAGTATGGTACTGTTGATACTGATGGGGATGCTTTCTTCTGTTGCAAACAAAACCTCCTCTGCCAGGCTTTAAAAATCATATAATAATTAAGTTTACAAATCGCAAATGGTTTTCAATCAAAAATCTCGAGTTTTTATTATAAAAATTCATAAATAGGTGGGTGTATCTTTCGACGCTTCGCTGAGACGCTTACACTAGGTTACAAATAGGATACAAAAACTTATCTAGAAATGGACTTAGGTTAAAACTTTGGAATAGCTGAGGGGAAACAAATGTCCGTACGTCGACCGACTTGGCAGCTGTAAACAGGGAGACAAGAACAACAAGCAAAAATGTGGGAGTGACGGGGTAGTAGGGTGAGGGGAAGTAGGGCAAGTTAACGTGGTGGCGCGACGAGGTGCAATCAACTAGAGACTAGAACAACGCTTGAGTGTGTCTATGTGTGTGCGTGTGTGTGAGATCCTTGGAAGGAACACGTAGGTAGTTAGGCGGGGGTTGAGCACTTAGCAGAAGACGCCGACAGTGGAGTCCACGCTTAGTGTGCTCAGTGTGGGATACGCAGTCGTCGGCGCAGCTACAGTCGCGTCCATTTGAATGTTCCACACGTTATCCACACCCGAGTTGCTGTAGTAGTAATCCGCAGTTTGTTGCTGCTGCTGTTGCTGGTAGGAGAAGGCGTAGGGTTGCTGCTGCTGCTGTTGCTGCTGGTAGGCTGTGGCCTCGTCGTAGAGCAGCTCCACAGTGCTGCTCGCACCGCCATTGATGTTCGGATCGAAGACGCTGAAGAACTCCGAGTTGGGCGTGTAGAAGCTGTCGGGGCTGCCGCTGGAGCTGCCGCTGATGTCCATGCTCTGCGGCACGTAACCGTTGAAGTAGCCATAATCCTCGGAGCTGTAGCCGGAGCTGCTGCCGGTCAGGCTGGAGGTGTCGTCGCAGCTCTCGTACAGCTGCTGGCCGGACTGATAGCCGGCGTAGCCATTGCCACTGCCATTGTTGCTGCTGCTGGACTGCAGCGCCAACTGTTGCTGCTGTGTTGCCTGCAACTGTTGCTGCTGCTGCTGCTGGAGTTGCGGCTGCTGCTGCTGCTGCTCTGTCTGGTAGCTGTAGCTGGCCGTGGAGCTGTTGGAGGAGAGCGGCGAGTGCAGCATGTCGTAGCTGTAGCCGTAGCTCAAGCTGGCGGCATCCTGCGCATAGTACTGCGAATTGGAGTTGGAGCTGGAGCTGTCCGCCTGCGTCCACTGCTGCGGCATGTAGCTCTGTGTTTGATTGACGGCGCCAAAGATGCCGCCACTGGGCGTGGCTGAGGCTGCTGTAGCTCCTGTTGCTGTGGATGCTGCAGCGGGCGCAGCGCAGGCAACCGTCTGGTAGTCCACCAGCTGCTGGCCGGGCTGCAGCAGCTCGTGCTGCGTTGCTGTGGACAACTGCTTGCGCTTCTTGGTCTCGGCCTGGCGCTGCTTGCTGGCCGGCCGCAGGCTGGACAACTTGTCGCTGAGCGCCGCGTCGCGCGCCAGCATCATGGCCAGACTGCGCACGCGCCGGCCACCCGCGAGCAGGCGACGCGCCTCCGTCGAGCCCTTGGCCTCGGGCCGCGGATGATCGTGTGTGCCCTTGGCCTGGAAGTAGATGGCGTTGCCGGCGCGTCGCCAGAAATGCGTGACCGGATAGCCACAGTGGCCGCGGCACGGCTGTATCTCCAGGCGTCCAGTGCAGTTTCTAGAGTGGCAAAGAGAGAGAGAGAGAGAGAGAGAGAGAGAGAGAGTGTGGATTGTGAGCAGGCGTTGCGGAGTTGTTGCTGTGAGGGATCACCTACCTATTGGGGCATTGTTTGCCCTGCTGCTTGCGACGCGCCTTGTCGCAGATGGCGGGACGCAGATGCACACTCGCCCCATTGGGCAGGCGGCACTTGGCGCTGCAGAGCAGCACGCCGAGGCAGCTCTTCTTCAGTATGTTCACGTTGTGGTTGTTCGTGTTGCGCATGGCCCAGCCGCTCGCATGCTTCTTGGCGTCCTCGCTCTGCGCGCCGTAGACGAGGCGGCAGTGGCCGTTCGCCCAATCGTTGAAGTCGTCGAATTCGCTGACCGCCGGCACGACGCTGTCGTTGATATCCCATTCGATCTGGATGCGCGACTTGCTCGCCGGCGGACTGGCCGGCGGCAGCGCTACACACGGGCTTAACACCATCTCGAATTGTTTGTATATGTATGTATAGTAGTATGTAACTAGTTTGGTCTGCTTTCGTTATGTGTGTGTGTGTCTCTTGAGTTTCTCGCACTTTCTCGCTGGCTTTTCTCTTGCACGGCGCGACGGGATCAGACACGTCCGTTCACAACGACTGCGCAATGTTGACTGTCTCTGGCAGTGGCGAGCACCACGTTAAGTCCCTTCTCGGCGAAGCGACGGCGACGACGCTGACGACGACAGCTGCCGGCAGAGGCAGAGCGACGGCTGTGCTGCTGGTTGTTGTTGTTGTTGCTGCTGCTGCTGCTGCTGCCGGCGGTGGTGGTGGTTGTTGCGCTCTCATTGGCTTGCCTTTCCGTTTATCCAAGTTATCCGGTTTATCCGTCAAATTATCCGTTCCACACAGACACTCAGCGCGCACTCTCTTGCTGCTCGCATTTCAACTGAAATATCCCTATGCGCACTCTGCTGCCGCTGCTGCTGTCGCTGCTAGCGTCGGCGTCGCTGCCGTCGTTTGATTGGACAACCAGTAGCAGAGCTCCAGCTGGCGGCGCTGCTGCCTGCTCTCGCTGCGCTGCTCTAGCATTGGCACACCTGCGCCAGCCCCCTCTGCCCCTGTGACAGCCTAGCAGCTTGGTCAGCCAGCACGCGCCGCTTAGTGCTCTGTGTGGCGGAGGGGGCAGTGCTGGACGGGATTGGAAGGTGGGTAATTTTATTACAGCAGCCAAAGCTAATTAAGTCGCCGCTCAAAGCAAAGCAAGCAAAACGTCAAAAATAAAAAAAAAAAAGGTAGCAACAATTGTGAGTGGCAGCACCTGGCAGCAGCAGCAACTCCAACGGGAGCAGGAGTCGCCAGCTGCCTGGAACAGGAGGAGGTGCAGTGCGAGTGGTAGCTGGCGTAGCAGCTGTGCGCTTGTGGTTAAGTTTAATATTGAAGTTGTCGCCTGAGAGTGCAGTTTAAAGAGCGATGGAGATGGAGTTAAGAAACAAACTTTGAAACGAAATTATAATAGTTTAGTAATTGGATTTAAAAATAATACTTGCTGAATACAATTAAGTAGCATTAAATTAAAAGAAAATTAAATTGCATTAAGTAAATATGAAACTTTATATTGAAAATATTTAAATATCATTACATTTGTAATTTTTTATTATTGTTTTATTTTATATTGTAGTTTTTAATCAATGTTTTTCCGACGGTAACTATGATGTGAAGTTACGAAAACTTTAAAAGTTTTTAATACTTTAATATATATATTTAATATTTATTATATATATTTAATATTTATCAGGATAATTCTTTATATCAGGCAATTCATTAATTACTTACAAAATTTTTCTTATTAAATTTTAAAATAAATTAAAATTAAATTAAATATAAATTCATTTTATATAAAACATGAAATAATTAGAATTAATAAAAGCGAAAATTAAAAAAAATTAATAAATATATACAATATTTTGACATTTTATGGACGACTAGAAATTATTGTAGCTATTATGAACTTAATAAGATTTTTTCCTAGTACTTCAATTATCAATTCGGAGCTTCCTTCCATATCCCAAAACCGAACGTAACGGCATTACTTCTCACGATCTGCCCGTAGATAAAGTTTAAACGTTTGCAAAAAAAAAAAACGTGGAGAAGTAACAAAACATAACTCTGACGCTATCTACAAGAAAATCGCGCAAGATCATAAAATACAAATCCGAAGAGGAAGCAGTCGAAGGAGGTGCGGCCACAGCAACCCCCAAGAACCAAGAGCTGGCGAAAAGGATATATACGTTGCATGAAAACCCGGGGCAGAGACATGCCATAACTCAGACATAAGTTGGCAAACAAATTCGGCTCTGTGATCCTCAGTCGAAGATAAAGGAAAACAAATATAATCATTAAGTGCGCACGCCGAAGGGTTGCACAAAGGAAGGGTAAACCCCATAAATTTCACACTTCTCTATGAGTGGTCGAATCGAGCAGGACCAAGACGAGGAAAACCATGCAATTATGACACGTCACAGACGACAACAAGAACAACAAAACGACAAAACGAAAAGAAAAGAAACAAAACGAAAAGGAAGCAGCGGCGGAAGAAAAGCAACCCGCGGCGCCTCGATAGATTGAGACGCCTCGCACGCGATAGGCCTCACAGCGTTCGCAGGATCTTCAAAGGATTGCGGATCGTGGTAGCCGTACCGTACGGGGCGTTGACTCCTGACTCTGCATATATTTCGAGTGCGAACTCTGCGCACTCTCCGCTCGCCGCGTTGCCTACCTGACTACAAAGTGGGTGTGGCCCTTTAATTATGCCTTAAATTAACTGTTCCCGTTTCGGGTTCAATCGCTTGGCGACAATTACGAGAGTCAAATTTATTTGACACTCTCTCCGGGGAGGAATGGGAACTCTTTTCACTCTACTGAAATTTAAACCACAAATTTGGCATAAATGTCATCGTAAATTCCGTCATTTCAACGCCCAACGCACAATTGTCAAAGGAATCGAATGATATAGAAACTATTTGGTATGTATATATGTATATGTATATACTTATATTGTTTTGAAACTCTCATTATACGAATAGTAGACTTTCACTGGCCCAAGCTATTTAATCTCTCTACTTTATTTCCAGCCAATTTAAAGTTATTTTGGTAAATTTATTTTCACTTTGTTGTAAGATGTTCAGGACTCAATTTAAAGTAGTCTTTGACATTTTATTTTTATTTCAACTATATTTTATGTTAAGAGGTTTAGGACTCAATTTAAAGTAGCCCTAGTCGCTTTATCTTCACTTATCTGCATTCTATTTTCTGGTAAAAGGTTAGGGATTCAATTTAAAGTAGTCCTAGTAATCCTTACTTATTATTATTTATTTTATGGGAAGAGGTTAATGACTCAATTTAAAGTAGCCTTAGTTAGTCAACTATTCATAGGCGATCATGTCATATATATACTATATCATAAGGACGATTGCTTGACTATAAGATTTTTATGATCAGATAATTTTTGATTTTGAAATCTTCATTTTTCAATTTTTTATTTTCGGAGCATTTTCACTTTTCCCGATTTTTGCCAGATCATTACTTCCCTGTATATTACCCTGTTGCGGAACTCAGCTGGAGCAGCTAGCAATCGGAAGTGCCTACGATGCTAGGCCTTATCTGAGTGGAGGCATCTCCGGAAAAACATACGAACAACAATTCACAGTTAATTAAACATACTTTCCATTACGAAAGTCAACGCTGTCGGCCGCAATTAAAACCGCATATAGGAAATCATTCATTTGGCAAAATGAATATCCATACAGAAAGAGAGAGAGAGACAGAGATCCTCTCAATGCGATAAGGTGATTGAGGAAGTTAAAACAACCCTGCGAATGGGCTGGTTCGACTGATTGGACTTAGGATCGATGGTAAATGATTTAAAGCAAGTCTCATAATCTTCTATTGTTCAGCTGCGAGAAACTACATGTATACATATATACAAGAGATCGAGTCAAACTGATAATACCTTTCACACTCTGCGTGAGCTCGTGCGTCCTGCGGTGCAACGGGACAAGATCGCTGACCCGTGATAGCATCGGCCGAGAATTGAAATGTTTAGCCCGGACTGTGAGCTCGAGGTTCAGGTTGTGGTTCGCAGGGTAGAGCCAAATGCGACCGATCTCTCGGACAAGTGGCTGCTAAGTAGCTCGGACAACTAATCCGAATGTCCAAACAAATCGCCCGATCGCCCGATCACCAGCTAATGGGCTTAGGGTTTAAATGCCATTGTCATGGCAGACGAACAAGTCGGATAAGCTGTAAAATGTGTGTAAAATATTTGTGAATTATTTATGAATATATCTGTGAAATAATTCTGAAAATATTTGTGAAATTTTTTCATAATTTCCCACGCGCATATTTTATCTGCGTTTCTTTACATTTTTGTTTGTTGTTTTTGCATTTCCCGAAATTACGGCATTGAATTACATTGTTTTATATACAAATTTCTCCCACAATTTTGAAGGGTTCTATCGCGGGCATACCCGCATTGCCTAATAGCAGTGCGTAGGACTCAGCGTTCACGTTGGCAGCGACGCTGGCGTCGACGTCAAGCAGAAGCTCGCTGCGTAAGCGCGTGGCAATTGCTGAAGCTGCCGTCGCGGTCAATCAAAAATTCCAAAATCTTACAATCGCTTTCCTTCGCTGCAATATGTGGAACTCGTGTTATCAGGTTTTCGTTTTCTATAGCATGTTTTCACTGTGGCATTCCAATCTTTTGAGTGGCTTAGTGGTTTTCAACCGAATTACCCACATACTACGTGTGTTTTCCATGGGGTTATCGCCTTCGATATGCAGTGAGAGATCGTTTTTATTGATTTGCGGTATACGTATATAAGCTAAGGATTATATTAAACTCATTTCGTATAGCAAGTGGTGACAGTATTGTTTGTTTTCGAAATACATTATAAAAACTATTTTGTTGATATTATTCTGTAAATTGTGATATATTCCATTATATTGTACTACTAAACTATTTTTATATGAATAACAAAAACCTGAAGACTATATTAATATCAGATTAAACTTTTATTGTGTGTTTTCATATATTTTAAAAATGTTTGGATATTGTAGAATTGCTTTCGAAAAAGGTTTTTTTTATTCATTGCTGTCGAACTAAGTCCTCAACATCTACCGCAATATTTCTCACCATAAAAAAACGATTTTAGCACAGTTGCCTCTAGGGACAAAGCGATTCGCGATACGCAATAAAATCTAATTAGTAAACTCAATAGAAACCGAAAAAATAACTAAAGAGGGAGAAAAAGTGAGAAGAGCCGAAACTGCAAAACTGTAAAATTTCAGGTACTTCGATTCGGAAATTGGACATGGTGACGACACTTGAGCACAACACAAGGATGCGCAGACAAAGGACACACGCGCACGCCCCTCGACAAGGCGTGCAACCCTCCCCATCCACTTTGTCCTCTCCCCGGTCCTCTAGCGCTGCCTACTCATGCGCAAGGACGAACATTACATTAAAAAAAAACTTCAGTTGAATCGCGAAATGGGAAATTTTTAAATTTGCGATTTTAAAAAATCAACTGCCACATAAAGTGCCAGGCCCGGCTCCTCTTTCTCTCTCCCCCCGTCTCTCTCTAGCGCACTCGCGTGCGCCGCGTGTCGAATCGCGTCTAATATTTCCGGTGTGTCTAATGACAAACGCATGTTTACACGAGTGCGAACACATCCGGAGTGAACGGGGTGCCGCCCGGAATATTATACGGACATCAGTCGAAAGTCCCGGAATCGACAAGTCGGCAATTAAATGGATTTACTCAAGCGTTCGCTCGATAGGCCAATTTATAAATGATGGGCGCGAATTTTAAAGTTGCCAAGGATGATAAATTATGTTGTGGGTAAACGTTTAACTGAATACCCCCTGGATGCACCCAAGTGTGGAGATTACTAGTACTCGCTGGTAAATGAAAAGGTTTCCTATAACTCGAATAATTCCTATTTGATTTTTCTGAAATTTCGATTGTAAGTAACATATAAAATCAGTACAAATATAACTCAGAACCTTACGGTTTCTCCCACTCTCCAGGCCTATTTTTCGCTCAGATCCCAGCAAATATAGGAACTACAAAGGTAAAGTTTGGTATGCAGTTTCCAATACACCATATGTAGCTATAGCATTTTAAAGTTTTTGAATTTCTCTTGCCAATTCTATAGTACGCTTCTAGTTCTTTAATATATGTATGGGTAATAGGCCGCTTTAAGTGATTGAGTGCATTCACGGCTCTCATTTCTGATCTGCACTCATTCACAGCGAGTTTATTCAACTGCATTTGAATGTCAATTAACTTAAATTGTTAGTTTTGACTTACAAAGCAACCAAAAACTATTAACAGCTCGGCCAAACACACGCACAGGCCAATAGACCAATTAAGGGCCACACTCACACACACACACACACACACTCGCACACTAGCTCGAAATGTATCCATAACGAGCGATGAGTGCATTCACCTCGGCTCCGCTGCGATGTATTTGATTTGCATGAATGTGCATGAATGTATCTTGCAGATACATTCACAGCTACAGCTACAGTTACAACTACAGATACATTTGGAACTTATATCTCGCATCCGCACTCAACTCCGGCACACTCAATTGAATTTAATAAAAATTTGGGAAGGGAACCGTCGCGTCTATTTGACTGCATAGAGCATTTTTCGGGGCGCCCTTTTCTAATTATTAATAACAATAATAACAGTAGTGCTACACTGGCATTGTGCACATAAACTCACATGCACTAACAAAATGGCCGACGAAGTTGTTTATTCAGATCGGAGGAAGGCATAACTTCAATTAATCTCAATTAAGTGGCAAAAATACGAGTTAACGCGAAGTTTCTCGAGCTTGGAAAATTCTGATGCTTTTAGGGTTCAGTCAGCCCTTTTTTTCGTTACTAGTGGGGGTGTGGGGTAGAGAACGGGACTAGGGGAAGAGGCGTCACTGCTACCAATTGAGGGTTAGGCCCTGGGCACATTAATTCCCATTGTACAACTGGGAAACTGGAGTTGTAAAATTGAAGCAGCAACTTTATTGGCATGTTAAACCATAAATTCGTTTGTTAAGGCGATGAAAACGAACAAAAAAACGCATAGTAAAATTTCTGAAAATTAAAGGCAAAAGAGTTTTGTGCTTTACCAATATTTCACAAGTCATTAAGAATTAAAATTAAGAACATATGTGCAGTGTTACTTAGAGTTCATATTTGTAGCATGAAACGCACAAAGAGGCATTGAATTTAAAGAAAATATTAGTGTCCTTCCATAAATTATGCGTTATTAGTAATTTGCAAAATGAACTCGCGGTAATCGCATTATAAGCTAAAATCATGCTAGGCATGATCAGATTAGGCCCTATTTACACAACAATGCATGTGTGTGTGTGTGTGTGTGTCTGCAATGGTGTGAAACTCTTGCCACATTGTCTAAAGCAAAGGGGAAAGGACTCGAGATGCGGCAAACCCTTCGCCTTGCGGTCGTTCCTGCTTCTACTTCTTTCCCTTTGTGGGCCCCTAATAAGACGTCACGCTCATTACAATACCTATCACAATGGGCAATGGGCCCTCGAACAACCCCTACCACAAGTTCGTCTTCGTTCCTCGATTATTTCTTTTTTTTTGTTATTTGTTTCACATTTTGTGCGTTTTGCTCACTTGAGCGAAGGATCGCCGATCTTCAAAGCAAGAGGCAGGCAGCTCGCCTCCGTCTGGTTCCGAGCCCTCCCAACTTTCTCGTATTGATTACCAGAAAAATATTCATAAACTCGTACGCAGATTAGACGCAATATGCTGTGCCCACTCGTGTGCTCAAATTATCGCATATCGCGCAGGCCTTGGGATATTGGTCTATTGTTTCGTCTATCATATATGCAAAATGTTGCGGCCCTTCCCCCAAAAAATAGAGAAAACCCAACATGATACCATTGCGATAATTCTCGTCTTTAACTATGCATTAACAGAGAGTTCGGGCTCTCGGTTCTCAGTTCTCGGATTGTGTATCGCTTTGATTGATTACTCAAGTGGTTTATCGTGCCGCAATTGTTGCTCGGAAATTTCCTTTTCCGAGCGTTCATTTTCTTTGTCTGGCATGGACCCAGCATGTTGGTCACTTGAGAGTTGCCTCTGGCTCTGTTTCCCTTCAGCTTGTAAATGTCATTCGAATGGCGGAGACCTCCGAGAGTTATTCAAACATAGTCGAACTCGTACATTCATATGCATATCTCAAATTTGCATGGCTTCAGATGCCTTCTCTAGGACCGGCGGCAGCAGCTGCTGCGGCCAATTTCCAAATGTGAAATGTAAGTGAAATCGATCTTTGAGGCCACCAGGGGCGTGGCATGTGCTAAGTAGCGCAAAGAGCGCGTTCGTTTATTACCTCGGGGCGAGCCTTGAGATTGCGACATTTTGGAGGGACCCAAATAGTAACATAATCTCAACTCGGTCTGACTTAAAACTGTCGACCGATAAAGGTCTTTGATAAATCTTTACTGATTACATATATATATTGCAAGAATACTATTTTATTCTATAGAATATTGAATGTAAATTAAATAAAAGGTGCATAAAGGCTGGAAAAAAAAGATTTTGTAGACTTTTGTCGTTTAAAATCAAAACAAAAATTCAACTTTTTTTAAAAAGATTATCTCAAATAAAATACATTATAGCAGTTTTATTGAGGTAACATTCAAATCTTGTTTATTTTTTTATTAGAATATACTTTTTTATTATAAATTATAGTTTTCGTTTAATGACGGGAAATTTTCCAGGGTTTTATATTTTTTACCTTGTGTTGTGACTGAAAATTATATTGTTGTATGTGAATTATTTAAAAAGTTCGAAAAACGTAATAAAATCAAGATTTGTAAATTGTTTATTTTATTAAATCGAACAAAAATTTTTTTTTATATATAAACATTTTATATTAAATGAATTCAAAAATCCAATTTCTTAACAATAAAGTTAAACTAATTATTAAATAGCATTATTTGCAAAATATTAGTTAGTTACTAAGTTTCTCTCTGCAAGACGCTTCCCTGCTCTCTGCGATCTCTCCGCTCCGGTAACATCTGCAAACGATGCGTGAGAAATTCTCGATTTTGTGGTACGCCGACGTCACCAAGCCACAGGAAGCTCTGGCCTGTCGCGGCGCTGCCGCAAACAATACACATTTTGCCACTCGAGCTGCACAGTTTGAGCTTGGAACAACGCAACGATGTCTGTCAAGAGGCCACTCATATAGTCGCAACAACTGGAGAGGCACCCGGCACCGCTGACGGGTGACGGTGGTTGCCTTACCGTCTACTCCTGCGGCGCTGCGGTGCGCTGCGCCGTTGAATTCTCAAGTATCTGCAATATTGCGCTAAGCTCTCCAACTCTCGCTTCTACCTCGCTCGTCGTTTCTCTCCATCGGAGCAGACTGCTTCAATTCGCTTGATTAAAATGTTGCAAATCGGCGATGTGTGAAAAAATGTCGCTTATCGCCATCAATGGCGATGGCCTCAGAATTTGATGTAGATGGAAGATAATATGGAATACACCGAAATTGTATATTATAAGTGATTTGAAAGCAATATTACAATGCTTTTGAGAGATTGGAACTATATAGATTTATTTAAATTGAATTTCAATTAATTTCCTTATTTCCTAAGAATTGAAATGTTTAATTATCTGCTCTCTATGTTTCCATTTCCGGAATCCCCAACAATTGCATCAGAATCAGTGATAATTAATTCAATTTACTTAACTAAGGTCATTCTTAGTTTGGTGCTCATAGAGAGACAGACAGAAAGAGAGAGGGAGTGAGATCAGAGCACCGCCATAATTTTCACGAAGAAATCTCAGTGCAGTCAGGGCGTGGAAAAGTGTCCCGAGGGTTTCGAGTAATTACCACTCGGCTTATATCAACCAATGCAAAGCTATAGACACTATATACTCGTACATACACATTTACAATTGCGACGGCGTCGTGGGTAGTTTTAATTGAATATCACAAGAGGGATGTGCACTAATAAGGAAATCAATTTAAATCTCAGCCCAAAACCCAAACCCATGAGAAAAATAACCAAATAAAACTGCAAAAGATCTGCGGGCGTAGGATCTGCACTTTGTGGTGCCAGCAAGGAGGGGGGCGGCTCTAACGCCTGCAAAATCCAAAGCCATCCCATGCGAACCAATCGAGTACTCGAATTGAGCAATAAGTTTCAATTGAAATGGTGCCTCTTGCCCAAGGTCAGGGCTGAAAAATCGAGCTGAAAATAAAATTATGTATAAGCGAAAGCTAATAAACTAATATGCAATAAATATTGAATTTCAAAACTAAATATCATGATAAGGAATAAGATTGAAAATTTTAGGATTTGATTTACAATCATCAAATATCTTTGACTATAAGATTATTGAGAGATTATTGTTGAAATCGTTAGTGTAAACAAGTATAGAAAGCTAGAGTAGAGTGCACTCGACATAAGGATATTATTTACGCACTTTGGACGTTGAAAAATATTTCTTAGTTTTAAATACTTTTATTGGACGAATTAACAGCAAAGCACCGCATAGCAAATTCCTTTATCGATTTGCGGAGACGGTGGTCTTGGCACGTAAAGTTTGAAATAAACTTCATCTGTGCATACCAAATTTGGTTGCTCTTGCTCTTGCTATAACTGTTCATACAAACAAACAGATAGATGGATACGACCAAATTTACTCGGATACGAATGCTGATCATGAATATATATATTTTGTATGGTCTTCTACGCCTCCTTCTGCCTGTAACATAGATTTACACAATAGGCAAATTGTAGAAAAACTAATTCAACAATAACCCAAAATATTTAAAAGAACATTTACAACTGGTTTTTGTACCTATTAAAGCAATTTAGATTGAGGAGGATATCTGGCTACTCTTCTGTTGTTGTCTAAAAAAAAGCTGAAATCTTAGCAATCAGGTTAACTATGTAGTTCACTTTTAAACTGTTTCCAAAATTAGGTTCAGCCTACTTTGTAGTTTTATTTTTTGTGTTTTGTTTTTTTTTAGCATTTGTTTTATTATTTTTAATCGGACCCACAGGAATCAGTAATCTTATAGGCGCTAATCGGCAACGCAACGAGGTGCTTATCATCGGCATAAATGCGATAGCGAACGAAACTCGTGTGAAGTCTGAGTCTGAGGTTCATTTCGCCGCCCGAATTACGTTGACTGGCATTCATCAATTTTAGATGCGGGTGCCTTGCACCACCACCCAGGCAGGCGGAAGGACAAACGATCGGGTTCGAACTCAATGCAAAGTATCGTCAGTCAAATCACAATTTTCACATCGATCTCGGAGAGAAAATGAAGTGCCTGCTGTATCGGGTGAAAGTGCTACTGTTGGTGCTGGTAGTGCAGCTGGTAGTTGTGCTGGCCATGGTGCATGGGAAGGTGCCGCGCGAAACGAATAGGGTCTTGGTGAGCACGTTGTTGGGAACCGTTCGGGGTACGACGCTGCAGAGCTTCGAAGGCAGAAAGATCTACGCATTTCGTGGCATACCTTATGGACAGCCACCGGTTGGTGATTTACGCTTCGAGGCACCCAAAGCGGTGCGATCGTGGGGACCCGGAGTACTGAACGCCGTCGCAGATTCCCTGATCTGTCCGCAACGCGGCATAACGCAGCTGATGAGCGAGGATTGCCTCAAGTTGAATGTATTTACGAGAAACTTTACAGCCGAGTCGCCTGTAATAGTCTATATACACGGTGGGGCAAACGTGCTGGGCAGTGGCCATAGCGTCTACGAGGCTGGCCCCGAATATCTGCTAGATCACGATGTCGTTCTAGTTGCTATCAATTATCGCCTGGGCGCTCTGGGCTTCCTCCATGGCGGCAATCAAGGCTATCTGGATCAGGTCTTGGCCCTCGAGTGGGTGCAAGCTCACATTTTGCATTTCGGCGGCGATCCCGATCTTGTGACTATCATGGGCATGAGCGCTGGAGCAATGGCCGTTAGCCTGCACTTGGTTTCGCCCCTCTCCAGTGGACTGTTTCATCGCGCGATTTTGATGAGTGGCTCCGCGACGAATCACTTCAGCATTCACAATCTGTTTTGGACCCGCTTGTTGGCCCGTCAGGTCGGCTGCCCCATGTACGATACCTTCGATACGACCGAGTGCCTGCGCAACATTTCCTGGCAGCGCATCGTGGAGGTGTGCGCCGCCTGGGAGCAGTACAAGTTCGTCAACATGAAATGGAACTACGAAATCGATGGGTATTTCATTCCCCGACATCCTAGTCTGCTGATAGACAAGGGCGAGTTCAACCGGGTGCCTCTACTGGTCACATATACGAGCAACGAGCTGGATTACTCTACACTGGGTAAGTATGTCAGTGCATTGGTATATTCTATGTATTGCTGCTTGCCTGAGAGATAAGCTTATAGACCAAAAATCATTAGATCTATTGTAGGCTACACTCGAAAAGTCCTAATATTTTAAGTTTAATTGTTATCAAAAAGAGAGTATGGCAATTCTTTTAGAGCCTAAAAGAAGACTTATCTCGCTTTTTCTTTGACTATAATATGTTATGAAATTATTGCTTAACTGTCATAATCTGTTAAAATTAAGGTCAGATTTAATAGATATTTTATTGAATATAACAAGATAACATTAGAACCTTAGGTCTTCTCTCTCTTCATCTTTATTTAAGAATTTTTTATAAAATTATTAAATAACTTTTGCAATCAGTTCAAAAATCAGTTCAACCTTTTAATACGTATATATAATTAACCCATACTCTAACCTAGTCTAATTCTTCTGCTTTCTTGCTCATTTACAGTCCAGGAGGACAACAGTCTGCTACTACACGACATGAGCACTAACTTCCACGATTACGCGCCCGAGTTGTTCCTCTTCGACTATAATCCGGTGAAGAGCAAACGTATTAGGGATTATTATATTGGACGTAAGACGGACGAGCCCGATGTTATTGAGAAATACGGACAAATCTTCTCCGACGCGATTATCGGACACGGTGTTCATCGGCTAGTGGAATTGGCACGCAAACACACTCCGGTCTACTACTCGCGCATGGAGTATGTGGGTCAGCGAAGCCTCTCGGCACCGATGGGTGAGAATGGGGAGCCCATCGGAGTGGCACATGCCGATGATCTGCAGTATGTAATGCCAAGCTTGTGGTATGGCGAGAAAATGGACATGAATCATACGGATGTGTTCATGATGGTGCGCATGACCGAGTGGTTTACGCAATTTGCCCGAACGGGGTAGGTAGACCAGGGCAAGACTTCATATAAATATTTATATATATATATATACTTATTGATCTGATCTCTTAGGAAACCCACGGAGGACACACAGCAATGGCCACCCTGCACCGCAACTCGTCGGCAGCAGTTGTCCAACAATATCGCCACAAAATTAGGTCCGCCTTCCTACACGAAGCGTTACGCCGTCTGGGATCAGCTGTTTCCCAAGCCAACGGGCGGGGCGTCGGCCCAAGGGCAACTATCTGGTATGCTGCTGCTGGCGCTGACGCTGCTGCTCAGGGCCAGGCTAATGTAGGGACTGGGTGTGTGGAGCGCAGCTTATCAATGGGCCGTTTAGATAAGGCTAATGACGACGCAGCGCCAACTCCAACTACAACTGCAGCGATTCTACTTTGATTAATTAATCAACAAAGGCGTGAGATTTTCCCCGCTTCCATGGTGTGCGTGTCTGTGTGTACATCTGTGTGTGTGTGTGTGTGTGTGTGTTGGTACTAGTGTGTGCCTTGGAGCAATTAGTCTTATGGGAAATAGCAGGAGGAGAGCTCTGCCAGCTTAAATATACATTAATTTCTCTTTAAATGGGCCCCCAAACCGAACGAAGTGCTGACCTTTTTCCGGCTGGCGACTGGCCGTAATTGTGCGATAAATTTCACAGTAATTGCCAGGTTCGCACATGTCAAAAGCTTCACAGCAGCCCTGCAAGCATTCTCCGCTCTCCTCCTAACCTTTAGCCCCCACTCCCTTGCCTCTGCCCCTTTCCAGGCCTTCGCCTGCTATTGACATTTGAGATTGGCAGCATTTAAGCGGTTTGTTCTTGCGTAAAAATCCCAGTCAGGCGAACGGCTACAAAAGGATTAACGCCCCAGTTTTCTCGGGGCGGGTGTTTCACAGTATTAGGGTGTTCCCATGGCCATATTGGTAGTTTATAAAGCTCGCCATTTATACGAATAAAATGTTTAAAATTTGTTTACAATCGCTCCGAGAATTTTTTTTAAACACTTTTAATAAGGGATTCTTAAAATTCAATAATTTACTTATAGATTATGAACATATATCTATATGTTTTAAGATTATGAACATATATTTATTTATTGTAAGGCAAATGGTTAATTTATCGTTTAATTGGTGAACGATTGCGATTAAGATGCTGATCAGAACTATGAAAAAAACAGTTTATTGAATAAATTCCGCAATTTTTATCCGAATGGATGGGAATTTACAGAATAGGTAAATGCTGCCAATATTTACCAGTATGCAAAACTCTATCTTTCAGACATCAAGGGATAACTTTAAATGCGTATAGTAACATAAGCCTCAATGTTAAACTAAAATATATTTAAACAGTTACTCCATCGAATATGTAAAATAATTCTCTAAGCTCCAACTTTATCGGAATGGGATTTAAAGTTCTGAAGTGCACGTTTCTTGTTTAGCTCTAGGCTCCTTCACAATTCTTTTTGCTGTCTTTCTTATCACGTAACTGCTGGAGAACCCAAGTAAGCCACACACACTAATGCACACACACATACAGCAAGAGCTCTCGACCACATAATGACTTTGATGTAGAGTTGGTGCAAAGTTTTGCCAAAGAAAATATGGAAAATTAACTTGTTAGCCTGGCCGGCAACCACACGGGAAATTATATGGGTGTGTGTGCGTGTGTGTGTGTGTGTTGTGGGGCATGAGCAAACATTTAACTATACGCATTCTCTTTCGGGACAAAAGGCCACAAAAAGGTGGGCAAGTCAACTTGACAAAACGCATGACATGACAGAGTAGTAGCGAAAAGTGAGATGGGAGAAAAGAAAGTGTGAACAAAGAAAACCCACGAAAGGTTTGCGAAAAATTTTAATTAAATTTGACAAGGAAAACCCCGTTGGAAAATGACATGTAAAATTGCATTTGAATCGCAGCTGGAAAAGTGTGGAAATTGTGTGAAAGAGTTGCGATGTTATATCGAGTGACACGATTGTGACTCAATTACAATAAGTCTATTAAACTTGTGTTCTGTCTGGGGTCGGTCTACGCTCTACGTCAGTGGTAGGAGGTCTATGGAGAGAAAGGAAGCAAGCGGGGGCTGGGGTAGAGGGCTGCTCGATGCCGCTGCAGGGTTGAAGAGTGAGTCGAGAGCGCGTGCCCCTTTTGACTTTCGATTTGGTCTCTAACAAAGGCGACGCTGAAGACGATGATGATGACGATGACGATGACGATGATGATGGGAATTCGAATTCGAATGATGATGCGAAGGTGTTCCAGCTGCTTCCTCGACCAGGTCTCGATTTCACTTTCGTTACGCCTGCGCTCCGGACAGATACGATATTTCAGCTGAAAAATCGTGTGCTCTGCTCGAGCGTTGTTCTCTTCTCTTGTGTTGCCCTTTTTTGTGGTTTTGATTACGTATTTATGGAGCGGGCATAAAGGACGTTGGTGGGACGCAAAAGGAGTAAACATTCTGAAGTAGCGCCGTTCGAAAATGTTTTATAGGCTTGTCAGCGATCGAACAGAGCACTGCCTGTCTGTCTGGCCGTGTGTCTGCCTGTGCGTCGATCTGCTCGTCCTTTTATGCGTTTTGTCAACATATCGTATTACGCCCAAGGACCAAAAACAGGCCCATAATCGCTAATGACAATACAAATTGAGAGAGAACGAGATGGCGAGCGGGTGGAGTGCGCTTTGTTGGTTTTTCTGGGAAACTCACGGACAGCCGGCGCAGCGTGCTTACAGAAATTTGTTAAACCACATTTTCGTATTTGTTTGGCATTTTAAGTGAATTCCGTTTATTCCCCTCTGCTTTTTGGGGTTGTTCCTCGCGGCCACCTTTAGGGAATCGATTGGTGTTCGTGGAAGACCCGACGAGGAGCTTTGCAAGGTATGAAGAAGTTACTGAAAATTTAGTTATTTGTTAATATCTAAATCTCTGGAACTATAGGCAGCAGCTAAATAAAATTTGGTAGGAGGGTTCTCTAACAATAAAGGCAGCCTGCTGTTGTTCTAAACAGAAACAAAAGTTTTGAATAAAATAGTTACACAGAAAATCAAATTCCATAATTGACAAACCTAAACGAAATTGATTTAAGTTTGGTTTTTTATATTATATCCAGGATGTCTTTGAGTTCTTGTTGGGATTATCTAGGAATCTTAAGAACTATTGGACAAGCTATCTATCATGTTACCCATGGACTTTAGTTTTGAGAGTGTCTTGAATTCCTTTCCATGGCTTCAATTAATTAACCTGTCTGGCGCCTACGCACCAAGGACTGACAGCCCAAAAAGAAACACGACTTCAATCTTCTTTAGTCTCTTAATTAAATATTTATACAGATTTCCTGCGATTGTAAAGTGCCTTGATTAATGATAATCCTCGACGCGCAATTGCGGGGACTCCCAGGCTCCCACACACACACACACACACAACAAACAACGGCTGGAGATCAAACGCAATTTACAACAGAAACAACAGAGAGAGGACAGAGGCAGCAGGACACTCGACTGCTTTCTCCCTTTTGTTGGCACTGCTCGGGTGAAAGTGTTCACATCAAAAGCGGCCTCAGATTAATTGTTTTGCCTGCGTTTCTCCTTTTTCACGTTTTAGTTGGGCCCGATAAACAATTTGATTACGTGTTTTCGATAAACAAATAAACACACGCACACAGTGTCATATGTGTGCCTCTCTGGCCTGCCCCCAAGAACTCTGAACTCCCCCGCCTCTGCCTCCTTCCACACGCCATTGTCTCGCTGTCTGTCACAGGCCACAACGATGGCTACTCCATGACGAGCCGTGTGTGTTGTGGTTGTGTGTGTGTGTCTGTGTGTGAGCGAGTGTGTGGTCGGCGTTTGAGTGTCTTTTGTTGTTCGCTCGCTCTGATATCGTCGCTTTTGTTTGAAGCCCCGGCGACAGACTGCGACAGACAACAACAACAATAAGAGGAACGATTCGGTTGTGCTTTGGGGGAACTCGCGACCCAATCATAATTATGCATGTATCTTGTTTGGAACCCTTGTTAATAATGGCGTTAATGTTTATGCTGATGAGAACAGCTTGGACCACCCTCGCATTGGCTACGATTCCGGAACGATCGTTCGCTTCGATCACAGAGCAATATTTATGGGAACTTCGACAAAGGATTACAACAGGTAAATCAAAAGAAAGCTTACGAGTTTTTTAGGAATTAGTTTTATTATTTGTTTGTGTATTGATTGATACTCAAAAAAATATAATAACTTTATAACTGTGAAAAACATATGTTTAATTTAATTATTAAATAAAATAATAATAATAAATAATAAAAATAAATAAAATAAATAATAATAAAATAAATAATAATAAAATAAATAAAATGTGTAATTACAAAATTTTTTTTTAATTTTGTAAAAAAGCAGGCCTAAAAAAATGTTAATATTTATAAACAACTAATACTACAAAATTAATATGAATAACAATTCTTAAAAAAAATTCCGTTTTAATTAAACAAGTTCTTATACAAATATATTGTAAAATTAAAAAAAAAATCTGATTAATAAATATCTAAAGTAAACGTAAACGAATCTTAGAAGTCAATTAAAATAAAATTAATGAAAATAGAATTCTATAAAAAACACTCTAGCTTAATGAAAAATTAAAATGTTAAAATAATATAATAATAATGGACACAAAACCATCCAGATTCTGGTTCAAACGTCAAATCATCGAAGGCCAATTAGATCTCGGTGGGTCGTCAATAAAACTGTAACGCCCACGCGATGTTCTTTACGATGATAATCTGCGAACCCAATCGAAAACCCATAAAAAGCGCAATCATCGACAGCACCACAAAATGCGACCAGGGAAATGGCCCAATAATTACAGGCGTGTTAAGTGCCCAACCAACCCGACAACCCGACTGCCGGATATCTCGCAACACTGTGCAAACACTCGGATTTGTTTGCCAAGGCGACTCCTGTCAATATTGCTGCTGCTGCTGCTATTGTTGTTGTTGTCGTTGTTGTTGTCAAATGTGATTATTAATGTGCTTCGAAATGGCAAACAACACCCCGCTCTCCGCACCCCACACTCTGCCTGCACCCGACACCCTGTACTCGAAAGCATCAGCTTTAGCATCGCACCCTCAACCCAATCTCACGCTCAAGGACTCAAGCGTATGCTAGTTGTCTTGTCGGAGGGTGTGACAAGCCGTGGAACTCAACTAATGAGTGTAAACAACGCACAGTGGGATCTGTTTGTAGCCTACTCTGTGTTGTAAATGAGTGTAAGTTAGAAATGGAAATTAGAAGAAAAAAAATTATTAAATATTAAAAAATATAAATTATTTTATAATTTTATATTTTATAATAGGTAGCTTGAAATAAATTTAATTTAATTAAACTTAATAGTAAAGAAAGAACTAAAATGATTTTCTCACAAATTTTTAAAATATAAACCCTAAGAAAAAGATATTGTCATTGTATTATATAATTGATAAATATCCTTTTAGTAAGCTTTGGATGCAATTAATTAAAAAAAATTATACAAATTTTATTTAAGCCGTAAAATAAATTCATTTAAAACGTAATAAAAAATATTTATTTAATTTTAACATTTCAATAACCATTTAATGTAAGGTTAAAACAAAATGTAGTTTTTCTATATTTTTTTAAATTATTTATTATATTACTTAATTAATTTATTGTATAATAATCAAGTTGTTCTATATTGATAAATATATAAATTCTATAAGTTCCACTAATCTAAAATCATAGAATTTAAAAATTAATGTTTCCATTTGTATTTGATTACCATTTTTATTCGCAAATCACTTTGCAACGCCCACTGTGCCGCGTGCTGGCAAAACACAAGAAGAAGCATCTGCAAAAAAACTGCCACAAACTGTTTGATTTGTCGCTTAGGACTAATGAAACCAAACATTAGAGCGAGCTGCCTGGCACCCTCAATATGTTTCTGGTTCTGGTTCTGGTTCGGGATCGGTTCGGGCTGGGGTAGTGGTGCGGTATCTGGTGCCGTGTTGCCAATCGGGGGTAGCCTGCCTCGACAAAAGTGTTGCAATTTTTTTGGTCCCCCTGCAAAGGGATGTTTACTATTTCGGACTGGCGGACAGACGCGTCTGGCAGAGCGCCAGGCTTCATGCGTTGTAAGTTGATTACGTGGTTGACGTCGACGCTGACGTTGATGTTGCTGCTGCGCTAGTTGTTGTTGTTATTGCTGCTGCTGCTGCTGATGCTGCTATTGCTGCTGTTCGAGTTGCAATATGAGGGCGCACGTCGCTGCCGTGGAATCGGCAGCTGTCTTCAGGTGAACTGCAGCCGCGATACTCGCTCACTGACTCCGACTCCAACTCTAACTTCAAGTAGAGCTTGTAACTTGCAGCGACTGTAGACGCAGACGCTCTCAAAGGGGTATATGAGGTTTGTCAGTGGCCATGACCAGTACAAAGTATATATAGCTGAATATAACACTGTAGATTCCTAGATATTAGCTGGAGCTATCAAATTTGTTTTAAATTGTAGACACTTCGCATTTATTTTAAATTAATTTATTTTATTTTCGCCCTACTACTTGCATTTTAGACCTTCTTGCAGGGTAAACCACAGTCGAGTGCGCTGCATCTTGCTATGCACCTTTCCGTTCCCCAAGCTAAATATGCTCGTATTCCGATGTACATTCCTCGACCGTCTGCCACCTGAGTTCGGTTTCCACTCGCGCGTTTCGCTAATAGTAGCGCCAGCTCGGGTCCGGCCCAGATAGGGTCCGATGGGGTCGGATCGCACCCCGGGCCTTGGTCAACATGATGAGCTGCTGTCGCGGCCACCGTGGCATGTCGTGGGAAACTCTCTAAAACGGCATGCGGGTGTGGTTTTTCCTCTGCACACAAATTAATGAAATTGTTGTAGTTGTACGCTACAATTTGAGTTTCAGCTTTGGCGTTAGTCTCAGTTTTAGGGTTTTGTTTTTTGGGTTTTGTGATTAATTGTTTGCGTTGGGGCAGCCTGAGAAATGCCGCGAGGGGCAGATTTGTTGCACGTTGCACTTGTTCTAATGAGGTACGATCCTCGCCCCCTTACGAACACAGTTCGTAGAGCTACTCCGTTCGAGCCTTATTGAGCAATTAGTTAAGTGGCCCCCAAAACTGTTGACAGTTAACGTTTTATCAATTGATTTTACTAACGTTTTTTTCGTCGTTTTTCGTCTTTCATTTGTTTTTACACAATAAATCAAAAATGTTCGAGTGCAACTTTCACATGGCAGAACAATTTGTCAGCGCGCGCTCAGCTCACGACATGTTTTCGGAGTTAGGAACCGTCGGATCGACCACCAGTAGAATTTTTGACAAGCTCATTAGAGATCCCCCGTTCCTTGGCTCTTTCCTTCTGCTTAGCCAGCGCCATAGCTTCCCCATAGCTCCCTTATCCGCGTCCGCGACGATTCTCTTAAACAAATAGCTCGTGGGCTCAGGAATGCGAGGGCTGTCCAAGGGGATAAACGGCTGTAGATAGACCAACATTTCTAGATTCCAGTAATTATTAATATTTTAAAATGTATTTGAATTTAAGAGTATCTATAATGGATGCAAGAAAAATTGAAAATATTGGAGAAGCTCTTTAAATAAAATATTTAGTTATGAGATTCTTACATTTATTATGGAGTCTTACTCAATGTACGATCGGCAGATATATTAAGGAGTATTGCTAAACTTGTTAACCCTTTACCATTGTATCTATCTATATATGAAATGCATACAATTTTTTTCTCAATGCAATAAATAATAAAGTTTACATGAACACCCTTCTTAGAAGCATAATATATTAATGAAAATCCATCGACAGGCCTCATTTGAGCGATGTCAAATATTGATTTTCTGCCATATCAAACCCTATGTTGAGTCAGAGTTCAGAACGCAATAAAGCCGCAAATCACGACGCAATTGAAAAGTGCCCTTTATCAACTGAATAAGTTTCAAGGCCAGCATTTGTTTAAATTTAGAAAAATTGCATATATATTTTCTTAAGCTTATAAACATATAAATATAAAAATATATTTATAATAATATATATATATATATATAGATATAGTGCTTAGATCTGAATTTAAATTCTATTAGATTCTAATTAAAGGAAATGTATTCAATTATAATAAATATAATATATAAGTTAGTATATAATAAAAGTATGTATTTTAAAAATTATATCTTTAGTCACATAAGTTTTCTCTGGGCTTTGATTTACATGTAGTTTTATTTTCTTCCATTTATGTTAGAAAACCAGCTTAGAAAAGGTTTATGCACATATCCTGAATCTATATACTATATATATTTATTTATACAATAATATAGAGTAAAATGGCATACCTCTCTGCCATCAGTTGGCAAGCACTCTGAAGCACGCACCCCTCTGACGCGCCACACCGCCAGTTAGTCGATAAGCGACACCGTGCAACATGATCCATCATCATTTAAGTTGAAAGCTGTAGGCAAACAAGGCGGCGGAAGAGCTGAAAACTATTATTGAAATACGATGCGCGATGACAACAGACAAAACACACAGACATAGACAAAGACAGGCAGAGAGGGCGAGCACAATGGCACGAGGGGATAACAGGAGGCAGTAGACAGCATACAAGAGACGGGAGACAGTAGACAGGAGTCAGGAGGCAGCTGACTGACAGATCAACGTCAGACAACTAGCCCACAGCATGAGATGAGTTTGCAGCACAGCTTGCGATCGGCACGCGGCACACGACGCACAGAAAGCTGCCACTGCCGCTGCCGCTGCATCGGACTCTCGACCCACTTCAACTAGTTTTCAATATGCCGCAAAACGCCGCAGGAACTCATCAGTTATTAGAGCCCAAAAATGATGTTGCAGTTGTTAATGGTTTTCTCGCGAGCTTATCATCACCCACGCGCTGCACGCACTTCCCTATGCTAATTAGAAAATGAAAAAGGCATTTTCCAACCCTCGCATTATTATGGACCTCTGTCTCCTACCTCGCGCCATGCACCATGAGTTCGGATAATACACGTAACTATCGCGATAAGCGCCCACCGAATTGCTGGAGAACTAAACGAAGTAGCACATAATTTGGCATATGGGTCTGCGGTTGCCTATAAGTCAGATTCTGGTGCAAGCCTGCCGGATACATGACGAATACAACTCAGTTTTTGTAGCCCGAATTTCAATTATATCGAATCTTATTTTGCTATAAGAATGATCGGACTAAACTTAGTGAAACGTTTCCATAGTAAAGTCTTTATTGTATCAGAACTCGAGAAAATTAAGGTTTGCAAATATATGTAACGGGCGTTGCAGCATACAAATTTAGCTATGTCCGTCTGTGTGTCCGCATGTCTGTGTAAATGCATACAACTCCGCTATTGTAGTAGCTACAGACACAAAATTTAGCATGAACATTCTTCTATACTGTACACAGATGCAGTTTATTTTAAATTTTGAATTTCACGCCCAACAACTACCAAAATCCATATTTTAAATTTTCAGCTTTAATAATAAGTAAAGCAGTCATTCGGCACAACAGTAGATAATTATAATGTTAAAATTTGTTGACTAGAAGTATTTTATCGTTGGAATGCATTACTTACATACAAAATGGGTACATTCGACTGTAGCTTTATTGAAATGTTAGTAATAAATTTCAATATATAATTTTCTTATTTTTTTATCGTTCAATTCTCAAACATATACATAACATATGTCATGCCAAAGGCAAACCGTTTGCTTCTGGCAATTTGAAAATTCGCTTTTTATTCCTCGCTCTTGCTTCCACTTCCATCCATCCTCAGTCACATCTCTGCAGATCTAACCCACTTAAATTTAGCACACACTGTTTTCCATCCACTTTTCCCACACCCACGCACACCAAACGATCTAAGCGAGCCTGAGCTGCACTCTTGCGAGAGCCGAGCTTAACCCAATAAATACCTCGCATAGCAGAAAGAGACAGACAGACGCAGGCATGCGCGCTGTTCAGCCACTTGAGTGAGTCATAAATTGTGAATTGCAATGTGCATTATCGTCAGAGCGAGATAGCACAAAGTCAAAGAGTTGAACGCGTTGAGACGGGACTCAGTTGCAGCAGCGGCCGAAGCGCTTCAGCCTGCTGTGGACACTTTTTGCCCAACAGTTGGCACCACGCTGCAGTTGTTGTTGTTGTTGCTGTTGCTGCTGCTGCTGCTGTTATTTATGAGTTTTGTGATGTTTCTGCAAATTTTTCTATGTAAGCGAAGTCGCTTTTGTTTTTCTAGCTTAGTTGAACTTGTGCTTTGCTTTGCGCGCGGTCTTATCGCGCGTCAATTGCGCAGACAACTTCATTGTAAGGCCGAGATTCCTGCGCATTGATGTTGACAGCAGGAGTTCGACGCTGCAGCAGGCAGCGTGTGTGCTTAGCGCTTATCGTGTTGGCGCACGTGACACGAGAGTAGACTCGAAAGCTGAAGAAACTAAAGAATGTTAACATTTAAGACTACAATTAAAATTAAATTATATATATAAAAATTATTAATATATTATATATAAAAGATTATATTAAACGATGGACTATATAAGGCTTACATATAAATATTATATTATGTACATATATATTTTAGGCATAACATATGAATTAAAATTAGCAATTGTTGAAAAGTTCATAAATATTAAAAGGATTTAGGGGAAATTTATATATACATATATATATATATATATATATTTTATACTTTATTGAACGTCTAATCTTTTTAAAATTATAATTTTATTGTTCATTTTAGAATTTAAGAGCTTAGCATACTGTTTATACTTTACATACTCTTAATACAGTAATCTGAGAATTTATTATTATTATATTATTAATTTACTAACTAATTTTTCTTAGTACTATTTATAGAGAATTCTTTTGAGTTTATGTAGTGTCTTAGCATTCTTGCAGTATTTCCAATAGTTTGTATTCTACGCTTATATTTTGCCACTTCGTGTCACGACACGCACTCATCTCCAGCACGAGGCACACGTCGTTGGCGAAACCACAGAAAGAAGTTGCCTCGATGCAAGCAGCACGAGGTTCGTCTCGCGCCGTTCGACTGCGTCTGCGCAAGCGAAGTCAGACTTTTGGGTGCCTGGCGGCGGAATCTAATTAGATTTTGTGGCCAAAAGGCAGCAGTGCGAATTTGCAATAGGATTTCGCTGCTCCCTTTGAGCGATTTCCATCAGTCAATAAAAACTGCGGCCCAGGTCGAAGCTCGTGCGCAAGCGCTCGCTGCTGCGCACCCCGCGGACACAGCAGGCGGGTTGCATCTGATACGAGGAGGTACGCCTAATCCCCCGCCTGCGCTCTCTCGACTCCATCGACCCACTGGAGCAGCTCACAACTTTATTTGCATTGCATTTCGTGGAAATTGAAATCGAAATCTGCACGTGGAAATATTTCGCTGGAAATTGGTATGCCGCATACGAGGCTTTTCCTCCCATTTCGCGCCAGACTTCTAACAAATTATCGTAACGGGCAGGAAGGTGGTCGGACAGTGAATTAGGCAGTGGGACAGCGAGGCAGACGTGCGGCATATGTTGTGCTGACAAGGCAGACAATTAAAACTAAAGTGGAAACGATCAAAATGCGCGACCCCGTTACACAGAGATCTATTGCCTTCAGATAGCAGCTAACCGCATTGGGCCTGGCAATTTGCATAAATGAATATATTAAGTGCGGGATGGAGTCCAACTGGGTAGCCGGACACCCTCGCAGGATGCGCTGTGATGATGCTATAGCGTGACTCATCAACGTGTTGGAATTCCGCGTCGAACACGAGCTGCCAATTGGAATTGGAGGAGGGCGAGGCCGGGCGAGACGCGTCATGTGTTGCCCTATGCTAATGAGTCGACTCTAAGCACTACTCGAGGATCTCTCCCCCGACTGGACAGGACGACGAACCACCCACTCCAATACGATCCGCTTCTGACATTGTCATGCTGTCAAGCGTAACCAAACTCCGATAAGAGCAATAAAAATGAAAATAGGTTGCCGGCGCCGACAACAACAAAGGCAACAACAACATCGAGAGCGGCAACAACAATGGGTAACTTTTCCATGTCGAGCAACATCTGTGCGAGTGTTTTGCACTGAGAGAAATTCGGAGAGGGAAGTACGAATTTTTATTGTTCTAGTTTCTAGATGTTTTAGGAAACACTAATATATTTTTATATATTATTTTAAGTTATGGTCCATTTATTGAAAATAGTATTAAAACAATTAAGAGAATTTTCTAAGTTTAATTCAATTCATACAGAATTAAATAATTCTCGAATAAAATACTTATACAATATTTTATATAATATTCAAATAATAATTCAAATTCAAAAAATATTATTATAAAATTAATATATAAAATATGCATCATAATAGTGAGTACTAGAATTTTTTGTGCAACTCAATATTTATAGAGTTATGTATTTCTTAAATTTAATTAGTACATACATATAATAATAAAAACAGAATATATATAATAAAATTTAATATATAATTTTAGGTTTGTGGGTTTTGGGTGTGACGTTTTTATTTTTTTTTATACAAAAATGAAATTTCTGAAATATTTCTCTGGACTTGTACTTCAAAAATTAATAATTCCTAGTTATGCCTTTAAGTTTCTCTCAGTGCATGCCATGGCACGCGATCGGTAGCTCGACACGTTCCAATGCTATCGAAACGCCTTAATATATGCACCCACACAGCGTTGACACGCAGAGCAAAAACAAAACGTAAACAACTTGTGGGGAGGCATCAAATTGGAACTGAAAATTGGAAATTATGCCAATTGGTTTATCACTTGGCAACGGGCCAAGAGGGAAACAACAAGTCGCAGATGGGAGGACGCGTCGAAAGCCAGAAAAACAAATTTGAAATGCCAAATTGTACGAATTTTAATGGAAAAAGAGTTGAGTACAGAGACAAGTACAGTAGGGCTCAAGCGCTGGCAAGCTTCATCCCTCCTCTTAGAGGTACTGCGCCAGCTCACGCTCTTGACGACGCCAGTTGAGTGGGAAGAGGCGCTTCCAGATCTCGTAACGCGCCGCGTTGAGGCCCTCCTGCAGCATCAGCTCCTTGCCAATGTCCAGATAATATCGCTTCTTAAAGCCAAAGGGTCGCCAGCGGATGCTACGAAGCTGCTCATCGCTCGGTTTGTTGGGATCCCTGAGAGTGGAAGGACAAGGCGATTAGATTTGAAATCGAACTATGCAGTAATATAAGGAGTAAAGAAAACTATTGTGTTCAGAGTTTTTTCCACTTACCCCTTGTAAGCGAAAGCCGAGAACATTCTGGTCATAATGTCCACTATGCGAAACTCTTCATCATCCTCGGTGAACATGCGACTAATCGAGGGCTCCACAAACAGATACATTAGATCGTCGTGATGAACAACGCCGTAGGGTGCATCCTTGGGGAAATAGATGTGACTGCGTTTGCCCTGATAGGCGAAACGATAGTAGTAGACCTTGGTGGAGCGGGCAGCCAAATGGACAAAGCGATGTATGCCGAATCCCGTTAGGGCATCCGAGTAGAGCGTGGCCAGCGCCTGCAGAGAGCTATTTGCCTGCAGAGGCAATCGGCCAAAGTAATGCTCCCGCAACTCTCGACTGATGTTCTGGGCACGCGGACTGCTCGCATTGTAGAGGAAACAGATGGGCGCCAGGGACTCGAAGTTCTCGTTGAAGGTCGTCAGCAGAGCGGGACTTTGAAGTATGGCTGAAGTACATAGAAGATATGTCGTTATATGTTGATTAGTTACTATATATATATACCATAGACAATTATCACTTACAAGCTTTTTCGCCTAATCAATTCTAGAGAACCCAAAGGATATAGTAATTCGATTTTATTAAAAAAAAAATTTATCAAAAGAAGACAAACGGACGGACAGTCAGAGGGACGGACAGACGGACAAGCAGATAGACTGACGGACAGACGAACGGATCGATTCGGCTGTTGATGCTGATCACTAAAAAAAATATTACTTTATAGGTTCGGAGATGTTTTCTACAAGGCTACAAAAGGAATTCGATCTCTTCTGGATCAAGTATGAGAAGAAATCCTTGAGCTATACTCACAAATGGCTGGTCCCACAAACTCATCCTTGGTCATGCCCGTTATGATGGGTATCTTCATGAAGTTGCCGTTCTGATAACTGCGCACCGGATCCTCGACAAGGAAACGCTCCTGCCCAAAGTCCGGTTCGATGACAGGCTTCCAGAGCATCAGCGGATTGTAGAGGCCAAAGTCAAACATGCGTGGCAAACTATTGGCATATTCCAGATAATGTTTCTGCGAAGAGGCAAAAATTGGGATCATCGATTTCTCTGAAAGTTATATAATTTTGTACTACTCAATGGCTTACCCCACGCAGACAGTCCAACATCTCGGAGAGCTCCTCCGTGTTGCACTGCAGCAAAGCGGCCTGCTTCTTGGCTATGTCCATTTGATGATGCGGCAGGGACCATTGGCCCGTTGCGGAGCCGCTCATGGCAATGGCACGATGGAAGAGTCCGTGCGACATGGGCGACACCATGTGCAAGGTCACGGCCAGGGCGCCCGCGCCATAGCCGAGCAGGGTGATCGCATTGGCGTCGCCGCCGAAGCGCGAGATGTGCAGCTTGACCCAGCGCAGCAGCTGCACCTGATCCTTGAGTCCCATGTTGCCGGGCGCCTGCTCTGTGCCCGTGGCCAGGAAGCCGAGAGTGCCCAGGCGATAATTGAAGGTCACCAGCACCAGATTGCGATCCATGAAATACTGCGGGCCCGCGAAGTTCTTGCTCTGGCCGGAGAGTGAGTAGAGGCCACCCGGATGGATGAATACTATAACGGGCTTCTTGGGATTCGGCTGCGTCTCGCTGGGCAATTCGCGCGTGTAGATGTTCAGCCGCAGACAATCCTCGCTCACATCCTCGCTGAACAGGCCCGGCTGCGGACACTTGGGTCCATCGAAGGTCGCGTCGAGTATATCGAACCACTGCTCGATCGGCTCGGGCGGCTTAAAGCGCAGATTCTCCACTGGTGGCTTGGCATAGGGTATACCGCGAAAGGCGTAAAAGTTGCGTCCCGCTTGCGATGGCAGTATGGTACCCCTGATCTTGCCCAGCGCTGTGGTTATCACCAGATCGGAGAGTTCCTTGTCGCTGCCAATGGGCGCATCGTCGTCGTTGTCCAAGATCTTGGCCAGCTCGCTGCTGTTCTGCCCACTCGCAATGTTGCTCCACAGCAGCAGCAACAGCAGCAGCTGTTGGAGGAGTAGCTGCATTTGTCCAAGCGGACGCCACATCTTCGCAATACTGTGGAGGTTGCGGCGACCACTTGGCGCTTTTATAGCTCTTCAGTTGCTGCGGGACTTTGTCGCATAAAATTCGCGAATTGATGGTTGGACGTGGGCGTTGGTCTGGCATGGCTTGGCATGCGCTTCCTTGTTCTGCTATGGACCAAGTACTTGGTCTTGCGCAGAGGCGTAGCCTCTGACTTGAAAAGGGAGCTAAAGCTGTATTGTTTGTAAATTCTTTAAAACTTAAAAGAATTAAAGGAGAGGAAATTATTTCTAAATTATTATTAATGTCAGCATTTCAAAAACCGTTTAATGCAGTTTTACAAATAAAATCTCAAGTAGTGCGATTTCGCATTATTTTTATGTGCCCTCAATTAACTTTAAAGTGAAGATTGGAAGCATTTTGAAACCAACCGCATGAAAGTGACTCATGGGTATAAAGAAAGTAATATTGTACGATGTGAACCACCACAAATTCTTAATTTTATTTTTAAAATGTTTATCATATTTTATAAAAAGGCATAATAAATACAACAAGTCTTTTCGATTAATGAACTTTAAATTTTATTTATATTATGATTATAAGTGTAAGTGACCCTTAAATATTATTTATTATAAGACTATGTATTTTAATGAATTGCAAATTTATAAAAAAAAGTAAATTCTATATACGAATAGTACAGGATTAATATGCTTAGTTTGATCCCAGTAAATTTCACAGATACATTGAACCTAAGCTATCAGTCCTGCCCTTGTTCCTCCTGCGAACGCCGCTGTTCTCCTGTGTGCGGTCCATAAATTACCAACAGTGCGTCGAGTGGTTGAGTGTGGCGCGATGATCTTCCCACACACACCTTTTCGCAGCCACCTCCAATCGGCCCACTCGCGCAATACCGTTAGCCTCTATTGTCTATCAATTTGTTATTGCTCCAATTTTCCCACGTGAACTTGTTCGCGTGTTTGCGGCTTATTAGATTAACGGCGCGTTTTAGACACCCTACCCTCGGCGAAGTTAACTCTGTGACCTACCCATCAGAGCCCGAAACCCGAAAAACGATCCCTAAATGTGCGCTAATAGCGTTTAATGGCAGAGCACGAGAGGTGAGCGCAAGTCATAAAGTTTTCCAGCGCACGGCAAGATGACGACGACGTCGACACACCCCTCTCTGCACGAGTCGAGCCCCGGCCAGAGATATTCAGTGCCTTGAGTGTTCCTTTGTGCACTTCTTCTTCCGTTTGCGCTTCCTTTATTCCCTTTCTTTCATTCGCCTGTGTTCGGGCAGACAAAAGCGTGCTAATTGGATTTATATTGGGGTATTATGCTACAAGCAACTTGGTAGCGGCTTCTTCGATTTCTGCACAGTGTGAACAATTACCGTGGGTTGCTTCATGTTCCCTCACATATTAATCTTGTCATATCCTGTGAAGGATTCCGGTGGGAACGAACAGTTAAGGGCAGGCAGGCTGTGGGCTGTTACCAGTTCAAGTCAAGCAGCTTCACTTAATTCATTTAACACATCATCTACAAATGATCTGACGCTCTTAAGCACGCAATGAAAACAAACATAAACACCTACGCACTTATCTTAAAAGAGAGAGAGGGAGAGGCTTCGCAATGTTGCTAATATTAGGAGCTTGTATTACTACGATTGCACAAAGAGCGCGGAAATACATATGTAGGGCACATGCGTAAGCGAGTAGGAATGTCAATACTACGCGCAGAAGTCAGCACGTGAGCGACAAAGAACTATATATCTAATAATGGGGTTTTTTTTATATATGCATATGTAAGAGTTATTACTGTCGATTGGATTGCGTCGAGCGTCGAAAGAGGTAGAGAGAGCGAGAGCATTGCGTTGTCATCCACAACAGGCGCTCGATTCGCAACGACGTCTTAGATACACTCGAAGAGAGCGACGGCAGTTTAATAGCTAAATGGGTTAAGCGCGAAAATAAGCATTAGCCTGTTTTCCATGCCCATTACTATATTTATAATCTTAGGTGAAATTTTGAAAAAATAATTCTCATAAACAAGTTCAAAAAGTGTCAAGCACACCCCACTATTAGGTCATTTACCAAATTCGAAAAATAATTTAATACGTAGCATATAATAAATAAATTATTATTATTGCTTTCTAGCTCTTACAAATTTTGTGAGTAATAAAAAGAATTTCTTGAACTTCTGAGTTTATTGAACGATCAGTTTTTAATTAATAAGGGTCAGTACTATATAAAGAGATAATTTTGAAAAAAAAATTTGATCTACGTCTGTATACCAAAAAATTGTTGCCGGGTATAAAGAACTCAACCTCTTGAGTTATTTGCATGAATAAAGATACGTAGGTACGGGCAGACGGACAACGTCAAAACGACTCCTTCATTGATGCTGATATTAATATTTTGTCTAGTTTACAGTTTACCTGCTATCGGCTGTAACTTACATTTACACAAAACTAATATACCATTTTGAATTATTTTCTATTGGGAAAGGGTATTTATTAATATTCACATGTGTATACATATGTACACTCTGTAAAGGTGTTACAACTGCGACAAAAACAACAACTTGAACTACCTTCTGTAGTGCCCCTGCATAATTGATGATATTGGCGCATGCTCAACCATTCTACCTATGCTCTTGCCACACCCAAGTACTTGCCACGCAGCGAGCAGACGTGGCACATGGCACAGGGCACAAGCTGCGCCGTTGTTAGACATGCTGTGGTCGTGCCCAGCGCATTGCCAGGCAATTGTAGCATCTGAACATCTCAACTTCTCGGCTCCAGCGCCGAGGCCCTCGACGCGGCAGGTGACACTGCGACACTAATGACCAGACGGACGTCGTGCCATGCGCCACAGGATGTGTCTGCAACGTTGTCGTGAGGTGTGAAGTGTGTGTGTGTGTCTCTCTGCGTGTGTGCGTGCTTGTTTTTATGTCTCAAGACGCAACCCTGTGGTGATTTTGTGGGTTTTTCCTATTAAAAAAGTGTTTTGCTTGCCTTCAACTCTCAATTTGGATTTAATTAGTTGGCAAATGTAAACAACAACAACAACAGCAAGACGAGTCTGCTCTGTGTGGTCCGAATACCTGCCCATATCATTATCGAAGTGCGATCTATTAGATATTAATCAATAGCGTTTTTTTTTTGCCTTCTCGGAAACATTGCGAACTCCACTCGAGTGTCAAAATACATAATTTATTGCAAATAATCATTAGATACAGAGGGAAACAGCAATAGGGAGAGAGAGAGAGTGAGAGAGTGAAAGAAATTAGCATTCCATTATACTGGCAAGAGGCTAAACCCAACCCCGACCCGCTTCATCCCTCCCCGTGCACCCCTGGCGGGCAGAAATGCAACGCTAACTGCACAGTGACTAATGAAATATTTTGGCGATTCGTTTGCGATTGCGATTGCGTTTCCCCCGGTTCCATGTGCGTTCCATGTCGAGTGCGAGGTCGTTCTGTGCCAACTGATTTTCATTATTTATGGGCCACAGAATCGTGGCTTTTGTTTATGGTTTGCCAGCAAAAATCGTACAAAAATCGCGCAGGAACTATACGAACTATTCGTGTTTTCCATTCCATTATTTTGCTATTTGATGTTGCCTTCTGGTTTATGCCAATTTGCATTTGATATTTCAGCAAAATGTGCTGGCCAATTAGTTGGATTTGTTTGCCGGGTTTTTATGGTCGCCGATTTTATGGAGCGTGGAGTGTGCCTCGCGTCGGCGAGCGTAGCATGGCCACGCGACAAAGGTGTTTCACAATAGATATCGCCACTGCGAGCTGACTTTATCTATGTACGTACATACGTATGTGTGTATGGGTCGGTGGAAATTTATTGCCAGCTAAATTTCAAGCTGACAGGCGTGAATGCATATGCATATGGGCGCGAGTAGTGGAATCAGTTCCAAACTAAATAAACTAAGAACTTAAGTAAAAAGAGCTACAGTTCAGGACACTCGACTAACTGGTACCCTGGTACCTTTCAAAAAGTAATGCAACACAATGTTTTATTGTCTTTCTAGCTTTATTACTACCTTAAAGAATCTTTCTTATTCATATTTTCCCTATAACTGAAAATTGTGCAAATAATAATTTAAAATGTTTTAAGCAAAAAGTAAAATTAGCTATTAATACTAATGATGATGATTATGATAATGAATATTTTTTTTACTTTCCAGACGTCATTCAAAAGCTCGAAATACAGACCTTATTTTGCCCATAACAGTGCGATATATATACCAATATACCTTCTTACGGTCTTAATCTATTTAGGAATACAAAGTGCACGTATTAAAGACGTCAAAAGAAAATATGTTAGTTTTTGTCCGAATAGAAAGGACTGCATTGAGAAGCATTTTAGTGTCCGATTTACTGGGTGTCCGAATAATAAAAATAAATAATAATAATAAATTTCATAAATTTAATATTTCAACAATACACTACGACATTCCAACCTCTGATTAGCCAAGTCTCGGTTGACAACATCTTTACATCGCTACAAATTTCTAATACTTGGTAATCTACTTTTACACCATGCTACAATGTTCTTCCAGAAATCTCAGAATCGCATTAATGAAATCGCATTGAATGGCCTTTTAATAACGCTCAGCAGCTGCCGGCAGGCAGGGCATGGTGTCCATTTCAAGAGGTATCAATCAGATGAGCATATGCAAAATGTAATACTGCCATGGGGGGAAAGGGAATAATCCTCCCTTTGGCAAATAATCAGGCGCGACATAAACAACAATTGACGAAACGGTAAAAACTGTCAAGGGCAATTGTCGTCGGCTTTGTGCGAGGGGGCACAACAAACTGACGGGCAGACAGACAGACGGACGATGATGAGCTGCAGTAGAGTGAGAGAGTAGGGGTGGTGGAGGAGGGGGGAGGATAGCATTCCGGGATAGGCGCGCATCAATTCCGAGTGTTCCAAATGAACGTGGGAGTTTCACGTTTTGCACCTTGAAAACTGAAGTGTTGCCCCGTTTGCCAGGCCAAGCACGTGCCACACGGCCTCGAGGCGCTGCATAGCATGTAAATCTGTTTGTGCCACTTGCAGCAGCCGCAGCCAACAGCCAAGAGGCAACAACAACAGCAACAGCAGCCACAACAACAACAAGGCAACAACAAGAACAACCGCCTGCATAAGAGAAGTGCAGCTGTTGCAGCTGAGCAGTTGAGCAGTTGAGCAGTTGGCGGCTTGCCACAGTCTTTGCCACTTCCTTTTCGTGGTCTGCTTGAGAATCGGGAATCGAATTAAGAGTTGAGCCCGTGCCGACGACGTGCAGACGACAGCGACAACGACAACGACAACGCGTCGTCATAACTTTCCGATCTAAATTAATTGTTGTTATTATTTACTTACCTGCGTGTCGCGCCCCTGTACCCCTTGCCCTCTGTCTGTGTTGCACCTGTTGGTGGCACATTAATTGAATATTAATAAATTGTGGAATCCTTTGATTTCGCCTCAGCACTTTTCATTTCTATAGCCAACATCATCTTTATCGTAATCGCAATCATAATCGTAATCATAATCGTAATTAAGTTAAACGTCTGTGTGAGCAACCGTTCAGTTTTTGGCGTCTGCTCAACCGGCTCTGGCTCCCGTTGTCCCACTGTCCCACTGTCGCATTGTCCAGCTGTCCCACAGTTGCTCTGTGCATCTGTGCTCTCCCCGCCTCCTTGTCGTAGGTCATGCGTGCGTCTGGTCAAGCAGTCGAATGCTCTCGCCCCCCTCCCCAGATCGTCGGGTCTGCGTCGGGTCGCACCTAAGCGAACTGGCGCTACGCTACTTTGGCTCAACTTGATTGCATTGATTTTTATGCGGGATGAAGGCAATTGCGTCCACATTGCACACATCTTGCCCGGCCCCGACTCGAGCCGGGAGTCGGACTGGCTGTCGTATTGGAATTGGACTTAACGAGTCGCCAGATCGCACTGACAGCTGACTGACTGACTGACTGGGGCGATCGTCGTGCCGTGAAGACGTCGTTAATAATGCCAAAAACAGCATGATCTGCTGAGAATAGCGTGAGTTCATTTGATTTGTTTACTTTTTGGGAAAACTTTAACTATTTTTAGATTTTTATTGATGTGTTTGCGAGTTTTTTTATGTATTTTTAACAAGACCGCATAAGTTATGAAAAAGTATTATGACAAATTAATATTTATGGAAAATTAACATAGATACTTCTCAATTTATTGAGTACAAAATACTATTATTCATATCTTAATTTATGTTGTCTTCTTTTTTAAACTTATAACTGCAGCTTAGATTGTTTAATGTTTAAATTTTTTGCATACCAAAAAAATAAATTGGATTACGACAATAGTGTTACCTTTAAAAATATAAAAAACGTATTACCAGTCATGCAAAATCACTCAAACTTATAAAAAATGTATTTATACTTTGCATGATATTAAAAAATATAGATAAAAACGTTTTATGTTAAGTTAATAAAATTTTCAATATATAACTCAATAAGTTTCTAAATTTGCTTGATTCTATTAAAAGTAAAAAAAATGTAAATATGATGATTTATAATAAGATAAGCCCTGAAAATAAAATTAACTCATTACCAGGCATGCGAAGTCACTCAAACATATCATTAAATTAGTTTCATTTTACTTTCAGACCCAGCACGAAGCTTCTTAGTTGCCCCGGAGGACTGGCAAAATCAATATACCATTCCATCGTTATAAAAACAGAAGCTCACTTCAGCTTAGCTCAGCTTGCAGCGCCACCCAGTAGTCAAACAACTTGCCGTATCTTATCAGAGTATCTTGGCTAGTCGATGCGCAGAGGATGCAATGAAATTTAATTAATGCACTGCAGATAAGCCCAATGAACAGGAGGACACAAACACAACAAAGAGAAGCAAGGGTTAAGCAGCCTGGTCAAGAGCAAGGTCATGGCAGGGAATGCCAACAAAATGTGGAAGATGAAAGATTTCGACGGCGAAACGATGTCAATGTTCCTCAGGCGTCTAACTGCATTTTCTGGAACTGAGAATTGAAGGTGCCGATGGCGGAGAGCAGGATCGGGGCAAGGAATGCGCGAATGATGATCGTACCCGGTTGATTTCCGCATGAAGTACTGTATTTAGGACAAGTTCCTCGACTTGCATGTGCGATAATCAAATGTTTGGGGCCCCAAAACACATTAGTGTCAAATGGGTTTTCGGCCAAGAGGCGATGAGGCACCATCGCGGACTGCCTGCTTATTGTTTAAACAGGCGACACAACGCGTGGCCAGGTATCGAGAGCGCGGTGCTGCGCGGAGTGCCCCTCATTAAAATCATTATTTCGCAAATGTGGCAAATTTTCAACAGTTCATTTAACTGATTACAAGTGTGGGGCCTCGCAGCGTCGCGACTTTTGCCCAATTTCCCTGATGAAGCGATGGCCCCGGACTCGGGAGCTCTTTAAGCTGCAGCGGCGAAATTACAGCTCACGCGTATGTGTAATTTTGGCACCTTCTGCCTTTTTATACCGTGCAAAGCAATGACTAATAATGGGGAGTATCGTGCTGCTGAAGAGCAAAAGTGTGAGAGAGCTCTGATCATGTAGGTGAAAGCGCGTTGATAAATATATTACATTCATTTTATTTATAATCTATGACTGATACTGGGTATCTTGCAGTCGTTATTCAATTCTCATCTTAATTTTATTTTATTCTCGATCCTGATCATGTCGAAGAAGTCATAAAATTAAATTTATGAGCCGTAATTTTTATAATCAAAAAGCCTTTTGTTTAAGGCGTAAGTAGAGGCTCAATCGATCGGAGTACAAGTCATCTTTATAATTGGGTTCTAATCGCTCGCATTTACGATTCCCCCACAAGTGAGCAGCTCCCATTCCCCACACCACCCCTCACTCCCCACCGCTCATACAATATCTCTGAAAAGCCATTAGCATTTGGCTTTGAAAGACATTTGTCAAAAGGTCTCGGTTGTGGGTGAAGCGTCAGTCGTTCGATTTCTGTAAAATACAAATCAGTCAATAGGCAAAATGTTAATCCGTGCTTAAGTCGTTGTTGTTAGTGTGATTTCCCTTGATCTATTAGTGGACCGCCCAGCGAGTCGACCAATTAATTGCGTAAATGGAAAAATTGCCTTTGGTCTTTGTCTTTGTTGGGTGCCACAAGTCGCACTTGGAATATGCCCTGGAGTCGGGGGCCTAAGACAAACTTTACAGTTCAAGAAAACTAATAAATGAAAGTAGTTTTCGGTATACAATGAAGCTGGAAATATGTTTTAATATCTTCACTTGAACTAAAAACATTTTTTTTTAAGTTTCTATCAGCTATTTAATTATTTGAAATAATATTATAATTGCTTAAATTATTTTTTAAAATAAGACAAGATTTTGTTGTATCGTTAATCATAATAAGCTAATAAATTGATTTCAGTATGATTATAATTCAGAAAATTGATTATAAAATGAACTGCCTCAGCTTTTTCTCGCAGTGCACAAAACAGTTAATTAATTAATAATATTTCTGCTTAAAAGCGTTAGAAATCCATTTTGAACTATACCAATTTTTATTTATTTTAACAGCCAAATGATTAATTTGCTGCGCTAAAAAGAAAAAAATTGAAAAACACGAGCAACTATTTTTATGTGTTTGCTGTCGGTCAAATACTCTATCTGTATAACCTCCAAAAATGAAGGAAGCTTATCGCCATAGAAGCTTAATTAATGTTTGAGATAAGCTGAATTTTCAATTTTAAAGAGTCATTTCTATTTATAATTTGTTCATTGACGTAGATCTGTGTAAATTCATAGTTTGAAAGTATATAAATTCGGAATTCATGGAATTCTGATATAATTCTGATACCAAGCTTCGAGTTTTTTTTTTAAGTTGAAGGAGATAGTCCAGAATATTAACTGCGTGTCTCTAAAGTTGTTAGTTATAAGCACTTTATGCATTCTTATCTGAGCTATAACTGTACTTTGATGCATAATTATTGACAGTTTCGAACTACCCAAGGTTAGGGTATGGAAAGCAATGAATTTTTGGGATTTATTACGATTTGCTCGTGGTCGCCTCAATGACAGGCCCTTTTGGGAACAGCTTGAGCTTTCGGAGTGGAGGAGCACGCGAGCGCTCATTAGAGCACAGTCGGGCAGCGCCGCTGGAGTCGCACCTGGAGAGCGAGTAGGAGGGCAGCGGCAATAGAAGGGGTCTTTGGAAAGGGAATAGGAAATAGAGTCTGAGTCAGATGCGCGATGGGGACCACACCGCGCGTATCTACATTAAACAAGGCATGATTATAATAATGTTGAGCAATTAATTGCGAAAAGTCAAGCGAAGCGCGCTCGCAGCTGCAACAAACTAAGCATTTACGAGTTGTATAAAACAATGTGTGTGTGTGTGTGTGTGTGTGTGCGTGTATGTGTGCGCTTCTACCATTTTTGTTGCGTTGAAATATGTTTTTGTCACCCGTATAATTTGCCGAGTGGAGCGTTAAAGCGACAACAACGCTGCCAACAGGCCTAGAGTAAGAGAGAGCGAGAGCTGACAAGCGGAGTGCAGAGGTGAGGAGACTGGGCAAAGAGTACCGAAGCCACTCAGTGGCTGGCAGTCGGGTAACCGTATTGGTAGTACACATCTTGAGGCCCAATCCCGTATAATCAGCCCAGTTGACTGCGTGCTGCCCCTTTTAATTATGGGTCACAGTCGATGAGCAGCCGTTTCAGACAGCCAGAGTCGTCGAGTCGCCGAGTCGCATTTCTTCTGCATTTCCTGTCAATTTTCACTTTAACGCCTATTTGCTTACCAGCTTAACCAACCTGCCCCCGCTGCCTTCCCCTTTGCCATTCCCCCATCGTTGGTCTAGTGCCGTCGGCCGGTTAATTGTTGGCCAACTGCAACTGGACGCATAAATTTGTTTTATTTTCATTTGTTTTCGTTTGTTTTACTTCTGGCCTAAATGGCGATGCGGGCCGATCAGGTGAAAGACAAGCTCGAGACCCCAGACCCCGGAACCCAGAGACGAACGCGACTTCTCTTGCGCTTCCCTTGCGGCCATATTATTATTCTCCATTTGTTTCTGCTTATTTGTGCTGTTACAGTTACCTTTCCTCTTCTTGACTTTCAAAATGTCGGCTCGATTCCGTGCAATTCCTTTTTTTATTGTCGTGACATCTTTGACGCGATTCCGTAATTATGTCATTTAGAACTGCCTTCGGCGCCAGGCCTCATAACTCCCATTAGGCCGAGGAGATGTGAAGAAGTCTCTTTACTTTAAATCAAGTTTTTTCGGAACAAAACGCGAAACGGACTGCGCGGCAGAGTGTTGCCTTTGAATGCACTCATTGCTGTGATTAAAGTCAGATAAGAATCGGCTAATGAGAGCCTACCGAGCTTCGCGTATATTGGCTATAATTATGGGGGAATCTCGGAGGCCAAACAATACCATAAATTGATTAAAACAACTTCCGAAATGTTTGTCGAAGTAAATTTGCAAATAAAAAAGAATTTCAGAGATAGTTTCACCAAAATAACACTCGATAGATACCCTGCACGCTAATTTTTCCGCAAAGAACCATGCTTAAAACTACAGATTCTTATTATCGTATGGGATTTTATTACTTATGTTAATATTCAGAATAATTAATGTAAAAGCTGTATTTTAACGAATGTATTTATGTTAATTTTCAGAATAATAAATGTAAAAGTTGTATTTTAACGAATATATATTTTTTTTATTTTTTAGTTATTAAACTTTAAATTTATATACATATACATTTTCAGGCAAGTTTAAAATTAATAACTTTATTTTTATATTATTATATGTATATATATTTTGCTTTATAAAAAAAATATTATCAACTATAAAATTGTAAATGTATAATGTACAAAAATTAATTACTTCCATAACTTTTATTTTTTATTGAATTATTTTATTGAATAAATGCACTTATTCAAAATAATATAAAAAGTCAGTTATTAGATTTTCGATAAATACTTAACGAACATGTTAAGCCTGTATATAAATATGTAATTTCTTGTCCAAACTCAAGCTTAAATTTAAAGAAACTTAAACATTCCAGAAGGCCTTCTCCCTGTTGTCTTGAAACACAATCAGATATTGATCGATTACCCCAGACAGACGGACAAAGTCTCCAGCCAGTGGGCGGAGCGAAAGGACACTCGGCAAGCCTTTGCTGGCATAAAACAATGCACAAAGTGAGCGATAAGCGCACATAATGAGAACGTAATTAAATTTTCAATGATAATTAAACGTAATTACATTTTCAATGATATTTATCAGGCTCAGGCACACAGAGCATATGTGAGAGACAAAAGCGTACAATAGCTTCCCCCACCCGCTGCAGCACTCAAGAGAGCAGAGCACACTAAGCGACTCTCTCTCACTCACACATACACAGACGCGTGCAGATAGTGAGCAATAATCGACAACTCCAGAGAGCTGAACGTGTGACTGTGTGTGCGTGAGGGAGACTTGTGGTTATCCGACCAATCAGCTGCGACTGGAATGTGTTTGGAAGTGGCTGCTCGTACGCGTACGTGCACGCACACCACGGCACACTCGCAGCTGAGGCAGCAGCAGCGACGGCAGCAGCGTCGGCAGCTGTAGCACTGGCTGCAGCTCCCAAATCGCTCTTGAAGTTGGCTGCGTTGATTGTGCGCCGACGTCGGAGGAGTTGTTGCCAAATTTATGCGGGTGTACGATAGCTCCCGCCAACTGTCCCATTGCGTGCCGTTGCTGCTGTTGTTGTAGTTGCTGCGATGGCAGTTGTTGGTTTTTGTAGGTGGAGCCAGGAAAACACACACACACACAGACATGTTGTTGCTATCATCGCATTCGCATTGTTGACAAAAACGCGCCAGCGCCGCTTTTTGTCTTCAGCCGAGGCGTGCTCATTTTTCCCTCAGTCCATCTTGCCTACGTTTTGTTTTTGGTTTTGGGTTTTGGTTTTTGTTTTGTATCTGGCAGATACGTGAATTTCGCCCTGCTGCAAAGACACAGAGCGCGCACAGGTTGCCGCAGTGAAAGGTCGTCGTTTGGTCGTCGTCGGGTTAAGCTAGCGACGGTTGTGCATCCGCGTATCCATCAGATACAGCCAAAGATATAGCCAGAGAGCTAGGCAATTCAATTGAATTCGGATTTCACGATCAAATGATTTGTGTCGTGTGTGCAGTGAAAACAGTTTGACAAGTGCGCGGCGTAGCTCAACGTTTGGATTAATCACACACAACACACACCGACACACACACACAAAGCACACACACACCAGCAAAGCATATACGCAAGCTACGCTCTGGATTAATCGCATACGGTTTTATATGGAATATGGTTGTTTTGTAAGTTCTGATCGATCGCAGACTCTCTTCGAATCCAGTCGCACTGTAGCTCCAAGTCCCTTGACGTAGCATGAACAGCCGATAAACAGCTGCCAGATTTCAGAATCTCTAGCGAGACGGCGATCGACCGTGTCTATACCCCTTAATAAATATCTGGATGGGCTTTTGGGTGGGCTAAGTTGTATAGTTTTCAGTTCTTGAAGGTGTTTCTCCAATTTCTTTATGTTTCCATTTTGTCAAGCTACTTTGCTGTGATGCCCAGCCTACCCTCTGCTGGGCCTAGGGTATTTCTAGGGTATAATGACGACAAGACTTTATAAATAAATCCAAGAAATGTGATAGCATTTGCTGTGAGCTCGCATTTCGACTACAATATTGATCTAAATTTCACAAACTTTGGTAGAAAATGTATTGTTCTTCAATATGCATATTGACAGATATATATTTTTCAGAGTTGAAAAAATTAAAATAATAGCATAATTATAACTAGGAATTATCGAATTTTTGCAGGTAAAATTATTTGTTATGGAGAAGGATAGGATAGGAATATAATCTCATTTTATTGAAACAAAGTATCAAATATATTATTGAGAAAATAAAGAAAACTTAGAAAGAATACTACAATACAAATACTCAGAAAAATACTTGTGCAATGAGCTTAATAAACATTTTCGATCGTTAACCGAACCGTGTGTTATTTATAGTGTTTAGCAAGTAGTTGCGGTTAAAAAGTTCAAAGTGCGGGCACAAATCGAGTTAAAGGCATGCACGCAGATTTAAGATAACGTAAAGTATTGCAAAATAATATATTTTCAATAATATTTCATGTGATAAAGCTTTATCAGAAGTTTTGCTACCGCAGAAAATCGCACATAAAGCAAGCGATAATATTACCACAAAATTCGAACTGAACAAAAAAATTGAATCAGATTTCTTTAGAAAAGTATTTGTTATTGAAAATTTTGAATAATCTCAAAACCAAACAAAGTTTTGTATTTATCAAAAATTGTACAAGCGAAGCAAAAATGAAAAATATTATTTTTTTTATAATTAAATTATTTAAATTATCCATTAACAGGCTTTATCTTCTATATTGCTAAAAGCAATCCCCATTCACTGCCGAACTTTAATGTTATTTGACATCGTTCGAATACATACTCTACATACGGCTTGACTTTTTTCGATTCACGCCATGCAGTTCTAATCTGAAATACAAAAACAAGTTTCAATGCCTTGCAGTATAATGAAAACAACACTCGCTTATGTATATTATAAAAGGCAATAAAATTTAACAAAATATAAGCAAAAAAACGTCATTTCATGCGGCTCACAGATGTAATGCCCCTGAGTAATATAGTTTATTTCATTTGATTTATCAAAAGATAACAAAGAAGGGAATTTCGCAACAGTTAATTCAGAACAACTACTGATTAGGTATTTAGTAACCGTAAACAATTGCGAGAAACTGTGATTCCTGGAATTTTTTAAATGCTTGATGATATTATATCGAAGCAAAAAATGTATGAAAAATTAAAAAAAAATTTTTTTTTTAAATTTTTTATTTTTTTCACGCTGTTTTCATTAAAGATTGAAAGATAAGACCGGCGTAATTCATTTTTATATGATATAAAAACTGCGAACATTATGCAGAAATAAATTTGGTAGAACCTTTAAAATTTACTTCATGAAATAATGCAGAAAATTGTATAAAAATATGAAAAAATTAAACTGGTCAAATGAATAGATGTGAGCACCGAATAAATTATTTAAATTATTCCGATCGCTTTATTATCACGCTGTGTTCAGACCAAAGTAACAGAGACAGACCTGGTTAATGGCACTCGAAAGAAGCCGCAGGGGGAATGCGGACCACACGCAAAGGGCCGACGCGGGGGCCGATCTGGACGAGGGACGGGATGGGCACGGGGAGAGAAAGGGTCGCGGAGAACAAGCAACGATATATAGACATATTTTGTAGGTGACAAAGTTATTATAAACAGCAGAGAGAATCGAATCAAAAAAGAAGAAACCAGAAACAACAACAACAAGAGCAACAACAACAATGAGCCGACGCTATCGACATCAGATAAGCGCTACGAAGTGTCAAGCGGTCAATTTACGAACCCAAAACAAAGCGACAAACGACGCCTCGACGCGTGCAACAGGTTCATTTGGTCGAGCGGACCACCAAGCGCTCGCTCGCTCGTTCTCTCGCTCGCCAGCTCGACCAGGTAACGCGCGAGCGACCTGCTGACTTTTCCCAGAGATCCCAATAGAGTAAAACTACATGATGTTCTGTCTGTTCTCTCTGGCCGCAGGGCGCCCAGAGCGCCTAATGAGCATTGGGCCGGACAAATTTATTGCTAATTGCAGAACGAGCGCGCGACTAAACGTTTCACGCATAAATCCAAGCGCGAAGCTCCCACACATAGCGCACGCTTCATCTGTCTGTTGGGCCGTCTGTCTGTCTGTCCGTCTGTCGATCAATCTCCACAGTTCTTGCTAGGCGGCTGAGTCAGCATCTCGCGCTTTAAGTGTCAATAATTCTGTTGCTTAACTGGCGCTTAAATTACACGAGCTTCGCTAACTGGGCTAATACTAACGGTACCAGCTCGGTTCTGGCCGATCAAGGCTGAGTTATGCGTTCCCTGACAGCCATAAAAACCGACAGACATTTCATTTGATCGCCTCGGAGCCCACGCAAGCGCAGTCAAAGTAAACGATATCATAAAGTTCACTCCGAATCGTTTAGATGGGTAATTAAGATGGGTGTGTAAGCTGGGCTTTTAAAGTACTCGCCTAAACAGCGACACAGGAATGCCTGATGGTACTCGATGCACCGACGCGTATATTTTTCAAATATTCTACAATTTTCTTAAGTTTCAATTTCAATTTCAAGTTGTTGAAGCAAATTGTCAAATGTAGCATGCCTTCCTATTCGATTTGATTAGTTCTTGAAATATTACTTATATTTGAAAATATATTTAAAAATGTTCTTTAATAATATCGCATAAATAATAAATTATATATCTTAATTTTATATCAAAACTTATTTTTCTTAGTAAAATAAATGAAAAATTATTCTCTAGTAGTTAGTTTCTGGTTCTAAATCAAAACCCTCAATTACAATGCTTTCAAAGCAAACTAAAATATGTGTGCATATGCGAAAGGCCTTTCTGATCGTGTAGAAAACTGAGGTTGGCATGTGCTAAGCTAAACGAAGTACTCAATAACTAGGAGCATTTAGATTAAACCTGAGGTTACCCGCATCGCAGCGAAAGCTGACCTACTATACGTTCTCGAACGGTTCAGTTAATTAATCTCGTTTCTCAGTTGCTCTCAGCGATATTTTCTCTGATTCAATGAATCACAATTTTAAGTGAGGAACTTAAGTAAAGATTTTACAATGTAGCCAACGATATTAGCTTTAAGATTACATTGTATTACTTCAAAAACCAGGCAAGTTTTGCATTGAATTACGTCGAAAAATCCTATGAAATGAGTCATTTAAATAATCAACGCTGTAAAGGTTTTCTATATAAAAATACTGTTTTTTATTTTCTTAGAAAATAATACATTTTTTTAGGCAGTTGGACTCTATTGTATTTTATATACTGTATTTACAATTCTGTGATTATTAATCTGTATTTTTCTTGGATTTTTCATATTTATTACTAAATATTAAATTTTGTATATTTTCCACATTTTATATATCATATAATATAAAGTTTTATAGGCCATATATATTGCAAATTTCAGATTTTTCTTTTCTAATTATATATATTTTACACCCCATATTTCCAATGTTTAGTATTTCGATTTTTAAATCGCCTTTACCATATTCCATATTAGATATTCCATATTTCATACTCCTTACACCAAACTCTGTTATATTCTATATAACTCCTAAGCCATATTAAATATTTGATTCCGTACACCGTCTTCTATATTTCATATGCCATATTTCTTCTCTGTATTTCATCCATTTCGTAGGACATATTCATTTCGCATACGTAATATATACTATATATAATAATATATATCTATATATGTTCTGTTCGTTCTCCCGCAGAAATGGCTACACTTTCAAGGCGCATTACCAGCAATTCTCGCAGCAGCCAACCGAGCAACACGCCGCAGCACAGCCGCATCCGCCACAGCCACATCCTGCCGCATCCTTGCAGCAACAGCAGCAGGCGCAGCAGGAGAATCAATCCATCCACTTCGGCGGCATGACGACGCAAAAGTCGAAGCGCGACTGGGACATCAACGACGCGATCGTGCCGCATGTGGCGGACATTGAGTTCGACGAGTTCAGCGAGTGGAGCGACGGGCACGTGCGACTCGTCTACTCGGTGCACAACGAGGAGGCCAAGAAGCACATCTCCGGCTGGGCGATGCGCAACACGAACAACCACAACGTGAACATACTGAAGAAGAGCTGCCTCGGCGTGCTGGTCTGCTCGCAGCACTGCACGCTGCCCAACGGCACCAAGATCAATCTGCGTCCTGCGATCTGCGACAAGGCGCGTCGCAAGCAGGAGGGCAAGGCCTGCCCCAACAAGAGCTGTCGCGGCGGCCGGCTGGAGATCAAGCCGTGCCGCGGCCACTGCGGCTACCCGGTCACCCACTTCTGGCGGCACTCGGGCAACGCGATCTTCTTCCAGGCCAAGGGCGTGCACGATCATCTGCGGCCCGATCCCAAGAACTCGAGCGTCTCGAAGCGCGCCTTCGGTCGCGTCTCCCTCGGCTCCAGCAAGGCGGCGGCAGCGTCTGCGAGAGCCGCTACTGCCTCCAAGAAGTCCGTCATTGCGGGCCTCGTCAAGCAGGTGAAGGTGAATACTGTCAGCCAAGACTTAATAGCTGGACTCTAGCTAAACTCTGAATCCTCCTCCAACTTTTGAACTCTCACCCAACAGCAGCAGAGCCTGATGGGAAAGGTGCTCAAGCGCAGCACGGCCAACAATCCGCTAAGCCACTCGGCCCTCGAGATATATCAGTTTAATGGTGAGTAATATGATATTATTATTTATTATATACCATATATGGTATGTATTATATATTATGTATATTTTAATAAATAAATATAATAAACAGATGAACTAACTAATATTATAATATTTATTATTATTATATCATATATTATAAAAAATAAATATATAGAATACATAGAAGACAACAAGATTATATGATATATTCTTATATATATTTTTAGATTCGTATTATACAATATATTCTTATTCGTTACTGTACTTACATTATTTCAGATGTGATGTATGGGTTAATGATTTTCAGAAATCGTAGAATTTTGGTGCTGGGGCTTGATAATTAGTGGATCTGCGTTTGAGGAATATCTGTAGTCTATAGGTTTTAAAGAGGATCCTTTGTATGTAGTAAGGCACTGCAAATAAAGTTATTTTGGAGCATGTCTCCTAAGATTTAGAGAATTCCGTATATAGTATAACAGATATAAATACGTCTACATATAAGATACATATATGTATCTTAACAAATTCATATCGATTTTACTTAAATCATAGTTATTTAATGATAATAATATCGATTACTCTATATGGATATAGGCCAAGGACTTTACTATATGATTTACTGATTAATTAATATTAGATTTTAAATAAAATAATTAAAATTATCATTATATTATTTTTTTATGAATTATATTAATAAGCATTATGTATAGTATAACATATCTTAATTTGTATTAATTATTAATTACATTTGAGTTCATTAATTATATTAATTATCAGAATATAAAGTATAACATATCGTAATATTTATTAACTAAACAATTACATTTCTTCTTCTCTATATAATTATTTAGAGCTCTTATAAGCTATTCTTGACTATTCTGATTTTTTCTAGTAAAATCTATTACTTAGTATTTATCAACATTTTACTATTTTAAAGTGAATGATAGAGTTAAGGAGCAGACCACCTGATTAACTTTTCCTTACGCATATATACAATAGTACTCAACTAAAAGTATTAGAAACTGATTTCATCTTATGTATAAGTTAGGGAAGTAGTTTTCAATATAAAGGTGATTCAGATATATTATTATATTATAGATATTATAGATTAACTCTCATTGCATATATATAATTAATTAAATTATAATTATAATATATAATTAATTAAATCAAATATATATATAATTAAATAAAAAAATTCCAGATCAGAAGCAATCGTTTCCAAATTGCTTCACTGTGCTTCATTAGATCGGGTGTCTATATCGCTATATAATATATTCATCAGTTATTATATATATATTATATATTTATTATATATTATATTATATTTAAAGTATATATTATATTATATCTATATTATATATTATCTCGTATATGGAATTTCATGTGGTCCTCCTTTCTTGCAGCTTGTGGCAAGTGCACCACCTACAGCCCCTGCACGTGCAGCTACCTGGAGGACTCGACACGCGCGCAGCAGCTGAGTCAAGCCTCCTCCGGCTACGTGGCAAATTCGTGGACGCTGCCCTCGGCCGCCAGCGCGGAGGCAGCAGCGGCGGCAGCCTGCGAGCCGCCAACGGCGCCGGGGGGCAATGTGTTCACCGTGAACCATCAGCACATCACGTACAACTATCCCATTTACCATGCCACGCCCACAGCGGCAACAGCAGCGCCCAGCAGATCGCCCAGTTTACCCTACACCAGTTGCATTTCCGATCTGTCCAGTGCGTATCAGTCGCCGCAGTCGCAGTCGCAGTCGACGCACGCGCTGGCGAATCACGCAAGCTACGGCAATGCGAATTGCCAATTGGCCTACGATACGGGCTCGCAGCTGGCCACGCCGGAGCCGGAGTTCATCAACTATTCGCAGATCAAGCATTTGGGCGCCGAGCTGAGCTGCAAGGGCGAGGCCACGCCCACCATCAAGTATAATGCCACCGTGGAGACGCAGCCGTTGGCGGCGAGCTACGCGGAGGAGAGCTACGATTACTACTACAATCGCGAGTGCAAGGCCGACTACGAGCTGCAGCAGCAGCAGCAGCAGCAGCAGCAACAGCAGCAGCAGCAGCAGTTCGGCGTCTCCGCCGGACACGGACATTACTACGAGAGCGTCGGCGGATACGGCGGCGTCAGCTACTTCGACACGGGCACGACGACAGCGGCGTCGGGCAATGCCAGCGGCGGCGGCGGCAGCGGCAGCGGCAGCGCAGCGAATCTCGAGCAGAGCAGCAGCTACGGCAGCTACTACGATCACTATGCCAACTATGAACAACAGATGGCGGCAGCGGCCGGCGGCTTTGCGGCCAGCGCTGGCGTCGCAGCAGGTGTGGCCACAGCGACGCCGACGCTCACCTACCACCACCATCATCATCATCATCTGCATCACGGCGCCGGGCAGGCGCAGTCGGCGCACGCAGCCCATTGATATAGCTATAGATTAAAGTTAGTACTTAACGATCGATCGTCTTACTCATTTAGTGCGTAGCTCTAAGTGCGCGGTGTGAAATCTTAATTTCAGCCTCTTATTATTAGTAGTATTGTTTTCCTTACGCAGCAGAATAAATTATGAAAATGTTGATTTGTAATTGCCGCTTACATCAATGGGTCTATCAATAGCTCATTCATCGATGCGATGAATAGAGCGATTTATGGGTAACCCGCAAGGCTTACTCAGACTGGTGTAGGGTGCAGGCTGTGCGTGTAGCTCCTCCTGTGCCGCAACGTTTGGCAGGCGCCACCTGGCAGCAAGCTGCGGCAGCGCCATCTAGCAGAAGTTTCGTGCACTTGTTGACCTAAAAACATTAGTACATTCGAACTGAATTAAAACGTTGCTAAGTTTCATAATTTAATACAGATCTAAAGCTTATTTTAATGCTGTAACTAGTTTGTCTTAAAATATTGTTTTTTTTTTTAATTTTAAAATTATTTTAACTGTGCAGCTGGCAATTAAAAATTGTATATACGTACTTTAATTTAATTAAATCTATTGTACTAAAACAGGCAACCAGTGGCGCCATCTGTCGTAAATGCACGCAAGTACTGCCAGCTTGCATTGGTTTAATACATTTAATACAACGCTCTAAAAGTATATAATATTGTTTACCAGCTAAATATAGCACTTACAAAAATATTAAATTTTTATCAAATCATAACACTTTAATTTAAGTAATTGTTAGTGCATTTTATTATGCCAAACATGATTTAAACAGCGTTGAAGTGACTGGCGCCATCTAGCGCATTGCGGCCACACCAACTAACATTTGCGTGATCAACTGCAGTTCAAACAATTTAATAAAAATATAAATCTAGTAGAAAACGTAAATAACAAAATATATAAAAATTAAACTGTTAATAATAAATGAAATAAAATGCTTATAATTAATAAATATAATTGAATAAATTAATGTTTCGAATAAACAAATGCAACCCAACGCCTTCGCAACAGCGTTGCCAGCTGCAAATTCAACACACGCAAGCGCGCTCTCTAAGCTCACGCTCTCACGCTCACGCTCTCTCGCTCTCTGTCTGCCAATGCCAATTGGTGTGGTGAGTTTGGCGTGCACTATTCGACGGCAGGTGTGAGCGCTCAGCGCGTTGGCATTCACCAAACGAAAGTCACTCGAGCTGGTTGCGTGAGCGGAGCTGTGCGCTAATTAAGCTAACTAAACTATTTTACCGGTTGTATTTCACTTAACCCCCAACAACAACAAACCACAAAATGGTGTACACTGTCAAAGACGGCGTGAGTACATAGATTAGGCGACCCACTGTGATATTTTCTAGCGATTAAGTAACACGCCGCACGGTGAACCACCCCGCGATATCGCACGAAATAAATATAATTTGGTTTTCCTGTGCTCTACTGCCATACGCTTTCGCATAAGTACATAACCACACAAACACACACGCACACACACACACAGACAGATAGATATGTGTGCGTGCATGTGTGTGTGTGTGCTACGTTGGCGTTACAACAAATAGAGAAACCCCAATGATATCATCTCTTTGCGACAGAGAATTAACGACTCTCGTCTCGCACACACACACACAACGCACACACACACACACACACACACACACACACACTCATGTGTGACATGTGCTTTCTGTAAGAGCATTCCATATTCATTTACAATCGCCATGAGTTTGCATTTTCGCTATCAGTCGAATGAGACTTGGGCTTGGGCGGCACAGGGTGTTCTCTGCTTGCGCACAGGGTGCAGTTGCCGCGAGATTGCAATCTGCGTTTTGGCGGGCAGCTGCTGAGAGCAACCAGTTTCCCTATGGGTAGACAGAGTGAGAGGGAGGCTACTTTTTTTTTATAATATTGCGTCATGTCTTAATAAAAATACACTTATTATTAAAATTAATGCGAAGAGAAAAAAACACACTTTGGACTTCGACGTAAATATGCGAATTATTTCAACGAGAAACAAGAAATATGTGTTTCCAATACATGCACATAGACATGATCGAGTCGCACAGAAATGGATATATATATATATATTAGCTAGACTCATTCAAAGCACAAAAAACAACGAACGGGTTGACCGCAACAAAAAAAATTTTTTTTTAAACACTAAAAAAAAGAAAAAACTGCAACTTATAATTTCGCAATACGCAGTTGTTTCCAGAAATAATATAAAAATTCCATTCGAGCTTTCTTATAATCATATAGCTTAAAGACGCCTCGGCTTATCGGGTATACGAGGCGCTGGCTTTGCCCAAAAACATCCGTAAAAAATACGTTGCAGATATCGGCTGAATTTTACAACCTGATAACTGGTATTTGTATCTTGAGGAATTTAACTAGCTTCCGAATCTCAATGCTCAATCTCTGAATCATGGGGATTTCACAAATCTCTGTTGAATCATGTTTGCTGCTTCATAGTCATAGCTTTGATCATACATTGCGTAGAATTGAATGAATCCCACTTGAGGCATCATGTTTGGCTTATTAATAAACGTATTTTGTCATCGAATTCAAGTCATAGACTATTTAAAACTATTTTTCTTTTATTCTTGATGTATTAGTATGGCGTGCGGACAGCCCCTTAAAGAGACTGTGATGATTTTTGGCATACTTTTTTGGCATACTTTCCCCGAAAAACTGTACCAATTTTTAAGTGTATATCATTCTTTCTTTGTTTGTGAGAGGCGTAAAGGTTGTAAGTGTTTTGCAATCGAAAAATATGGAACATTTGGAATTTATAGTCTTAAAATTTTCCAAACTGTAGATTTTGGTATACCAAGATTTAAAATCAGGTCGGATACTTTTCGGACAGACGTCGTACACTTAAAAGTTGCTACAGATACTCGGGAAGGTGACTTTATTTACTGAACAAATCTGGTTTTTATTATAGATAGACCAAGCCACATATTTATTTTTGAGAATTAAATTTTAAGTGAACTGAAAGTTGCTACAGATACTCGGAAAGGAGACTATATTTTTTGAAAATACCTCGCATATATTATTTGAGAATTTATTAATGAGAATTAAATTTGAGATCTATTTAGCTGAAGTTACAAAAATATTCTTGAGGCGTTAACTGCTGGCGATAACTGTCGCTGTCGAAACTTACAGTTGATTTCGTTATAATGAATCGTTGTCGTACCGCATCGAGCAATGTCGTGTTGGAAATAACTACAATTAATTAAAGGTCAGCTGGCAAAACGTGACACGGAGGTCGAACGAACGTAGGTGTGGAGGGGGATGGGGGGAAGGGTGTGTGTTGGCAAGTACAGTACAAGTGCAAACAGTTGGAAAACGCCCACTCGCACGTTCTGCTGTTGTGATTCTGATGCCGATATCGATTTGGTTTTCGGTTGATTGTTGCTTGGAATTTTCGGGGCACTGAAATCAGATCAGATCAGCAATCGATTGATGAAGTCATTTCCTTTTGATTGAGCAGAAATTCGTTTGAGTGCTTCATGCTACAAAATTTTCGAAAATATTCTAAAAATGCCATTTATTTGAGATGAGAAAACATTTCCATTATGTCTGATTAAATATGTAGCATTTGAGGGTATATTTAATACACACACATACATACATGCATGGCCAGGGCTACGGCAAAGTAATTAAGCAAATGGGCCTGGGCCTGTGTCTGTGCCCTGCATATATTCCCGCTGACATCGGGGCAAACACAAACACTGGGGTAGGGTTGCGGGCATCATTATATTGAGTATATTGAGTACATAAAGCTGACAGGGACTTGATGTGGTGAGCCGATGGTCAGGCCAAGGGTCCCACAGACTGCCAGACGCGAACATGCAAACTAATGCCCGCGTGTTGTTGTTGTTGTTGTTGCGCTTATCACACATGTTCGCCGACTGATAAGTGGAACGTGAGCGAATCGATCGAATCGAGCAGTCATGCGCGATAAGAATGGAACTGCAGGGTATGCGAGTCTGCGATTATGCAGCGTAATCAAGGCGGCATATTATGCTTGATACATAAGCAGCTCAACTAAAGTATGGTATTTACTTAACTTGTATTTATTCCTTGCAGGATGATCTCAAGGCACAGCTGAAGAACGCTGGCGAGAAGCTGGTCGTCATCGACTTCTTTGCCACCTGGTGCGGACCCTGCAAGCTGATTGCCCCCAAGCTGGAGGAGCTCGCGCAGCAGCACACCGAGAAGCTGGTGCTGCTCAAGGTAAGCGGCAAGACGGGGGCAGCATGCTGCATGTACTGAACCGCAATTGCGATTTTACAGGTCGATGTGGATGAGTGCGAAGACATCGCCATGGAGTACAATGTGTCCAGCATGCCGACGTTTGTGTTCATCAAGGCCGAGAAGAAGATCGACGAGTTCTGCGGCGCCAACGCCAAGAAGCTGGAGGAGACCGTCGTGAAATACCTCTAAGCAATGCTTTCATGGACTGTCCACCCTCACACCAAGAACAGCAACAGCAACAGCAACAACAATAAAAACAACAACAGCAACAGCAACAGCAACAATAAGAATGGCAACACGCAGAGAAAAGACAATTCGCTTAACGTTCGGATGCGATTTTGTTGATTTTGATATGAATTCCATAAGTGCCCGCCGAGCAGGAGAAGAGCAGCGGACGCTCTGTCGCAATGCTTTCCACATGGCTAATAGCATCTGGTGCTGCTCCTACTCCTGCTATTCCCACGCCTCCAGCACAACCAGAACCTAGAGCATTATCTTTTCTTATATTAGCGTCAACTTTTTGATGTGTTCGACAACTGCAGTGCAGGTTGAATTGCAAGAATGGCTTTAAATGTAATTAAAATAATATATTAATAAAATTTGCCTAATTGATTAATAAATTACTAAAAAAAAAGAGTGTAAAGAAGAACAGGAAAAAAGCGCCAAGCCGTTCCGTTTGTTATGCAATATCCAATTTCTTTCTGCTCTGGCATGATTAAGATTCGTCACCTTAGCGACAATGATTAGATTAGATACGAGCTACGCGACAGCTTATAGGCCTATTATATGCCATGTCTGTAAAGATAGACAGGTGTGCGTTATACATATATATATAAACATACATATATATATATTTTTTTTTATTTTTATTTTTTTTGAAAAGATACAACAGTAAACAACAATTTTCAACTCGCAGTCAAAAATATTTTGAATACGTACTTTCCGATTTGAATTTGCGCGCCAATTAACGTAATCGAAGCATTCGATAATTAGTCGAGACACTCACCACAAGCCGCAATCTGAAATCAACCCTGTCACAGCTGTGGTGGTTTACCACAAGAGTGTGTGTAAGAGAAAGAGAGCGTGCGGGAGAGTTACAAACCTATGTAACAGTGTTGCCAGAAATTTCGTGGCCAAAATAGCTGGATTTGGAAAATATGTACGGATTTTGTTGTTAAATTAAATAAATCTAGCTGACTTAGCTAACATTTTTGTCAATGTTGTTCTACATATTTTGGTATTGAATAAGAAATAAGAAACTAGAAAATTGCTACATTCAGTACTAATAGCATGTTCAAACAGCGCCATCTCGGAATAGCTAGATCTAGCAACTATGCCGCTGAGCTGCCAGCACTGTATGTATGTATGCATGTATGCGTAAGTACGCTCTCTGGCAAAGTGGGGCTATGGGCTGGCAGCCGTCAGTGGTGCTGTCAGACTCGTCGAGACGACAACAAATGCGAGTGGTGCTGAGCGGTCCAAGTTGATAATATTCGAAAAGAAAGTATTTTAAGCAACAATTTTTAGTTTTATTTCGTGTTCGTTTGTTTTCGCCGAGTTGCCAAAAAAGAACAACAGCAGGCGGCGGCGGTGGCGTCGCGTTCTCCCATTCCCATTCGTAATCGTGTTCGTGTGCGTGTCTGTGCCCCTGTCTGTGTTTGCGCGAGCGTGTGTGTGTGTGTGTGAGTGTCTTTGTCGCTGCTCACCTTATGTGATTTGCTGTGAACTCGTACGAATAAAACACACACCTACACACCTAAATAAATAAATAAATAAGTAATAATAATAATAAAAATTGCTGATCCGCGCCTGGCAAGACGAATGCAAATGCGCTAATTTTCGGTCTGGCGAAATTTTATAACGAAAATAAAAATAAAAAAAAAAAAAAACAGTGGAAGAAACTTGGGAGAAAGAAGCTTGAGCGGAGCGAAGACAACGCGAGGAGACGCGACGCTGCTGCTGCTGCTGCTGCTCCACAAATGGCAAACACAGCGCGGCGCTGTCGTCATTACTGCCGTCAGTTGCTGCCGCTGCCGCTGCTGCACTTGACATGCTACAGCTGCGCTGCCGGACTCGCTGAGATCCCCGCACCGCATTAGTTGACACTCGTCTCTGTCTCTGCCTCTGCCTCTGCCTCTGCCTGCGTCTGCGTCTGCGTCTCTGCCTGCACCATGCCCAGCGCCCATTATCAGCCACTCGAGCATCACGCGTACAACGACGCCGACGACGACGACGACGACGTCGCGGTCCACGATCTGGAGCAGGAGCTGGGCGAGGGGCAGAGCCCACTGTTCAGCAGCCGGCAGCATCACATGCGCTACCATCCGCAGCTGGCCGAGGAGGAGCTGCCAACCTCCATGTCGGCTACGAATATGGCACCGCGTCTGGGACGTTCCGTTTCGAGCCGGCGACGCGTCTGCTGGTCGCTCTTGCTGCTGATCTTCTTCTGCGGATTCTTCTACTTTCTGTTCAGCTCGCAGACGGCGGGATACGGCAGCGAGTCGGAGGATGCCCTCGAAGACTACGCCCCACACGGTGGTCTAGGTAAGCAAGTTGGAGCCGCGGGCAGTGCTAATGTGCAAGGAATCCGGAAATCTGGGCACAGACGTAAGCTTCCTCCGCCACATTGCACTGCACTTTTGATTTAAGTTTAAAACGCGCTCTCGCAGAGAGTGCTGCCAGTTCAGCTGTAAACTAGCTGCATATTTTGAAAATCTGATATCAATTGAATTTTAGCAATTCGATAAAATCGAAAATTATTTCAGTAATAATAAGTGAAGAAAGCTACATCGAGTGCACTCAACAGTAAGATACAAAATAATTCGTAATATTAATTACTTTTATTAGGCGAACTAATAACAACGCATCGCAAAATCGATTTCTGGACATTTCGTGGCATCCAAAATTTGAAAACCCGCATTCTGCGTAATGTTACAAGGGATCTTAAAATTCTTATAATTCGAAAAAAACGTTTTATAGGGGCGGTGGGCGTGGTATCCAAAAATCTAAAATCCAACTTCTGCATAATGTTGCAAGCCACGCTCCTACCAAGTTTGATTTTTTAATTTCTAATTATTATTGAATTATTCGCAAAATATCGAAAACCCCATTTATCGATTTGCGGAAGCGGTGGTCGCGGCACATAAACTTTGAAATAAACTTCTTATGTGTATAGAATACACGCACATTCCCACCAAGTCTGGTGTGTCTAGCTCTTTTAATAACCGAGATCTGTGTGTTCATACAGACGGACATGACTTTGGTCTGCCATGCCTCCTTCTGCCTGTTACATACATTTTCACAAAGTTTTTACCCATTTTCAGTGGGTAAATGGTATAATAACAATTTCTTTCGGGGAAATAATGACTAATTTAAAGCAACATCAAAACCCTATAAAACAGTTTTATTTACCTGCCTGAAGGTTTCGTATTATCACTTACATTTCATAGTTTTCCAGTGAGCATATTTTCGGCTATTTGCACGACTTTTAGCCATTTTTACAACTGTTCTGCCAGCACTGCGCTCTCTCTCTCTCTCGTTGTCATCCTCTCTTCGCGCTTGGCTGCAATGCTGCAATGCAACTTCACGAACTGCACGAAAGTGGAACTACTACTCAGAGAGACTTTCACTTTTTTTAGAGCTTTCCTACACGCTACACTGCAGCCCGCTAGAAGTTAATTGATTTTCAAGTGCAGTTCGTTGTCAATAGTTACTCACGGCTGAACTTTGTTTATTGCAAAGGCTGCGGTACTCATTCAATATTAATTCAATGAATATTGGATTTAGTTGCAGCATTATTATTTAATTTAAATCGCACACGTGTATAAGCAAGTACATATATAGGTATATGTATACATGTACATTTGTGCTCTGTTATCTATTTCCACACATGGTTTATTTATGTTTCTTATCAGGAATTGACCTTTTTAACAATACTCGTAGTATTCGTATAGATAAAGTGCTAACGCTTCCATAAAAAAACGTCTTGTTGAATTGACTGAAGCTTGCACGTAAATAACATTTTAATTTTTTTTTTTGTTTACTAGAGAATTTAAAACGTTGTACTTATCGGGTGTATATGTATATAATATATATGTGACAGATCGTCTAAATTTTATGCAGGACTTTTAATATTCCAGTGCCCGTAACTTACTGTATTTGAGATTTTATACCTTTTACCCATTGGAAATGGGAAAAATGGTATATTTGCTTTGTGTGTAATGTGTGTAACAGGCAGAAGAAGGCGTGGCAGACCATACAAAGTTCATATATTCTTGATCAGCATCTATAGCTGAGTATATTTGCCCATGTTCATCTGTCGTTATGAAGATAAGATCATAGCTATCGCAGGTTCATGGATAGCATACGCGGATCTAGTTTTGTTCAAACTTTGCGGTGCCATGCCCACCGCCTTTTAAAATCGATATTTTTATTTTAAGCGATTAAGCAAAGTATAATAATTCCTTCAATTTCATCCCGATCGTACAATAAACACAGAAGTATTAGGCGCGAGAAGTTTAGCATAGCAAGATGCAGCGACACAGCAGAGAGCCGGAGTCAATGCTTACGTTTGACTGTATGTGTGCTTGTAGCGTCTATACATGCGCGTTTATTATTTTTTTAAAGGCCAATGTGGATAACGTGGTACATTACTGCGAGTACAATCCACTGTAGATTTATTTTCTTGTTTTGTTTTGTAGTTTTTGCTTTCCTAAAATAAATCTAGGGTGCTTGAACTGAATCAGCAACCTCACATATTCGATAAAAAAATAAAGCTTAACTTTTTTTGTTGCATTCAATCATTTTAATCAGCAGACTCAGTGTAATATGTATGTGGGCATAGCTCATGAAAAGTACAACTTCCAAGAAGGGTGTCTGCGTAGCCAACCAACATAGCCTAGATAATACCTAGGGGTATTTTGGCTAACGATTGCGACTAACTAACTGACTAACCAACTAAATAACGTGTAAACACTCGGCACTCCAACGCTTCACGCTACCTCTCACTCTATCTCTATCGCGCTCCCCCTCTCTCGCTCACTCTCTCATGCTATTTCTCTCTCGGTAGCCGGCTTGTTCTGCCCCTCTGCTAGTTGTAGACCTCTCTGCCCCGGCGGTAGCCCCCTTAAATCAGCCCAAAGTGTTGCGGTAATCATTGCATGCGAATCGACGCGTTTGGTGCTTGTCTGCGCTACTCGAAATGGTTAACTATTTTTGCTGTTGTTGTTGTCGCTGTTGTAGCTATTTATTATTTATCCGTAATTGGCTTAATTTGACGACCGTTGTCTTTTCTGACGGGCAATGCACGATTTACTCTATTGATAGCCCCTTCGCGATTTTATTGCCGTTGCGCTTGGCGTTCTAGTTCCAGTTTTGGTTCCAGTTACAGCAACGAAACGAAGAGGTTCGGCATGTCAAGGACACATTTTACGGCTTTGTGGTTTTCATTTCTTATACGTAATTTATTAGCTAATTTTGCCAAATGCGAACGGTGCGATGCCAGAAGTGGGATGGTTGTGATGTAGGTGGGTGGGCAGCTCATATATCATATATCATATCGCATATATATATCAATTGTCGAGTACATTGAAACTCAAATCCCCAACATTCCATCGATGCGTATGTGCCAATTAATTTAAAAAATTTGGTAAACAAAGAAAATTAATTTAAGAATTTTTAAGCGTCGAAAAATTAAAGCGCCACTTTGATTACTTTAAAAAATACACGTAGAAACATTGATGTTCTATGAAAATGTAATTTAAATTTTCAAAAATTCAATGTTATATATATATTTTTTTTTTAATTATATAGAAAAAGATATGGTATATTGAATCAATAGATCTGTAAACTAAGCCGACTCTGTTAAATTAATTTTGATCAGAATATTTTTGTGATCTTTAATATAATATAATATAATATAATATTACAATATATACTAATATTATATACTGTTTATCATTATAATATGTATTTCGTAACTGAAGCAATTTTGCACAGCGGAAACATTTAATTTGTTATGCGCATACATATATAGTTTAGTTTAATTGGGTCAATTAGTCGCACAAACTGTCTTACAACGTTTTAAAGCGACCCTAATGTACTTGTTTTTTGCTGGGAACAATTGTTAAAAAGTTCAAAGCAACTTCACATATTTAAAAAAAACCAATTATTTGCCTTTTAAAATTCCTCTTGCTGGAGATTTTCGCCAGATTCCACGTAAAATCTATTGCCGTCAATGTACATGCATATTGTCTGTGTAAACAAATTACCACAATAATATTGCGAATTTTATTTGTTTTTCGATTAATTTCCAAGTGTGCGGCAATTATACGAGCGTATAAGTAGGCATTCCTTTTTAATTCCTATTCCGTTACCTAATCGATTCCATGGCAGCATCATCCCTCCACCATTCGTAAAAAATTTTCGATTTTAAGCACAAGTTTCCGAGTGTGTTTGCATTGCGGCACACCAAACACGCCACACGTCTAGCGAAACTGATGCAAATATTGTCTATGAAAATATTTACGCCTTTTCAAAATTACACACATTAACATGGTTAATGACTTAGAATTGTCATTGTCAGGGCACGCGATAAGGTTAATTATTTGCACGAAATTGTATTGAAGCACGTGCAAAATAAAAAAATAACAGCAAAAACAGCAAAAAATCGCAGAATTCATACTTTTTCTTATAAAATATATTATCTGTTTTATAAAAAAAAGCAAATGGTTGCAATAACAGAAATTTATAAATATTTACAATAATAAATTAGTCGCTTAACAGATAACAGAAAAAAAACCCGTTTATAGCGAGAATTTAGGAATCCAAGCTTATTTGTGTGCCTAATATATTATATTCTCATACATATTGTAGGCAAGTCGTCTTAAAGTGCCAAGTCACACTGAGATGGCGATAAACTTTGATCGACAAAGTAGATTCACTTCAGATAGAACTCGTCAGAGATTAATTATAATATATAGGGACTTTATTTCGTACCCTCAAGACAATAAATAAAATAACAGTATGAATCTAAATTTACCATTTAATGTACCAAATTGCATTATTAAATTATTTCGTTGATACAGTATCGTCAATCGTTCAGTTAATATATATATAAATATATAAACGGGACCCCAGGCAGTATCTCATTCATTTGGATATGAGTCACTTTTCATATCGCAGTACAACCGTCGAGTAGCACTAATTGTTATGGGCACGGTTTGATTTCCAGTCTCGCGAATCGGTTCATCAATAAGAAGTACGCAAAAAATTCACATTGTTAAAAAAAAATGATAATAATGTGACTAATAAACTGTGGGACATTTAAGTAATTTGGGAAAAAACTATCATGCGACAATCGGCACAGTATCAGCAATCCACGCTCTGCTATATAATCGCATCGTATGTATGTACACGTATGTGCGCCATAAATTAATCATTGGAGTGTTTTCCCGCTTGTTGAATAGTACTAGTACTTGCTAACCCAGTGCCATAAAGTTTGGGAGGTATAGGTATATTGGTTTGGTTTTGGGCAAATTTTGCTAGGTAAACGGCTCAACAGATATAGCAATTGCAAAAAAAAAAAAAATGTAAACGTGTTATTTTCCAAAGGTAAAGAGTATCCGATAGTCGAGCATTGCAATCCCGACAAAGCGTGGAAGCTTATCAGTTTGTGGTCTTGTGAATGGGGAAATCAGTCAGTCCCATATACCCCTTCTGCGCTGCGCCGCGTAGTTGCCTAATGAGTCTCACGTCGAGATTTCCAGCAATAACATTGTCCGTTCTTTATCTATTTGCACAAGGGCCAGACCCAAGTAAGTGGGTAAACACTTACTTAGTGACGAGCCTCATTTGGATCACGCCTTTGTCTGCCCCAAGAGACTGAGCGTCTGTCTCAGGGGACAAGTCAATATTTGATTAGTTATTAAATTGAGCTGCGTCGCGAGAAATCCTTGTGTCGCGCCTCTGTAATTTATGTTCTGCATTATTGATGGATAGTCGCAGACAATAAAGAAAACGACAATAACACCAAATAGAAAAAACAGCAATTATCGTCATTACTGTAAATGCGCACGTGAAAATTATCGGAATTCATATATCTTTTATTCGAAGCGCCTCTAATGAGACTCTCCCTCAAGAGCCATGGGTCGCGTGGTGTTTCCAAAGGTCTATATTATCGTTTATAGTGTATTTCACTCAGATCTGAGGGCGATTGAAGCACGCATTAACGCTAATTTATATCAACTACAGGGAAAGTCGTAGAGTTCATTTGAATAGGCCATCTATAGCGTAACATTCCATTAGACAATTGAATTTGGTTATTTATTCGATTATCTGCAGTAAATGCTTTTAGGAAGAACCACAAATTACATAGGGTGGAGAGTATAAAAAAAAACAAAAACTAGTAGTTGGGTTATCATAACCATGATTGACTGTTATTTGCTTAAAAGTTCTGTTTGAGTCTCACTATTTCCCACTGCTTATAGATTATACTCCGATAAGATTCTCTTATCAATACGCTACTTCAAACGCTCATAGACGCTTTATAGACAGCAAAACAATTTCAATTTTTACAGAATCTTCAAATATTATGATTTATAATTCTTTCTTTTTTTTTTTAATTTCTAGTCGATAATGCATGTAATAGAAACTAATCTAAAAGTGCTACTCAGTTAGTTGAATAACATGTATGCGACTTCCTAGTCATTTATTTTCAATTGCTTTCAGTTACACCATCTATAAGTTAAGTAGAAAATTACAGATTATTAGCACCCTTGATGAAAGACATATAAACGTTGTTAAGGTCAATACGCTATATATGTGATATATGTACAATATGTTTATCTGAAAAAAGACCCAGCCCACAAAACCTTCATAATATTATATCATAATAAACATAATACGAAGAACACTCAAAAAATTCTTATAAATAAAATCTTTCGAGCATGAGCGTAAATCTATTCATAGGCCTGGGCTCAGCCAAATGCTTAACGCGGGGACCTTGTGGTCGGTGTGAATTGTTGGTGTAAATATACCATATAATAACATGCAGGCAATTAGAAATATTATACTTATTACTACTTTATTCGTGAACAATGAAAACGAACTTGAATACTACGGCTCTTATTTTTTGAGGCAGCTTTTTATAGCAACTGCAAAAACACGAAATACTTAGGAAAATCACATCGCAAGTGTTGTGCTAATTGCGAATTGTGAGTTATTGGTGCGGGGCAGCCGGGCGAGGTCCCACACCACGTACAACTGTGTGTATAATACAATTTTACGGCTCGTTTGATGTTGCCTACTATTAGGCTGCGCCCATAAAACACTATTTATTCTCTCTCTCACTCTATCTCTTCCTGCCCCTTTCCAGATAGTACCAATTCGCACTCTCTGAATGAATCGCTGCACATTTGCAGCGAGAGCTATGAGGATCGCAGATACTATATGCAAGATAAGCCACGTAGTGCCTACATCCAGCAGCCTGTGATTTATTTCGTAACGCCCACATATCCAAGGCGCGAGCAGATCCCGGAACTAACGCGCCTGGCGCACACGCTGCTCCATGTGCCACGTATCCACTGGTTGGTGGCCAATGATTACGAGCGATGTGATTCGTATTTGGATGTTTTACTTAATCGATTTGGTGAGTCCACAGATCATAGGTCATAGGTCATAGATCATCATAGTATTATAATATAAACTTCAACCTTCACCGCCTTTACAGGCATACCCTTTACACACTTGGCTAGTCCCATGCCCCAAAAGTTTCGTACGCACAAACCGGCGCCGCGAGGCGTGGCCAATCGGCGTGCCGCGCTGCAGTGGCTGCATCAACATAACCTCACAAACGGTATACTGTACTTTGGTGATGATGACAATACTTATGACCTGAGACTCTTCTCGGAAATCAGAAAGACACAGCGTGTCTCCATGTTTCCCGTTGGACTGATAGCGGACTATGCGGTCAGTGGGCCGGTGGTGCGTGATGTAAGTGCAAGCAAAACTTGGAACTTGAATCACTCGAGAAATATTATACATTATTTTGTAATTATTTACAGGGTAAAGTCGTGGCCTTTCTGGATTCCTGGGTGGCCGGACGTCGTTGGCCCGTTGACATGGCTGGCTTTGCCGTCAATCTGGCCTATATGTCGCTGTATCCCAAGGTGAACATGCCCTATAAGCCGGGCTATGAGGAGGATTTGTTCCTGCGCAGCATTGGACTCCACATCGATCAGATCGAGCCCAGGGGCAGCAACTGCACCGAAATTCTAGTCTGGCACACACAAACCAAGAACAAAAAGTCTCCAGTGGTGCGTCTGGAGAAGAAATTTCTGGATGAACGCTCAAATTTGGGGGCGCTCTTTCGATCGCTTAAGGTCATGGGCGTGGCAAGCGCTTCGGACAGTGAGGGTGAGGATGTTACAGATTAATAATCTATAACCTAAATCTCTAAATATATCAATCTCTTCCACAGGTGCTGTGGCACTAATCAGCAGAAATGGCAAGGGAAAGCCACACTCCTATTTCCTGAGCTGAGTCTAAGAATACTCAAAGTATCGAACAACTCTTGTGTTTATTTTCCTGTCTTGATTCGACATCTGTATACATATAGATATGTGTACTGTAGGCGTTTTTAAATTCTTGTTTTTATCTCTCTTCTATCGCGTGTCCAAATATGTGAAGTCAAAACCCCTGCACATTAATCTTTTCTCATTATAATAAACATGTATCTTCATTTAGTAATATTGTTAATTAGTTTTAGTTTGTCAAATTGAATATGTTCGCATTGTGATAAGCGCTAGTTTGTCGTCTATCAAAAAGAATTCCCTATAGACTATATTGAATAATATCAAAGTAAATGCAAAGACAGAACAAGTTATACATAAATATGCTATTGGTAGGTTGTAAAATGTTGCTTCAAAAGCTACGTTCAAGATTAGCCGGCGAATTTTCTTTGCTAAGCAACAAATATCTTTCTAAACATATTTTGTTTCTTAAAGAAATCCCTTGCATAATAACTAATGTTTTTAAATCTACAACTAGATCGCAGAAAGACTTTTTAAATTGATTTCAAAATGATTAACACAAACATATATATACAAATGTATCTTTTAGAATCGAAACTAGTTGCTGCTCATTATTGAAAACTTGTTGAAAAAGTCTGCTATCATATCATCAAATGGGTCCCCTTAATTTCGGTGTTGATTTGCACATATTATTAAAGACGCTCCCAAAGAAGCAAACATAAATATAAACACCACAACGAATAATAGGTTTTACAATTAAAATTAATACATATATGTAATGTGTAATATATTTTTGGAAATTTAGGCACATATCACATAAGAACCTTGTTTTAAATATGCACGCATATATAGAACTGTGTAGATAGAACTTAAGCAAATTGCGGCCATCGGTAATTCAGTTGGTAAAATTAAGTATAGTAAATGCTGCTTTATTTTAAATATGTATGCTGTAATACATAGTAGTTAATACTAGTACATCTCATAGGCATTGCATTAATGTGGCAAGGATACAATTCAAGTTGGACTAAAGTCAGGGAACACTGGAAAACTAGCGAGTTTCAATAATGAGCCAAGTTAACTGATACTTCAAATATAGGAATACGATACTATCTTTTTACCAATAATGAATGTGTACTATATATATATATAAATATGGACATAGATTTTAATCATATTGAAAAATACTGAATAGCAACAAATTAATAAATGAACAAAGTGATAGTTGCTAAATGCTTCACTAAAGACTTTGTATATACATATACTGGAACGGGAACTGTAAGAGAAAGGTGTAAATTTTAGTAGCTAACTTTATTATAGAAATGACATCACGCATACATTTCAATTTGAATCCATTTACAGCTAGAAAATAGTAATTCTGACGGCCAAAAGCTGATCTGGCAGCACTGAATCGGAGGCGCACAATTTACTCTCTCGTTTCTCTCTCTCTAACTCACATATGCAACGCACCGCCTCAGCTCAGCAAGGTATGCAACGCCTCTCTTGCTGACGCTCTCTCAGCTCCTTTAAATTGCTGGAGGCACCAACACAATCAAAGTCAGTTTGCCAGCGAAAGAGGCACTCGTGTTTCTCTCGCCTTCACGTTGGTTCTAATTACGCCTACATCAATCAGTGTTGCTAACTTGTCCTTTTTCAAGCTGCTTTGTCGGTCTTCATTTACTTGATCTTAATTTTGCTTTATTCCTTTTATTTTTTTTTTTATTTTTTCTAATTCGCTCATGCAATTTGACTTCAAAAAGCTTTTTTAAGCTTTTCTGTAAATTTAGGGAACTGGATATGACGATTACAGTGACACATTTTTACTTTTAACAGCCCCACCTTACTTTTACAAATTAACCCACGATTGCAATTTATGGAATAAAAGCGATGGACCATTTTATGTGAACTCAGCAAAAATATAACTACGGACTAGATCTGAATTTTCATTATTGCCTCCAGTATTAAAACACATTGCATCTATCAACAATTTGTAACAACGATTTATTATAACTTACGAAAACTCAATATCATCAGTCTCAACCACTTTCACCTAGAGACGCCAATAGCTTTTACCACAGACGCAGATTTTTATTTTGCGGTTGATGCACGGTGACTTGGTCGTCGTTTTACAGGGCTGCCGGCTGGGTTGTGTTGGTGGTTGTGTACACGGTGGACGGGTTGGTGGCTGCGTGGGTGGTTGTGTTGGTGGTTGTGTACACGGTGGTTGAGTGGGTGGCTGCGTGGGTGGTTGTGTTGGTGGCTGTGTACACGGTGGCCGGGTTGGTGGCTGCGTTGGTGGTTGTGTACACGGTGGTTGGGTTGGTGGCTGCGTGGGTGGTTGTGTTGGTGGCTGTGTTGGTGGTTGTGTGCACGGTGGTTGAGTGGGTGGCTGCGTTGGTGGTTGCGTTGGTGGTTGCGTTGGTGGCTGCGTTGGCGGTTGAGTAGGCGGTTGTGTTGGTGGTTGTGTACACGGTAGTTGAGTGGGTGGCTGCGTTGGTGGTTGAGTAGGTGGCTGTGTTGGTGGTTGTGTACACGGTGGTTGGGTTGGTGGCTGCGTGGGTGGTTGTGTTGGTGGTTGTGTACATGGTGGTTGAGTGGGTGGCTGCGTTGGTGGTTGAGTAGGCGGTTGTGTTGGTGGTTGTGTACACGGTGATTGAGTGGGTGGTTGCGTTGGTGGTTGAGTAGGTGGCTGTGTTGGTGGTTGTGTACACGGTGGTTGGGTTGGTGGCTGCGTGGGTGGTTGTGTTGGTGGTTGTGTACATGGTGGTTGAGTGGGTGGCTGCGTTGGTGGTTGCGTTGGTGGTTGAGTAGGCGGTTGCGTTGGTGGTTGTGTACACGGTGGTTGGGTTGGTGGCTGCGTTGGTGGTTGCGTTGGTGGTTGAGTGGGTGGTTGCGTTGGTGGTTGTGTGGGTGGCTGGGTTGGTGGCTGTGTACACGGTGGTTGGGTTGGTGGCTGCGTTGGTGGCTGCGTTGGTGGTTGCGTTGGTGGTTGAGTAGGCGGCTGTGTTGGTGGTTGTGTACACGGTGGTCGGGTTGGTGGCTGTGTTGGTGGTTGTGTACACGGTGGCTGCGTTGGTGGCTGCGTTGGTGGCTGCGTTGGTGGCTGCGTTGGTGGCTGCGTTGGTGGCTGCGTTGGTGGTTGCGTAGGCGGTTGTGTTGGTGGTTGTGTACACGGAGGTTGAGTGGGTGGCTGCGTTGGTGGTTGAGAAGGTGGCTGTGTTGGTGGTTGTGTACACGGCGGTTGGGTTGGTGGCTGCGTTGGTGGTTGCGTTGGTGGTTGAGTAGGCGGTTGTGTTGGTGGTTGTGTACACGGTGGTCGGGTTGGTGGCTGCGTTGGTGGTTGCGTTGGTGGTTGAGTAGGCGGTTGTGTTGGTGGTTGTGTACACGGTGGTTGAGTGGGTGGCTGCGTTGGTGGCTGCGTGGGTGGTTGTGTACACGGTGGCTGAGTGGGTGGCTGCGTTGGTGGTTGAGTAGGTGGCTGTGTTGGTGGTTGTGTACACGGTGGCTGAGTGGGTGGCTGCGTTGGCGGTTGTGTACAAGGTGGTTGAGTGGGTGGCTGTGTGGGTGGTTGCGTTGGCGGTTGGGTTGGTGGCTGAGTGCAGGGTGGTCGAGTAGGATGCTGTGTCGGTGGCTGCGTGCAGGGTGGCCTAGTAGGTGGCTGAGTTGGTGGTTCAGTTTCAGTGCATGGTGGTTCTGGTGTCGTTTCATCTGAGCATTCCGGCGTCGTTTCCTCGGTGCCTTCTGTAGTAGTTTCTTCTGTATTTTCAGTTGATTCTGTCGTTTCATCCGAACATCCAGGTGGTAGTGTTGTTTCATCTGAGCATTCAGGTGCTGCTGTCGTCTCATCGGAACATCCAGGAGTGGTTTCCTCTGTATTTTCCGTTGGCTCTGTCGTTTCATCTGAACAAGGTTGACTCGTTTCATCTGAACACCCAGGAGTGGTTTCCTCAGTATTTTCAGTGGGTTCAGTAGTTTCATCTGAGCATTCAGGTGGTGCTGTCGTTTCATCAGAACATCCAGGAGTAGTTTCCTCTGTATTTTCAGTGGGTTCCGTAGTTTCATCAGAACAAGGTGGACTCGTTTCATCTGAACACCCTGGAGTGGTTTCATCTGTGTTTTCAGTTGGCTCTGTCGTTTCATCTGAACATGGTGGACTCGTTTCATCTGAACACCCAGGAGTGGTTTCGTCTGTGCTTTCTGTGGGTTCAGTCGTTTCATCCGAACACCCAGGAGTCGGAGTCGTTTCATCCGAACACTCTGGGGGCGGAGTCGTTTCATCGGAGCATTCTGGAGGTGGAGTCGTCTCTTCTGTTTCACCTGGGCAACCTGGAGTTGAAGTCGTTTCTCCCGGACATTCTGGCGGTGGAGTTGTTGTCCTTCTTGGCATGCCAGAGCAGATATCAGTCGTACATATCAAAGAGAATACGCCTGCAATAAAATGAAACATCGATTTTGGTCCTGCAAAACTGTAGTTGGACTAAAGTTAGCCGTACCAATCAGCAGGGTGGTGGACAGTTTCATTGCTACAAATGGAGGCCAATTCGCAGCTTAATGAGTAAAATGAAACTGCAGGCCTGGGCTGGAGTCTTCCGTTTTATACGATATCGTCAATGCAATTGAACAAATAAGTTTTTAAAAATAAATATATGTATTAAATTTATTTATTTAGTGCAAATATTTGCTGTGTGCACGCCTCTGCATGCCCGCAGCAAAATGTAAATAAAGTTCAGTGTGAATGTTCCTCGGGAACATCTGTAACACTAAAATATATGTACATATATCTGCATATCTGGCTGAAGTGTTGCGAGGGAGAAGACACGTGTTGAACGAGAAACACTACTGCACCACATGAAGAATTCCCCGTGACATGCTTTCATATTTAATATACAAGTAGGACATGTTTATATATGCAATAACGATGTGCTAGTTAATATATGTATATAATGTGCAGAGAAGCTCTGCTGACGAACGAGTTGCAATCTTCGTGCGCTAAGAGAAGCAGCAAAACAATCCATACATTAACTGAAACTCAATTCCGCTTCAAACCCTTCGAATTTACATATAGCGACTTTTTTATGCAATGCTTTTTATTTAAAATTTTTATTTTAAAAAGTAGACCAGTTATAATCGAGTTTTATGTATTATTTTTTAATATATTTTATTTATTATTCCATATAATTATGTTTATATTAAAGGGTCGGAAAGATCTATGCAAAATTACTATACCCTCGGCATGGGTACAAAAACATGAAAACTAAGTTATTAAATGGAAAGTTGGAAAGTTAAAGTTATATTGTTTCTAGTAAAAGTGAAAAACAAATTATGTGTGATTAAAAAATTGTTTTAAGTACACATTTAAAATTTTAAAAAGGTGGAATCAACTGCAACCTTTCGTTCGATAAGAATAGCCCGCAAGGGCCGCTGCCTTGATGGCCGACTCTTGACAGCATTCACACGGCTCGGACTCGTCCGAATCGCTCGGATTATCGCACTCTTGCGATTCCTCATCGGAAGGTTCCTGCTTGCACGATGCCATCTTCTCTGCCGTGCAATATTGCTCCTTCAGAGTTTTTCCGTAATTATTATCGCGTGCGGATTGGGCCTCTTCGATCCGTCGTCGGCAATCACGTGTTCGTGCTCTGGCCTTCTGCCTATCTGCTGCACACTGTTGACGCCGCGATGAAGCCGTATTCTTTTCGCATCGTTGAGGTACCCGCTTCTTCTCAGACAGACGTAGGGAAAATTTTGCTGTCCATTCTGTAGACTGAATATTGCGATCTTCCTCTTTGCAGGCAGGCGAATCTGCAAACGTTTGCATTGCCCCAGAAGGCTGGCTTAAATTCTCAGCGCTGCTGGAGCTATCGCATTGTTCCGTTTTAACTTTTCCTGTGCGAGCTGAGCTGCTGCACATATCGTTTAAGTCATCGGATCTACCGTTTTGCGAACAATTCTTCCTATTAGACGAAAGTGAGCGAGATTTCCCTGAGCTGCAGGGCATATCTTCGTCGTCCGAGTTATTGTTGCACTGTGCCCGCTTTGACTTTCTCGATCTGGATCTATTCGATTCTGTCTGTCCTGAGCGGGACTTATTAGAGCTGCTGCACATATTTGACCTATCGTTTTCTGAACAATTTGTGCTTTTCGAGGTCAACGAACTTTCTGAAATAGAAGCATTGCAATTGGATTTAGGTTCAGCATCGTTGCTTTCTTGGACTCGATTTTGTTTTATAGACAAGTGAAAACTTAGAGAGACACTTGGCATATTGAGATTCGACTCCTTCTTTTCTACGTAGGGTGAAAGAGCTTTATCCTTTTGATTGCTTTTAGTGCAATTTTTGTCGCTGTCATCCAAATTGTTTCTTCGCGGTCGATTCGCCACTCTCGATATGCGAATACTTAGTGAGTCACAAGACACATTACATCTATTTGACTCTGTCTCCCCTGTAAGGGATCCATTATAATTACTGTTTCCTTGAGCATTATCTTCGCCACGCGATGAGCCATTGCGCGAAAAACCGCATATCGAGCAGGAGCCCTCGGCATCGGAATTATCGGAAATGGAATTCTTTTGCGACTGATTGTTTCTTTTCATAGTTGGTCGTACCGATTTGGTCTCTCTCTCTTTATTCATGTTGCTGGTCATATCTGTGTCTTCATCGGACTCATTTGAGCAGCAACACATATCGAAGTTATCGGACTTACTACTTCTTTGCGATGAGTTATTACGTGAGGAATCACAGGACATATTGGATCCATTCGATTTGGACTTTCTCGAGCGATATGATCGAGAGTTTTTCGAGTTACCCCTTGAGCCGCAAGACTTGCTGGGCGAATTGGAGTCGCAATTGAATTCTTGAAGGTGGAGTGAGGTTGCTCTTCGTTTCGCTCTGCCCCTGCCATATGCCCGTGATGTTGCGCGGTTGCACATGTCAAAAGATTATACTAAGAATTTTTGAAAATCAACAGAATAATTTGAAGACTCGTAGAGTTATGGAATTTGACTAGTACAATGTTGTACAATTTGTATTATTTGCTTGTGTAAATAAATGTGATTTAGAATTGAAGTAAAGTAAAATGCTTCGTGAGTTAAAAAGCAAAAGCTTATAGTTCGATGTAGAATTCAATCCAAATTTTAACAATACTCCACACTATCGAACAGCAACAATAGCGATCCATTTGCTGGACAAATGTGTGATGCGCGAGTTTGACAATCGAGAAATAAAATTTAAATTAATATAGTTTGAAAACAAAAATAGTTTTCCAAGCAGTTTTGTAATCCTGCGTGTTTCCTTGCGAATGTTTAGATTAATTTTCACAGAGTGTGTGCGACATACACGGCCATAATGAAGCATTTTAATGACATACAGCTTTACTTGAGCAGAAACAAGAGCATCGAGCCAGACACGCGCTAAATGTGCAAGATTTTGGGAAGTGCTGAAAATCATTTTGAAACTTTCTGAAAATGTTGACATTATTTTGAAAAATGTATTCACTCATTTTTTATTTTTAAACATACATGATTAATTATATCGTGAGTTATACCAGTGAAGTATGTATATATAAGGCATGCATTTTTTTTTAATTTAAAAATTTATTTTAACGATCGTAGTTTAACAAATTTTGGATCTCATAATCAAAATCGTCACTTTTTCTGTTCTTTAAATAGATAACTAGAAATTTTATTAACTTTACAAAACTGTAAATTACAAAATTAGTAAGACACGTGGCGCCAATATAAACATTTTAGTAATTACGCAATCGATTTGCCAACTTACCCGGCTGTTCACTTCTCACGGGCTAATGAAGGTATGTGAAAGTATTTGCGATTGCAAGTGCAAGTAGGAGAGAAGGTCGGGACTACACATAGCTGTATATAAAATATGAGCAAGGCTATAAAATAAATACAATAAATTTAACATATGTATATACCTAGAAATTCAATTTTTAAAATTTCTGTGAGAAAGTTTTAATTGAAAAGACGACGACCCGTGTTATTTTTAATTATAACTGGAGTGTAAGCAAATATACCAACTGAGCAGCTCCGACGAAGTCCGACGGCAAAACAGACATAAATAGCAGATAAACAGCATGCATATGAAAACAGATCTCGAATGTTATGAATAGTTTGAAGGTCAACCTCTTTTATTATTTGTTTAATTGTATTATTATATTAATTTATTTAAATATTATTGAAAATACATTTTGCTTGAGAGTTATGTAGTTGGGATTGGGAATGAATCCCTTAAAGGTACATTCGTGGATTACCATGCAAACGAATTGTTACTAAAATACAAATTTTAAAATTTAATTTAAGTGGGTGTAAAACTAGAATCTCATAAGTTGCTGGTCTATAGTGATATCGTTTCTACGGTTTAGTTCGCTTAATGCTAACGTGCGCTCCACTTTCGGATGGCCTCTTCCTCGCTAAGCTCTGTCGGTTATCACTAAAACGTAAATAAAATAAGTAATTAATATATATACAAGTAAATGGGTCAATAACTCTTACCCTTGCAAGTTGTCATCGTCGTTTACTTTGGATGCTCGTATGTTTCCAACAGCATTGCTGTTATAAGATGGCATAGTCGACTGCTTCATGGGGTAAGCTTTCTCTGGCAAATCATTCTTATTCGAGATTTGAGATGGAGTAGTTGACTTAGTTATATTTATTACGCCATCTACTCTGCTCTTTGGGTAGGACTTCGCCTCCAGATTCCCAGCAAAAGTAGCTGACTGCGTCTCAGGGTTTGTAACTTTTGTGAATGAACCTTTACCTATTTCTGGCTTCAATATACCAGAAAGTTCTTTCTTCTTTGTTTGAGCTACAGTGACGGGCAATGATTTCTCTTTAGGTGTTGTAACACCTTTTAAACTTTGAAGATCTGTTGGCGGCACATTCGCAACCGACTTCGATAGTGAGAAGACATTCGGATTGGAAGATTTTCTCGATTTGAACATGTTCGCAGGCTGCCTATTCGCAGCATTTGAAATGGTCGTCGACATGTTCTTATCTATTATTTGAGGACGAGATCTAGATTTATCGGTTAGCGGGTTGACTGCAGTTAGGGAAATACTGGGAGACATTTCATTAAGTTGCTTCGTTATGCTTATCGTTCCTGGGGGACTGTTTGTTGGGATTATTTGCATATCCGTTTTTTGAAAACTCTTTGATAATAAGGAGGCCTTGTCAGCGGGATAACCCGAAGAGAAGTTTGCCGTTGCCATTTTCGGGGTTTTGTGACTTCGTTCATCATCATTTTGAGATGTCATGTTAACCTGACGTTGTACCGTCGGAAGGGGAGATGTTTTCTTCAAAGGAGCAGAATTTTTTACAGAAGTGTTTGATATTGGCATCGACGTAGTCAGATCAACAGAGCTTGTGGCGAGTGGATGTTGTTGTTGTTTTCTAAGTGGCATCAGGTTCCTATCAAACGTGCTCAAACTCGACGTCGGAGTGAGATCAACAGTTGTTGATCTCAGTTCTTGTGGCATTGTTCCTTTATTTTGATCAGCCGATGATCTTTGTTTTGTTGGCTTATCTTTTTTATTCATGCCCTCAACTGCCTCTAGCATTTTTTCAGGGTAAAGATCACTAGGAATCGGTGGATTCATGTGCGTACGCAAGTTATCGGCTTGAACGGGCGTTGGATATGCCTGGCTAGAATAATTGAATAGGCTTGCTAGCGGATTTTCAAGCATCTGTTTGTATTGGCCTAAACTAAGGTTTGAACTCGCCGTTGCATTTGTGAGTGATAATGCGTCTGATGTAGTTGTCGGGTGAAGTGGCGGATGTGGCAACGGGTTATTGCGGGTTTTCTGAGAATCAAACATACCAAAATCTTTTTGGTGTGCCTTTGAGTTCGAAAGGCTCTGCATACTTGATAGAATAGATGCAGTCGATTGCATATGATTGAGGTTCGGAGGGGTACCAACCCCAAATAGAGAGGAAGCTAAGCTACTATCATTTAGACTAGCGTTTATGTCCGGATAACGGAGTGAAGAATACTTTTGATACAAGTTTAGGCAATCTATATAATTCTGACTTAAGCCATAGTTATATGGCGGCATTAGATTTGAAGATTGCAGGCTGTAATTCAAGAGTGTTTGCATCTGCAATATAAATAAATTGAAATGTTGTTATTTAAAATTTTCTGTTTGATCTTTAACATAAATTGGTAAAAGTTACTCACATCAAGACTCGGAGGCATAGAAGCAAAATATGGATTCAGTTTAGAGGGTAAAACAGAGTTGGGAATTCTGAAAAAATTATTATTAGTATTAACAATATTATTTAATAATATATTTATTAGCTTGTATAATGACAAAATCTTACTTTTCAGCATTTAATCCTTCTTGTTGCGCTAGAAACGTTTTAATTTCAATTAATCTTCATACTTTACAACTATATATGGTAATTTACTTACCCAAGTTCATTTGTAATTCCCTTTCATACGTGTTCCATGCATCAGCCTTCTCCTGCTCACTCAATTCCTGCTCAACTTTGTTTTCTAATAAACTGTCGTGTTCATGGTATTTATATACCAATTCTGATTGACGCAGTAGGTGAGCTAATATAGTATCTTTCGGCAGAAGAGGCATGGGTCTTTCGCATTGTTTAGGATAAGTTAAGCTGAAACAGAAGGGAAAACACTCTTTAAGGATCGCTCCTTAGCAATAACAAAGCATTGTCTTACGTATAGAGTTCGGCCAACTCTGCCATATTATAATGTCTATCAATTTGCTGCTCATCCACAACTCGGAAGCTCATGGCTTGCTTAGTGACAGATCGAGAGTATACTTTCTCCTCCATTGTGCCCTGTATGATAGGTAATACTTAGATAAATTAATAATGCGATTACTCCGACTCGAGTGCTTACCATTGCAATTAAACGATATATGTAGCAATTTTTCTTTTGCCCAAGACGAAATATGCGAAAGATATTTTGCTGATCGTTGGATGGATTCCACGAAGTATCCAATATTATGACTCTGTTTGCACCAATAAGATTTATCCCCTGGCCGCCAGCCTTAGCCGATATTAGAAATACACGGGCTCGCCTGTTCGCTTCGCTATTGAACCTCTTGATCATTTCATGTCTGATATTTTTTGGAGTCTTTCCATCCAGTCGATAATAGTCTTGGCCATTTATCCATGTACTTGCAGGCTTCATATTTGTGGGTACATCTGAAATTTTGTTATATAATATTATTGTAGCATTTCATTAATAATTAGTTAAGAATTTACAACTTACAGAGATGTTGCAAAATTTCAGGATCAGATTGTGTGATTTTCTTGAAAAAGTACTCAACAACATTTAATACGGCGACAAATGCGGAGAAGATCAAGCTGCAAATTAATTGAAATTAATTTATAATTATAACGCGTAATGAAAATCCAAAATCCCTTTAACTTACCATTTTTCGCCTTTCTCTTCGCACATACGAAGAATGGAAAACATTGTTCGCAATTTATTGCTAGGCATTATGGTTTCCAAATCTTTTTTCGAAAGATATTTCCGCCACCAATCATTCGTCACAGAAATAAGGCCCGTTTGACTATCATAAATATCGTCGGGCTGATCATCATCGGAATGTGGACCAGGTTTCTTTATATCTTTCTTATTTTTTTGCTAAAAATTGAAATTCGTTCAAGCTCATTTCCGTAACCAGGTTGATATTCTTACAATATTTGCATTTTTCCAAGCGTCCTCCAAAACTTTAGGATGAGTCCAAATCTGTTGATTAAATTAAATCACTATATATTTTTATGATTTGCCATTGAATTCTCTACCTTTCTCAGAACAGTGTAGTCCGTTATTAAACTCTTGCCCCGACTGTCTCCACGACTTGCTATAGCTTCCAAGATATATTCATATAGTGTGTTCTATCAAAAAGAGTTCACAGCACATTTTAGCTTCATTTTAAAAATACCGCGACTGGAAGTAGTTAAATTATCCTCACCTGTACGCCAGTCATGGGAATAAATAGGACATACTCAAACTTTTGCGGCAAAAATGTCTTGAGTAACTCGGCTTCTTTTCTCTAAAATAAAATTTCAAAGTTTATTTTTAAATGTTATAGCAATAGGGAGAACCATGCGCTTCATAATTACCTGAACGAATTTGGATAACTTTTTGTGCAAAACAAACGATCTTTGTTTCATCACGGTAATATCCTTTTTGCTAGAGTCCTTGTGTTGACCGTTTTTGATTGGATTGCAATATAGATTTGCAAATTCCTTCTCAGTGCCAAGATATAGCGGCTTTATAAAGTTAACCATGCTGTAGTCTGCAAAAAGATGTATTTATATCTGCTAGCTCATTTTAATTATTTAGAAAAATACATACATTCTTTCAAGTGATTCTGAATAGGTGTGCCAGTTAACATAATGCGCTTTGGTGTTATTATTTTGGCAACGGCGAGACTTATTGCCGACTTGCTGTTTTTTATGACATGGCCTTCATCGCAAACAACGAGATCCGCACCTGAAAACAGTTAAATAATATTGTTAACAATTTCCTGCAGCTATGATACACACAATCTCATTTACCAGGTTGCAGTAAGTATTTATTCACTTTATCCCTAATAATCTCCAATTTCGCAGAGCTCAAGTTTCCTCTGTTTTTATATGAGTGGTAGAAGACAAGCGATCGGAAAGCCTCGTAACCCACCAACAAGCAACCCGCTTTGTTGACCGACGATAATGACCACTCTTCCAGTACTCGCAATTTGTCTGAGATATCACTAAGAAAACAATACATTACACATTACAAGGAGATTTTCGATTTGCTTTAAATCAATGCAAACTCACGATGCATCCGGGAAAACGAACACTTTCATGCGAGTCTTACTTTTCAATGGACTCAACCAACGATTCAGTTCATCAGCCCAATTCATAACTGTGCTCTTCGGGCAAAGCACAAGAACTTTCGTGGTATTCAGTTCTTTGTATGAAATTACCGTGTGCAACAAGGCAATAAGCTGAATGTAATAAAAAAAATATATATATATTTATTTTTATACGTCAATGGTAATGCTAACCGACCTGTAACGTTTTTCCGAGTCCCATGCAGTGAGCCAATATGCAACCCGAACCCGAATTCTTCTTAGTATGATCGATTCCTCCGTAACATGAATCGTACATAAACTTTACACCATCAATTTGATGGGGTTTCAACTGTCTCACAATGTCCTCATCGACTTTGATAAATGTTTTGGTTTTCTCGATGTAATCGAGTATCAAACTGCTTTTCACCGCGGAGCCTGGAATATTTTTAACCGCCTTTGATAGAATTGTATGCTTTTTCTCCAGCCTTCGTATCCGCTCTGTTTCGGATTTTTGCGCTGCTCTCGTCTCATTTGCCAACTGATCAATGCGCAGCATGGGTTTGATAAGTCTGTTCTTCTCTTGTTGTGGTTCCGGCTCAACTTCAGAGAATTCGCTCTCTGAACTAAGTATAATCTCTTCATTTTGATTGCGTTTTTCCGCTTCAGCCATTAATTTTTCTAGTGATTTCTTCGACTTTTTTTTCTGTACTAAATTATCATTCCATAGCTCATCGTCGACGTCAAAGCTATCCGATTCTTTTGATACGATTTCGACTTCCGATTTGCTGCCATCATCCTTAAGAGCATCGTCCTGTTCACATTTGAAAACTTCCAGAAACTTATCCACGACGCACGGCTTAGTTTCGTTTTCTGATGAAGAGGACTCCTTGGAGAGATTATATTCACTCTGATCGGAAAGCCCAGAGTCGCTGTTCGACTCATTCAGAAGTTCCATTTTTACTTGCTCGTTGAAGCGTGACAGATATTGGTCCTCCGTTATGACTTCTTCTTCACTCTGAAAGTTGGAATTATTTAATGGCCAAAGCGCATACTGCATATGTAAACTGTTACTTACTTCTTGAATGCTGTTAGTATCGCTTGAATCCGCATCATCTTCCGATTCCTTGAGAGAATTCTCACTTTTAGTGTTCAGCTTTTTCGGTTTACTTTTGTTCTGGAGCTTTGAGGGTACATTGTTTACATGGCGTTTCTTTAAACCATTCAAGTTCGTTAGCCTGTAAAATACGAAAGTCTTGTTTAATTTTAATTTTATGAAAAAAAATGTCTTTGCAAACCTCTCGATTTCCTTATCCGTATCATCTTCTGACGTCCCGGAGAAGGCCTCTAATTTACCAACCCTGTCAAAGTCAGGAGAGGTTTGTCGGAATTTCCTATTAGTAATTTCTAATTTTATATATTTTGAGAGATCGATGCCATCGTCATATGCTATTTCCCTGTTCAGATCGATTTTCTTATTCAAGCGTTTCTTAGCCGAGTCTTTCTTCGCTTCGTCGCAACTGTCTGTCCAGTCACTTTTCACATCCGAGGAGTCAGACGTATCCAAAAGATTTCTTTTTGCATTATGATTAATGCGATGTCTTTTCTTGTAGAAGCCAGTGGAAACTGTCTGCACAGATTGATCCGCGGTATTATTGATATTTGCCAGTTTCTTCAATCTGCCAAGCTTCTCTAGTATGAAAGACCTGAAGGCTTCTTCCGATTTTATCGCCGACAAATTGCATTCATTGTAAAGCTCCTTGGCGAAGTTCTTCGCCTCCGTGAGAAGCGCATTTGTCGCTTGCGTTGGGTTATCATTTATGTTCTTGTAAAGGCTCTCGAAATACTCATCATAGGCCTCAACCTCCAGCGGTTCAGAGCAATTTGGCGATAGATTAGTGTTGTTATTCTGTGATAAGCCTTCAGTTGATTGACTTTCTTCCGGCTTCTTGCTGGCGCATTCCAATTGCAGTACTCCGATCCTGCTGATAGTATTATCAATGAAATTCGACACATTCGCCGGGAGAGTCTCAGCAGGCGCTTCGTTCGCGAATATGTGGCCCAGGAGCACGTCCCTGACACTGTCAAGCCTGGCTGGCTGGCTGAGCGCTATCTCCTGCGAGGTGTAGTTGTGGTCGTTCAGCGCATCCGACATTTCCGACTCGTTGTGCTCGGTTTGCTCGTCGTTCCGCTGCAGCTCACACATTTCGCCAATGCTATTGCTGGGGTAGCAGGCCTCGGCGCTCTGCACATTGCAGGCGACTTCAATTTGATTTATCATTTCGATCGGCAGGTCCAGGAAGGTTGTCTCTGTTATTTTCTCAGCCTCACAAGTAATTTCACTTTTGATATTGTGCTCCAGCGCGATTTCCGCACAATTTTCAACTGGCATATCGGCGCCTAATGATATATCCGGCGGATCCATTTTACTGTCGGCAGATACAGTCCTATGCTGCAGAAATATAGTTGTGGATAAAACTCGAAGTTGCAGCGAGCGCAATGCTTAATTTACTTTATTTATATTTTACAAGTGAAAAGAAAACAATAGCAATTCTTGTTGATTAGTTTTAGAGATGAACACTAGTTGCAATCGATATGTCAGATAATTATTATCGATAGTGTCACAGCTGTTTCGCACAGCGCTGACCAGGGCTGGCAAACGTGGTCGAACGAAATTCACTAAACGCACTAAGTGCAGAGTTCAAATATTATTTAAAAGGTTGCAGATACTTTTAAATGTTTTATTGTGCCTAAATAATAATAATATTATATGTATTAATAATATGTATGTATATGCTTTGTTGGCTTATTCCGATGTTTTCTTCCTTGCGTTGCCAGTATTTGACCAAAATAATTATACCTAAGCGTAAAAAAGGCAAGAGAAGAACCAAATCTTCTATTTGAAATCTTATGAAAGTGTCTTATTATTGTTGATTTGTACGTCTTCAGTGGTTTTTACAGAAGTAACTGATCTCTTCGGTTTATTCTTGTTGGACGAAGAGTGCTCGGGATTTGCCGCCATTATTTGTTGTAGCTTCTCCAAAAGCGCCGCATCTTCCAATGTTAACAGAATTGACGCATACTAAAAAGAGAGATATAATAAATATAAATATAATAATGAAAAAAAAACACACACACAATTAACTTACGTCTAGAAAGAGCGGAAATGAACCCTTCTGCAGAATGCTGTCGCCAATCAAGTTGGATGTCAGCAGTTTGGCCAAGTTTTGCCAATCTCGTGTCATCAGACATTTGCGCGCGATATTGAGCTTCTTAACAGTATCCGAGTGCTTGATTTCGGTGGAGCCATAGTTAATCGGGGGCACACACGAGGTGCTCTTGTTCAGCCAGAATTCGTCTTTGGGATCGTTGAGGATCTCTAAGGTTCGTGCCAGAACCTGCTTGGGAATTTGTCGAGGGGGGCATTGCAGGGTATGTTTCTTTGCCACCCTTTCGGGCTTTTTAGCTGAGTTGCGGGTACGCATGGCTGTATAAACTTTATTAATAAGGTAGCCTGAAAATTGTTAAAAATAATTTTCTTTTAGTCATCATGCGCACAGAAACAAATCTTGTGCATGGCAGAAACACGCCATGTAGTGTGTAGTACTTACCTGTTGCTTGTTATAGTTATTATAATGGTCAATACATTAAAATGAAAATCGCTTGGCTATTTTTTCAGCAATTTAACTTATTACTTTCCACATTGCAATGTGACAAAATTCTCAAGTAAACAAATGCTCTAGTGCGGAGACATTCTCATTTATAGTGATGCTAGAGTTGAAACATCGCTGTAATCGATGAATGTATTGCATAGTTTCGATAAAAGGGCAACAATGTTATCGTGGTTTCCGTTTGTACCAATCATTTTGAAAGTGTACCATTTACATATCAATTTCATGTCAAATAAATAAATATATTTTGTTGTATAATTTACATTATAATTACAGAAATCATTTTGCGAAAATTAAGTTGTTCAATAAATAAATAAACAGTTTCCATAATAGCTCCATATATTCCCTTAACACGAATTATTTTAGAGCTTCATCTGCGCCAGCAGAAGCACTAGATGCTATACAAGTACCTAAACTACGCCTTCAGACACTGAACAATTGTACACTTCAACAACAACCCCAATTTGTAGCGTGGCTTTTTCGCTCATAAGAGTAAATTTCCCAAACTATGTCAAGTTGTACAAGCTAACAGTAAATTGAGAAAAGTTTTAAATTGGCGAAATAGAAAATTTTCAAAATTTTGACTGTCAGCATTTAAAACCATTTGCAATATATTTACTTAAGTACCTATTTCATAATTACATCCGTTTTCACCCCTTCGATGTTGCTATTTAACGGTATACATTTATACACTGAGAGAAAATAGCGCAAAAAATGACTTTATGCTGCACAGAAAAAATATATACTTCAAAAATAAGAATTCAACAATCAAATAAAAATAAAACGTATTTTTTATTATTTTTTTTTTATTTTCACTGTGATTCAAATAATAAATCACTTCGTGCTCTCTGTGTATTTACATCAAAGTCCCACGCATCACGCAAATATCCTCTCTGCAAAATTGCTGGCAATTCTTAAGCAGCGGCCGAGCACAGGTTTTAGTCCCGGGTTGCCAGTCGCTGGGTAATGGTCTTCCATTAAGTACTACCGAGATACCAGTGCTTCGGTCCTGACTCTTCACGCTAAAGTACTATACTATATGCGTGTACACATACGTACTCAAAAGTTTGCCCATGTACATTCTGAAGGTTGTATTTAATATGTAGCAAAAAAATATACAAACCTATGCATGTATGTGTGTCGCAATGCTCGGAATGCAAACGCCTCTTAACTATGTGTTATACCACATGCATATATAGTTGTATATGCATATATATATATATAAACAAATACAAATCTGTGAATAATAAATACATGTCGTTATATGCACCACTGCAGTCTAATAATATTCATCATAAGATCTCTACGTGCGTGTGTATGTGTAATATATGTGTGTGTGTGTATTTTTGCATAAGCTTTGCATAAATCTCTTCAACATTTCGCTAAAATTCTATGTATTTATATACAAATTCGCGCTGTGATGCTGGGGCAATTTATGTAATAGATATAGCAGAGGTTTTCCTCGAAAATTCGCGTGCATCGCCTTCAAAGTGCGAATAGTTGAAGCAAATTGAAACTGGACTTTGTATCGACTCAGTTCCAAGCAAAGCTTGCGATAGAAAAATATAATACGCGCTTGTTGTGCAATATTTCGCATGAGCGTAGCTGTGTGTGTGTGCACGTGTGTGCGCGTGAAAGTAAATACTACAGTTCTATACATACACACACACACACACACACATAGGTATATATACACACACACGCACACACACACACTCAGGCACACACGCGCACATACATCAACGGGAGGATGTAAGCCGCCAAAACATTGGATTACGTTCGGCTGAAGTGTATAAGCCTGCGGAAGTCTGTCAAAGGTCGTTGTCGATTCAAGCGCGAGCTTTTATTTTCTTTAAACAAACGATTTTTCCTTCGCTGAGAGGGTCTTATTATTTTCTCACGCAATATATAACGCATTAATGAAGGTGTGGCATAATTTACGGGATAACATGGTAACAAGGTGAGGATGGCAGGTGGACGTTGTTGGTTGGGTAGGGGAGCGGGGTTAGGTTGCCAACAATTACGCTTGAGGAACAATGCTATGACTCGCATTGAGCGCACTGGGACTGGGACTGCGATGGTGTTTTCTTAAAGTAATTGAGTTCTCTAAGCGAAAATAACTTGATAGAATTATCAAACTCAAATCAAATTGCGAATAGACTGTAAAAAGCACCAAAATTAAAATATTAATTAAATTAAATATACTAAATAAAATTTATACAACAAATTAAAATATATGTGATATAATATAGTAATTAAAATATTAATTATGAACAATTTATTTATCAAATTAACAACTGCAGCAACAATGTCACAACTTTGAAACTTAAAAATAAAAAATAAAATAACATAAAAAAGCAAAAAAATCAAAATCAACGAACTCTAACTGGCATCGGCTATAGCCGCATCGATACTCCTTTTAGAGCAACAATATGAATTTCAGGTAAGTTTACATTGCAAAGAAGAAGTTTAGTTTAAAACTGAAGAAAATAGATTTTTGACTTAAATTTTCGTTACTCTACCATATAAAGCTTTGAGCTTTCTACCTATAATTGTAGAACTATTTTTTTGCATGTGATAAATTATTTATTGATAAAAGTGTGCTGTTTTCTTTAATTATATTTATATGGTTAAATACCTAACTTAAGCTGCAGCTACTATATATAAAGAACATAATGATACGAGAGTTATATTATATTTTACTTCACTAATTCTTTCAGGCTACCAAGCAGATCTGTGATCATATTTTCAAGCTTTATGGAGCAAATGAAGCTGAAAATATATCTGAGCTTTGCAACTATTATCTTCGGCATCCCAGAGAAATATTGAGCTATATAATCAATGTATATCGGTAAGCAAAAATCGTAGTTTGGCACAGTAATAAAGTATTTATATAAGACTTTTATAGGGTAAACTTTTGCAGTTGTTCATATATAAATATTGCGTCAGTTTCAAAAACAAGTTAAAAATTTATAAATATCATTATTTAATTAATTTTATTTATTACTATCAATATTTATCTATCTAAAAGTATATGAATATTTAACTGCACAAATCAGGTTTCATATAATTTTAAAAATATGCAAATTTAAAATAATACAGCATTAGGCTTAATCAGTTGTATTCTCTATTTTTTAGTCGAACATTGGTTACTCCAAATAATACCATTTAAGAGAAACCGATGACAAACGCAGTGTCGGCATAATGATTAATTCAATGTGAGTATATTATTTATAGTTATGAAAATAATACTAATTGTGTGATCATCCTTATGAATGAACATTTGCATTATATACTTGAACAAATATTCTATTCTGCAGCTTCTTACTTCCAAAACCGTCCGTGGCACTCTTGAACTTGACATAACTTTACATTTTCGACGATTTGGCTTGAAATCCGTGCCGCTCTGATTTTTATAAAATGCATGCCAATATATCTTCGGATCGTGGAGGGGGTGGCGGATCCTGGCGTCTACCACCCGACGAAACCTTGCAAGTTCAAGATCCCAAACAAAAAGATGCAGAGTTGGATCTGGAAGATGGTCACAACTGGCGCAGTATTATTTTCTCTTTACTAGTCATTAGTTTTGTAATAGCCGGCATAATAACAGCCATATACCTATTGGGGTATGTAGACAGTAGAGGAATTATAAATTGCGCAAGCCTTAAATATCTAATATCTTGCAGATATGTGGACGAACTTTTATACTGGTCGGGTCGTAGAATGATTCTCGATGAATATTTACAAGGAGAATTGACTCCAACCAGATTGAAACCTTCTTGGGTGACGACAAAAAAATATGTATTCCAATCAGATGATGGAGGGCTTTCCATATTAGATACGACACTGAACTCAATAAATATTTTAGTCACAAATCATACGATTCGGCAATTAAACGTGCGGGGTTACCAATGCTCGCACGACCTTAAGTATGTATTGTTCAGCCATAATGTTAAAAAAGTAAGTCCCACGTAATGGTTATGCTCGTCATTCGATTGTTCAAAAATATTGGAATTTCCTTGGCAGATTTTTCAGAAATCGTTTACTGCGTTTTACACAATCTATGATGTAGATAATGATCACCACATGCCTGTGAAGCTGAAGGACTCTTCAAAGGTACAAAGAACTCGTCTTCAATATGCAGCCTGGCTCGGAAATACAACTTCAATCATTATAGTTGCTGACAATGATATATTTGTACGACAATCGCCTTCGATGGAAGAAGATATAAGGATTACCACAACAGGGCATGATAATAATATTTACAACGGAATTCCAGATTGGCTCTATCAGGGTAAAAACATGTTTGGTTCTCTTTTTCTTAAATCCTTTGGACACACATCCTAAAGAGACTCTTTGAATAATCAAGTATCTCGCGTTATTTATGTAAAACTCTTATATATTTTAGAGGAAATTTTTGATATTCCCGAAGCAATTTGGTCATCAACTGACGGAAGTCACTTCATGTTTGCCTTATTTAATGATACTCATGTTGGAATGATGACATATCCATGGTTATCATCTGGAGCTATAATAGCTGGTAGCGGTATGGCATCGGGAAGCTCCTTTCCCGAGACCAAGAACGTTCGGTATCCCACACCAGGCACTGCCAATCCAGAAGTCCAGTTGTGGATAGTTGACATAACGAATTTCATGTCTATATCCAAATTCGAGTTAACACCGCCTCCTACTCTAAATGGGCAGTAAGTAGAGTATTGTTGGTTTCTTGATAACCGACTGAATAAATAACTTTAATTATTTTAATATAGGGACTACTACCTAACGTCGGCAGGTTGGGTATCAAGTAGTAATAATCAGGTGTCTGTAGTTTATATGCTGCGCTCTCAGAACTACAGCATTATAGCGACCTGCTCAAAGGATCAAAACTGGATGTGCATAGAAGTAAGTCCAATAAAATGAAGTAAGAGGAAAAGGTAATGCTTAATTTCTTCTTCCATTATTTTATTTCTTTATAGATACATTCCGAGCGCGCTCCTGAAGACGAATGGCTAGATATATTTCCACACCCCGTTTTTGCTCCCGATGGAAACAGCTTCCTACTGCTCGCAGGCGTTCAGGAGGCGGGAAACGATCATTTCACACACATCAAACACATTACAATCACACATCAAAGGATTTCAGTAATATCCCATGGTCGCTACGAGGTACGCTCCCAACTGGAATTTTAAATTAAATTTTAATTAACTTACACATATCAATAAACCTTAAGGTTTTAAAAATATTGTGCTGGGATACTGCCAATCATATGGTCTACTATCTGGCTACCCAAGATAAAAAGCCTGGCCAAAGACATTTGTACTCGGTTAAGGATCCCGTGCATGACGACACCAGAAAGTAAGTTCCAAAACTTGCTTTACACATCTTACCTGTTTCGTAATCCAAATATTTTGATCGACAGAAGCGAGCCGCAGTGCATAACCTGCGATTTGGGGGAAGCTCTCTGGAGTAGCAGATATTACTATGTCAACTGCTCCAATTTCGAGGCGTACATAACCCCCTTATTTGGCCTTGCAACAAATTATGGAATTGAGTACTACATTCTGGAATGCCAAGGTCCAGGTCTACCTGTATCAGGAGTTCATACGCAAAAAACGCACAGTCTTGTCAAAATATTATATGATACACGACCATTTTATACGGAGAGGCTGCAGAAGCTGGCACTACCCATTCAAAGGTCATTCGAGATTCCATTGCCGCACGGAAGCCGAGCCCAAGTTCAATTACTTCTGCCGCCAAGCTGGAGGGAAGAGCTTCGAGACGCTGCATTCCCAGTTGTTGTCGAAGTGTAAGTATAAAAAAAATATATATTATTTTAATTGGTGTATAATTGTGATATACAAAAATGGCTTACAATATTTCCCTATTATTGTATATTGGTACTTATATTTATATATATATATATTTATTTTATATTTCTATAGAAATGGTCGCCCTGGCTCCGAATCAGTTTCCGAAAAATTCAGAATAGATTGGGGCACTTATATGTCCTCCAGAAATGATGTTATTTACGTACGTCTGGATGTAAGAGGAGCTAAAGGTCAAAGCAAGAAATCTCTTTATCGACATTTGGGTGGGGTGGAAGTGCAAGATCAAATATCGGTATTAAGGTAAATAAATCATTAATTTTTAAATAGTCAACAAGATAATCAACTAAATAACTTTTACTCAGATATCTATTGGATACCATTAGTTTTCTGGATGAAACGCGTGTTGGTATTTGGGGCTGGGGATATGGAGGTTATGTTACCTCAATGGTTTTAGGTACTCAACAGGAGGTCTTCAAGTGTGGAATATCAATCTCTCCAATCACAGATTGGCTTTACTATAGTGAGTATACTCCTGCTGAGATAGACTTAAATTCCATTTCATAATCATATTTTTTCTCAGATTCTGCATTCACCGAGCGTATATTGGGACTACCCGCTGAGAACTATAAAGGATACGTAGAAGCTGATGCAACACAACGAGCACGTCTTATAAAATCAAACTCTTTTTTTTTAATCCACGGCCTAGCGGACTCTACTGCACCGTACGTACATGGTGTTCAGTTAGCTAAATCTCTAACTGAAGCAAATATATTATTTCGATATCAGGTAAACTATATTGAGAGACTTTGATTAAGTGATTTTTCATACTCACTTTGAGTTACATACACTTATACATAGTTTCTAAATTGACCATAATTATTGCCATAAAATATCCCAAATTATAGTTTTTAAATTGATATATATTATATTCTTATATGGTAAATCCCACATTTATTTGCAGACCTATGCTGACGAAGGTCACGAACTCAATGGAGTATTAGAGCACGTGTACTCATCTATGGAGCACTACTTTGCCGAGTGCTTGAGCTTGGATCCTGATGATACTAAGCCAGATCTAGATCAAAATATGGTACCTGCCGAATAGCAGAACTTTTTAAGCTTAAATGATGTAATCACAAGATTTAAAGTAACGCTAAATACCCTTTTTGTTTAATACAACTGAATTGTTTGTATTGTTTTGGGAGGTTGGCTCTGAAGGTTACAAGAAAATATGTATACCATTTGTGCGAAGACACAAATTGAAAAGATCTCGATCTCTCCCAATATATACGTGTAAATCTTCCTTAAGCCCCGTTCATTTTGGGAGGATACGCATTGCTTCCATTATAAAATCTTCCAAGAAGAAAATTATATTAGTTTACACTGATTACTAACGCAAGAGTTGTGACTTTTTAAATTTCAAATGTTTTTGCAAACTATTTATTATACACTATATGTATGTGGTGATAATTATATAGTCCAGCTTATTGGTTTTATTAACATAGAAGTAGTGATTCGCTTAAATGAAACTCAAATGAAAAATCTAGAACTCAACGTCTTCAGAATTGTGTTGGAACATTTCAATAATTTGTACGAGAATATAAGAACTGGGTAACATATTATATATTTCTCAAATTGTATCTGTACACTCGAACGCAAAACATCTTTGAATCACGCTAGTCTACAATATGATTTCAATATGTTCATACACGCATACACACATACATGAAACGTACGATATTTAAAACTAATAATATAACTTAAAATCTCGGATTAGCTTATTAAACTAACTGCACAGTCTGCCAATGTAAATGCTATCGACAATTCGTCATTATCATCATTAACTTTATTCCAAATGTATAGATCCCAGTATTCTAGTAACACATAATTGGTGGTATAAGAACTAAAACATACGTATTTTATTTTACCAGCATATATGCGCATTAAATCAAGCTAGATATAGTACTACGTATGAAATCGGCTGCAATGATGCGTATTTTTTATGCCCCGTACTCGTTAAACGGGTATAAGAAATATAAAGATTTGTAAAAACGTTAAAGCTGACAGGAAGGGAATTCTCCAATGGTTTCTGCATAAGCATGATCGACTTGCAAAATGACCTGGCTAATTCAGCTAGAGCAAGCAGCGTTCAAAACTTACAGATCCATGTGGATTGTCCGTCATCTCGAAAGAAACTTCAACTTTCCTGAGATGCTTTTAAAAAACTCTTCTATAAAATTTCAAAGAAAGATTTATGCAAATATCTCGGCACTCGAGTTTGATTAGAAACAGAATGCCGATCAGCTCGATGTCCATATACTAATCTCTTGTACGATCCCTATTTCTAAATAATATATAGCTGCCATGCAAACGCTGCATAGAATATACACACGTCGACAGGACAGTCGTGTTTTCCTCATCCTCTGTTCCCATCACTTCGAAAACTCTAGTCTATTAAAAATGCAATCGTTAGGCAATGTTGTTTATCAATAAAGATTTTATAGTCATTTACGTATACAAGGTTACCGATAAGATATTCTCATTTTCCTCGATTGATAGTACGATAATTCCATTTACACAGAGAAAGCCATTACGGCATTAATAATGATTGTGCGTGTACATATGTAACGAATATTGGAGAATTAAATAAAATACGAAAATTTTACAAGCGACAAGCGACTTTGTACAATGTGAGCTTCGGATCGATTCGGAGACGTCGTCTTAGTTTATTTATATTTTAAGATATGTACATGGTGATTAGAAATTTTACATCTAGATTATACTCAGGTGTAATTATAATTACAACAATTTTTTACTCTTCCTTATTTTTGAAAAATAAAACAAATCTATTTCATTTAGAAGTTCACATGATTTTTGCCTTGGTAATACCTAGATGTAAGTAACATAATTGTATTTGTTGTTGTTGTATTTATCAATTAGAAACATTTTTATGAGTTCGATCCACATTGATATGCTAGGAAACTATTGATAAAAGTATTGTTTTGTGATTTTCAGTTTTCAATCGCAGATTCAATAAAGAAAATCAATAGTAATTGATTGATCCATTGACTATCATAAGCCTGTTTCTCGTGTTTATTCATTTGATCCTGTGAATATCATCTCATAGCCATGGGCGTTCAAAGTCCAATACCTACCATAAAGAATAAGCCTTTTAGATGGACTGTAAGTATGGACTCGAACAGTAAGTCAGAAAAAGATGCATTTACGTGTTTATAAATTTTAACAATAATCTTTATTTTTTTGGATATTATTATTTTGTATTTAATAACAACAAAGTGTTTACTTATCCAATTTAACAATAATAGTTTCAAATGCATTCATTTGCAGATTTTGGAAAAATATTTTCTCGGTGGATCCATTAATGAACATTAGGTCGCCACTGTAGAAATGCGATGTTAGGTCCATGCCAGCCTCAGTGCTGCCAAAATTCGAAACCGACACGAACGAATTCTTCCGTGGATAATTTCTAACGATTAGCAAAATGTGGTATTTGCTGTAGGATAGAATTTGTGTATTTGATTGATTGTTTCCCCCCTTGCAGATAAAGTTCTTGTAAATTGATGGAGACCTCTCACGCAGCGATATCATTTGCTTAATCAGCGATAGATTATACGATGCATTTCCATCGGTTTGCGGGTCAGTTGAATTATTTAGTTCTCCGAGCCGAAGTTTCCCTTTGCTTTGGGCTATGGCCTTCTCGTGTGAATGTCGAATGCTGGGGGTGCCGGGCAACATGAGCTGCATCAATGTGGCAGCAAATACTTTCTTCTGGTTGAATTCCGTGCCACCTTCTGCAAGGGACCAATGTACCGACACCTTCTCATCGCCAGAGGGCATCATATTAAGGACCATTTCCATACGATTCTTCATTCTCTGTGTGTCGTTCTCAATATTCAGCACAACGTCGATCAAATCGACATGCTCCAGAATTTGCGAAAGTTCCAGCTGCGTTTGCGATTTAACCGTTGATTCCTCGACAATAAGTACTCGATTTTTGCCGACAATTGTCTTCCATGAAGCCAGACATCTTGACAACTTGTGCTTTGCAATTGAGTCCAATCCTTTTAAATAGAATCCACTAACGCCATGAGCAATCCAATGGTTCAGCGACTCGGCAACTAGGTGCCTCACCTCGTCTTCATTTCTGCCTGGGGCTATATGATCAACTGGCAAATCCAATAGGAGCGTCATATTGAACGTATCTAATGCATTTGCCAAGGAATTGATATCATCGAGATTTCCTAACTCAGGCCTTACAGCTTTTATCGAAGAACCATTGAAGTGCATGTCAGTGGGAAATATGGAATTTAGGCGTACTCCGGCCACACCCAAATCGGCCAAATGTTTAATGTTTTTGAAAATTCCTGTGATGTCTCCAATACCATCGTTATCAGAGTCCGCATATGCCGCAGGATTTATCTCGTAGAATACACTTCCACGATACCAAGCAGTTCTGCGAAAATGGTAAGTATGAAAGCAACTGCAGAGCCTAATGAAATTCCATCACTCACTTTGGATTGCAATATTTGGGCATACTGAGAATTTGCGCGACGACTATCGAGCACATTGCCAAAATTCCAGACATAAAAAGAAAGAATGTGCACTTCCTGATAAGATTCCAGTTCCACGATACAAACATTGGTGTCTCCTTCGACTTTCTTCGATTTGACCGTGAGCAGAGGTTGTTCTGATCCTGCAAAAAGAGAATAAATTCACATTTTTCAAAATTATTTTAGGAACAGGTTCAAGTTCTTATTTATCTTTGCTCACCTGATTCGTGGCAATGTTGTTGTTCTGCAAGTGATGATAGTTGACCTTGTTGAAGAGGTTCGTCGATGTCGTCTCCAAGGCGTCTATAGCGATGCCAGTGCTGCTGTCGGAGGAGCTCGTATCTGCCTTGCAGTCGGCATTGTTGATCTGCGATGAGCTGAAGTCGCCTACAGCCATGTTTTGGCTCAAGGGATGTGACAATAGGGCGGGGCTCAGAGCACCGTTACTCGAGAGCAAAGGGCAAATGGAGGCCTCCTCCTCGGGCAGGAAATTGGATACCGATGGCGACTCAAGCAGTGTCTGGGGAAGTTCGACTTCGAGAAAACTTGGCTCCGTTGATATACCCATATTATCCATATTTTTGAGTTTTTCTAAGAGCATCAAGCAAACAAAGAATGACGAAAAATAATAAATTAATGTGCATCGCAGCGATCATATTTATTCCCCGTCCGAAACGACAGTCCAATTAGAGACGCGCTAAGTGTGTTTGCGACTGAGTGTGTGTGTGTGTGTGCGTGTGCGTTTGTGTGTATAAGTAAGCAATTTAAGTGGACGGAATTGCGAGTACGTTTATAACTCAAATATCATGCAGATTGCCACTTGTTGTTCCTATTAAGAGTCTTCAGCTATGGATTCTTTATAGCTATATGCGCGCTCTGATCAATTTCGAATCTGATTTCATATCAAATCCATTCTTTCTTTCTTCTTTCACACTTTAACAAACCCATATAGGTATATGCAAAGTGCTTTTTCCTATCTATATGCAGCTATTTTTATGCACAAGATATCCGTTCAGATAATAGATTATTTATTCGTATACCTTAATATGTTTGTTTCACTCGATGCTTACGACATTAATGTGTGAATTGAGCTTATTATTTTGAAATTATTTATATTATTATGTCAGCCGATGCGTGTATAAATTCCGATTGATGATGAGAACGCTATGCACGCACATTAGAACTTGAAAGAGTTTGAGAGCGCATGCGCGGGTTCGATACAAATATTTCAAGAAAAAATCGATACGTCCGCATCTTATCCGCATCTGCATATCTATCGATGCTGGATAACTGCTCGTTCGCGCGCACCAAGTAGGAAATGCTACGCTAGGCTGAATCAAACTTTTATGATAGCTTAAGTATCATTGAATATTTAGCCCTAATGAGTTTCTACATTAAAGGAGCATACATAGTATATATTACGCAAATTAATGAGCAGGGCATATCTATATAATCTGATAATATCTGAACTTATTTCTGGTTTAGCCGTGTGCATGGCAACCACTCTAACTGTACTACATCAAATCCGTTACGCTTAACAACCGAATATGCGTTTGTTATTTCTGTCAAACTAAACACTTTTAGTCAGTACAAAACAACAAGGGTCTACTGCTATATTTTTTCATATACCTACATAAAACAGATTCTGTGAAAATGGCCGATATCGAAGATATAGAGTCATGCGACTTTGCCAATATTTCGGAGCCGGTTGCAGAACCGGAGTTGGAGCCCGAGCAGATGGGCATTCTTCCGCCCAACCATCCACTCTTGCGCAGATTCCAGCTCTCATTGAGGGAGCATCTCTTGCGCACCAAGAACCAGCTTGAAAATGAAATTACTGAAATAAGATATCAGGTCAAGGCCAAGGAGGAGCACCGCGAGCAGCAGGGATTGGCATTGTATGATATGCAAAATAAGATTGGCTACCAAGAGCATCAGATCAAAGAGATATCGGCTCAAATCGACGAGCACATTGAGAAGCGCCAGCAGGAGGAGTCTTCGGTGGATAGCCTGAAGAAGGAGTATGATGAGAAAATAAAACTTACAAGAAATCAGAAAATGCTTTACCACAATCGCATGATGGAGCTAGAAGATCTGCAGAGCTTGGGCAGCAACATTAAGAAATGGGCCTACGAAGTTGAGGACGAGGTGAAAAATGCAAAGCGAATCGTGAGCAGAGACGCGCAGTTGCAGAAGCAGTTGTCCGAAGAGAAGCGAAAGTCGGATATTCTCTTCTATCGCCTCGATATGGAAGTCAAAAAGAAGGAAGCCGAGCTCGAGACAATATGCCAAGATGAAATCGCAATCAAGGAGGTAGTGAATGTGCTCAACATGAGTATTGCAGATGCCAACACCGATTTGGAGGCTCTGCAAAATGAGCACAAGCGCCTTGTACAAGCCTGGAGTGAGGTTATTATCGCAATTCAATTAAGAGATAAAATATTGTTTCAAGTTCAAGATGACATTCGGTAAGTAATAAGACAATATGAAATATTAAAATTGATAATAAACCTGAAAATATAACAGCAAGCAGAGGGAGGAAATAAAACTGAACTCCAACGGAATTGAATCTGTAAAGAAACAAATCGCACGAGAAATGGAGCTCAATAGAAAGCTTGAATCTTTTCGGCAGAGAATGACGGACGACATGAATGTCCTGAAACGAGATTGTAAGAAACTATTTGAAACTATCCAATAGGTGAAAAGCAAAATCAACTTCATGCTAATATTTGCAGGTCAGCGAGAAATGGATACACTTATTGGACTGCAAGCAAAACTCGATGAATTCCCGGACTTTTTGGCGCGAACTGAAGCTGATTTGCAAGAAGCATCCCGCGAAGGCACTAAATTGATAACAGAAATTCGCCGGCTTGATTTCACAATTGAAAAAAACTATCAAAAGAAATTCAAAACGGAGGAAGCAATCTTAAAACTTGCTCAGGACCAACTGATAACAGATAAGGCGAGCGCCTACCGCTTGAAACTATTGAATAAAGCGCAGGAACAGCGACGCAATGTCGACTTATCGTTATCGAAAGTTCAAAATCAATTAGCTCTGGCCATGCTGGATGTTGAAAAACTACGTAGCGTATTATTCAAAACTAAGAATGAAAACGAAAAGATTCAGGAAAATCTCAATAAAGCTGAGGCAAAATCAAACAGCTTGGAAGATGAGCTCAAGCATGTGCAAGATAAAATTGAGATTAAAATGAAGCGCTTCGAAAAGCTAAATAGTCAAGTCGAAGAGATCCAAAGTGCTGTTGGAGACGAAAGCGGTAATCCAACGGAAATTAAGGTAAGGTCAAGGTTTTATCTTTTTTAATAGAAAAATAATATTAATTTCTCGCTTCAATTTCAATTTGCAGATTAAACAACTCGAGAAAACTATTCAAGTTGGAGAGCACCAAATCAGAGAGCATCAACAGTTTTGGATCATGCTGCAAAATCACTACGTCAACTTGACGCATAAGCGAAGCGATCAGTTGCATGAAATTCAAGTGACCCGCAAACGTAAGAATAAATTTATATACAAGATATTATTACGTTTAAAAATAGCAACACTGCAAAATTTTTAAAATTTCAAAACTTTAAAAAGTTATTGAAAATTATTCAGTTTCTTTTTAAATTGATTTTCTTTTTTATTTTTCTACATTTGCATAATTTTAATTTAAACGCTTTCCTTTTATTATTCTCTTAGAACTGTCAATCATTAAGCAAAAGTCACTGAAAGTTGAGCAACAATTGGAGATATCCGAGAACAAGACTAGAGATCTGAAACTGGATATCCAGAAGTTTACTTCGAAGTTGGAACTGCTTAACGAAAAGATTTACACAAAGCGAAAAGACCACGACGAGGAAGAGAGCGAATACGAGCATGAGCAGGCCGAACTGAGCCAGAAGCTCAAGGTGAGTCCCAAACGAATTACAAGCACTTAACTAAAATACGATTTTCTTTCAGGATACTGAAATTGGCACACTTAAACTGGAAAAAGATATCAATGACTTGCAAAATGAAATTGAATTGAACAAGGACTTGGTGCTCGACAAGCACAGAGAGGCCTTATCCTGGGAGACTAAGCACAAGCTAATAGAGGAGACAATCGACTGGTCCAAAACAGAACGATCCCTGAATGGCGAAATCGGCGCGATGAAGATTGAAATTCATCGCATGAACATTCGTTACCAGCAGCTGAAGCGAGCACAGGAGAAACTAGTACAGGATTTGGAGCACTGCGTCATGCACCGCGAGCAGATATTTGTGAACGCAACTGTCAAGGAGCACATTGATGCAAAGAAGAAGAAATACAAGAACTCATCGCAGGCCCAAGTGAAACTTGAAGAAATACGCAATAAGTCGAAGGTTATTCAGAACGAAATCGTCTTTCTGTCCGAAAAGCGTATCGTAGACAGTCGAAACAATATCGAGCGTATGATTTATCTTCTTAGAAAGATCCAAACGGATCTTAGTGAAGTTGTCACTAAAGATGCGCAAATTCGATTGGAAATAGACGAAGCTTTGCTCTTGAAACATGCTAATTTGGAGCAGATCGTTCGCAAACAGAATCGCGCAAAGGCCTTTCGTAAGCTTAGTCTTGCGAAGGGACCACAGAAGCCAGTGCGATCGGAGTCTACCATCCAACAGCAATTGGAAAATCAAAGCGAAATGAACGACTGCCTGATGGTCATAGTTCATACCTTAACAAACGATTATCCAGATAAGAAAACATTCTTTGCGAAAATCATTAATTACTTAAAAGAATAAATTCCTTGTTTAAAGCAAAAAATATATATAATATGGCATTTTTGAAATTCTCAAGGTAATTATTATCTGAGTTTAAAGGTAATACCTCTGGCTGTTCTAGACATAGGCCTAACGTTTTGCGACCGTTTGAACTGACTTGAATCCATTCAAATATATACACTGGATACATATGTGGAATACATAGTGAATATGCCTTTATTTTCTAACAATTAAAAACAAACACTTATAAGATGCACATACATAAAGGCTTATTGGAATACCCTCTACATACCAAACTTGCACACACACACATGATGGTCCAATGCACATCTGTGTCGTTAGTCTGTTTTGCTTTTGATTTATTTAAAAGAATTTGGCACATTTATGCATTTCTTTATTGTATACGGGAAATGCCTTAGAAACGAGTAAACAAAATTGAGTTTTAAAAAAATTAACACTGGAACAATATTTATTATTAATAAATACTCAATAAAATATTTTTTCGTCTTGTTTAGTTTAATGCTAGATTTGAAAAAGACATTTATGAATTCATACTGAAAAGATCCTAGTTTATTCTACATATATTTATATGCATATATGTATTTATGTGTTTATGTATGTGTATGCACAAATATATATGTTAAGGAAGTAGGATGAAATGGGTTTTTGTTGATCTCAGTTATCAATAGAGCCCCAGAGACACCAAATTTATAATCAGGGTTTCTGCATGCCCGATGATCCCACAGAGTCGCACAAAAACGCATATATATATCACGTTTTCGAAGATATAGTTTCGCAATTTGACAAGCATACGCCTACTTCAGCACACTATAATCGGATATAGTCGGATGATTAACACAGAAATAATGCACACTGTAGATCAAGATCAGGTCTTCACTGGGTTTTTCTTGTAATGGCTTTGAGATCTGGTTTCGTTCCATAATTGTTAATATTTATATGTAATGATTTATGTTGCGCACCATTTAAATTGTAACTATTTTAAATCGACAAAAATACATCTATAAAAATGTTTAAATTCATTAAATTCCCCAATATGGTTAGAAAAATGTAACATTTTAATACCCTTGCAGAGACTGAGTATTACAAGTTCGCCATGAGAGTGAGTCTCGCTCAAGGTTTATTACTTTTATTCGTTGCCGGCAGTAATACATTAGCTTTCGTAACTGGTCGAATCGGACTATTTTAGATTAAAAAGCTAGCACAATGAAAATTAATGTTTGACTGATCATTTCAAAGGAATTCCAGACATTATGTAGGATACACACCTAGATGTGTTCTGCTCGGATTTAAGTATAGTTTAATGGCTGCAAGGATATGTAAGCTTCGGCTAGCCGAAGAATTCGACTGGTTCTTGTGGTGATTATGATTTGTTATAGGGTAATGCGAAATGATAGTTTGCATGTTTTAAGAGCCAGTTCTCGCGCTTGACAACCATATGTATATGTACGTATTTAGTAAATTTTGATGAATCATATGTAAATAACACCAACATAGACATTGTTTAACATTTGTTTTTGATAGAGGCTAATTGTTATCTTACATCTATGATGTAAATTGTTTGTGGTAGAACATGTTAAATGACATTTTTACATAAGAGTCTAAACACTTCGATTTGAAAAATGAGAAAAACTGTTAGTGTGTGTAAGTAAAACTAGAGTTTCTTAGGTGAGAACATGTAGTAAATGCGTAAGGTACATTTTGTTGCAGAAATAAACACATGATTCACACATACATCATAAGAATATATATGCAAGTGCATAGGATTAATTTGATTTACCAACAATGAAAGAGACAATTGTCTTGGTATGCATATATAAATTGTATATACATATCTATGTATGTTATGTTTGTTTTAATTAAAATTAAAAAAATATTAATACATTTAAATTATAAAGCAAGTGTATCAAATAAACGTGACGAATATAATACAAATAATTTAAAATGAAACCAAAAGTTTAAAATGTGAGTTATTTTATTTTTAAAATTATTTTAAAGCGCCGGTTCTGGTTGTCGCTCTTTAAATTTCAAGGTTTCTTCAAAAATTAATGCCTTCAAAGCGTCTCGAGATAGATCATCATGTTCCATGCTAAAACCAAATGGTACCTCGGCAACAGGCTACAAGAGCACACAATGTGAGCATTATTATATATCGGAATAAAATATAATTAAGGCGTGCATTCGTTTATATTAATTACCTCATCGCCAGGATCATAATACTGCTCCAAATATGGATGTGCAAGTGCTACTTCAACTGAAATTCGTTTGTGTGGGTTAAACGTCAACATTTTACCAAGCAAATCTAAAGCCAACGCGTCTGCATTTGGGAATAATCTTGACCATGGCACATTTGGCTTGAAAGGCAATGATTCTAAATAATTTCGTGCCTGAAATGGGATATTATTGTCGATTAGTTTTAAAGCTATTTGCATTGATGTCGATGCGGCAGTACCTTTTCGTTAATAATACACTTTAAGTCTTCTTGTGATGGCGATCCTAGTACACCAAGAATGTGGTTAAGTTGATCCAAGTAATGCTTTCCAGGAAATATTGGTCGGTTGCTCAACATTTCGGCCAGAATACAACCAACCGACCAGATATCAATTGATTTAGTATACCCTTTCGAATTAAGCATAATTTCTGGTGCTCTGTACCATCTCGTTGCTACATATTCGGTAAGAAAACCAGTGTGGTCGTGCTCAGGGTCAGCAATTCGTGCCAAGCCAAAGTCACAAATCTACAAGTAACAATTAGTAATAAGCATGCGCATTACTTCAACTATAGTTTTACATTACACTGATTTAACTTCATATTAATCATTTAACTAAAGTTGGAATCGGGAGAATATAGTTATAGAAAACGTATGGGAGCAACATATAGAAACACTTACTTTCAAATCGCATGTCTTATTCAGCAAAAGATTGCTTGGTTTTAGGTCTCGATGTAAAACGTTTGCCGAATGGATATACTTCAGACCTCGCAATATCTGATACAGAAAGTAACAGATATGATCATTACTTAGCCTCTGCAAATAAAAACACAAGCAATTATAAGGATTTCCGCATGTCTTTGTAGATTTGTAACAACAATAAGACGTTGATATATATCTATAATCTAACTTAAACCTAAAACTATCAGACGCACATAACTGTAAGCCCGCAGCAGAAGAGAATTCTATGAGTTTTTAAGAATTGGCACCTTTATTTACTTTACTTCCACATACTATCGTATTTAAATCAAACGCTTACTCATAACACTGAAAACATCCAAGCTTAAACATCAAATATATTTAATAATTTATAATCTCGTATGAATGAAATTAAAAACAAGTAGAGGAAGCTACAGTCGAGTGCACCCGATACCATTTACCTCTGGCCGTTTAAAAATAATTTTTTTTTTAAATAAATTTAATAAACAACAACGACGCATCACATCGCATATTTCATAATGGTATAATGAATGAATGAATCAAAATATATGATAAATGATATAAATAAATGATATATTTATGCAAAACCTAAAAATAAGAAAACCCTCGATTGTTTAATGTAATGGGATTCTAAGGAAAATTCTACAAGTGACTTGCATTTCGATATGAATTGATATAATCATATAATATACATTGTAGTATACATAGTAATATAAGAGCAATAAATGAATGCTTTTTAAATACAAAATAAGAAATGTTTTATTAGCTTTATAAAGTTGTTCGTACCTGCGTTTTAAGTAGTTTATAAAGATCAGTCTCCATTAAGCATTGTACAATATATACATCCCTCATTTGTTCTATGCTGTCAACTCGCAAGATATCTCGAATATCAATAATCTGAAGAAGAACCAAGAACCGTTAGCAACATGCATATACATATGTACATTTGTGTATATCAGTTTAATTACGTTTTCGTGCTTAAATCTTGTGAGAATAGTTATTTCTCTTAAAGTTCGTTGACAATAGGTTTGGTGTTCAAACGGAGAAATTTTTTTAATAGCAACTCTTTGGTTTGTCAATGTATCATCAGCAGATCTAGAATGGCAACAGAAATAGTTATTCAATAGTTTTTGGGATACTTCAGCTTCAAAAATAATTATTTAAAATCTTCAATGTTTATTTAGCCGGATTTTACTTTATTCGCTGCCACGCCCACCTGTCTGTCGGAAAAAAAAACAAATAGTGTCAAGTTTCCGACAAACCTTATGTATGTAATTACTGAACTCAGTAAACTGAGAGCTTGATTAATAATAATTAATATATATTCCGATTAATCCATTTTTATGTTTTTTAATTCCTTGTAGCTCTTTCCGTAGTGCCATAACCGGTGTCACTGAGTGTATATATATTTGACTTCACTTTTTATCCCAATATAAGTATCGTATATGTATATATGCACAGTTATCAAATTTGTTATTGCCCCACGTATTTGCGATGCATGCCCGAATTTGTCATCAGCATGTTGATAGTGTCTGAGTACTTCACTTGTAGTAACACTGGTATCATAAAGAAGATATACTTACACCACCATGCCATATGCGCCTTCACCTATATATGTCAACTTCCTATACCTTGGGCCGACTTCAAAAATTTGCCCCCGTATAACTTCAGCATTAGGATGGGGGGCAGCCAAACCGACAGCACCCTCAGCACCAACTGCGTTTCCCTCCGCCATTCTATATACACAATTTTCTGAAATGTTACAAAGACAACCGTCATTATCGAACGTCTATCAACTACTTCGGCGTTTAAATGATAGCAGGAAAATTGTATGACAGTTACTTGAATTTACATTAAATAAAAATATTGAAAATTGTATATGTATACTATAAAGAGAAAACACCCGTAGCGTTTAAAAAAAAAAGGTTCTCTACTTTGACGAACTTTAGTTGCGGCTTGAAAGAGGTTATTAATTCAAAACTGTATTACACATGTATTCGCACTAATCGCTAATAAATTTTACGAGCCTAATATCCTTCACAATTTCTTATTTTAATCACTACACGGTTGCGATTCATTAATATGTACATATACATTAGGGATGGGCAAAATGGGCTCGTGAGCACAATCGATAATTGAGTAAAGGGGATACTTGTTACACTGGCTTTGAGTAAAATTTATGGTATATTTATTCAAAAACAGGATGCCAGGATGAGATTGAGCAGAGATTAATTATTTAGAGATTATGATAATAAAAAGCTCAGTAGAAATTTATAAATCAAAGTGAGTTGCGATGTTGTTGAATCTTAAAAATTTAATATTAACTACACAATAATTTCATATAATCCCTATGTATATTTTTATTTATATATTTACTGTAAGTTTTAGCTTTTAAAAAATATTGTATTAAATTTGTATTATATGCAGTCTCCAAATATATATGTATTGTTATTCAACTGACTAGAAACTGCTATTCCTTTATCCAATGCCAACATAAGCGATATCTTGACACTTGAAATAGTAACATCGAAACACTTATCGATTATTGTTAGAGTAGCAAGTATAGCTATAACTTTCCTTGAAGTTTTGACCAAAAGATCAAGATTGTGTGTTTTTCGCTATTTAAATACAATAAGAGGCGTGAAAAGTCGTGAAAATATTTCGGAAATCGATTAGTGCTCAGCGCGTTAATATAATATATAAATATTTCTGAATTTCAAGTGAATAATCAAATATTTAAAAATGTATCGACTAATTTATTCTGAACATTTATAATTGTGTGCTAAGAGCTAAAAGTCCCTGAAAGATATAATCAGTTTTTGGGAGAAAACAAAACGACGCTATACGCAGAATATTCGACGCCATTTTTCTGCGTATTCCTTGTAGGCACCCACACACACACACACTTTATTATTCTCTCGTAGTATACACAAACACAGCTGTGTATGTTGTATATATGTGTGCTTGTGTATGCATATAAATAAGAACGATCCGTGAAATATATAAATAAAGTACATACAAAACAAACCATATTACCACATACATACACATACCTGCGTATGTATAAGCATAAATAATAAAGACACCAAGTTATATAACGCGAACGTATAGTAAACAAAAAGAACGCGTTGCAGTACTACGAATCGAGTACAGTGCAAGTGGTAAATTTACATAATATCACAAGTCCGTGAAGGTGTAATGTTATTGAAGAATCAGTGCAGACTTCAGCTAATATCCAACATCGTCGAGACAAGAGAGGCAGTCAGAAAGAGAATATCAGTTCATCCGAGTACCATGTATAAGAACTTTAAAGCCATTCAAACGATTCCTTTCTGGGCCATGCATGGAACGAGAGCAATTCAAACGCGAATCATCAAGACGCCCATAAGATCAATAAGACTGCAGCAATACGCCTAAGAAGCCAGCCTCGCGCTCGAGCCAATTCCAATCGCGTCAAATTTGGATGAATCGGACTGTTCCGTCGTCGCTCAATCACGAGTTTTAAAGTCCTCTCATTGGTTGCCCAGCAATTCGATTCGATCGCAAGATCATAATATTGCTCCTTGAGTTCCACCGAACCAGTGTCGTCGAGGAGGCCATCATGAAGTTGCTCGAGAGCTCGCGCTTCGAGGCTATCAACAATGCCCTCTCCATACAAATGAGCGGCACTACTATTTTTGGACGCATCGAGAGCTACTCCTGGTATGCCTTAATATATATAAATGTAGCCCTAAATAACGAAACACTTATGCAACTTTGTCTGATTTATATAATTTAATAAATATTTAAATAATATAATAATAATAATTTATTTTTTGTTTCTTTCTTCCCAATGCAGCAAAATGGTCGCAGCCGAAAAGGCGCTATATAAACGATTCACGGCCGAGACCCACGGCCATGATTTACAGGCCTTATCGCCGCCGCAAACTTTGTCGGACATTTCGCCCAATTTTCATCGCAATAACAGTCAGTCTGGAGATGAGGGAGTTATACTGTGCGACACGATCTCTCGCAAAACTCTTTTCTACCTGATTGCAACTTTAAACGCTTCGTTCGAGCCCGACTATGATTTCACAGAGGCAAAGGTGCGTCCCAACTCCTAATCTGTTGTATCACTTGTCATCATGTGTGTGTTTTTTTTTTGCAGTCACACGAGTTCAGCAAGGAGCCTTCTCTACCCTGGGTGATGAATTCTGTACACTCGAACCTATCAGCCTTGGCTGGGGAACAATACCAAGCCTTGCGACAGCCTCTATGGTCGGCTGTCGACGACGAAGTTAACTTATCGGAATGCGATATATACAGCTACAATCCGGACCTAAGCTCCGACCCCTTTGGAGAGCCTGGTTGTTTGTGGTCTTTTAACTATTTCTTCTACAACAAGAGGTTGAAGCGCATTGTGTTCTTCACCAGCCGAGCCGTAAAGTATTGTCTTGTCTAAACACAAATTCTGCACTATGTCTATAGCATATCTCTTTCGTCTTTCAGCTCGCTTTACGCTGGGGAGACATCTGATTTTGCTATGGAAGAGGATATATACTAAATAGTTGTAGTCGGGCTCGGACTATGTGAAAATTCACAATGCTCTTAAATACATATGCATAGGATTACATTTAATTTTCATTTAACCGCTAGAGTGTATGCTATCAATGCAAAGCAATTATGCGAATATGCAACTATTCTCCCAACTTACACGATATTCAGTTAGCGAGCAAACAGGCCTACGTTTATAGGTAACATTTAACCAAGTACTTTATTCAAACCCATATAACTGAACAAATTTGTTGCAAATAAACTAAAGTTTGTATGAATACTATGCCATTGTCTTTTGCATGTCGCGAACAGCAGCTTGTATTTCAGCGCAGCCCTGACGAATCAAGAAACGCGCGATAAACATGATTGACAAGTGAAGCTATACAGCGCTCTTTGTATGCTGTCGCTGTCGCTGCCGCTGACGTATTCTGTTTGCATGACTAATCACGCGCGTGCCTACAACAGCATTTCTTATTGAGTGACAAAGTCTTACAGAATTGAGTACAGAAGTATAATCAATGGTGTGATAAAGGGGTTTCAAGTTTCTGCGGAAACCCCGAAGACAAAGAAGTGCTATACGAATAATACGATTATTTTCAACGGAATGTTGACTTCTTCGACGCTATTTACTGTATATATAATAGATCAATATCGAAAGCAAAGTCCCCCACTTTTATTAGCCTTGGCACTTATTTATTTCAAAATTACAATAAGTTAAGAAATTGCTTGATCCTTGAAAACAAAATTCTATAAACTGAAACGCTGCGCTATTTAGTTTTTTATATTGTTTTTATTTCCCTCCCTCCATATATAATATATATATTATATAATATATGTCTTAACTTATGTCAACAATCGTTTAGTGGTACATCATAACATCCGTGCTTTGGTACATGCACATATAGGCGTCACAAAAAAGGCGCTTAGCATGTTCAGGTAAGACTTTGTCCTTAATCGATTTCTCAATAATAACTCGAGAGCCCTCGTCGGATAACCATTGCGGCAACTCCGGAACAGATATCATTTCAGGTATATTGTACCCATTTTTCTCGCCTGTATAAGTAGAGAACAACGATTATTATTATGAGCGAGGTATATTCTTCAGTCGTTATTACCCTTCCGGTCAGCCATTGAGTCGAAGAAACACCACGGAGCATCCGGTCCAGAGCCTGCTTTCACAAACGCCACATAGTGTGATGTCTCAATGCATACAACGGCAAACAACTCCATGTAGAGGCGGGGCAAATTCATGTGATCAGCCATTACTTTGAAGTCCCTGGGCACGCAGATCGGCTTCGAAACATGATTGACTCTGTAGGACCAATGAATGCATTAGCTCTGTAATAAATATAATGCAGCATACAGTAGCATACCTCTTTGCGTGCATGTGAGCCGTCTTGAGGCAATTCTGACAGAAGGCTGTACAGTCAAGACCACCGGAGCCCGCTTGCAAGGAGCCAAAGCATTCGCGACACTCGAACTCGGCCAGTGCTCCACAAACTGTGCATTGTCGAGGTGCTGAAGATAGGAAGAGGAATATGTTTATTCTTAGGCTTAGCTTAAATTGTTTCGTTTACAAAACTTACAGTCCTCAATGATGTCCGTAACATCCAAGACTTGCGATGGCAAGATACGTGGATACATCTTGAAACTCTTGCCAAAGCGGGGCATTTGAATAATAAGACAGGATGGAACCTCCTTCAACTTTATATCGGAAGAATGGAAACTCTGCTCGAAAAGCTGCTGCACTGTGGGAAAGGTCAGTCGCTCGTCTTTCTCCACGAACAGCTGATAGAAATAGGAATCTTGTCCGGAGCTCAGCTACAAAATTGCAAGAAAAATTATTTAATTATTATTAAAGTTATCTAAATTTATAATCGCCTGACGTACTTTCAAGAACGGTTCCACTCGCATTATTTGCGACAGCAAACTGTTGAGCACCTCTTCGGGATCCTTTTCTTCACTGGTCAAACCACTAACCGAGCTCAGTTGGTCCAGCAGCTTGCGCAGTTTCATCACGCGATCAGCGCGCACGAACATATTCTTTCGTAGAGGATTCACTATTTCGTCCCGCAGTACGTTCTGAACTGCGGTATAATGTGCAATATCCTAAAAATATGTATTAAGAATTAATTTAAAAAATTTGGTAAACAATACAACAAAATAGATCACATTACCTGAGAGTCTGGTTTCCTATACAATATTGAATCAAATACACTTGTGAAGGAGAACATGGAAAAGAGTGTCGCGTCCAAATAACAGGAATTGTGGTGACCTTGAATGCCTTTGAATTTTCCGCATATCTCTTCAAGCTCGTCCGTATTATGTTTTCCTAAAATACAATATAAGCTATTAGCAAGCTATATATGTCTAAATTTGAACCGCCTGCACTTACTTAACGGCGGCACCGCACCGAAGACAAGCGGACACTCAACATGTCCGAACTTGATCGCGTTCTTATCACATGATATCATGCTGGCCGAATGATTGCCCTCTATGTCAGCGAACCTCTTGTCATTTGCGCATCTGCTGGAAGGCACAAAAATAGCGCCGCCTTCGCGGCACTGGAACAAGCTGTAAGTTGGAAATTCATATATTAATATTTTACCATAGCTTGAAGTGACTATAGTTATTTACCGAGCTCCATTATGTGTTCCGTCGGAAACCGTAAGACCTCTCAGGTTCTGATCATCCTCGACTTCAATTCCAACCAAAATGTTTGACGAATCTGGAGGAAGGCCAATCCAACGGATCACGCCATATAAATCGGAACATGTTTCCGAGTCCGAGACCTCAACCATAGATCCGATTGTTAGTTTAGTTCCGGGTATTTCATGCAGCACACGGTAATCCGATGTTGTGCTGCCCCTATCTGTTTACATGGAAACAAATGTATTAAACTAGCAAGGAAATAGATCTATTTACGATTTTTATATTATATCTAAATGATATTCTATGATTTTTACTTTCATTTTTCTGTCTGTACCTTCGAAATGATTCGCTTCTAGTTCGCCAAACTCTAGAACACATAACGGAATGTTGTACATTCTGCTATATATTCAATTATTTGTGTATAGGATTGGCTAGTAAACACCTTGTATATATATAAATATATATATATACTAATTGTACATAAACGTAATAATTAGAGAAGATTTTTTATTTAGTCATTAAAACTCGTATAAAAACTTGCGGAAGAAATTTGTTGCGTTTGCTTGTAAAATGTGAAACGGGGCATTCTGGCAAAGTACGCGACAAATTTAATTTTATCGCGTGCGTGTGTGTTACACATACATGTATTGCATGTTTAAAAATACTTTCTGGCATCTTGTGTATAAATGCATTCAGCGCATTGACTAAGAAATGCCCTAACCATAGAATAATAATTGGGAAAAAATTATTGATCGAAAACTGCTCAGAAAAAATCAAAATTTGCTGCCTCTTTTTAGCTAATAATTATATAGTTTTATATATAGAGATATAGTGTATAATAGCATGCTAGTTCACTTAGTTAATATGCCCACTTCCTGAAGAAAAAAAAAATATATATATATATATATCTGAAATATACATATACCTCATGCTGTATTTACATTTGGTTTCCCGACTGTTTAGTCTGAAAGCAGAAGCTGTAGGTCTATGAGGTCGGCGTTTCTTCCAATCTCCCAGCTTTAGTTAATTTTTATTTTCTTTCGAAAACAATGTATATAAAATAACACATTGCTTACCAGGATTGCCGATAGAGAGATTTTCTCTAACATGTGTGCTCGCTTCCGATGGTTCACACTTTTCGACCTTATTGTCTTTGGGCTTGGCAATTAACTGTGTTCCGTTCAACATTACCGCGGCTCCGCCAGCATTTTTCGGCCAGTTTGTTCCCAGCAATTCTGCCAAATCCATGTTTTCTTGCGGATTGCTAACAACGACAACGTTGTGCTCGTTCCTCGTCGACTCCTCGATATCATCCTTGTTTATGACGATGATTTCTTTACTTTTGGTGCTCATGGTGGAGGAGTCATTTGAAGATATATTCTTTTTACCATCTAGTTGGGTATTTCTCTGTATCTGTCGGTCTGTGTCTTGTCTTGGGCCTATGTACTCCGTAGACAGAGGATTATTATTTAGAGCCTTCGCGCTTTCTTCTGGTAGTGCCTCATTTGGTACATAAAACTGGCTTGTGGGCTGTCGGCTCTTGTGCTTCCTATCACCTTGTGGATCGAAGACGTTGAGAGCTGTTGGAACTATTGTGGTGCAGACCCGTTCGAAAGCATCATTGATAAATTTCTTGGCAGAAGCTCTGTGACTAGATTCACATGGAATGGGGCCTATTCGATCGGCCGTGGCGAATATAGACAAAGAAGGCTCACACTGCATATACTTTATGGCGAATGGAATGTCGTTTGCTTGTGGAGAGTGTCCGCTGTTGAGGTCCTAAAATATATATATATATAAATAAATAGGAATCGAAAACGTCGACAAGAGTTTGCAGACACACACCAGTAACTCCAATCCGAAGTAGTATCCGACCGAGCTCAGTTCCTGGACTGGACCTATGTAACGTACGATACAATCAAAGCTCAAATTACTCTTTTCTGGCAGATCGCTTTGGACACTCAGCATGTCATTTACTTTCAGGCTAAGTAACCACAGGCATTGCTCTTTGTTGCCCACCAAGCGCAATCGACGCTCCAAGTTCTGTATGCTAATGACGAAGGGCCAGATGGCTTCTGGCACTTTCAACAGGTTCTTTATGTTGCATATGTAAAAGCGCTTGTTGTCATTGTTGAAATTAACTATTTGGACAATGCAGTTGTCGCTGTCGTTCGTGTCGAAAGTCTCAATAATCTTAATTAACGTTCCGGGAACCGCTACATGTTTGCTAACGTGTATGTTTGGGTCTGTTGATCTGGAACCAAAGTTTGAAGGAAGGTTTTCAGTATTTAGATTTGTTACAAGTTCAACTTGTCGCGATACTAGCGCATATTTTGAATTGAAATGAAAAGATTCCATTAGAAATAACTGCAAACATACGAAAATTTAATATTCAAAACAAAGCTGACTAATAACACTCTAGTTAGAGATGATGACAATAGTAGCGATGAGAAAAAAATATATCAATGCATCGATATCTTTCGATATTTATATGGTAATATTTTCGTGTTAAGCATATCGATATATGTAACTGATATATCATATTTTTGTAGAATCCCGGCGCTATGCTATGTACGTAAGAATGCTCTCTCTCTCTCTATCTAGTGGTATTCGCTCCTTCCTGCCATTTAAAATATAAATATTTCTGACAAAAGACAGATATTTTTCAGTCGATTATAATAATATCAAATACACGATATTTTTTAAATTGTGTTTTGCAGCCCTAGCAATACGGAAATAAAGATATCGATACTTAAGTTAGGCAGTCAAATTTATTAAAGGGAAATTATATAATTGCTTGCTAAGATTTAAAGAAAGAGCGAAAATTTGTATAGATATATTTATTAAAAAATTGTTACATTAGTAATATTCAGCAACCTAGAAGCTTAGAAATATTTTTCTATTAAAATTTTGATATTTCATTCGTCCTTATTCTAATTCATTATGTCTTTAAATTTGAGGAATATTTTTTTAATTACAAAATTTCCCTCTTATTTTGAGTGTCAATGTTTAATATATAAAGCGCATTAATTATTGCTAAACAAATTATATAAAAAAGGAGTACCCCCCATAAGTCTCTTCATGTATCGATCGGAATTAAGCAACCCTGCTTACAGTTATGGATGATTTATATGTAAATGTGATTTTTACATATGTATGTATGTGTTTTCAATAGGCATTAAATTTTAGGCAGTAGTAAATTATAAAATTAAATTAAAATACGCTGTGAAAAATTTTAAATGTGCATATAAGTGAAGTGGAGCAACCCACGTTGGCCGAAAATGTGCAGTAGTGAAATATAATGAATGCTTGAGGTAATTATCAAACACTCGGTTCATAAATGGGTGAAAAAAACGTAGGGCCTTGCATGAAACAATTTGACAAATACGCACATATATAATTCTATGCGTTTTCCATTTTTTCGTATGTTTTAAACATATCCACAATTCAACTACTTCTATAAAAATGACAAAAATACACAATTTGCTTACGTGCCTACGTTACAAACGTAAATGGTATAAATTTGAAAATTCGAAATATTTACATACTTATGTATGTGGACAGAGAAAAACTTCAGCATACATACATACATACTTAATAGTCAAACATAGTTGTTTTTACACGAGGTTGGCATCTTAGAAGGGGTGTCTTTTTCCACACACAAGCAAACATATGAGCAGAGTGACGACTGCAATCGATCTAACCACGTCCGTCGCTCTCTGAAAAAGTTGATTTAATTTATGTGTTTCATATATGCTACTCCTTTGTGTTTCACAATCAGCTGTTGTGATGTAGTTAGTAGTGATATTAAAACTAAGTAGGTACTGCAATTAATTTGCTTCTCTGCAGAAACAAATGCGCAGTTGCATGCAATCGTACAGAGTGAATAAACAAAAAGAAAGAAACAGACATTTATGGTGCTTGAAAAAGAGTCAAATCATCCCGTAATTCCAAAGTCAACTTTGTTTAAATTAAGTTTGAGCTTTTTCAAATCAACATTTTCTGGCTATCTTATGGCCAAGGATATTAAGCGCGTGTGCGTATCGACTGCCGTTAGTCAGCAGTGTCTCTTTCTCTATTGCTTCTTACTCACGCATTTCTATGCTAGATTACTATCAATATTTATAGCATCTATCAATATATAATATATGCATGCACTCTGTAGTCCGGCAAAGCCCCATGCTAGCATAGACAAACAATTTCTTCTACTAATAATGTTTATTTTTTTTTTTCAGATTTGAAAACCCCCGATAGTTTATTTTATTGAATTGCGAAGACAACGTAAGTACAAGTTATGAATAATTAAAAATAGTTTAATAAACACGCGTTATGCTAAAATTAAAAAAAAAAAAAAAAATGGAAACCCTCGCAATATTGGCTTTTTCGATTTACGGCGCGGTGGACGTGATATCCAAAAATAAATAAATGGTATACAGGAACATATATGTCAACAAATAAATGTATTACCATTAATATGCTACTCGTTATTGTTATTATCAGTTGAAGAGTTATTTTTAAACTGCTTGTTGAAAAAACAATATTGTATTAACATAAAAAAATCGTATGCATCACAATATAATTGTCATTTGTTTCACAGCATAATTTACAGTATTAATTAATTTTATTGATTATTACAGATGGGCGACGTTGATCCAGAAACGTTACTGGAGTGGTTGTCAATTGGGCAAGGAGATGAGAGAGATATGCAATTAATTGCTTTAGAGCAATTATGTATGCTTCTTTTAATGTCAGATAATGTAGACCGTTGTTTCGAAAGGTAAGTAAATTGTTTAAACGAAATAAGGATAAACATTCAATTTATATAATAAATAATTAAGAATATAATGAATAAAACTCTTATTTCTATTCTAGCTGTCCCCCTCGTACATTTTTGCCAGCACTGTGCAAAATATTTTTAGACGAGCTTGCGCCTGAAAATGTGCTTGAAGTCACCGCACGTGCAATTACCTATTACCTTGATGTATCTGCAGAATGCACACGTAGAATTGTTTCCATCGATGGTGCAATCAAAGCTATTTGCAACCGCCTGGTAGTTGCAGACCTTTCTTCAAGAACGTCTCGGGATTTGGCAGAGCAGTGCATTAAAGTCCTAGAGCTGATTTGTACTAGAGAGGCAGGAGCAGTCTTCGAAGGCGGTGGTCTGAACTGCGTGCTGTCTTTTATCCGGGATAGTGGATCTCAAGTTCATAAGGACACATTGCACTCAGCTATGGCTGTAGTTTCGCGTCTTTGCACAAAGGTAGAACCCAATTCACCTTGCATTAATAACTGCGTTGAGAGCTTGAGCACTTTGCTACAACATGAAGACCCAATGGTATCGGACGGAGCCTTGAAATGCTTTGCTTCTGTTGCTGATCGTTTTACCAGAAAGTGGATAGACCCAGCGCCCCTTGCTGAGTACGGTTTAGTTTCGGAGCTGCTAAAACGTCTTGGTAATGCTGCTGGTACTAGCCACGCGATAGCAGCATATAAGCCGCAAGCTCCAAGCCCAATGACAGATCGATTAAATGATAATGTACCTCCTGCTTCTGTTGCGGCCGCTGCGAACAACAAAGCGCAAGCAAGCGAATCATCGCGCTCTCCTCAATCCATTTCAACAACAATTTCTTTGTTGTCCACGTTGTGTCGTGGATCACCTGCTATAACACGGGACATCTTAAGATCTCAATTACCAGAAGCCATTGAACGAGGCTTGAAAGGAGATGAACGATGCGTTCTTGACTGCATGCGTTTTGCAGATTTGTTGCTTCTCCTCTTGTTTGAGGGGCGCCAAGCGCTGAACAGAGGAAATGTGAGCACAAGCCAGGGCCAGTTGGTTCCGCGCCCAAAGCGAACTGACTCCAGTACTGATCGTACTCATCGCCAATTGATAGATTGTATTCGATCGAAGGATACCGAGGCTTTGCAGGAGGCAATTGAAACGTGTGGCGTCGATGTTAACTGCATGGATGACGTTGGGCAGACCCTGTTAAATTGGGCTTCTGCTTTCGGTACCTTGGAGATGGTCGAATATTTGTGTGAAAAAGGTGCAGATGTTAACAAAGGACAGAGGAGTTCGTCCCTTCATTACGCTGCATGCTTTGGGCGTCCAGGAATTGCGAAGATTCTGCTTAAGTTTGGAGCATACCCTGACTTGCGAGATGAAGACGGGAAAACACCGCTTGATAAGGCTCGAGAAAGATCTGATGATGGTCATCGTGAAGTGGCTATGATTCTACAGTCGCCTGGAGAATGGATGTCCTCTGGGCAAACTCTTACATACAAGGATGGTCAAACTTATACATTGATTGAACCACGCGGTGATCCGGAAATGGCACCCGTTTACCTAAAATTACTATTACCTATACTTTGCCGAACATTTCAAGGATCGATGCTCTGCAGTGTGAGAAGAGCTAGCCTTGGACTAATCAAAAAAATTGTACAGTACGCTCACCCGTCAGTACTTAAGAGTATTTGCACAAAATATGACGAAGCCACAACTTCAATGGCTTCTCAAAATGTTGGCAATTTACTCACCGAAGTTATTGCCAGTGTATTGGATAGCGAGGTGGGTCACTTACGATGTTATGTTATTAATTATATTAATTAATTAATTATATATTATCATCTATTTTCAGGACGATGAAGATGGGCATCTAATAATATTAAATATTATTGAAGAACTCATGTGTAAGACGCAAGAGGAATTCCTCGAAAACTTTGCTAGGTTGGGCGTATTTTCCAAGGTGCAAGCTCTAACCGATAATGGCGAAGACAATAGTTTGAAACAATTCAAGACAAGCTCTCAGGATTTGTCCACAACACAAAGGTGTCAGACTTTATGTATCCCCCTAAGGTCAACTTCAGGCAAGTTCATCAAACTAAAGCTGAGTTTTTAATGTAATTAAACAACCATTTATTTTAGATGACTCTATGGAAGATGCTAAAGAGATTCTACAAGGAAAACCGTATCACTGGCGGGACTGGAGTATTTGCCGTGGCCGTGATTGTCTGTATGTTTGGTCAGACTCTGCCGCTTTGGAGCTTTCCAATGGGTCGAATGGATGGTTTCGGTTTATTCTTGATGGCAAATTGGCCACAATGTATTCCAGTGGAAGCCCAGAGAACGGAAATGATAGCTCAGGTAAACACAGTACTAAAACATCAGATCACAATAATATCCTGATTGTTAAATCTATTGCAGAAAACCGTGGCGAGTTTCTGGAAAAACTTGTTCGCGCTAGGTCTAGTGTGATCCCTGGAACTCCATCGCAGCCAATTTTACCCACTGTATGTGTGCTAAGATTAGTAGTTGGCAACTGGGTTTTGCAGTCACATAAACCCAATCAACTGCAAATTCATAATACTGAAGGTCGCCAAGTGACCATATTGCAAGACGACCTACAGGGATTCATTTTCGAAAGCAACCGAGGAACGAAACATTCATTCACAGCAGAGACCTTGTTGGGGGCAGACTTTGCTTCCGGATGGTCAACTGAGAAAAAGAAACGCATCAAATCCAAGACAGATGTTCAGAAAATCCAAGTTCGAAACTTATCTCGCGAAATTTATAATAAGTACTTCAAATCCGCTCAAATAATTCCGCGTGGCGCTGTTGCAAAACTCACCAGTATCGTGAAGAAAATCAATCTTGCAATTGAGGAGCAACGTTTGGGTGGAAACACCACCTGGTCGAATATGCTGTTCACGGCTTTGACAAATCTTTCGCAGTTAATACATGAGGATGGTGTGGTGAGCGCCTATGAGATGCATTCCTCTGGCCTCGTTCAGGCATTAGTTGCAGTTTTGTCGGTTAACTACTGGGAAAACAATCTGCCTCGTTGCAAAACTAGCAAAATGTTAAAAGAACGCATTGATATATTCAAGAAATGTATTTTCGGAGAGTGTATTGAATCGAATCAATATAACGCAAAAAATACCGCCAGCATCCTAATACAAAAGCTCGTCTCAGTCTTGGAAAGCACCGAAAAACTACCAGTATATTTGTATGATGCTCCGGGCACCAGTTACGGACTGCAAATACTACAAAAACGTCTCAGATTCAGACTGGAACGCTCACCTTGTGAGAGTACACTGTTCGATCGTACAGGCCGTACGCTAAAAATAGAACCCTTAGCTACAGTTGGACAACTATCAAAATATTTGCTCAAGATGGTAGCTAAACAATGGTACGACCTCGACCGCTCCACCTTTTTCTATTTGAAGAAACTGCGTGAATCCAAACATGGCGTTACGTTTACTCATGGCTTTGATTTTGATGAAGAGGGCTTGATATATTACATCGGGTCGAATGGCAAAACATGTGAGTGGGTCAATCCTTCGCAGTACGGCCTAGTTCAAGTCACTTGCTCGGAGGGGAAAACATTGCCCTATGGAAAATTGGAAGACATTCTGTCGCGTGATAGCATTTCTCTAAACTGTCACACTAAGGATAATAAAAAGGCATGGTTCACAATCGATCTTGGCGTCTACATAGTGCCGACAGCTTACTCGTTACGCCATGCTCGTGGCTATGGCCGTTCGGCGCTGCGAAATTGGCTTTTACAAGCTTCCAAGGACTCTGTAACCTGGACTACTCTAATAACACATGTGGACGACAAAAGCCTATCAGAGCCTGGCAGCACAGCTACTTGGCCCATCGTTTGCGCGCCTGACGACACAAAGGGCTATAGGCACATAAGAATCCAGCAAAACGGCCGTAATGCATCGGGTCAAACGCATTACTTGAGCTTAAGTGGATTTGAAATTTACGGGCGTGTAATTGGCGTTTGTGATGATATTGGTAAAACCATAAAAGAAGCTGAAGCTAAGACCAGGCGCGAGCGACGTCAAATACGTGCACAACTCAAGCATATCACCTGCGGTGCACGCGTTGTGCGTGGCGTTGACTGGCGTTGGGATGGTCAAGATGGCTCCTGTGAGGGAACTGTAACCGGAGAGATACACAATGGATGGATCGATGTTAAGTGGGACCATGGCGTGCGAAACTCATATAGAATGGGTGCCGAAGGCAAATACGATCTAAAATTGGCAAACTTAGAAGGCGTCTCAGTATTCGAAGGGGTCAATCAAATTGCTTCGAGTATTGGGTCGAAGAAAAGCGAAAAGACAAACGTGCTCACATCACGCAAATCAAGTTCAACTCCTTCGCTGCCGGAGGCTACGGAAATTAATAAAAACGCAGAGGATGCGTCTAACCAAACGGTATCGGCAGATAATCTAGCTTGGAAGCAGACCGTTGAGACCATTGCAGAAAGTGTATTCAATTCTGCGAAGACACAGATTGCCAGCAATCAAGCAAAGGCCGCTTCGACTAGCGAAGGTCAAACCAGGTATATTGAATCTAGCTCGGATCAACCGTCCACCGCTAAAGCTGCTGTTCCCTCGCATTTAATTCGCGAATTAGAACATATTGCGGATTTGTCTACAATCAACAATTCAATGTCTACAATCAGCTCAAACAACGTTTCGGATCTTGCTACCATTTCGGAGAACATCTCGATTGTCGAAATTCCTAAAGAAAGTAATATTGCTCAGCCGGCTGCTGATGAATCAAAGACGAGCGAAGCTGAAGCAGTCATATCGAGTGATGTCAAGCGAGTATCTCATATTGAAGAGAACAACAAAATGAATGCCAGCAATTCTGTTACCAATGCGGCAGCAAAGGGATTGTTGATAAATTTGAAACAAGCTAATTCCGACAGTACCGGCTGCGTTGCGCAGTTTCCCGCAGAAGCTCACGGGATTATCGATAAGATGCGTGATGGTGTCGACACGATACGCAATAACACCAATAATATACTATCTGCCGATGAGCTAAACCTACATCGTACTAACATTTCGTCAGACGCAAAAGGTAATCCCAAAGTATCGGTAATAATACAACCAGGTGTGAGCAGCGATGCAACAAAGGCATCCGCACCAGCTGCCAATCTCTCTGGTTCCGACGAGAACCCAGCCAGCTCAAACTTCCAGGGGGATTTGGAAAATATTATGAATCCGCAAGGATCAAATGATGTGTCCGTTTCGAATCAAATGAGCATTAGCGTACCGAACCTGACGACAACATCTTCGTCTGAAATATCTTCGACATCTGAGGCAACTGTGCGTACGGGGCTTTTAGAGACATTTGCAGCGATTGCTCGTCGTCGAACATCACACGACACGAACAATGAGGGTAATCAGGCAAATAACGCAAATGTGAACAAAAATGAGCACAGCAATCAGAACGTTGCAGCCAACTCCTTTTTCCCCAGAGGTCCCAACTCAGTGACAAGCCTGGTTAAACTTGCGTTGTCCAGCAATTTCCATTCGGGCTTATTAAGCACTGCGCAGAGTTATCCCAGTCTCTCCTCCAACAATGGAGCAAATCAAACATCAGACGCAGCCAACATGAAAGTTTGCCAACAGCCCACACCATCTATCAATCCGACCTTGACAATGAGTCTCACCTCTACTTCAAGCGATAGTGAGCAAGTGTCTTTGGAGGACTTCCTGGAAAGCTGCAGAGCGCCAACATTGTTGGGAGACATGGAGGATGAGGACGACATGGATGAGGAAAACGATGAAGAGGAAAACGAGGATGAATACGAAGAGGTTGGAAATACACTCCTACAAGTTATGGTATCGCGAAACCTCTTAACTTTTATGGATGATGAGTCTCTGGAGAACCGATTGGCAGGCGTTAGCAAACGCAAATCATGGGATGATGAATTTGTTTTAAAGCGACAATTTTCGGCCCTTATACCTGCATTTGATCCGAGACCAGGCCGCACCAATGTAAACCAGACTTCTGATTTGGAGATTTGTGCACCAGAAGCAGACATGCAAACTGTTCAACAAAGTGCACAAGCGAACAATGAGCAAACCATGCTTGGCCTAAAGCTTCGAGGACCAGGTGTGGGTGGTGTTCCAGATGTTGAGATCGATTTGGATAATAGTGAGTGGACTATATTCCGTGCGGTGCAGGAGATTCTTCAGAACAGTCAATTGAATAGAAACGACAAATTCCGAAAATTGTGGGAACCAACATACACAATTATTTACCGGGAGATCTTCCCAGCAGCCCAGGATAACAGTTATATAGAATCAGAAGAGGGTCAAAATACACCAGGAGTATCTTCGAGGAGCGGAGCATCCACATTATCGCCAAACTCCCCGGTCCACGGAAGATTGAACACTAGCGATAACAACCTTTGCTCTATCGAGGATGTTCTCGATTTGCTTATTCAAATCAATGCGCTCAATCAATATGAAGTTGAGAGCAAAGATCAGAATGAAACCTCATCAGAAAGTTCGTTCCTGCCACCGGAGATTTTCATGAGCAAGAAAATTACAAATAAACTACAGCAGCAGATTCACGATCCTCTTGTGCTCTCAAGCAACGCGCTACCTAACTGGTGCGAGGATCTAAATCAATCCTGTCCATTTTTGTTCCCATTCGAGACGCGGCAATTGTACTTTAATTGCACAGCCTTTGGAGCATCGCGCAGCATTGTGTGCTTGCAATCTCAACGTGATATAACAACGGAACGCCAAAGAATACCCATCATGAGTCCGCGTCGCGACGACCAACACGACTTCCGGGTTGGGCGTTTGAAGCACGAGCGCGTAAAAGTGCCGCGTAATAAAGATCTCCTTAAATGGGCAATTCAAGTGATGAAGACACACTGCAATCGGAAGTCGGTGCTTGAAATCGAATTTCTGGATGAGGAAGGAACCGGTTTGGGGCCGACGCTGGAATTCTATGCTTTAGTTGCTGCGGAAATTCAACGCTCCGATTTATGTATGTGGCTTTGCGACGACGAACTAAACGAAACTGCCGATGAAACCTTCTCGCAAAGTAGTGAAGAGGCATCGAAGCCGATTGGCTACTACGTGAACAGGCGTGAGCATGGACTCTTCCCAGCGCCGCTGCCACAAAACTCGGAAGTTTGTGAACAGGTGTCGAAATACTTCTGGTTCTTTGGAGTTTTCATTGCTAAGGTGTTACAGGACATGCGACTAGTTGACATGCCCTTATCGAAATCGTTTCTACAATTACTATGCCATCATAAATTGTTATCGCGAAACGAGCAGCTTTTAAGCGACGACTATGCACAATCCAATTGGTTCGGTGGCATCCTCAACGTTGAAAATCTTAAAGAAATCGATCCAATGCGTTATCAATTTTTAATTGAGCTGCAAGATTTGCTGGCGCGCAAGCAGGCCATTGATTCGGACAGCAGTCTGGCCTCAGAAAAGAAGAAGGAACTGATTGAGAATCTAAAACTGCGCACTAAGAACGAGCTTGAGGTCTCATTGGATGATCTGGCGCTAACATTCACCTACTTGCCTAGTTCGTCAGTGTATGGATACACGTACGCAGAGCTCTTGCCCAATGGCGCAGCGATCGAAGTGAACATCGACAACCTGGAAGAATATTGCGATTTGCTTGTCAACTTCATGTTGCAAGATGGCATTGCCAAGCAGATGCAAGCGTTCCATGACGGTTTCTGCGAGGTGTTCCCACTGAATAAACTTGCAGCATTTAATCCTTCCGAAGCGCGTATGATGATATGCGGAGAACAGTATCCGCAGTGGAATCGAGAGGATCTAATGGCGTACACTGAACCCAAGTTGGGCTATTCCAAAGAGAGGTATGTGCACATTCGGTTTTATGTGCATCTGAAATGCATTGATATCGATAGAAAAGGTCATGTTTATAAAATTTTTTTTTATGTCTTTTGTATAATATAATTTAATATATATATATATATCTTTTCTTAGTCCTGGATTTTTACGCTTTGTCAATGTACTGTTGAGTTTCTCTGGTGCTGAGCGAAAGGCGTTCCTGCAGTTCACAACTGGATGCAGTAGTCTGCCGCCAGGCGGATTGGCCAATTTACATCCCAGGCTCACGATAGTGCGCAAGGTGGACGCCGGACAAGGAAGTTATCCGTCGGTGAATACCTGCGTTCACTATCTCAAACTGCCCGACTACCCGTCGGAGGAGATAATGAAGGAACGTTTGTTAACAGCAACGAAGGAGAAAGGATTTCATTTAAATTAAATATTAATTCTTGTAATTTTAATCAAAACTAGAGCATTGAAAGAATTTTAAACATGTAAATAATATTAGTAGAAATAATAACAATTCAACTTATCCGAAATATTGTAAATTACGTATAAACCTATTCTTTTCAATTTCTCAAAGAAGAATTATTTCGATAATTTGTGGTAAAACTTGATACGTATTTTAATAAATTGCCTTTGATGTTGAATATTATTGTTGCATTTTGAAAAATACTATATGATGTATCAACGGAGCATTTTTGGATTCAAAAAAAAAATTATTTTGCATGGAAGTGCAAGCTAAAAAAGCGTTTTTAATAGTTCTGACTTATTTAATTAATTAAAATTGGAGCTCCTAATTCAGATTAAAATATGCACGATATCGCCAGATTGTAAAGGAGTAGTCAGCCACAAAACTTGCTGTAGCTATACCTACATTTCTCGAACAGAAATGCGTTTCCCAATTGGACCTTGCGACTATAGATATACACAAAGAAATTAGTAGTTGATATCCAATTTATTGAATTAACAATACATATATATATGTTATTTAAAGATGAATTTAAAACATTTCTTGCATTTGCAAGTATATGAAATACCTTTAATCTTAGTTTTACACAGGAGTTTGCCATCTAAAAATATATGGTACATATCTACACACAGACCAAAGATGCGTTGCCAAAGTGCCTAAATGTACATCATTTCGGCCATCGAGGACATCTTTTTGGGAATGTGCACCATCGTGTCGAAGTAGCTGGCCAACTCGACGATGGTGACATCGTCGCAATTCCTTGAGGTTGACGCACTGTTGCTGGCCTCCTGGGAGCACGAGAGTTTCGCGCTTGGCGCAATGGCTGGTCGATCCCGAGCGCTGGGCCCCAGATCGTCTTCGATTTGTTCTCGTTTGCTGGCCGATCCGGTGGACTGCTTTTGCCATTTCGCAAAATGATTGCCTGGGGGTTGGAGGGTATTCTTTGATTTGGATTCATCGAGCACGACGTTGAGTTCGTCGACAAGATCGCGAAAGCTGCTGCAACTACTGTCTAAACTGGACTCCAGGTCAATGTTGCTCTGAGATTTCTGCAAGTTCGGAACACATTTTTCGCCTAAATTACAATTACATATAATATCTGCTTCCAGACGCAATCTTGGTTCGCGTAGCAAAGTTGACTTATGTGCGGAGGCTTTGCTGCTCTGCGCCTGCAGTTTATGCACTCCGGACAGACAACGTAGGGGATTCACAATATCACAATTATCTTCAGTTAGGAGTGCGTCTATCTGATTGACGTCGCAGTCCTTGAGGCTGCTGCTGCACTTTCGCCCTTTTCGACGTATCTTGCTGTGCATTATCTGTTTTCTGTTCTGGACCAGCTCCTTGTAGCTGGCACTGCAATTCGAAGAGCTGGCGTAGAAGGGATTTCTATCGCGCAATTTAATCAGTTCATGTTTTGGTGTTATTTTTAGTTTATCCAAGTCATCTGGCAATTCCTCTGTAGACATCTTCGTGACCTTATGTTCAATGCTACAAGCAAATGCATTTGTGAGTTTGTTTTTCAGCATAAACAATTCATTGCTTGTCACTTTATCGTGTTACCTCAACGGGCAGCCTTTTTCCTATTGGAACTTGATGATTTTTAATTATATTATTATTGAATGTGTTATTTACTATTCTGAATAAAGTGTTGGAAAATATGTTAGTGTGGAACAACAACGTCATGCTCAGAAACGTTTTCACTGGTTGGCTGCAACACAATTATCGATTATTCGATACTGTTATAGATACAGAAAAAACTATTATTATTTATAACAAAAAACATATAATTTTATAAACTAATTTGTGTTTTAAGAGGTTTTTGTAAAATACTTAATAAAAATATATTTTTGTCGTGAGTTATTTGGAAAATAGGTCATGTTTTAATTAAATTTTATTTAAATGTTACCAAAATCAAGATTAGGTAGGCATTGTGTGTGTACCCAATAATTAATTATATATGTTATGCCAGACATATTTCTTATTTATTAACATAAGTCTGCAATGTAGTAGGCTTTTGCTATCGGTATTGATTTAACAGTTTGTACATTTTTCATAGAATCCTAAGTTATATGAATGATCTGAAATAAATCTCGCCTTAAGATCATGCGTTATCGATACGCAGTCATTGATAACGAGTATCGATCGTTTTTTGTATAATCGAACTATTGCTGTCGATGATTATCGAAGTATCGATTTTGCTTTCATCGCTGTTTCTTTATTAATTATAATTTGGAAGTTTTGCTCCAGATAGCCGCAACAACTTGTCAAAATGGTGAGATTACCTAACAATAAAATAAAATATAATATACATCTACACAAAAATAATACATATTTTGAGTGTATACACAAAATCCAATCAGCATATTTTCATATTTCCATGTAAATAATAAATTTGCTAACGAATATGTTCAGAATCTCATAACATTGATTTAACCTTCACCGCTTAAAGTCATTCTTACAATTATCTTATATACTGTATAAGATAAGGACCAATACATATATACACAAAAAAAAAAATGAATATTGTTATAGTATGTATGTAAGCTGCAAATTGAAATCAAGTCCGGTTTAATTACTAAATCCCCAATGACTTTGGACCTGTGCAATTGAGTGCATGTACAACATGCATATGTATGTATGTATGTACATATGCATGCATTCATATTTGCCATGTACTATGTACATTTATGTAGATAAATATCTGTGAACGAATCAGGTGCTCGGCAATACGCTATGCTCTTATTTATTTAACAGTTTCATAGATAAGAGTAGAGAAACACTTTTGACCTTTGAGCATTATGAATATTACATATTAAATATAATATATACGCATGCATGTGTGTGTGCGTGTGTTTATTCAATATTGCACTTCGTGTGTGTCCACTTATAGCCCACGCACACATGTATGCTGTCATGGGTGCTTGACGTGATGTCTTATAATATAAGGTTCGCATGTATGTATATTTCTCTATATGGCTACAGCGTATAGGATGACTTTTCCTCAAGAAAATATACTTGCCGGTCCCATGGCATTACGTTACTGTCATGTTATCTATAGCAAACTCGCGGATTTCACTATATTTGTCTGTTTTATAACCTGTTTTCCAGGCTGAACCAATCCGTATTGTGGTGACCGGAGCTGCCGGCCAAATAGCTTACTCCCTGCTCTACATGATCGCCAGGGGAGAAGTGTTCGGCAAGGATCAACAGCTCATCCTGCATTTGCTGGACATTCCACCCATGGTTGGCGTCCTCGAGGGTGTTGTCATGGAACTGGCTGACTGTGCCTTGCCCCTGCTGAAGGAGGTGATCCCCACAACGGATCCTCTGGTCGGATTCAAGGATGTGTCGGCCGCTTTCCTGGTCGGTGCCATGCCCCGCAAGGAGGGAATGGAACGCAAGGATCTGCTGTCGGCCAACGTGAAGATCTTTAAGGTGCAGGGTGAAGCCCTCGACAAGGTGGCGAAGAAGGATGTGAAGGTGCTGGTCGTTGGTAACCCGGCTAACACCAATGCTCTGGTCTGTGCCAACTATGCACCCTCCATTCCGCGCGAGAATTTCTCGGCCATGACGCGCCTCGATCAGAATCGCGCAGCTGCACAGATCGCCTCCAAGCTGGGCGTCTCCATTTCCGACGTGTCGAACCTCATCATTTGGGGTAACCACTCGTCGACGCAGTACCCGGACGCTTCGCAGGGAAAGGTCCTCATCAACAACGAGTGGATCCCCGTGTCGAAGGCTCTCAATGACGATGCATTCTTGCAAGGCCAGTTCATCGAGACGGTGCAGAAGCGTGGCGCCGCTGTGATTGGTGCTCGCAAGATGTCGTCTGCCATGTCGGCAGCAAAGGCCGCCTGCGACCACATGCACGACTGGTGGAACGGCACAGCGCCCGGCAAGTTCGTGTCCATGGGCGTCTTCTCAGACGGTAGCTATGGCTCGCCCAAGGACGTCGTGTTCTCCTTCCCCGTGGAGATCAAGAACAAGAAGTGGCAGATCGTTGAAGGCCTGTCCATTAGCGAATTTGGCAAGTCCAAGCTGAGCTTGACCGCCAAAGAATTGGAGGAGGAAAAGAACGAGGCGTTGTCCGTGTTGGATTCGAATTGACTAGCCGGCGAACGGGACTCAAAATTGTGAGGAGCTAAGGCTTGAGCTAGAGCTACAGCTACAGCTTGTTGGGCATTTTGAGGTTAACTTTCTATTAGCCACACTGAGTTTGTGTTAATCGTGTTAGACATGCATTTAAAACCATGTAAGCATTGCAATACATTTTTGTAAATATGATAAATAAAATTTATTAATCAAGCAGTAGATTTTCCATCGTTTGGCTTCCCTGGAAAACGTATCTATGAAATTGTTAAACTATGCCGAAGCAGAGTCTTTGGTATTTAGACCCCATCCATAAGTGTCTGTCCCCGCTGCAGAACAGGCATTCTGATTGAGGCTATGGACTGATTTAGATTGTCAGCTGATGGAGAGAAATGCTTTTTATGGCCTGCTAGGCCTCCTTTTTTAATGATTCTTTTCACACTTTGTTACTTCAGTTATATAATCCCTCTGCAAAGGTGTACAAAGACTTAATAATTAATTAATAATAAAAACTATCTGTAAATGCTTCGAAACAAATTAAGTGTGTAGGACAAGGGTTACTGAGGCGATTGAAATAATAGCTTTGTGGAGATTTCCCATGCTTGTATACACTCGTAACCGCGCTCAGTTGGGGTATAGTATATCATAATGGCCCGGTCTATAAATGAGATACACAGTGGGTTCAGTGCCTTCGGGGAAATCGTGCGCCTTCACTTGGGAGCCCTCGCCCCTGTCCAGGTATTCTACGCGCACTCCCACCTTAAGCGCTGTACATAGGGCGATTATGTGTATATGGTCCGATTCCTTGTACATGGGTTCGACTTCCTGATGCCGAAACTCGGCAATGGAGCAATCTCCTTCGATGAAATGCTGATAGAAGTCAGCGTCCTCCTGCAGCTTCCCCGACGTTATCAGGCGCAGGTAGACAACCACATAATCGGAATATCCCTGTTCGTTGAAAATCGAATGAAGCTCATTCCGAACTTTCTCAGATCCGTCCGAGCTGGTGGGATCGACGCGCTTAATAACTTCCATAAACTGCAAGAAGTACGTGATGACGTTACAAAGCCTACAATACGTACGCCACAACTTACAGTTTCATGGAAGTCGTCCAGAGTGAAGCTGGGGAAACCAAGTTCGACCAGTTTGCTCTTGGAGTCCTCGGCTAGTTTTTTGAACTCTTCGTATGAGCTGTTATTGCTTATCAAGTGTTCCAAATATGAATAGGCAAATGCGCGAAAGAAGCAATTGCCGTCGGGACGAGTTCGTCGTATAAATTTGTATTTCTTAGATAACTCTGCTATTTTAGCTGTAAAAATGTCGTCGCCATTGTATTCGGTGCGTAAACACGATAGCGGTAATTGCTCACTAACGAGGGGAGTTGTTTCGCTGATCTAAAACAAACAAATCAGAAGTGCATGACGTTTGGGCGGAATGCTGGGCTCACCTCTTTCTCGATTTCACGCTGCTGCTGAATGATCAGTTCATCGCGATTGCTTTCATTGTTTTGAAATGAGTCCATGACTGTAATGAATAATTTCCTTGCCTGTATTTATCAGAATCTTTGAAGCTCGAACATCGGAAAAAGCTTATCGAAGTAGAGATGTCAAACAAGCGCTGCTGTTCAAGTTGAATTTTAATCGATAGTAGTATCGAAACTTCGATTTGCAGTTACTTAGAACATCGATGCAGAATACCGATTATGCGGGACTGTCGACTGCTGTTGAGCTTTTATTTGCGTCAAGTTAGCTTCGATTTGATGAAACACTAAAATATGGAACATGGGCAAATTCTTGCTATTTATTTAAAACAAGTACGTAATATTTTCCGAATTGAAGTCTTTTTATCTAAAAATACTTGAAGCTTAGTGCTTTAACGTTATCAATGCCAGTTTCAAATATAATATATGCATAATACAAAATTTAGGAATCTAAAGTTTAGACAATGAGGTTTTTTTTAATAAAATAATTTGGAATTTTTCAGTTCGACTTAAAACATGTCTTTAATATTCTTCAATAGCGGTCCTTAGAACAGTTTCTTTCACAACTTTTTATGGTTCTTGATTTATTCATGCCAAATATAATACATTATTTGTAGAATCTGTAGTCCGCGTAAAACTTACAGCGGGCATCCTGATAGCGATTTCGACGACACCTTCTAACCATGTCTTCAAATTATATAAAATTACATCTATATATCGCGTAGAGATACGTCTACATTAAGCTGTATACATACGTAGTATACGAATTTTATATACATGTACGAATAAACATATAGAGATGAACTTGTTTGTTTATTTCTATAAATAAATGCTGAACACGTGCAGCAAGAGAAGCACTTGAAGATCTCTATTAGATTCTTTTGTATGTACTAGGTATGTAGGCGGCACTTACGCATGTTTATTTCACACAGTCGACGCGGCAGCGTATAAACTCACCTCTACAAAAAGTAAATAGCTAAAGAAAACAATCCAATTTTGAGGTTCAAAGCAGACTTACACACTCAGTGAGTAGAACGTATAATTACTAGTTTTATATTTTGCACTGTTTTGGCACAAAAAAACAATATAGCAACAAACAAATAGAGAAAGTTAAAGTCGAGTGCAGTCGCCAGTAAGATGTACCCATTTTTATCTTTACAAATTCATTTTTAATATTAAAAAAATTACTTTAATTAATTCGCTACATTTTACACATGCAATCAAGCGCAAACAATGTAGCATCACTGCTACTTTTGTATGCGAAACTTCTCTCATCGCGTTGCGATTTATTTTGACAAAATGAATATATAGTCGTAAATATATGAAAATATGAAAATATATTGCTAAATATTGTTGTTCAAAGACAGTAGAAATGGCGTTCAAAATTTGAAACAAACTTAATCTATATATGCTAAATACTTATGAACCAAATTTGCTTTCTCTCCATTACAATAGCTGAGTTATGGGTGTTCACACAAGCAAGCAGGCAGTCAAATGGACATGGCTAAATCGATTCGGTTATATATATGTATGTGTATAATTTGTATGCTCGGCAACTACCGAATATTGGGCGCTTATACCGACTTATAAAAAAAATATGAAATATTCTCGACTTGATACATTTCTTTCGAGTTCAGAATTCCCAGCGGCAGACTTGTCCGCTGCCGATGACGACAATAGAATATCTCAATATCCAAAAACATTTATGCTTGTACTTATGAGTTTGTTCCGTTTTCACCACGGCCTGCGATTGGTCCAATGCTCACCACAAAAGGAACAATTGCCATTGGCCGTAGTGTGGGCGGGAGGTGTGTTTACTGCGGTGGTGGGTTTCAGCTCTTCAAAATAGGGTGGTCGAACAGCAAGTATTCCTTTTCGAAATTCAGTTAAATTTTAGCCTGTAGTGAGATAAATTCTCGAGAATAAAAGCTGGTCAATATATCGTGCGGTATCCGCAAATTTCTTAAGTGCAAAAATAGTTTTAAAAAATAAATAAATATATATAGATTCTATTATACATACATACACAGCGAAGTATGTAAGAAAATTGATATATTGAATATTAACGATTGATAAGTGCCCAGTTCGGAATAGTGAAATGTCCGACTATACAAATCCTGTGTGCAGCGAATTCTACTATAATAGTGTATACAATAATTCGCCGATTTCGGATGTGAATTCGTTAAACTGTATGTACTGTATGTATGTATATCCGCATGTAAAATACCCTGTCCTCAGCCCTTTATTATTATTATTAATATTAATATTATTAATTAATACAAATAATATTATTATTAATTTTCCTAAACACATTCAAAGTTTTCATTATTAGGATATTACACAGAAAGTGAAGCCATTGTCGTTGGCTTTACGTCCCAGCTTTGAATTGCTCTCTTCCTGTGAAGAAACAAATAGGTGACTTGGAGCATCGAGAAGCGCATTCGACTGCGAGATATCCAGTACTAAGCACACAAAAATATTTACACTTTGCGTTCTTTCTGTTTATTGTAGCAGACGGCCAGCCGCCCATTGTTATTGTTATTTACTAATTGGCCTATTACTCTGTTGTTTATGATCCGTTTTCGATTTTAGACTATTTTTGAGTTAACAAATCTCTGCTCAAGTGCAGCATCCAGACAGTCTAACTTCAATAAGAATGAAAATCTTAAAATATATATTTTCTAGTCCAAAGCATAGATATACATATAGCATTAGAACCTTGTGCCATATTGATCAGTAGAATCAAAAAGAAATGTATCACTGCAGCAAAGTTATATACGCATAGTTGCTGTTTGCGTTTTCAGATGCCGCCAAGAAACCTGCCGATGAAATATTCTTACCGATTGGTAAAATAGGATTTAATCCGAACACAGCTGTCAGAACTATAAAGAAGAGAAATACTGCAAACAAAAAAGAACGCAGACGAACGCAAAGTATAAATAACGCATTTTCCAGCTTGCGAGGAAGAATTCCGAATGTTCCTTCAGATACAAAATTATCCAAGGTAAGCATTTACTGACCGGCTCAAAAATGTTTTTACAAATTCAAATTTGACATTGGCATATAATTTAATAAAGCTAGAGCAAATAACGCCACACGTTTTGAATTTTTTACAGATCAAAACTTTGAAATTGGCAATTTTGTACATAAACTACTTGGTAGACGTCTTGGATGGTGATCAGGATCCCAAAAGTGGATTCCAAGCAGAGCTAAAGATTTCAAATCGCAAGGTTTATAATGATAGAAAACAAAAAATTGAGGTTAGTAAGATTTTTTTATTTGTACTCGTGTATCAAAACTGTGAATATTTATGTACTGTTTGTTTTTACATCTTTGCACTTAAAATTCCCCTTACATAAGTAAACAGCGCACAAATAATACGGTGTAAATAAAATAAATTTCCAACAAAGAGATGTAGATACCTAATCGTTATCTAAAACAAAACAGAAAAATGTGTTTCATACTCTTGAAAATGAGAATATAAGATCCAGTCGCCGAAACTAACATACCCTAGATTGATTTTGGGTTAGTTATCACATACACTTGTATACATGTTGATTTGATTTTTCTAATTTTGACATATATATACCGTTTTCTTCGGACAAAAATTTATTTTTGAAGCAGCGGTCTCGTCTTGTACACTGAGGAATAAGATAAGTCAAGCTGGTTGATGTTGAAAATGCACACAAACAAACCACAACATTTTAACAAGGGTACCAAAGTCACCAGCCTCTCTTCTCGGGACCCACCCCCTAATAACGACCGGGTGTTCGACAACATTTTCACATGGCCCAATTACATGCCATCGAACATACATATTTATACACTTATCTTAATGATTCAGACAAGTGCCAGGGGTAGAGCTGCAAGTGCTATCATGCTCCGTTAAATAAGTGTTTTCCTATGGAACCATAAAAATAATGCTTTTAATCCCTTAATGCATGGGCACTTGATTCTACGCCTACCATTTACATGCATATCTTTTATATTTTCAGATATTTGAATGTAAATTTCGAAAGTTTGAACTTTTAATACCCTGTGTAATTATAATTGCAGAATTCGTATATCTCAGCAAAGGGTCGGACAGGATGGCCCCAAGACGTATGGGCTTCAGAGTTACTTCCCGAACAAAATTAAATATATACTAGCATAAATATATTACATAATATATATATAAATATAAAATATGGAATAAAAAAGCATTCTTCAATCATGAGCTGTAGTTGATATTTAATTTATTTCCAAAATTTTAGGTACACAAAGAGAGTTTATTTCAAGAATCTGCAATGCTGGGTATCTCAATCGCAAAGACTCCGTTCCGTTTTGAGGGCACCACGCGGTTGGATATTCTTGATAAGAATATCGAAATGTTACCAGCAATTGGATCTATTAATTTTGGAGTTTGGAAATATTTCAGAGATTTGAATTTTCAATTTTTAAGAAAAAGTATATTTATGCATATTGGGTGTCAGCGCTGGCTAACAGTTACACTATCCGGTAATGAAGTGACCATCTTTTTAGAAGATAATTTGCGTTGTAGACAACTGTGCAACATTATTCAAATAGATGTGGCAGACCATACAAAGTATATATATTCATCATCAGCACCAAAAGCAAATTAAGTTGATAAAAGTCGATAAATTTTTGATTTTCAACTGATTATGTTGGTTGGACAACAAGTATAGAAGTTATACATAGCTAGGGATTTCTCATGTAACATTTCAGCGACGCAGCAGAGGTCTGGCATCATGCTTATCATACTTTTGACTGAATGTGTGAGATCAGCATGTGCGTGATTAACTTGTGTGTGGTTTCCTTTCGTTAATTTCAATACATGAACGATTGAATGTATGTATAAGCAAAGTCAATGCATCTGAGATCAACAACTCAGCGATAAAGTGCGAGATGCAACACGTTGTTTTGAGTTCTTTAAATATTACTATTTAATTACTTGTTTGCTTAAGTAAGTACCAAAGTTTAACAGCGGCAATATTGTCAAATTCCAATACCAAAGAGCAGCCTGTGCTGCCATGAGAAGTTTTTGTTTATGTCGTGGCAATGCTTGTATTTTCATGTGCGTGTTAGATCGACAAATCAAAGGCTATGATAGACCATTCCTCTCCCAATGCTCTACGCAGAGCAAAATGCAGGCTACGTTTGCAGTCTTTACCTCTATTGCTGCTAGGATCGGCTCGAACAGACCTATGAAAAAATAGAGAAACATGATCAATGACTTTTATCAGTTTTCTAAATTAACCCAATTCAGCAGCATTCGAAAGCTAAAGAAAATTCGGGACTAACCTCTTATATATACTTTATTTATGTGCATGTTGCACTTCTTAAGGATGTATTTGGGATTTTCTCTTTTCCTAGGAAATTAATGAGCTATATATTATCGTATCGTTACCAGATTTCAGATCGCAGGGAAGTAACACATTTAGCCAACCGTATATGATTGCCACGTTATGCACACATAACGCAGACTCAAGTGTTTGAAAGTGTACATAGGCAAACCAACATACAAGTTCATACTACTCTCCTAACTTGCTGTAAAAGAAAATAGTCGATAGTAAAAGTAATGTATTTCGTATACATGAGAAGGTATACACGTGAAAATATGTAATATTTGTTTATGTATTATGGGTTTCATCTCGGGTTTTAGCAGACCATTATGAAGACACGCGATCGTGTGCTTTCAGTCGTGTAATTTTTGTTTTTTCAATAAACTTGATTTTAAGTTCAACTAATCCATATTAAATAATATATATTTAATATACCCTGCATTATATATTAAAGATAATCATTCAAAATTAAAAAATTTAAGATCAAATAAAAAAATTTCATATTTCCAAAAGATTTATTCATAAGACAGTGGTCTAATACTAAAAAATAATGTAATAAACTAAGATTTTTTTTATTTATTTTATTTTCTTAATGTTTAAGCTTTAACATTTACAAGTTTATGCATAATTGCAAAACAGTTAGAGTAATACTCTGTGAACACGAGTACAGGGTATATTATAGTCGTTAAATACTTTGATTAGCGTGTGTAGGTAATGTAAGAGTACCGACTCTCATAAAAACATATTGTGAACATGTATGTTGTATACGTTGATACATAATACACATGTAACAGACGCATGCTATGTGGATTCATCGCACTCTGAAATAAGTATAACCTCAAGCGCCTTTAAATAGTGGATCCAAAAATCACGATCTTCATTGCTGTTGAAGATTGTTGCATCGGTATCGTCGAACAATTTAATCGATTTGTCTAACGTCTATGAGAATGTCGGTAAGGATACGATTTTTCGCTAGTGTTTAAATTCATTGTGTATTAACAAAATATTAACAACGTTTCAGGTTCTTTGTGTATTTTCAAGTTTATTCATTTCATTGTTTCTTTTCGCAACGGCGGCACAATTAAGCCTGGATAGTCCCGTGGATCCGAGTATACTTCTCAACGAACGCAGTTTGGCGATTTCAGACTTGTCAGCCCCTGCCCCTATTCAATCGGACTTTGAAGAATCGAGTATTTTGGATGCTAACATGCACTTTAATCGAAAGCATTATGAAATCCAAAAGAGACGTTCCAAAAAGAAGCGTCCACACAGTCATACTTCACGACCGTCTCAACATGGAAAGAATTCGCACTATAGTTCAAAGCATTTACATGAAGACATTAAAACACCCGGAAAAAAAGACAAAGATGTCAAAACATACGAAACTTTTGAAGAAATACACGAACATATCAACGAGCCGGCCGATCAGGAGGGACAGTATCAGGCTTCGGAGCATTACGAAAGTCGGGAAGATTCGTCAGACAGCGTTAGTAACGTTGAAAAAGAACACGTGCCCGTTAAAATTAAAGTGAAGCATCACCATCATCATCATCATCATAATCATATTAAGGAAGTTATTAAATCTGTGCCAAAACCATACACCATTCAGAAAATAGTACATGTTCCAGTTGAGAAAATTGTCGAAAAGATAGTTCAAGTTCCGAAAATTGTTAATTTTACAATTGAAAAAATCGTGCATGTGCCTGTAGAAAAAATCATTGAAAAGGTCGTTCAGGTTCCCAAGCCTGTTCATATCCCTAAGCCCTACGTAGTTGAAAAGATCATGGAGAAAATAGTCCATGTCCCGAAACCTTACCCTGTTGTAAGAACTGTGCCGTATCCCGTTGAAATTAAGGTCCCAGTATCCGTGGAGAAAAAGATTCCAGTTCCCTACAAAGTGGAAGTTGAACGCAAAGTACCTGTCTATCTGCCCCGTCCAGAGCCGTACAAATTTGAAGAAACCTATGGAAAACATTTTAGAGGAAAGGATTTAGTCAAGCCCCATGCTGACATCGAACACAGTGACACCATGCGCTATCCTAATTATATGCCCCAGCCTTCCAGTTCAAATAGAATAAATCCATTTAGGCACACAGAATTCCAAAACAACATGGAATTTGAAAGTTACCCGCAACCAATTGAGCAATCCCCAAATGTTGACGTCGAGCCAAAAAGAACTCCACCAGAACAAAGCACTGCAGAAAGTCAATTTTTGCCTGTGACGTTCCTGAATAGGGACGCTCCACTAAATATTGTTGTTGCCGACAACAACAACAACACCGCGTTTGATTTGAACTCACAAAACTATGAAAAAAACATACCCATCTCCATTCCTTTTGAATTCATTCAGTTGCATCCAGTTCCTTTCAAAAACAATCTCGACTTCAAGCCACCGATACTAGATCCATCGTTTAATAGTACTTAGCGCACTACAACTCCTACGTAACAACTATCAAACTATGACTATTATATAAGTACTTTCAAGATGGAAACGTTTTTCTAAAGACTTGTAAATTATATAACTTTACAATCGTTATTCGTAGAAACAATATGTATCATATACCACTGTATGCTGCAAATCTAAGCTTTTTTTACGTTCATTAAAAGAAAATGTCTTCACTTTTATTCTGAAAAAAAAGCAAAAGATACAAGTGGAAATATTAACAATTTTTCACAATTTATTCCATGTCTTCCGGCTAACCTTATTTTTAGCGAACCGTTAGAAAGCCTATCAAGTCATTGACTCCGCGGTGTCTTGCATTAAGAACAAGTTCCTTATGTTCTTTCGCCCGAATGCAGTGCACTGACAGGTTGACTGCGTTTGGAATGGTAGAACGTTGTTCTGGTTGTTCTGCTGCAATATAAAATACCGTCGACTACAACATACCCTACATTTGAAAATAAGATACTTAATACAAATTACTTGATGAGCGGCATACGGTGATATCCATATTATTCACAAAATTCGATTCCATGACGAATAGAACATATAGTATAATTTACAGGGTATGTCTTAAAAACAGTCAATTTATGGTATGACTGAAAAATAAAAATATTATGTTATATACCCACAATTATATTATTTTATAATTACGGTAATTTATTTAATTTATTTTGTTTCATTTGATAGTTTAGACAGACAGTATCAGTTCAGTCATATAAAATATCGTACATACGGGCAACGCCGGCTTGGACCTCGCAATGCTTGCGTGTATGTGTGCTTCTGTTTGGAATACTGTTGAGTATTAAAGCCGGCCAGGGGTAAACTTGATTCCGAGCTTGATCTCAGTTGATAGCGGAGCTGCCTGAGCAGAGCTCAAGTTTAATGTCAACGAGGAATACATTTAGTACAGTTTTGAAGACATCGGCGAGCAGTACGAGCTGTGCAGTTTGTCTGAAATCACCGAATTGAGCCGAAACTACGAAAGTAAATTTCCGCAAAAACTCATTAAATAAAATATATACATTCGTGTGATTTTGTGTGTGTTTGCATAACATATGCGTGTGTATTTGTTCATTTCTGCGTATTTATTTGTGTGGTTGTACTTGAAGATGAGAGCGGAAAACCCAAAAATGAATTATCTCGCCTCGCAGTTCGAGTAGAGATTAAAAGTCATTAATTGAATACACATTGAAGCGCTGATTGAATGCTTTCATATAGAGTCTATGCATGTGCACCCATACAAATGCACATGTACAAGGCGATTCTAGACGAAAACAGGTTTATTACAAACCACATACATACATATATATGTACATTTAGGTGTATGAGTGTGCTCAAAAAATCCCGGACTCATATAATCGTCATGGAATTATGAATATTTATAAATCAAATATTATCTATGTATATATACAAATTTAATTGTATGTTTCAGTGTCTATTTCAATTTTAAATTCGTAGCTAATAACATATTAAATACTTTATTATTTTTACCAGCGGAATAGAATAAATTTTGGCCTGATATCGACAACGCGCAGAAGGCATCATCTACGACTCTATACAGTATATATTTATAAATTTTTTATCAGCATCCACAGCTGACTCAATCTAGCCATATCTGTCGGTCTGTCCGTCTACTGAGTTGCAACATGACACTTATGATACCTTTCTTCTGCGAAAAAATTAGCCGAAACAAGCCAAATCGTATAGCTGATATACGCAAGTTCATACAATAGTAGGCCGAACTGCGGCACGCCGAAAGTAATTTTTCTTTATAGTTTCCGAAATTCGAAAAATAACATTTTAAATTTTGCTTCATTGCTTCATATAATGAATTAAATGTCGAATAGCAAAAATAAAAGAAAATTTATTTAAAGTCCCCATCGTTTCAGCCGACTGCGTTTTAGAAAGTTGGACAAAATTAGTGTAAATCGTATTAACGTATTTTATCTTACTCTCCTCGATTTTACAGATGCTGGAAATAAAGCTTTTTGTAGTTTGTCTATTGATATACACTTGCGATTCGCAAGATACATTGGATGATCTTATCGCTGATATTTTTAACAAAGACCCCACGGCATTCACCTCATCAACGATTGCACCAACGCCACCGGTAACGCCGAGCCCATCAACAATCCCGTCCCCACAGCCAAATATTGGCAAGGAACCGACCAAATACGAGTCCTGCGGCGACCAGAAAGAATGTGTGCCACGTTGGCTGTGTGCTAACGATACCATAAATACCAGCGGCGAAAATATTATAGATATTCGTATTGACACCGGATCGAGCTGCAAAAATTATTTGGATCGCTGTTGCGACACCCCGAATAAGGTATCTATATAACTAATTAACACCATAGTTCATATCATTGACCCCTTTTTGGTACTATTTAAAATCAAGAGGGAGACACCTATAATTCCAATTCCACCTGTTGATACAAACCGCGGCTGCGGATACAAGAATCCAAATGGAGTTGGCTTCAAGATAACGGGAGCAGTCAATCAAGAAGCAGAGTTTGGCGAATTTCCCTGGATGGTTGCTATTTTGCGAGAAGAATCTCAACTGAATTTATATGAGTGCGGCGGAGCCCTAATCACACCCGATGTAATCCTGACCGCCGCCCACTGTGTGCATAATAAGGATGCCAAATCTCTAATAGGTACGTATATATATTAATATAAGCTTGTAACTTCTAATACAGTATGTTTTGTATCCATTAGTCAGGGCAGGTGAATGGGACACGCAAACGAAAGATGAGATCATTCCACATGAAGATCGATATGTTAAGGAAATAATATATCACGAGAACTTTAATAAGGGATCGCTCTATAATGATGTCGCCTTGTTGTTCTTGGAGAACCCATTTAACCTTCAAATGAGTATTCAGCCAATTTGCTTGCCAAATGCAGGAGAAGAATTCGACTACGAGCGCTGCTATGCAACTGGTTGGGGAAAGAACAAATTCGGAAAAGATGGAGAGTATCAAGTAATTCTTAAGAAAATTGATTTGCCTGTTGTTGGTAGGACTACATGCCAATCGAACTTACGTGAGACACGCCTTGGCAAATACTTTGTATTGCACGATAGTTTTATCTGTGCAGGAGGAGAAAAAGATAAGGATACTTGTAAAGGCGATGGTGGTTCCCCATTGGTGTGTCCCATTAAAGGACAGAAAGATCGGTTTAAGTCTGCTGGCATTGTAGCTTGGGGAATCGGCTGCGGTGAAGAAAATATACCCGGAGTATATGCCAGTGTTGCTTACTTAAGACCATGGATAGATCAAAAATTGAATCAAAAACATGTTGATTCGAAATATTTTACGGCATAATATGTAGCCGGCAATAGGTTTCACTTATAAATTGTTCAATAAATAAATTAGCATTCGTCAATACTCATATTTATATGAGGAAAAATAAAATTCGCTTTTATGATATTTTATAAACGATTCATGGCGGAAATAAACTTTTGGAAAATAAATTCACTATTGCATTTTTATTGTTCTCATTTTTAAACCTCACAAGATGACAAGTATCAGCGTGTTGTGGTTGAAAAGTAAGTGAAAAACTTTTAAACTATATATCTTAAAGTAATATTTTTTAGATTGACAAAGACTTCAAGTTTTAGGCAACATTTCTAAATTCAATGGACGGTCGTTAATATTTCACGTTATGTTTTCCAGCCTCTAACTTAAAAAATGTAGTAAAGCTTATATAAAAAAAAAATAAAATAAATAATAGTCATAATTTTCATATATATATTTGTAACTAACACTTTACATTTAAAAAAATTATCTTCCAATTCGACATTATTCCTGGTTTTAAAATTAAAACTATTATAAATGGAACAATTTGAAATGGAACACAAGAATGTGTCATTCCAACTTCTAAAGAAATAACACATTGCTGCAAATATATCGATATATTCAGCGCGAACAATCAAAGTGCCATCTCTAATTCCCCCTTTAGTAGAATGACTTTGATATTCTCAAGAAATTAGTTCAGATTTGAGTTTCCAAAATGCCGTCTTTTAGAGGTAATATTTGTGATAAATAAACGTGTTTTGACATTAATTCCTCTCTGTTTTTCAGTAAAAGTAAAATGGGGACGCGAAATTTATCCAGATATTGATGTCAATACCGATGAAGAGCCAGTCTTATTCAAAGCTCAACTTTTTGCCTTAACTGGTGTTCAGCCGGAACGCCAAAAAATTATGTGCAAAGGTGGTATACTCAAGGATGACGAATGGAATTTGCAACTGAAGGATGTAAGCTCAATTTGTGTACGAGCGCTCTGCCATCAGTTTACAAACAAATATTTCATATATATAGGGAGCCGTCGTCTTGTTATTGGGCTCCAAAGAAAAAGTGCCAGAGGTTCCGCAAACTCCGGTGAAATTCATTGAAGATATGAACGAGGCGGAAGCGATGACCGCGGTAAGGCTCTTTAACGATATGCCATCATTATTTCTTTCGTTTCACATTTCATTTTGAATTCAAGATGCGTATTCCAGCGGGTCTGACCAATCTCGGCAATACGTGCTATATGAATGCAACGGTGCAATGCTTGAGGGCCGTGCCGGAACTCCGCAAGGCCCTGGACAATTTTCGGCACGATGGCTCTGACGCTACGTCGACTGCGTTCACCGTTTCATCGGCTATGAAAATTGTATTTGCCCAGATGGAGAAGGGCACAACTGTGACGCCAATTGTGTTGCTGCAAGCCTTGCATCGGGCATCGCCTCAGTTTGCGCAGACCGGGGAGAATGGCACCTACAGACAGCAGGATGCCAATGAGTGTTGGTCGGAGATCCTGAAGATGCTGCAACAGAAACTAACGCCAGCCAATCCAGAGTCCGTTGAGAGTGTAACGAAAATCAAGACTTACAAGTAAGTTGAATGTCAGGTTGGAGTTCCTATACACTAATCACCAGACAACATCCCCATATACATATATATAAACAAATGTATCTGTTTTCTGTTTTAGCTCATTTATTGAACAATTTTTCGGGGGAACCTTTCAGGTCAAAATGACCGCTGACGAAGTTCCCGACGAACCTGCCACATTTTCAGAGGAGAATTTCTTGCAGCTCAGTTGCTTCATATCCATGGAAGTTAAGTACATGCAAAGCGGGCTAAAATCGGTAACTATTGCTTGTTTAATCAAATTATTTTTGTGTATTTACGATTTGTTTTTGCCTTACACAGAAAATGAAAGAGCAACTGGTCAAAAACTCGGAAGCCCTTGGACGTGATGCGCACTATACAAGAACTGTAAGCTCTTAAATATACAATTTCAGATCGAGAACAGTAGATAGTAATTAAATACCTTCTGTTTTAGTACTTAATTAATCGACTTCCAGCTTATCTGACTGTGCAGTTTGTAAGATTTCAGTACAAAGGAAAGGAAGGCATTAATGCAAAGGTCTTGAAGGACATCAAGTTTCCCATTGATTTTGACGCATTTGAATTGTGCACTCCAGAGTTGCAAAATAAGCTATGCCCAATGCGAGCCAAGTTCAAGGACCATGATGACAAAACCGTGGATGTCAAATCGCAGATAAACAAGGCTTCAAAGTCGCCCGATGTCGAAGAGATTGACGAATCGAAATATGAAAACTTCTCATTTGACGACGATCTGGGCAGTAACAATTCGGGCTTTTATACTCTGAAGGCCGTTTTAACCCACAAGGGACGCTCCAGCTCATCCGGTCATTACGTGGCTTGGGTGCGTTCCAGTGGTGATCTTTGGTTTAAGTTCGACGATGACGACGTAACATCTGTAACCACAGACGAGATATTGCGACTCTCAGGAGGTGGCGACTGGCATTGCGCTTATGTCCTTTTGTATGGACCTAGGCGCTTGGAAAAGTGTTAGAATTTGTCTTGTTTAATTTCTGGTTGCAAGCTCATTGTCCACCAATTCAATAAATTCGATTGAAAACAGAAGTTAGTTGTTTAAGTGGTGCAGTAATGCATTTAGTTATTGCCTTGTTCTTTAAACCGGATCTGCGAGTTTTTGAAAGTCCCGCGCTCCCAGCTCGATAAGTGATAGTTATGGCAAGAACATATCGATACAATTCTTTCACGGTTGCATTCTCAGCATACATGCTTTTCACATCACTAGATTAAACTGCGCAGTTTTATACATTCGCGACAAAACAAACATTTATTTTTATTCGCTTATCTTTAAAAACATCAACATTTTTAAATATGGATTGTGATAGCATTCAAATGGCCATAGCAGAGGAAACTAATTTAACGGTACGTATTAAATATTTTGCAAAATTCTGATTTTAGTTACTGCGTAGTTAAGTCTTATTGTTCTGTGGATGTATGTATGTGTGCGTGTTTACGCATGTAAACAAGCATTTCAAAAACAAATACAAAACAGAATATGTTTGAGTGGAAATTGTGGTTTCAAATTAGTTCCATATTGCAACAAATATAAATAAATAAAAGGAAGACGCACATTTACTCGTAAAGCATAGTACATCTTAGAGTATTCTCAGCAATGCCTACTTTTTACCACCCCAAGCGAACCACCCCATCGCAAGCGAAATGGTGACTGCGCGTCTTTTTACTTAAGCGTCAAGCAAGTATTTGGCATTGATGTATGTGTGTGTTTTTGTGGTGTAAACAATCCGAAAGAGATAAGGGTAGACCTTTGAAATTCCTGTGCGTTCAGCTGTTTAATTTGATTGGATTGCCGCGTTGTTTGAAAATATTAAATCCAGGGTGTAGCTTGAAGCTCTTTCAAATTTTCTTTTTTTTATTAAAGGAACGTAAGGAGTCTGGAAGAAGAGGCCGAAAACCTGGTCGGAAGACATCTTCAGAAAAAGTCGATATAAAAGCAAAACTTGGTACGAAACTCATGCATAGAATTCTGTGCTTTAATGTTATATATATTAATTGTTTTATTTTTAATACTTCCAGAACGAAGCAGACAGAGCGCACGGGAATGTCGTGCCCGGAAGAAACTGCGTTATCAGTATCTCGAGGAATTGGTTGCCGATCGGGAGAAGGCGGTCATTGCATTGCGGGCTGAACTGGAGCGAGTTGGTTAATATACTTGATCAATGATTGAAACTCGATTTTGATAAATTTCTTCTCTTATAGTACATGCAATGGGATAGACGCTTGGACGACAGCACCTCCCCGAATGATATTGATGAATTGCTGAAAGACATCGGCGTACTAAAACAAGAACAGCATGCATAGGCTTAAGTTACCAACTAAGTTTTTATCTATATTTATTTTTTCAATCGTACATTGAGAAAAGTTCCACCCAAATGATTTGTTTATGTACATAAGTACAAGTGATTTTCAAATAATACATGAACACTACTTTCCATGTCACTGTTCAAATGTTTTACTTAACAAGCATATTGCTTTTCAGATACATCAAATGCGTTCCGCCCATAACACTAATCATTTAATCAAATAACAGTAACAAAAGGAGAACAAACTTATTTTAGTTTGAGACTACAATAAATAAACAGATAAGCTTCCTATCATTAAAGTCTGCATGCAATTTGGTTTCGCCATTTGATTTGGTTTATTTCGTCAATTCGGTTCGCTAAATGCTTTATCTTCCGATAGGAAACCAATAATAGATGCAGCAGTGTCCGTGCTCATCCAAATCAGTGCCAGAAACAAAGCTTCGCAAATGCCAATCGCTGCGCCGGCGAGCACGTCCAGAATGTAATGACGCTTCAGGATAAGCCTGGAAATGACAACGCTCACGGCCCACGCAGTAATTGGCATCCAGAAAATTATATGAAGCGGGTACAATTGTGTGAAGAATACTAGGACATAGAAGGCTCTGGACGCGTGTCCCGATGGAAAACTGAACTTGTCCGGACCGATTGTTAGGGTATCTGTTGCTGGCATTGGCCGTCTTCTGCGCACAAATGCCTTTAGCAGGGCCACAACCACAATGTCTAGAAGTAATCCTATCATCATGTTGGCTTGCATTTCATAAAGTTCTCGTGAATTGAGCAGCCAAATGAAGGCAACCCATGTGGAAAGCCAAGCTATTCCATCACAAGATACTTCAAGGAATTTGCAGTGTATCCTGAGCGACTTAAAGGAAGCAAACTGGAGCAAGAAGGAAACAAAGCGATCCGTAATTTTCACATCATATTCCAATATTTTTCTCAACGCAGGCGGTGCTTCTGGCTAAAATTAAATGAAGAGTAATTTGATATTATATGCTTTCTATATTTTATCATCAAATGCAATAGCTATATACCATCTTAATTGTTACTTAAAAGTCTTAGTCATATAATGCGTAACAATTGGAGGTTGAATTTAAAATAAAACAAAGCTTTATTCATCCAATAGGATAAGAATTGTGTACGTGTTGGTAGGCAGGTATGAATATCGTCAAATCGGAACGTTGGAAATCGAACACGGATGCAAATAATTATTATTAATAAAACTAAATGCTATAATTGCTTCTAATTATTGGCTTTTATTTTCAGATTTTTTATTTTAATTATTTTATGCAAACTGCCAGTGTGCAATGGAAGCTAAGCTTATGTGCTCTGGTATTGTTCTTTCTTTGTTATATTTATACATGCATTAATAATATGTACACACTAAGATTAGTATTAAAATGCTACCCTACCAGATCCCGCGTAATTCAAATAATTTGTATATCCTGGACAGGATATGCGTTATAATTGCAGATGACAAATCTTTGCAACAACGAAGTAGCACTTTAACATCTATATAAATGCATTTTCTGACTCAAAAATGTTTCTTTTGTGATTCGGTATTATTTAAATAAAAGTGTGAAGATCGATAGGCTATTATTTTAAGGAAACTCTGAAATCTCAACAGCCGTAAAAAATGCATTAAAATTTATTCTGCAAACCTGCCCAAATTCGTACAGCGTACGCCTGGCATTTTTAAGGGTTACGGTAATAATAGGAGACGTGATCACGTGAGCTGAATGACAGGTCTATATCGACATTTTAGATCTATTTTTATTTAATATATAAACACTAAAAAAAATACAATCCGAATTGTTTCATATATATATATATAACAAATTACTGTTTTTTTTTATTTTTAAGTTTAGGTCGTAGAGTAGACATTCATATAGAAATCTATTTCATAATATAAAAACCTACTTAATTATGCATTATAAAATTTGTATTTACAAATTCGAATACATTTATGAAAAATGTGAGCGAATATAATTTAATTTTTCGTAGATCTCCAATTACAGATGGTGTATTATACGCTTTATTAAAGGTATGTGGATTCACCTGCAAAATATAAGAAAAATACATTATTTCAATTAAATACGAAAAGAGGATACTTTCGAAATATTTATTTTATATTCGAGACATTAAATTAATACAAATTAAGACTCATTACGACAATAAAATATATAAACGCTTAACAATAGCAGGTTCTTGTTCGTTATTTCATCTAACTTGTATACCTTATTACTATACCTTTTACATCTATATACTTTTTGAGTTTTAATGAGAGACAAAACTCAACTTTAACCGAACGTTCCTATGGCAGCTATATGATACAGTGGGTCCTATTTCCACCCAATTTGGTGGGAATACAGCAATTAGAGATTGGATGAAATATCTTGGAAGCGAAAAAAAATTTGCATACAAGAACTCAATTTTGACTCGATCGTTCCTTTATGGTGGTCCGATCCGGCCGGTTATGACATGTTAACTGCCTGCAACAAAAAGAAGGATCCGTTCAAAGTTTCATCCAGTTAACCGATGGAATGATATCATATTAACAGACACATGGTCAAGGTTATTTCATACAGCTGGTTGAGTTGATGTTAGAAAATATGTCGCATTCGCACTGTAATTTTACTGTAAAAGTTCTGTGCATTGCAGACAATTAAATTGTAATAAAATCAAGAAATTCACAAAACAAGAAATCAAACGGATTGCTGTCCGACGAAACCAAAAACCGTAAAACAGTTATACGTTTGACTTACTGCTATGTTAATTCGAACAGTTCAGTGGTGAATCTGCTCTTTATGCTATGCTTATTAGTGCAGTCATCAAATGTTTTTGCTTGACTGAAAGTCAGTATAGCGATCAGATATGTCATGACAATATTGATCATTCCCAGTTCAGTTTAAACTGCAAACAACCTGCGACTTTCATTGTATTGCCACAGACTGTGGCAACGGGCATAGAAATACATGTTTGTATTAGTTTTACACCTTATTAAAATTTATTTATATTAATTGAATGTAAAATTTAAACTTAAAATTAACAATATGGCACACAAAACGTGTGGAGTGGCTTGTTGTCACATCTTGCTATGGTTCACTTTCCGATATCGCCCAGGAAATGTATCTGAAATTAAATATTCATTCATCAAGTTTTAGGATACAAATACATTTTTGTGAATTCATTCAAAGTAGTAAATGGAAAGTAATTGATCAATCTTTCAACTTAGCTTCTCACACATCACTTCAGTATTTTAAGTAAAATAATTCAAAATTGTTGAAAGTACTCACCACATGTATTGATGGTTCAAAGTAAATCCAGCATTCATTATACGATATTCACTCAAGTAAGCTGCCACTATATCCATAAATTCCTGCGTTATGACCTACACAGCCCAGAATATTAGGTATCTGAAATAATAGTGTTTTTAGTTGAACGAAAGTCAAACTAATAGCAGGGGAAACAAAAACTTACAATATCTGGTCTGATTCCACACACTTGACAGCTACCATAGGCACTTAGCATACTAGTCTTGCATCTTGAACAAACATTTAAAATTTTTCACAGTTTTTAATTGACACATTTTTGAGATAAAACATTCTTCGACTTTTTTAAAACAGGAATACATTAGGACTTTCAGAAATATATCTTCCCTCTGGACATATCAAATATGACTAACTCCTGCGTCTAACTATTTACACACTGCAAGCTCTCCTCGGTGTGCTTTCAAATGATTGAAACCGCATAAATAATTTTGGTTTGAAGTAACGTGGAAAACACTCAAGAAGGCACAATATTCTTTATTCTTAAGATATTGTATAGTGTATACCGAGTAAAGCACGCTTATAAGAGAAGAGAGTAATCATAACCAGTTGGCAAAATGAAAATGTCCATAGAATTACTTTAAAAGCTGAAAGTGAATTTTCTAATCCAACAATTACAGAAACTTTAGACTCTAGACGGCAAGGGAAAAATAAGGCAACATCACAAAAGAAAATAATTTTATTTTTGTAGGCAAACTGCAGAAAATAATTGGACAAGTTAAACAACGGTATGAAAATATAATTCTCAATACAAGTTTCAGTGGCAAAAGTTAAAGTCAAAAATAAAGAAAGGTGCAATCGAGTGCACTCGAAAATTAAACAGTAAGAAGAAGAGCTTTCAAAAACTGGACAGAAAGAGGAAGTGTTGTTTCGCCAGGCGGTGCAATACCCTTCGTCTCCACATGGAGAATGAAGTCTGCTTGTGAAAGAAGAACCATAGCAATGTGCTGGTATTAAAGATGAGAGTGAAGACAGAATGCTGAACTCTGTTCTGTATCAAAACAATAGTGATGTTTTAAATGATAGAACATTATTATACCCTTTACGGGTAAAATAAAATTGAATGTGATGTCATTTATATTTATATATAAAAAATAAAGGGCGCATTAATGAAAGCATCCAAACTTTAATTTTGAAATGCATTTTGTTCGCATATCAAACATTTTCAAATATTGTGCTATATAAATACGCGCATGTATTGTGTAATAAATGCCAATGGGAATACATTGCAAGATAACTGAGACATACGTGCAGATCATTTAAAAAAATCTATACGTTTTATGCCATGCCAAGCCATTTTGGGAATAATATATTGTAAAATAAGAAAAACTTTTACTTACAAATTATAACTTTTACAATATACAGTTAATTTAGTCGATTGACACTCACAAAAGATCTTAAAAATCTATCATTAAATGTTGTTTTATTAAATACTAGCTATTTTTCAAATGTAAGGATATACAAAACATCATTTAAACCTTCGATTTAAGGTGGTGTGGGCAACACGAGCCCACTCTTCACAAAATCTTAAAATAAATATTTAGAATAATTAATAGTACTCTTTTAATTTAAAATATCCGAGTCCTAAGCTACCTAATAACATAATTATTATTAATTCTTTCGAAGATATTTAAACTAAGCGGAAAGTTTCCCATTCCAAGTTTCTAAAAATATTGGAATAAAAGTATTCCTCCTTCTAGTGATTAAAATAACAGAAAAGTGAACCTTTTTTTTTAATATTTTTCCGAGCTGCACATAGTTGTGAAATCTCTGTTTTTATATAAATGGCACTTAGCAAGTATATTATAAGTTATCGTATTAATTAATCTGTTCCGATTTATTTATAGGTAAACTTTCTGCAAATCATTAATCATACAATACATTCAAATTGAACGACACTTCTGCTTTTAGTCTTTTTACTTGGTTGTACTTCCAGATTTTTAACAAGGGGTATATGGAATATGGAAAGTTATGGTTGAACTTGATATGAGGTTAACAATAAACTCACCGGATTCCCAATCTTCATTGCCTTCTTCACTGCCCAGGATGATATCTGGTGGCAATTGATTACAATTAATATATAAATCCTGATCATAGATCTTATCAGATTCACCAGTAGGCTTAGGAATATTGCAACGATCAAATTTACGTTGACTATCATAGCTGTTTTTATACATTAGATTTGGATCATTTTGCCACTTTATTGAACCGGATTGAGTAATGGACGGTTGGTTGAAAATATGCAGCTTTTTGATTTCTTTGCTTGATGAGGTATTATTAACGGTTAATAAGATGGATCTTGATGAAGACTGTTTACGTTTAGATGGCATCGCAGTGAATTTTGAGATAGTTGATTTTTCATAATGATTTTTAGCCTACAAAAGATATAAACGTATATTTATATAAAGTTAGAAATAATATCATTTTTAAAACCTTCAAATGAAACTTACAAGTTTTCCATCATGCTCCATTTGATGAGATTGTGTTGCACTTCTATTATCATTTGCATGAAATGAACCATTACGTTCAAATAAACGACTTGATGATGGAGAGTTCAATTCAGACTCCTCACTGTTTAGATTCCTTTCATTATCATCTGGCAAATGTAAGTTCGATTCATTTCTCCATCTATTATTTATTGAGGTTTCGGCTTGCACACACTCGGGACGTTTTTCTTCTTCAAATATAATAGAGATCTGCAATCATGTAAGTCAATATTAATTGATTTTTTGTGACCGACTTAAGATTTAATTGTATTTACCTTGAAGTCCTCTGAAAACGATTTATGATCTTTATCTTTATGTGCACCGTCAATTTCGGATTTGTTTAAAGTATACGTAAGCTTGACCGTAGGCCCATCGTTTTCGCTAACTGAAAATGATGGACAAGAAAGCTTCATGTTGAATATATCGTGAAAAATCTAACTTTTAATATAATGATAACTATTTTATTAGAAAATCAAAAACTTATTATTCAACACTACATACCAGCTTGTTTCTTTACAAAGTACGTATTAACCCAGAAGTGACATAAGATTTTCCTTGATGACTTTTGCGTAAGCTCAACTTTTATATCACCAGATACTATTAGCGGCGAATTACTTAAATCCAATATAAGCGATTTTTGCGGTTCAAGTGTCCAAGTTTTCAGTCGCTATAAGACAAAAGAAATGTAAGTATTTATCCTCTAATTCAAGGAACTAAGAACTTCGGGAATACGAAAAACTAAAATCCGGTTGAAGCTTGAGCTACATGCGCAGCCTTCACACATTTGCCAAGTGTGCATGTTCAATTCAATTTGGCTATTGGCAGCAGTGACTTAATTTAATAAATATAGTATTAAATAAAATTGAATACATACTTGAGCCTTAGCTTTATCTGTTGCCGAGTCCTGTATGTTAGAAATCGAGCATTGCACTGTGCCAAGATGTTGTAAGAAGCTTGTCTCAGCAAATCGTATTTCACAGACCTTAAATGAATTTAAAAAGAGTTTAGTTAGTTTATGTTTTTACAGAGCTTAATTAATATATATTTTTACGTACGTATAGACTTATAATTTTATAACGACCATCTGGGATTAAGCTTGAATAATACTGAACATATCTACGTTGAGATGGAATTGTAACTCCCTTTTTATCTTTCGTACGTTTTTCGTCATACCAAGCAAGTGCATCCTCTGCTGTTTTCTTGAACCTAGAGTGAACCAGGTATGCACATATCATGGTTCCTACAACAGAAAATGGACATTTTTAGCATAGAAAATATTATTATAGTAGACCTATTAGTTCTTAGAACCACTACATAAATATTCGATAGGATGGATACTGACCGGTTCTTCCTTTTCCAGCTTTACAATGTACAGCAACGACATTCAATAAGTCCGCTTTAAGCCAAGACTCAACGTCATGACAGAAGCGTTGAATCAGTTCAATCGTAGGAGGGTTATGATCTTCAAACGGATAAATTGCAACTCTCTATAAAATAATGAAAATAAGAAACAGCTCGGTTCGAAATTATGGAATGTATACAACTTACCCCATGAAATTTACTGATGTCATAACTGCGCTCTAGACACAAATTGTAGATTTTGTAATGATCCCCATGATTTTCATCTAAAAATTTCAACACTTCGTCTTGGCGATTTCTGTAAATGCCCTCTATTTTATCCGGTGCAGGGTAGCCCATCGCAATTATATTAGGACAGATATCTAAAAGAGAGTAAATAAGAATCAGCTTAGTATGAGTTGTCATTGCCTATAAGATAATCAGATAATTTTTGATGGATGTGATGGAGAGCTTGGCCCAAAGATTTGAATATATCTGATGACAGGCTTCGCAGTTTCGCAAATGTTTATTATGCATTATTTCCAATCATCTTTTAATTTCCTTTTAGTTTTTCTTATTGGCATGAAAAAGTTCACTTACATTAACTTCTCAAATATTTGCAGTAATTGATTGATGGTTTGAGAACTATTTTATTTATCCTGAAAACAACTTAATTATGCTGTTTTCTCTTAAGTATAAATTAAAGCTTTAAATGCAAATATTCGAGACGTTCTCCCCTAATTTAGACCCTTCAGGGGAATTCGCGATATGAGTGTAATACAATTTAAAATAACGAAAATCATTCTTACACGTTAGATCCAGGTTATATCCATTCTTCTTGTAGCGTATACGTTTCTTGCTCACTGCGTTACGTATGGCGTTGGACATGATGGAAATCGTATTTGCCATATTAGTCGCAATATATGGTGTAGGTTGTCTTTTATTAATTATATTTATAATCTTATTTTTAGTATTTATTTTGATTTCGGTTTCATTATTAATGTGTCCCTTCATATCATTATCTTTATTATGAACGTTCTTGAGAAAACCATTATGGACTGAAATGGTCTTCACACTGAATCTTTTAGTACCTGCAAGAGAAGAATTGCAAAGTTGGAGTTAGAACATCGTTGAAATTGCACATACATATACCAATTACAGAGTTTCCTATAGATTTCTACGAAGAGCTTTGCACTGGAATTTGTTAAGCTGGCAGAGTTCTTGTTTTCAGGCAGGCCAATTGGACAATAAGAACAGGCTTAAGATGTCTCCTAACTATCTGCACTGGCCCCAAGCTGAGCTTTGGCTATGGCTAAAAGTTATAACAATTATTTAAATGAATTGATAAATATTTAAGTCAATCATTATCACTTGTAGAGGCGTGCGAAACAAGAAACTTATGAAGCACAAGGATGAAGAAGGAACTAAAGTGAATGATTAACTAGCGACTTGACCAATTAACTAAACGCTGGTTTGAAAACATATTTAAACATATTTAAGAATGCGTTGAACAAGTTAAATGTGGCCGAATTTTTAGCAACTGTTTTATTTATGGTGTGTTTATAAAAGTTAAATATCCATTGCGTTTGCAACTATTATATTTAAAGCGGATTGTAGCATTTACGCGAGAATCTCAGCTATTTCTGTGTTGGCACAGATCTAAGAGAGATATGTGCAGGGGCGAGCAAAGCTCGATTTGTTATCCTGTTTTGAAGTTCTGAAACACACACGATATTTCGCAGGCGCTTTCAAGTATACAGACGTCTGTATAAGCTAGTTTCGTGTAAATATGTTTGTAGGAACGAGTTGTATGTTATGTATGCATGTGCACATAAATGCATGTACATACGTATGTATCGGCAGTCATCACAATAATAACCAAAATGCTATCGCCAATTCGGGCAACTGATGTAAAACATAATGAAATCAATATTAACCTGTCTCACGGTACGCGCATATGTAAATTACGCTGGCAAATAAATAATAATAGATAGAAGCGAATATTGTATGTATTGGAGAAAGATCTGTGGTCCATTATACACTTGTAAAAATGTATGTATGTACATACATGTAACACACTCCAACGACACTTTAACGCCTTGCGAGTTTTAACACCAAATTTCTTATGCTGAAACACTTGATCTCGAAATATTGTCTTTAACATTCTTGTTTCAAAATTCGACGTTAACTCATTTTATCTTTTGAGTAACATACATATACCACTTAATCACAAATAATGGTGTTCTTTTGCACAAACACGATTGCTATATGTTAGTTTGTGCTTATTAAATAAAATAAAAATAAACCTAAACAATAGAACATGAACTTATAGAGATATTCTCTAGTGTATCTGCCAACAGTAATACGCTAACGTGAGGCACACAGGGTGATTCGCTCTGGCCCTAACGATGACAGCAGTTATCGGATAACTTATCGTTACCGTCCACGCATTCCTCCAGTGATGTGATGGGCGTTTGGCTTTTTCACAATTAGAATTATATACACACGCAAATCCAAACAAAAATATTTGGAAATCATGGAATTAGGGAAGTTATTTCATTGTCTTTATATATATATATATATATAGAAAAAGATGAATACTCACTATGCTTAAAATACTCACTATGATGGAATTGGAATACACAGCACTCTTCAGTAGCAACGACGTTCCCTCATAAACGCTGCTTTTTAGCTTTTAAAAGCCAAATAAACGACAAATAATCAAAAAAAAGGGAAACCTAGCTAGTTCGACTTGTTTTTTTTTTAGAAGAAGCACAAGATTCTTATTGTGTAGCAATAGCGAAAAATCCTTATTGTGCAATATAGCTAAATCGTCTTTCAAATTGTGCAAATCAATCTTTCTACTTAATTTTTAATGGATGTAAGGAATTTAAAGTGCTCAAATTTAAGCAGTTAACTAAAAATTGTTTTTTTAAAATTATTATGACTACAAGCCTACAAGTATATGCAGAAAGTAGACTAACTATACATTAATAGCTTATGTCTGTTCTTCCATGTATATGACGCGCCGTATCCTTACAAAATTGTATTTTGAATTTTTGGCAAAGTCCAAAAGTACGACTGCAACTAGGCAGACAAGTACGTAATTATATTAATTTACTCAATAATTTTCGCGGGCCGAGCAGTAACGTTAGCTAAGGTTTTTTCAAATCAATGTCTTCATATTGGCGCGCACGGCTGTATGTATGAGAACATGGAAGCAATAAGACTTGACTTATGCTTGACGCCGAATGACGCCGTATGCCTATTTGTCTATATTAACTACAATATTAACTACAATATTAACGCCACACGCACATGCCGTATTGTCGCTGGTACTTTACAACATCGTTATATGGAAAACTTCTCGCTGCTTTTCTGTTTATTTTCGGATCGGGCTAAAATTTGACGCGATTTTGAATATTGGTGTATATAATGACATTATTGTAGTATTTATACCTTGAAAGTATCAGTTTTTGGCGGCCGTAGCTGTGACACTCAAACAACATTCATACCAAATTCGGTCTCTCTTGCGCTTTTGATTATGTGTGTGTTCATATAGACGAACTGACTGGCGGACAGGCAGACGGACTGGTAGACGGACAGACATACGGACAGACATACAGACACATAGATAAACAGACAGACAGACAAACGGACAGACATACGGACAGAGAGACATACAGACACATAGATAAACAGACAGATAGACAAACGGACAGACAGACGGAGAGAGAGACATACAGACACATAGATAAACAGACAGACAGACAAACGGACAGACAGACGGACAGAGAGACATACAGACACATAGATAAACACAGACAGATAGACAGACGGAAAGACAGACAGATAGACAGACATACAGACAGACGGACAGACATACGAACAGACAGACAGACATACGAACAGACAGACAGACAAACGGACAGACAGACGGACAGACAGATATACAGACACATAGATAGACAGACAGACAGATAGGCAGACGGGCAGACGGACATACAGATGGACAGACAGGAAGACAGACGAAGATGAGCAAATCGACTCGGCTATTAATATATATTCGTTTGTGTATATACCCTGTAAACTACAACCCCATCAGAAAATAAGCCCAGATTTTATAGGCGCAAGAAGTTTCCCATAGAAAGTTGCAGCGAAGCAGCAGAGTGCCGGCTTTAATGCATGCGTTTGATTGTATGTGTGAGAAAGCATGGGAATATAGCGTCAAAGCATGCGCGTTTGATTGCGAAAACGAGCGATGCGAAAAAACCGAAGTATTTTTTTAAAGAATTTTTTCAAAACGGTAAAAATGGGTAAATGGCACCTTACCGTCGAGCGAAGCGATATATCGCATAGCATTGACCTGTCTTTGCTATCCTTGATAAATCTCTCCAAGATGTCCTCTGTGCGCATGCATACCCTGCAGCAATTTTAAATAAAGTTGAACCGCTCTTCAAAAAAAAAAAAAAAAAAAAACCTTATAAAATCTGAGAGAATTTATGAATTAATTTAGAGAAAATGTGTGCAAATTTATGCATCGTGCAGGAAGCGTTAGACTTTATTTCCATTCGTATTTTGCACGAAATAAGCTCTTGGCCGATTATACAATTTTGCGAAGAATCCACATCGGAAGTGTCAATTACAAATATACTGATTTTGGCTTTTATTGCTTGGGACGTAGCACACATTAGGTCCACATAGAAATACATAAATATATATGTATATATATATACCAGCATATATATAGATAGATATATACACTTGCAATCTGATACAAATCATCGTATTATTGGGCGAAAATGACTCCGGCCTACCTCCACTTTATTATTTTGTTGTAAATGAGAAAATACGAATTATGCGAATTACGCGAAGTAATGCTAATGTACTAAACAATAAATTACGATTTTGACATTTTATTAGATTTATGTACTCTATGTTTTCGGTAAAACTAAGTCGGTATATATTCTTTTAAATATACGTATGTATCTTAATTAGTTTTAATAGTTGGCTAATTTAGTTCTTAGATTTGAATATTTCCCATTCGAAATTATAGGTTTATTTGATACATTTTTGTGTAAAATAAATAGTTTCTGTTTGTTTTATATCAAAGCTGATGTCCTAGCGTAGAAATACAGTTAAAAGATCATATTTCCCTTATGATATATATGCACTATTAATATATGTATGTATGTACATATAAGCAACGGTATCCTTATGGTAGCTGAATCGCATCAGTATCGCACTTTTTCAATGTTTTTTTTTATGTTTTTCGTTATTTTTGTTTTTCTGTTTTGTTTTTAATTGCTGCTGAATATTAGAAACGATGATTGCCGACTGGGGAACGAGATCTGAAACGTCCGCCGCCTTGGCCTCCGTTGCGACCATAGCCGGAGCTGGCGCCGCCAACGTACCGGCTGCCCTCGCGAACGCCACTGTAGATGTCGCGTCGGCTGAATCCGTTGCTGCTGCTGCCATCCCTGCTATTGCCGCCGTAGCCGGCGTTGGAGCGGCCCGAGCTGTATGCGCGTTCACAGTGCCGTCCACTGGAGCTGCTAGAGCCGCGCTGTTGTCTGAATCCACCACTGCTGTTCGTTATGCTGTGCCTGCCAACATCGCCACGGCGTCCTCTGTCCCCGGGTGCGCCACGCCTGCCTTGCCGTGGCCGACCCTTCGATATCTCAACGCGCAGCTGGGAGCCCAAGAGCTCCGAACCGTTCAGCACATCGCAAGCCTTTTCGGCATCGTCGCGGTGCTCGAACTCAACAAAAGCAAATCCGGGGGGATTAAATGCAATCCACACTGAGTTCAATTTTCCATACTTTGTGAATTCACCTTCCAGGTCGTCTTTCTTGACCTTGTCTGTTAGGTTACCGACATACACTCTAGTCCCCCGCTGATCAGTCATGTTCAATAAACAAATATATCTGAAGAAGCTCAGATATTGATCAATCAATACTTTTTCCACCGCAACCTAGCTTGAATTTTGTATGTACATCAAAAGTTCTCCGTTAGGGTGGCCAGACTTTGTTTGTTGAACTTGTTCTTTCATCACTAGATCATTTGGATGAGTCGATTTCATGAAAATTGTGTTTACACTACATAAATAAAATGAAATAATTCTGCCGATAAGTAATCGACACAAGTAAAAGTATTATTATAACACTCGTAGACTACCTTTTATGTATGTAGTAATAGAAGAAAACGCGGATTATGAAAGTGCATGCTTTCTCTTTACAATTTATTTTATTAAAACTAATAAGTGTTAGTCTAATCTATTTTCAAAATTAGGTTTTTAAAATAATATTAGTGAGTTATAATTATTTCGGTGGAACTTAGAAACTCCGACCATTAGTAATAATACTGTTTATAATTTTCAACTGATAATATACAAAATTTGTTATAGCTTCTTTAATTGTTTAATCAGTAGAAACTTTCATCCTATGTTATAAACTGAAATGAATTTTTTTTGGAAATTATTTGACAATAAAATCATTGAGATATTTATCAAGTTCCAAATTTGAAATTCAACCAAATTATCGACAGCAAAATCTTAAATTCAATTTGTGAGAGTCATCGATATGCTACCATCTCTAACCTAGAGTCTTCAAAATTATACTTATTAGAAAATTTTAAGCAAAACAGCAATGGATTCGGGGCTGGGAAAGGTTTCAGAGCCAACCGCAGCTGAATTAAGACGGGAGTTGCGCCGCAAAAAAATATTAGAAACGGCAAAATCTCGGCTAGAAAAACTGAATGGCAAAATCCAGTCAACTGGTTCCGATCACATTGGTAAGCAACATGAACTTATGCACTGCTCTGCAATGCGCCCGAGAAGACCGGCAAGATCAAACCAATATGAGATTTAAAATTGTGTACCCTTAAATGATTTCAATTGCTTGAGTATTGAAATGTATTCAAATATCATAAACAATTAATTCTTGAAGCAGAACAAGCCGGTAATATATTTATTCTTTTAGATACCGCCCCAGCCGAGGCTTTGGAGTACTCCGACCCAGAAGTGGAGCCCAACATTACGGTGGAAAATGTACATCTGCAAGCCCCGTTCATGAGTACTTTTTATCCTGCAAACACTAGTAGTAGTTCGCCGGCCAATTCGGATATAAGGAGCGTGATATTCAAGAGCAGGATACACATTTTCATAGCCTCCTTTCTGGGTTATATTCTGTCGCATTACGCTTACTCTTGCCTCTTCGCCCCGGTTTGCCTATGTATATTAATCGAAATTTTTTACTATAAAAATCTGCAACATAATAATGCGGCGAACCTAATTGTGCCCATTGCAATTTTGTTCACCGGCGCGAGCTTGGGCAATAAGATCAGGCAGATAAATGTATTCCTCTCTATTTCGCACTGCCTCGCAATTAGTCTAGGTGTAAATGTATTCTGTATATGTTTAAGCAGCATTTCGTTGCAATATTTCAATGAAAACCATGTTGTTACTGTCAATTAAAAATAAACAAATTTATAGTGAAAAATACGCAACTTTGGACTGTTATTAAATATTTCTCCACATGGATTCCTTTCCGTTCCAACCATTCGTAGAAGATATTAGATATCTTTATTACGTGTTTTAGATTCTTAACATTGGTTACGCATACACATTAAGGACGTTCCATTGTGGCGACTGCAACTTGTGGGTCACTCGGACCCGACGGTTCCTCGGGATCCCCACTTAGCGGTGGTGGTGTATCATCATCATCTCCATCGGGCTTTGCAATTGGTATCGAAGTTCCTCGTTTTTTGGCCATTTCAAGATACTTGAGATTTTCTTCATCACTCAGTATCTTGAAGGGTTGATCCTTTCCAACGATTGCGACTGTGATGTTCTGGAAAACAGAAAATGCATTATTCGCATCGTTGGGCATAGCATAATTGATATAAATAATTCAATTACCAATTGCGATGCGCCGTCATCTTTGCTCACCAGCTCGTCGTTTGGCAAAGAGCTTCGGATGGCGTGAATTCCGTGGCATATAATATCATCTTTGGAGCACGTATTGAACGTGGACAGATGACGCTCCAAGTATGTGCGAGCACTTTGCGAACGCGAGCCAATGGTCATGGCTTTGCAGTTGAAATAGTTGGCCGAAGGCTCTACCTTATAGATGTGAGGACCCTTCTCATCATAGCCAGCTAGAAGTAAGCCCACTCCATACGGACGTCGGTCGTACCTTTGGGTAGTGGTCTGCATCTTGTTGCCCAAGTTGGTGATGAGGCGCGAGACCGGGTAGGTTGTTCCATACGAATGCTTGTAGCTCAAGCATTCCGACCGCAGATACTTGCTCAGCACTCGAGCGTCTGCTGTAATTCCAGCGATAGATATGCCCAGATGATCATCAATTGGGATTATTTTTCGCTGAGAAGCAGATAGCTCGGAAGCCGGCTTGCAGAGCGCAACTAGAACGGCATAGTCCTTAGTTTTTAGGCCAACGGTGGCGGTTCCAAGCTTAACAGCCGCCATGGCGTACTCCACCTGATGGAGGCGCCCCTGGGGGCTCCAAACTGTGACATCGCTGTCGTATTGGTTTCGAAACTGTAACCAAATGTGATATTTTTAATAGTGCCAGAGAAAATATTTATTTTAAATACCATGATGCGTCGTTTTCTACCGTGGAATGACAATTCAATTTGCTCAATAGAGTTTTTTTGATAACTTTGCTATCGATAAAAACAATTGCAATATGTGAAATATTCACACTATCTGAAACGAAATTGGAATATGGAATGAAACAGAAACTTCGCTTTTATTAATTTGTGTGTAAATAATAGCGTTGAAAATTACTCAGGCAAGTGGTAACATATTTTATTTTCGCAGAAGTAAAAAATAAACAAAAACTAAGATGAAACAAGGAGCATCAGCTATTGTTTTTCTTTTTCTGTTTTTTCGCTGCTGCTGCTTTCCATCAGATGTGTAGGTCCAAGCAGCAGCAGCGCTGCCTTTTTGAATTTTCTGCTTCTGCTTACGACTAGTTGTGTAAGTTGAATCACCAGAAAGCGAACGATCTCTGAGGTGGGTGTAAGTCATAATCGTAAGAAGGCAGCGTGTGACTGCTTTACGCTTTTACTTCATGCCATGCAATTTCAAAAGAGTACGGTTTGATGTCAGTGTACGCTAATTTGTATGAGAAACTTATCCCAATTATAATTTCTGTCTATATTTCTATTTCGCTGCAATTTAAGATACGTATCTTGAAAAACAACAAATAAGGAAGTTTTAGTATAGTGCGCGTTCATCATCTGCTACGCAGGTCATATCCGGTGTCTGTAGCTCCTGTAATTCCTGTGATTTTTGAGACGGTCCTGGCGAAATCAATTTGGCTATTTTATAAGACCACAAAACGGACCAAATGGTTCTACGATAAGGACGAAATGAAGGCGAGACAATGCTGATCAATAATATATATGTATATATCAGAGCTCGCAAAAAACGGTCGACCGTTACTCGTTGTCTGCAAAATACCGTTCTTTCCTGGCTCTTTACGAAAAAACTTAGAAAGCAACCGTTGCGTAGGTTCGTGAATGAGCTCACTCGCGCTTAGAACGAACCCGTTGTTTTCTATACTATATATACTTTATCGAGTCGGAGATACTTCTTTCTGTGCATTATAAAAATCTGACCGTCCACAAGGGTACCAAAACTGAAAGCATTTCGACTCAAATGTGATCAACACTTTGTAACGATTCCAACAAGTCTGTAACTGGGAACCGAATTAGCTTACAGCTGAAGAGCTGCATACTAGCCTTAGATCCTTCGTTGTAACCATAACAAATCTTTTTAGTTCGATGCCAAAACTGATCAAACTTCATTACAAATACGTAAGAAAATCGTAAACTAATAAAATGTATAATATAATCAGAGTGATAATGGCTAAATGTGAATAAAAGCTTAAAGCGTGCACCGATAGTTATACAAATTATATTCTCTTTATGCAGATTCGGGAGAGTATTGTAAATCAATATGAGCATATCTGTAACACAAAAGAATTTGAGTTTGTTTTGGATTTGCGAGCTGTGGTGCACGGCGGGACTACTGTGTACGGTGCAGCAGGATTATTGCGCAGAGCTATCGCAAAAGTCGCTGAGTATGATTCTTGGCCAGGCCTTCAATCCACGTTACATGAGCATTGAACCACCCGGCGGAGGAGGAGGAGGCGGTCGCTCGAAGGAAGATAGTGGCAAATTCGGTAGCAAAAGGTCTTCGTTCGATATACCATTCTATGCGGACAACGATGTTGTTTCAGTCGGCAATTTTCCCGCCTGGGAGACGGATCACTTTTTGTATTACGAAAAGAAGGAGGAAGACTCGCTGAAGACGAAATCCGTCCAGACTAGAAATGTATTTGGCGAGGCCAAAGGAGGATATGGAAAGCCCGAACTCTTCAAAACCCGCCCCTGGGAATGCTCCTCCATAATCAACTGGATTGACCTGGGCCTGAATTACTTCCCACGATACATTCGCTCCATCGAGTGCATTGCCAAGAAGTGCTGGTACGGCCATTTCAAGTGCAAACCCAAGTCATTCACCATAAAGGTGCTGCGCCGTAAGCCTGGATCATGCATCCATGTAAGCGATAAGCTGATCTTCATCACCTCCGATGAGTACACTAACGATTATACACAGCTGTGGATTTGGGAAGAGATCGCCGTCAACTTTTGCTGCGAATGCGTAATGCTATACTAGGTTAATGCGAGTTATATTAGCGGTACAATAAAAAGTCCAAGGTTACGTTGCTTCAACAGAATACTTTAATCGCATTGGGCACAATGGACACTTTTATGGGCCGGGGCTCGTACTCCTCGCCGTCGATGGAATAGTAAATGTCGGGCGTGTTTTCCGATGGGTACAACTTGATGGTTCTACTCTTGACCACAACATTGGGCTCAATGGTTTTATTCGTTATGTTCGGTATCGTCTTGATAAAGTCCCACCCAGGCTGCAGGGAGCTGATGAATTTGCTCTCCAGCTGGGCGAAGTTCTCCTTGTTCTGGTTGAGTGCAATATTAATCTGGTTGGAGACGATCGAGCCGTGCAGATTGGTGTCGCAGTTCTCGTTCTTTATCATCTTCTGTGACGAATCTGCACTTCCGTTCTTGGGAGCCACCAGTTTGCTGAGAAAAAAGCCAGATGGCTGCGAGTACTCCTTCTGTGCATAGCAGTTGCTGCAGCCACTGCAGGGCGGCGTATATATGTAGTCAGTCTTCAGATTCCAATTCACATTTCCCGAAAACGATCTCAGAAATGCGGCAATGTGGTGTTTGAGTGGTCCAAGGTACCAGTATTTATCTTTCGTTTGGTCGATATCCTTGAGCAGACCCCACGAGAAACCGCTCAGTCCAAAGATTGGCTTCAACTGGTTCTCCTTTCCGTCGTTCGCCTCCGGATTGAGCACATCGTATTGAATGACATTCTTGTACGTATACTGGTTCTTCAGCAATGGCATCAACGCCTTGCACAGCGTTATAACGTACTCTAGCTCGCTGTTTTTGCTGAGAGTAAAGAAACTCGATTCGGTTTTTGCCCCACGACCCAAGGGTATACAACTGATGGGACACAGCTTTCCCTGGCGTCGCAACAGGCCGGTAATAACCTCGGACTTGGTGCCATCGCCACCGGCTATGACAATCACATCCGGCAGTGTTTTCACCTCCTCCACATATGATTTGGCATGACCAATGTAATTTGTTCGCAGCACTTCCACCGAATATCCAGCCAAGTGGAGTATGGGCTCGCAGTACTTTTTAAACTAAAACAGGAAAATATTAAACACTGAAACTGTTTAAATATCCAATATATGTACGTACCAGGTTCTCCGCCTTTTTATTGTTTGCAATTGGATTCATTACAACGAGAACATTTTGTGGCGATCCGGAAAAATTTTGATTAGAATGAAGAACTTCGTTCGACAAATCGTTCATATATTTCTTAATCCTGTAATGGAGCACATGTGAGCAATTTGTGTGTTGTGTTCTATTACTGCAACTGGTACCTACTCTAAATTTGTTTTCAGTGAAGATATGCTGTAACCCACCAAGCAGGTTGCGAAGACGCTCTTCTTCCAATTGTTTCTAATTACCTTCAACGCATTCATCCTCCTAGAAACTTATGTAAACTAAAGACGCTCAACCTGTTCTGATTTTATTTAGCTGCAGTCAGCTGTGTTATCGGTTAGATAGCGTCGACTTTTCCCAAATTAAAATGAAAACATCTGGCTTAAACATACAAGAAAAACAAGTGAAGAAAGCTACAGTCGAGTGCACTCGACAGTAAGATACCATTTACCTTTGGCTGTTAAAAAATAATTTTTAATATTAATTTCTTTTATTCGGCGAATTAATAACAACGCATCGCACATTTCCGAAGTTAAATACACATGCTTTGACGCTAATGGCACATGCCGACTGCACGCTGACTACACGACGACTGTGCGTGCTCAGTCGGCGTCGGCGTCGGGCCTCTGCTGCTGTAAGGGAAACTTCTTGTGCCTATAACTTCTGTGTTTATTGTCCGATCAGACTTAAATTTATAGGGTTGGTTGTTATTATTATTATCCACAATAATACCTAATCGGAAACTTTTCTACTTTTCCTATAATTTGATTTACCGTTTTACACAATCGATTTTTGGGGGCGGTGGGACCTAACTACTAAATTTGGTGCTTCTAGCTTTTCTAGTGTTCTTTTAATTAGACGGATCAATTATGATCAATTCTACTCGACTGTTGATACTGATCAAGAATATATATGTTGTATGTTCTGCCAAGCCTCCTTAAGATAATTGTACACAATTGTGCATACAATTTGCAAATAAATTAATAATTTTTAATCCAAGAAAAAATGAATAATTTTCGTTCCGAAGGTTGTACACTCTTGCGTAAAAAATATAATAATCTTGAAAAAAAAAAAAAAAAAACAGGATACCATTTCTTTTTTATTTTAAAAATTACTTTTTATTATTTAATACTTTCTTTTGACGAAATAAAAACAACACATCGCATCGCATATTTTCACAGCCAAACGCAAAAGTATTGAGGCTACACGCTCATGCCGATTGCATACTAACGATGCGTGCGCAGTATACATAAGCGTTAACGCTCTGGGAGAGTTCAGACAGAGTTCTGAGAGAGCTTAGACAGAGCTCTGGGAGAGCTCAGACAGAGCTCTGGGAGAGCTTAGACAGAGCTCTGGGAGAGCTCAGACAGAGCTCTGGGAGAGCTCAGACAGAGCTCTGGGAGAGCTCAGACAGAGCTCTGGGAGAGCTCAGACAGAGCTCTGGGAGAGCTCAGACAGAGCTCTGGGAGAGCTCAGACAGAGCTCTGGGAGAGCTCAGACAGAGCTCTGGGAGAGCTCAGACAGAGCTCTGGGAGAGCTCAGACAGAGCTCTGGGAGAGCTCAGACAGAGCTCTGGGAGAGCTCAGACAGAGCTCTGGGAGAGCTCAGACAGAGCTCTGGGAGAGCTCAGACAGAGCTCTGGGAGAGCTCAGACAGAGCTCTGGGAGAGCTCAGACAGAGCTCTGGGAGAGCTCAGACAGAGCTCTGGGAGAGCTCAGACAGAGCTCTGGGAGAGCTCAGACAGAGCTCTGGGAGAGCTCAGACAGAGCTCTGGGAGAGCTCAAACAGAGCTCTGGGTGAGCTCTCAAAGCATTTACATATTTGCTGAGTGGAAGAAAAATTTAAAAATAAAGTACACATAATCTGCAAGGTTATAAAGCTTTGAGTACATCGAAAGTACATTTATTTCTAGATTTACAGCTGTCATTCTTTTTTAATTATATCTTTAACATTTGGGCTAAACTGTCGGCTGTAACCCCATGACAAAAACAAAACAAAGTGTGCACAACTTACTACAGAAATTATTAATGCCCAAATATCGGGCAACCTAGAAGGTGGTTTTATAGTCAAAAATCCTATTAAAATAAGAATCATCAAAGCGTCTGAAATGGTTTGGGCTTTGCTCTCCTTGTTGAACTTAAAATATTTACATTTGAAAGTGAGATGGAAAATAATCAACGACGCTACGGTAGGAACAATTAGGTCGTCCCTCTTTAGAAGTGGGATCATACTGAATACTGACACTTTAAGGAACCAAAGCATTTCGCTCGGCCACCAGTTGAACAAGCACATAGCAGGCAATGCGATAAGTAGAATAGACTTCTCATGGACCTGCAAGCGGTAGAATTGGCATTCAATTTAAACTATTTTAATTTTATTAAGGATTAAATACTTACTTGAAACGAGAATAGAAAAAACGAAGCAGCTGTATTAAATAGAGCTAAGATAAAGCTATTTTTACTTCTTTGGCAGAAGAGATGAATATTCGCTGGTAGCGCTGCCAATAATGTGACTCCCAAAGAAATAAGTGCCATCTGATGGTTAGGGAAGTGTTTTCTGCAATTAAATTTAAATTTAAATCAATTAAAATTGATTAAAGCTTTGCGAATTTTGAACTTACTTCAGCTTGAAGATGACATTAAAACTGCACCAGAAATTAGCGACTTTATCTTCAAATACACCGCGGCCGATAGGGAATATACGGCGAATGACTTGTGATACGGCGTCAGTTGACGTCAACCAGGGAAGCCAAAGGACGGCGAACGTAGACAGGACAATGCCAGCGATTACCATCAATGTACTTGCGAACAATCTGAAACTGTTGAATGCGAAAAATTAAAATATTATGCCAAACTCATCGCAATGATATGCTTACCTTCGCTTTGATACAGATATGCCCAGCAAATAGGCAAAAAATGGCAGTGCATGATACAATTCCATTTGCTTATAGTTCAACGCCAACGTAAACAAAAAAGCGCCTAGAAAGTTTCTATTGCACAATATTGCAGCTATGGCAGCAGCGGCCAATCCAAGTGATATATTGTTATATTGAAAATGGCCGTTGTCAATCAGCACTTGACCCGGATAAATGGCGAAGAGTATAAACAGGTAATTCCTGCAATCACTGCCAAAAGCGCGATCCATACAGAAGCACAGAACCAAGATTCCGGGCACATAAATAAACGCGTCTGCCGCCAGAACTGTAAGACGCATGAAGCTCTTGTGCTCCTTGGTTTCAATGCCTCTGCTGGTGTGCAGCTCAACATAACTTGAGTTGATATGCCTTGCCACTTGCCCTAAGAGGTAACTGTGGTACGCTGTCAGAGGCGGATAGTCTAAGCCCCAATACAGCAGGTCGTTATCAGAGCTGTTTTGATACCACTGCGTGGCGTCCAAGTTCACTGTCACTTCTTGCCAGTGTCGCTGTGCCTCATAGTCGCCATGCATGGGGGCTTTGTTGTGCCCTGAGAAGGAATTCAGTGATATGATTGACCTAAATGCTATTGCAGCACAGGCTATAGCTATTAATTCAGATGCCGCTCTCATGATAAATATTTACACTTGTTATTCCCTGAATTAGTGGTGAACAGCGCACCGATTGGGCTCATATATCGATACGTATTCGTCTATCGATTATTTCGTTTTAATAGGCACTCGACACTACCTGCAAAAAGTTTTCAAACCTTTAACATAATCGAAAGCATAAATCCATCTAATTCAAAGACTTTACATAGCTCTTAAACAGATGAGGGCTTCAAGCCTTCGAGACACAGAAATAATTAAATTGATTAGTAACTGTGGTAAGGCTTCAAGCCTTCGAGACACAGAAATAATTAAATTGATTAGTATAAAACTGTAGGCGATAAATTGCAAAATAATTTCATTTATTACAACATTAAACATTTATGATTATTTTAAAATACACAACGATTTTTATTGTTGTAATTACACTATTTTCGTTTCACTGTTTTACATGTTATGCCTTTGCAGCAATATCCAGAGCGTTCTTCAGATCGTTTATCAAATCTTCAGCGTCTTCAAGACCGACGGAGAGGCGAATAAGGGCGTCAGTTATACCCAACGTCTTGCGGTCTTCAGCGGGAACGGACGCATGAGTCATAATAGACCTTAAAAGAAAATATAATAACATATTTATTATAATAACTATTTACTTATGCAAAATAAGAGAGCATAGAAGAATCTCAAAATCTTTAAAACCATTAAAGCCACAACTCAAATTGATAAAACAAAATCTTAAATCAAATCAAAATTAATACTTACGGCAATTCCGCTAAACTTTCATAACCACCAAGACTCTCGGCGAGTGTGAAAACTTCAAGGGCCTTTAAGAACGCAGATGATTGCTTCAAAGAGCCCTTTATGTAAAAGGAAAAGATGCCGCTGTAGCCATACGTCTGTTTCAGCGCAATAGAGTGCTGAGGATGAGAAGGCAGTGCTGGATGTAGCACCTTCTCAACAAAGTCGTGCGATTCAAGGAATTTCGCAACTGCCAATCCATTCTTTTGGTGTTGTTCCATTCGTAACGATAAAGTTTTCAGACTGCGGTTCACTTGGTAGCAATCAAACGGAGAGGGCACTATGCCAACCGCTATAAAAAGTGATCAAGATATTTGCAATTGCAAAACTTTTCAATATCTACAATTATTTTACCAACCATTTTGCAAGAACTTTAGCCTATTATAAAGATCTTCAGAGTTCATGGTAATTCCACCCATTACAACATCAGTGTGACCGTTCATATATTTTGTTAGGGAATAGCAAACCAAATCGGCTCCCAGTTCAAGGGGCCTTTGGAAATAGGAGGTCAGGAAAGTATTGTCTACCGCCACAATAACATTTCCTTGCTCGTGGCTCAGTTTAGTAATAGCTTCAATGTCCAGAACTTTGAGCAGCGGATTTGTTGGTGTTTCAATCCAAACAAGCTATAATTGTTTTTAAAGGCATTCAACAGGTTTTCGCAGTAAAGAAAATTTGCAAAGCTTACCTTAGTTTCGGGCCTAAAAGCAGCTTTAACTTTTTCCAAATCGGTTGCATCAATAAAACTTGCGGTTATACCCAAACGCGAAGCTACTTGTCTGTTGAAATAAAAAAATATTCGCAATTTTATAATACAGTAGGTTCTAAATAATTGAAAACTCGGAAATTTAGCCAACCAGTATTTCGGACAGTAAAAATGTATAATTGTAGTGCCAAAAATCCACTTAAAATGTTAAGAAAAATATATGTACTTTGATATTATAAAGTACAAAAAAGAACTGAACTTTGAAAAAGTATTTAAATTAAAAAAAAACCGGCTATAGACCGATAGCTAAATTGAAGAATTCTTGGAATGAATGACAGGTGCAACCTTACTTCAAGTATTATCGAAAATATATTGTAGTTTATTTACCTAATAAGCCTATTTGTGCCACCGTAGACATCATCTCCCATTATTATGTGATCGCCACTGCTGAGCATCGTGAGCACAGCAGTTGTTGCACCGAGCCCCGAAGAGAAAGTCAGGCCATACTTTGCATTGTCCAACGCCGCCAAGCAGTTTTCCAATACATTGCGAGTGGGATTACCGCTCCTCGAATACTCAAATCCCTATACAAGTAAAAGATATTTAGCAACTTAAGACTTGAACTGATATATATATTTTATATAGATTACTGGCGAATTGTATTATTCAGATCATAACAAAAAGGAAATTAGAATAATCTTTTTGGACGCAACGTGTTTCTGATCCCTAAGCAGGGGATCACCTTACCATATGTTCACAAAAGTTCAAAGAGGTTTGCGCAAAATGTTGCCCCTGATAAACTGATAGCATTTCTGTGTTTTTTCGCTGATAAGAGAATTCATGTTGGTCTTGCGCTATGATACTTTTACTTTTAAATTCCCTAATCTACAGATGTCCACTGTTACGATGCCAAGGAAAAATGCAACATCATTTCGCATAATTACAAAATGATTTGCTAAAATTAATTTATATTTACTTTAAAGCAAACAACATGACTTTGCTATTATTTTGGTTTACTCTATATTTATATTGGAATCGATTTTAATGTATTCCTTAAAAAAAAAACATTTATAATACGATATATCAATCCGATCTGGCTCGTTCCGACTTATAAACAGCGTGCAGAAAAAGAAGTAGGTGTGGCAAATTTAATCAAGATAGCTATAAAACTGGGAGACTATTTCTGCGTTGCAACAGACCAACGGACAGACTGACGGACAGACGGCTAGATCGAATCGGTTGTTGATACTGATCGCCGGTAGTTGCTGCTTCCTTGTTTGCGTTTCAAACTTCTGGCTAAAATTATAATACCCTCTGCAAGGGTATAAGTTGTAATTTCTAAAATAGTATATAAATTAGTATATATACATATATACTACTTTAAAATATTATAAAATATATATATACCGGAAATACATAAGTTCAACAATTCGAAAAATTAAATACATAAATAAGCTTCATCCCTTGAATATAATCTAATAATACCATTCTCATTAGTCTTTATCATTAAACGATAAAATTCTTCTTTGCGCAACCTTAACCTCTGCTGTGTAAACATATGCTTGTGAGATTGCATATATATGCGTTCAACTATTCAATTGGTGTGTGCCAAGTGTAAGTGTAAAGTGAATATGTGTGAGTGCCTTACACGATGCTCGCCGGGTGCATCCTGCTTGAATGTGGTGCTCAATGAAATGGGCGGAATAACACTGGCGCTCTTCCACTGCTCAGGATCCTGACCAGCATGAATCGATTTCGTGGCGAATCCACTAGGCTGGCTTTTGAAACTCATTGCGCGAGATAATTGGGTCTACAACCAGAGAACACTTGTTAGACACTGGCAAAGAACACGCTTTCCCAGCGCTCATAAACATATGATGTGATCGATATTTTCTAATTTTTAGGGGTGATATCAGTGGAATCATCAGTGAAAATAAAAATGAACGCGTTCAGCTATTAATATTAAGTATTATTTACAGTGACCGCCAGCTAGCTGAAAAAATAAAATAAAATGTTATAAATTAATTGTGCTTGATTTTTATATATTTCATCAATCTAATCAGAAGTGCTGAGCATTTTCTGTTATTGGCACTGTTAACCAGCGCTGTTAAATGTTAACAGAATTCTAATAACCAGTTCTTTTTTTCAGCTTAGTTTGTTATTTAAAATTACAATGCACTGCAACTTCTAAAATAAAACCTTTTTTCCTTATGAAACAAAACAGCAGATTAGCGAAACTACAAATATCTATTAGTTTTATGTAAAATGTGATTTTCATATTTAAATCAAAGATAAATGTTATATTAAATTGATTTGAATATTTGGTATTTATTTATTCATTTTTTATTCGCAATTAAAAGTTCACTCGAGTCGTTAATTTATCGATATGAGTTCAAAAGCTCCGTCTGTTCATTTGTATGCATGTATGTACATTCATACACTGATACGCGTATGTATACATGAACATAAATACGTCGATGGGTTCAGAAACATCTTGTATGCGCAAGTGGGTGCACATATCTATGTTTGAAGAGGCATAAAACAAGTGCTAAAGTGGCTGCGAGGAACTGCTAAAAACACCATCGTATGTCTCCATACCAATGAGGATACAGATGAATATAGACAAGAGAAAACTGCAGATATAAACAAATCAATGAAACCACACAGCATACGAGTAACAACTTAATGTAAGTACGCGTATGCAAGCACTCACACACACACACACACATGCATATCGTTACAAGCATGCACATGATAAGCACATGACTTGCACTCGTGCAGCGATCCTGCCCCTGTGAGTGAACGCTTATATTGATATGCATGAAAACAATGCCCGTATCTCAAGAACAACCACCTCATACTCGCAACATCTTTTAGTACATACATATGTATATATGTACATTCAAAGTCCAATACAATCCATACAGTGTCATTGTGACTGTAAGGAACACCAACACAGTGTTAAAGCCGTGCTGTTAGTTGTTGCTGCTATTATGTAAATTACATGGCAAAAAGTAAACAACATACATATGTATGTATGGACGCTGAATCCAATCAGATAAAATCCAATCGTAAATTAAGAACCACAACAAACAACGTGCAGATGTGCTAGTGATGTGCAAAAAAATATCGTATTGATTTTCAGCTAAGCTACTTTTCGATTGGCTTTGTTTTTTTTCTGACGATGGTGAAATACCTCGATCACCTTCAAAATTCCAAAAAATACAGGTATTTACGTGTACAAAACTATAACAGCACGTGAAAATTTTTAATACTCATGCTCGAAGTCTTGGCGCGGTTATCTCGAAAGTGAAAACGCAAAACTGCCTATCTGTCTGGCTTTTAATTACCAGAGACTTGAAAAAATTGCTTCGTTCAGAGACAAATATATCTAATCAATCAATCAATATCTTTGACTCTTGTACTTCTAGCATTAAAAATGTATGAAGTGGAAAAACCAAGTTCAAAAATAATGTATTCCTCAACAGAAAAGACAACTCGAACGGTCTGGTATCGTTCGAGCCTTGGAGGTAAGACTATCGTGGACATCATCCGGACTCATATCGCATCATCGACAACGCCGACAATCTGCTCTAGCTATTCATACCTCTCGGTGACTTGCATATCTGGAAGCGGACAGAAATCGCACGAAATCATGGAGTGCTTTAGCTTCTGCCAAAAGTCCCCTTTTACTCACTTAGTGTTACGCTTTAATCCAATGATTTTTGAAATAACACTCTCGTTGCAGATAAGATTCCGGCGAGATTGGTTTTATACTTTCTCTCCTGGTCTGGGTTTCTCGTGTCTTTTATGATGCGTAATGATATGAATTTCGCAATAGTTGCCATGATGCCCGATGGCAACGACACACAAAAACAGAACAATAACCATTCCTACTCGTTGAATACGGTAATATTCATATTGCAAACAAATACAGAAATGTAATGAGCTTCGTCCTACGTTCTAGGGTGATGCTTCTGACGACCAGAAAAGTTTAGTAAAATCTGTGATAATAGGTTCGTTCTATTGGTGTTACGTGCTCTCGCAAGTTGTGGGTGGGATTGCCACTCAATATTTTGGAACGAAGAGCGTATTCGGATGGTCGCAGCTCGCGACGGCATTGTGCAGTCTACTCATGCCGCTCGCAGCGGAGGCCCACTATGCAGTAGTCATTGTCCTGCGCTCCATTCAGGGATTCGCTTCTGGCCTCACATGGCCTGCCATGTACGCCATGGTCGGCTTCTGGATACCCCAGTCAGAGCGCTCTCGGTTTATGTCCAGTTTTCAGGGATTTAGTATTGGGATCGGGCTTACATATCCGCTATGCGGCTTCATTATCACCACCTTTGGGTGGCCCTACGTCTTTTATACTACCGGCCTGTTAGGCGTCGGATGGTGCATTCTATGGTATACCTTAGCTTTCAATACGCCCAAAGAGCATCCGCGAATAACGAAAGAGGAACTTAATTATATCGAGCTCAATGTGGGCGAAGATGTACTCAAGTCAGTCTCAATGCCAGTTCCGTGGAGGGAGATCTTTCTGTCGAAGCCCGTGTGGGCGATTGCGATCACAACGTTTGGCAGAATATTTGTGCATTACGTGTTCATTGTAGCTGGGCCCAGTTTCATGAAAAACATTCTCAAATTTGCGTTCGAAACGAATGGCATTCTGTCGGGAATGCCCTTCCTCTGCTCGTATATCTCTTCAGTGCTGTTCTGCTATATCGCGGACAAACTGCTGCAGTATCAGATATTAACTCTCACTAGCGTTAGAAAGGTATTTACAGCACTCTCACAAATAATTCCAGGCTTGCTTATCTTATGCATAGGGTATTTAGATAATATAATCATTCTCCTGATCATCTGGTTTATAGCAGTCAGTTTTATAACGGCCTCATACGCTGGAGCAATGGCCAATATTATAGACATTGCGCCAAACTATGGCCACTCCGGATCAGTATTGGCTTTCTGTCAGACAATTCACATGTCTGCATCATTCCTGTCACCCCTGGCCCTTGGAGTTATTGTGACACAAGAGGTAAACTATTAAAACGATATACACTATATAAATATATATCTGTTTTATTTATGATCTTTCAGAAATCCATCGAACAATGGCGAATCTTTTTCGAAGTTGCTGGTGTAATTTCTGTTTTGACCTACGCAGTTTATCAACTGTTTGGAACTGCTGAAATTCAACCCTGGAATGCTTTACGGCCGATACATAGTGGGTTAGAAGATGATGAAGAAGAAGAAGCTAAAATGGTTCCTAATGAATACGAAAGAAAGATCATTCCGAAATCAAAATAATTTCATTTCACTGTATATAAAATCTTAACTTTTCTTGATAATTTTAATATGTACTTATAATACATATATATATTTGTGTGATCATTTCTTGAAATCCTAAGCATAAGCTCAATTTTAAGGTGAACTTAATAAATTCAGCAGGAAATTTGTGATAGAAATCTCCCGCACAAGTAACTAAATACGATTATCAATATTAATCAAATAATTAGATTCATTCTCTATTATTTTTTCTTAAATGCTTATTTCCTAAGAGTCATAAAGCCGGTATTAAAATAGTAAACTGTTGCTGGTGCTCAGCAAAGGATTAATTTGTAATAAAAAAAAATTGAGTATTATTGGATCGCAAGACTTATAATTACGAAATTTAAGAACAATTTGTAATACAAAGTCCTCTTTAAAAACTATATTTAAAAAAATGAAACAATCATATTATTTACATAAAATATATATTGAATCTAACAACATAGCTTCTTAACTGCATGTCAATTTTCCCAAACGGATTCACAACTGTCGACCACTTGCTGCGGCGGCGAGGCTTTGTGCTTCATAAAGAAACCTTGTATTTGCGCTGGACTCACTTCCCGACCAGAATCTTTGATTTTTTGGCCAAATGCCTTGGCCTTTTCAGAGTCAGTGTCTCCAAAGAATTGCTTGAACATCTCCTCGAGTTGATATTGGCTACAATATCCGATATACTCCTTAACATCAATGCGTCCGGGTCGTATCAAAGCGGGATCCAATCGGTCTATGTAGTTGGTAGTCATAAAGACAATGCGAGCTTCGGTGGAGGCAACACCGTCCAGGCAGTTCAGTAATCCACTGAATGTTATGCGATTCAGGCCATCGTAAGCGGATTTCTGCTGTAACGTCGACTCTCGCGAAACGAATGCGGCATCGATGTCTTCAAGCAAAATTATCGTTTGTTCTGGGGCAACATTTAATAAATGATTTAATCTGTCGTCCGTGAGACCTCTTTCGGACAGGTTCAAGAGGCAGATACCATACTCCAATTTGCCCGCTAAGGCGGTTATGAAACTCGATTTGCCACAGCCGGGCGGTCCATATAGAAGATAGCCTCTGCGATAGGGAATACCGCGTTTCGTGTACCACAGCGAGTTCCCAATGAAATCATTGCAGTCCGCTACGATTCGATCCGTAATGCCACGATCCAATACCACCGAACTCGTAGGCCTCCGCCGTCGAGGATGCCCAAAGGGCCGCCACTCTGAGCCCATTGCGGTATACATAAGGGTTTTACCCTCTGTCGCTTGCAGGGCCAATTGTCGCGCCTCCTCGAGTATGTCGAAGTAGATTTGCTTGTTGTTGCCGAACGCTGTCAGCGTCACCGACTCCCAGGGAACGCCCATGTGCAGGTCCAGAGTCTGTTGTTCGCGTGTTCGCTCGACTTGAATCCAATTATTTTTGTATTGGAACAAATGCTTTCCAATGCTCGGGATGAAGTCGTAGCTCGTCTTAACCTGCCCATTGTCGTTCTGCAGAAATGTCGTTTCCACGCTCAAGTGCTGCGTCTTCTTAGCCCCCTTGACGGTGATCCACTTGAGCAGCCACTGGTACGATTTGTCTCTGCACGGCACTTCTAGCGTTATCATCATGTGGCGCCGGAAGAGCACCACCGCTCCCTGAAGGCCTTTGCGAAGTATCGCCGCGCTAGCGCCGACTCCGAACAAACCAAAGCCTGCGCCGAAGTACGGATTCGTCGATAGACTCGAAACTAGCTCGCTCCAGACCATGTTGACCTGAACAACAGCAAGAGAAACATATATATATAAATATATTTATTATTCATAATTTTATACGGTGCACACTGGAAAGCCGGTACTGCTTTCTACTAGAGAATTTGTTTAACTTTTGTGAGGAAAACGAAGAAGCATACGACCAACTACAGTTTTTTAAGCACATCTCAGCTTATCATTTTTATCATCGTTGTTCTGTTATAATTTAATTAAATATTTGTGTTTTATGCGAAATCTGATCACTATAATTGTGTTCAAATTTAACAACAACACATTGAGGCTTGTTTATTGTTATTGTTGCTCTGTTTGCATAATAATAAGCCCGCCCAATTTGAGGCATAGCTATTTGCATAAATTACCTTTCAAAATAAGTCAAAAGTGGAGCATGAAAGTATTATTCAACATCCAAAACACCGAAAATGTTTACATTCATGCACGAGCGCACTTACACAATCACATTCTAATAGAGCAGACAGCACACAGATGTTCGCAATATATCGATAGTTAAGCACGTATATCGATAGCGTTTAGTGGTACTTTTGATGACAACATCTTCACTTTTGTACATTTTCTAATTTGAATGCTTACATCTTCACTTTTTGCGGTTTCCAATAAGAATGTTGAGTTAGAAAACATTGTTATATTTGAGAGTCCCAATTTACTATCGCCTTTTTTATATTAATTAATATACATTAATTATCCATCGATAAAATGTTAAATTATGGTACTTTCCTACTCCCAAAGTCAAAATTGCAATTAGCCGGCATGTTAGAGAGCTTTTGATGTGTGACCCATTGGTATTATCATTGTAATAATGGTTTGCTAGATAATTGCAATATATGAGAACCCGTGCCAAACTGTCAGGACAATGAACAGTTTTTAGAGCGGACATGAAAACAACAAGTGTACTCAATTTTAATGTAATTAATTAATTTATTATAACTGTTAGAAGATTTTGAGATTATTAAATTCGAAAAAATAAATGTGTAACTTTATATCTTAGCTTAGAGATTTAATTAATATTACATTAATAAGATCGAAAACTGTGTTTGCTTTTGATATTAAGAATCTCTTATTAGAAATATAAATATTTGTTCAATATTTGCTTGAAACTTTTTGCATGGTATTATGAATATTGCTTTAAATTGCATAGTTTAACTATTTAAAAATTGTGGAGATTATTTTATTATCACATTATTTTCATTTACAGGCAAGAGATTTTACAAATGTTTTCTAGCTATATAAAACTGTTGTTAAATAATAAATTATTTCTTTGTTTTAAACATAGTCTGGATAAAAATAATTTGTTTTTTTCCGCCAAACATACTGCAATATTTCTTAAATAGGCTACACAATAATTTTTATCAAAATGCTGCCTTATTAAATAGGTTCGAAAGACAGATATTTAATTCAAAAATTTCCAAAAGTAATTTAATTCCAATTATAGATTGGCTAAATTATATATCACATTGTGTGATACTTTTATTTTTGCAGAATTGGATTCAATTGAATTCAATATCGAAAACTGATATTTTCTCTTTAAGTGGTTGAATTAAAAATACATGTTGGTTTAAAAGCCTTAAATGGTTATAAATACTTTCCAACAGGTCAATTTATCTGGCAACGACAATTAAAACTATCACCTACATATCTCTCTGATTCATATTGTTTTTTCAAATTTGTATCAAATCCAATCAAATTATATGAAAGAATACTTAAAATATGTAATTTACGCTCTGATGATAGACAAATAAGTAAAATAAAATGCCTAGTTTAATAATCCAACTATGAGATACTTCCCCTTGGCATTGATTTTGATTAAGTATTTAAAAAAGATTGAAAAATCGAACCAAAATTTATAAAATTTGAAATTGAATTGCAATTGCAGTTGACTGAAATTAAACATTGTTCAATGGCTCAAGCAGGGTATCTCGTAGTTGGATTGTAACATATCGCTTAGTTTCACTTAAATTAATATGTTGAAATGAGTACGTTTGGTTTGTTATAATTTTTTTGAAGGTGTTGTTTTATAATGCCAAGCTACTTAAGTGTGTCATTTAATGTTAAAAATACTGAAGCATGTATTTCAATAAATATCAATATATATTTAATTGCTTACATTTTTATGTTTCTTCTATAAAAAGCATTAAGTAATTCTGTCCGTGCTTAAGTTAATTTATTTCTCACCATTAAATTAAAACTTTGAACCGATATTTTTAGTATTTTGGTATTAGTTTCTAAGAATACAAATTAATATATGAGTATATATGTCGTATATACATATGTAAGTATATATCTTTTGTGTGACACTACTTTAAATATATTTATATATAAATAAATATATTTTAGATTTGTTTGAGTTCATAAATAAAATTGTGTGCGCTTGATTACATAAATTTTATTTGGCGTTGTATGTTAACTTTGCATTATTTTCACTGGAAACAAGGTTAAGAGGTACAGATAGTTCCTCGCCTTCGCGGGCATCATTGAACTCGGGCAAAGATTGAGATTTTTTTCGTTTTAAAATAACATCTTTCAGTGATGTACCCGCAACTCCTGTGTCAGATATATCAGTTTTGTATTTCTAAAAAGAGAAATTGTGAATGGTTTTATACTTGAAATGCAGTTTTATGATTTGGTGCTCCGATTCGAATCCGATTTAGCAGAATCTAAAAAAGGATGCAATCAATATGCTGGCGTCCACTTTGTTCTTGTTTTTCGGTTATTTTTTGATGCATGATCAAAATAATGCCTCGTTAATCAGCACATCTTATATATTCAGAATACATATAGATATATTCATTTAAATCAATACTTACGTTAAATACAATATCTGAAATACTAAACGGTCCCTGATTTGCCGCCAAATCCAGCTTTTTGCATTCTATAGGGCTATCAGTATTATGAGTTTCATATTCTGCCGCCGAATTGCAGGGTAATTGCCTGTTTCCTGTAGTTTAAAATATGTTTAATTTTTTTATATAGATTTTACGGTATATTTAAGCAGATTTTAATATGGACAATATTAAATGATAAGATTACACAGGTCTGCAAAGAAAATGCTTTCTGGAAATATGATTCAACTTTTAGGCTTTTATTTCAAGATAATACCATTGAAAAACGTGACGTTTTTGAAACTCATTGTCAGATTCATCAGAAATTAAACCAGCTATACATTTTTTGCTATTTGCAGAGCTGTGTTATCGTATCATATCATCATGTATATCTAAAGAAACTGTTCTTACTCTTTTTCGATTTTTCGCATTCTTTTGGACGCCTGCGTCGGGTGTGAATTGTGTCACGTCGCATAGAATGGGGTCTATTCACGCCATGGAGCTTAAAGTACAGCCCACAGGCATTGCAGACCATTTCGCCTCTGACGCTACGTCTCCAAATTGTTGTGGTCAAGGTGCCACAATTTGAACATGACATATCCTTTTGTGAAGTTGATAATACAGTATTGCTGTTAGATTTTAAGCCCTGAAAGCATTCGATTTCATTAGGAAATAATCTAATTTACACAATTACTTACAACTTACCTTTTTATCTTTCATTCCTTCAGCCAACGCACTTGTGACGCTTTCCGAACGAACGCAAGAATCGGTTACTTTAATCTCTGAAGACTCAATAGAATCGGTCTTAGTGGGAAAACTCTGCTTTCTTCTACATATTTTGATAGCAGATGATTGGGCCTCTGACATATCCTATTGAAAGCAAATAGCATTGTTATACCAAGATAATTAAATCAATTTGTATGATGTTACCTTTAAAAGTGGTAATGGTTCTTCAGGTACTTTTGTCAATGCGATGTTTGGCGGCACGGTAAACGAGAAGGTTTGATTCATCATATTTCTAAAAATTTGCGTTGATCGATGATCATCAGTACTTTTGGCTAAAAATAAGAGAATGTTCCGTTAATATAATTATTAATGTGGCAGAATTAAGACTATTTAAATATAATCAAAGATATATAATAAAAGTTGAATAAAAAAAAAAATTACAAATAACTTATATTCTTACCAGCGGAACGCGCCAAAGCTTGCCACAGTTGAGTTGTGGCAGCATCTGTCGTATGATCAGAATTAACGCTTTCTGGAGTCTTTCTATCAATTATACAAGACGCAATATCCATTTCAAGTTTATTCGAATCGGAGCTATCCTCGGAGTCCGTCAGACTGGGATTAATACTTGCGGCATTCCGTCTTTTTATACCCCATTGCAAAGACGTTTCAATTTTCGGAGTGATTATGGTATAGTTTTTGGGATTTCCCTCAATTCTTGTTGGACTTTCGTGGATCTCAGGTATTGGATGTTGGCGAAAACTAGATGCTGTGGCAACATTCTGCTGTTGTTCACTGCCATATTCACTTTTAATCTTCTTCACGGATAAGTCAATTTCAACATCGTGCACATCAGAATCAATTGATGGACGTTTTGATTTTATCACAGAACTTTTAATACTTGTATCTACAGCTGCAGAAAGACAAGGAGATTGGGGATTCGAGCATGGTGGTGAAATGACAATTTTTTTACTTATATCCATAAGCACTGCGGCAGTCTCTAGCTGTTGTTGCAAGTTCTTATATTGCTCAACATCGGGATCTTTTGATTTCATCGCCGTACCGTTATCCAATTCAAGAAACCCTTCAGTTTTCTTAGCTGTAGGCGGTGTCATAATGTTCTCTTGGATTACTATCGCTTCACCTTCGGCGGAAGCTTTAGATGTTTGCGATAAAACTTTATCAAATAAATTAGAATACAGTAGTGGAGCTTTTACATCTCTTAAGTTAGTTTCGATTGGGCGCTCTTCATCCTTTTCTGAGTATAAGGAACCACCAACTGTCGGCTGCCGTTGGCTATATCTTGTTTTCGAAGATTTACTCAATTCAGTCAGTGCTTTCGCAGCTATTGCTTCGGATGTTGATTTTATAATAGCATCAAGTTTAACTTCCAAATCGTTTGAGCTCTAAAACAACAAAAAAAAAAATAAATAAATAAAACTAAATTTGTTTAAAGATTACAGTCTATGCATATATATATATATATATAAAGGGATAGAATCCAAAGAGACAGAACCAGCTGCGAGCCGTCATTACGCTGCATTACGCGTTCAACTGACAAACTATTTTGATTAATCACTTACGAATTTCAAAGATTCCGATATTGTTAAGAACTCCTTCAAAGCATAGTGTGATTTATGTGCCATGTTGCGAAACTTCCAAAACGATTCGAGTTTGCTTCGGCACTCGCGGCAGACAACAGATGGAAATCCATCATTCTCCAAAGGCTGCAATAGATAAAACCAAAATTATTAGTTATTAGATATAAAAAAACTTATTAGATACTCGAAAGTTTTTATTGATAATCGAAGCAGTTATAAACGATTAAAGCCTACTCGAATTTTTTTTTTAATATTTTCAGTTGTATTATTTCACTTTTTATTGATATTATTGATGAATAATAAAATAAATGGATATGAATAATTTTATATTAGTTTATCCTAACCAAAAATCAATAGTCTTAGGAATCGCAGGAAATATACTTCTGATAGAGTCAGCCTGCTGACTATTCTACGTGGGTCGTTCAATATGTCTTTAGAAAAAATAAATAATAATAATAAATATAAAAACACTGTTTTTTGCAGAAGTTTTTTTTTATTTTTCAACATAGTCCCCTTTTAACTCTACACACTTTTCCAATCGTTTTTCCAACATTTTTATCGCGTCCAAAAAATAGGATTTCGGATTTCTTCACTCGGATTTCCTAAGGACTTATTGAACGACCCTCGTATAACATATAGCTGCCAACAATCGATCAAAGCATTAGTTTAATTACCTTATCACTTAAATTTGTCTGAACTGTCAAGACTGTAGATTGTTTATAACATTTCTATAGTTAAGTATTAAGTAAAAGATAAGTTTGATAACCTGCTAAATATTTCCAGTTAAATTTAAACTGTGAGCTTGAGTATCTCGTGGCGTGTATTGAGAAGCTTGTAGATACAATGAGGGTGTGCTGTTACCTATCAAAGCTTACAAAGTTGATCGAGAGCGTTGGAATACGCAGAGAAAAAAAAACCCCTTTATTTACACGGTAATTTGAAACAATTGTTATCTTTCCAGTTTGCCGCTTTCGAAAACATTCGCATTAAGGCGAGCGTTTTCTCCACATTTAAAGCTATGGAGGAAACTGATTGTCCGCATGATAACACACACAGCTTTGGCCACATATGTATGTACATGCATAATGTACATCAAACACACACACATGCATACATACATTGTATCAAAATTAGGGACTGGATATTTTCTTGAAGTCAAGCAAACGCATGTACATGTACTAGCAAGTGTGTGTGTGTGTGTGTGTGTGTGTGTGTGTGTGGACTAATTGTTAAATGTACATACATTCGTACATATACACAAATGTAACCAAGTCGACCATATGTACATACATACAGAGTTAGCCACTAGTTTCTGCATTTAATCGACACTTCATATTCTTCAAATTGCATGCAAGACACTAGTGCGGGTTTTTATTTACCCCTAAACCACATGGATGTAGATTTAACTTGGATATTTCCTTCGGTTTCGACGGTATGTACGATGGTAGCGTAATCACAAGCATTGCACACACACACAATCACAGACAGAAGACATGTATGAATGTGCTGCCAGCCATCCATGCGTGCATACATTCACACAACGTGACACACACATGTGCGCGAGTGGCACACACACACACACACACATTCACACAGCAGGCTTGCATGTGTGGGTTTGTGTGTTGAATTAAAAACAACTTTGCCTTACCTTAATAGAGAGACAGTTGAATATCTGAATTGTAATGTGCGGCGGCAACGGCAACGGCGACGGCGATGAATCATCTTTATGCTCTTGATTGTAAATTTCGTTGGCCGAAGTATTTTCGCAGATTTCATGCATAACGCTTCTCGATGAAGTCGATTTGGGATTATCTTGATCCTCCCGACATTTTGCATTGCTTAATTCACATATTTCCCCCCCAGACGCTTGTAGACTTTTCGCTGATAGATATTGTAACGCTTGAGCTTGCTGCTGCTGGTGCTGCTGTTGTTGTTGTTGCTGTTGCTGCCTATTCTGATTCGAAAGCATGCGAGCATAGAGGTTTTCGGACTCGTCGGAGGTGCATGGCGGGCTGGAGTTGGAGGCGATAGCAGAAGAAGGCACACTTGGCGTGTATTTTATGTTTGTTAAGTTGTGTGGAGGATTGCATGGGCTCGCTTCCTTGTTGCCTTGCGCCACTGATAACGGGTTATCAGCAGCAGCAGCACCTGGGCAGCAACATGTATTGGGGTCCGGGGCATTGCATACACATTTGGATAGATTTGCATCGATATTGCACTGCTTGATGTTTACTTTATGTAATGTTTCGGGCGTTTCATTTGCGCTCGCCTCTGCCTCGCTATTGTAAATTTGTAACTCTGCGATATCGTACTCATTGACCAAAGTGAGGCACAATCGACAAACTTGACGATACTTATGTAGTACATTATACATAATTATATGTTATTTATATTTATTTCAACTTTCAATGAAATTTGCACACTCTTTGATTATTTGTTATATTAAAAATGATAACTTGAAAACAAATTAGAAAACAAATGTAAACACTTATTTGTCACTTTTTCATTGTTTTACAATCCATATTCTGTTCACTGAAAATAATACCAATTAGTGGTTCATCGAAATTGTGATAATATCGTGAACCACTGGTTCTTTTTATCTCAAATGACTAACCAACATTGCCTAGCGTACAATTCATGAGTGTGATGACACTAGATGCGTTTCGACTATTATTTCCATAGTTTGGGATAAATTATTTATTTTGAAAAACCTTTCAAATTAGGTTCAAAAAAATGTATATTATGTGAAAATAAAAAGTAATAATTACATTTTTGTAATTTGTCATTTTATTCTTGTCAATATAACTTAAAATTGCAAAAAATATATCGATAACTATACACTGCATTGTAGAAGCAGCCACAGTGTTTCAAATAGAATAATTATATATCATATATATATTATATTATATATTTGACCAATAAAAAGTCAATATTCTCTAGAGCAGCGAAAGAAACAATAAAAATTGTAGAAGAAATAAATTATTTACTAAAAACATAAAAATATATATACGTTAATATTCCAACGCAATAACGTATGGATGCAGTCAGATTGGTGAAATAATTGAAACTTGTTGAAAAATCTTTGCTTACAGTCGTTGAATATGGGAGGAACAAAAATGTTTGCCTATATAAGAAAAGATTGAAGAAAAGGACTTTAACAACTAAAACTTTGGTTATTGTAACGAAATTGCCAAGATAAAATAAAATAATCATAAGTGTTATTTATGTATTTACTTTCATTATATAATTATAGTTTCCTTATTTTTCAAGGTTATTAAATTACTTTTCGCATTAGGATTTAAGAAACACACTTCCAGTACGTTTTACTATGTTATGATTAGTTGAAGACATAATTTGCGTTTAAAAATTAAAATATTAATAAATCGGGAAATTTAGCATCTGCAACAACAAGAAGTAGGCTGTCAATAAATATAATTTCGATTAATGTGAAATACGATTACTTTATGGAAACAAAGTCTTAAGGCAATTTATCGTTTAAAAGTGAATGTGTGATTATTCGATATTTGGTCTTACATCACTACTGCTTTTGGGCGTTCTACGATAAGTTTGATTTCCTGCAAGTGCCACCACTATATTTAAAAAATCATTAGATTATAAATTTATACATACGTAGATATATATGCCAATTGAATTCGGAGTATGTATCCTGCATTTATTTATAGAGAAATAGCGTACAGACACCCATATACACCCCAATATATATGCAGTATGCTCATACTAACTAGATATGTGTAAAATGCAAGCATATGTATGTGTTTGTAATGCCTATCTACATAAGTACATTGTCCATATACATACATATTCAAATAGGAACAACGTAGTAAGTTCTAATGAACATATTCCGAAATGTGAAACATCCCAAATGCATCCGAAGAAGTTTTGTTTTCGCATGCTGCTTTTGTTGTCGCTCGATTCTACCAAGTATGGACAAAAATGCCATACGAAAATAGCTCCATAACTAAAAATAAAAACGTAAATAAATAATGTAATAGAAAAACAAATCTGCAAGATTGAATTACACAGGTGAACACTGATAAGTCTTTCGTTTATCACTCAGCGTCAACAGCGGAAATTGCCAAGCCATTGTTTTGCCTTTTCAAAGCAAAAATATTCGGATTTGTGCGAAAGTGTGTTAGCGTGTTTATCTAAGTGGACAATCGCCAGTTTTAATGCGCACTCCTATGACACATTTTATTTTCCTGTGCAAGACATTCTTTGTTTGAAATGATGTTTAGTATAGTAATATGGTTAATTCCATCTATAGCAGCCTGAAATCCTAAACTTGCCACTGCTACCCCAAATCTATATAATATTTGTAGTATAAATCAATATAATATACATCTAAATAATATATGGGTCAACCTATACTTTTGCAATCATCAGAAAAATACGGCAAACAAAACTGATTAGAATCCTTTATGTGTATATACTATAATTATAATATAATATAATATAATTACAGAGTTTGTAGAGCAGCCAAGTATGTACTTTATAGAGCCCGAAGATTTCCCTCTGTGCTTTCATTTGATTTCCCGGCCAACAGTTTTTTCAATATACCTGTCTACCTGTATTTCAGTTAACATAGCTAAAGGATTCATGATGGCTTCCATAACGGAGAGAGGACTAGTGCTAAGTGGATACCAAAAGAAACTGAAAACCATGAAGAAGAAGTTCTTCGCACTGTACAAGGACACAAGTACTGCGCCAGCTCGCCTGGAATATTATGACACGGAAAAGAAGTTCAGTCTGATGACAGAGCCGAAGCGCGTTATCTATCTGCAGGACTGCTTTAACATAAACCGACGTTTCGATACCAAACACAATTATGTGCTGGCTCTGTCCTCCAGAGAAGGCGGTTTCGGCATCGTCTTCAATTCAGAGACAGATTTACGGAAATGGTTAGATAATCTCTTATCTATACAGCGCGACAATGCAAACAGAATGGAGGAGGCTTATAATCCCTATGGTAAGCTTGAAAGACGTTGCACAGTGCTTCATAATATTTTAGTTTCGAATAATATTCATCAATTATATACATTCTGATTGCAGAGTTTGTTTGGCAAGTTCTCGTCCAGAAGAAGGGATTGGCCGAGAATTATGGAATCACGGGAAAATATCATTGCTGCCTGACATCCAAGTCACTCACATTTATATGTATAGGACCCGAGAAGTCGCAAAACGGAGAAATTCGTGTTGTTCGAGTTGAGATACTTTTGACAACTATAAGAAGGTAAATTAATTTATATTTATAAGAATGAGGCATGGTATGGCATTCTACAAGCTATTTAATGGATTAAACCATTGTTGGTATATATGCAATATTTTCAAAAACGGTTTGAATTTGTTTCAGATGTGGACATGCTTCCCCTCAAAGTATTTTCTATATGGAGTTAGGCCGACAAAGTGTTCTGGGTTCCGGCGAACTTTGGATGGAAACGGAAGACGCTGCAATCGCCAAAAATATGCACGACACGATATTAGGGTAAGGATTGCGAATCATATATACTGCATGCTAACATCATAGTTTTTACTGTCTGCTTGCAGTGCTATGTCAGCCAAAACTGAGTCTAACATGAACATATATAATGAGCCAATGAGAAAACGTTCCTCGTCGGCAACAGAGGCGTCAAAGCCTATAAACGTGTTACAAAAACGCCAAAATCCCATTGAGATAAGAAATAGTTTTTCGCCACAATACAACAGTAAGTAAACTAGATTGAATTGTGTGCTAAATTATTAATAAATTGGTATCTTCTTTGAAGGCTATGGTCGAGAGCGGTGCGACAGCTTGCCAACTAGAAATCGAACCCTGAGCGAATGCAGTAATCAGACTTATAATGCGTTAAAGCATGGTCAAAGATGTAACACAATATCGGGTTCCAGGCCATATTCAACTCATAAACATAGTGATAGCCCTCCAATAAATACACCAATGAAATGCTCCGAGAGTGAAGAATCTTCAATAAGCATTGATGAAGCTGACGACAAAGGCATGTTCGAGCCATATAGAATAAGGTAAGTCTTTTCCAATTAATTTCATTTTTCCATATGCTTTTGCATCATAGACACTGCAGAGTATACCAATTCCTTCTAGAGGTTCCTAGCACAGTATAATAATAATAAAATACCCTTTATAAGCATTATTTAAATTTGAAAATATTAATATCTATGTTTTTTTTTTTTTTTTATTTCAGCTCAAGAACTACGAAAGGCATAATTCCTGAAGAAAATATTGAGGATTTCGTTGCCGATAACAGCAAGTTTTCACATACAAATGGTAGTGTTCCATTTCAAGGTAATATCATAGGAAATGCTTTTAACTCATTTTATTTCATTCTTAGACAACTTTGAAAACTATATTTCTATGACCCCAATGAACTCAATCAATGAAAATTTGAACGCCAATCATTTAACTAACAACATAGGATCAAAGAACCTATTGAATGTTGCCGATGTTGATAAACTGAATATCGATTTTCCCGAGCACTCGTCCGAAAAACTGGCGAAAAACTCCGATGCCTATAATCAGTGAGTATTGCATTGATGCCATGCTAATATTATTAATTAATATTATTCATTTTCGCTCTCTCCGCAGATGTGAACGTCCAACGAGGGCCTATTCAATTGGCAGCAAAGTTGAGCACATCAAAATGAGCCAAATACTTGGGAATTTGAATGAAGTGAACAACTCGTCGCCGCGAGTACGGGCATATTCGGTTGGATCAAAGTCGAAGATACCTCGATGCGATATTCAGCGCGGTGTGCTCTTCACGAAAGTCAAAAAGGGATACAATCACAAAGGGAGCAACTGTAACGTGTCAATGGACGCCCATGTATGCAATGAAGCTATAGGATACAACAATCCGCGGGAAGTGAAATCAACAAGCGCTCCACTCCTAAACCTGAGACACTATATGAACTCAGATCGCATGAGTGACCTGATGGAAATCGACTTCTCTGTTGGCACTCCTTCTTCCACTACATCACAGGAGCAGAAGACCTTCAATAACTTCGAAATGGCTGCCCCAACTCAAAAGCATATTTCTAGCCCCAATTTTTGTTCAAACGGAAATATTAAGCATACCGAAATGCTCAAGCAGGACGAGTCGCCGAATACGCAGAACTCAGACAGTGGATATTTGGAGATGAAACCAGTTGGCAAATCAAGTGTTAATTCCAAACCGGCTAGCCTTGAAGATAAAATGAGAACATTGAAGCTGCACAGTATAGCCGGCCTGCAACAACAGATTCCACAGGATGAACCCGTCAATAATTGCAAATTATCCTATGTTGCATCAAAAATGAATTCAATTCAAGGTATAAGCCTTGAGAAACAAATTAGACAAATTGCTGCGGATACGACGAGTGCGGATGTCAAATCTGATAATAGTATAGAGTCGTCGAAACCCCATAATATTACAGACCTACATTTAGCCAGCGCGGACAAGCAGAACTGCTCACAACTGAAAGTTGATGAGTACGTCAATTTGGAAATAGATAAATTGGAGAACGCACCATACAATATTGCCTTAGACATAAGCAACGCGGTGGGACGAAAGTTGATACATTCACTAAGTAATGAAGACTATTCAAAATACTACATTAAATCAAGTGATGCCGCAGCAGCAGCTGATGCTGAAGATGTTGGCTACCAGATTCTTCAGATCAAAAGTGATAGTTCCCTGATTGCGAAAAAGAAATGTCCGAGGCCAACGTATGCGCCGCAGCTGGGTCGGAAAACGCAATTAGAAGATGCCAATAACTTGGACGAGAAGTCAACCAGCAAAAGCACGACCACAAAAATCAATTTGTCCTTGCAAAAGTCAGAAGCGATAGCTAACAATAAGGATGCTGCGAAACCGGATGCCGCTGTCAAGGATGAGACCGCGTCAACGTCGGGAGGAGTATGCGATCATGAACTGCACTATGCCAGTCTAGATCTTCCCCAGAGCAGCGGACCAACCACATTGAAAGCGCTTAATAAAGTCTCGTGTGAATCTCCGCCTGTAGAAGTTTCCTTGGAAAGTAGAAATTCATATGCGAAAATTGATTTCGACCAATCCGATTCATCATCCGCTTCATCAAAAGTTTGTAACGTTTAAAGTGTAACAAATATATATATACATTTTTCTTAAAACTTGATTCAATGCGTATTTATTTTGGCAAGAAGCGCAAATCAATTGAGAACTACAAAGAAATTTTTCTTGCTTTTCAGACGCTTGTACTTGGGTCTTTAGAAAAAAGAAATAATAATAATAAATATAAAAACACAGTTTTTTGCATAAATTTTTTATTTTTCAACATAGTCCCCTTTTAGCTCTACACACTTTGCCAATCGTTTCTCGGATTTTCTAAGGACTTATTGAACGACCCTCGTAGATCGGATTTATCAGCCAGTTGGTTTATATATATCTAAGCAGTTAGGAGTTAGAATTTTTTCGAATTTCATTTCATTTTCATGAAAATTGTTTTGAAACATTTTCAGTTTCAGAGCTTAAGTAAATGATTGCAAATACAAGTTTTAATGTAAAAACGAGCGTTAATTTCTATTGTAATATCTTTTAAAATATAGCTTCAAAACTGAGCGAGAATATATATATATATTTACAATATTTATATAGTTGATAGGATCGAATGTTTTTGCTTCTATGCTCGACTTAATCTGTAGTAGCTTAAACACAGGCAGCGCAATTACTTTTAGTACCTATGCTAGAAATACATGTTTTATTTTATTCGCCAGCTTCCAAGTACTTAATTATGTTAGAATCCCGCATCGATTGACACTGCTGCTCGTAGCTCATAAGAGTCTCTTCGAATTTGCTGAATTCGGCGTTCAGTAGGCTGTTGTTCTGCTTGACTTCGGCGAGGAATGCATCCACGACAGACACTGGGACGGCAGCTAAAACTTGGCAAATACAAATAAATTAATATATATTTTTATTTCTATAAGTCGTATAATTTACTTGGTTTCTTCTGTTTGCGTTCGCTGCTTTGTGCTGGCGGTTGTGCTGGCGCTGGTGCTGCTGCTGGCGCTGGATCGGGGTCTGCCTTGGGAGTTCGCCGTATCTTATTGCCATTTTCCACGAATTGCGCGATTACATTGCGAAACTTTTCGGGGATCAGAAACAGGCGATCGACGTTGCCTTTTTTGTAGCAAAGGTATGCGGACTTCATTTGAAACCATTTTCGACGCACTTGCGTTGGCGATTTGTTTGGGAATCCGCGCTTCTTCATTTTGTTCGCTATTTGAGTGAACGTGTGATTTGTCGTGGTGGGCAATCCTCCTTGCGTTACTTTGACTTCATTCATCAAGTTAAGCATGCATTCGATTTCTGCAGTTAGCCAGAAATTTCGTTTCAACTTTCCTGATTTCATTGCTGACAGGCAATAATGGTATTGTTTGTAAATATACTGTCAGGCTATCGATGAGGGGAAGATAAATTATAACGATGTTTTCACGATTGAAGAACTAATTCATCGATAGGTTTTTAGAACTCTGAATTATCGCATTTAGACCAGTGGATTTTGGTTGAAGACTGCATTCGTTTCCGCTTTCATATTTTGAAATCAGTTCATGCCTGTAATTAGTCAAGATGTGGAATATATCTTGCTTTTTTCATTTTAGAAATGTAATCTAATTATTTTCCCAACATTGTGATGTCACAAAAAGGCTTTGATGGAAAAACCGATTATTTTCGGAATCGATATTCTTGATTACTATCGGAACGACTTAGAAAGAACTAGGAAGAAGCATGTGAGCGATGAACAAATCGCACATTCGCACACATAGTTACACCTCTAATTCAACAAAATACAAATACATTAAAATGATATAAATATTGGATAGTGATTTTAAGATAAATATAACTGAAATATGTTTCGCAAAGTATGCAGAATAGGTTCACTCGATCATTTAGCTAGTCAGATACTTCAAGTTCAAGTTACTCCGATCAGGGTGAGTTATCGAAAATACATTGAGTTATGCAACAACAACGTTATCATCTGCCAATTCGATTGTAGTTTTGCACGGCCACCAGATCCGCCCGTCCAGCAGCACACGATGCCGCCACAGTTGAGACCCTCACAGTGCCGGTTTCAGCGCAGCTTCTAAGCGAGCCAAAAGCAACGCGAAAAGCGAAAACATCCGTTGTGTACCTGCCATGGACGCCAAGTCCGCTGGAGCATGCGACGGGTGAGATAAGCAAATACAAGAAACTGTCCAAGTTTCGCTTGACATGTGAGTAGGCACCGAAATTCGCAATGGAAACTATTCATAACATCATATATATTCATCTCAACAGCCCTGGTCGTAATCACAACAATGGGAGGCTATGCCATGGCTCCAGCTGCATTCGACCTGCCGACGTTCGCGATGTGCACGCTGGGCACGGGCTTGGTATCGGCTGCTGCGAACGCCATCAACCAGTATCATGAGGTCCCCTTCGATTCGCAGATGTCGAGGACGAAGAACCGTGTGCTGGTCACGGGGCAAATAACGCCACTGAAAGCCATCGGCTTCGCCTTCGTGTCGGCTACGACGGGATTGTGTATGCTCTACTATGGCGTCAACGGATTGACCGCAGCTCTGGGAGCCGGCAATCTCTTCCTCTACACATCGATATATACGCCTATGAAGCGTATGAGTATTGCCAACACGTGGATTGGCTCCTTTGTCGGTGCCATACCTCCGCTGATGGGATGGGCCGGTTGCGCCGGCACTCTGGACGCCGGTGCGATGATTCTCGCCGGCATTCTCTATGCCTGGCAGTTCCCACACTTCAATGCTCTGTCGTGGAACCTGCGACCGGATTACTCGCGCGCCGGCTATCGCATGATGGCTGTGACCAATCCGGGCCTTTGCCGTCGCACTGCTCTGCGATATTCGGTGGCGATCGGAGGCCTCTCGCTGCTGGCCCCGGTGCTGGATGTTACCAATTATTGGTTTGCTTTGGAAACGTTGCCCCTTAACGCATACTTCTGTTATCTAGGTGAGTGCGTCCTTACTGCCTGGCATATACTATGCAAATTTGCATATCTAACGATATTTTGCATATTGCTTGCAGCGTATAAATTTAATGCCAAATCCGATAGTGGGAGTTCCCGGAAATTGTTTAGATTTTCATTGATACATTTACCTGCGTTGATGTTACTTTTCTTGGCGAACAAAAAACACTGGTATTTCAACGATAATGCGGAGGAGGAACCAGCGAAAAATGATAAGCCTTTTATAGCATCACTCCCAACGACGACGACAAGCGGCCTGCAGAAAGTTTTACCAGTTGCCAGTGCGACAGAAGCTTCAAGATGATCGCTGAAGCAGCTGATTGTAAGGAAAACTATTCGAGAGTTTTGTTTTCTATACAATTCCTATTTGTGCAAATAAAAATTCATGTTATCAATATCTTAAGTGGTCAGTCACGTCTCGTTATTTTATTTATTTAATTGATATTTCCATTCCCGTATTAAATCTTATCCAGCAAGAAGCTGCAGGTTATCGATTAATAATGCACTTACTTTTGGGAACACTGAAAAATACTGAAACGCGTATTTTTCTAACGATAACACGTTAATACACTTGCAAAGAGTTATTAATGACAATATTACTTGCCTTCGCTTAGTTTACTCCTTTCTTAACAGTTTCCAACACTATTTTTTTTAAATTGAAATACATATATATTTTTAAATAAGCATACTTATTTACATACTATTTTAGCAATACTATTAGCCATGAATCATTGAGTAATACTCCTCAAAATTCACAGATATTAACTTAGATCTTAGACAAGCTTACTATTATATGCCGTGCACTTAATATAGGTATACAATACTCCTGATACGAGTAGATTTTCCTGTTTGAAGAAAGTACATTGCAAACGAAAGTAATAACAAAGCGGACAGATGATAATTCACAATAGGAAAACAAACGATTATTAAATAGGTTGATTTTAGAAATTATCGAATGTATATATCGATAAGGTCATTTGTTTTTAAGTTAATTCTGTAAAATCTGCAATTGCTTATCAAATTTAGATATAAGTACAAATATATTCACGAAATAATTTAGTATCATTGAACTAAGAATCCTAAAATAAAAATCATCTTAAGGCAAAAGGTGGTTATCGATATTTAGCCTTGCGATTATTTGTAACATCAACCTATGTATTTTCTCGTTTCCCTTTTGTGCATTATCAGTCTGTCTGCTTCGTTTTTAGTTTCGTTCGCAATAATTGTTGGTCGCCAACTTGGTACTTGGATTAGTTTCCATTAACTTTAGTCAGTGTAAGAGTTCGTTCTATACGAAATTTGCTTTTGCAAATATACAATAGGTATATTTATAAATAAAGGTGAATTTTTATTAATATACATATGTAATGACTGTGACTTACACATACATACGTGTACTATATGCTTTCATTCGTATAGTATATGCACGCATACACACATATTTACATGCACATTTACGTACAAATATATGTGCTACTTCGTTTTTCTCTTTTGTTTCGTACAAAAACACATACATATGTATACGCCAGTATATACATATGTCCGATATATATACATATATATGTTAATATTTGAGTAAATAAGTGGATGTCATAAACAGTTTTTTTTTTTTTTGCCAATTTAATTGTCCCCTTTTCTTGCGATTTGTTATTCGTCATAGTCAAAACTAACTTTCAAATTTATTTTGGCGAATTCTATTGTTTAATGCTTCTTGCATTGCCGAAGGTAAATTGAAATATTGATACTAAGTACGCACATACGTATGTATTACGTATTATATATATTATATTGTATTGACCCACAGTTGCATATTGCACGAGAATACATTTTGCATATGTGTACATAGACTCACATACATACATACAGTGCAATGAGTGAATAAACTTTATTACATATCAACATTGCTGCATATGTGTATTGTGTGTGTTGTATGTATGTGTGTGTGCGTGCATGCAGGTATGCTTGGATGTTGTCAAAAAGTGCATTACTTGCTATGTGTTTAACTGGCTAATTAATTGCTTAAAATGATTGGCACTACTTTTAAGGGCACAAGTTTGCTTCTCGCTTATTCCCTCTCCTATCGCATTTCGTATCCTAATAAGAATCCATTTCAATAATGTTTTTGTTTAGCAGAAAGCTACACGTTTACACGCCAAAAGTTGTTTACTTGCTGTGCAAAAAAAAAAAAATAAATAAATAAATAAATAAAAAAAAAAAAAATTTATATATATAAATACTATCTCTATCTCTTTTATAACGCGAGCTGGAGATACCTATACCTAAAGCCTGTTATTGAAAGCTTTTCATGTTGGAAAATAAATTTAAATATAGAAATCAAAATTTAATAAATATAGTTTACTGTTTAAACAACAAACTAATCGGTCCATCAGCCTAACCCCGTTTTTAGCTCGCTGTGTAGACAGTTAGTACCTTTAAGATCGGATTAACTAGTCAGCATTAAAGCGTATGGAAGCCGTTAGAGTTTGTGTTTATAATTTTAAACATGCTTACAGTAATCCCACATATGTTACATTTCATTATCGAATTGTGTATGTGTGTGTGTGCGTGTGTGTTTTTTTTATTGTAAGTTGCTAACGATCTCAAACTTCCATTGCAGCGATAGTACAGTATCAGTAAAATTAAAGAATAACGGATTCAAGTAGAAAGTGCAGTAACAATATCAAGTGAATAATGAACGGTATGGCAAACAATAATGATGACTCTGTCGAGTGTCCACTGTGCATGGAGCCCCTGGAGGTCGACGATCTAACCTTCTTCCCATGCACGTGTGGATATCAAGTAAGTGCACCCCAATCGTTAGCTATATACCATATAGTGCGACTTGCTTATACGCGATCAATTGCAGATATGCAGATTCTGCTGGCACAGAATTCGCACAGATGAGAACAAGCTGTGTCCAGCATGTCGGAAGGAATACCCCGAAAATCCAGCGGATTTCAAGCCTTTGTCTCAGGAAGAGGTAAGTAATATATAATAGTAATAATAATATATGCGCACTTTTTCACTCACAATATTCCGACGTCATTTGCACGGCACACTTTCTAGTGATGCGAAGTAGTTGGGAATGTCAAATAGGCACGAAGAAGCCCAAGCATAAAAAACTTAAGTGAATCCAGTAATATTTAACCGATGTCACAGAGGCCTTCCCATAATAATTATTAGCTTAAGCTAACTTACATTACAACATGATTTTCTTATAGTCTACAGCTAGAAGTATGTTACTAATAGCACATCTATATACTACTATTCACTCTTAATTCTATGTCAATCATATGATCCCACTAACTAATTAATTAATTTTCATTCAATTTGCTGTTAGATGATCGCTTTCAAGTCCCAGAAAAGGCAAAGGGATCAACAACGGAAGCAGAAAATTACGGAAAATCGGAAGCACTTGGCAAATGTTCGTGTGGTGCAGAAAAATTTGGTATTTGTTGTTGGTTTACCGCCACGGCTAGCTGACGCAGATGTAAGTAAATAAACTATACGCTATTCTTCAAGAAACCTGCTAAGTCTACCAAAATATTTACTTAACTTAAACTTGCATTTGATATATGAAATTATAAGCAGTACAATTTTAGTTATGGTACCTCGATTTTTGATGTTTTTCAACTTGCAAATCTCATCTTACAGATCCTGAAGAAGCACGAATACTTTGGCAAGTATGGAAAAATTCACAAAGTGGTTATTAACCCCAGTACGACCTACGCTGGAGTGCAGGTAAGCTCCATTAGGGGAACTCCATCATTTCAGTCAATCACTTAAATTGCAATTGCTTTCGATTTAAGGGTCCCTCAGCGTCGGCGTACGTCACTTACGTTCACAATCCCGATGCGCTGCGAGCCATTCAGAGTGTCAATAACATCATGATAGATGGAAGGCTTATTAAGACGAGTCTGGGAACAACAAAGTACTGCAGCCACTTCATGAAGAATCAACAATGTCCCAAAGGAGACTGCATGTACTTACATGAGTTGGGCGATCCAGAAGCTAGCTTTACAAAGGAGGTAAATCGCAACGATATTGAGATCTCTATGGGCAAGCTAATCTCTTGTTATTCTTCCACTGCGGCGTTTAGGAGATGCACCAAGGAAAGCATCAGGAGTATGAGAAGCGGTTACATGATGTTCTCATAGCAACTTCTGGGGCGAGTAGTGCAGCTGGAATTGGAGGATCTAGTGGGAGCAGTGGTACTGCTGCGAGCGGCAGTGGAACCACTAAGGCGAATGGTAAAGGGCCTTTCGCTGGCATTGCGACCAATAATACATTTATCTTTATGTCACTTAGCTGCGAACACTATGTCGTCTTCGTCGTCCTCTTCAACATCTTCGGTTTCGACTGCAAACAATTCTGCAGTAGCTAATTCACAACAAAAAGAGGCATGGCCCAGCTTATCAGTATCCCCTGTAAATAGTAAGGAAACCATAGGGAATGGTTCGAGCGGCAGCGGCAAAAGTAAAAAGGAAAAGTTCCGTGGCGAAAAACCGCGTCATGAGAAAAACAAATCGAAAAGTAAACAGAATGCACATCCCAGTTCAAGTACATCGAACAAAGAGAACTTTATTCCAGAGTCTAGAGGCGATACAGGCTCAGGGGCTGCGCCAACAGTTCCCGCCGAAGAGTCTGTCCCAGCTTCGACTACAAAGCCAGAGACAAATGCTGGCAGCACGCGACCAAGAGCGGAACGCAACAAGGAAAGGGGCTCGTCCAACCGTAATGCTGCTGCGAAGGCGCAGAGGGAGAACAACAATAAAGAAACCATTCAGACAAATAAACAGTTGGAACATTCCGAAGAAGATGTAGACTCGAGCAAAGATGTAAGCTTGACCAAAGGCAGCGAGAGTAGTACAACAACGGCAGCAGCAGCAGCCACAAATACTTTTCCATCACCGAAACGGTCGCCTTCAAATGCCCATCGGTCTCCTAGCTCGAGTAGTGAGATCAGTGATGATCGCGTATCGGAGAGCAGTGCGAGTGGAAAGAGTTCGCCCGGCAATTTCAAAGAGGCGCCTTGTGATACTTCAAATGTCGAGAGCCATAATGAAGTTCAAATCGACCATAATTCCCCAACAATCCCTGTACAAAACGGTAACCTTGTAAATACGGAGGAGGAAGTCGCTACCTCGAAGACAGAGACCACACAGGAGCCTTGCGATTCGGATACAAGCAAAATAGATGATTCAACGCCAACATCTCACGATGATATTGATAAAAATACTCCTGCTGAAAATGACTGCAAAAACGAAGTTTCGGGTATGTTGAAAATGGATCATATCATACCTTAGTCTATTGCTAATCTATGTGATTTTCGCTCGACAGATGCACTATCAAAATTGGATATATTCGACGATAGCAACAGCTTCTTCTCTTCGTCGCCTTCATTCCAACAGTCGCTATTGCTAAAGCTGGAAGGGGGGGATGTCCGGCAACCTCAGATGAACAACGTGACATCTCACTTGCCGGATTTGCTAAACGGTTTGTATATGCCTGCTTTAATTATTACAAATTAAAATAAAAATTCAATTCAACTTCTTTTTTCGATGCTGGACAAATCAGGCATTGATGGCTATCAGAAACCGGCAAACACAAATGGTAAGCGATTATTCTGTTATCTGGTGACACGTTCTACAACTATTTGATAATTACGCAGAATGGGAGGAGGCATTCAAGAATGTTATGATACGCAATACGAGGCAGGTGGAGGAGCAAGTGCTGCACCAACAGCATCTGCAACTGCAGCAACAGCACCATCATCAGCAGGTGCTGCAGCAGCAGGAGGAGTTCCTTAGAATGCACGAATTTCACAAGCGAAACAACTTGGTCAACAACATCGGAATCGCTCACAACAATGCCTTACCAATAGGTTAGCCGCTTTTAACCCTGTACAATGTTCTTCGATATGGATACTAATTTAGTCTTTGACAGACTTCCAAAATCATTTTGCAAACAACAGCGTGGACGCGAATAGGAGCCAACCACAGGCACCGCCCATGCATCCAGCACACATGCAGCTACAGCAGCCCGAGGAGAATCAGCTGAACATGAATAACGTATTCGGTGGCAACATGTCGAAGTTCTTCGACTTCCATAAGAGCCAGCAGCAGCTGCACCACCAGTACATGAACGGGCATTCTATGCTGAACAATGGTGATTCTCACCGACTGGCTGTATTTCTGGAAAACAGGCGCGTTAATCCTTCGCTCATGGACAGTGGTAAGTGATAGCATTAGCACGTGCTGATCAATTGACCGATTTTGTCACATTTTATTGCCATTTCAGGTATCCTAAATCAACAATCACAAGTGCAGAAACAGAGATTACTGGGAGCTTTTGATAAGATCGTGAGTGTTTCTTAGATTGACCGAAGGCCAACGAGTTTTGAACAATATATTTACTTGCAGACGCCGAATCAGCCACAAAACACTCAACCAACACAAAATCGATTTTCACAAACGTCTCTGGTGGACGATGATTTAGGTAATCATCCGAATGCAATATATACCTACCTACCTACCTCTATCAATAATGAATCAATCAATTTGTCATGCTAGGATTCGATCCCTTCACTGAGACCCAAAAGGGACTGGCCGAGCTTATGGAGAATGAGGTTGTTCAGCAAAACGTGAATATTGGTCCAAAGTTGCCGCCGCCACCGCCAGCTTCGCATCAGCAAATACTTGATAACATACACCGCGCTCGTATGCCACCTCCTGGTTTCAATCACATGAACACCTTGGGCGGATTTGACGGGGCACAGCGAGTGCACTCGAGTAAAATCCTGCCGTTTATCAACATGCAAGGGAACACATTAGGCAACAACACAACGCCAGTGGAGCAGCAGCAACAGCAGCACCAAATGCAGATGGCAACAAACTGGAGCAATCACATGGCATCAATGCATCCACCACACCCGGGACAGCCCATCAGTGACAGCCACTTGCAGCATCAAATGGCGCAGGCTGCTACCAACCAAAACAAAGGTAAGCCTCTCGATTTGGCCAACAGGCATGTCATCCCCATTATTTAATACGCTTCCCAATACGTTTCCAAACTGCGCACACAGGATACGGCAACAGTGACTGGACGGCGATGGATCCGGCCATACTGTCGTTCCGTCAATTTTCATCTTTTCCACATCAAGGTCAGATGCCGCTGCACCAACAGCAGCAGCAGGACCTACTTCTGCAACATTTAGCCCAAAATCAACAACAGCAACAACAACAGCAGCAGCAGCAACAACAACAACAAAACGGTCAAGGTAAACCGCACTGAACCTTATCCGTATCATCTGTATATATAATTGATCTCGTGTCTTTGGCTTTGAACAGGGTTCAGCAATCAATCTCAGCAAATGCTTCCTGGTATGAACTTGCCTAATAATCTAATTAATGGACAGTCGTCAGCACAGACACAGGTCAACGCCAATGTTCAGGGAATGCTGGAGTTCTTGAAAAACCGTCAATTTGTTTAAATAACGTCTGAATATTATAGATTTGTTTACTTGTACTTCTTATTAAATTACTTATTACAATACATGCATATAGAAAATCGAATATAAAAATCGAAAAGCAGTCTTTTCAATGCTCTTCCATCATCCCCGCCCCCGCCCAACAGATTCCAAATCTGAAATGAATACTTGACACGAGGTTTTCTTTTTTATTGTTTAAATTATATTATTTTTATTTATGTAGAATAAAGATGCGAATAAATATATATCTATAATAATGCTTACGATCCGCAAGACAGACATGCGTCTTTGTTTACGAGCGAGCAAACCATCTGTGCCATTTTCCTCTCCAGGTCCACGTCGGACTCATTGGCGTTACTAACACTCGAAGATATCGATGCGTTGGGATCACTCGAATTCTGTCCGTTGACCTCGACGACAGAGCGATTCTTGTCCACAGTGAACTGAATGGCATTTGCCGCAGGCTTGGTGCGCAGATAATACATGCCCGTCTTGAGGCCCGCTTTCCACGAGTAGAAATGAATGGACGTCAACTTGCCGTAGTTGGGCTCGGCGACATGAATGTTGAACGACTGACTCTGATCAATAAACGCACCGCGATCGGCGGCCATTTTGATGGTCGATTTCACCGAGATTTCCCAGACGGTCTTGTAAAGATCGCGCACGTTCTGCGGAATGTTCTCGATGCTCTGGATGGAGCCGCGGCTGGCTATGATTTGATTCTTCATGTCATCGTCCCACAAGTCCAGCTCGGTTAGATCGTGCAACAGATGATGATTGACCACCTGGAATTCGCCAGACAACACGCGTCTTGTGTATATGTTCGAGGTGTACGGCTCGAAGGACTCGTTGTTGCCCATGATTTGGGCGGTCGATGCCGTGGGCATTGGAGCAATGAGCAGAGAGTTGCGGACACCATGCTTGCTGATCGCCTGCTTCAGCTTCGCCCAGTCCCACAGTGACGTCGGCGTCTTGTCCCACATGTCGTACTGCAGGATGCCCTTGCTAACCGGACTGCCCTCGTAGGTCTCGTAGGTACCATACTTCTCGGCCAACTCACAACTGGCCTCCAGGGCGCCATAGTAGATCGTCTCGAAGATCTGTTGGTTCAAGTGGAACGACTCGTCGCTCTCGTAGGGAAACCTCATCAGGATCAACGCATCTGCGAAGCCCTGCACACCGATGCCAATGGGACGGTGCCTCAGGTTCGACTTCTTGGCCTCGGGTAAGGGGTAGTAGTTTATGTCGATGATCTTGTTAAGGTTCCTGGTAACTATCTTCGTTACCTCCTTCAGTTTCTGGAAGTCGTACGTCTTCTCGGGCGTTACGAACATATTGAGCGCTATGGACGCCAGATTGCACACTGCAATCTCATCGGGAGCCGAATACTCGACGATTTCGGTGCACAGGTTACTGCACTTGATGGTGCCAACGTTCTGCTGATTGCTCTTGCGGTTACACGAGTCCTTGAAGAGCATGTACGGCGTTCCAGTCTCCACCTGCGATTCGATTATGGCAAACCATAGAGATTGAGCCTTGATAACGCGGTTAGCACGCCCCTCGCTCTCATATTTCTCGTAGAGCTTTTCGAACTCTTCACCCCAGACATCGGCCAGGCCGGGACACTTGTGCGGACACATCAGCGACCAATCCCCGTTGGCCTCAACGCGCTTCATGAACAGATCAGGAATCCACAGGGCGTAGAAGAGATCTCTCGCACGATTCTCCTCCTTGCCAGTGTTCTTCTTAAGGTCCAAAAACTCAAAGACATCGGCATGCCATGGCTCCAGGTATATGGCAAAAGCTCCCGGTCGTTTGCCGCCTCCCTGATCCACATAGCGAGCCACGTTGTTGAACACCCTGAGCATCGGCACAAGACCGTTCGAAGTTCCATTTGTGCCAGAAATGGAGGTGCCCTTCGCGCGAATACAGTGCACGTTCAGGCCAATGCCGCCGGCTGACTTCGAGATCATGGCGCACTGCTCGACCGATTTGAAGATGCCCTCAATCGAATCTGAGACCATCGTCAGCAGAAAGCACGAAGACAACTGCGGACGATTCGTGGCAGCCGCAAAGAGCGTGGGCGACGCATGCGTGAAAAATCGCTCCGAGAGCAAATTGTAAGTCTCCAGCGCCGAATCGATGTCATCGCCATGGATGCCTATGGCGACACGCATCAGCATGTGCTGCGGACGCTCGGCAACTTTCCCATTAATCTTCAGCAAATAGGATCGTTCCAGCGTCTTGAATCCAAAGTAGTTATAGCCGAAATCGCGATCATAGATAATCGCGGAGTTCAAGCGATCCGAGTTTTGCTTGACAACATTGTAATGGTACTCGGACACCATGGGGGCGGGCTCCTTGGTCTCCACATTAATATTTCTATACAGATCCTCGAAGACATCTAAGCGGGCAGGATTTTCATACAATTATGTGTGTTATTAATTAAAAAGAAAATATGACGCTCACCCGAGAACACCTTTCGCGTCTCCTTGTGCAGATTGGAGACTGCAATTCTGGCGGCGAGCAGAGCGTAGTCTGCGTGCTGAGTTGTTAGGCTTGCCGCTATTTCCGCCGCCAAATTATCCAACTCCTGCGTTGTCACACCACAATACAAGCCGTTTATGACTTTCAGCGTTATGGACACCTGATTTTTGGAACAAAATTTAAATGTATAATATAAATTTATAAAAAAAAAAAATATATTAATTTTTTTTTTTTTTTTTTGCATATATATATTTATATTTACTAGTATGCATATTTATTCCACATTCCATGCTACTAACTAATATAATTTTTTATTTCTGGTTTTACACTAAATTTTTGCAAAAGAATTTACCGAGAATCATTGCGCACTTTCAGCTACCCACACATGCACATTCATGCACACACACGCATAGTAAAATGTGTGTGTGCACATGGATCTACCATAGTCAGTACAAGCTAGCCCTACTCACGCAATTAACATTTGTATAACGTGACAAGTAGAATGTTTAAACACTTACGGGATCCACAAAGTCCATGTTTAAATTATAGCATAGCTTTTGTATTCTCGAAGTAATTTTATCGAAATGTACTTCTTCCTTGCGTCCATCTGTAAATGCAAGCTTTTAGTTTAATGCGAAGACTTCAAACTGTTTAGGTCTTACCTCTTTTTATTACATATAATTTCGAAGACTTCACTGGCTTTGATTTCATCATTTTGCGTTTTGAAGAGCGTCTCGCGTATCAAGATCACCAATAAGACACAGAATGGCGCCAAAAAGCAATGTTGCCGCTCGGTTGCACAAATCGATTAATTTGAAAAGCATGCATGAACTTATTGTCACAATAGCGTCGTCAAAGTTTCGATGACTTTTCAAAAGAAATACTTTAAGCTTAATAAAATTCAATTCAAAACTCAACTTATGATATTGACTATTTAAAACCTTTTTTAATTATTTTGGTTTTTTTTTAATGTTCTTGGGGTATTGTATGTTGCAATTATTATTATATAATATTATATATTTATAGATATTACGCCAATAAACGAAAAATATTATTATAATAATTATGAGCTTAACTTTTGTTTCCATAGTTTTGTAAAGATTAACAAGTAAAGTAGGCTACAAACGCGCGAGACATTAAGCCACCATTATCTAATTCGGCAAAACATTACAAGCTCTTTCTTAAAAAAAAACACCACCTTTCGACGAATTAGCATCAACCTATTGCTTTCTCGCTCTGACACATGCAGTCGTTTGCGTCACAAATGAACACTTTTCGTGGCTGCGCAAACGGCCCTTTGCCAACGTCGTTGCGCGCATCCACAAAATTGTAGTTTCCATAATTTTTATGTTTATCAGTTCGTTCAGATAATAGGGCCGACCAATATTATTATTTGCTATTAGAATGTCGGAAAAAAGTTTTTGTTACTTTTCTATATTTCTGAAAATTGAAAAAAAAGACAATTAACAGGGGCGGTGAGGTGTGGCATTCTAGAGATGCGCAATGTAAACAGTTTTACCAAGATTAGCGCTTCTAATGGAGTTCTTGCAATAAACCGAAAAGCGGATTTTTATTTTTGCGTGGGCGGTATGCTTGTTATTTAAAGTTTGAAATAAACTGGATCTATAGCATACACAGATATGTATTTTTATATAATAAGAACAAACTTAGTGTCTCTAGTCTTGAATAAGGTGATTTCTATATGTTCATAAAGACAGAAGAACAGGCATATGAACATTAAAAATTGCTGCGCATCCTTTCGCCTATTAAAAGCATTTAAACCAATTTTTTTCATTTACTATGGGTAAATCGTTTAAAAATATTAGATACATTTGTGTGGATTGTAATAATTTCGCCTAAGATTGATTGCTATTCTTAAAATTACTATTAAAATTCATCAGATTACAATTTTCATACATTATATATGTAAAATCGGTTGAAATAGAGTTTTTGTTCATAAGCTGCGTTGGCTTATAAGAGCGATTGTAATTAGCACGATCCATTTTCGCCTAAGACTGATTGCTATTATTAAAATTACTATTCTACAACGTTCAACCAGGGTGTATAAACTACGGCTTCAAAGCGTTAAGACGTGGTAAAAATTGACTTCATCAAACAAATGTAGAAGTTGCAAGAATATTATTTATTATTATTATTATTTGTATATTAGTTTTCGAAAAAAAACTATTAAAAAATTATAAATAAAACTATGACAAAGCGTTGACTTTTAAGTTAACATAGAAATATCAGACTTGTAATCAATTTTGTTCTACTAAAGTTTTTAAAGTTTTGGACATCACTTTTTCTATATAAAATCACAAGCGCTTTTTCGATTTGTTTCTCGCTCAACACTCTAAATCTCTTCAATTGTCTTTAATTTTTTAATTTTTTAATTCTTTATATTTTTCTTTTTTAAATTCTTTCAATTTGATGCCAGAAAATAGAAGCACAAATCAAATCCAAACAAGTATTCGCGTCCGTTGGCGTAGTTTTAAGTGTACTTCCTTGCTTTGGTCCTGCATGGTCTTCTAGGGTCAACGAAATCGGGAGCATATAGCTGCACTTGCCTCTATGGGTCGATTGCGCACTGAAGGCTAAGCGGTGCACAGACGGACACACACACATGCATGCAGATGCAAGTCGTACGTCAGCATATACATACATACATTCATGCATAAGTACATGCGTGGGTGTGTGTGTGTGTGTCAGTGTGTGTAGGCATACGTGCATACATATCAATTTTCAGTTTGCGGAGGAACTTCTAAAACAGCAGCAGATTCGAAAATGCTGAGTTTTGATTTGCAAGTTCCACACGTACACACGCCGCATACACTTACAAGTGTGGGTTCAAACACACATATGCATGCATACGTACATCTGTAGTCATGCATATACAATGTATACTATATACAGTAATAATTCACTAAAAAAGAACTAGTATATGCTAGAAATTGTTTAAATAATAAATAAGCCTAATAATAAATATAAATAAATAAATGTGTAAAATATATTTAAATATTGCAAGAAAATATTATAGATAGATATAGAGATATTATCTACTTTGAAGTCCCAATGCGATCCGATCCGATCTGCAAGTAGGGTTTACACTGTACGCCATGGTTTGGTACGTCTGTATTAATTTACGAATCGAATGAGTGTAGAATATTTGGTCGTTCAAGTACGTCTGTATGTGTAGGTGTGTAAGTGCATGTGAGACCCTACACCCAAACAGACGCACACATGCAAATGTATGTAAATAAATAGGTCTGCTTGTGTATGAATGCATTTCGCTACACAAGCACACCTACATATGTTCATATACATATACTTCTGTACTTGTGTGCGATTTCAAGTTATAATGTTGGCATATTCATTTCTGATCGCATATTTCATTTACGATTAACAATTCAGGGCGATCCGTCGGTCATTTAAGATTATTATTTTTTGCAACACGTTTCCCGAAACTCTTTGCTCGCATGCATGTATAGACGTGCTGTGTATGTGTGTGTGTGTGTATCGTGGATAGGGCTAATTGGAACTGAACCAGTCCATTTTTACAGTTAGACTGGCGCCCTTACTAGTAAGTAAAGCACATTGCAAACATCATGAATGGAGGCAGGCTTGAGAGATGACTACTTACATACACATACATACCTACGCACACTTGCATCTGTTTGATGCAGCTGCAAAACATTACCCTGTATCTCACACCTATGTACATGACGTGCATACGTACACACACACACACACACATATGTGTGCATGTGTATGCTAGTGAGGAGCAAGCTGATTGTTATCTGATCCCGACAAAGTCGAACGAATTAAATGCGTTTGGTTGCCACATTGATTGCTCAATTATTGTGCACATAACATCATAAAAGATCATGTTGATGCATTTCTAAGTTCCTGATTGGGTTCGCATCGCATACGCATAACAGGATATTTATTTAAATAACTGAAACAATCGATTTAACTGTGCCGCAAAAAAAAAAAAAACAAACAAGTGCTCGATTGTAGGGCATACACATACACATGCATATATCGCACACGCATGTAAACGCAACGTGACGTTGACTGCGCTGTCTGCTTCTCGGCTTGAACTTATGAAAAAGTTTTCTTAATGAACTTTGTGTTAAATATGCGATCGCGTTCGAATTACTTTGTCATTTATTATTTTTTTAAACAAAATAAAAATAATAAATAAATAAAATACTAATCAATAAATAAATATAAATAAACACTTCAAAAAAAACCACTAACTTATGTTGCTATTATCATTAAAACTAATTAATTTTTGATATATTTTCAGCAAGGCAAAAATGCACTCAACGCTGTTAGCAAAAGCATCTCCATTAGAAACCTATATGGAAGGAAAAGTATTTGCCGACAAACTCAAGTAATTGCCTTTCAGATTACATAATTTCCTTTTACTTTGCTTTCTATCTAGAATCTTATACCCCATACATTTTTCTGTCTAAAATTTCAACGCTAGAAATACCAAAACTTTGCGCCAAAATTTCGTTGTACCATACGCTGATCGTGCTCCTTTTCAAATTACACCAATAAATAAATTATAAATTAATAATTGCAAAACATCCTAAGTTTCATAGTTTCTAGCAGAGGATATGCTATCACAATCACTTGATCTAATATGTGATATTATTTAATAAGAAGACAATATGTGAAATAGTGCGAAATGCTTTCCATTGATTTTTTGGTAATTTTCTACTACATGTATTTATACTATTGTAAAACAATCTAGCCATGTCCTTTATTCTGTCTGTCTATCGTTGCTCTTTTGCACGCTATTTATAAGTCGAAACAAATAAGATCGTAACTATATATCAGGCAATTTTTATTGTAATTAACCATTTTTGCAATTATTTTAATACATATTTTAATTTCTTTTATTTTACAATTTGTGATTAATAATTACGCATTTTTTATATGCAGATCTACCGAAGATGTTGGAAATGCTACCAAAGCAAAACCGCCTTACAGTTACGTTGCTTTAATAGCAATGGCTATACAAGTAAATATTGCACTTGCGTTTTTCAAGTTTCTCAATCGAATTGATAACATTATTTCATTTTCGCAGAGCTCTACAATGAAACGAGTGACGCTAAATGAAATCTACAATTTCATAACACTAAAGTTTCCGTATTTTGAGAAAAACAAGAAAGGATGGCAGAATTCGATACGTCACAATTTAAGCTTGAACGAGTGCTTTATAAAGGTGCCGCGAGAGGGTGCAGGCGACAGAAAGGGCAACTATTGGACGCTGGACGAGCACTACGAAGATATGTTCGAAAACGGCAATTACCGGCGAAGACGTCGGATGAAGCGGCCCTATCGCAACATTAATCAGTTTTCCGGTCTACACTCGCTAACCGACACATTCAAGGGAACATCAACTATTCATCCACTGCCGTCCCAAGCCATTTACCAGTACAGTTCCAGGTACAAATTCAATGGTTGCAATCTAAGATTTTCTAAAATTTCTTTAATTTCATTTTAAGCTCCCAATGGATGGGAACACAGCCAACTCATATTTCTTCATGTGCTCCACGATTAAATTATGCGAAAAATTGCACGGTAAGAAACGCATAAAATCGTACTACAATAAAGCAAAGCAGTTCCTTGTGACTCATTGCTCGACTATCCTCTTTCAGATGCATGCTCCACAGGTAAACTTGATAGCCGGCAATAATGAGGGCAATAAATACAATATAGGTAACTTTGTCCTCTAAAAAACCTCTTATAAATATTTTCAGATATTATTCGATAATTAATTAACGATACATTTGGTAAAATTCTAAAATTTCTTTGATATCTTAGATATTATTAAAATTATTTTTATTAGTATGTACTATATAATTCGAATATATTTCAGATGCCGTCCATGAAAATATTCCCGTCAATTGCTCGAAATTATTCGATGGTCATTCGGTTGCAACCTGGGAAGCTGAAGGTATTTTTATATTTAATACACGCGAGAACATAATAATGGCCCAGTATCCCAACTTGCTACTGTTCTTCAATGATCCAAACTTGTTTTTCAAAAAACAAAAAGAGAAATAAACAACAAGCCAGGAAGCTAGAGTCCAGCGCACTCGACATTAGGGTACCCTTCAGACCAGTCGTGTGAGAGTATAAATTAGTTTTCTTCCGTTCTTGTGTCTACAGATTCTTTCAAGATAAAATCTTCGCAAGCTCATGCCAGAAAGCATGCTATATCCCTGAGGCTCTCTTTTAGCCTAATGAATCATTGGTGATTTGTTCTTATCTCGCATTTCTTTAACTATTTGCAGCATATTACCGAACGATTAAGAAGGATGGTCCCTACGAACTCACTACAAGTATAAGTTATCAAAACTCGTATTTATCGCAGCAATAATAAATGAAAATATCTTCTGTGTCATCACCTACTTTAAGGAAACTGTCAACCTAAATTATTAATAAAGCACACCATTTAACTAACAAGATGAAAGAGTTAACCTAAATATATTCTTTAGTGATTTCTTATTGCTAAGATTTATTAGGTGTAGATTAAAATGGGTAAAATGAGCAAATGAATATTGCACTACAAATAAATAGATTAAGGAGTTCGAGTGCGGTCCAGGACCTGGGAAATCCTCCTATTCACACGCACGCACGTATTCTCACTCACCTGCAGCCCGCTTAGTATATTTGAGTATATTTGTTAATTTCAAGACGTGTTTACAACCACGGTTGCAGGGTATACAGGGGGCGTGTCTAAGTCGAGCACCTTAAGCAAATGAAAGAGACGCCAATAGTGTTGACCGACCGGCCAAAGACGAAGCAACGTTCTTACAAACATTTTCACTCAACTCCAAGAAACCGGATCTTCACTAGACTCTTGAGTAAAACTACGACTCAGACAGCAGACGGCAGACGGTAGTTATGAATGGAAGTAGTAGTTGTAGGCCAAGTGGCTGCACCTGTTCCGTCCAGCGGTGGAAATGTGTGCGTTGAGTGTATCTCAGAATACTCGGCCAGCCCGACAGGTCGACAGCTTGTCGAGTCAGGCGCGCGTGAGTGAGAGAGCCAAGGCGGTATGGGGGGGCGGGGGAGTGGGAAAAGGGGGGAAGCTGGACAGAGCAAGAAATTCAAGGGAGCGCTGTCAATGATCCTGAGTAAAAGCAGCTCACTGCGAAATTTCATTCAAAATATAAGCCAGGTAAACACATAATGGCCATGTTAACTCAAGAAGCAGCAGCGGCAAAAACTAAGGAAGCTGAAGCTGGCGCGTAGTCGCAGCAGCAGCCGACTTCCACTCCGACTCCGAAGTGGAAGTCGAAGTCGGAGCCGAAGCCGAAGCCGAGGCAAACTAAAGTAACGATAACAAGCCGCTCGCTCACCTAACAATGCAACAGGTGATGGACGGCAAGCGCGGTCTGCGTCTTGGAGAAAAGTCAAGTTGCTACCTGTAACTACATACACACACTCACACACACACACACACACACACACTCTCGCACGCACATCAAACGAAGCCTACAAGCAGTAGCCAAGTGCTGAACAAAGGCAAATACATACATCACACTCATACACAAACGAGCGCGCGCACTCACAGGGGCACTCATATGCCATATGTGTGTGTGTGTGTGTGTGAGTGCCCAAACGTGCACAGGTGCTCTTGCTCGTGCCAGAGCGTTCAAGACGAGTTTGTTTGAGATCAATTGATAGCCGTAGCGTTGTGTAATGTTGATCTTGTTTTGGTAACGTAGTGGAGCATTGAGTTAAATGAGCCCGGCTCTTAATTTTGCTGCTGCCGCTGCCTGCTGCCTGCTGCCGCTGGTCTTGTGCGCAAGACGACGACGACTTTTTTCAGTATGAGTATGTGTATGTGTATGCGCTGGTGCGGTGGTATTGCGAGCAGTCGCGTCTGAATGGTATTGGTATTTCAAGTGTTTGCAGTTTTCCTCTCAGAAGGTCATGGCCGATTCAAGCGATCCTGATCACGCAGTATTTGTTGAGCATTGAAAGAAATGGGTGCGCAAAGTCACTCGTGAAACAATAGTAAAAAAAAAAAACAAAAAAACAAATAATAACTTTCTACATTACTCTCGCTGTGGAGCCTGTTCTGCAGATCGTTGCAAAAAAATCAATTCGATATAATATTTATTAACTGTTTTGCGAAAATGGAATCATGCGTGTTAATACCAAAAGAGTTCGGTCTGGCGAGGACTTCGCTGTCGACCAACAGCGAGTGCAATCTAACAGTGTGTGCAACGACGAATATCAAAAAGGGATCATTATTCTACCCCTTTCAAGGCACCATACGTACCGACAAAATCGAAAACCTAAAATCTCCTGACGAAAATGATGTGAGTATTTTGATTTGAAATTTTTTGAAAGCTCAACAAAATTTTTAAACTATTGCAAACTTTGCTACAAAAACCTTAGATAGCAGAGTCCTGCGGGAGTTTTCCAAGATTCTTAAAATGATTTTATATTTATATGCATCTCTTGATTCTTGAAATCAAAAAAACTTTTTATGAGCTTTGGAACTTATATTTTTTTAAATTTTATTAATATTCATAGAGTTTTTAAATTTAATAGTTGTAATCAAATTTTAAATCATATTTTCATAAAGAATGTTGCGAAAATCAGTTTTTTGAAACGAGATTTCTGAGGCACTGAAAGGTCGATTTAATGATTAAAGTCAAGGAATAATAGTTTTTTCTTGAATATCAAGTAATTCTCAATCCTTATTTCCTAAAAATCATAAATAGGAAAACAATAAGAGGTTGAATTCTTCAATCTTACAGAAATATTCATTCCGATGCTATATCCTATATATTACATTCACATATTTCCAAATAATTGCAGTTGAAACAAAATTAGGACTTATCTACCTTGAAAAAAAAAACAAGTGTATGAGTATATTACAAATCAAGCGACCCCTCGACGTTGTTAGATTTGGGAACATCTGCTCGATTTCCACAGAGAAGCAGACAACCGGATATGGCTACTCATCATTCTGTTAGCCGAAAATTCCCTACATTCACCTGCACATAATGTTCTTGTGTGTATCGAGGGTTAAGCTAGATTATTTGAGATATAGATTCTTAACCAAGTGACCGAATATCTTTAGCTAAGAATAAGGATTTCACAGCTTGACATATTTTGAGCCTGATTCTGACCACAATTGTCGTTATTGCACAGGCTTTTAGATATGTATGGTATGTATGTATATGGTGTGAGCACGCCCGCGTTTTTTCTATTGACGTAATGACACTAGTCTTCTCAATGACCGTGGGAAATTTCACATGCTCCTCCATATTAAAGATATACAATTTGCGCCTCTTCTTTATGCCATACTACGATTATTCTCTAAGAGATTCGTAGCGTCGTTGCGGTGTGTGTATGTGCGTTTTTCATGCATCGCTGATGCAGAATTATTTTGGTCAAACATGCTTATAAGTCTGTACGATTCAGTCGGTTCCTCCCCAGTTTTCCCAGCCCTGCCTTGAATAATTGCTGAAGCATTAAAGAAAACTGTGAGAACTTCTTCAAAACGTCTTATGTTCCGTCTTTAAGAGTTCCCAACGTCATGGGAGAGTGATCACCCCATAGACTTAAAAAAAAACGTCGCAACTCCCCCTACCTGTACACACGTAGTAGGTGTATCTAGATCTACCCACTAGTTGCGTGAAAGATAAATTGATATGTGTTATAAAAAAGTTAAGTGCTGTTTACTTAAATGGCATCTTGGAATCTGGCTAAAATGTGACTCCTTTAAATGACATGAATTCCAAATTATTTAGCCCGACGGCAGCTGAATACTTGATCATATAGTTATTGTATAAGTACAAGTTCTAAATATTAAATCAAAATATTATTAAAAAGCCAAATTTCTTCACAATTTATATTTAAAAATCGTTTAGTTTTTGAAAGTAGAAAGCAAATTTTGAAAAAATAAGTGACTTTTTCTATTTGTTTAAATTTAGGAGAGCAAAATAGATCAACTTAAAAAATACTATACACAAATAAAGGTAGAACGACAGATGAAAAGCAAGCCATGAGGATCGATCGTATGGTAACTTTTTGATATAGTTAGTGCGCCGTTATTAATAAAATTCGGTCAGAGCATATGGAATATATGTATAAAGGAATAGATGTTGAGTTTGCTCGAGGTGTGCGCGAAACCAGTTCTTCATGCCAAGGACCAATTTCAAAAGGGGCAGACGGACGAGGTATCAGCTACCACGCCTCCTTGTGTATGAAATGAAAAAGTAAAAAATGCTACTGTCGAGCGCACCGCGAGGTGTCCGGAACGGAAGCCAGCTCCAAGATGCCCTATAGATATGTGTGAGGTGAATGCCTGCATACAAACATACAGATATGATAAGTTATAGGTACGCATGCGTATGCGCTCTGGAAATATGTTTGAGCTCATAAATAAAAGGCGGAAGGGGGTGTGGCGAAAATCAAAACCAATCTTGATCTGTACCCGCGGCGAATCTGGAAGCTGGAGCTGTTGTCGACCGACAGCCCTGTTGAGTACGAACATTGTTCGTTCTACATATACCTAGTATATAGAATCCATCGATCACGCCTTAATCAAGGAAATTTCCTTCTCGGGTTTGGGGGTGTAATTTTAAAAGCTTATCATAGTGATGATGAAGTATTACGAATCAAATTTAAATCTATATATGCGAGTCTCACAATATTTTGCCAGAACTTTTCATATATCTTATCTAAGTAAGAGCATTCATAATAATAATGTCGCGAAAAATATTCCGTTAGACTAATCAGAAGCGACGTTCATGTTTATGACCCTTAAATTTCTGCAGCCCTCTCGAAGCCTCGCTATATTTCGTTACTCTTCTACATATGTATCCCCTCATTCGCAAGAGAATCAACTCGTAAAACCGGCACATCCAGTTCTACAAGCTCTGCATAATGAATGGCAAATTGCATCTGCTGTGAGCATACATGCATCAGTAGGAGGTTTTGAAGAAATAGTTAATTGGGAACCAATTACTTGAGCTCCGCATGCATACTTGACTACGATTGCGCCATGATGAAACTAAAAGCGATTGACAAAATTAATAATAAGTGCTTACGCATAGCTGCAGGCGAGAACGCACGGCAATGAGCGTTGCCCTAGTGTACGCTAAATATTCCATAAGGAAGAGCGATAGAGCGAACCAATCGGATGCATCAAACAATAGAATCTCATTCATGCTCACTTACATTGCGCATACGCACAGCCTGTGTGCGCTTAAAGGTGGGCATTACAACTTGCCAATAATTGAGGTGGTCTCTTATTGTCTATAACAAGCATTATTTTGGGTCTCATCTTGATAGGGATGCATGATAAAAGTACGATGTGGCGAACTTGGTTGCAATATCTTGAAAACTAAATAAAATCTTCTCGTTCTGATGGACTCAGCCGCTATGCTCTTTATAACATACTTTATAGCGCGAAAGGTATTTCCATCCGGCCGATTAGAATTTTATTTACCGTCGCAGAATTGTTAAAATTATTTTAAGCTTCAAACTTTTCTATAATGCTTAAGTCCACTCGCTCTTTCCTTTTTCAGCCGAGATATCGCTATGGATTATACCATGAGGTTTCGTTCAATTATGGAACACGCGTGCACCACTGCAACTGGATTCGATTCCTCAGAACTGCTGGTTCGTTCTGTTCGAAAGTGAATCTCATTTGCACAATGGTCAAGGGCGATCCTCTGTTTGAAGTTATTAAGCCCATTAAGACCTACCACGAATTAGTTGCCTATTGCCTGCCCGAGCGTCCGGAGGAAAGTGTATTCATGACGCTGCGTTCAACGCTTTACAGACACGCTATGGATTCCATATTGCAAGGTAAGCGCATCCTTTTTCTTTTCTTTTTTTTATTTCCCAACTGTTTCTGACTTTTATGGGGCATTCTTTCAGATACTCCGCTGGATTTGTCACTTACCCTAATGTATAAAATACCAAATTTGCCACTTTCTCCGCCCACAAGCGAGGATGAGCACAAGTCGATGCTAAGCGACTCGTCGAGCTCGCTGCTCTCCCTGAACGACAGCACGCTCGACAATTCAACCACATCGTCCACGTCGATAGACGACAAAAAGAAGCCTATTTTCGAAGATGCTACTGATATTGCGCATACGAGCAACATCACCATTACAAATTATCAATATCAAGCGACGAAGAAGCGAATAGCGAGAAGCGAAAGATCGCTGCTGCCTTGTGAAGTCTGCAGGAAAGCCTTCGACAGGCCAAGTCTACTCAAGCGACACATGAGAACGCACACAGGTAAAGCTCTTTATTTCCGTCATTCGATGTATTTTGAGCACCGAATACTCTATAAATAACTTAGCTTTACTATTACTTATAACTATGAAATTTAAAAATTCCTCCTTAAAAATACTTAGTTACTTTAGTAATGCTTATTTCCATATTTTTGCAGGCGAGAAACCACACATCTGCTTGGTATGCGGCAAAGGATTCAGCACTTCAAGTTCTTTAAACACGCACAGGTATGTTGCTTTTCTTTTTCTTTATTTCAAATATATTTAAATAAAATTGATCAAAAGAAAATAAAAAGCAGTTTCTAAAGCTACAGGCGAGTGAACGCGACAGCAAGACACCATTTACTCACTTTGGCCGTTAAAATTTAAATCTTTATAAGAAATACTTGAACTTAACGAAACTTCTCGCGCCTATAGCTGCTGTGTTTATTGTCCAATGGAGCTGCAATTAGCTATTTATGTGCTACAGTTGAATCTGTTGATTTTGAACTAAATTTAATTTTTCAAATGCCAAATTTGGTATCTTTAGTTTCTTAAAAAGCTGTTAATACAGGCAAACGGACACGGTCAAATGTACTCGATTATTGATGCTAATCAAGGCTATTTGTATGGTCTGCCACGCGTTCTTTTGCCTGAAACCAGTAAACCATACATTTGCATAAAGTTGTTATAGTCTTTTTCCGTATTTAAATGGGTACATGGTGTAAAGAGACAAACAATAACTTAACTTATTTTATTTTTTAGGAGGATTCACTCGGGTGAAAAACCGCACGAATGCCAAGTTTGTGGAAAACGGTTTACGGCGAGCAGTAATCTCTACTACCATAGAATGACTCACATTAAGGTATGTTGTTATTTATTCTTTTCGGATAGCATCGCAGATTAATAGCTGAATTTTTGATTTACAGGAAAAACCACACAAATGCAATCTATGCGCAAAGTCATTCCCCACGCCTGGCGATCTAAAATCGCACAAGTACGTGCACAGTGGCTCGTGGCCTTTCAAATGCTCAATCTGCTTCCGCGGTTTCTCAAAGCAAACGAATCTGAAGAATCATTTGTTTCTGCACAGTGGTAAGTACTCTGCAAATGGCAATGACAAGCAAAATGTACAACTATTTGTGCGCTTTTCAGGCGACAAGCCCCACGGTTGCGAGCTGTGTAAAAAGAGATTCGCACTGGCGTGCAACCTGCGAGCGCATATGAAGACGCATGAAGGTAGTTAAATACGATATAAGACTTGCAAAATAATTCATTATTAATGTAGAATTCTCGCGCTTAGGCAATCCACAAGATGAGTGCATTAGATGTGGAAACGCTCTCGCTGCAACAGACACCAAATTAAAACAGAGAAAAATCTGCGCAAAATGTCATGATCCTAGCGATTCGACGGATGATGGAGAGAAGTCTGGCTGCCAATCGGAGCGAAGCATTTCCACCGAAGAGGAGTACGAATCTTCCAATGGGGCAACTGAATATAGCGACAAGTAGGGCACATTGACTGTTACGATTAAGAGGCCATTCTGGAAGGATCGATTTGCAGCACGCTAACGACTGATGCTAATCAATTAAATTATTCCCAATATCATATCAGTATGACCAAAAATTTTAAATTTTTATATCAGCTTATCGTTTTGTGTGTGATTCCATTTACAACCGACGCTTAGAAACGGATTAAGAAAAAATGAATTTAATTTATTAACATACGAGTTTAATAATAATAAACAAAATAGTACATGATCGTTTTTTTATATGGCAAACTACTCAAGCTGCTCTTTGTTGTTATTTTACACGTTAGTGCAAAAGGATTGATGCATCGATTATTTCCAAAGCCTCGATTTGACTGGGCAACTATCGATATTTTTCCGTGCACAATTTGAAATGAGTAGAAAAACTCGTCAATTCTTTGCAGTTGAAATATCCTTTTTTTCGTATTTTTAATTTAAATAATAAATATGTAAAAAGTTTATGAACAAAGCTATTTATTTGTTTTTATATTATACTTTTTTTGCTATAAATGCCTACATTTGTTTGGCGTGGGGTGTGTTTCTTTGTATTGAAAATAGTTCGACATTTCGATATGTAAATATATCGATTGCACAGTTTAGTATTTTTTTTTTAATAAATTCGGCCACATTGTGTATTGAGTATTTTATTGTATTTATGTTCGTATAAGCTATATCTCAAATAATTCAGTTAAGATCTATTTTGGGACTTATTCCAATTATTTTTGTATGACTTTATGACAATTCTTAGTAGAGTTTAACGTTCAAAGTACATTAAGGTTTTGAGTTCAGGGATGGAAAAATGTCTACATTTAAGGAACAGCGTGACCGTTTATGGTATTTTAAATACTTTTTGGTATTTTATCATCTCTGATTTTGCTCAAAAGTATTTTAATGGTATATAGGTATTTAGTAGCATTTTTCTGAGATTTTATGGTATTATATGGTATTTGTCACACTTTAACATATGTGACGCTTTCTTTTTATTGAATAATATGTAATAAATGAGTAAAAAGAATGAGTAATAAGCAAAAATATAGAGCTGAGTGGGAGAATATGCCAGAAAATGAAAAATGGCTGGGCAGGAGCGCAAATAAGATGGATGCGCACTGCAAAGCGCGTCAGTCGGACATTTTGAGTAGGCTGGCGTCACTTAAGCAGCACGCGGCTACTGATCTCTAGCATGAAACGGTGCGTTTCTCCAGCGGGAAGGCCTGTGTTCTTCATAATCATTGATAAAAAAAAATTCTAAAATTCTAATACGAAATTATATTCAAATTTCTAGGCGTTCTAAAAGAAAATTATTATGGTAATAATCTAATAATCGAAATAGTATATTTTAGTATATTTTTCTTAGAAAAAAAGTATTTTTCGATTGGTTCGGCGCGGTCACGCTGTTAAGGAAGCTGGTCGAGTGTGACCATGTATGCTTTTATTCTTGTTTAATTCTTTAAAACTTTTTAAAAGCCTGTAGAAATATGATAGTCAAATATTTCATGTCAACGCTTTAATAATGCTTACAGCCGTAAAGTAATTATTATTTCCTGGCGCTATTATGACAGAAATCGACAATTTAAGTCTAGTCAATATACAACTTTTTGATAACATAGCAAGTAACTTTTGTACGTATGTGTCGGCCATGTTGGGTCAGCACTCGCCATTTGCAGCAAATTAATAAATAAAGTAAAAAATTGTAAAAGGTTTGCTTAAGAACAAACCCAAATGCGGATTGTGTGAAACATGGGATCGCTAATCACATGAAGGTTACTTGAAAAACGCTCTAAATATACGTATTTAAAAAAAACTGACCCCGTCCAAAGTGGTTAATTTCAGTGCAACTCACAAACAATGTGCAATAAACTGTAAATTTGTTTTTCTTTACCAAGCCATTGTATTTGTGCCAAATGTTTGCTCCATTACCAAAGAAATAATGGCTTCCTAAGGAATACAAATTGAATGTGCTACAGAAATATATAAGTGCTTCTGCATATGTACATAAGATGCCTACATTTCTCACACACACAGTGTAGTTATGTATGTATATATATGTGCATATATTAAGATTGTACAAATACAAGTTACAAAATCCAAGCTGAACACTGTATTTACGTACATATATATATATATCTCGAATTGTTCCAATGTACTACATCCACAAGTATGTACATTTGTATGTATGCGTACCCTTCTTTTATTATGCCAAACATACTTTAACTAACAATCCTCACCATTTTCACTCTTTCTCGCTCAGCTTTAGCCGAATTAGACAAAGCTCGCTGTAAACCTTTACCATTTCAAAGAAGTTAAAATATTATTCTCAACTATGGGGGACCGTGACATCCCAAGTGTACCCGTCACAACATTAGCTGGCCTAACCAGTACTTCTGATTGTAAGTATTCGCGCGCGCGAGTGTGTGTGTGCGCACAACTTAATAAACACTCTAAAACGCTTTTCTTTTTTACAATTTAGTGCTCAGCGAATTGCCAGTGTCAGATTCGCTGCAGAGCGCGGCTTCTTTGAACAGATCGCTACTCTTTCATTCGCTCGTAGCCAACGAATCCAATAACTTACTGTCTGTGCGCGATGAGAATCTAGTCAGGCAATTGGTGAACGCCATCGAGCAGACAAATTCGGACAACATGTAAGCTTGAGATTGTCTTTAATGCAATATGAGTATGTGTATTAAACGGTTTATTCTCTTGCATTATTCTCAGTGAACTAAAGCCGCAATTCAGCATTCAACAGCATGAGACTAATATAAGCGGATATCCAGAACTGCTGCAGGGCATCTACAACTTCAATCCAACCGTTTTTAACACTCCGCGGAGAACTGGTAAATTTAGTTGCTCTTTACTGATTTACCGATTGCATTACTCACCACTCAAACTCCTTGCAGTAATAAATGATAGCACGTCTCAGCAATACCTGCCGGATCATATGTCGGCTGAGCGTTCCTTAAATTGCCAGCCGGTGGGACTTGCAAACGAAATATGCCAAACAGCGTACAATTTGGGTGCCGAGAACCATCAACAGCCGGAGCAATCAATCAGGTGCGAATTAAAACATAGTTCCCCATAGTCCCCGATTCAGTTAGGTTCATAGTCTGATGTAAATAACAATTTAATTGTTCACTGCTACTCTTTATATGGATTTATATAGATCATGCACTTATTCTCTTTTATTGCCATCAATATGCTTCTGAATTTGTATTTACAATTTTTTAAGGTGTTTCCTGTCGCTCTCAGCTGCTTATCATGATGAACTATACTTATAAACTCTTTTCTTTATAGTCCCAATGTAGCAAACATTTTACCAGATCGCCGCGACGCGAGACTAGCTTTGCATCCGGACGAATCGATGGAGAAACTTATACATGCACAAGCACAAATGCCAGCATTTGAAGTTCCGCAGCCAAACTTAGCCATCCGCGAAGAGCATCAATCCTCTGTGATTCAAGCGGTAAATCAGCATGGTCTGCAGCCCCCATCGTATTATCCGTTTCAACAAAAAGATCAGATGGAAAACAATACGAGAGCACCAATTAGCCATCAACAGCTTAATCAGCTTCCACCGCAGCCCGATATAGTGCAACATAATGCATTTCAAAATCAAGCCCCTACCACCACTACATCGACAATTCAGGGAAATTTCCAAAATGTGTTGAACCTGCAGAGGCAACAGATAGCCGATGGTGTGGCTGCACAGCAGCAGCAGCAGCAAGAACTGCAGAAAGCGCAGCAGAATTCCGCCAAACCCCAATCCATTGCTCAGCAACCTCACGCTACGCCAGCGCCTGTGGCTAGTACATTCGGACACGATTTCAATCAATGCACGAATGCGACTTCGACTGCCACTTCCACTTCCACATCATCAAGCGGCAAATCCCAGGTTCGGGTATGTATAAATCGTCTTAACGTTGAAGATGCTCGCCTTATGCAACAGAGTATTAAAAAGTTTGTACAAAAGTCACCAGAATTGGCTAGAAATATGGGGTTACTGCAGGAATCAACTAATAAACAGAATGAAAGTCAAAGATTTCTGCCATTACCCGAATTCACGTCCGCTGGAGAACCTGAGGTTGCCGCGAATGATGGTGGTAGTGCACAATCTTCTGCTTCAGTTGATATGTTTACGGTTATTAAGGCTGACGAAAAGCGTACTGGTTCCAAGAGGAAAATGGCTATTTCGCTCGGCGATATTCCGCCAGAGCAAATATGTGAGTTTATCTTAAACAAAATGTGTATGCGTTCAAACTATTAATGTAATTTCTACTATATAAATTTCAGTTTCAAAACCTAAACTACGTCGCGTCGAACGTATAACACCCTTATCAACACCAAAAAGTACAAAAGAGGAGGTGACGCGTTCGCAAACATACCAACAGTTTATGAGGAACATGGAACAAATAATCGAAATGCTGGACGATACAGAGTCGCCAAATTTCGATTCAGGTAATACCTAAGAAGTAAATTTGAATTTGCAGTTGATGATGAAATTATTTAATGCCTTTGCAGAAGACGTTGATGAGAATATCGAGTGCATTTCACCAAAACTACTGAATACAATGAGTGATGACGTCGCCAAGTTGAAAGCCAAACAAGCTCTCGACTCAATACCGAAAAATAAATTGACTCTTCTCATTAATTACGCCATGCGAAATGTTTATTTGGCCAGAAACTATTCAGCAGGACCGGTATGCGATTTTGTTAATGGATAATACCTTTAGAAATCTTATTAAATTTTGTTTTAAACCAACAGGAAGACGAAGATGAAATTGTCGATGATGAAGTCATAGAGAAAATATTGAATGCAATGGATGCTTGCTTACTTATTTGCAATATTTACTCGACAGTCAGTGACCTAAAGTTCTTGCAGGAGGACAATATTTCGCATATAATTAAGTTTGCTCAATTTCAACTTCGAGAAACAATATTTCCCTTACATGATCCTGTGTATACAGTGAAAAGTGTAAAGAAGTCAAGTCAACGCAAAAAGACGAAATCCCATCAAAATCATCATCGCAGTCTGCAAATATTTTACTCCAAAGTCGTTGAGCTGTTGAAGGTGTTCGTGGCACTCTTCGACAAGTGTATTTTTGTCGATACTATAGTATTACCGCTGTCTACTCTCGCAATCGAGCCGTTTTTTGTTGACAATATTGAGACGCTGCAATTTGTTTGTTTGGAACTAGTTACAACGGTAAATTATAATCAGTTACCAATGAACTGTTGAATTTACAATTTTTATATGATTTCCATATTTATTTTTCAGATATTTCGGAAGGAACGATATGAAAAAATACGAAACAGTATCTTAGGCGATATACTATCTTCCATTGACCGTTTGCCTTCGTCGAAGAAAAATCTTCGGCCATATAAGCTTACAAATAACGGAGGGAATATTCAGATGGTTACTGCACTAGTACTGCAGTTGATTCAATGCGCAACAATTTTAACAGATTCTATTTGTGATACCAGTAAAGCCAAAGTTCAATCATTTCAAGATTTAGATGATGATCTGCCCAGCGGTGCTGCACATATAGTGAAACCCAATCAAGATGTATTAATACTAAAGAAGTACGATGTGGCTGTAAGCATTGGTGGCAATTTTCTAACGACTTTCTTAAATAAGTGCAAGTCGCGTTCTAACGAAACTGACTTCCGTCCGCTTTTCGAAAATTTCATTCACGATCTTTTGGCTACTGTGAATAAACCCGAGTGGCCGGCTTCAGAGTTACTGCTGTCGTTATTGGGAACCATGTTAGTTCGTTACGTATCGGATAAGTCAATAGAACAAAGTATTCGTCTTGTCTCGCTGGACTATCTGGGCATAGTAGCGGCTCGATTGCGCAAAGATACTGTAGAATCGCGCTGCAAAGTGAATATCATTGATTCCATGATCAAATCAATAAAAGCTGAACAGGAAAAGGAGGGTGATCTACCAATAACAGATGTATGTATTGTTGGAATTGCAACTTTATGGCTACTAACATTTAATATTATTTATTTAAGGCAAAAATCGATCTTCATCCCGAAGAGCAACGAACGGAATTTCTGCAAAAAATTCTTCTAGATTTTCTAGCCGTAAATGCGCAGGAAGAAAATTTAATTTGGGATTATGCTCGACATTTTTATTTGGTTCAATGGTATCGTGATGTTATCTGTCAACGACGTCGAATAAAGGATGGGGAAAAGGGTTTTGCTTCGAAGAAGCCAAAATCTCGCTCAAAACGTCGATCAGGTAAGTTGTACTATAATGTCCAAGCTTTCAAATTTTAACACAAAACGGTATATTCAAATTTTAGGGGATTATAGTGATTCATCAGATTCTGGATCCTGCGATGAAAATGACCCTGAGGACTCCAATAAAAATGGCAGCCGTTCTGTCGATGTTGTTGATTATGAACTCAATATAGAGATTTTTAACGTTTTGGAAGAACGAAAAAAATACCTTATCAGCAAAATCAAACCATATTCAACGCAGGGCGATCACAACCATACATCACTACAACACATTAAGACTTACATAGATTATAATAATGCACAACTCATCGCACAATACTTGGCCACCAAACGGCCGTTCAGTCAATCATTTGATGGATGTCTTAAGAAGATTATTTTAGTCGTGAAGTAAGTACCGGATTCCTTAGTTTTTAAAAAGCCAAATCTATTAATTTAAATTTATACTCAATCGAAAATAGTGAACCATCGATAGCAGTGAGAACGCGAGCTATGAAATGTCTAGCTAACATAGTGGAAGTAGATCCATTGGTTCTGAAGCGAAAAGACATGCAAATGGGTGTTAACCAGAAATTTTTGGACACTGCTATCTCAGTGCGTGAAGCTGCAGTAGATCTAGTTGGAAAGTTCGTTCTTAGTAACCAAGAATTAATAGATCAATATTATGATATGCTGTCAACTCGAATATTGGTAAGCTAACTCTCTCATAAGGTTATCGAATTATCTAAATTCGAATTTTTGTTTTTATAGGACACTGGTGTTTCAGTAAGAAAACGAGTGATAAAGATTTTGCGCGACATTTGCATTGAGTATCCTGATTTCGAAAAAATACCTGAAATATGTGTGAAAATGATTCGACGGGTTAATGATGAGGAAGGCATTCAAAAGCTTGTCACGGAAGTTTTCATGAAAATGTGGTTCACCCCATGTATAAAGAATGACAAGGTCGGTTGAATCAACTTCCTCAGTCAATTGTTTTTATATATTTAACACAATTGTTTTTTTATACAGCACGGTATACAACGCAAAATCAATCAAATTATCGATGTTGTCAACACAGCACATGATACGGGAACTACTTGGCTGGAAGGTCTATTAATGAGCGTAAGTATAAAATACTTAATATCAAATAAAGATTATGTTGAAAGTTTAAACACCCATCTATTTTAGATTTTCAAACCGAAAGAAAATATGTTAAAACTGGATGGCAGCGCTCAGGAACCAGTCAAAAAAAATACAGAACCACCACAAGAGATCGTATTAGCTTGCCAACAATTGGCTGATGGTCTGGTGGATCGTCTGATTGAATTGGAGGACACTGACAATGCACGCATGCTCGGTTGCATTACAACTTTGCATCTACTGGCCAAAGTGCGACCACAACTACTAATACGGCACGCTATGACAATTGAACCATATTTGAACATAAAATGTCATTCAGCGTCTGCTGCTAAATTTATTTGTGCTGTCGCCGATATTCTCGAAAAGGTTGTACCTTTGGTTAACAACGCTAGTGAGTCGTTCTTGGCATCGCTAGAAGAGCATTTGATGTTGCTGGTAGTTTCCCGTAATCAAGCTGAAGTTACAAGTTGTGTTTCCTGCTTGGGAGCGCTTGTCAATAAGATTACCAAGAACTATAAACTAATTCGGGACTGTTTTCAAAAGTATGTACAACTCAATGCCATGAAACACTCCATTAAAGATTAATATTTTTATAGGTTTTACCGAGTTCTCGACCTATCTCGAAATCAGGTGGTGCAAAATGGTTATAATATAGACAATATCTATACACCTAGTTTTCGGAGAAGTCTTTTTACGATTGGCATTCTTATGCGGTATTTTGATTTCAAATCTCCCATCACCATAGGTAAGTAAAACGATGCTAGCTTGGCGATATAAAGATTAAATAACTTTATGCTTCTCAAATAGGTGAAACAAGTAATGGACTTCCCGCTTCTATATGCGACAACGTATTTGAATGCCTGATGTTCTTCTGTGGTTGCTCAAATCATGAAATTCGAAAACAAGCGCTCGTATCACTGGGTTCATTTTGTGTTATGAACGACGACTATCTGACTCGATCAGAACTTAAGCAATTTTACTGTGATTTACTAAGCTCATCCTCGAATGATGGTGGGATAAAGATAATCTGTATGCGTAATATTTGGGTTTATTTGACTGAATCGGAAATGTTTATGCACAACAAAGAAAAGGAGTGTAAGTATACACACATATACTCATATTTTTTGTATATCCCAAATGCATACTAAATAAATAACTCTTTCAGGGGAAAAGCAATCGAAACATGAAGACCTTAAGGAAATGAATGATGTTTCGTCGGGAATGGCGAGTCGCATCATTCAATTGTATTTAGAAGAAATTCTCGACTGTTTTCTAAATCGTGATGATACTGTACGTCTTTGGGCAGTTAAAGTTGTTCAAATAGTGCTGCGCCAAGGCTTAGTACATCCAGTGAGAATGGTGCCGTACTTAATATGTTTGAGTACTGATTGTAAAGTTGAGGTTGGTAACTTTCTAATTCTCATAATTGAAACTTCTAACGATGTTTATTCTTAGTCGGCGCATAGAGCGGATGCTCTGCTAAAAGACATTGACAAAACATACTCGGGCTTTGTAAATATGAAAGTGCAATTTGGACTTCAGCTTTGCTTTAAACTACAGGAGATACTGCAAGTGAATAACAAAGGAAAAAATGAAATTATTCGGGGTTATGCGTAAGTAACAAAAACCTCATGACCTTGGCTTGTGCATTCTTAAAACATTGATTTGCTTTCAGTAAACGCGGACCAGATCAAGTAACAACAGCCTTAAACGATTTTTTGTATACATTGTTAAGAACAACGAAACCACAAAGACGCGCCTTGGTACAAACTGTAACAAAACAGTTTGACGACCAAAAAACTTCGTTACAACAAATGTTATATATTGCTGATAATCTCGCATACTTTCCATATGCCGTTCAGGATGAACCCTTATATCTAATACATCAAATTGACTTGCTAATATCAATGGCTGGAACGCATCTTTTAGCCACTTTTAAGGAACACCTTAGACCAAGTGATAAAGGTGGAGATGTTCTTGAAGATGATGATGATGAGGAAGATCCACATGTTCTTTTTAATCGGTTACCGGAAAATATGACCGAAATAAAAAAATGTATAACTTCCGCACAAGCTTGCATGCTTCTTCTAGTCCTGAAAGAACATTTAAAAGAAATGTACGGGCTAACTGATGGCAAAATTTCCCGGTACTCGCCATCAGAACAAAAAATTTACGAAAAAGCAGTTACGCGCAGAAGCGTTGCTGATTTTAATCCAAGGACTACAATTGATGTAATTAAGAAGCAACAAACCCAAAACTTTTCAAGCACGGATTCTGAATGCTTTTCAAGAACCTTAACAAATGATGAAAAATTGGATCTTGTCGTAAAATACTTGGACGTAAGTGCTTTTGAAACCTACTTAATTGAAATACTGTTGACATTCTCATTCACCTTAGTTCAAGCAACTTATGCTTAAGTTGGATCCCGAAGATGCAGATTCCGATGCAGACGAATCTCGTGATAAGTCGAAACTTAATAGTTCGGGTCTTCTGGATGACTCTATATCGTTAAATTCTACCAGAGCAAGTCAAATCCTCAGCGACAAATCATTTTCTGTAGCCACCCCAAATAACAGCATCATTCAATCATCAACGACTTTAACAGCTGTAAGTTCATCACAATTGTAAATCACTTCATTTCAGTAGACATTTATTAATTATCTTGAAATAAAATATTGTAGGAAACTCAAGGTACCGGTACACCCTCAACTCGTGCCATAAAATCGGCTCTCTCTCCTGCAAAGTTAATTGCGCGAAAGCAAACCCAGCAACGTAGTAAAAGAAAGCAGCGCAAAATTGTCTCTTCCGATGAAGATGATGAGTACAGTGGTGAAGACTATGCGTGAGAAATACTGTTTTAGTCTTATTGGTTAAACCATAACTTTTAAAAAGCACAGAAAATCATACAATATTAGGTTTAGGCTTAAAGTGTAATGATCTTAAGTAGTGCTACATGTATGTATGTATTATTTATTTTCTAAAATAGTAGTGTATAATAGCAATAAACATTTCTCTTATTTTAAACGTCGGAAATAGGCATAAAATCTTTTGTAGCATCTAAAATCATCCTTACATGTTTTTGATAAGAAAACAATATAATAAAATACTGTACGTGTATATTTTTTATATTGTATCGTAACGTTTAATGTATTATTTAGTAGTTATATAAGACTAGTGTTACTCTATAGTTCAGGCTTAACACGAATTCGATAATTTGTCACACCTTAAATATAATTTTTGCAGATGTAAGGAATAGAGCTATACTACTCGAGTTTAATCTTTGATCAAAATTAAAATTATTGTAAAAAGTTGTATAAAACGTACAATGTCGGACACTGCATTTGTATATCTAAAACTGAAACAAGAATTATTTTTTCATATTATTATTGTCAGAGCTGTAAGTAAGTTATCAAACATACATTTACTAATTTCCTATATGTTTTCGAAATCATGTATACTTCAAATTATGAGCCCACATGTTAAACCAATAAAAACTACTAACAGATATGATGTAAATGGCGGAGCTTTAATGGATTCCTATGGATCAAATTCAGCCATATCGAATAATGTACATTATTATAATTCATAGTTGCAAAATGAAAGCTCTAATTTTAATTGAAGTCGCACATATTTGTACATAAATATATATTTATTTAATTAAAGTAAAGCGTATAATAAATATTTATTTATATACATATGTAGCTAAATTAATGTTGAATAAACTATATTGATAAGATAACCAACTGGACGAGATAATTCATCAAGTTTCAGCTGTACTACAACTTTAAGAAACATTATGAAAAGCGAAGTGAGACTGTTCGGATTGAATTTTCATGTGCTAAATAAATTTTAAATAACAAGTTGAAAAGTGATTTGCAAGATTTCAGAATGGGCTATATTCCTCTCGCCTCAGATTTTAAAAATATAGAAAATCTGGTTGAAAGAACTCAGCGTAAAAAAGTCGAAATTAATTGCTAATTTTTCCTACTTGAGAGCATAGTATACATATTTATTATAATACATACAATAAAAGCAAACATGGTACTGAGGGTAAAAGAAAATTAAAGCAAACGGTAAAAGTTCTAAAAGTATTTTTAGAAGTGCATGGATTAGTTGTCAACAGGAAATTTAAACAATTGGCTATGTGTAACGATAAAGTAACCAGAAGTAATCGATAAACGATTTTCATATGTCATTCTTTGACTGAACAGCTGATTAAACAAGGTTGCATTTAGCAGAATGCTTCGATAAATAAGTTTATATCCCGCTGGACAGCACCATTGCTAAAAGCAAATAACCACATTCAGAAAAGCAATTTCCTTAACTCAGATAATATGATTGAATAATTATTGTATAAAAGAAATACTTTTTAAAAGAGAGCTCGAATGTTGTACTAAACAAGCGCCAAACTCAACGTTCATACTCTTCCATTCCTATCATCCCTAAAAGTATGTTATGGTTTCTCTTAAATTGTCTACACACACATACGTACCTGGGCACTATTCAAATGAATACACACATACTATTTGTATTGCAGAACTGTTTAATTTGAAGAACGAAATGCGATTGCGTGAGTTACGCGCAGAGCGCAGTACTTGTTGTCAACTCTAATTTAGTCTCTGTATGGCGCTTCGGAAAAGAGGTCCTTTTGGTGAAGCAGCCCGCGTCGCGGCCCGGAATTAATGTAAATTTAAATTTGTGCATTTCGCCTTGCACACACAGATTTATATATGTATGTACATACCTATGTACATATGTGCATGGCTCTCAGCATGTGAATATATACGTACAAGTGTGTTGGAATAATTGATTTGCACATTAAATGCACACAGTCGGCTAAAAAGACATTAAATCCAGTCCGAGCACAAATTGTGCACGGTCAAGAACTCCTCATGGGTGTGGAGTGAAAATCTAATACTTCGCATGAGTGTGCCATGTATACCAATATACACACAAACACTCACATGTATTAGTGCAAAAAGATAGACAATGTTTTTTTGAAATACATACGCGCGTGCACACAATTTGTTAAATTTAACATTGTATATATATACATATATATGTACTCCATATACACAATTTTAGTGTTATGTTATCTTTTAAACCAATACACATGCGTTTTCAAGCGCAAATTTCCATGCATTTCTATAACAAATCTTTGTATGTATTTAACAACGTACGAACACTGATAAATATGTACATATATATCCTGTATGCTTTGAATGGACACACATACAAACATATATGTATATGGATAACATTACATGTAAATATGTGTGTATATACAAGGACTTGCATACAAACGTATACGGAAAAATATTTAATTTCAATTTGGAGTTACAGAAGCTAACACATATACATATACATATACATTTGTACATACAAACATACATACATACATACATATATACTTAACTTTTTTTTGAACTGAGTATTTTGATTAAGCTTGTGCATCCGTTAACACGCGTGTGTGTACACACACACACACACACACTTGCATGCGCATGTATTTATATAACCATACAATTTTCATTATGAAGTTTTCAAGTGTGCAGTTGGGTATGTGTGCACACCCACACTTGCAGTTGCGTATATGTATTTGTAACGAAGATGAACATGCATACAATTGCAACAGCAAATTGTTCACGTGTGTGTGCAGGTGCATGTGTAAGTGTATGTCGAAGTGTATGCTATGAAAAGCAAATAAAATACACACATAAACATCATTTTGTTGGATTGAATCATATTGGAAATATGTATGTATGCATGTATGCATGTGTTTACGCACATCCGTAAATAGAGCCTTACGAATACTCGAAGAATATGTTCGTACATATGTATGTGTGTGTGTGTGTGTGTGTGTATATTAATCTGTGATGCATGCTACTTCGTAGGGAAACGTGATTAAATGCGGAAATGTGATAATACCCTACATTTCAGAGCAACTAAACATGTTCAATGTAAAGAGCGCAACTCAACGTATATAAACTTCTCGCACTGAACATTAATGTCGAAATAATGGAATCCGAAAAATGGCATATACAAATATATTTATTTTTGCTATTGATCACATCATCATACTCAAGTAAGTGCAAAGGTCTCTCCGTAGATTCCGTTTCAATGCTATTATTCATCGTGTCTTTCTGAACCCCCATGCATTTCAGATGTGGGAAAAATAACCTCGTCTCAAAATCATTTTGGGAACAGTTTGCAGAGTCAATTCAACACTAAAAACAACACGCGTGTCATCGCGCAGAAGGGAGGACTAGCAATTCTGCCATGCGTCGTTAAAGTCAACTCTCCGGCTACGGTATGTAAGGCATAAGCTGGCACTTCAGATAATTCCTTCCATAAATATTTAAACACGTATGAGATATCGATAATGATTTGATATGATATGAAATGAGACTCGGATAATGTATACACTGAAATATATTTTATGTTATAGCTATGGCTTATATCTAACTATATCTATATCTAACCGATTTCATTGAAAGTCGGTTATGATCATGAAATTATTGCAAAACAAAACTGTTAATTATCATATAAAATCATGAGCAATTTATAAATTTGAATAGTTTTATGCATGGTAATACGGTACGATACTTTAACAACTATTGGGTTGACCGAAAAGAAACCGGTGATTTTTTCAAAAAAAGTAAAAACATTTTTATTCGTTTTAGAATGAACTTTAATCAATTATATATTTTCCATTTTGTTGGATGACCTTTCGCCACCTTTCCTTTAAATTCATTATTCCACGCTCATAGAAATTCTGGCCTTTAGCTGCAAAAAACTGAAGCAAGTGGGATTTTATGTCCTCGTCCTTATCAAAATTTATCAATACACGTAGAACAAGGTAAAAGTTCCATGGTTCTATTAGCTCTAAAGCAGCTGTACATTCGTCCGATCAAGCCTGCTGCGACTTATTTATAAGCAAAATAGTAGAAATCAAAGTGGAAAGACCAGTACCAAACTTAAACTTTAAATAGATTTCACTTAAGGTGTTTTCTTTTGGTTTTCCCAGGTTTCCTGGATACGAAGAAAAGACTTCCAGCTGCTCACAGTGGGCCTATCGACGCACAGTAGCGACAAGCGATTTTTGGTGGAGCACACGCGTCACATGGGCCATTGGTCGCTGCGAATCAAGGCGGTGCGGGAGGAAGACCGAGGATTTTACGAGTGTCAATTGTCCATTTATCCAACTCAATCGATCTTCATTGAGCTTAAAATTGTTGGTGAGTAGCCACTGCAGAGTATTCATTATAAATATTGGCCATATACAAATTGAGATTATTTCTGGATCTGCAGAAGCCGTAGCCGAAATATCAAATGCATCCGATATACTTATCGACGAGACCTCAACTCTCCAGCTGCAGTGTAAGCTCAAGGGTGCCACAGAGAATCCATCATTTGTCTTTTGGTAAGCTTCACACATAGTTGCAAATAAAATTCCTAATTACTGTAGAAAGTATTTAATTAAATAGTTATTATTTTATACTGATTAAAATTTATCAATTACAAAATGTACTTAAAATATACATACGTATGTGCATATATTTCAGGTATCACGAAAATAAAATGGTTAACTATGATTCACAAGGCGGTTTCGTTGTCACATCCATTACGGAAAACTCGCTGCTTGGCCTGGAGGGCGGACAGCATTATCAGTCGAAGGGAGGCAGAAATAAAACGCTGCGCAGCACCATCGATCCGGATAGCGAGAGCATCCATCGAACTACAGTGAGTCCACTGCCGATCACGCCGTTGTCGGCGCAGCAGGGCCAACAGCATAAATCGCCATATCTTCCGAATTCGTCAATGAGTGTACTCACCATAAAGACGGTATCGTTTCATCATGCTGGAAACTATACGTGCGCGCCGTCAAATGCACGTCCGGCGAGCATCACGGTGCATGTACTGCGAGGTGAGAAAGAATAATAATCATAATCATAGTCACATAATAATCGTATATATTGCATTTAGGAGAGAAACCAGCCGCCATGCAGCATGCGAACCGCAGCATACTCGATGGCGAGAGCAATTCGAACAACAGCTTTGGCCTGAACAGCATGAAGGGATTGAATGGAACCAATAGTCTACTGATCACCGTACCATCGCTACTCTTATCCGTTCTGTGTCTGCTCGTCAATCTGCCTTCCGCGTTTCTTTTACAGAAGCAGACTCCATTTCTCTTCTTTGTCTATCTATTGTGTAATTTTAATAGCTGAAAATATATAGGGCTTAATCTATTCCAAATGGATTAACTGTAAGAGATTGTCTTCGGCAATTGCATTTAAGGAATTGTACATACATGACACATACGTAGATACTCATGCATACAGTAAACACGAATACACGTACATTAGTATCACGATACAAATATTAAGATGTTCGATCTGAAATTGTAAAAAGGACTTGAATATATATATATATATACCTATAATTAACGGGAGAACAACTGTCTTCGGCAAACCAAAACTTATACTCGGATTAAGACTTATTGCAAAGTTGTTTCTTCGGTAGCTATATGATAGTTATGTGCGAACGATCTGTACATTTCTTTAAAGCAAAAAAAAGAAAACGGAAAATATAATAATACCTGCTATCGGCTTAGTTAGGTCTCGGTATATAAACTGTGATATAATTTGATATTTAGAGTAATCGCAGAAGCAATTGCGTTTAGCCAGTTATGTAAAGGAAACACAGAGAAACTAAATTCCAAACATTATAGAAATGATTCAAATTTATTTGCAATAAGGAAATTACTATATATAGTCAACTTTTGCTGCCCTTCTGTTCGATAATTGAAACATATTAGGGACAGAAAGGCTGTGCGAGTCGGTAAACCTGGTAGAAGTATTGCCATAATTAGGTATTTTCCTCATTTGCAAGATATACTTAACGTGTTGATATAATAAACGTCTTGACATCCATCAAAGCTAGTTCTTTCGAATTTGCATATAAAATGTACAAAACAATTGATTTTATCTACGATTCTTCTAATCAAAAATAGAGTTTTAAATATTAGAAAACCGAGCAAAAACACTATATGTTTTTCGATTGCTCACTTTGCTTAATATTATAAGGCGATACGAAAACATGCAGTACACTGAAATCACTCTTTATTGCAGTATTATTACAAATCAAATGTAGGGAAACTCGAAAACTTATATATGCAACGCAGAAGGAAATTCTGAATATTATTTTATTATTTAAAGAAATTGAATTTTTAATGTCTTCGAATATAAACAAACAGTTGCACGTATCTCCAGTTATTTGGTTTGCGTAATTATTTTGGCCAGCATACCTATCATATAGCCGTCAAAGGAATAATACGTTGAATATCTCATCATTATAGTGCGTAAACTTAGTATCTAAGAGAGATTTCAATTATGAAGAGTAACCTGCTAGCAAATATATAGTTGGTTTTTTAAATTGATAAGAGTTAAATCGTAACGATTTTATATCCTTGTTTCCCAGCTGGGAGCAAACCGAAATATCTAATCCTGATCGCAGAAAGTATAAACAGAAGAAACCCGATCCCAGCTCTAAACAACTTTAATGAGTCTGTTTACTTCTGGAGTTTCGCTCATTATTTCATTTTCCCAACCAATACTCATTAAACAATAGAGTTCTTGCCCTAGCAGAAATCCGCAATGGTAAAGATATATCGCATTTTTTTTCGAAATATTAAAGGTTTAGACTATGTGGTAGAAATATCGGTGTACAAAAGTAAGTACAATTATGAAGCTCATGCCGTACACCCAACATTCACATTAGCATTGTACAACAACGCGTGTAAATAAAAATGAATCTTGTTAATTACTTAAGGAAATAGCGAAAGTATTAAATGAGTATGCGTATCTATTGAGCATCCGTTTGCAGCGTGCTTTGTATACTATACTAAGCATACTAAGTACTAATTAGTTTCTAATTTGTAAATAACGTATGTACTCCCTTATATGTATGTATGCATTTACTATTGTGATTATGTTATGTTTATTGTGAAATGGACAAAACATTCTTAATAAACTATAAATTTTAAAGTACTCTTAACAATGTTATTTACCATTTAATAAATTGAAGCGACACCAAATGAATTGAAACTGAAAAATTAATCTGGTATTTATTCATGCTGCTACTACTACTGATTGTTTTTTTGTTTAATATTTCGCGACTTTAAATGAATTCAGCCTGGGTACTTTCCGGCTCAATCTACAATACTTCCTCCTGGAGATTCTGTCAAGCCTGGGAAACCTGCATCTTTCCTACGTTTTTTTTAGCTTGCGAATTATGAGGAACTCGATAAATCGTTGCAATATAATTGCATAAAAAATCAAAAGTATTTTTTTCCTGCTCTCGACATACCAGACCAAAGTCTACAATGTATAAGAGTTTGCTATAATATGCACGCGCTTAAGCGTCGCATAGCAAATAAAACTGCGACTGCGCTGTGTGGAGGCCAAAACTCCTGCGGAATGCATGTGTGTTTATAGCGCTTACAGCCACTGAAAAAATACTGAATCCGAGACAACGAGCCAACTCAATTAGTTTTGATATTTTGTTTTAATTAGATCGAATTTTAAAATATAGAAATACAAATAATGAACTATAGTCTAAAATATATATTATTTAAGTTAAAATATGTTATTATATTAGTCCTTTGATCTTCTTGGTCTTCCGACTTTTCCTTTCCGTTGTGCTAATGTTCCATTAGAATTTGAAGGATTTTTAAGCAGTTTATGCCAATCTTGTTCACAAACCAGGCTAGCGCCCAACATTGTGTACCTGAAATGCAAGCAGTTGAACAGATTAATCAAATAAATATGTTTGATTAATGGACAGAATACGGCTTACCTATCACCAGGACGCAAATTGGAACCACATTTTGCGCAACTAAAGCATCTAAGATGAAATACACAATTTATGATTTGTTTTTGTTGATTTTGTAAATCGATATTATTTATTCCAGTAAGCGCTTTAGCAACCATTTCACTGGGGGGTATTGTTTCCCCGCATCCAGAACAAACACCGGAGCTACCAAACATGCTGGAACGATAATATATATTATTATTTTTTTTAGTATCATATCAGTTAGTGATCTAATTTTAGACTTTGGCAGTGCTGATAACATTGATGCTGTAGTCACGCCACAATACTTGTCATTGCTGTTATCATCCTACCTGGAGTAGTCCTTTTTGCAGAGTATCAGACCCCGCCTGGTGAAACAACTGGAGCCAACATCGGCTAACATGGCTCCACAGCAATGACATTTTAGGCAACCGTTGTGCCAATATCTGTCTAAAGCATATAAAAGATATCTATCACTTATTTTATCTAGGGGAAATACAGAAAAGGAAGAAATTGGTTAGTACTCAAAATATTAATGGTATTTTAAGAATATAAACAAGTGTGTGGAATTCTCAGTTTGTCGAATCTTCTATACCCTCACTTTCTAATCATCCAATTTTTTTTTAACTTGCAAAGTCATACTATACTAGATATGTATGTATGTGTATCTATCATCATGCATAATGCTCTCATCGTCACCTACTAAGATAGCGCCAGCGACTTTCACCTCTGAGAGAAAAATAGAAATCGCAGATGTACTTATGTTTTCCTATAGACTGTGTACGGTCCAATCTTATAGGGACCACCAAATAGTTGTAGACATGGATTGGGCTTTTTTCTATCTGAAATTATGCTTTGAGCCCCCATCTACTGTGATTCCTGAGGAAGACGATGAGGTAAGCTGGGACAGGCCACCGATGGCAAGCCTACACAGACGATCTAGCCCTCTCTATCGGACAAGTCCTTGGAAGTCCCCAACTATATTGTAATAATCATTATTGTTGCCTTGAACTTACCTCCGCAGCCGCCGCACACCTTGATTAATGTGCTGGGATTTATTAACTGTTGATTATTGAAGTCATTCGAAGATTCATCCATAAACGACAATTGAGACGATGAGATGTTTGAGTTGCTTTCAGCGATATCCTTGTTGTGGTTGGTTCGATAGCCAATGACGACGGAAGGAAAGTTTTCCGGACTAGAGGAATCTTGCTGATGTGCCGCTAGTATGTCAGTATATGAATGGAACGATGCATTCATTGCAACAATTTTCTATTAATTATATTAATGAAGGCATATAGGTGCTGTTTATTGCACGGATATTTCTGAAAAACATAATTAATTAATTAACTAATTGAATTTAAAATATATAATGGATTGAAAATAAGACTCTGGCGTGTTGATCAGAAAATCGATTTATGCATATTTAGCAACATTCAATAACTTTTTTGAGATCATCCAAAATTCGGAAATTGAAATAATTAAAATTCTATCAGAACTCACACTTATGTGAACGCACGCACACATGCACTACTTGCGTTTGCCCATACGAACGCATGTGCACGAGTGTGCATACATATATGTATGTATGTATGTAAATAAGGTCTTTGGGACACTCTGGACAGACACCGGACCGGTAAATATTCGCGTTCACCTATACATGCGTATTAATTTGATGACTATATATAATTATATACACACGCCTGTGTCTATGCATGTTAATATGTCTACATTGATTTTAATGGATACATTATTTTCAATACTTGATTGTTGCTGCTGCCCGAGTATTTCTCTTTTTATAGTGTCAGTACTTGTTGATGAATATTCAATGTATGCATGAGAGTCGAACATTTGGTGGTATTTAAATGCATATGTATGCACAAATTTCCATACAAATACTTACATAGAGACATGTATGCATATAGAATGCATATACCAATCCGAATAACTTGATTGTTCCACTCTGTGCTTAAACATGAATAGTCAAATAAGCACAAATGTATTGTTGTAAAACCAGTATTTTGTTCATTCGCACATGAAAGTATTCGCAATTACACATACAATATTTCTCCCCGTCAATCATGAAATATTAATACTAGTTGTTAAAACGTTTCGGTCACATATATTTGAAGAACCGCGACTCTATGTCAGTGCCAGTCACTTACATGTCAAGTTTATTAAACTAAATTCGGTATTCTCGTCGTTATGATTTTCATTTGGGAACAACAAAAGTGTTTTGATAATAAATAGCGTTCCTAATGTTAAATACAAAATTCTTAGAGATGGGAGTGCCAGTAATCGATAAATTCAATTGTAAATGCATTCTCTACATTTAACCTACATATTTCGATGTCGATTTTGTTTTAAATTTGTACTGTTCTCATTGCAAATTGCAATCGAAATTAAGATTGAGCTCAGTGGAAACACTACAATCTCTTAAAATGCAACCTAACCTAATACTTATTGTTTCATGAACAAATTATATATTATATTAAATTTTATGTTTATCCAGTCTTTTTATCATACCGGCCAATATTTATAGCCCATATAAATTTTCTGAAAAATATTCGATATATAAAGCTTAGCAAGCAATAGGAACTTAGCAAAATCTGCCCATTGAAATGATATCCCAATCGCATGCTGAAAACAATAAGACAAGACTTTCCTAAGTAGAACAAATAATGTCTTATTGCTGAGGATATATTTCTTTAACAGCTACTAAGAGAGCCTGACACCATGTGTTCAATAAGATATAAGATATGCTGTATAATAAGAAAAGAAAGGAATTCGAATGGATTTTCAAAAATCCATTGAACGCAGATGCTTAATTCAGCTTCAGAAGGGAATCCTGCTCAGTTTCTAAAAATAATGATAACATACCAATCACCAAGGGGTGAAGAAATTGAATTCAATATTAGCTATTTCAGCGAAACACAATATATTGGGATTTGTAAAACTTATTACTATATACATGCTGAAGCATAAAAATGGAACACTACACCGCACATATGTATATCGGATGATTAGACTTAAAAATAACCAATAATTCATTTTAACAGAAAATACACTTCGTTCAGGATAAAGTTGTTATTGTGCTCAAGCATACGGGGTATTTTTCAGCAGAGCATTGAAAAATTGCAGCTTTCTTTGTGCTGCTTAAAAGGTGAAAGATGAAATTTCTTTGGTCTGTAGTACAAATGACAAGAATTTAAATGAACATTTTGCGAAATGCTATTTACAATAGGTTATGCGTACACTATAAATATATTGTCTCGCACGTACTCTTTATTATTGCATCTTATTTATCATTTATTTATATAAAAGTAAGTGTATATATATTTACATGTATATGTGCCGCCAATATTACATGCGACTTAATACGCGAACATATATTTGTATATATACTTACTTTAGGACCTAAATGTATATATATTTATATATATATATATATATATATATATTTATATATATTTATATGTACATTTTATTTATAGATAATGTTTAGATGCACTTATAAAATAAATCGAATGTTGCAAAAGAAATGCTCTCGTCAATAAAAACTTTAGTTAGTTCGAATTAAGCGAATCTTAAGGTAGTTTAGAAAACACTTTAGTGTTTCATGTTAATCATATTAGATCGTAGGCAGTGTCAATAAGGACATTTATCATTATTTTCGTTTAAGATACTTTATGAATAATTAACGAACTGTGACCAAATGGCTTATTCTTGGGATAATCGAGTTGACTTTGTTGTCCGGTACATGTATGGTAAGTTTTTGAATATACCCTAGCACCTTCATAATTATTTCTCTCATATCCTGTGTACCAAAGTGTTGTGTTGACCAGTGCTGACAGTGCTATTAACTGCAATTAAGTTATAGAAAGTCAAGTCAATTGCAATAAAAATAATCTACTTGATTTGTCGTCTTTAACGTCGAAGTTGAATATCCTTTGGACATCCACAATTGTCAGTATTAATTATTACTCGGGGATAGAACCGTTTTCCGCACTCAATGTAACCGAAAATATCCAACACAAGAAAAAATAGACACGAGCTAACGGACTAAAAATAGATTTTAGGGTTCCGAGGCAATACGGGTACACAAGTACATTGTTGAAAATAATTAAAGCGCCAAGTCTCCCGATCTGGGACAGAAAGCTTTGATAAACTCAATCTAAGATAAAAATATATTTATTTTTATACCCTAGCTGCGAGTCAGAATATTCCAAGAGCATGTAAAATATTAAAATAGTCGTGCAACCAGCAAGCTATCTTATTGACCAGGACCTTAGATTTGCCCGTTTTTCTATCCGTCTGCGTGAATGCTTTGTAGTCTCTTGGCTTCGTCTTTATGCTTTGACAAATCAATCAATCAACTGGTGGTCATAGCAGCGTCCAACCGCCTATTGAGCTTTAAATAAAATCATGGGGCTATTTTTTGTTATTTATCAAGCAATAATTTATTTTATTTATTAATTATACGCTAATTTATTTTGAAATCGAGGTATCTTATAATAAATAATCCACAAACAAATAATAGAGTAAGGGTGTAGAATATTCGACCTACCAAATCTATAATTGGTGCGAATTACTATGAGATAGTCGAAACTGAACTACATGTAAATTGAATAGGTACAAACGGAAATTGAAACGAAAGTTAAAGTTATTAATAAAAGTAATGAGACTGCTTGAAACCAGATGCCCAAAAGGGTTGCTATTATGCTATGATATTTATAAATATACAAATATATATTATATTATATTTCTACCATTCACATTGCTTTGCAGATATCGACAACAATGGATTTCTGGACCAAAATGATTTTCTATGCATGGCAGTGAGAGCTTGCGTAGTTGAGGGCAAGGGAGACGCAAGTGCCGGACGCATAGAGGAGTACAGAAAGCTGATGACAAATCTTTGGAATGAGATTTCTGAGATTGCTGACGATGATAAGGTACGCAAAATGTTTGAGCGTTTAACAGAACTTGCAATGTACATATATGATATATCCTTCTAAAATTTCCGGATACTTTGAATTTATTTTAAGATTCGTGTTTTATTTTTTTTCTTTTCAGGATGGAAAAATTTCCAACGATGAATTTAAGGGCGCTGTGAAGAAGACTTGTGTCGGCAAGAAATACGACGAGTTTCCACAGGTAAATTTACAACTTACGACATGAGATTAAAATTCATATTGTACGCTAAATCATCATACACTTAAAGGCGATGCGTGCTTTCATCGAGGCCAATTTCAAGCTGCTTGACATTGATAGCGACGGAATTGTTGGAATCAAAGAGTTCAGATACAACTGCATTACCAGAGTTGCCATTGACGACGTTGCACCTATTGACAAGGCCTTTGAGTCTTTGTTGAACGTAAATATACCGCAACTGTACACTGCTACCCATTATGACAAACATAATTGTTGTTTTTCTCTTTTTTTATAATTTTATTATTCAGGATGATGATCGGAAACGTGGAGGACTTTCACTTGACCGATACAAGGAGCTTTACGGCCAGTTTCTTGGCAATACAGCCGATAACCATCCGGCGGTGAATCTGTTTGGCCCCTTATAACTTCATTTAATTGATATTGTCTTCGCTGTTGTTCAACTACTATTTTTTTAAGTTTATTATGTAATTACTATGACTATAAATTAACTAGGTTAAATGCATTCATATCATTTGTGTAGAATCGTCAGATGAACAGTTCGTTAACTTTAAAGGATTTTATAATTAGAATAGATATTTGCTCTCCGAAGATAGCCTCATAAAATGTTGATTTTCTCTCAGATAAAAGCTCTTACAATATGTTTCTCTCTCCTAATCTTGTAACATTTAATCAAATTGTTATTATGTTATGTTTATTTAGAAAAGAGTTTTGTGTAAAAGCGAATAAACTAAGCGAAATGCGTAAATACATTGTATGTCTTTAACCACAACAAAAAATTATTGTTATATTGTTCTTGAAATTATACAAAGTTTTTATGGCTCAATCGTTGTATACGTGGATAATTCAATGAGTTGGGCAATGCTCAAGTCTAATATATGGGAAATTATTTTTAATTTAAAAGATCAATATGCAAATTTGTCAAAGCACAAGTATAAAAGCATTAATTCGAAGGTTAAGCATAAGGCAAAGTAGTAAAGACGCTCGAAAGAAGACTTTTCTCATTGACTTTGGCTGTGCCAGACCTGCGCATTATCGATAATAATAAGTAAATGGTAAGGTCGTAGCTTTTGAATTCCCCATGCAAAGTGGAAGGCATAAATTATTTTTTTTTACGGTAGATTGGTACTAAAACTGATTAGGAATAGCCTTTTTAATTGCATTGAATTTAAATATAAAATATCTACGTGTAAGCTAAAACATTGGTTTACGATGAAAACCTATCGATATATGCATAGCATATACGAACACAAAACGTTTCCACTGACCGCTGTCAAAAGAACGTTGTTAGCAATAGTTAGCCAAATATATTGCTATTTAATTTTAAATTGAAATTTATATTTTAAATAGACGTCATTTACTATCATCTATAAGAGACGAAGTCTGAAAATTCACATTCGTTTAATTGAAAACCTATCGAAATTGCATTGAATTTTCACATCACTTCTTAGGATATTTTTTTTGTCGAATAATTGTTTTCGTGTCATTGGTACTATTGATATCAAGTTGTAAGGCTGTAAAGGTTTTTATCGCTCGTTAGGTTGTATTTGTGATATTCATGAGTCGTTAAAATATACCAGTTTAATATTCTCCTTGTACGACTTGGAGCAATTGTAAATCAAAAGAATTATTTTAAAGTTTCATATAACATTTCTGAGAACAGGTAAGAGCCACACCGCCATTGCACTATTACAATAAACAGGTATAATCGTGTAAAATCAAACAATTAAATCCATTTTTTTTTGTGACTCCTCAGATCGTGACACTTACACATAATATCAAATTTATTAAACCGCAAGGATGATGACAGAGAAAATTGTACCCGGTCACTCAAGTTTGGTTAACAAAGGGTTAGTATATTTGTGGAAAATAAATTCTCCAAATGTTTCTTAACAAAAAGAAGATTGTGCGTTGCCCATGTGTAAATACATGCGATGATTTCTCAAATGTATGTATGTGTATGTATGCGTTTATGGTTAATTATTCATTTAGCGGTAAACACATACAGTGTTGTTTCAAATATACATTTAGGCTGGAGCACAAGTGCAATTCCTTACTGTGCGGGAGCACCTATGTACATGTGAATATGTATGTGTTTATACATGCAGTGTTTAATTTTCTATGTATGTATAAGCATATAACTGTATTTGGTGATCAGATAGAAAGACGGTATATATGCTGTTCGGATTCTAAGCGAAAATACAAGAATTTCAATTGTTAACATGTTTAAAACAGTCTTATTTCTCAAAGACCGACACGTACTTGTGTGTGAGTGTATGTGTGTGTGTGTGTGTGTGTAGGTGTACGTAACCAAAAGAAAGCTTAAAACATGGCGGTAAAGTGTGCTTGCCTATAGACTATGCTTCTATGTATGTACACACATAAACACATACCTACAGGCATGAACACCGTAATTCTTAGCAATTCTAACGGTGATAGCTTTACTATGCTATATAAAGACCCGAAATGCAGCCAATCTATTTAAAAAAAAAAAAGATATACTCGCTCCAGTAGATACCAATTAAATTCGCATAAAAAGCAGTTTTATTTATTTTTCATTGCAAATCTTGATTTACTTATAGGATGATCAACCATACAATCCCAAGTAATCTAAGTGATGATATGGGCTGGAAGTCGAAGCTTAAACTACCCCCAAAGGACAATCGCTTCAAAACGACAGTGAGTTGAAACGCCATGCATGTTTAGGAAATTCTATAAATATAAATAAATATATTTGAGAAGATGCGAATTGATCATTAAATTTGCTCTTTGCAGGATGTGACTGATACGCGTGGCAACGAATTTGAAGAATTCTGTCTGAAACGGGAGCTTTTAATGGGTATTTTTGAGAAGGGCTGGGAGCGCCCATCGCCGATTCAGGAAGCTGCCATACCTATCGCCTTAAGTGGAAAAGATGTCTTGGCTCGTGCCAAAAACGGAACGGGAAAAACTGGAGCTTATTGCATTCCAGTTTTGGAGCAAATTGACCCGACAAAAGACTACATTCAAGCATTAGTGATGGTTCCGACGCGAGAACTGGCCTTACAAACATCACAAATATGCATTGAGCTTGCTAAGCATCTTGATATCCGAGTTATGGTTACAACTGGCGGAACAATTCTAAAGGATGACATTCTTCGTATATATCAAAAAGGTAATATAGTTCTTATATCGGTCTATTTATATTTTCTTCTATATCTTTTGCTGAGAGCACCAATCACTCATCGTTCATTACTGTGCAACTCTTCTTTCAGTACAATTAATTATCGCAACTCCAGGACGAATTTTGGATTTAATGGATAAGAAAGTTGCCGATATGTCGCACTGCAAAATATTAGTATTGGATGAAGCCGATAAACTGCTCTCACTAGATTTTCAAGGCATGCTGGATCATGTTATATTAAAATTGCCCAAAGATCCACAGATATTGCTGTTTTCTGCGACATTTCCATTAACTGTTAAAAATTTCATGGAGAAGCATTTGCGTGAGCCCTACGAAATCAATCTTATGGAGGAGCTCACCCTAAAGGGTGTCACCCAGTACTATGCATTTGTGCAGGAACGGCAGAAAGTCCACTGCCTCAACACGTTGTTCTCAAAGCTGCAAATCAATCAATCAATCATATTTTGCAATTCAACGCAACGTGTCGAGCTATTAGCTAAGAAAATTACTGAGCTGGGCTATTGCTGCTACTACATTCACGCCAAAATGGCCCAGGCACATAGGAACAGAGTGTTCCATGACTTCCGACAAGGTCTCTGCAGAAACTTGGTTTGCTCCGATCTATTTACTCGTGGTATCGATGTGCAAGCCGTCAATGTCGTTATCAATTTCGATTTTCCACGAATGGCTGAAACATATTTACATCGAATTGGACGATCTGGCCGATTTGGACACTTAGGTACGCCAGTATCTTATAGTAAAAGAATTACTTTTATCATTTTTTTTTTCTATTTTCACTTTGTCTCTAATCGCTGAAATTGCTGTCTCTTCCAGGTATTGCTATAAATTTAATAACCTACGAGGATCGGTTCGACCTTCATCGCATTGAAAAGGAATTGGGAACAGAAATAAAACCTATACCGAAAGTAATTGATCCAGCACTGTATGTGGCAAACGTAGGTGGATCGTCGGGTGAAACATGCAACAATAGTGATCTGAATAATTCAACAAATGAGGAAGGCAATGTTAGTAAATAAAAACTGAAAAAATTATTAAAAACGTTTTGAATATCTAAAACATGGAAACAATAAACGAAAACTAATATTGCAGTAAATTTTGTATCTCTTTCTTTGTATCTTTTAATTTCTCGGTTCTACAGGCTACAAAGTAAAAAAAAATTACTGGATTTGCGGCATAGTAATTAAATCCGGTTTGTTACTAACTGATGAATTTATGAATAATACATATCACAAATATTTACATCCACATCTAGCGGATACCCAAAAAGTATCTTTAAAATCCTTGGCTGAGCTGAAATTTTGGATGTCTTTTTTTCTATTGATTACACTGTATATATTTTGTGGTACAATAAAAGAGCAATTTGCTTAAACGATAAATTATATTAATTTTTATTATCTTGACTTGAGATTGAGTGGAGTCTCTGCTTACAAAAAAATACATAAAAATAAAGAAGCCTAGCCGGAGGCTATGCCCAATGCGATGCCTCCCACGAATGCAGTCAAGAAAATGTGCAGATCGTTCACTTTTGGGCCATCCTCGTCGCCAATGTACTTCGCATACCATCTCTTCACTTTCTGTGTCTTTCCCCTCAACTGGTGCTCAGCCTTGTCCAGTTTGCGATCCAAAAATCGCTCGGTCTAAAAAGAAAAGTTAACACGCAAATAAAGAGTTGAGATAAGAATTAGCTGGCAATTTGCAAACGCCGTTTACCTTATCTATCCAGTTTGGCTCTTGGCCGGATATAGAAGATTCCATCTTCTCGGCTATTTTGTCCACGCTATTCGTCAGCTTCGGCCAGTCGATCTTAATGAAGCCTTCCTGGTGTGCGATCTCAATCAAAATAATACTTCCTCCAATGGCAAAAGCAGCGAACTTGCCAAATTTCATTGTTGTGTACCCAGTTGCCCTGTTGGAATAATGTATATTAATTATATTATACAAAACACTTTTAATAAAAAAAATTGTTTTTTTTTTTGAATGACATTAAATATGAATTACGCATAAAAAAGCAAATGCGGATTTACCCTGACCTTTAGACGGCAAGAAGGGTTTTATTGCAAACATTAAACAATTATGAAACATAATAGGTATCTCTGTTTTATGTACATACACATACATATCTCAATTTGCATGCATGGCACGTACATACATACATCAGCACAATAGATGCTACTATTTTTGCTGATGACGGTATACCGTGAGTTATGTATGTGCATTGGTGAGTAATACATTCACCTACAGAGGGAAAATAAAATATTTATCTAAACTAATAAATATCCATGAATATATGAAAATACAAATACGTTTCACGTTAAGGATTACGCCTATGCATACAAACGAATTCACATTTGCCTGCATGTACGCATCTATGTGCAGATTGCATGTAATTTTAGGGAGGATGCGTTTTATAACAAAATCCTTGTGTTTTCATACCATCCTGATGTAACACCAATCAGAAGCTGTGAATAGGCCGAACGGCTGCTTATGTCGCCCAGAACTCCTTTCAAAAACTTTGACGCGCCGTCCATCTTTTTATCTTCAGAAATTATTGTTTGCTATATTTGACGGTTTTTACGATATTTCTGGCGAATTAGTCGCCTACAGGCTGGAGATGACACTATCGAAATTGTATACTTCCATCGATAACATTTACGATATTGTTTAGTTACGAAGAAAACGCGAAAAAGGATTAATGAACAAAATTGTTTCTCTTAACAGTAAAGATGGGAAGGCTTCCATATTATCTATTTCTAAAATTACAATATTATATGAAGGTAAAAAACAATTGTTTCACTCACAACTAAGGTGAGATTATCAGAAAGCATTTGGAGCGGTAACAGTTACAAATGTAACTGCAATTGCTAACACTTCCGATTCAGCGGCACGTGCATCTCTAGAAAATTATTTTATAGAGTAACAAGTTGAATAGTCAATGGTTAAAATCGCATTGCTCCAATGCCAAAGGTGCCTAAATAAAATATACAACTGTGTGCATATTCGGATTATGACGAATCAAGTTATACTGTAGGTATTAAAATACAACCAAAAATATGTACGAGCCTCGAAACTGATGAATTAATTATATTAGGATACATAATAACAAAGTGCTAATCTGTCAATTGCCTTGTTTGTTAGTACTATGTGTGTGTGTGTGTGTGTGTGTGTATAAGTATTGCTTCTTTGTTTAATAACATTACATATCTACAAATATGTTTACAAACGCAATTCGATAACGCATGTACATACACACTGCGGTATATGCGTAATACAGTACAAACTTGGAAACACAAAGGCCTCGTAAAATCCATTTTATTGCTTCAACAATTGTCAATAAGATTTTTGAGCAGCCAAAATCTAATTAATTATCGTAGTGAAGTGTGCAGGTATGCAAACTGTGAGATACATTTATTTGGTGAAAGTGACGATAACGTGTTTACAGCGTTTCCAACAAATTTCCTGCTAAGGTTTTCCCTTTGATTGTGCGAGTTCAAGTTAAGCCACACATACATACACATGCACGCACGCTCACACATACGATGGAGCGCCCATACACGATGACAACATCGATGCGCAGCGGGTCCTTAATGCGGGCCCGCACCATTTTTGTCTTGCGGCTAAGGACAATCGGTCGAAATGTTTCCAAGCAATAGAAAAGATCGCTAAATTTAGGTCTGTAACTGATTGCCGTACCTTGCGTAAAGCTATACACCATTAGCAGGCTAACAAGTGCCTGCTAATTATTAGCAGATGTTTTGCACTGCAGTTTGCCACAAAAAGCTTCATTTACTGTAAAGCGTAAACAGACTACCATAATATATACATATATTTTCTTGACAACCGGGCATTTGCATAATCTCGCCCGGGACATTCGTACTGCCGACAAATTTGATTCACAAGCGAAAGGATTTTTCTATAAGTTTCAGTTCTACTGCATTGTAGTATCTCGGGACCGCGAGACCTTCTAGGTAGTTTAAACACACTGCTCGGCAACATGCACGATTTACTTCATCTCATTTTTGAGATTTGTTCCCAGCAATTCTTATACAAAATTCGTGGGTCGTTCAATATGTCTTTAGAAAAAATAAATAATAATAATAAATATAAAAACACTGTTTTTTGCAGAATTTATTTTTATTTTTCCCCATAGTCCCCTTTGCCAATCGTATTTCCAACATTTTTATCCCGTCCAAAAAATAGGATTTCGGATTTCTTCATTCGGATTTTCTAAGGACTTATTGAACGACCCTCGTACATATGGGTACTTCCGGAAAAAAGTATTGAGTCATAAGCTAGATTTTCGCAGAATGGCAGGCAACCCCAAGACGATTACAGTTTTCATATAAGTAGAAGAAAGATATGAACTATATGCAGCTAGATAAATATATATATAAAATTCCAAGATACTCGATAGCGCAGAACTGCAATAATTATGCGGATCAGGCTTTGGCTTGCAACTTTTTGCACAAGTAATTGTCCAACCATATATAGTAGTTTTCCCAAGTTCCCAATTAAGTAAAAATCTGTATAGTCTCTACGAGAGTGAAATCTTCAGAGTCAACGGAATCTGCGGGTACATGCGCTACAACTGAATTTGCTTATGCAAATGCGCATGTAAATTGATTTCATCCTAAGCGTTTCGATCGGGCGCAATACATTGTATAAGATTGTGCAAATGTATGCGCTGCAGGCTGTATAAGTGGAGAGAAGTCGATTAAATTGTCTGCCGCAGTTGGCCGCAGCTCGCTCAATTTAATAGCACTCGCAGCCCAGTTGATCTAGGCACAATCAATCGTGCGTCCGGCAAGCGCGTTGATTTCTCTAATTGAAAATATATTTATTTTTATAAAATCAAAGGAACTATCGTCAAGGCCGGTCGGTCTGCAAGATACCCTAAGTCCAAGCTGGAAGTACCGTATGTATTACTGTATGAACTTCAAATTTTTTTCAATAATGTATAATTGAGGTTGTTAAGCTGAAACACAAAGGACCCGCTCTTTGTTCCATTCTGTTAGTTAGTACTATAATATAATGCTAGCAGCACAGCACAAAAATACGTGTAGCAAGTGCCTGTCCTTACTAATTGAGATAGAAACATTGTATGATTATAATTGGGTCGGTTTACCAGAGGTGAACAGCTCGCATGTTCTTATAATTGCTATGACATGATATCAAGTCTTTAGGTATTGTATACACGAAGACTGCATAACGTGACAATAAGTGTGCAGTGTATTAAAACAGACGTCGTCTATTAGCTTAACGCTAGTCAGAACGCCGCACTGAACTTAGACTCCAAAATAGTATAGTAAATAATTAAATAAAATTAAAATAGAAAATACAATTAAATAGAAATAATTACATAAATTAATGAAATTATAACTAAAATAAAATATATATTGAATTATAATAGTATAGTAAATAATTAAATAAAATTAAAATAGAAAATACAATTAAATAGAAATAATTAAATAAATTAATTAATTTATAAATAAAATACAATATATATTAAATTATAATATACCTTAATTATATTAGACGCAGTTTAGTATGTGCTGTTTGCACAAGGGTATCTGCGCTTCTGCCTTGTATAGCTTGCTTTTATTGCTTAGTTTAGATTCCATTATGAATCGGACCGGTAAATTTAAGTAATTGAATACTTAATTCATTTGAAAAAGGCGGCACTCATTCGAATGGTACAGTTTCTGCTTAATTTAATGATTGATTTGTTCGTGGAGTGTGATACATCAAGTCATATATGTATGGTGTGTTATAGATGCTATGCGTATATAGAAATCATCTTTAGCGCAGAATTTGCAATGCTACAATTATAAAGTGATAAGCAAATATGAACTTTATAAAAGCATTCTGTAATCTCACACTTTATTATATTTATTTTCTGATTCATAGTCACTTCATTATGCAAACAAAGGAGTATTGAACTCAAGAACCATCACGTTCTCCTAGCTGTAAAAGATTATTGAAGATGTATATATAGGGGCAATTATATATGCTCTTCTTGGAGATAAACTATATCCTTTACATGCAAGCGAGCTATTTACATACTTGTGAAGTGAAACAAAAGAAATGAATTAAAAATGTTGCATTTAAAATTTATATCAGTTGTACTCTCTGCTCTACGCATTGCGAAATTCTCGTGATTCAATTTCAACCTAAATCCATTTATTTTTGTTTTATCTTGCAGGAATCTAAATTAATCATTTCAATCGGCAAGAAAATGATTGTCCACGCTAAAGTGAAATTCCTGCTTATTAGCATTTGGTTTTCCTTATTTGGAGTGTCGATACAGGTGAGACAAGGCGATTTAGTTGCATTCGTAGTTTCGTTAACGCGACATGAACCCTACTCTCTGACAGGATTGTGTATGGTATGGAGTGTGCCATACAGACACAGGTCTACCAGCTCACAATCAGTATTGTTCCTATAATGGCACGGCCAAAACGCTGCCCGACAGTGGACTAAAACTATTAGAGGAGCGATGCGGCTTCCTGCTTGAATCTGGACAAAAAGATTTTTGCTGTGACACTGAACAGGTAATTGACATGGAATATGGAAACTATCAACGCTTTTATATAAATACTTCTCGGATTTCAGGTGAAAATCTTGAATTCCAACGTGAAACTTGCAGCGGCCATTCTTGATCGCTGTCCATCATGCTTAGCGAACTTACTACGCCATATTTGCGATTTCACCTGTTCCCCAAAGCAATCGGAGTTTTTAAAAGTTGTTTCTACCGAACTTAATCAAGAAGGTACGCCATTCGCCAACTGGCACTTAATTAATATCCGTCTAGGTTGCAAGAAGTACAGCTGGTCCGAGACACAAACTGGTTACTTCCACCGAAATGTTTTAAATATTCGTAGATCTATCGGGCTCGACAAGATTATATATTATGGTTTGCACTACAGAGCTTTACGGAACTAACAAATCGTATCATAAATGCGTATTATTTATTTCATTAACTGAATATTTGTTTAATCTTGCAGGCGCTCCATATGTGACTTCAGTAGACTTACACACAACCGCGGAGTATTTAAACAAGACTTACAAGTCATGCTCTCAGGTTCGTGGTACTTTAGGCACTTATCATTTCTCTTAAATCATATTTACAAGCAATTGTTACTATTTCCAGGTGTCTATGCCTCAAACCGGTCAATTAGCATTAGATTTAATGTGTGGAGCTTATGCAGCGTCACGTTGCAGTCCAACGAAATGGTTCACCTATATGGGAGACAAAGCAACAAACTCTTATGTACCATTTCAAATAACCTATGTGCAACATGAAACGAACGCAACCGTCAATGGATTTACACCACTAAATCCTACAACCACGCCGTGCAATAAGGCGGTGAATGTAAGTGATACTTGAACATAGAAAACCAGATAAAATATAATTCATAATTCTTTTTTAGAGCGAACTTCCTGCTTGTTCGTGTTCGGACTGCGATTTATCGTGTCCTGTGGCTCCTGATGAGCCCCCTACGCCCGAACATTTCAAAATTGCTGGATTCGATGCTTTTACTGTTATTATGACCGTCGTATTTTCCGTTGGGACTATCGTTTTCCTCATGGGATCGTTTCTATTTACAAAAGATTCAGTAAATGGTGAGCGTATGCTTTTAATGGCAATGCCGCAATCATTTGATGAAAATATATATTTATGTGCCACACAGGTGATGACTTTCACATTGGAAATGAAGGAACCACGGACGATTCGATGTACAGACAACAGCCAAGATATTTTGAAAAGCTTGGCGCCTGCACAGAGTTCTTCTTGGAGAACATTTTTACCCGATGGGGCACCTTTTTTGCAAGCTACCCCTGGCTGACGTTAGTTGGCGGCGTTGGAGTTGTGGTCATTTTGGGATACGGCGTGACGCTTGTGCAAATTACTACAGATCCAGTCAAACTCTGGGCGTCGCCTACTTCAAAATCAAGAATGGAACGAGAGTTCTTTGACTCCACTTTCGAGCCGTTCTTCAGAATCGAACAAGTAAGTTGTCTCGCAAATAGTTGAATATTATGTACATATTCTAAACTTATTTAATATCTTGCAGGTTATAATCAAAGCAGTCAACATGCCAAATATTGTACATAATACATCGAATGGACCCATCAAATTCGGTCCTGTATTTGACAAGACGTTCCTAACTAGTGTACTGGCGCTTCAGAATGAAATACAACAAATTAACGCAAATGGAACTACTTTAAGCGACATCTGCTATGCCCCGTTAAATGACGGCAACAGCATTGTGGAAGGAACGGATTGTGTGGTCCAATCTATTTGGGGTTACTTCCAAGATGATGTAACCAGGCTCGATGACAATGATGTGGACAATGGATTTAACGTAACCACTTATACTCAACAGTTGCCCGAACCTCTATTCAAATGTATCTTTTGTTTGTTTTTCAGGTAACCTACTTGGATGCACTGTATGCTTGCATGAGTAATCCATATTTGTGTTTAGCTGCTTACGGAGGTCCTGTAGATCCTGCTATAGCATTGGGCGGTTTTCTTAAGCCAGGCGATCAGCTAAATGGAAATACAAAATATGAGCTTGCCGATGCGATCATTCTTACATTTTTAGTGAAAAATCATCATGATAAGGACGCACTTGTTCGCGCATTAGAATGGGAGAAGAGTTATGTCAAATTCATGGCCGACTATATAAAAAATAACATGAGCAAATCAATGGATATTGCTTTCACGTCTGAACGGTCTATTGAGGACGAATTGAATAGAGAATCGCAGTCGGATGTGTTAACAATTTTAGTTTCATATATCATCATGTTCGTTTACATAGCCATATCTCTGGGGCACGTACAGGAACTGAAACGATCACTGATCGATAGTAAAATTACTTTAGGAATTGGCGGTGTTATCATAGTCTTGGCCTCAGTGGTCTCCTCTGTGGGCATCTTTGGATACATAGGATTACCAGCTACATTGATCATCGTGGAAGTAATACCATTTTTGGTGCTTGCTGTGGGAGTTGATAATATCTTCATTCTCGTGCAAACCTATCAAAGAGATCAGCGCAGACCCAACGAGACTACAGAGGAGCAGGTGGGGCGCGTGCTAGGCCGAGTAGGTCCGAGTATGCTACTAACGTCGGTGAGCGAGAGCTGCTGCTTCTTCCTTGGCGGACTGTCTGATATGCCTGCCGTGAGGGCATTCGCATTATATGCCGGCGTGGCTTTACTAATTGATTTCATGCTGCAAATAACGTGTTTCGTCGGCTTGTTCACCTTGGATATAAAACGACAGGAAGAAAACCGCTTGGATATTTGTTGCTTCATCAAATGCAAAAAGTCGGACATTGTCAGCAGTAACGATGGTCTCCTGTATAAGTTTTTCCGAAGCGTTTATGTGCCGTTCCTAATGAAGAAAATCATCAGAGCATTTATATTGGTCATCTTCTTCGCCTGGTTCTGTGCCAGCATAGCCATTGTTCCGAAAATAGACATTGGTCTTGATCAAGAGTTGGCAATGCCCGAAGACAGTTTCGTTCTACACTATTTCAAGTCGTTGAACGAACACCTAAATATTGGACCCCCGGTTTACTTTGTAATTAGGGGAGACATCAATTATGCAAACACTTCTAGTCAGAATCTAGTATGCTCAGGGCGATACTGTAACGAGGACAGCGCTCTGACGCAAATTTACCGCGCAAGCCGGCGATCGAACATAACGTACATTGCGCGACCTGCTTCAAGCTGGATTGACGACTACTTTGATTGGTCCTTGTCCTCTTGCTGTAAATACAATCCTAACAACGGCAGCTTCTGTCCTCATACAGGTAAGATTTGAAGCTACAGTTTGCTTCCATTATAAATAATTTTGTATACATTATTTCAGATACTTCCTGTAAAGCCTGCCAAATACATAAAAACAATCTTAAGCGTCCAGATGATCATGACTTCAGGAAATATTTGCCGTTTTTCCTGCAGGATAACCCAGATGATTCTTGCGTTAAAGGAGGGCATGCTGCCTACAGTGGGGGCGTGCGCTATAACTATGTGAATGACTCGCTGAACGTGAATTCCTCTTATTTCATGGCCTATCATTCGATATTGAAAACATCGTCAGACTATTTCCTAGCCCTAGAGTCAGCCAGGAAAATTTCAACGAACATAACGCAAATGTTGCAGGGCAGGTTTATTGCAAACGGAATGCCAGTGGAGACAGCTTTGCAGGTCGAAGTATTTCCGTATTCAGTATTTTACGTCTTTTATGAACAATATCTAACGATGTGGTCGGATACGCTACAGAGCATGGGGATTTCAATTCTTTCCATTTTTATAGTCACGTTTATCTTAATGGGCTTCGACATACATTCCGCTCTTGTTGTAGTCATCACCATAACCATGATAGTCGTTAATCTTGGGGGCCTTATGTATTACTGGAATATATCGTTAAATGCTGTGTCTTTAGTAAATCTTGTTATGGCTGTAGGCATTTCCGTGGAGTTTTGTTCGCATCTTGTGCACAGCTTTTCACTATCGAAGGAAGCAAGTCAGGTGGATAGGGCCGCTGATAGTCTGGCCAAAATGGGCAGTTCGATATTCTCTGGAATAACGCTTACCAAGTTTGCCGGAATATTGGTATTAGCCTTTGCAAAAAGTCAAATTTTCCAAGTATTTTACTTCCGTATGTACTTGGGCATCGTTGTTATCGGTGCCACACATGGTCTTATCTTTCTGCCTGTTCTTCTTAGTTACATTGGTGAGTGAAACTCGGTCTTGATCAAGAGTTAACTTATTACTATATATATTGAATTGTCTGCTTTCAGGTGCACCGCAAACCAACACACGTCTTGAGTCGCAAAACCAAGACAATTGCGAACAGGAAACGTCTTTATCTGGGGTTAGATAATTTTTTAGCTTTAAGACTACTAAAAACAAAGTGCAGCGAAATCTCTTTCAATTCGAAATTGTCAAATATCAAAGTAATTTTGTAGATCCGACATTTTGAAGATGTATTATGTATTATTGTTTTTGTTGATAGGTATTTATGCGACACCATTGAAATGTTTGGTTTTTTCTGAAAACTATATGTAAACTGGCTAAGGTGTGATAACTTTTAACCTATATTTCATGTAAATAGGTATACATTGCTAATAAAAAGTGAAATATACTGTTTCTGTAAAAGTTGTCTTTATTTATTTATAAATATCGTGATACCCGCAAGGAATACGATTTGAACATATTAAATATATATAAATTTTTTTTATATTTTCACACAGATTAGCTTTAACATTTTTATTTATTTAAATTATTTCTAATGCATAAGGCACACGTAAAATTTATAATGGATATTAAAAAAATATTATTAAAATAAAAATCGTGCTTTTCGTTTACCTTAACGTTAGTTCGAGTTCTTTTGGAGGGAGACGAGAAAAAGTGGTACAATTTACGCAAATAAAATAAGACTTTAATACTACATTATTTAAAATATGATTCTTATCTAAACATAAACTAATGGCACTTTGTTCGGAAGACAACAGATTGCAGAAGATCCTCGTGCCGGACTGAAGAGAAAAACAAATAGGTATGAAATTTGAAACAATTTAAGTTTATAATTACAAAAGAAAAAGAAAACACTTTCTTTTTGTTGTGTACAACTACACACAACCTCTTAATATTGCCGGTTTAAAAATGTTTAAGATTAAATGGTAGTAAACTGATCAAAGTTTATTTAAAAACAATAAAATAATAACATAATTTTTGTATATCTGTAAATATCACTTTTCCATCCCAATGATTTACGTTTTTATGGTATAAATGAAGTACTGCGATCAATCGAGAAGAAATTTCACCAAGTCTAAAATAAAAACTTAAAATAAAATTGTTAATTTTCTTGTAAGATAAGTTTTAAATTTACACAAGTAAATTGTTGAATGGATGAGGAAGTTAGTAAAAAGTGAATGGAATGAAAAACAAACAAAAGGCATGAATTATACATATGAGTTTTAAATATATACTTACTCCAAGGATCCTCGTTTCTAATTTCGTTGTGCACATAGGTCCAAAGAAGCTATTTGGAGAATCCGGTTTCTCCAAAAAGTAGATCTTGCTGCTTAGCCGTACGTCCACGCACCTTGGGAGTCTTGTCGAAAGAGCTAATATTCAAATATAGGTTTAAAAAATGACATAGAGATTACTAACTTTCTGCGTTTTTAATAATCCGAAAATTGGCATACGGTTTCAACAAATTGGTTGCTTGTTGAATACACTTCATTTTGCTTTAATTGAATCATAATCTTGCTGAAGTATCTTGCAACATGTAAAAAGAGTACAATTTTTAATGCGAATTATTTCCGTTTAGCTCAAAGAGCGGATATCTAAGCTTAGTTTGATTAAATATGAAGCAGCTGTGGCAGATAATTGATTTAATTGCATATTTCTGTAAACTTTTCAAGACATAACCTAAAGAAAAGAATCAAAAATATAACTTACGTTTCCATGTTTGTGTTGGGCGAAGAACTCCTACTTTGAGACAAACGATTTTCGTTGAAAGCTCCATATTCGAGTGCCTCCGAACGTGGAATATCGTAAGTTCCATTGCTGACCAACGACTTTTGAGACCAGCTGCGAGTTAAGTTATTTAGGTTGAGCTTGTCATCCAGATTCAATGAGTCGAATAAATCCGAAATTTGCACGTTGGAGTTGTTCGATAAGAAATATTGCAATAATTGCTGTTGTATGCTGCTTTCGTGTTGGGCTTCCTTGAGTAAGGCTTCGTGCTCCTGCATGCGACTTTCGATCATAGATGAATTGCAAGTCATATAAATTGCGTTGTCAGACAACTTCTGCAGTAAATACTTCGCTTCTTCGACTGTATTTATGGAGTCGAAAATGCCCTGAATTTTAGTTGTATCATTGTGTGCAGGGTCCTTGACATCTTCGAATTCCATGATAGCCTTTTGGACATGTTCTATATTTTCTTGTAAATAGCCTATATTGGTTTTCAAATTGTCCTCCTCATTGGAGTACTCGGACCCCTTGTCTACCCGTTGCGGGTCTTGAATCTTCTTTAATTCGCGACAAAGCTCTTCTCTTTCCTTAACTAGTCGCTCCAATTCAGTTTCCAGTTGCGTTATCAACTGCTTGTTTCTGGCCGAGTGCAGTATGGTGCGCGATAGAGACTCCCAGCGATGATGGGGAGAACGCGTTTGCTCCAATTTCAATACTGATTGTTTGCCCATTTTTTGGAAGACAAGCCCCCGTTGACTTTTCCGCAGTGCAGAAACCTCCTCGGACTTTCTTTTCAGGATTTGTTCCTTGGCATTCATCTTAGCCTGCAAAGTCAATACGGCATTCTTTTGCCGGCGCTGCTCCTTGCGTAACTGAGCAATTTCTCGAGTTTTCCTTGTGTTCTCCTCCTTGTGACGATTTGTTTGCTCTGATATCTTTTTCATGAGTCTTACCTGCGGTAATGAAACAAATGTTATTATTTCAATAAGCTATGTTAAATCATGACAAAACAAATAACTAACCTTGCTACATTTCAATTCATTCAGTTCCATTCGCAAGTTCTGAAGCTTAACTTCTTGCGTTTTGAGTTCTTTCTGCTGCCGTATGTGTTCACGTTGAGTCTGTTGCAATCTTTTCATTTCGCGGTTCATGTCATTCAGTTTGCGTTCATACTCCATTTTCACCGACTTCAAACTGTCTTTTGGCGGGTTCGAACCGGTACCTGCAGAGCAGTAATTCCAGTAAAGGTTACGTACAAGACTGAACTTTATTTGCTTACCCATATTCGCTAGGACTTCATCTCTTTCCTTCTGTGTGTTGAATATTTTGGACGTTAGGGCTGTGAGCTTTTCCTCATAGTGTTGCCGCAAAATTTGAATTCTCTCTTGAGACAATTCCAATTGTTCAATCAATTTCGTTTTTATTTCGATGTCTGAATTAATTTCGTTCAAGTTCTCCTCCATTTCCGTTTCTGCAAGACAAACTGCAATAGTACAAGAAACTGGCGTAAAATTCGCTTAAACATACCATTCGAATCACTGCCACTGTCCGAAGACTCGAAATCCACAGGTTGACTGCTTTCATTGGGAATTCCAGGCAATGAACGGGACATTAGCAGCTCTCGATCTTTTTCCAAGCCTCTTTTAGCCAAGCTGATGATAACGTTTGGATCTGGGAAATAATACATTTAAGTCTCTCATATGCATCAAAAAATGTTTGCAGAATTTAATTACCATCGTAAGTAGTTTTCGCGCCTCGCGGTGAATTGCCCATCGAGCTCATTTTTTGCAACTGTTGGCACATTTCTTCGGATTCTATTAGCTTGGCTTGCAGCTTTTCGATCTCGCTTAAGTAATTCCCAACCAAGTTGCCGACTGTCATGTCTGAGCTTTCGTCGTTGGACCACTCATGCTTTTGCTTCTCCAGCTTGAGCTGAGCATTTTGGTCCGTCAAAATGTTTATTGTCTCTTGCATCGATTTAAGTCGCTGCTGCAGGCGCTTGTTGTCGGCCAACAGCAAGGAGTTCTCATAGAAGGTATCCGATATCAAGGTGTTTCCCTGGGAATCTAGTACACGTTTACCCTGAACAAAGGGACAGTAGAATAAATAAATGGATTAATAAATAATGGATTAATTAATAAATGGATTACGTTATCGATTCGTACCTGCTTGTATTCCAAAAGTTCCAGCTGCAAAGCCGCAATCTCCCTACGCATTACCGAAATGGTCCGCGAGCTTTGATCCTGATTGATTTGCACTTTGTTCTTAATGTTGCGGGCTCTGTTTGCATATTTCAAGGTATTCAGTGTCTCCATGAAGTCCCGATCACTAGGCGATATACAAGCGATCATAAGAGTTTGGCTATTTCCACCCAATGAATCCTGCAGAAGCCGTGTTAGCTTCGAGTCTCTGTACGGCACGTGCGAGACCCTCTTGGACTTATCGCCCAGCGCTGAAATGCAGTTGCCCAGTGCAAGCAGTCCACAATTTATAGAGATGCCTTCTCGAGCACGTTCCCCAGTCGCCAGAGTGCGTTTCAAGCGCTCCGAGCCAGCCAAGTCGACAAAGTGGAACTTGGACGTCAACGTTTCCAAGTCGGTGTCGTTGAAATTATTTTTGGATTCAAGGACGTGTTGTCTGCGCACGAACAGTGTGAACACGGCGTGCGAACGGGACGAGAGATCATTCATTTTAGTTGAGGCAGTTGTGCGTGCCAGAGCGCCCTGTTGGAGTAATCTGCGTACACAATACAAAAGTAATGATTCATCTAAACCGACTTGAGTGAATATGCTGATTTGCTACTCACTTTAAAGCATCTTGTGGCTCATTTATTGGCTTAATTGTAGCGCCAGCTACGGCTATTTGTCCGGTACTGCTTTCGTGTATTTTGAACGAGGAAGTTTTGTTAAATGGATCCAGCAGATCGATGATCTCTTCATTGTACAGCTCTATGAACTGCACAGCCACGCTGAACTGCGAGTTTGAAATGGTGCCCTCTTTGTTCTCTGGATGCTGCATTCCCTCAATGCCAGCGAATATGTGACGTATCGCGCGAGGAATTATGCCCAGCTGATGATCGCCCGAAGCATGATCGAAGCCTGTGCCCATGGTGTATGTCTTGCCCGAGCCAGTCTGACCATACGCAAGTACCGTCGCATTGTAGCCGTGCAGAGTACCCGCTACCAGGCGCTCCACGCATTCCGTGTATATGTCGCACTGCGAAATGAAGGCAAATTAAAACAAGTCTATGGCAAATATTGCAGCATAGCCGAAGCCCTACCTGGTTTGAGTCAATATTGTAGACATAGTCAAAAGTGAAGGCCTTGTCCGAGCCCAAAACAATTTGTTGCTCGCCAGGGGTGACCGTAGTGCATACCCGACACATGTCGATCAGCTCCCTGGAGTTTTGTGGGCGTATGCTATAAATGAGAGCATTATTATTATTATTATCTCTGCTCCGGCATGTCTATAAATAGTAGCTCACCGTACTGCAACGCGGACTAGACAATCCTTGTCAACGACTTCGTTTTCAGTAGCCATGATGAGTGAAGAAACTGAAAGTAGAGAAATCTATCAGATATCTTAATAGAGTAGAGCCTAATACAAAATAATACTTTATACTTAAGTCGAAACAAATAATTCCTGAAATGGTCTCAAGTCTCAAGTAAAATATCAACTATATTTTTGTTAATCATAAATATGCACTTACGTCATTCAGTTGCCCCTGTAATTTAATATTTGGCCATAACTCTGAGGATTATGATCTCATTTTAAAACGATGTGTCAGTCGCCCAGAGATACGTAAACAGGCTCATTATTTTTTCGACTTCGAAAATTGAAAACAAACCTGGTTTGTGCCAAATTGGGCAGGTCTAGATCGGCCAGATATATAGCTGCTGAGGCTGATACCGAGTGTATATCTACTCAATAAGCAGTTTCCAAATAAAGCTGTGCGTTTCCAATCAAAATAAAATTTTTAATTTCTCTCCTGAATGCACACACACCCACACACGCTCATATGCAAACAGACTATGTGCATGCTTCAATTGTAGAATTAATATCATTAAAATATTAATATTAAAGTGATGTTATTGAACACATGCACGTAGCTCATATATTGTTTTTTTTTACTTATAAAGTAATGTATATGGTTATGAATAAAGCTCAACTCAAGCCAGAAGACACCTGCTGCTTAAAGGTGCGCATGCAACGTTATTTGGCATTCGAAACACATATTGTAAGCATAAAACAAACAAAACATTACGTACCAAGAAAGCAATTATATATTTTCAATGTTTTAGCATCCACAAACTTATAAACAGTTATTTTTATAAGATAAACGACACATAAGTACGATTATGTTTTTACACACGCATATACATATGTAAACACTTAACAGCTGACTACTTCATCAGATGACGTTAGGGATGGGAAATACTTGAGTATATACTTGTGACTTAATACTTGCCTATCACAACATAGATATTTTGTAAATATTTGCTGTTTTACTGCTTATAGCATAGATTTCTCAATTGCAATATTATAACAATTAATTATAATAATCTCTTGTTGTCAATATTATTGATTCTTCAAAGTACAACTGCTTAAAGGTGTTGAGACAAGCTATTTTCAAATTCTGTTAATCTTTGCCATCACAGTTTTTTTTTTACTGACTTGAACACCCTACTTAGTTATCGATTCATCGTAAGAACATATCTGTCTATCTTCTTCTATCGAATTTCTTTCATACCTAAGAGAGCAGCAATAATAATACACAGCTTTGTTATTGATTTGGCTGAATCTGCGTCTAAAAAATAAATGGTTGATCGATTGAGCAATTAGAAGCTTTGAAAATGGCCAACATGATGACACAAGGAAGCGAACTAAACTTCAAGGGAAAGAAGAGTAATAGAAATTATCCACTGTCCTAGAGACCATGTTATTTACTTATATTTAATTTTTTCTTGCAGCTGCTGAGAAAATTTCCGAGAACATTCATATTTTCGCCAATGACCCCTCGTTAGCTTTCTTTCGGGTTCAGGTATTCATTTTAAGCTGAGAAATGTATAACAAATATCTTACATTAATTAATTAATTAATTAATTAATTATAGGAACATATTCGCAAGGTGTTGCCCGCAATATTGGAGAAGCGTACCGAAGTGCTGAGCTTACAAAGCAGCCTGCAGGGGCACTGCTATGATATGGAGTATGGCGTGCAGGCACTCAAATCGATTGAAAAATCGGACAAAACCTTCCATAATATACAAGAAATGATAAAAACATCAATTTTTCTTAAGCAACAGTTAAAGTACGAAGAAAGTAAGAAAAAGTCGAAAAAGGAGAGTGTCAAAAACTCTGTATATAAAAGATTTTCAGCACACCTTGCACTAGATCTGCCAGACTTGCCAGATTTTAGTGGCGTCATGCGCGATACGACACAAAGAATGGAAACAATAATTGCGCCAGGCCAGAATCGCACTGACACAATGCCCTCGCAGTCGAATGTAGGTGAACTTCAAAGATCACACACTACACTTCATTGAGGAACGCCTCACTATCCAATACAGTCTGTGTCAGTTGAACTACATCATTTCAATTGCATGTGTTTTTCAACCTACATTTAAGTCATAAGTGTAGCTTTTTAGTTTAGCTTATGATTAAATAATATTAAAAAAAAGGACATTATATAAATTAACAAATGGTTTATGAAATTAATGTCATTTATTTAATAACAAAAGTCGGTGATTTGATATTTTAGATTTTTTTTAAAAGGGCAATAAATAATAGTTCGATGGAAGTCTTGGCTCTGCCATCATTTATTTTAAATCAAATTTTGTAGCGGAATACCCGTTTGCAAGAAATATATCGATATCCGGTGAAATCGATAGCTCGCCAATCGTATTACTTGCAAATTTGTGTGCTCATCTCTAGCCCTAATTATTACAATGCGATATTTGTCATATCAACGTCAGTGCAATTTCATCATTCGTGCATTATATCGTGGAACTGCAAGCATACGTAAGCCCCCACAGAGTCTGTTCAATTTTCTACTAACTTAACGCATCTCAAAATACTTATGCAATGGCCCTGTAGATACGACAAAGAACTTCAACACCGGCATGGCAGCTCCAAGTCAAGCATTAACTTCAATCAAGGAAAAATTTGTATATCCGATTGCTCGCAAGGATAAAACCATTGAGGATGAGTTTCATGGCGTGAAAGTGCCAGATGTTTACCGTTGGCTCGAGGACCCCGACTCCGAGGAGACCCAGAAGTATGTCGACGGACAGAATAACATAAGCCAGCCATTCCTAGAGAATTGCGAACAATGGAAGAAGATCAACCAGAAACTCACAAAGCTGTGGAACTATCCGAAATACGGATGCCCTATGCAATATGGCAACTACTACTACTTCTTCATGAACACGGGCTTGCAAAATCAGAGGTAAGCCAAATACCGAAGCTACGGCTATCAGAGAGACTTATGATGTTTTTTTTTACATTTATGTGTAATTATTTTTTTGTTAATTTTTACAGTGTTATGTATCAGCAAGATTCGTTAGACGGTGAAAGCAAAGTATTTCTGGATCCCAACAAGCTCTCTGAGGACGGTACAGTTGCGCTCTCTCAGAAGTCTTTCTCTGACGATGGCAAATACATGGCTTACGGGCTAAGTGAAAGTGGCTCTGACTGGATCAAGATTCGCATTCGTAATGCCGAAACCGGTAAGGACTTTGACGAAGTACTCGAGAAGGTGAAGTTCTCGGAGATTTCGTGGACAAAGGACAATAAGGGATTCTTTTACGGGGTATGTACGATTGTGTTGTATACTGAAATCAGGCCACTAAGCTTAATATTCCCATCAACAGCGCTATCCCGACCAGGATGGCAAAACTGATGGCTCAGAGACCAAACAGAATCAGAACCAGAAGCTCTACTACCATCTCATTGGCGAGAGTCAGGATAAGGATGTGCTGGTCGTTCAGATTCCCGAGGAACCATCATGGCGTTTGTAGGAATTTCCCTTTTTTTTCAATTCTTGTATTCATAATTAATAAGCCTTTTACCATTTATTCAGTCAGTCGGTAGTGTCCGACTGTGGCAAGTACTTGATATTGGCCATTGTTAAGGACTGCCGTGATAACATCATATACTATGCTGATCTCACGCCTGGAGAAGAGATCAAATCCGAGTTGAAGGTTAAAATTATTGTCGACAAGTTTGAATCGGACTACGACGTAAGCTCCAATTCATGTTCAATTCATACTTTCTGCATTTAATTTAAGCTTTTCACCGTTTCTTGCAGTATGTTACGAACGTTGGCTCGAAAGTCTATTTCCGTACAAATAAGAACGCTCCAAATTATCGTGTTATAGTCATCGACTTTGAAAATCCAGCTGAAGAGAACTGGCAAACGCTTATACCGGTACGAGAATATATACCATATATATTAAGATACGAGTCTTTACTAAATCAAAATTAACAATTTTTTAGGAACACGAAAAAGACGTTTTGGATTGGGTGAAGTGTGTCAACGAGGACAAACTTCTGCTTTGTTACATACGCGACGTTAAGGTATGTATTATTTTTTCCCAGCAATGAAACCATAAATAAATACACAATGTTTATTTCAGACTATTTTGCAAGCCAATTCGCTGGAAACGGGAGCACTAGTACGCGAATTCGATTTGGATATTGGCACTATTGTCGGAACATCTGGAAAGAAAAAATATTCGGAAATATTCTACAACTTTTCGTCGTTTTTGAATCCCGGCACTATTTACCACTATGACTTCAAGACGCCAGACCAGCCTCCGAAAGTGTTCCGAGACATAAAACTCAACCTGGATGGCTTCAAGCGCGAGGACTACACAGTTGATCAAATTTTCTACTCCAGCAAGGATGGCACGAAAGTGCCTATGTTCATCATCCGAAAGAAACGCGATGAAGTCGAGCCCCGACCATGCCTGCTCTATGGCTATGGTGGATTTAACATTAGCATGCTGCCAACTTTCAGTCTGACGGGGTAAGAATGCTCGCGCTTAACTCGCGCTACAGGGCACACCTAATATATGGAAATTAGTCTTATGTTTGTAGACACATTTGACGGCGTGCTAGCCTATCCGAACATCCGTGGAGGCGGCGAGTACGGCGAGAAGTGGCATAATGGCGGACGTCTGCTGAATAAACAAAACGTCTTCGATGACTTCCAGTGTGCCGCTGAGTATTTAATTGACTGCAAACTAACCACTAAGGATCGCTTGGCTATACAGGGAGGCTCGAACGGGGGTCTTCTAGTTGGTGCCTGTATTAACCAACGGCCAGATCTGTTTGGCGCTGCCATCGCTCAAGTCGGGTGCGTGCCAAACTTCAATATATTTATGCATAACAATGCATCGACCTCATTGATAACTTCGTCTCTCAAAACAGTGTAATGGACATGTTGCGCTTCCACAAGTTCACCATCGGACACGCCTGGTGCTCGGACTATGGCAATCCCTCAGAGAAGGAGCACTTCGACAACCTTTACAAATACTCGCCACTGCACAATGTGCACACACCGAAGGAGGCGCAGAAGGAGTATCCGTCCACCCTGATTTTGACTGCCGACCACGATGATCGCGTCAGTCCATTGCACTCATTGAAGTTCGCCGCTGCACTGCAAGACGCTGTTCGCGATTCGGAGACCCAGAAGAATCCGCTGCTATTGCGCGTGTACAAGAAGGCTGGTCACGGTGCTGGCAAGCCCACATCCAAGAGGATCGAAGAGGCCACCGATATTCTGACCTTCATGTACAGGAGCCTTAAGATGGGCCCCATAAATTTATAATGTATATATTCCTTCTTTCCCGATTGCAAAAATTATGTCTATGAAAATTGTTTACAAAATCGCGGATCATAATGATTGTTGCATTTACACTAAATAAAGATTATATATTATATTACACAAATTTTTTCTTTGTTAACACTATCAGTTTATCTAACAAAGATTTGTAAGGCTAGCGCTCTGATATATAAATAAAGGAAGTGTATTTTATCCGTCAGCTTGTTTTATTGCTTTGTTTGCAGACTTTTTTTTTAACAGACTTTATCTAGTGTGTGGTCTGCAAAACTAAGTGGTGCTCCCCCCTGCTAATATATTCCCCTAAAATCTTTTGAAAGAATTGTACACAACGTGTATGTATTTATCAGGCAACCAAGTTTTTATTGATTCAAATACATATTTCAATTTGCGCCTGCTCCAACTCTACTTTTCTTCTGGCTTGCTGAACACAAAAGTCAAGTTGCACTTGCCGCAGTAGTGACGGTCCTCGTGAGCAGCCATAAAGACTCCAGCACCGCAGTTTTCACCGGGACACTCACGTCTCAGACGATGGATCTTGCCATTCTCGTCAACCTGGAAGTAGTCAAATACAAAGTGGTAAAACGGGAAACAATTCGCAATGGGGATTGAATCGACCAGGCACTGGGCAAACCTAACAGCAGTTAAGTCAATAAGCTCAAGACCAAGACTCAAGAATTCCAAGAACAGATCAAACTGTGTGGACGTTGTTGTTCTTGTTTAGTTATTTGTCGGACGGATGGATGGATGTGTACCTTGTAGTATTTCAAGACAGCTAGCTTGACCTTCTTCCTCTTGTGCTTAATTTTCTTGGGGGTAGAGTAGTTCTTCTTCTTGCGCTTCTTGGCACCACCACGCAGGCGGAGCACCAAGTGCAGAGTGGACTCTTTCTGAATGTTGTAATCGGAGAGAGTGCGGCCATCTTCCAATTGCTTGCCAGCGAAGATCAAACGCTGTTGGTCTGGAGGAATTCCTTCTTTGTCCTGAATCTTGGCTTTGACATTTTCGATGGTATCCGACGGTTCGACCTCAAGAGTGATGGTCTTACCCGTGAGGGTTTTAACAAAGATCTGCATCGTACAGCTCCTTCGCCAACTGAAAGAATTCAAAATATAATTATAGGATTAATAATACAGCATACAATAAAAAAGATTCTTCAAACGCGGCAATTGTCAGCAAACACAGGCTTTTGTCATAGTTTAATAGGTTTGTATTTATTGAGTTTACACGATCCAAATTATTGATTACTTAAGATCAGCACTTAAATTTACACAAGCAGCACAGCATTAATAACTCCGTCGTTCTCGGGATTGTTTGTCACCTGCGCGTATTTACCCCAAACAACTTTGCCGGTTTGCGTCACCAAACCCAACTCGGAGATGTTTACTTCGATGACAGTACCCTTGGTGATCACACCCAATGAGGTGAACATGGGCGAACTTGGATTCTTTTTGACGCCAATGATTGGCAGATGGAAAGTGGCCTTCAGTTCCGGGTGCGTAACATGTGCCTTCTTCATGCGCAACGCCATCGGCCGGATGAAGCGCTCGAACTTGGGCGGCTTACGTGTGAAGTTTTCGCCAACAAATGTGACTTTTGTGACCATGCGTTTCCAGGCTTTCCGCTTGGTCTTTCCCGTTTTGAGAACCTTAAATACTTCAGCATCAGATTGAGCGCGTACTTTGGGTATGGGAACATCCCATTTGCCAGCCTTCTCCTTTCGCTTCTGTTTTATCATGTTGGAAAGGACCTTGGCACTCGACTGTATGCCTCTGTCCAAAAGGTAATGTGGCAGCGCTCCATCCTCGACCTTCTCCTCTTGCTTCTTCACCTTCTTCTCCTCGTGTGCTTGAATCTTTTTCTTAATTTGAATCTTTTCATTGCGGCGCTCCTTATTAAACAATTTTGCCTTAATGCCGCGCAACTTGCGTGCTTTACGTGCGCGCTCCTTGGGAAGACGCGCTTCCTTCTTGCGTTTGCGCTCCTCATAATCAAGACGCCTTCCGTATAGTTTACGGTGGCGTTCCATATACTCATTCTGCGGCATGGTGTTAGCGGGGGTACTTTCGGGGACCTGAAAAGTAAGTGAAATTAATACTATATTGCAAATCGGATAATATGTCTAACTGTGAACTTTCAAAAGTGCATATGTATGTACGTACATATTGATTTTGCATACATGTAACATTTTGACGATCCACAATTGACATATTGATCGTACTCGACTCACCTTCAATCAAATGTTATTCTTGTACTTTATTTCAAAATACTTATGTACACGTTGCGGATTTACCGTAAATATTGTATATACATACAAAAATACACTTTGAAACTATTTAAAATAAAATGACAGTTACATGTACTTTACGTACTATGTATGTATGCGTGTTGTACAATTGATGTACCTACACACATGCAAACATTGGCATGAGGATTACACGTTTAACGAAATTCGTCATTTTTAATTTGCAAACAGCAAAAATATCCGCTTCCTTATATTTAGTTAACTATCTTTATACCTTTTTGGTTTTTTTTAATTATAATACCACAAAATTTCTACAATTTAGAAACCACAAAAAATTCACCCACCTTAGTCCGGCAAAAGTACGATTGGAAAGAAAGAACCAGCCACGCGGTGTACGCAGGAAGTGGAGATTTTACAAAGATACAGAGTTGCATTCGAGCTGCCATCACATTCAACGCAAGATAGCGTCGAATAGTTACGATCGACTTAAGACAATTTCTTGGAATTGTGGAAATAATATGGAACGTCTTAGGCTTGTGCGCTTTGTCAAACAAAAACATTCATATTTTTGTCTCGCAAAAATCTATATTTATAGTACTTGCACAATGAAAATGTGCAGTTCAGTACACATATTAAAACCAGTTACCTGTGATGCCAAAATGGTTCTCAAACGTATGTGTCGCACGTGATATTCGATGTTGCTGTAATTTTAATTTTTGTGAATTTAAAAGAATCCGTGAGCCAAAAGTAACACTTTTTACGTAGCGCTAAATTTAAGTTCCATAAAAATGTACCAATTTATAAAGTATTTTTAAAAATCAATTGAATTAAAAGAATTGTATAAGTATTCCAGCAATACTGTTAAGATAACATTTCATTAACAGAATGTCAGTTTGATGGATTGTTTCTGGGATTAAGCCATATGTCTTTGGAATCTCAGATACTTCTGATCTCTTCATGCTTTAAATTACACCACAAAATAAGTTTAAAAACATATAAAGAATATTATCCCCAGAAGTCTAGCATTCCGCTATTTAAAAAACACTATAATACAGTTAATGTTAAAAATGTTAAAGTAATAATATTTTTAATAACCTGTTAATCTGATTTAAATTATTAAAATAAAACTGGAATTTTTCGCTATCAACTTGGAGTAGAGCAACCTCGGATTGCCTCTATAGAAATGATAAATTTTATTTGGAATGCTTTGATTTTCGCCAGATGTTACGGCTTGTCAATGTGGGACCATAACTTAGTCTAGTCTCAGATTATAAAGTATTTTAAGTTAAAATTTTATTATTAGAATTTTATACATTTAAGAGAAGTTTCTTGATTTCGTCTTTTTCTGCTACGTCAGCATAGCTCTGACCGTCTGGGGTGGTGCCATTTCTGTCAGCGCCCTAGGGGAGGATTTTAAAATACAGTTAGTAAATTTACAATATTATTTTCAGGCGGCGAACTTTACCTTTTCTAATAAATACTCAACGCAATTCGTATGTCCCTCCCATACGGCAGCCAGAAGAGGTGTAATACCATGTTTGTCTTTATTCTGTGGATGCAGAAATAAATAGTAATTGAAATAAAAATTAATAATTTAAATAAATTAAGTAAAACTTTAATTAGAGCATACAGAAAACAAAAGCCGGTAGGTTAGCTGAGCTGTCTGCAAGTTGTTTTGGTATTTTTTATTTAATTATTATAGTTATAAAAACAATAAATCTACTTAGGAATTGACACACACACACACACACACACACACACTCAAGGTACTATCAAATTGCCTGGTAACTATTCCAAATAAATTAATGAATCATGCAAACATATTCACAAGTGACGTCAGAAATATATATTTAGTTGAAATTGCAATTATAAAATGATAAGACAAGCCCATATTACATGTTTTTGTCTTACTTTCTTGTAAATGCCGGCTTTTAGTACAATAGTACACACACATAAGCAAATAACATATACATATATATATATGCCTTTTAAAACGTATATACATAACTTTCTACGTATGCACGGCAGGTGTGTATGATATATACGTGATTAATAAATCAAAATAAGTATGTACACAATTTGCACACGCAAAATGAATGTATGCATAGTGTAGAGTGGTTGCAACTTACATTTACATCGGCTCCCAATTTGATTAGGAATTTGAGTACACTGAGCTGGCCAAAATCAGCGGCATAATGTATTGGATACCTTCCCTTGATCTCCTTGTTTACTTTTTGTGTCTATAAAGAAAGAAATCTGAGTATACCAGAATAGTTTCGAGTGTATGCTTACGTACATCGCTACTGAAAGTTGTTTGCACAGCATCTAGTTCTCCATTTTTAATGGTCCAAATGATGTGTTCATTATTATCTTCGCTCATATTTTATTTTAATAAATTGCTTGTTCTTATCCAAATAAGAAAAGTGCCAATAATTGCTAATAATTTATCGATACTGTCGATATGTTACACTTTGGAAGCGATACAGTTTCGGTATTTTTTCAGGGACGAATTTGAGAGTGTCGCTATTAAAATGTTGCAATCGACTACAATCGATCTAGTCGATGTTTCTTAAATATCGAGGTGGCGGTAGCATGGAGACGATTGCATAGACTTTTTATTTAAATTCAATGGAGAACATTTTTAATAATAACAATAATAATAAGCAAAAGATTTTAAGCGGCACTCCATGCGAGTATCAAAATCTGCTTTAAATTTTTTATATCTATAATATATGCCTTTGAAAAAATTTAAAAGGCATTTGCAGGAGACCACATGTCCTATAAGTTTGTATACATACATACATCTGTCTGTATATAGGTATGTCATGTAGGATCAGTCATAGCAAGAGTATGTAAGCTTCGTTACACTGCAGATCATATCTGTTATACGACTGATTCGCGGTGCTCGGGCCTTTTCGGCCCACAACTGATAAGATTAGATAATTATTGGGGAATAAGTTGGCTTAGCCCTAAAAGCGAAAAACACTCTAGTTACAAGTTGGACATTTCACAGTGCAGACGGCGCACTGTGCTTGAGTAAAAAAAAACACTCTTGAACAAAAACAGATTTCATCATGAAACGAGCTCGAGATGTAATTTTTGCCTTAACCACGCTCGTGTGTCTGATTTCCTTGGGATGCACAGAAGTAGCGGAGACTACAACCGCTGCACCAAAGGTATGAGCAAACTGTTCTATCAAATGAGTAGAACAGCTTAATTTAAATACTAATACTTTCATACCGATGTAAATACGTATTGATGTACAGGCTCATGAGTAAACGTGTGTAATGCAGTTGCTTATAACTATGGCTAGTGAATCATATCACACAATTCTACGGCTGATACAGATATTTGTAGATATGATAAGCTCGTGTCGGTAGTACTATATACCGAAGCAATCATTTTGTTGATTAGTAATTATATACAAATACGCGTACGTATATAATATATACATACTCGAAACCGACTGTGTTTATTACGAGCGTTTGTCTTCTAGATAATTTGAATCAAGCAGTATAACAGACTTGCATTTCTTTCGCCAAGGTCAATATATCGGCTAGTGCCATTTGCAGTAAATGCACTTGCGATACTCGGGATAGTCTGCTCGATTGTTCGGAGAAACTCGACGCCTGGTTCTCGCCGGAGGAATGGCAGATCCTGCAAAATGGCGATGTCATCTTCGAGACGCTGAAATTGTCACACAACAACCTGACGAACATTACCGTGTTGCCCACGTATGGCGCGAAGAACCTGTACTTGGACCACAACCAAATCGACTCGATTGCCAAGGGGGCCTTTGCAAACTGGACAGAACTGACGCAGCTGGATCTGTCGCATAATAAGCTCACATCCAAAGCCCTGCTACCCGATGTCTTCAAGGGACCTTACTCGGCGCAGGACTTTGAGCCGCTGAAGAACTTGAAATCACTCAATTTGGGCTACAACCTGTTGCACTCCTTGAACGATGATCTGTTCGAGCATGTGCCACATCTGGAGGAGCTTATCCTGTGCTCAAATACATTCCATGTGATCGATAAGCTCTCGGAAACTGCAATCTCCGGATTGACGTCGTTGAAGGTAATTATAGACCAATTAGACTGTATATTACTCAACAAATCCAATGGTATCTTCTTCTATTGTAGTCCTTGGATATATCTAGCATGGAAATTGATTCCCTACCTGATACCATTTTCCATGGACCAAGCGAATTGGATACCCTTATTGCATCTGGAAATCTGTTCACGGAAGTACCCGAAGCTTTGTCTAGGGCAAAGAACTTGCACCGTCTGGTGCTAGACGACAATCCCATTAACAATTTGGAAGGAGAAAAGTAAATTTTATAATTTTTAATTATCAGTCACGCTTTTTATACCATTTACCCATTGCTTTCTCTACTTGTTTTCATTTCAGCGTTTTTCCTTCTATACCGAACCTGAAATATCTGAGTATGTCCTTCATGCTGGAAATATACAGTATTGGAGCAGGAGCCTTCAGCGAGCTGCAAAGTAAGACGACAAAGTCCAACGGGATTAAGGCTGAGGCTAATCTTGGCTTCAAATCTTTTCAGACTTGACTGAGGTCATCTTGAGTGACAACAAGCGGCTTGAAGTGATCGATGAGTTCGCCTTCTCGAAGAATGTGACCGGCGGAATGTATTTGGATTATCCCCCACTGGAGAAGGTAAATATCATACACTTAAGCATGCCTGCCAAGTGCCTCATTAACCAGCTATAATCGATCTTAGCTCTATTTAAACAACTGCAACCTGACTTTCGTACATGAACACCTCATTGTTCGCTGGGATAAACTCAGCGAATTGGATCTTCGTTTCAATCCATGGAGCTGCGATGCCACCAACGAGTACATGATAGAGTACTTGATAAAGCAGGTGAACAAGACCCTGCCGGCTCTGGCGAACAACGTAAGGTGTGCCTACCCAGAGAATCTTAAAGACGTCGAAGTTCTGAAAGTTGCCAGCGACAATTTGATGGAAACTTCGCATGGCAGTCTGCTCTGGATCACGCTGTTAGTCTGCGTTCTGCTGCTGATACCGTTGACTCTGGTCGGAATTGTGGTATATAGACGTGACGCCTGCGGCTGGCGCCGGAAGAACGAGGCGGCTAGACGAGCGCTGTACAGTCGAACAAGCTTCAACGAAGATTTTCATATATAATTGTTGAGAACTACACTGTAATACAAAGTAAGTTATAAAGAAGTCGTTAACGCCAAATAAATATGTATTACACACAAGGAAGGCGCTGATTCTTTTGGGTTGTATAATTTCAATCGAGTTTATTTTTGGTTTTAATTTTGATACTTTTAAAAAGTATGTTATATGTTTGTTTGTCTATTTGTTCGTACATTAGCAAGCACTGACTATAAAATAGTATTACGAGTTATGTTATAGTGGTTAGTATTAGGTCGAGCGTTTACAAATTAAGTCGAGTGTATGTATGTAGATAAAAAAATATTTGACAAAACAATTGAAGATCATTGACTTACTTAACATCGAAAAATAAATACATATTGTATGTAAGGTAATAGCTTTGTAGGTCTTTTCGAGTTACATTGGATTTCCTTTTGTTTTTTTGTTTTAGTTTCTTTGTTAATTTCATAATATTTGACTACCGATTAATTCAACAACAATTCCGATGCACGTGATAAACTTTGATAAGTGTGCCCTCACTTCTTTGCAGACATATAACCAGTTTAAAATACTATTCATATATAATATATATATACCTTTGCTAGGAGTACAAGTATATCGATTGCTAATTTGTAAGGTCAACATTGTATATATATCAAATATGCGATTACACGAAACATATGTAATGCACATATAGTAGATTTCAGTTAGTGGTTTATTGTATTACACATCAGTACACGCGTATGTGTGTGTGTGTATCTGTGTGGATTGTGGATTGTTACTTCCGAATTTTCAATATCTCCTTCGATGTTTCAGTGCCGAATAACGTTTAGTCCCATCGATGACTAAGTTGCAGTAAAGACGTATACAAACAAGTAAACAGTATGTAAAATAAATGTTCTATATAATAATCTTCAGAACAATACGATGCCAGCACTAATGCCGAGTATATTGGTACTGAGTTGACTTCGTTGTGCTTTGTGCATTGCCCCTAAGGCCTAAGGCATTCCCGACAGGCCGCTTAGGGTGGCCCCAACGAGGTGCTGCTGCTGTTGCTGCTGCTGCTGATGGATGAGGTTGACGCGTGCCCTCTGCTGTTCCAATCGCTGCACAGTCGCGGTCAGATGAGAGTTCTCCACGTATAAATCTTTGACAAGTATGTCTGCATTCTGCAGACGCTGCGTCTGATCGGCAAGCATCACGGTCTGCGCTTCTATGCGGCCATGCAAGTCATTGAGATCCACTTGATGCTGTCGCCAAGATTCTGTATGCATATTACCGATTGTAGTTAGTATACGTTTCTTTTAGCTATTTGTGGCAAGTACTCACGCTGCATCAGGGACTCGGTGTACTTCTGTTGCTGCTTGATCACATTTTGCAAGTGACGATTACGCAACTCCAGTTGGTTAAGTCGTTGCTGTAGCGTCGGATGTGTGGTGCGCTGTCAAACAGAATAGCAAAAAATTAAAGATACTGCTACATGGGCATAACTTCAAGTGCATCTCACCGCATAAGCCTTCTCGAGCACCGGACGCGCTTCCTGCAACTGTTGCAGTTCCATGACCAAACCGTCACGTTGCAGGCTCAAGTCCTTGATCTGCTCCTTGAGCGAGAGCTCAAAGAACTTGAGGCGCTTGAGCTCCTCCTTCAGAACGCTCGGACTGTGACACTTCTCGTGGCTGAGACATGACGTCTTGCCGGTCGAAACAATGCTGTGCGAGTCGAAGCTCTTATTCGATGCCGTCGACGAGGTTTCGCAATCGGCAATCTCGCCCTCCGACTGCACTTGCTTTGGCTTGCAAATCGGCGCTGGCGTCGAGGCAAATGTCGACTCGTTGTTTGTGGGGGAAGATGAGCTCTCAACCGGGGTGGTACTAAAGATGGAGGTCTCCGACGTGGTAAGATTGTTTCTAGCAATATAAGTTTGTCATTAGACACAATCATGCAACAATCAACTTGTTTCTTATTCAATATATACAACAAGAGTAATCGCTGCAGATAAAGCTCAAGCTGGCAAAGCTATATTGATATAACATTATAGTATATAAATTATAATTATAGACATTTCTTTCCGTGTCGTGTGATAAAGCAGAACTGAGGCATGCCAACACCAACTTAATGTATTTTAGACTATAACTGGTTAATAGTTTAAATAAATTAAAAAAAGATTTTACAGCTTTTTATAGATTTTTTTTATTATAAATGTTAAATAATAGATGAAATTTTCGAAATCACATTTACACACACATTTACACAAGTTTAGTAAATTCAAATTTAGTTTTAGTTAGTCACATATAATATATCCGAAGTCATATTGAATATATATTTATTGGATTGTATACATTTTACATTATATACGTCAGTATTCCAACACGAACTAAATATAATAATATAAAAAATATAAAATATATAATATAAAAAAAAAGGTTTCATAGTTGTTGTCAGTTTTATTTTGAATTTAACTTAAGTCTAAACGAAAATATTAATTATTTTTTTAAAGGCTCGATATCACATTTACGCACACATTCATCCAAAATGAAATTTAGTAATAGTTAGTAACACTTATTATGTTATTATGGCAAAGCCGACTTAGGACATCGAAACATGAATGGACAGGACTTTGAGCAGCTGTAAAACAATCACACAAACAGAATCGAGAGTTAATAATCGTAGACTTACCGGCTGACAGCCTTCTGCGTGGGCGAAACACCAAGCAGACTGAGTGCGTTAGCCTTGACCTCGTCGGCGGTGCCGTCGAATGTTTTGATCGGCTCCTGGATGGTACTCTGGTGCCACAAGTAACTAATGGGCGAGCTGGCAGGACTCTGGCCGACCTGAACGTTCAGCTGGTGCAGTGCGTCCGGATTGATTTCACTGGCACCCGTCAGTATTTCGACACTCTCGCCCAGACGTGTGCGCAGGTCCTCAACTTCGGACTGCAATGCGTTGATTTGCTGCGCCTTCTCCTCAAGCATGCGAATGGAATTGTTACGCAGGCTGGCGGCCTCGGCCTCGAGCTCGACATACTGCTGCTCTAGCATGTCCCGCTCATCGATGGGCGACAGACGCCCGTCCTTACTGAACTGCTCCTCGTACTCGCGCACCTTCTCCATGAGCTCCGTGAACTTTTTGTCGCTCTCCAACTGCTCGTCCTCGTAGATCTGACGCTCCTTCTCGAACATTTGCCGCTCCTCGCTGAGCTTCGATTGCCAGTAGTCCTCGCAATCCTCGTAGGCCCTTTGCATTTGCTCCAGACTGTTTTCCAGCTCCTTGCAGCGAGTCTCTGGCGTGGCGGCACGACTGCCACTGCCACTGCCATTAGCTACGGCAACAGACGAATCGGTTTCCTTCGACGTCGCCGCCTGCAAATCGAGTTCGAGCTGCGCTACGGTTTTACGCAACGCGACGAGCTCCTCCTCATGAATCTTGCAGCGCTGCAGCTCAGAGTTGAGCGCCAACCAGTCGCCACTGTTGTCGCTCACCTCGCCTCCCTCCGAGCACTTGCGCTGCTTCCCCAGCCGCGGACTCTCCTCGGTTATATGCGTTTTGCTAGGCGAATCACCACGTCGCTTTGTCGCGAGCCCAATGCTAACAGCCTCCTGCTCGTCGCCATCGACGGTCGACTCAGTGGTGGAGGCAATGACAACGGCAGGAGCTGGTGACTTCTTCTTTCTTGACTTCGTGCGCGCCAAGTCGACGTATAGATTCTCGATTTCCATTGTCAACTCATCGGTCTTATCGCGCAACTGTGCGTTCTCCATCTGCAATGCCGTCATCTTCTCCATGACATGCAACAGTTCATCCTCCTCGGAGATCTTGTCCTTGACGGCATCGGCGTGCTCATTCTTCTCCAGCTTGACGGGAGACCGCAAGCTCTCAAAGTTGGCCAGCTCCTGGTTGAGTTTAATGTTTTTCTCAAGCAATTCGGTTATTTGCAGGTGCGCCTTCTGCTGCTCCATTTCCAGCTCGTTGTTCTCATTGCGCACCAGCTCCAGCTCCGTCTTCAGTTTAATCTCCTCTTGTTCCAGATGCTTTATCTCCGCTTCTAGCTTCATACTCATATTTGTCCAGTGATCGCGATCGTTACTCATACGCTGCGTCAGTTCGCGGATGACACTGGCGTGCCTCTGCTCCAGTTGCTGCACCTGCTGCTTGCAGTTCTCCTCCAGCAGGGCGTGTCGCTCGTCCACCTCGGCGGCCAACAGTGCAACACGCTGGTTGGCAGCCTTGTTGTCGGCGCGCAGCTTCAGGTTCTCCTCGTACTGCTGCCGGAATACCTGTCGCAGCGAGCCTATCTCCATCGATTGCAGTGCAACCAGAGCTCGCAACATGTTGGTGTGTGAATCATGTTCCAGCCCGCGTAGCTCCTCTTCGAGCACCTTGGTAAGCTGAGGGATATTCACCTGCTCCTCATCGAAGCCCAGAGCGTGCAAGAGACCGCCGCTATTGACTATGCACGCCATTTCCCAGGTCTCGATAATACTGTGCGCACTGATGGTCTCCAGCTGCTGTGGACTCACAATTTCTGCAAGGATATGCAAGAGACGTGGGATAAGCAAAGCGTTACAAGCATTATTACTATGCGTTGTAGCCCAAGTACCAGGTGGAAAGTAAATAGGATATACGTATATATTAAATAAATGATAGAACAGCCGAGCAGTATGTTCCAATCTGAGAATTATACTAGGTGTATGAACTCTCATAATTAGTTTACTCATTAGATAAAATAGCTATAGCTTTAGGTAATCTCTTAACTAAATCCCTTTACCCTTATCCTTACAATTATGTAAGAACTTATCTGATTCCCTATCAAACCCATCATCTCATCTTCTTTGGATGATAAACGAGCAAGTGATGCAGGGTAAGAATAGTGCAGGACAGAGTGCGAGAATGATTAGGTGAAGGGTTAGAGCTAAACTGGCGCTGTGCTCTCTCGAGAACGGACAAACCTTTGCAAGCGAAACGACCACAGTTGTAGCATCCGGCGCTGCAGTGGTCTAACCGCGTTGGCAGATGAGGGCCTGCAGTGTGTAGAACCAACAAGTGTTCGTTATAATAAGCATTATTGTTAATGGCAAACAGCATCGCGCATTCTATACTACCTCCTCTCTCTCTCTCTTTGCTCTTCTCACTTACCCAATGACTCCACGCTGCTGCAGTCCTGTTTCGCCGGCCTCAGAGTACTCCTATTGTTCCCGCTGCCGACTTGCGTGGCGACAGTCGTCGATGTCGTCGTTATTGCCGTCGAACTAAGCATTTTGATTTGCAGATTCTTGCGAGCTGGCAACGAGGCACAACGCTTCAGTTTGCTTCCGCTGTAATGGACGGAGCGCACACGCCGACTGCCCGGCAGATCGCTCTGTGATGATGATCGCTGAACCTAAAAGCAAATGTTAAAACTGAAATTAGTATTTCGACCTAATCATCAAGCTGATCGCTTGAGCTTACTTGTGCAATCTGTTCGCTGCCGCAGCCCAGACTACGCTGTTGATCCTCATCAGTGTTGTCTGAATCTGTGACGGAGAGCTCATTGAGACCAATATCATTGTGGGGTCGTGAGCGACGTCCGTATTTCTTGGTTCCAACAATCAGTTTGGGTGAAACCTCACGATCTGATGCCTCCGCCTCCACCGGACTCTCGACGTATGTGGTGTTACTTGGCTCATCCGTGATCACCAGGGAACGCTCTGCAAAACCGAGAATAAGAAATATGAGCAACTGTTCGAGTATCTTGTGTGCCTCAGTGTTTAGTTTAGTACCGAAACGAGCGGCCAACTTCTCGATGATGGGATCGAAAATTCCCTTCTTTTGTTTATAATAGAAACGCGTGCCCATCTTGTAGCAAAGAGTGCATAATTTAAACTGATGCAAGATCTGCTTATGGCAGATATTTATATGCGCACAGCGGCCATTGGGCAGGCTACCTGTCGGGCAGCAGGCGGCAGCCGGTTGGCAGGTAGTAATTATCACCACCCACCCCAGAGCACCCCTCATAAATGAATGCAGATTTTTTATGATTTGCAGCTGACGCGTAATCTGGCCAAATCGATATATGGCATACCTTTGCATCCACTAAACGTCGTCGTAGAACCATCAAATTCGGTACCCAGAAAGTTCAGCAGAGCCTCTTTGAACTGCTCGAAGGAAACGCCCAGCTTAGGACTGTTGCTGGCGGTGAGGCTGGATATCAGCGCTGATCCCTGGTCGCGTAGCTGCAGCAGCTGGCACAGGCGTGTTAGCGAGGCCTCGTCTAGCAGGCCACTAGTCTGTTGCTGTGAGGTCTTACAGCTCTGGAACATTTGGTATAGTTTCTGCTCATAGGGATCTGACGACACTTCCATTCTCTAGTCCCAGGCGAATTCAGTTTCTAGCCGTTGCTGGAAATGACAAGAAACATAGTACTGTATGAGTAAGGCAAACCGGGCTCCGCGTATACCCATGCAGTTGAATAAATTTCTAATAATACAAATAGGCGCACTATTGGCAAACATAAAATAAAACACACCCAGCTTGATAAACCTGAGAGTGTGTGCGGATAGATAAAAACCTCAAGAATGCAAATTAAGAATAAATTCGTAGCATTTTAATATTTGTATATTACTTTAATCATGCGCTTAGTTGATTGCTTTGTCTATTTATATAAGCATATACTATATAAATACTCAAAAACAATTGATGGATATTTGAAAGTCCTGCGACATGCATATGTAGATTACACACACACACACACGTGCACACGCAAATGCGTGTACATGCTTCCTACATGAGACTGCTTGCATATACAAATACATATGCATGCACATACATATTTATATGCTCGCGCTTGTAAGCGCTCAACACACATACACACATACATATTCATGTACTTACGGGTACACCACACGAGTGTACAACATTTGCACCTATTTGTAGTAGCTAATGGGTCCTCGAGGAGTACCTGAGTCCAAACCCCTGCATGGGTATAGCGTTAAAGGCTTATGTTAATTATATCTGTATTAATATGGTTGCAGTTACAGTTAGGTGAAATCGATAAAAGGCTGCTATTGTGTATGACGGTTGTAAACTCGGCCTCGGCTCCTCGGCAGGGGATTGTTGTTGGCATTAAATGTGTAAGTGGCTCGTAGAGTAGCAGTTATATGCACGGAAAAATATAAACATAAAAACAATAAATTGCACAACTATTACAAACTAGCACAATACGCGTAATTCGTGGAGTTTTTTATAATAACAAAATATACTACAGCAATAAGCTAATACAGTGGCGTAGAAGGGGTATGTATATTATCGATATTTCGATATGTTCACTGGGATCGATTTCTTTTGGATTTGCTTAGTGCTTACGATTATATGTTGTTCGCACTAGCAAATAGTTATTGCTCATGGTATTTTAATAAGTTAGTTAATAAATTCGAGTTTATATTACTTATAGTAATTTATTGAAATGTATGCAGCTTTTATAATGTAATTACAACAAAAATATTTGAGATTTTATAAAAAACGTTAAGTTTTTATTTCCCACAAGCTAATATTCTTTATTTCAGCTCTCAGAATTTAGTTGTTATTTGTTTATATATTTTAACAGCTTGCAGAAATGTTTAAGCTTGTGTATGTTAGTATCATCTGCTAAATAATTTTAATTGATTACATTGATTTACTCCGGTACTTTTCATTTTTTATGCATGCAGTTAAATATTATATACAATTTTATTGCTTTGTAGATAGATAAAGTCTTAATAAAGTTTAAAAGTGTAAATATTGTTTGCTATTGAAATTCGATAACTTTAAAACATTTTGTATATAAATGCCCCCAAGTTGATTGCGGGCGCCCCTTATTTTTTTAATTGAAAATAGATTTTATGCTGCAGGGTTGCTCAGCACGATATCGACACACCACCACGAAAACAGTAGCGATAATTTTACAGCTCCACAGCGACATAAAAAACATAAAAATAAGGCTTAATTTTTGAACTGTTAATATTTACCGAGTGCAAAAGTAAAAACATGTAAAATACCAGAACAAGGCAAACCGACTACAAACAGTGTTGACGTTTTTGGTTATTTGTCGTTCTGTTGCATTGTGCTGCATGCATCACCTCTGCCACGACCGGGGCAAAGAGCAGTTAAAATAATTTTCAATTATTACGAAACTTGACCAAAACGCGTGCATATGCATTAATAACACAAACCCAGCCGAAGCGCGGTCCCCCACTCCGGTCGAGGTGCAGAGCAGCAACACAATGGCCATGCACTCGTACATGCGGGCCAATCCGAATCAAAGCCAAACAAACAATGTGAGTGTGGCATTGAGTCCCGACGAGATGCACAGCTTCCTGAAGGACAAGCAGGCATGGGAGCATGCCATATCGCTCTACCAGGGACCCGATCCGCTCGATCACTGGTACAACTACATATGCTGGTACGAGAACCATGCGCGCAGCGATCCGGAGCACAAGTTCCGCGAGACGCTCGAGCGCTGCCTCACGGTCTACGAACACAACGACTACTATCGCCAGGATGTGCGGCTGGTGCGTCTGTGGCTCAAGTACATTGCCATGCAGACGGACCAGCTGCGCTTCTACCAGGTGCTCTTCCAACGCGGCACCGGCCGCCAAGTTGCCGCCTTCTACATAGGCTGGGCCAGCTACTACGAGGCGCGCGAGCAGTTCAAGGACGCCGAAGCAGTATTCAATCTAGCCTTCCAGGAGAAGGCACAAAGCAATGCCGAGCTCCAGCATGCGCACACCAAGTTCACATATGTACGTTCCATATACCAGCAGCAGCAACAGCAGCAGCAACAACAACAGCAACAACAACTGCAGCAACAGCAGCAGCAATTGCAGCACGCACCGCCCAATGATGCACTGCAGCAGTTAACCACATACACACAGGAGCATCACCAGCAGCAGGCTTACTCCCACTCAAGACCTCAACCCGTTCCCCATGAAAACTTTCATCCATATCAACAGCATCCGCTAGAGCTCGCATATCATCCCGCTGCACAACAGCAATTGCAACAGCAACAGGCACCGCCACCATCACAACCACAGCCACAGCCACACTACCAGCACCCAGAGCAGGTAAGCAACGGAATAACCCGGCAATCCCCTTAATCCCTTTTTATTGGACTGATCTAATTAATCCTCTTTTGCAGCAGCCACCAGTCGCGCGCTACGAGCAACACTATCATCATGCAGTTCCACCTGCAGCTGCAGCTGCTGCTGCTGCCGCACAGCCTCACTATGCGCCCATGCTGCAACAAAATCCGGTGCGTATAATCAATGGAATTCCCCGCACCAATTCTTGCTCATTGCTTCACTTGCAGCCTGCCACAAATGCACACTATGAGCCGCCACAGCAGCCAGAAGTCTCACAGACCCCACAGATTCCCCATGAAGTACAAACGCAAGAGCATATCCCTGCGCCCACGACGGAAATTGCAGGCATACGCTTGCCGCGCAATTTCCATGCGTATGGAAAGAACAACCATGAGACCTGGAAGCCGGCACTGACGCTGGAGGAGCCCGACGATCCCTCGCGTGTCTGCCACTATGCCAAGCAGCTTGTCTACCCCGCCGGTGCAGGCGTCGAGTACAGCCCCGAAGAGCTGCTGGCGCGAAAGTATACGCAGCGTCTGGAGCAGCGCAAGCAGCAGGCACAGTCACAAGAAACCCACCATCAACAGCAACAGCAACAGCTGCAGCAGCAGCTACCAGAGCAGGAACAATTGAAGAAGCCAAGTGCTTATCCGGCGGAAGAGCAGCAGCAACTGTATGATTCCTACGAGTCCGGAGCCTCCTTCTACATGACAGCTGTGAATGGCGAGATCTATGAGCAGCACGGGGAGGAGCCCGAAGAGGAGCACTCTAATGCCGAGGAGGGTGATGACGACGACGACGACGATGAAGGCGGCGGCGAACGAGATCGGCTCTCCGAGCAGACAGATGATGAGGAAGAAGAGGAGGAGGAGGAGTCCGATGGAGAGCACTCGGAACAGCAGGACGACGACGTTGCTGCTGTAGCCAAACAGGCATATACCAATGGCACTGGCGCGATGCCGGCGGACATGCAGTTCAAGGCGCAGACAACGTTCGACCAGAACCGCTCCATTAAGATGAAGTTCAGGAAGGAGCGCACGCTCGAGAGCAGCACCTACAGTGCCTACACAATTGAGAGCATTTATCATCAGCAGCACGAATTGCCTTCGCCAGCAGCGGTTCCTCCGGTGCCGGTTTCAGTTGCCGCACCATCGGCGCCGCCGCCAACGCTGCCAGCTTCGCCGCGCACTGTCCAGGACTGGAGTGGCGGAGCTGCCTCGGTGCAGCGCCAGCGCAACGGTGGCGCCAGCAATCATTTCCATCCATATCTTCTAGGTCAGACCTCGACGCCAAAGAGCGTGGCCAGCGATGGACGACGAGCACGCATCAAAGCGCCGAAGCTTAACAAATTCCAGCCGGAATTATGCAGCAACAGCAACTCATCCTGCTCGGTCGCGGATCAGGCGGCAAATGGTGGCGAAACAACTGTACCTGCTCCGGCCGAGAGAGATGCTGCCAACGCTGCTCATGCGCCAATACACAATGCTACCTTCAATGACAACGCCAACTACTCGTTCTCCAGCGCCGGCGGCCTGGACAATTCGAATAGCTCGCTGGCCATGGCTGTGGGCAGACTGCATTTCCGCGATGCCTCCCAAGCGAAATCCACGCCGCATGCGCAAAACAACATCAGTAACAACAACAATACGACGACAGCGACGCCGTCGGCGACGCTCACTGAATTCTCGACGTTCCAGGAGAACTCGTACTTTGCCACACAGCACGATGCCGAGGCGCAAGAGCGCCGTCTCTCCAAGGCGGCGGAGACGATCGAGCGGCACTTTGCCAAGGAGGCAATCGATCCCTTCAACAGCGAACTGTGCCGCGCCTTCCTCACCAAGCGCAATTTCCCCGGCGATGATGATGATGCACACGCCAGCTACAAGGTTGTACAGACGCCACTGCCAAAAATTTCGAATACGCGCACGCTCAACGTCTTCGAGAGTGTGCAGTTCAACATTGACAAGGAGGTAGGGCGCGGCTCCTACGGATCGGTCTACAAGGCCACGGATACGCGCACCGGCAACGTTGTGGCGCTCAAGTACCAGAAGCCGCCAAATACCTGGGAGATTTACATCTGCGATCAGGTGAGTGCCAAAGGTCCTAAAGCTCTTGTTGCTCTCCAACTAATGCCAAATCTGTTTGCCCCCATAGGTGCTGAAACGCATACGGGATCCCGAGGTGCTGCCGGGCCTCATGGACATCTCGACGGCGATCATTGCGCCCAATGCGAGCCTGATCGCCACGGAATTCTCGCCGTTCGGCTCGCTGCTGGACATCAACAATAAGATCCGGCAGGCCACGACGAAAGTGATGCACGAATCGCTGGTCATGCACTTCTCCGCGCAGATCTGCAACATTGTCGATCATCTGCACAGGCAGCATATCATTCATGCGGACATCAAACCGGACAACTTCCTGCTGATGCGTGTGCCGAGCGTCGATCGTGTGGAGCCCTCGTTGCGCCTCATCGATTTCGGTTGTGCCATCGACATGTCGCTGTTCCCCGACGCACAGCACACCAAATTCAAGAAGGTGGTGCAAACGGACGGCTTCACCTGCATCGAGATGCAGGAGGGCCGGCCGTGGTCCTATGAGACGGATCTCTTCTGCATTGCCAGCACGGTGCACGTCATGCTCTTCGGCGAGTATATGCAGCCCCAGAAGCGCCCCGCCGGCTGGGACATACGGCAGAAGCTGCCGCGCTATCTCAAGAAGCACGTGTGGTCCAAGTTCTTTGCCGATCTGCTGAACATGCAGGCCGACAAGCTGCCCGATCTGCAGCACATGCGCAACGTCTTCGAGGAGGAGTGCTATCGCATGGACTCGGAGCTGCAGACGCAAATACGCACGCTCTCCAATATACTGCACCGGCGATAACCAGACCATTCTCTTCCTGCTACTCTACAAATAGTACTTTCGGCTCTCAGGCAGAAGAAGAAGAGGAAGAAGAAGGGAAACCTCAATACCAACATGTGTTATCTTATGTTATGTTACTTGCGAGTCATACTATACAGCAGTAGTTCATGGGTGTGTCCACTAACGCAGGGTTTCAGTAATACACCCCCCTATATGTAATTGTTATAACAGCGGGAAAAGTGATACAAGAAGATGCGCACAACTAGCCACATGTATGTAACTTTTGGAAGTGAGTTGATTCTATATTCCTTATAAACAAATTAGTTGGGCCCCGATTCGAGAGCGAGCTCTCTGCCTATATAAATAAATAAAACCAAACGAATAAACGTTATCGTTGTACTAAAATACCAGAGCCACAGTGGAATTTCTAGAGTCAAGTCCAGGAGAATTTCTTTACTGTGTATATATATTTAATTATTTATTACGAAACAATTATCCCATTCAGTTGGATCATAAACCTTGTTATTTATCATTTCAAAACCGTGCCGAGTTCCGTATCTCACCGGAAGGTACTACTACTAAAACAAAGCCTATTATCTAAGTTTCAGATATATTCAGCCCGAAGCACTAGTCAATTAAGTAAACTTATTTTGAGTTGATTTTGAAATTTCTCCAAGTTTGTCGAATGTTTTAGCAATTTTTCTAACAAACTTGTTGTTTTCAAAATACTATAGCACGGTCCACAAAGCAGTTGGTAAACTTTGATCAAGTATACGACCTAGCACAGTGGTCCACAATGAATGCCAAATGTAAAATGCCTTCAATTAATAATTTTGTATTGTATTTTAGAAACTTCAATCTTTTCTTAAAGAAACCATCGTCTATTTAGCGAGCTGCTCTGGGGATTTCATTTGGCGAGTGACCACTGTACCTACATGTAAATATTGTAAACAGTCGAAGAGAAGTTTCTGCAGAGTCCTCGAAGAGTGCAGGCAAAACTGAAGCGAAAGAAACAATAATATTGAATTTTTTTGTATGTACAGCCGAGGCAAGACAGGAGAATTGAATATATAAAAAGATATATAAATATATATATATGAGTGTGTAACGCAATGTAAATTAATTAATTACTGACTAAGACTTGCTGTAATATTGAATAACTTTAAAGGCTAGAGAATAAAAATCGCAAAACAAAAACAAATCACACAAAGCAAAAGAGAAATTCATTGTCGTAACCCATTTTTGTGATGTGCGGCATGCAAATGTCTGCGCAGGAACTCAAGAAGTTGGATATGCCGCATGAGAAAAGCAATAGGCGGCCGTAAATCGCGACTTCGCGATGCCCTGCAACAAGGCCAGCAGTAGGCTGCCAAGTAAACAGTGAAAATCAGCAGAAGCTAAGCGAATTGAAGTGCTTACCGGATATGATCAGGAATATATATGGATATATATTTAACTAAATATAGTATAGAATGTTGAGAACAAACTCAGCTTTGTTTCGGCTTGAAGGACCTCTTCAAGTTGTACGACTTGGCCATGATGTTCAAGAATATATACATATTTATACTATATATAAAAAATTATAAATACTGTATGAGCTGAGACATTAATTACTTGATTCACACCAGTTTGAAAGATACAGGCAGCAAATGAGCCTTAATAAGTCGTCCCCGACTATGATAATGATCAAGAATATATATTAAATATTTATTTGAATAGAATACTACTGATTTTGGATTAAGCTGTGCTGCAACTGCGTTATAAACGTGATCTGCATTGTAAGTGCTTTCGCTTTTTGATGATGATCGAGAATATATATGTATATATTATATAATGCCATAGGTATACTAAGATCAGCAATATGAACAGATTTATAGGCATCTGCATTGCTGCAACACATTGCTTAGCTACCACGCAAGTTGCTACACTTTTCACCGATGATCAAGAATATATATGTTTATATAATAAGAGAGACGCGACACCCACACAGCCTTCCCCTCAACCAGCGGGCCGTTTTCGCCAAGTCACCCGCTGCGGTTAGTGGGTAAGTGGGTATTGCAAACGGCAAACAAAACGAAATGCATAATTTGGCCCGCTTGGCAATTGTCAAGTAAGTGCCACAAAGCGCCGTGTGCAGCATGCAACAAGTAGCAACAACAACAGCGACACACACACACACAGCAGTCGTGGGTAACAATGCTGCGCTTGACCCACTTTTCCTTTTTGCCAACAGGCAACGGTAAACAATTTCCACCAGGCAAGCGACTGGAAAAGTTGCAACTTTTCATGCAACACGCGCACACACATACCGCACACACACACACACACTGGCACAGAAACGTGTACTTGCGCGACGACACAAAGTCAAAGTCGTCGTTGACGTCGGCATCGACGTCGGCGTCGCAGTCACTGCAGTTGCAGTTGCATTCGCGCAATTCGCAGCAACAGCAACAGCGACTGCAACTGCGAGTCGGACTCTCGCCAAGTGAAAGTAAAGTGGGACAAATGCAATTATTACTGCTTCTAGTAACCGTAACCGAGTTAGAAGCCGCCGCTGCTGCAGTTGGAAAGTTGGCAAATAGCGCTGACGTCGCCGTCGACAGCGACTGCGACTGCAGCGGCGACTTTTACACAATATTTTATTTAATCAAATTGCAAAGAGAAAATTGCTGCAAATGCGAGCCGCAGCAGCAGCAGCGGTGGCAACTGCAACAGGCCGAAAACTTTCTATTTTTGTGTGTCGGCTTTGATTGCAATTGCAACTGCAGCACACACACACACACACAAACACACACACGCTCGCACACACATACGCTCGCATACTCCCATTTTGCATAGAAAAGAGCGCGCTGTTCGCGGACTGTTGCGTGCGCAAACTAATGAGTGTGTCCCAGTTTGCCGCCCGTCGGCGATGCCAAGCGAATTCGCAAAGCAAACTGCGATAGTTTCAAGATCCGAAGTGATCAGTATGCCGCATGAAAATCGAAGATTTTGCGGGAATTCTAGGGCAGCTCGATCTTGCCTTTTCTACTGGTAAAGCTCAATTTATTGCTTCCATCTCTCAGCAAATTGCAAAAATCTCTAGATCTCTGCAGTTATAGGCGCCAAGAGCATTAAATTCGGCATGCAGTTTCCTATATATATAGCATACCCTAGCCATGAGCAATTAAAAATTTAGCTGCCACGCCCACCATTTTTTTATGCAATTATCAGTAAATATTGAAGTATTGTCGAGTTTTATAAATTTGCATTAATTTATCGCTGAGATTTAAAGGTCTTTAATTTTTTAATTTTCTAAGCGTCATTTTCGATAAGAAAACTATAGTACTATCTTCAAGTTCACCAAGATATTGTTATTTTTGAATTTTGAAAAAAAAAATCCTTTTCCAAGTATTATTTTCGATAGCAGAGCTTTTAAATATGAGGGAAAATACTTTGGTTTTTTTTTAATTTTTATCAGTACTAGTTGCTGATACGATGGCATTTACAGCAGAAGCTTGCAAAGATTTACTCTGCTAATCTTGTAGATTTTGCACAAGGAGAGTAAACAATTGTGTAATAAATTAGATTATAAATTGGAATAGAGATAAACCTAGGAGACTCTAGGGAAAACCACTACAAAAATTATTACCAAAAAAATGGATGTACAAGATTGTCCATCTGTAAAACCCTTTTAATATTTGCTTTGAACAGACCTAACCACATGAAACTTGGCATGCAGATTCCTATATTCCATAAACAAATCAAGTATACATAATTGTCCATCTGTAAAACCCTTTCAATCTCTGCTATTAACAGACCTAACCACATGAAACTAGGCATGCATATTCCTATATACCATACCCAAATCAAGTACATTTCCAATCAGTTGTACTGCGTTTAGCCAGCATAGTTTTCGAGTTGTATCCTTAGTATCTCGAATACGCTCGTGCAATCGAGCTGCAAGCGCATAGATTTATGTGTGGGAAGGCGATTTTGTGCAGCCCTCAATTATATTCGATTTGCGATTCGATTGCTATGCAGCTAAATTGAGCTTAAAGATATCTTACGTTCATGCCATATTGTGGGCACCATCGCCCGGTCCTGACCAAGTTAATGCCGGCTGCTGCCTGCCGCCTCGTCACCTCGTGGTAATATGCAACAGGCAAGATGTGAAAAAAAAACGCTGCACAAATTGCATCGCAATGCGAAACTGGGAAAATAGTTAAGTAATTTGCAGAGAAAAGCGGCGCAAACTTTTCGCGTTTGGAGAAATTTTTTTGCGTTGCCCTGTTTGGTTGCTGTTACCTCGCGCAGGGTTGCACACAGCCAGCCAATTGTGTAGTTGGTGCTGAGACACTGTAGAAAATGAGAGCTTAACCTTAACATAACCTCAAATGACTCTACATAAATATTAACTCATTTTTTTTCTTTTTAGGACATGTCTGCGCGATTTATTATTTTGTTGTTCTACATAACCTCATATTTTATATAAATTTTATAGCAAAATCAATACAATTAAACATTTTCTTCTGTTTGACATAATCTCTATCTTTTTTATTTAAACTTAATATGTAACATTTAACATTAAGTCTGCTCTTTATAAGTGATCTTTCATTTTGATCTACATAACCTCATTCTATGCAGTATAACCTCAATTTGTTCTTTTAGCCTTATGCAAAAAATGTGACAAGCGAAACCTTGCATACACCTGTTGCAATGCAGGTTGCAATCCGCCAGTTGATCACTCGGCTCTACATAACCTCATTCTATGCAGTGTAACCTCATTTTGTTCTATTTAATCCTATGCGAAAAATGTAAAGAGCAAATTAATTATGAGGCAGTGCAGGGTATCTGCCAGTCGAGCACTCGCGCGCAGAACTCTTTCTCTTTCTCTGTTTTCTTTCGCTATTGCATTTGGCACACATAATGCGGCTGCTGCGATCCACATCCGTTTGCAGTCGCTGTCGCCGCTGCAGTCGACGTCGACGTCGCAGTCGACGCCTCAGCTGCAGCTGCTGCATTGCATGTTGCTGCTGCTGCGGCTGCCAACGCCGCTGCAGATGCATTAGAAAGTTGTGAGCTGACAAGCTGCTGCGGCTTTTCCTTTTCCCACCCGCGCATGATGCCAGATGCAGATTTGTATTAACTAAGTTGCTTGCAATGCTAATTCATAGACAGCATAGGCCTCTATATAGCTATATAAGCATAGAGAAAGAAAGTTGACCTTGTACCGATTTGGAGCGAATGCGAAAAAAATCTCATAACCTTAAAATCTGAGCAGATCTTCAGTTTATATACCTTGCACTTACCCATGTTGTACTTAAGTTCAGTTAATACTTTGCTTTGGTTTTCCAGAATCCAGAGTTCTTATGTTAAACTAAATGAAGTTTATATTTCAACTTAAGCTACAAATCATTTAAGATTATGCAAAAACAAGAAAATCTGCGACTACAGGCTTAATTGTCGAAAGAACTTACAAGCTTGTAGCTGTAATTGCTATAGCTCTAAGGCGATTATTAGATTTCTTGATTTAATCGCTTCGTTATATCCATAAACACGTGAGATGTATAGTTCTATGATAGGGGGAAAGGAAGGGGAAAGACCCACAATTATAACTGGAGACTTGTTTGCATAGCTCTTACCATTGTGACCATTCGATGGCTTGACCTCAGTTGAATATTATAGAAATTATTTGATCTGTTCGGAACTGACATTATACAATATACCATAAAACTTTGCATACTTTGACTTTCTCAATCAAGCTAGGAAGTTGTGAAGCAATTAATACAATCAATAACATGCTATACTATAACATAAATTTAACAGATCCTAAAAAAGGTGTGGTGTTTTCTGAAGCATACATATGATAGATGGTCAGAATTTATAAATGTAGAGTTGGATTAAAAAGATCGCTAAATTATTAAAAAAAGAAAGGTAAAAAGATTACTAGATTTATTTATAAAGTTTTATAGTATATATAAATAGGTAGGTATTGCATAATTAATAAGTTTATGTATATGTATAGATAGTCAGAAAAAAATATATCTACTATATATGATACCCAAGTAAAAGTAAGGCGAATATTTAGTTTAAACTTCACGGACCTAACATTTCGGACTAGTTCTTTTTTTCTTCAGTTGGCAGGACTGTTAATAACATCTGAGCCAAATTTCATGTCATTATCAGTTTTAAATTTACGCTTGTGTTTACTAAACAACTAATAGTTTATTTATTGATTTTAACTCATTCTTCGTGATCATTTCGCCAAAAATTCGACTTATATTTTGCCGCAACCATCCATGTGACTTCTGGCTCATTCAAAAACTCAGGAGACCACTCCGGGGAACGCATTTCGAGTCAATTAAGATTATAAAAGTGAAATTGAAGAAGGCATTGATGACTATACCGGAAAAGAACCAATTGACATGTTTCGAGAATTGGAAATAATGTTGGCATAAGTGTATTTTATCGGGAGGGGATAACTTTAAAAGGACATGAACTTAATTTAGAAGATTAAATACAGAATTTTCATTATACAAAGAAATTTACCGTACTTTTTACCAACAGTAGTAGATAGTTAGATAAATAGTAAAATAGATACATATGTGAGTGAATGTATATAGAGTGAATGTTTGATAATTGATGGACAGAATGATAGAAAGATGAATTTTTTGATAGATGGATTGACTGAGAGATAAATAGAAATGGATGAATGAACAGATACATATATGCATAGTTATGGTGGTATACAATTTAGCTAGAGATATATAGCTTTATATAGATACATATATTGTACATATACTTGCTACTAGATATTCATATAGCGGGCTAAAAACTAACGAATCTGCATCGCATATAGACATTTTATTTACTTTAAGTCGAAAGAGCTCTAGACTTCAATTCGGATATAGATAACATAAATTAGTATATGCCAGATTTAGATGCGGCTAATCTCGCTATTAATTACGACTACATAATCCAAGCGGAGGCCAAAACTTTATTGTAAGTTTGAACTTTTTATCTGGTCATTTACCGGGTCCACGCTCCGCTGCAGAGTTCAAAGATTTTCGGCGCCTTCCCGTGTTGATGTGGGCCGGGCCGGCACGCTCAAGGATATCAACTGCGTGCGTAGACCCTGCAGTCGCAGTCGCAGTCGCGCGAGGCTATTGCACTTGCCCAAATAAATCCCAATGCGAGCTCTCGAAATGCGTAATGCCCGCCCGGGTTCGTCGGCTCGTGCTGTTACAAAGTCCTTGCGCCCTGCACAGAGGACGATGGCCGCCACGCCACGACTGTCGACCCGACGCCGAAGCCGACGCTAACGCCAACGCCAACGCCAATGCCGCTGCCAAATGCGACGTCGACGCCGTGCGCCCGCCCAAAAGTGAAAGGTTATTATAACAACAAGGAGCAGCCGCGGCCAATGTCTGGGCTAAGTCTAATAACCTTTCCCTTTCACCCAAGAACGCGCACTTCCAGGACAATAAGGACAACAACTCCGCGACAGTCGCCCCCGCCTCTCACACCCAACGCGCTGCCACTGCTCTGCAGCTTTCTGCATGTACACAAGTGTGCTTAAGTGTGTGCATGTATGTGTATGTGTATGTATGTGTCGGTGTGCAAACTAATAAAATCGCCGGTCTGTCCCGGCGTTCGCGTCGGCTGCAGCGCTCCCATTTGCTTCAGGACGTCCTGGCCCTTGTTCCACGCACACAGACACACACAGACAGCAACCGATGTACAAACACATACAAACACCAACACACACACATATACATAAGCCCCTGCAAACCAAGCGTAGCGTGCATCCTGAGAATGCGAACGTGAGCAATAACAAGCAGACAGACGGTGAGAGAGTGAGAGAGAGGAGCAAAGGAACGTGCACAGTGGTTCAGAGTAGGCATTCTGCGAACGGGCAGTCACGTAGAGCCTTTCCCGTTTAATTAGAAATTAGCTCTATAGTATACACAATATATTAGTGTATACATATATCATATACGCAATAGATTAGTGCATATATCATGACATATTATGTTATTATAATTATTATTATTATTATATTATTATGCTTAATATTAGAAAAACCTGCATACATAGCATAGTGTATATACGCAATAGATTAGTGCATATATCATAACATATTATGTTATTATAATTATTATTATTATTATATTATTATTATTATTAATATTATAAGCTTTAAAAAATATGCAATAATTCTGCATTCGCATACTCAAACTCATACATGCCAAAATTAGCTTCAACATTTATGTTTAAATTCTTTGCATTCCTATCCCACTGTAGAACGGTCGATGCCTCTCTCGCCGCCCGCTGTCAAGCAAATGTCATTGCACGACGCCAGCAAGCTTAACCTTGAAAGTTTAGCTCTCAAGTGGGCAAAGGCAATACGCAAAAAAGGACGAAAGAGAACAAGCGACGCACACATGCATACATACAAACAGCTGCTGGGAGAGTGAGAGAGAAAGTGAGAGAGTCGACGGCCTTTTTGGCTGTGTGCGAATCTGTTGGTTCATCAATTCTGAGCATGCAGCACAAGTGAACTGCGTACATATGTATGTACAAACATACATACATAAGGTAAATTAACATACATATTTATGTACATAATACAAGACTGCAAGTTATTATAATTGTATGTAATAGTATGCATATGTAAGAACTGCGGTATAATCTGTACACACACACACACACAGTTACATATGTATATGTATAGAATTCATAATCGAAGCGAAAGAGAAAGATCGCCGCAGAAACGAGAACCCGATATGAGGTCGACTTAGCACAGCATATCAATTGAGTTAGCCAAAATAAAAAGAGAAAGCGGGCCTCCGCTAAAGAACAACTAAGCACCAAACGCTGATATGGGGACAACTTGCAACAACAACAGCAGCAACAACAACAACAACAACAACAACATCGGACAACATAAAATTACCAACAGCAAAAAGCAACGGCAACAAATAATGAAACTGGGTCGAGCGAGCGCGGCTGCGTCGAACATGTTGCATGTGTGCAGGTTCTGTCCAATTGGACCGAACAGGTTCGAGTTTGAGCACACATGCATGTGCTGCTATGTGCAACACTTGATCGAACACAAGGTTTCCAGAAGCGGGACTCGAACCGGAGATATTTTCGCTCTCCAGGAGTCGCAGTCTTCAGTTTCAATGAGTCGCCGCACGTTCTGCGCGCGCTCTCACTAGCTCTCGCTGCCGCTCTCTTTGTTTTTGTTGTTGTGTAATAAGTGAGAGCAATTAGCGGCATCGAATTATCCAAGCGTATGTGAGTGTGTGTGTACGTCTGATATACACCCATATGCACTTCAAGCAAGAAAACAAAGACGACGCCCACCAGAAGAAAAAAAATCAAAGGTCGCGAGCAAAACAAACAGCTGAAGAATTGACCAGGCGAAGGTAAGTAAAGTAATGCTATATATTAGAATAATCTAATTTTTTTAACGCTCAAAGGGACTTGCATATATACATATATACTCAAGCGTATATCCATTTATAGGGTATCTGACTGTCCATCATGCAGGCTAATTAGCTTAAGCTAATATTTTTTACGCTCAAAAGGACTTGCATGCATACATACATACATATATATACTCAAGAGTATATCCATTTATAGGGTATCTAATTGTCCATCACGCAGGTTAACTAGCTCAATCTAATATTTTTTTAGCCTCTAAAGGACTTGCATGCATACATACATACATATATATATACTCAAGAATATATCCATTTATAGGGTATCTAATTGTCCATCACGCAGGTTTACTAGCCTGCTCAATTTGTCATACAGATCAGTCAGTGTCCAGCGATAGCTGTAAATTCCTCGTTCACTCTCTCTTTTCGCCAGTACACGCTCTCTCTCTCCTCTCTCTCTCGCTGTGAGTCACGCTGCCTCCACCCCCGACGCAGCTGTCGATGTTTATTGTCTTTGCTGTTGTATTTGTGTTTTATATGCTTGTCGCCTGGATTCTGATTGGAAGACTGACCCTTCCCCCCCCCGCGGCGAAGCGCTTTCGCTTCATTCATGAACTCTTTTCTGCGTTTTGCTGTTCCTGGCGCTCCTTCGCTCTCTCTCCCTCCTCGGTCTGCCTCTCACTCTCTCAGATAAAACGCAACACGCAAACACTAAACACAATTGCGCCAGACGACGGCGTCGGCGGCAGCGTCATTTAATTTGCGATTACGCGCCGTTCTCACACGCGGAAGTCATTGGACTCAACACAACAACAAGAGTAGCAGCAGCAGCAGTAGCAGCGAAAACAACAACAACAACACAGGGTCGCCTTGGTGGCCATCATATTGCAGCGGAAAAGTTATTCCTTTGTTTCGCAATAAGCACTTCTGTGCGTAGGTGTGTGTGTGTGTGTGTGTGTTTACATAATGCATGCATGTATGTATGTATATGATGAATGCGTGCATATTATACATATTTATCTACATACGCATATTTACATGTGTTATATGTACGCATTATATATTTATGTATGTACATACCAGCACATGTGTATGTATGTATGTAAGTGTGAGTAATGCACCATGGGAAGCTGTTGGAATTCCTGAAACTGCTCGATCTGCTCTCGAGTATAACACTTTATTGCAGTGCCATCGATCAGACAATGACAAAGTATCGTCTATATAGTATATCGTATAGTTTCCGCATGTAATTAGATTTACCCCGAGTTATCACCTACATTGATTTGTCATGCATTTAACTCGAAAAGCCTGTAGGCGTTAAGCGCTTGCGTCAACAGTATACGCTGCAGTTGTCTGTCCGTCTGTCCGTCAGTCTGTCTGTTTGTCACCTTTGACCTTAAGAAATCAGTCATAATCAGTAAAATCAATACGCGCCATTGGCAACAAACTAAGCGGTACTTCAATGGAAATTGAAAATGTTGTAAATAATATAAATATAATATTGCGTATATATATAATATATGCGTAAAAACTATTTAAGAAGCTAGGAAAAATTATAGATAAAACTATTATTAGATAAAAACTATTCAAGAAGCTAGGAAAAATTATTTTTAGATAAATTAGTGCTTATCATTTAGGATTATAGTTGTATAAATATTTATATTTTTTTTCTCAAAAAGTTAAATTTGTAAAAAATTACTGTAGATTTACTAATATAAAATCTACCAAAACTCTGCAAACGTTATAGCAATTATAGAAAAAGCTATGTAAATCCATTCAAATTTATTTTAATTTAGTAAACTATGGATATTTAATTTTTAATATTTTGTTGCTCAATTTCAAATCTTAGTTTAAAAAAAATTAAAAAAACATCTTAAAAAAGAAAAGATCAAACTCAGCTATAAAATAAATTGTTTTCTTTAGTTGTAGGTATATATAAACTCGTTTATATACAGCTATTGACGAATTATTTAATAAAATTCTTAGTAAAATTTACCAAAACCTAAAAAAAAATAAATTATAATCAGAAAAACGATTTAAGAATCGATTTTATAATTCAAAAGAATTAAAATATGGCAATTAAAATGTATAGAAATGTATAGAATGTAAATATACTAAATCCCGTAGTATACCATAAGCATAAGCTAAGAAAATCGTTTTAACTCGATTATATAATAGAAAAGTTTCGATAATTTCAACATGGGCTACAGCACACCGTCACTTCGCTGTGTATTAATGCATATCGTATCGACAGATAACCAATGTATCATGTACAATCTCAAGTATATAGAGCTCTATCTTTATATGCCTATTAACGCCTGTCGATCGCCTGTTGGAGAAGCGTAGCAGTCTCAAGGTCTTGCGTCACACACATGTGCAATGTTGTGTGGGGTCAGGCAAATGCGAATGTGCCTGTACACCGTGGTGAATATGCGTATGTGTGTGTGTGTGTGCGCGCGCGCATGTGGGTGTGTTGGCTAAACCAACAACTGCAACAGGCCAAGCCCCAGGCGCAGGCACAGGTCCAGGTTCCGTCACAAAGAACGAAACGCGTCGCAGTCTGCTCTTGTTGTTGTTGTTGCTGCTGCCTCTATAACTCCCCACTCGGCCTGCGCTTGTGTGGGTATCCGCTCTCAGTCGCAGTGCCCGATCGGCGCAGTAGGTTCAAGGCCAGCGCCTGAAAGGTTCAAAATACTCACCGTCTGCCTGCCAGCCTGCCTGCCTGTGTGTGTGTGTATGCATGTGTGCGTGAGAGAGTGAGAGAATGCGAGAGACAAACGCGGTTCTTTGTGAATGACTGTCTGCGCCTGCTTATAATATTACGTGTACGTGTGTGTGTACATATATATAATGCAATGTACATACAATATTACATCAATTTGGCAGGCATGCAAATTAAGTATGTATGTGTGTGTATGCAGACTCAAATCGCCGCTTATGTAACACAATCCAACATGGGGGCGCACACACAAGCGCATAAGTATATGCACAGGCATACATACATACGCACATACATGCAGCCATATGCAAGACACACACACACATGCGAAACGGCATACTAGAATCTAGATTACATAAAGCTGCAGCCGCCACAGCCTACAAGATCAGACTGCGGCGTCAGACAGAAATGCAGCCTAAACGAAATTCTTATTCGCCCTCCTCTCACACACACACGCACAGGCAGACTAAACAGCACTCGCACGCACACATGCGCACGCAAAATGTTCTGTTTTTGCAAGCAAGAGCGTCGCCGTCGCTGCTTCTCGGGGTGCGTCTGTGTTTGTATACGTGCGTGTGCGTGTGTGTGTGTCTGTGTGGCTGTGTGGCCGCAGAGTTAATGCACTCCAATGAGAAGTTCAAGGCTGAACAAATCAGTCGTTCGCTCATTTCGTTCATGATCATGGCGTCAGGGCACACAAATTCACAAGCACACGTATGTACGTATGCATGCATAGGCAAGTGAATATGCACATATGTATGTATGTTTGTATATATTTTACATATTACATACATATGTACGTAAACTGCGTTGCAATGAATTTAAGTGTTCTAGTTTATGTAAATACATCGATAGGCGTATATACAAACATATGTAGCTGTTTACATTCATGCATTTACATACAGTTGGACGCACACATTGTTCTTGATGAATAATTTAGCACAGAACTGCTTTGTCCAGGAATTCATTACTATGTACATACATACATATGTACATGCGCACACAGCTTGTGCGTCGGGGTCGTGGGAGAGTGGTATCTATCGGTCAATGCCACGACAGCGAAAGTTCACGCGCAGTTCAAGCTTTTGGCGCCACTGCTTTGGCTGATGTCGTTCTATTTCGTGTTGTTATTGCCAGTGTTCCTGCTGCAACTGCGCAAATTGTTTAAATGCAGAGAGCGAGAGAGCGGAAGAGAGCGGCAGAGAGTGACACAAAGAGAGAGCGCCAAGCAGGATGAGTGACAGAGTGAGGTGTGCAGCGTGGAGAGAGAGAGGCGAGCAGGCTTTCTGGTTTATTGAATGACCAATCAACCTACTGCTTGGTGGGGGTTGCGACGTCGACGTCGACGCCGACGGCTGCAGCTGCAGATTGGGGACTGCCTCTGCCTTCATGTTGTTGTTGTTGTTGGCGCTCTAAATTTAGCATTTCTCAAGAATTTTTGTTGAGTGTGCGCTGCGCTGCCTGCGGCGTTGGCATTTTCTCCTATAAAAGGGATAATACGCTGTATGTCAGACCGTTCTAGAATTGGTAAATACGCTTATATGAGATGTACATACACACATACATACTACATATGTATATTATATATAATATGTGCATATATTACATTGCAGACATATAAGTATGTGTACATATGCACCAATACATGCATACTTAATTAATCACACATACATGCATTTCGTTTTCGTTGTTGTGCTGCGCATTTCGTTCTTATTCTTCGTTTATTTCGTAATAATCGCAACATCCGCTGAGACCGCGACGCCGACGCCGACCGCATATACTGCGCCTGCTGCTTCTCCTGCCGGCAGAGCGACGCTTTGTTGTTGGCAACGCCTATTGCAGCGATTTCTTATCTTTACAGCATTATATAATTGCAATCACGCTGTGTGTGTGTGTGTGTGTGTGTGTGTGTGATCATGCACACAAACACACTTGCTTATTTGCAAATATTTCAATAATCATGTCGAAGATTTCTACTCGACAAGAAGAAGAAGAAGAAGCAGAGCAAGCAAAGCACTTGCTACACTTAGAGCGGCAGCAGCAACAGCAACAACAACAACAACAATTAGTAAAGCAGCAAAAGAGTAAAGAAATTTGGAAAGTTCGAGTTGTTGCTGAAATGCATAATTCATGGTACAGTTGGCAGTACAGTTGACACATTAGCAATAGACACAATTGCAAATGGCCAGAGCGAAAGAATGAAGTCTCGCAGCCAAGTGAAAAGCCACTGCCATTTGGTGGTGACAGCTTAGCTTTTTTCCCGACAAAATGAGCAAAGAGCAGGCAAGCAGAAAATTGGCATTTTTCTACATTTCATATATTTTATTTTTATTCATTATTTACAATTATTACTTATTCTCTCTGCTAACTCAATTAATATATATTTTATTTATTTATTTTATCAGTTAATTCAGTAATTATATTTTATTTTTATTAATTTATTTTTTTATTATTTACATATTTGCTCAGTTAACACTGTTAATATATTTTATTTTTATTTATAGTATTATTCATTTATTTTCTCAGTTAGTTTAGATATTATATTTAATTTTTATTTATTTATTTGTTTATTAATTATTTACTTATTTGCTCAGTTTACACTGTTAATCTATTTTATTTTTATTTATTTATTTATTTTGTCAGTGAATTTAGTAATTATAAGTTATTTTGATTTATTTATTTATTACTTATTAACTTATTTGCTCAGTCAACACTGTTAATCTATTTTATTTTTATTTATTTATTTTCTCTGCTTATTCAGTAGTTATATTTTAGTTTTTTTTATTTATTTATTGAATATTTAATTATTTGCTCAATTAATACTGTAAATATATTGAATTTTTATTTATTTAGTCAGTTAATTTAGTAATTATATTTTATTGTTATTTATTTATTATTTACTTATTTGCTCAGTAAACACTACTATATTTTAAAATATTTTTGTTTTTAAATTATTTACTTATTTTATAATATATTTTTCTTTTATTAATTGAATATTTATTTATTTTCTCAATTAACTCAAATACAATATTTTTTTTATTTATTTTTATTTGTTTTTATTTTTATTTTTATGTTTATTTTTTATTTGTTTATTTTCTTTAGTTTTAGCATAATTGTATAGAATATCAGCTTTTTCCGGCTATTTTCGCAATGCAACATAGCCTTTTTATTATTACATCAAATCGTGGGCAACACTGCAGGCAGTGGAAGCCGCAGTGGAAGCGCGAAAGTAAGCGATGATCGCGCGAGTGAGTGAGTGAGAGAGAGCGAGCTAGTGAGCGAGAGAGAACGAAGCGAAAAGAAGATGTCAAATGAGCAACAAATGAAGCGCATTGTGCAAAACTTTTACTCTGCCCTCGGACTTGGCGTGGTTATTGACACCGCAGCACGCACACATGCACACGTACGTACATACGTGTTCAGAAGTGTGTATGCGTGTGTGGGGGTACATGTAAAAGCAGCTTCTACGACGCGCAAAGAAGCAAAATGGAATTAAACAATCAATTGGCGTAACACTTTCTCTTCTTGAGCAATAAAGCAGCGGCTGCGGCAGCAAAGAGCGCAGATCGCTTCGAGGTGTGAGTGAACGTTCTAAGCCGTAGTCTCTGGCATGCGAACCGTTTGCCTGCCTCCCCTGCGCACACCTTCCAAACGTTCGCTCGTTTTCTCCAGCAGAGCCGAGCTCAAATGTAGAACAACATCGTGTCATACATACAGAGGCAGTGCACACACACACATGCATGCGCATGTACATATGCAAAAGCTCAAGCCGTTGCAGCATGTTTGAGCCGCAACCTGCATGAGAGCCGACGCCAATGCCGGGCACTAGGTGAGCGTCAGCAGTGCAGCAGCAGAGAGAGAGAGAGAGAGAGAGAGAAAGACAGAGAGAGACCTTAACCGGTTTCTTGTGCTCTGAATTTGAAATTCGGTTTCTGTGTTGAGCGGTGACGGCGACGGTGAGTGATGACGCAGCTTGAGCTTTGTTACGTTCTTGAGTTGATCTTGCCGCAGCAGAGGTTTCTATGTGTGTGTGTGTGCGATTGAGTGAGTGCGCTGCGCTCATGCTGCTGCTGCTGCTGCCACGTAAGGCAAATACACAAATCCGTTATTTGACCCAATTCTAAACTGGAAACGAAAGACCGAAAGCTTCAAGACAGAACGTGAACGTTAAGAGAGCTGCGCGCACACAAACACACACACACACACTTGCACATGCGTGCTGGCGTTTGCCGCTGTTTGCTGGCTTGTCACGTGTGCCTGTGTGTGTGTGTCTTGCGTGAAAGTTTCGTAATTACATGATGTGTGCGTGTGTGTGTGTGTGTGTGTTTGCGCGTGTTTGTTAATCGTGCTCTGCCGCCCTACTTCGGCGGAGAAAGTAAGAACGAAGCGCTCGCGCTGCCGCTGCGCGGCGAGTTGTAGCCGTGCTTTCTTTATTATCATTCTTTTTGTAATTGATTACATAAGACGAAAATCTCCGTCCGCTCTCTTTCGTTTCGTTTCGTTGTGTTTCGTCTGCGCTGGCGTCGGCGTCGCCGTCGATGTCGACGCTGTTGCGTAGCTCTGCGTTGCGTTGCGTTGTGTTGTTGCAGCAGCGTCGCCTAAACGACTGACCGGCAGACAGAGCGACAGATCGTCGCTCTTGCGGTTCTTGTTCTCGCTGGGCATAACGGTACAGTGGACTCGAAATGAGTCTTTAATAATGCTGTTTACCTAATTCCGAAACTTGTTTAGCATTGTCTTCGCAGCGCTGTCGCTGTGTGTGTATGTGTGTGTGTGTGTGCTTTGTGTACCATTTTCACCGTTTAGTATTTGGCCTGATTTGCTCTGCACACACGTAAATCGTAAGTGTTTGCATGTGTGTGTGTGTGTGAGTGTTTGTTCTGTATGTGGGTGATTTTCCCTATGCCGTTACATAATATACCCTATTTAGCGTAGCTTTTTTCGGGAATAGGGAAAGCAGTGAGATTCGGTTGAGGGATCCTACTCTGTGGGTTCTTCAGCTTTGTTTCGAGTAGATCAATTATAGTTATATGCTAAATGTGTACTAGAAATACCGGAGAAATTTCATGTAAATGTAAGACTATAAGATCAGCAGGTTCTTTTTAGGATATAATTTAATAAATTATATGCAATATTTAAAAACAATTTTTTAGTGCTTTGCATCAAATTTGGATAATTTTAATTTTTTTTTAATTATTTTTTTATTATATTATTTAAATTATTTGTATTTAAATTATATCCCATATTCCTTTTTTTCATAAAAAAAATTTGGCAACAGAAAAATTAAGAAATTTATAATAATAATATATTGTAATTCTTCCCGCAAAAAAAGATCGATCTTCCTAAAATATGTCAATTACAAACGAATAACGGAAAACAAAGCTTTCACTGTGAGAATATCATAACAGTTTCGTAAAACATTGCACAATAAGAGAAACTTATATATATTATATTATAGGTAAACAGTAATATTATAGGTTTATTTTTTTGAGGCCCTCTTAATTCGAGGCTTGTATGTTTTTCCTGGAAACAATCGATTGCATTCTCTAAAATAGCTTTGGGTGTATTTTATAGAAGTCGTTATCGATTTGAAGAAACCAACAACAAATTGCTGGAGTTTCTTTAATAAGGCTTTTTTAATGTGTATATTTCTCAATGATTAGTGTAGTGTTACCAGTGTGAGAATTTAATCTAATGGGTACAAAGGGGAAAATGTTATTTGGTGTAGGCTTTATTATTAATTTAATATTTTAAAGATTTATTATTTATTATTACTTTTATTTATATTTTTTTTTATTATTATTTGTTTTTATTTTTATTATTAGGTTTAATATTACAAGCTTTAAAGTTACAATATACAATATATGGGCTTAGATTTTTCTATCAATTTATAATTTTTAGTATTAATTTGTATTATTTTATGTTTAATATTATTAACTCTAAAGTTACAATATACAATTATAGGTTTAGATTTTATTATTGATTTTTTATATTTAGGATTAATTTGTATTATTATAAGGTCTAATATTATTACCTCTAAAGTTGCAATATACAATATATGGGTTTAGATTTTATTATTAATTAATTATTTTTACGATGTATTATTATTATTATTAGTTTTAGTATTTTTCCCTCTAAAGTTACAGTATGACAAAAACTGTAAGTTTGCTGTGATTTTCTAAGCTCGCGATGGTCAGCTTCGATTATAATTCTTTAATTCCCAATTAAAACCACTGTATGTCTATATGCATGTGTGTGTGTGTGTGTGTGAGAGAGTTCGAATGTATTTGTCAATTAGCAGCTTGGACTTGGCTCGGCGCAATGGCAAAACATTATGAGAAATTCTAATAATAAATTCGTTACGAAAAAGAAAGCAACACAGTAAACATGTCAAGTTGTTGTTGTTGTTGTTGTCGCTGCTGCCGTTTCTGTTTATGTTGTTGTTTGTTTTATTGTTATTATTGCTGCTGCTACGGCGAAGCTTCGCGTCGCTGTCGCTGCGTGCATTGACTTTCCATTCTTGTGCGGGGGAGCAGGGCAAAGCGGGGGGCGGGCGGGCGCCAAAACTTGACGAAGAGCGTCTCTCAATCTCTTTGTTTGCGCGCGTGTGTTTGTGTGTGTGTGCGTATTTGCATTCGTTATTCTCATTGCGTACCTATTAGGAGTAAACACACACACAAACACATACAAACATGCATGTGCATGCGTGTATGCATGAAATCAAATTGAATATTATAAAATTATGATGTGCAAATGTATGTGTGTGTGTATGTGTACTTACTTGTATGACGAATTTCTTCCACACACACACACACGCACACAATAACAATGGCAAAAGCAATAACAAGACAAGCGCAAAAGTTGCACGATAAAAAGAAAGCAGCAGAAAGCGATGACCGTCCATCCCCCAATTTCATTGCTCTCTGTCTCTCTCTCCCACTCTGCACCCCCTCCCCCCCTGCAGACCGTCTGCCTGCCTGCCTGCGCGTAGACGTTTCTACATGTGACGCGTGAGTTCTGCACGACGCAAGAGAGCGGCCCCCTCCCTCGCTCGCTCTTTTACTCTCTCTCGCTGCGCTCACTCTCTCGCAAACACACACGCACACACACACACACACGCATGAGCTTTTTCGGCTCTGCAATCGATCATTGAACTTTGGTTGTGAAAACTAGAGCAAGACCCAAATTTCTTCACAGCTTTGAGTGTGCCTCACGTACTTATCGTATATGTGTGTGTGTGTGTGTGTGCGTGATTGCGCTTTGTTGGTGTTATCAGTTTCTCTGGCTGTTGCGCTCTCGCTCTGGCATGGGCGAGCTGCTTTCTTTCTGTTTGTGTCAAACGGTTTCTCAAGTGCGATAAAAAGAAACCGAGCGGATTGCGTTGGTGTGTGTGTGTGTGTGTGTGTGATAAGTGACAATACAAGCAGTACGTACACACACATACATGCAAACAAGGGAATCTTCTGCAAGCTTTTAAGGACAGCAATACGTAATAATCAGCGCAGAGAGAGAGAGAGAGAGAGACACACACACATGCATATGTATATGTATATGTATATGTATATGCATGTTTACATGTTTACCTCTACCTTTCACATACAGACAAGTAGAAACATAAGCGTGCGTGTGTGTGTGTGTGTGTCTGCGTGAAAGTTATAAGCCAGCACTCTTTCCGTCGAGATTTTCGGCTCGCTTTGCCAGAACGGCGAGCAAAAGTGCGAGGGGGAGAGCGAGCGAGAGAGTGAGCGAGCAGCTAGCTGCGTGCGTCTGCGGCAAGTTCATTCACATTTGCACTCATTACACGGCCAAATACGATGGGCAACGCCAACGCAGACGCTGCTGCCGGCGTTGACGTCGCTGCTCTTGAAATTGAAACTGCTGCGGGCGGCAGCCAAAAAAAAAAAAAAAAAAAAAAAAATACGAAACAAAAGAAAAAACTGCAAGGGCCGAGGTCAAAGCATCAATCATTGCGTATACGTACGTATACGTATCGACGCGCACAGACGCGCACAGACAGGCACAGACATGCATGCAATAATTAGCGTCATTCGCTGTAACGATTTGCGCACAGTTTTCATCACGTTGCAGCGCGCAGGTGACCAAATGACAAGTGCGACGTCGGCGTCGGCGTCGGCGGCTTCTAATAACAAACGCTGGACGGCGTAAGCAGCACTTTGCGCCTGTGAATGAACGTACAGCTTACGTTAGTGTGCCCGTGTGTGGGTGTGTGTGTGTGTGTTGCCAAAGTCCTCGATAGCGACACCTATCGGCCCCCTTTTGGCCTAGCGTGGTGGTTACTGCAGCCCGCTCTCGCCCAGCCCCACCCCCTCACGCAACGACAACGTGCTCGCGACAATGTAAATTGTCCACTGCTCGCTCAAACTAAGCGCCCTACCCCTGCCCCCCCCCCTTCCATGTCATCAACGCCATCACCTGTTCAGTAGGCCAGACCGAAATTGCATCGAACCTGCCTGTCACGTTTGCCGACTTGCTGGACTCACGTTTTTCCAGCAGCGCTGCCAACGTCGCAACGTGTCGCGCATCGAACTGCATCGAACATGTTGCATGTTGCCGCTAATTGCGGGCTAACGTAACGCTTTGGCTTGAGCCGGGAATGACAGCTGGCATGGGTTAATAGGGGGAGTGCGAGAGAGAGGGGAGACGCTGCAGGCAGCGTTGAAACTGGTTGCTTTGGTAATGCTGCCACCAGGCAACGCTTCTCACGTTGCACAGACACGACACACACACACACGCACATGCAGAGAAAAGCTTAGATGAGTCTCCAGAAAATTCGAGGTCAGATTGGGTGGGCGAACCGTTTAGCCGTAGCCACTTTGGATCGTTGCCCAGGAAAGTTTCTAAGTCGTTATGGAGTGAGGAGTTAGAGAACTACAGTACTGGTAGGCCTGCATGTGTGTGTGTGTGTGTGTGTCTATTGTAGTTGGGCTTTTGGTATTTGGGTCTCTGGAGTGTTGTACAGCGATAAATCCCACTAAAACAGAAAAAGAATGCAGAGTTGAAATGGTAAATTGTATTATATATATATTTATAGGTATATATAAATAATACAGATCCCATATAATATCGAAAACAGCTTTCTTAATTTAATGGAATAATCAAATCCCTTTCGTAGACTTAAAATTAGAGATTATCGAAAAAATCTATTCAATAATAATAATGTATGCTATAATATTATATCATACTAATAAACCCAGCGAACTCCGTTTCGCCACCAGATGGCTATATTTCTCCCAGTCGCTCTCCCAATTCTTTTCCCAGTCCCTCTCCCAGTCGCTCTCCCAATTCTTTTCCCAGTCCCTCTCCCAGTCGCTCTCCCAATTCTTTTCCCAGTCCCTCTCCCAGTCGCTCTCCCAATTCTTTTCCCAGTCCCTCTCCCAGTCGCTCTCCCAATTCTTTTCCCAGTCCCTCTCCCAGTCGCTCTCCTAATTCTTTTCCTAGTCCCCCTCCCAGTCGCTCTCCCAATTCTTTTCCCAGTCCCTCTCCCAGTCGCTCTCCCAATTCTTTTCCCAGTCCCTCTCCCAGTCGCTCTCCCAATTCTTTTCCCAGTCCCTCTCCCAGTCGCTCTCCCAATTCTTTTCCCAGTCCCTCTCCCAGTCGCTCTCCCAATTCTTTTCCCAGTCCCTCTCCCAATTCTTTTCCCAGTCCCTCTCCCAGTCCCTCTCCCAATTCTTTTCCCAGTCCCTCTCCCAGTCCCTCTCCCAATTCTTTTCCCAGTCCCTCTCCCGATTCTTTTCCCAATCCCTCTCCCAATTCTTTTCCCAGTCCCTCTCCAAATTCTTTTCCCAGTCCCTCTCTCAGTCCCTCTCTCAGTCCCTCTCTCAGTCCCTCTCTCAGTCCTTCTCTCAGTCCCTCTCTCAGTCCCTCTCTCAGTCCCTCTCTCAGTCCCTCTCTCAGTCCCTCTCTCAGTCCCTCTCTCAGTCCCTCTCCCAGTCCCTCTCCCAGTCCCTCTCCCAGTCCCTCTCTCAGTCCCTCTCTCAGTCCCTCTCTCAGTCCCTCTCTCAGTCCCTCTCTCAGTCCCTCTCTCAGTCCCTCTCTCAGTCCCTCTCTCAGTCCCTCTCCCAGTCCCTCTCCCAGTCCCTCTCTCAGTCCCTCTGTGACACGAGAATTTTATATATTAGATTATCGTCTTTACGAATTTGATGTTGAAAAAGCAAATAAATATTTTTAAAGAATTTAAAAAGTTATATTATAATGTATTATCGAATAATCCTTATTATTTTATATAAATTCAGAGTTGAAAAAGCAAATAGATATTTTTAAAGATGTTATATAGTTCTATATAATAATCAGTTATATCTATACGAATTTAGAGTTGAATTAGCAAATAGATATTTTTAAAGGTGTGATGTAGTTCTATGTACTAATCTGTACAATTTTATATGAATATGGTTTTGAAATAGCAAATCGATATTTTTAAAGATGTGATATAGTTCATCTATACGAATTTTGAGTTGAAATAGCAATTAGATATTTTTAAATCAAATCAATATTTTAACGAATTGATATAGTTCTATATTATTGAATAACCCTTATAATTGCATTTAAATTTGTAAGACCAAATCATTAATATTAAATCGAACAACCGATAAGTATCATAGTGATATTAAATAACCCATGTAGCTCTCTATACTCTAAAATACTAACAAATAATCTATACATTTATAAATCTATTACATTCTACAATCTTTGATCACTTGTAAATGAGCTATGAAATCAACTTTCACAAGTTTTTATTTATATATACTCGCAAATATATCGATATTCCTTATCAGCAACTTCACAGACTGCAAAATCGTTTTCGCCAAACATACCTTAGTTGGCTTTATTGCGAGTTGTCAACATTTTACACCGTTTGGCACTGGTTCCAGATATATCCGGTGAAGCCTACGAGCATTTACTCCAAACAAAAACTTGGTTAAACTTGGAATTTGAAAAGAAGGCTAAAGTGAAAGAACTCCTAGCTTTATCTGCTTATTGAACTGTATGTATAGACATGCATTTCTGTGCACATGTTTGTGCATCTGATTAAGTCAACCTCTCGAAAAACTAACGAGATTATATAATTTGCGCCGCTTCTCGGACTGCCGGAACAAAGAACGAATCGTTGGAGCTGCATACAGTATAGTATATATATAGTATGTTTGTATATATATGCCAACACTCAGTAATAAATAAATGCAATCGAGCTCTACGGGCGAATATTAATTAGCATATTTCATCATCATATGCACTTACAAAACGGGTATATGAGTTCACCGATCGGGCGAGATTGTAAATTACAAAATAATTTTCTAGAATATTATTGTTGACTTATAAGATTTTAAATCATTATATCTACTAGCTTACTACTACTACTAGCTTACAATGTCTTATTTAAAACCGATAATCCGAGAATAATTAATTCAATAGGCATACGTATTTTATATAAACAAAATATACTAAAATTATATATGATCCAACAAAAGTTACACAATGAAATCTGAAAAATATTTATATTGATCTCATCCAATATAGCACTATAATTAATTTTTGATATGATCTCAACTAGGATCATTTACAATCCTTTGAATCCGAGCGTGTTGATCGAGTTTTCTTTATCTGGATTTAATCGTATATAGAACTATTTAATTTATATAATGTCTACGAAATGATCGCATCTGTGATCATGTACGATCTAAGTCTGTTTATTGGTTTTCTGAATTTCTATATATATTTTTTTTAACACTGATTGTATTATATAATCTGAAAAAGCATATCGGTTAAGGCTATTAAGAAAAAAACAAAGATTAGCTGCGCTGCAATATCAAAATGCAAAATCATATACGTTCTACTGGAACCAGCAAAGCGGGTATATTATTTCTTTGATAAATGAAAACTGAAATTGGAAATATACAAAAATAGCTAACGATTGCATAAGTTTAAAAATAAGCTAGAACATAAAAAGGCTTTCCAGTTTTATCAATATATATATATACATATGGTATCAATATGAATAAAATAAATTCGCTCTGCTGTAACTTACCAATCGGCTATATCATAACCGCTCCAATAAGCGATAAGAAAATATTATATAGTATTGCTACAGTTATCGCTGCTATTATAAGATATTTCAAAATTATCAATGAGTTAAGATGTTATGGACAAAAACATAATATTACGATGGAACTTATTTATTACAACACTGAACGCTAAAAATTATTACGAAATATAAAAAATTGTATATATAGTTAATATTTAGAGACAAAGCTTCAAGCATAATAATCAAACTTATTATATGGAATATATACGATTTATCAGATGCATTAAGACTTAATTTGATGTACAGTTTTACAGTTATCTATGCACAAAACGGGTATATCAGTACTGTAATTTAGCAATATATAATTTAAATAAAAAATTTAATTTATTATACTATATATATATATTATATATATACATATACATAAGTATGCCCATTTGCAAGGGGTATCTAACGCTTCGTGCCGCCTGCCAGTGCGAGTTCGAACTGTTGCAGCGCAATCATCGCATCACGTTGCGATGCCAGAGACGCTCATCTGAGCGTTGCGTACGCCTCGCATAGCTAACCCAGTTGCACCACCTGCCCCAGCCCCTGGGCCGATTCGATAGGGCTTACTTAAGGCGATTCAATAACAATAACAATTCTGGTCTCTTACCCAGCAGTAATCAGCGCAGTCAGCGGCAGCGTGGGGGCGTGCCGAGGGGCGCTGCTGGCTGGCAGTTATTACAGCGGCAGCTCGGAGCGGGCGACACGCTTATTTCCATAGCGGACTCAAGTCGCGAACATGTGAGCTCCGCCGTCGCGGGTGCGTTGCACTGCCGACGACTGTCCGCTGCACATTTTGCGACACGTGACCAGCGCCAGTATCGTGTAAAAATAGCCTAGCAGGGTAGCGGGCGGTCGAAGGGGGGTTGGCAGAGAGTGCGCTTGCAGTGCAGTGCTATGCAGTTCGCGGCAGTGGCTGCGCGGCAAGGGGGCGGCTCAGAATGCAGCGCGCTGCAGTCGCTTACTGGCGATAGCTTATATTACGTTCTTGTCGCTCTGCCGCTGCCGCTGCTGACTTTGACGCCGACGACAGCGCAGTTTCGTAACACTTTGACGTGCACAAACACACACACACACACACTTAAACAGAGGCTTGACGTACACACACAAACTGGCAGTCACACATACTGTGGCAAAGTGCAGGCACAGGCGCAGTAATACACACAGTATGCACACTGTGACACATGCAATAGCAAACATAGCTACACATACAATCAAACGCACACATATGCACAAACGAATACGCACAGTGATGGCAAGATTCCTGCGAACCTACCCCCTCTCTTAATATAAGCCACCCCCTCACCCCTCACCCCTCACCCACTGATAGGCAGCCTCTGCTGCGATGTAAGCTAAGCAATAGGCCAACCTGTAGCTGCTTGCCATAGGCCAGTGGCTGGGCGGGGGGTGGTGGGCGCCTTGCATTGCGTTATACTTTGCCTGAACTTCGCTTGATGATGCTCCTGCTCGTCGCCGCCGGAGCGGAAGCGGCGCGATTGGTCGCACCACGTGAAAGCAGCGACTCACGTGTCGCGGCACAGATATCTCTCTGCTATAAAGTCTGTGCACGTGTGTGTATGTGTGTGTGTGCAATGATTTTGTAATGCTACGAAGAAGGTTATCGAGCAGCTGATGACTTGCCCATTTGCTGGTGTGGTTGTGCAGGAAGATATATGCACATAGTAAATATAATATTTATTTTATATGAATATACAATTTATTGCAATATGTATAATTAATTCAATATCGAAATATATTGGGATATATCCGTAAGAATATACCGATTTTTATATCGATTCATAGAGAAAACTAAGTTTTTTGCAATGGGAGTCCTAGAGGATTTTTGAACGATATTTTTTAAAAATTTGTCGACTTTTTAAAACTGTAATTTCATAAAGGGCCATATAGCATGAATATATATGCATATAAAACAAACTTTGCGGAGAGTAGATCCTGAATATGATATAATAATAATAATAATAATAATAATAATAATAATAATAATAATAATAATAATAATAATAATAATAATAATAATAATAATAATAATAATAATAATAATAATAATAATAATAATAATATATATTTAATATATACAATTTATTGTAATACACATATATGAATAATTTTGAAATATCGAAATACGTAAGGATATATCCCTATGAATAGAATAGAAATAGAATAAAAAAATTAAGTTATATTAAATGTGTTTAATCTAGGATTTTTTAAACGATAAGTTCTAAAAATTTGTTTAGTTTTTAAAGCTGAAATCTTATGTAAAATTATATAACTATATATAAAGATAAAATGATTCATATGGTAAATATATTTTGTTCATTTTCGATTTCATTGAATTTCTGCGAATTCCTCGATGTTGAAGAAAGACAATATATGTATGTGTCTAATATCGATATATATGTTTATATAAACCTATATATACAGATATAAGAATGCATATGGTTTATATTCGTAAACCATTTCAAGTAGAAGTTGGTTGGGGGAATTTCAAGCGTCTAATTGATTAGAAAACTTGTGAATTCTTAGAAATTGAAAAGAAATCTAGAGTATGTATACAACCGATACGATAGTAAAGCACTCCTAGCTCTATATCGTGTAGCTCCATTAGAATGTCTATAGCCTAACTGAGTTACATCAAATCTAACTAAAACGATATGTTGATCTGTAAGTCTTTCTATGAAAACTTCCAAAATTTCTTAATTATCTGAATTTAAATGAATCAGATAACTATATTTTGTATTTTCAAACGAATTATTTCAAGAAACTTAGGTTTCTATGCATACATCTATATATTTAAAGAGTTATATTGAAAAAGGTATGCTTCATCAAAGCGTTTGAGAAAGAATATATGTAACTATCTATTTATTATAGATTTACATAGAAAGCCTTCTTATATCGAATGGAAAACTGGTATTGTTGAAATGTGTATTCTACCGGCAAAGTGTAGGTTTCAAAAATAACAAAAAATAATCGCATAAGCCAAACCAACCTATAGAGCTGTATATATATATGGCTATAGCGTCACGTTCTTAATGCGTAACTTTCATATATGTACATAAAGCGTATATCATGCATATTGCATATCGGCGATTGTATAACTTAGTTCTGTTTTACGCCCCACACTGGATGCGCTCAGAAATCGGAAAAAACGAAAAAACTAAACCCATCGTCAGTGCTGTGCAGTTTATTCAGTTTGCGATATTGCATAAGGGTGTTTGAGAACTTTTTACAACTGTTTTCCAGTGCCTTGTTGTTGGAGACTGTTTGACGATATAATTCCAGAGATTTGCCAGTCTGGAATTACCTTGCAAATTATATAACTGGCACGTGTTGGTGGCAGCAGTTCGCAGCGGAAAAATATGTAAACTCGTATAGTTCCGTACTGGCAATACTAGAGGAGGGCCAAGATTGCAGTGATCTCGCCTAATTAGCTACTATTGGCTATTACTGCCCAGATATGGAGCTCGCTCCGAGTACTTTGCTATATCTCGACGCCTAATTCCCCATTGCATTCAGTTATATAATGTTTGTGTTTGAGATTACCTGGAAAACACAATCAGTTTGATAATGTTCAGCCCCCTTTGACTCACAAATGAGCTTGCAGTCAAAATAGAGCCATACGTATACGTATATATATGTATATAGTAATAGTTGTTGCTGAAAACGTGAGTATTACATAGAAGGTTGCCTGATAGGCGAGTGTTTTCCTTATACTTATCAGCTCGACACATTGTATTTCAATTCATTCCCTCTGTCTCTATCTCTCTCTTTCTCTCACTCTATCTATATCTTTCTCTTTCTCTTTGTATGCGTTTTCGTGTCACTATTTCCTCTGCTCGGATATGTCCGAGTTGCAAGCAGTGCGATAAGAAATGTGTGACTATATGGCATGGTATGGTGTATAGAACTAAATATATGCTATGGCTGGTATAATCCGGCATTGGGTCAATAATGCTGGAACAGACCCGATCGAAACTTGATACTAATTAACGATAACAATGCCAAGTACAATGTCTATTGTATATATATATATATATATATATATATATATATATATAGTCTATAGTTCTGTGGAATCTCTACTGTTTCTGCGAGTAAAGCAACCCGCATTCGTCCGATCGGTCGGTGGGGCTGTTGACTTAGTCAGACGTCGCAGCCGTAGCGACCACTCGAGCAGCTTACATAATGTCTCCCGACCTAACTTATCGTCTGCCGCCTGAAGTTATATTTGTTTACTTAGTTGTTTTTGCGATACCCTGTACAGAGGTGTATTGACAAGTGGGGTATGCTCGACTGTGACATAATTTGGCATTGATTTAATATATATTTTTAGTATAGCTCTATAGCTGATAAATATTTTTTTCTGTGATACCCTGTAGACAGGTGTATTGACCAGTGTGGTGTGCTGGACTAACCATAATTTGGCATTGATTTAATATTTTTGTTCAATATATCTTTATAACTTAGGAATAGTCGTTTTTTCTACACCCTGTATACCCCGATTAAGGTGTACTAGCTAATAGGGTACACACGACTTAGCTGTAATTTTGTATTAATTTAAAATATGTCTTCAGTATATTTTCTTTATAGCTTGAGCATAGTAGTTTTTGCTATACCCTGTATTAGTTAATGGGGTATACTCGACTACGCTGTAATGTGGCATCGATTTATCGTAAAGTGGCTCTTGTTCTTGCTGATTGCTTTTGCTATACCTGTATTAATGTGTATTAGCTAGTGGGGTATACTGGACTATACTATATGTTTGCATATTTTTTCATAATCTAACTTGGCTAGTATTATAATGCTATAATAATCATTTCTATTAATAATATATATTATGGTGATAGAAATAAAATAATAATTATATTATTGCATAGAGTATCTAGCAGGCACATCAGACCCCTTGCCCTAATCTAGAGCAAACATGACTAATGGTAATCCGAAGATTACTCGATAAGTTCGCTCCGCTGTTCTTCATGCAATTGGCACACGTATGTGCATGTGTGTGTGTGTGCGCATATATCCCCAATTGCAAGCACTGACACCTTCCGTCCTCATGTCTTTTGTAAGGGGCTGCGTTCTTATTGGGCTCGCCGTCAACACACACGGCGCAATCCCAGCCACGTTCTAGTTTTCGAATGTGCAGCTCAAAGCAGTCTCAGATTGACGCTGATTACTCAACAGCCGAGCAGCCGAGCAGCGGCTGGCAATGTGATCTCGCTTGCAACAACAGCGCGCGCAACAACGACAACAACAACAGCGCGCAACAGGCAGCGCTGGCAGCGCAGTCAGCAGAGCGCAGTCCAACCAGATTCTAACCAGACAAATTTCACTTTTACCCATGCTCTGCGCGCCACTGTTCTCTCTCTCTCTCACGCTCTTTCACTGTGTGTGTGTGTGTCTGTCTGTTTGCAGGCGCTTCGAACATGTTCGATGTTCGCAGTTGGTCGCGTGTCGCTACTGCGTGCAGCGGCAACGTGACCGCGCTGCGATTGGACTGCGGCCTGTGAAGTGAAATGCTTTTACAAATTCAATTGCGATTCAGCATTCGTTCGAAGCGGTTGTGAATGCGCTCGCGACTCGCGCGACTATTCGTACTCAATCATTCTCGTCAGTGAGTGCAAGTGCAGACAGCGACAAGAAAACATACACACGCAGAGAACAAACAAAATAAAAAGAAAAAAAAAATACCAAGAACCAAGTGAAAACGCCAAGAAGTACCGTTAGAAACAATAATAAATAAAAAGATCGTAGAACTTAACGTCTGACCCGATCGGAGTGCACTGTGATAATTGCGTACATCCGAGTGATGCCTGGATAACGAATCGGGAATCGTGAATCGGTAAACGGGAAGCGGGCAAACATTATGTCGATTGTGTGCACTTTGCAGCAGAAGGTGAACCTATTCAAAGAGGCTGCAGGCACTGGCAAGCTGCTGCTGCTCAAGCACAACAACAACAACAACAGTAACAGCAACAGCAACAGTTACACTGCAACAAATAATAAGGCACAATGTAAGTGCAGCAAACAAATAATAACAACAAATAACAACAACAAAAATATAACAACGCAAAATAAACCCATGCGAAATAGAAAGAGAGTGAGTGAGAGAGAGAGAGTGGGAGAGAGCGCAGCAGCAGCGCGCTTAGTCATGTTGTTTTTGTGAATTTCGACCCAAGCAGCGCAGCGACTGCAGCGCATTGTTGCGCAGCTTTTACTTGTTCCAATGGGGCTGCTGCTGCTGCGGCGTAGGAGTCGTAGGGGTTGCCGGCGGCAGCGACGTCGACAGCGACGTCGACAGCGTCTGGCTGCTGACGTGAGTAAGCCAGTTTATAGGAACGAGAATAAGTTCGTCTGTGTGCGTGTGTGTCGGTGCATGCGCGCGCGTGCGTCTGTGTGTGTGTGTGTCATAGCACATTGAACTGCAAATGCCAATACGATGGTCACGGTGAGGGTGAGACGACAGCGCGCACACAAACACAGCGACACAGGCGCAGACACAAACACAGACACAGTCACTGGCACAGACACTGGCACAGACACTGGCACAGACACTGGCACAGACAGCCAGCAAATCTCACCGTGCGATTTCTTGTTTACGTTGCCATTGCCATTGTCGTGTAAATGCTATATGCATGCATATCGCTCACTCTCTTGCGCTCTCTCTCTCGCTGTGTGTGCTTGTGTGCCTGTGTGTGTGCTGTTTCTGTCGTCTAATTCGTTGATTCTTGCATCATTTGCCGTAATCATTGTGTAAATGGCCGCGCTAAAAATGAAAGCAATACATATTTACACACAGCACACACTGACACAGCCAAGCGAAATGCGGGTGTGCGAGCAGGGCAAAGGCACAGGCACAGGCAAGGGCAAGGGCAAGGCCAAGGACCAGACAAAGAAAACCACACACAAAAGCACACACAAGCACACACAAGCGACACAGCTGCATGCCCGCCGTGTGCAATTGTGTGCGTGTGTGGGCATGTTTGGCCAGACATGATCATATTAGACTGTGTGGCGTTGCCTGCGACGCCTTTTGTTTTGAATTCCTCGTTCGCCCGCTTCGATAAGCGATAAGGGAAAGTGCGCAGATTTAGTGTTATTTATATATATCACATAGGTATATTATTAGGTATATATGCCATATAAGCAGGTTCGCAATATGTCGCAATAGAAAGTCATCGAACGGATGATTTGCGTTTTCGAGAATTCGCACACAATTGCATACATATTATAACATTTATAATATGATAAAATGATAATTAAAATCGATAAAGTTGAATTTTCATAATTACTCATATATTTTGTAGTAATATTATATATTATATTATATAATTTCAAATTTAGTTTCAAGTAACTTTATGAGAATAAATACTTATTTTTTTCATTTATTTGAGAATTCAATTATTATCCAAATTTGTTTCAGTTATTTGTCAATTTAAAAAATAGTGAATAGATACGAATTAAAAAAATAAAAAAAATTACAAATAAAAAAAGGAATACTTTTTTTTATATATAAATTTTTATGTTTTATATATATTTTATATACATATCTTAAATATATATAAAAATAAAAAAACAAAATAATGTTGTATATTTTGTTTAAATATATACATATTATAAAAAAGAAAAAATCAGTAAAAATAAATAATTAGTAGATATATTTAATAATACTATTACAAAAAAATGTATAAGTACATACAATAAAAAAATAATTATTACAAAATACTTAAAGTACTAAAAAACAAAAAAAGACATAAAAAAATACATAACATAATACAAATAAAATGAGATAAAAAGAACAAATATTTGCATACTTTTAGAGTTACAGAAATATATATAAAGATCGATATATCGGTATATAGTATATATATTGAAAAAAGCATATATGCATGGGCAGACGTATATAATACATGTAGTACTACATAGAAAACGACATATAATACAGTTGACTATATACGTGACTTCTTAATCCTTACAGATACGGAACAATATCTGAGACTGCAGCACTACAGCCAGCAGGAGGAGCACTACAGCCAGTTGGAGCACGAGCAGGAGCTGCAGCTGGAGCACGAGCTTGAGCTGGAGCACGAGCTTGAGCACGAGCACGAGCACGAGCAGGAGCAGGAGCAGGAACTGCTGCGCGTGAAACGCTTCGCAGCTGCTCAGGCAATGCCTGAGGTGCTCGCCGGCACACCCACCCAGAGTCACAACAAAGCAGTCGCCGCCGGCTCCATGATGAGCAGCGTGCGCCTGAGCACCATTTCGCCGACGTTGTCGATGAACGGCAGCTCCAATGAAGCCACAAATCGTAAGTGCACAACAGATGAGTTCACGCTCTCTCAGCAACATGACTAACTTTCCTCTCTCTCGCTCTCTCTCTCTCTCACTCCAACGCTGCAGTGCATCCGATGTCCATGTACGGCGGCTCGATCAGTCCACAGTCCAATGACAGCGGCATGTCGGACAGTCACAGTCACGGTCACAGTCACAGTATGGCCAAGTTCGGCCCCGGCGGCGGTGGCAGCGTCTACGCCGATAGCCTGATGGGCAAACCGGGCCAGAACGGAGGCGGCAGCGGATCACAGTCGACGCTGACGGCGGCGCAGAAGGAGCTCTTCTCGCAGCGCAAGCAGCGCGAGTTCACGCCGGACAACAAGAAGGACGAGAGCTACTGGGATCGCCGGCGGCGCAACAACGAGGCGGCGAAGCGCAGCCGCGAGAAGCGGCGCTACAACGACATGGTGCTGGAGCAGCGCGTCATCGAGCTGACCAAAGAGAACCATGTGCTCAAGGCGCAGCTGGATGCCATACGCGACAAGTTCAACATCTCCGGCGAGAACCTGGTGAGCGTGGAGAAGATACTCGCCTCGCTGCCCACCAGCGAGCAGGTGCTCAGCAACACTAAGCGCGCCAAGATGAGCAGCAGCAGCTGCAGCGGCGGAGGTGTCGGCGGCGGCGGTGTTGGCGGAGGTGGCAATGTTAACTCTTGCTCCTCTTCCTTGTCGTCGTCCTCCTCCTCCTCCTCATCGTCGTCGTCGTCGGGCTCCTCGCCAGCTGGCGCTGGTGCTGGCAGCAGTTCGCCCTCTGCGCACGGCCACGCCCACGCCGGCTACAGCACAATGGGCAACGGCAGTGCGCCGCCCCTTTCGCCCATCATCTACGCATCGAATGTGAACATCAGCTCCGCCCAGGCCTCCGCATCTCCGGCGTCAGCAGCAGCCGCTGCGAGCAGCAAGAGCGTGGTGCATCATGTGGTGCAGCATGGACTGGCACCGCCGCCGGCACCGCATTCACACGCGCATGCAGCGGCCGCGCATCACGCCTACCAGCAGCTGCAGCAGCAGCAGGCACAACAGCAGCAGCAACAGCAAACGACGCACCAGGCGCAGGCGCAGGCAGAGCAGTCGCTGCTCTTGCCTCTGTCCGGCGACGCGCACAACCGCCCCGCCCCGCCCAGCAGCGGCAGTAGCAGCAGCAACAGCAGCAGCAGTGCCGCCATTGCCAATCTGCAAGTGCTGCAGCAGGCGCTGCATCGCAATGTGCGGCCCGAGGATCTGGACAGTCTGCGCAAGGTTGTCGCTGTCGGCGCGCTCTACAACGCCGCCGCTGTGGGCGCTGCAGCGCCGCAGGCAGGCGCCGTTACTGGGTACGCCCCACCGCCAGCGGCTGCATCCGCGTCCGCTTACGTGGCCATCAGCAAGGAGCAGTTTGAGGCGGCCAGTTATCTGCACGGTCACAGTCACACTCACGGTCACAGTCACGCTCACAGTCACGCGCACAGTCACGCCCTCGGTCACAGCCTGGAGGGCGCGGTCAGCAGCAGCGCCGTCGACGCCGTCAGCAGCACGTGCTCCTCCTCCTCCGCCTCCTCGTCCATGGTCAGCTCCGCGGCTGCCAGCGTGCTGAATCTGTCGCGACGCGCCTGCTCGCCCAGCTACGAGCACATGCTCTCCTCGACGACCTCCTCGACGCATCACTCCTCCGCCTCCTCAGCACTCTCCTCGTCCGCCTCCTCGTCGGGTGCCGTATCCGGCGACGATGAGCAGGAGCAAGACAGCCCAGAGGATGGCCTGCGTCACTCGCATGCGCACACGCATCCGCATGCGCTGTCAACGCATCTGCCGGCCATGCAGCGCAACAGTTCACCGGCAAGCGGCGGCGGCGCGACCGACGCCAACAACTGCTTGCCCCTCAAGCTGCGCCACAAGTCGCATCTGGGCGACAAGGATGCGGCCGCGACGGCGCTGCTCTCGCTGCAGCACATCAAGCAGGAGCCGAACTGCAGCCGCGCCTCGCCGCCGGCGTGGAACGATGGCGGCGACAACTCGAGCGATGAGCGCGACTCGGGCATCTCCATTGGCAGCGCCAGCGAGTGGACAGCACAGTTCCAGCGCAAGCTGCTCGCCACGCCCAAGGACAGTGCCACCGTCGCGGTGGCGGTGGGCGTGGTCTCCAACGTCGAACGCGATCAGATGCTCAAGAGCCAGCTGGAGCGACTCGAGTCCGAGGTGGCAAGCATCAAGATGATACTCGCCGAGTAGGGCGATTGGAGCGTGGAGAATGCAGAGTGGAGAATGCAGAGTGCAGAATGCAGAGTGGAGAATTGCGAACGAAGAGTGGAGATTTTGGAGAGTTAAGCGTGTAAGGAAGATAATGAAGAGTGGAGACTTCAAAATGGAGAGTTAGGAGTGTAGAGTGGAGAGCGGAGAGATGGAGAGAGAGGAGAGAGAGCGAAGAGACAGACAAAATGTGTAAGGGCAGAGACTTGGGTTTGGAACAATGCTAATGCCGAGTGCGATCGCCCGAGATCGGCTCGGCCCCACACACATAACTGCTATATATACGTAGATCTAGAACTACACATACATATACTATATACGCATATAGCGCATTATTATCTGTGTATTAATCTGTGTTTTTCTCAACAAATTGTTATTTCGTATTGCGTAGAGCTTCGTAATCGCATTGTATCGTATCGTGTGTACCGTAGAGACATCTTTATATGCGCTAAAAAACTATATAGATCTCGTGTTATTCAAAAATCAACTAACAGAATTTTCGTTTTCGCTGATTTATGCAACTAAAAACATGTAGTAATATATATACCTATATATATATATCTAGACAACTCGCGTTGTTCTCTAAGTTTCCTTACCGATCCGAAGCAGAAGAAGATTGTACATAAGCACACACATACATATATCTTTTGACGTATTTAAACTTTGCTAAGTATTCACTATTGTTACCGATCTATTTGTAAGCCCAAGTCCCCGATATGGGACTAATATATATATATATCTACACTTAACTATTTAACTCTGACGCCGACTTTGCGCAGTCGGATCGAGCACATTATGGCTTTAGGAGTTATTCCTATGTTACCACTGTACATACCTTAACGAATAGCGCATACGCATACATCTAATATTATATATAATATATATATATATATTTACCTATAGTTATCTATCGTTAGTTGAAGCTAAGCTTACCTATTACCAGATCACGAAGCAAATATATAAAACAAGTACGAGATTATAAACATTGCGAATCGTTTGAAACTTTCTTCGAAACGTATATAGATATATATCCGAAATCAGAGTTGAATCAAACTATAGTACACATGCATGTGCATATAAGTATGTACGTATAGCCCAACTAAGTAATTCTCATTGAATGGGATGTGAGATGTGACCATGCCAGGGCCCCGGTTCACCCTGGGGCCCACTCGTATTTGTATTCTGTTGTAGTCTGTGTGTGAAAGCTTCAGAAGCTTAGTTAGTTCTCCATATAGTACTATTTAGTAAGTTGTATTAACGTTAACTCGATGCGCGAACTATGCATATTTATAAAGTTGCAACCCCACAAGATATACATATGAATAAACCCAACATATACATGAAGTTGTAAAAATAAATATATAAATATATATTTATACATGTATCTATAGCTATATAAAGCTCTATGGAATGCACGCACCACTAAGAAGGTTGCACTACTTTTACACATACTTATGTATTACAATTACATACCCCGAGAATGTGTGCAGACGCATACCAACTATACAAATGCATATATATATTACTTATATGTATTATATATATATATAAATCGTTTGTTCTGATCTATGAAAATAAACCTATTTATAATGTTTATATTGAAAACACTGTGTTTCGCGCTTGATTTATGAAATTGTTGGATTGGGAAAAAGAATTGATTAATCGTCGTTCTTGAGAATTATGGTAGCTACAATCATAAAATTTGCTATACTGCTGCCTAATAATCTTATGCAGCGGTGATATATCAGAAACTAGGAATATATGAGCTCAAACTTCTTTAAAAGTACAAACAAATATCGAGGAGGCATGGTACAGCTTCGAAATCAGCATAATCCTTGGATCAAGCTGCTTTAAGATAGATTTTCATATAGAATAAAGTAAGACTTCACTTAGAGAATATTAATATAATTGTTTATTAGAACTTCTGATTTGCTCACAATGAAAAAAGTTTGAGTATACTATGTACAATTGTTTAGTATAATATATATATCATATTAATACGAGATACAATCTTAAACGAGTATACCGACTTGATTTTCATTAAATATACAATATATATGTATACATATATATATCTCAGTATATATAGCATATAGCGTTTAGCTTGTGTATATCTTAAACATCACATGAAAAGTTTCTAGCTTTGTTTCTGTTATCGGGGGAGTATTTCCAAACTGCTTTGACATTCACAAAAAATCGTGTATTCTATAGTATAAGTATATATATATGTATGTATATATGTAAGTATATATGTATGTATATATATTTGTTCTATTTGGGTTCGGCTTAGACTAGGAAAAACGCATCTCGCCCACAAAAGTTAAAGACGTAGATGAAGACCTGTTTGTAAATCTCATACGAGGAGCGGGGGTGGGGGTGTAGGTGTGAGTCGTATGGGCGTATGCATGTGTGTGTATGTGTAAAAGGTGTCATACACGCACATACTCCACTGTAAGTGTGTGTGTGTGTGTGTTGGCGGTGAGGCGTGGGGAAGGAGGTTGTAAATACTCACATCGTCTGTAAGCCTCGCTTGGCCCGATATTTGAATAGAGGTCGCTCTGGGAACTATACATATATATATATATGAGTGTATATATACGATATATATAGTATGTAGATGTGTGTATATCCTATAAACGGGTACCTAAATTGCTTAGATCGAGGATTGGGTGTAACTGTAAATTGTACTAGCGCTAGCTACGATCGCGTGCTGCACCAAAAAAGATGCGGCATGTGGCACGATCGATCCGCGAATCGATCCTGTTCTGTTGTTCTCGTTTCTTTGGCATTTCGATGAAAAGTCCATCAAAATTCGTCGTTCTATCTAAATAAGTTTCCTTGTTTTGTTTTTCTTTGGCGTTATCTAAGAGAGGTCGAAAGTTTTGCGTTTTTGGAAAACGTTGATTTGGCCATACACCACATATGGGCAGAGTCGGTAGAGTCGGTAGTTTCGGTTGGGTTGCGGTTCTCCTGTGCTTCGTAAACGTAATCGTTATCGTTATCGTTATCGTAATCATGTGTGTAAAAGGTACGTGGCTAAGATTGTGCCTCGCGACTTGGCGCGATTCTCCATGCTCATCGATCCACATTGCTCCACAACGATCTACATCGATCGATCGATCAGTCCACGCCGGTGGCGGCTGTGGCCAATGTGGAGGCTTGTTGCGTTGCCGTCATGACCGCCGTGCCCGGCGGAGTGCTCTGATCGAGGCTCCAGGGGTGCACCATGTCGTAGTACTTCATGTAGTCGTAGTCGAACAGCTCGAAGTCGATGCGATAGATCTTGAGCAATTGGTCCAGGGTTGTGCGATCGAGATCGGCGAAATAGCGCTCGGCCAGCAGCTCCGACTTGACGCCGCTGCTGCGCCCAAGATTGCCGATCTTGCGCAGCTTGCGGCGCGGCAGCTTGCCCAGCAGCAGCGACTCGAGTCCCGCCTGCCGGATAATGAACTCGGAGTCGCGCTGGAACGTCTCCGTCTTGCCGATGATGCTGAAGTTGACGCTGCACGGCGTGCAGAAGCTGTACACGGGCGCCCAGTGCTCGTCGAAGCGGTGCTCCGCCCGATGCTCCTCGATGAGGAAGCGCGCGAACTCCTCGAACGTGGGGCCGCAGCGCGGCCAGGGACCGCCCTGGCTGCGGCGTCGGAAGCGATGCACGATCTTGTTGCCCAGGGCCTTGTAGAAGCTGTTGCGATTCCCCTCCAGCTTGTTGCGGTACGCGCTCAGTATCCGCTCGAAGGGATCGCGCACGAACAGGAACGACAGCGCGCTCGGCAACAGCTCCAGCAGCTCGGCCAGTTCCGGGCGGGGAAAGCGCTGACGCGCCAGCTCCAGCGGTTGCACCTCTGTGCGCTGCAGGTACTTCAGATCGTAGCCAGCTGTGGGTGGACAATGTAAACGTTTTACTGGTATAGACAAAAGTAGGCGTAGCAGACACTATAAACTGTATAGATTCTTTATCAGCAATAATAATTGTGTACATTTGTTTGTCCGTCTGTCCGTTAGAACGCTTTAACAAACAAAGTTCAGCTATTGAAAGTGCTTTAGACACCAAATTTGGCATGCAGATCCCTACACGGCATGCACAAGGCTAACTCAAACTATGAATGCCACGCCCACAGCTTTCGATAATTTCGAATTTTAATACAAATATCAAGCGAAAAGTACTGAAAGTACTTAAGAAATTTATCAAATCCTGTAGATAATGCTGAGAGAAGGATCAGAATCCCAATTCCCATTACTGTCATATATATAAAATATAGTGTAGCACATACACTTCACACATTGAACACAATCCCACACCCTTTTCCTTTTACGGAGTTGTCAAAATTTTGATTTGTTATGACTTCAGAGATTAATTTGCATTTGAGTCTGTTCGCTTTGACGCTGCCGCTGATCGTGCTAGGTAAATTCGAAAATATATCGCTCGATCCCAAAACATTTCAGGCATCTTTGCGGACGGGCAGTGTGTTGGCCGGATGGTTTGCGTTCCGAACAAGAAAATGGGACCGACTGCATGCGAAACTAATCGAGCTGGCGGACATCGTGGGAGATGACGAGTACAGCGATGTCGCGATCGGCAGCGTCGACTGCGTGCAGCATCAGCGCTTCTGCGAGGCGATGAAAATTACTAGATATCCGAGTCTGTTGTGGATCAGCCAGAACAATACGCATCGCCGGCACTACGACCCATCGCTCAGCAAGTACGATCTGCTGCGAGTGCTGCGCATGCATCAGGCCAAAGTGTACAAGGATTGTCCGTTTGGCAGCGTCCTTTCGCTCACCGAACGCGACTTTTCGACCATCGTGGACGTGGGCATGTTCTTCATCAAGTTCTACGTGGTCAGCTGCCCGGGCTGCACCAAAGTCGCTCCCACTTGGCGAGAGCTCGCTAAGCGGCTGAGGAACAACACGAATGTCTGCATTGCCCAGTTCGATTGCTACAAGTCCCAGCAGATCTGCCGCAAGGCCAAGATCGAGGCGGTGCCCACGTTTATGTGGTACGAGGACGGCATAAGTGTGCGGCAGTACAAGGGTCGTTGGTCGTCGGATAAACTCGAGGACTTTGCCCGCGAAATGATCTGGTATAATGGTACATATAGCGGTGCCACTCGATTGGCATACGGCGATCACTTGAAGTTCGCGATAATAGCCTTCTTTGGCTGTGCTATAGCCGGATTTTTTTTGAGGGTATAGAGACTAGATCTGGCTACGCTTTCCCGATCGGAAAACAGCTGGGGATCGAACTGGCATATTGAACTGTTATACGCGACAACTTTGCATGGGAAAAGCTTCGCTGCTAATCAGAACCTAACTCATGTTTTGTAGTAGCTTTTCTTTCGACTAAATCTTGCTTAAGAGAAGTTAATAGCTTGATTGATTTAATTATAAAGAAAGGAAGAGCTGAAGATCGAACTGGCATATTGAACTAAAATAGGGGCAACTTCGAAGAGCTCTTCTAGAGTAGCTTCTCTTTCATTAAAGGTAACTCTACAGCTTGAACGACTCGAATTTAGAGAAATGCAGAGCTGAAGATCGCAAATGAACTCAGATCAGGACAACTAGAAAGAAGTGCACCCACCAAGTATATTGAAGTAGTACATCCACGTGCTGCTGGCGGCCTTGAAGACGTTGCACCACACCAGATTGTTGTGGCCGGGCGAGATGAAGAACTCCCAGGGATTCGGCGGGTACTTCTCCTGCAGCTTGTAGCGCTCGCAGACGGCGGCCAGATGTTCGCGCCGCAGTCGCAGGTCGCGCTCGGTGCGGCTGTGCAGCTCCTCGGAGTACTCGTACACAGGATTCAGTGTGCTCGCCGGCGTTGGCGCTGTAACGCTATCAGCGACGCGCAGCGCAGAGCTGCTGCCATTGGCGGCGGCGGCGACATGGCGATGCCGTTGATCGAGCATGCGTTGGCGCTGCATTTGCTGGCGCTTGAGCTTAAGCTGCTGCTGCTTTGACGGCTCCGCTGCCAGTTCCGATGCCTCCAGCTCGGCGGCCGTGGCGCGTTCGCGATGCTCGAAGGCGTTCAGTGACTCGCGGAAGAGGAAGGCAAAGTAGCACACGCCCACCAGCACGCAGGTGCCCACCTTGAGGTATGCGTGCAGGCGTCGACTCGAGCGCAGCCGGAAGTGCATTTTAGCAATTCGAAATTGTCGTCGTCTTCTCCGTCTGCTTCTTCTTTCTGGCGTGCGCCTGCTGCGGCATCTACATGTTCCAGAGCTCTGGACAGAAGTCAGCTGCAAAAAGACATATGTGTATGTAAGCTTGTATATGTATTAGTTGCAATTATCGCCAAGTTGTGCTCACGTGTGTGTAGATCTCTTGTGTGGTGTTGTGTCTGTATTGAGTCCTCGCAGTGTTCCGAACCAATTAAAGTCTGCGACGCTTTCCTACAAATTAAGAAGAAAATTTAAAGCTTTGCATTTTGTTGGCTGAATGGGAATATATATGGTATATAGTTATATTCTACTTGTATTATTACATACTGATATAAAATCTAAAAAGTATATAAAACATTATGTGGTGTGTTTGTAATATCTATTATTATTAAAAAAAAACAATACGAGGTGTGTTCAAAAAGTAAGGTGACTTTGTATTTTCAAGAAAAACTATTAATTTATTTATCAATATTTATGTTGTCCCCCTCAGATACAATACACTTATGCCAACGGTTTTTCCAATCCTCAAAGCACTTCCCATAAGCACTTTTCGGTATAGCCTTGAGCTCTTGCAGCGATGCAGTCTTTATCTCTTCAATCGTTGCAAATCTCCGTCCTTTCATAGGTCTCTTCAGTTTTGGGAACAAGAAAAAGTCACATGGGGCCAAATGACCCTTTTGAGTAAATCTGGGTCGTCGTTGACGTCATTCAACAGCTCTTGAGCGATGCTCATGCGACGGTTCTTTTGGTCAAAATTTAGCAATTTCGGAACAAACTTCGCTGACACACGACTCATACCCAAAACTTTCGAAAAAATTTCATGGCACGAGCCAAGCGATATACCGACATCTTCAGCAACTTCTCTGATAGTGATTCGACGATTTTCCAAAACAATTTTCGTCACTGCTTGAACGTTTTCATCAGTTGTTGACGTGCTTGGGCGTCCAGAGCGAGGCTGGTCATTGGCATCTTCCCGGCCATCTTGGAAGAGTTTGTACCACTTGTACACATTTTTTTTACTCAGAACAGTTTCACCGTATGCCACTGTCAACATTTCAAGTGTTTCAGAGCACTTAATTTTATTTTTTACACAAAATTTGATGCAAATCCTTTGATCCATATTTTTCGATAGCAAAAAATCGCCGAGCTCGCAAAATAACTTGTAACTTTACGCCTCTCACAACCAAACAAAAGAGGATGTTCCATTGAAACTTGGTACAGATGTTAGGGAAGAGTGTACCAATATAACAAAACAAAAAAATCGATAATCGAAAATATGTTGCCCGCGAAATTTGAAAAGTCACCTTACTTTTTGAACACACCTCGTACATCTTCAAAAGTAAACAAGTGAAGAAAGCTACGAAAGCTAGTAAGATACCATTTACCTTTCGCTGTTAAAAAGTAATTCTTAATATTAATTACTTTTATTCGGCGAATAACAACGCATCGCATATTTTCAAAGTCAAATACACATATACATTGACGCTAATGGCACATGCCGACTGCACACTGACTACACGACGACTGTGCGTGCGCAGGCGGCGTCGGTCCTCTACTGCTGTTAGCGAAACTTCTCGTGCCTATAACTTCTGTGTTTATTGTCCGATCGGATTTAAATTTATAGGGTTGGTCAATATTATTATTATTAAATTCGAAAACTTTTCTACTTTTCCTATAATTTGATTTACCGATTAACAAAATCGATTTTTGGGGGCGGTGGGCGTGGCATCCAAAAGTTAAAATTCCGCACTCTCCGTAATGTTACCAGGCACCTTATTTCCAAATTTAGTGCTTCTAGCTTATCTAGTGTTCTTTTAAGCTATAAAAATGTGTTTTTAGAGGCGGTGGGCGTGGCATCCAAAAGTCTAAAATCCAACTTCTGCATAATGTTGCAAGACACCCTCCTACCAAATTACATTATTTTTGAAATTCCATTTAAATTTTATTAAGTTTTCAATTATTTAAAAATTTCATTTTTTTTGGTATTTTTTCATGAAACTTTGAACTCTCATAACTTTGTCAAAAATGCAGCGATTTTACTTTGGAATGTCATTTTGTTCATGGTTTTATATTATTTTTAAAATTGCATTTAAATTTTATTGAGTTTTCAATTATTTAAAAATTTAGTTGTTTTTGGTATTTTTTCATGAAACTTTGAACTCTCATAACTTTGTCAAAACTGCACCGATTTTTCTTTGGAATGTAATTTTGTTCATGGTTTTACTCTATTTTTGATATTGCATTTTAAATTTATTAAGTTTTCAATTATTTAAAAATTTAATTTTTTTTTTTGGTATTTTTTCATGAAACTTTGAACTCTCATAACTTTGTCAAAAATGCAGCGATTTTACTTTGGAATGTAATTTTGTTTATGGTTTTACTCTATTTTTGATTTTGCATTTTATTTTATTAAGTTTTCAATTATTTAAATATTTCGCTTTTTTTTTGGTATTTTTTCATAAAACTTTGAACTCTCATAACTTTGTCAAAAATGCAGCGATTTTACTTTGGAATGTAATTTTGTTTATGGTTTTACTCTATTTTTGATTTTGCATTTTATTTTATTAAGTTTTCAATTATTTAAATATTTCGCTTTTTTTTTGGTATTTTTTCATAAAACTTTTAACTCTCATAACTTTGTCCAAAATGCACCGATTTTACTTTGGAATGTCATTTTGTTCATGGTTTTATATTATTTTTGAAATTGCATTTCAATTTTATTGAGTTGTAAATTATTTAAAAATTTCATTTTTTTTGGTATTTTTTCATGAAACTTTGAACTCTCATAACTTTGTCAAAAATGCACCGATTTTACTTTGGAATGTCATTTTGTTCATGGTTTTATATTATTTTTGAAATTGCATTTAAATTTTATTGAGTTTTCAATTATTTACAAATTTCATTTTCTTTTTGGTATTTTTTCATGAAACTTTGAACTCTCATAACTTTGTCAAAAATGCACCGATTTTACTTTGGAATGTTATTTTGTTCATGGTTTTACTCTATTTTTGAAATTGCATTTAAATTTTATTGAGTTTTCAATTATTTAAAAATTTCATTTTTTTTGGTATTTTTTCATGAAACTTTGAACTCTCATAACTTTGTCAAAAATGCAGCGATTTTACTTTGGAATGTCATTTTGTTCATGGTTTTATATTATTTTTGAAATTGCATTTAAATTTTATTGAGTTTTCAATTATTTAAAAATTTCATTTTTCTTTTGGTATTTTTTCATGAAACTTTGAACTCTCATAACTTTGTCAAGAATGCACCGATTTTACTTTGGAATGTTATTTTGTTCATGGTTTTACTCTATTTTTGAAATTGCATTTACATTTATTTGAGTTTTTAATTATTTAAAAATTTCATTTTTTTTGGTATTTTTTCATGAAACTTTGAACTCTCATAACTTTGTCAAAAATGCAGCGATTTTACTTTGGAATGTTATTTTTTATTTTGTTCATGGTTTTATATTATTTTCGAAATTGCATTTAAATTTTATTGAGTTGTCAATTATTTAATAATTTCATTTTTTTTTGGTATTTTTTCATGAAACTTTGAACTCTCATAACTTTGTCAAAAGTGCACCGATTTTACTTTGGAATGTTATTTTTTTCATGGTTTTACTCCATTTTTGAAATTGCATTTAAATTTTATTGAGTTTTCAATTATTTAAATATTTCGCTTTTTTTTTGGTATTTTTTCATAAAACTTTGAACTCTCACAACTTTGTCAAAAATGCAGCGATTTTACTTTGGAATGTTATTTTGTTCATGATTTTGTATTATTTTTGAAATTGCATTTAAATTTTATTGAGTTTTCAATTATTTAAAAATTTCATTTTTTTTTGGTATTTTTTCATGAAACTTTGAACTCTCATAACTTTGTCAAAAATGCAGCGATTTTACTTTGAAATGTCATTTTGTTCATGGTTTTATATTATTTTTGAAATTGCATTTAAATTTTATTGAGTTTTCAATTATTTAAAAATTTCATTTTTTTTTGGTATTTTTTCATGAAACTTTGAACTCTCATAACTTTGTCAAAAATGCACCGATTTTACTTTGGAATGTCATTTTGTTCATGGTTTTATATTATTTTTGAAATTGCATTTCAATTTTATTGAGTTTTCAATTATTTAAAAATTTCATTTTTTTTGGTATTTTTTCATGAAACTTTTAACTCTCATAACTTTGTCCAAAATGCACCGATTTTACTTTGGAATGTCATTTTGTTCATGGTTTTATATTATTTTTGAAATTGCATTTAAATTTTATTGAGTTTTCAATTATTTACAAATTTCATTTTCTTTTTGGTATTTTTTCATGAAACTTTGAACTCTCATAACTTTGTCAAAAATGCACCGATTTTACTTTGGAATGTTATTTTGTTCATGGTTTTACTCTATTTTTGAAATTGCATTTAAATTTTATTGAGTTTTCAATTATTTAAAAATTTCATTTTTTTTGGTATTTTTTCATGAAACTTTGAACTCTCATAACTTTGTCAAAAATGCAGCGATTTTACTTTGGAATGTTATTTTTTATTTTGTTCATGGTTTTATATTATTTTCGAAATTGCATTTAAATTTTATTGAGTTGTCAATTATTTAATAATTTCATTTTTTTTTGGTATTTTTTCATGAAACTTTGAACTCTCATAACTTTGTCAAAAGTGCACCGATTTTACTTTGGAATGTTATTTTTTTCATGGTTTTACTCCATTTTTGAAATTGCATTTAAATTTTATTGAGTTTTCAATTATTTAAATATTTCGCTTTTTTTTTGGTATTTTTTCATAAAACTTTGAACTCTCACAACTTTGTCAAAAATGCAGCGATTTTACTTTGGAATGTTATTTTGTTCATGATTTTGTATTATTTTTGAAATTGCATTTAAATTTTATTGAGTTTTCAATTATTTAAAAATTTCATTTTTTTTTGGTATTTTTTCATGAAACTTTGAACTCTCATAACTTTGTCAAAAATGCAGCGATTTTACTTTGAAATGTCATTTTGTTCATGGTTTTATATTATTTTTGAAATTGCATTTAAATTTTATTGAGTTTTCAATTATTTAAAAATTTCATTTTTTTTTGGTATTTTTTCATGAAACTTTGAACTCTCATAACTTTGTCAAAAATGCACCGATTTTACTTTGGAATGTCATTTTGTTCATGGTTTTACTCTATTTTTGAAATTGCATTTAAATTTTATTGAGTTTTCAATTATTTACAAATTTCATTTTTTTTGGTATTTTTTCATGAAACTTTGAACTCTCATAACTTTGTCAAAAATGCAGCGATTTTACTTTGGAATGTCATTTTGTTCATGGTTTTATAGTATTTTTGAAATTGCATTTAAATTTTATTGAGTTTTCAATTATTTAAAAATTTCATTTTTTTTGGTATTTTTTCATGAAACTTTTAACTCTCATAACTTTGTCCAAAATGCAGCGATTTTACTTTGGAATGTCATTTTGTTCATGGTTTTATATTATTTTTGAAATTGCATTTAAATTTTATTGAGTTTTCAATTATTTAAAAATTTCATTTTTTTTGGTATTTTTTCATGAAACTTTGAACTCTCATAACTTTGTCAAAAATGCAGCGATTTTACTTTGGAATGTCATTTTGTTCATGGTTTTATATTATTTTTGAAATTGCATTTAAATTTTATTGAGTTTTCAATTATTTAAAAATTTCATTTTTTTGGTATTTTTTCATGAAACTTTGAACTCTCATAACTTTGTCAAAAATGCACCGATTTTACTTTGGAATGCCATTTTGTTCATGGTTTTACTCTATTTTTGAAATTGCATTTAAATTTTATTGAGTTTTCAATTATTTAAAAATTTAATTGTTTTTGGTATTTTTTCATGAAACTTTGAACTCTCATAACTTTGTCAAAAATGCAGCGATTTTACTTTGGAATGTCATTTTGTTCATGGTTTTATATTATTTTTGAAATTGCATTTAAATTTTATTGAGTTTTCAATTATTTAAAAATTTCATTTTTTTTGGTATTTTTTCATGAAACTTTGAACTCTCATAACTTTGTCAAAAATACACCGATTTTACTTTGGAATGTCATTTTGTTCATGGTTTTATATTATTTTTGAAATTGCATTTAAATTTTATTGAGTTTTCAATTATTTAAAAATTTCATTTTTTTTGGTATTTTTTCATGAAACTTTGAACTCTCATAACTTTGTCAAAAATGCACCGATTTTACTTTGGAATGTCATTTTGTTCATGGTTTTATATTATTTTTGAAATTGCATTTAAATTTTATTGAGTTTTCAATTATTTAAAAATTTCATTTTTTTTTGGTATTTTTTCATGAAACTTTGAACTCTCATAACTTTGTCAAAAATGCACCGATTTTACTTTGGAATGTCATTTTGTTCATGGTTTTACTCTATTTTTGAAATTGCATTTAAATTTTATTGAGTTTTCAATTATTTACAAATTTCATTTTTTTTGGTATTTTTTCATGAAACTTTGAACTCTCATAACTTTGTCAAAAATGCAGCGATTTTACTTTGGAATGTCATTTTGTTCATGGTTTTATATTATTTTTGAAATTGCATTTAAATTTTATTGAGTTTTCAATTATTTAAAAATTTCATTTTTTTGGTATTTTTTCATGAAACTTTGAACTCTCATAACTTTGTCAAAAATGCAGCGATTTTACTTTGGAATGTCATTTTGTTCATGGTTTTATATTATTTTTGAAATAGCATTTAAATTTTATTGAGTTTTCAATTATTTAAAAATTTCATTTTTTTGGTATTTTTTCATGAAACTTTTAACTCTCATAACTTTGTCCAAAATGCACCGATTTTACTTTGGAATGTCATTTTGTTCATGGTTTTATATTATTTTTGAAATTGCATTTCAATTTTATTGAGTTGTAAATTATTTAAAAATTTCATTTTTTTTGGTATTTTTTCATGAAACTTTGAACTCTCATAACTTTGTCAAAAATGCACCGATTTTACTTTGGAATGTCATTTTGTTCATGGTTTTATATTATTTTTGAAATTGCATTTAAATTTTATTGAGTTTTCAATTATTTACAAATTTCATTTTCTTTTTGGTATTTTTTCATGAAACTTTGAACTCTCATAACTTTGTCAAAAATGCACCGATTTTACTTTGGAATGCCATTTTGTTCATGGTTTTACTATATTTTTGAAATTGCATTTAAATTTTATTGAGTTTTCAATTATTTAAAAATTTCATTTTTTTGGTATTTTTTCATGAAACTTTGAACTCTCATAACTTTGTCAAAAATGCAGCGATTTTACTTTGGAATGTCATTTTGTTCATGGTTTTATATTATTTTTGAAATTGCATTTAAATTTTATTGAGTTTTCAATTATTTAAAAATTTCATTTTCTTTTTGGTATTTTTTCATGAAACTTTGAACTCTCATAACTTTGTCAAAAATGCACCGATTTTACTTTGGAATGCCATTTTGTTCATGGTTTTACTCTATTTTTGAAATTGCATTTAAATTTTATTGAGTTTTCAATTATTTAAAAATTTCATTTTTTTGGTATTTTTTCATGAAACTTTGAACTCTCATAACTTTGTCAAAAATGCAGCGATTTTACTTTGGAATGTCATTTTGTTCATGGTTCTATGTTATTTTTGAAATTGCATTTAAATTTTATTGAGTTTTCAATTATTTAAAAAATTCATTTTTTTTTTGTATATTTTCATGAAACTTTGAACTCTCATAACTTTGTCAAAAATGCAGCGATTTAACTTTGGATTGCCATTTTGTTCATGGTTTTATATTATTTTTGATATTGCATTTAAATTTTATTGAGTTTTCAATTATTTAAAAATTTCATTTTTTTTAGTATTTTTTCATGAAACTTTGAACTCTCATAACTTTGTCAAAAATGCAGCTATTTTACTTTGGAATGTCATTTTGTTCATGGTTTTATATTATTTTTGAAATTGCATTTAAATTTTATTGAGTTGTAAATTATTTAAAAATTTCATTTTTTTTTTTGGTATTTTTTCATGAAACTTTGAATTCTCATAACTTTGTTTCATTAAATTTTTAATTATTTAAAAATTTCATTTTTTTTAGTATTTTTTCATGAAACTTTGAACTCTCATAACTTTGTCAAAAATGCACCGATTTTACTTTGGAATGCCATTTTGTTCATGGTTTTATATTATTTTTGAAATTGCATTTAAATTTTATTGAGTTTTCAATTATTTAAAAATTTCATTTTTTTTTTGGTATTTTTTCATAAAACTTTGAACTCTCATAACTTTGTCAAAAATGCAGCGATTTTACTTTGGAATGTCATTTTGTTCATGGTTTTACTCTATTTTTGAAATTGCATTTAAATTTATTTGAGTTTTTAATTATTTAAAAATTTCTTTTTTTTTGGTATTTTTTCATGAAACTTTGAACTCTCATAACTTTGTCCAAAATGCAGCGATTTTACTTTGGAATGTCATATTGTTCATGGTTTTATGTTATTTTTGAAATTGCATTTAAATTTTATTGAGTTTTCAATTATTTAAAATTTTCATTTTTTTTTGGTATTTTTTCATGAAACTTTGAACTCTCATAACTTTGTCAAAAATGCAGCGATTTTACTTTGGAATGTTATTTTGTTCATTATTTTATATTATTTTTGAAATTGCATTTAAATTTTATTGAGTTTTCAATTATTTAAAAATTTCATTTTTTTTTGGTATTTTTTCATGAAACTTTGAACTCTCATAACTTTGTCCAAAATGCACCGATTTTACTTTGGAATGTCATTTTGTTCATGGTTTTATATTATTTTTGAAATTGCATTTAAATTTTATTGAGTTTTCAATTATTTACAGATTTCATTTTTTTTTGGTATTTTTGCATGAAACTTTGAACTCTCATAACTTTGTCAAAAATGCAGCGATTTTACTTTGGAATGTCATTTTGTTCATGGTTTTATATTATTTTTAAAATTGCATTTAAATTTTATTGAGTTTTCAATTATTTAAAAATTTCATTTTTTTTGGTATTTTTTCATGAAACTTTGAACTCTCATAACTTTGTCAAAAATGCACCGATTTTACTTTGGAATGCCATTTTGTTCATGGTTTTACTCTATTTTTGAAATTGCATTTAAATTTTATTGAGTTTTCAATTATTTAAAAATTTCATTTTTTTGGTATTTTTTCATGAAACTTTGAACTCTCATAACTTTGTCAAAAATGCAGCGATTTTACTTTGGAATGTCATTTTGTTCATGGTTTTATATTATTTTTGAAATTGCATTTAAATTTTATTGAGTTTTCAATTATTTAAAAATTTCATTTTTTTTGGTATTTTTTCATGAAACTTTTAACTCTCATAACTTTGTCAAAAATGCACCGATTTTACTTTGGAATGTTATTTTGTTCATGGTTTTACTCTATTTTTGAAATTGCATTTAAATTTTATTGAGTTTTCAATTATTGAAAAATTTCATTTTTTTGGTATTTTTTCATGAAACTTTGAACTCTCATAACTTTGTCAAAAATGCAGCGATTTTACTTTGGAATGTCATTTTGTTCATGGTTTTATATTATTTTTGAAATTGCATTTAAATTTTATTGGGTTTTCAATTATTTAAAATTTTCATTTTTTTTGGTATTTTTTCATGAAACTTTTAACTCTCATAACTTTGTCCAAAATGCACCGATTTTACTTTGGAATGTCATTTTGTTCATGGTTTTAAAATATTTTTGAAATTGCATTTAAATTTTATTGAGTTTTCAATTATTTAAAAATTTCATTTTTTTGGTATTTTTTCATGAAACTTTGAACTCTCATAACTTTGTCAAAAATGCAGCGATTTTACTTTGGAATGTCATTTTGTTCATGGTTTTATATTATTTTTGAAATTGCATTTAAATTTTATTGAGTTTTCAATTATTTAAAAATTTCATTTTTTTTGGTATTTTTTCATGAAACTTTTAACTCTCATAACTTTGTCAAAAATGCACCGATTTTACTTTGGAATGTTATTTTGTTCATGGTTTTATATTATTTTTGAAATTGCATTTAAATTTTATTGAGTTGTAAATTATTTAAAAATTTCATTTTTTTTGGTATTTTTTCATGAAACTTTGAACTCTCATAACTTTGTCAAAAATGCAGCGATTTTACTTTGGAATGTCATTTTGTTCATGGTTTTATATTATTTTTGAAATTGCATTTAAATTTTATTGAGTTTTCAATTATTTAAAAATTTCATTTTTTTTGGTATTTTTTCATGAAACTTTGAACTCTCATAACTTTGTCAAAAATGCACCGATTTTACTTTGGAATGTCATTTTGTTCATGGTTTTATGTTATTTTTGAAATTGCATTTAAATTTTATTGAGTTTTCAACTATTAAAAAATTTCATTTTTTTTGGTATTTTTTCATGAAACTTTGAACTCTCATAACTTTGTCAAATGTGCAGCAATTTTACTTTGGAATGTCATTTTGTTCATGGTTTTATATTATTTTTGAAATTGCATTTAAATTTTATTGAGTTTTCAATTATTTAAAAATTTCATTTTTTTTTGGTATTTTTTCATGAAACTTTTAACTCTCATAACTTTGTCCAAAATGCACCGATTTTACTTTGGAATGTCATTTTGTTCATGGTTTTATATTATTTTTGAAATTGCATTTAAATTTTATTGAGTTTTCAATTATTTAAAAATTTCATTTTTTTTGGTATTTTTTCATGAAACTTTGAACTCTCATAACTTTGTCAAAAATGCAGCGATTTTACTTTGGAATGTCATTTTGTTCATGGTTTTATATTATTTTTGAAATTGCATTTAAATTTTATTGAGTTTTCAATTATTTAAAAATTTCATTTTTCTTTTGGTATTTTTTCATGAAACTTTGAACTCTCATAACTTTGTCAAGAATGCAGCGATTTTGTTTTGGAATGTCATTTTGTTCATGGTTTTACTCTATTTTTGAAATTGCATTTAAATTTATTTGAGTTTTTAATTATTTAAAAATTTCTTTTTTTTTGGTATTTTTTCATGAAACTTTGAACTCTCATAACTTTGTCCAAAATGCAGCGATTTTACTTTGGAATGTCATTTTGTTCATGGTTTTATGTTATTTTTGAAATTGCATTTAAATTTTATTGAGTTTTCAATTATTTAAAAAATTAATTTTTTTTTTGTATTTTTTCATGAAACTTTGAACTCTCATAACTTTGTCAAAAATGCAGCGATTTAACTTTGGATTGCCATTTTGTTCATGGTTTTATATTATTTTTGATATTGCATTTAAATTTTATTGAGTTTTCAATTATTTAAAAATTTCATTTTTTTTAGTATTTTTTCATGAAACTTTGAACTCTCATAACTTTGTCAAAAATGCAGCTATTTTACTTTGGAATGTCATTTTGTTCATGGTTTTATATTATTTTTGAAATTGCATTTAAATTTTATTGAGTTGTAAATTATTTAAAAATTTCATTTTTTTTTGGTATTTTTTCATGAAACTTTGAATTCTCATAACTTTGTTTCATTAAATTTTTAATTATTTAAAAATTTCATTTTTTTTAGTATTTTTTCATGAAACTTTGAACTCTCATAACTTTGTCAAAAATGCACCGATTTTACTTTGGAATGCCATTTTGTTCATGGTTTTATATTATTTTTGAAATTGCATTTAAATTTTATTGAGTTTTCAATTATTTAAAAATTTCATTTTTTTTTTGGTTTTTTTTCATGAAACTTTGAACTCTCATAACTTTGTCAAAAATGCAGCGATTTTACTTTGGAATGTCATTTTGTTCATGGTTTTATATTATTTTTGAAATTGCATTTAAATTTTATTGAGTTTTCAATTACTTAAAAATTTCATTTTTTTTTTGGTATTTTTTCATAAAACTTTGAACTCTCATAACTTTGTCAAAAATGCAGCGATTTTACTTTGGAATGTCATTTTGTTCATGGTTTTACTCTATTTTTGAAATTGCATTTAAATTTATTTGAGTTTTTAATTATTTAAAAATTTCTTTTTTTTTGGTATTTTTTCATGAAACTTTGAACTCTCATAACTTTGTCCAAAATGCAGCGATTTTACTTTGGAATGTCATATTGTTCATGGTTTTATGTTATTTTTGAAATTGCATTTAAATTTTATTGAGTTTTCAATTATTTAAAATTTTCATTTTTTTTTGGTATTTTTTCATGAAACTTTGAACTCTCATAACTTTGTCAAAAATGCAGCGATTTTACTTTGGAATGTCATTTTGTTCATTATTTTATATTATTTTTGAAATTGCATTTAAATTTTATTGAGTTTTCAATTATTTAAAAATTTCATTTTTTTTTGGTATTTTTTCATGAAACTTTGAACTCTCATAACTTTGTCCAAAATGCACCGATTTTACTTTGGAATGTCATTTTGTTCATGGTTTTATATTATTTTTGAAATTGCATTTAAATTTTATTGAGTTTTCAATTATTTACAGATTTCATTTTTTTTTGGTATTTTTGCATGAAACTTTGAACTCTCATAACTTTGTCAAAAATGCAGCGATTTTACTTTGGAATGTCATTTTGTTCATGGTTTTATATTATTTTTAAAATTGCATTTAAATTTTATTGAGTTTTCAATTATTTAAAAATTTCATTTTTTTTGGTATTTTTTCATGAAACTTTGAACTCTCATAACTTTGTCAAAAATGCACCGATTTTACTTTGGAATGCCATTTTGTTCATGGTTTTACTATATTTTTGAAATTGCATTTAAATTTTATTGAGTTTTCAATTATTTAAAAATTTCATTTTTTTGGTATTTTTTCATGAAACTTTGAACTCTCATAACTTTGTCAAAAATGCAGCGATTTTACTTTGGAATGTCATTTTGTTCATGGTTTTATATTATTTTTGAAATTGCATTTAAATTTTATTGAGTTTTCAATTATTTAAAAATTTCATTTTTTTTGGTATTTTTTCATGAAACTTTGAACTCTCATAACTTTGTCAAAAATGCAGCGATTTTACTTTGGAATGTCATTTTGTTCATGGTTTTATATTATTTTTGAAATTGCATTTAAATTTTATTGGGTTTTCAATTATTTAAAATTTTCATTTTTTTTGGTATTTTTTCATGAAACTTTTAACTCTCATAACTTTGTCCAAAATGCACCGATTTTACTTTGGAATGTCATTTTGTTCATGGTTTTATATTATTTTTGAAATTGCATTTAAATTTTATTGAGTTTTCAATTATTTAAAAATTTCATTTTTTTTTTGGTTTTTTTTCATGAAACTTTGAACTCTCATAACTTTGTCAAAAATGCAGCGATTTTACTTTGGAATGTCATTTTGTTCATGGTTTTATATTATTTTTGAAATTGCATTTAAATTTTATTGAGTTTTCAATTACTTAAAAATTTCATTTTTTTTTTGGTATTTTTTCATAAAACTTTGAACTCTCATAACTTTGTCAAAAATGCAGCGATTTTACTTTGGAATGTCATTTTGTTCATGGTTTTACTCTATTTTTGAAATTGCATTTAAATTTATTTGAGTTTTTAATTATTTAAAAATTTCTTTTTTTTTGGTATTTTTTCATGAAACTTTGAACTCTCATAACTTTGTCCAAAATGCAGCGATTTTACTTTGGAATGTCATTTTGTTCATGGTTTTATATTATTTTTGAAATTGCATTTAAATTTTATTGAGTTTTCAATTATTTAAAAAATTCATTTTTTTTTTGTATTTTTTCATGAAACTTTGAACTCTCATAACTTTGTCAAAAATGCAGCGATTTAACTTTGGATTGCCATTTTGTTCATGGTTTTATATTATTTTTGATATTGCATTTAAATTTTATTGAGTTTTCAATTATTTAAAAATTTCATTTTTTTTAGTATTTTTTCATGAAACTTTGAACTCTCATAACTTTGTCAAAAATGCAGCTATTTTACTTTGGAATGTCATTTTGTTCATGGTTTTATATTATTTTTGAAATTGCATTTAAATTTTATTGAGTTGTAAATTATTTAAAAATTTCATTTTTTTTTGGTATTTTTTCATGAAACTTTGAATTCTCATAACTTTGTTTCATTAAATTTTTAATTATTTAAAAATTTCATTTTTTTTAGTATTTTTTCATGAAACTTTGAACTCTCATAACTTTGTCAAAAATGCACCGATTTTACTTTGGAATGCCATTTTGTTCATGGTTTTATATTATTTTTGAAATTGCATTTAAATTTTATTGAGTTTTCAATTATTTAAAAATTTCATTTTTTTTTTGGTTTTTTTTCATGAAACTTTGAACTCTCATAACTTTGTCAAAAATGCAGCGATTTTACTTTGGAATGTCATTTTGTTCATGGTTTTATATTATTTTTGAAATTGCATTTAAATTTTATTGAGTTTTCAATTACTTAAAAATTTCATTTTTTTTTTGGTATTTTTTCATAAAACTTTGAACTCTCATAACTTTGTCAAAAATGCAGCGATTTTACTTTGGAATGTCATTTTGTTCATGGTTTTACTCTATTTTTGAAATTGCATTTAAATTTATTTGAGTTTTTAATTATTTAAAAATTTCTTTTTTTTTGGTATTTTTTCATGAAACTTTGAACTCTCATAACTTTGTCCAAAATGCAGCGATTTTACTTTGGAATGTCATATTGTTCATGGTTTTATGTTATTTTTGAAATTGCATTTAAATTTTATTGAGTTTTCAATTATTTAAAATTTTCATTTTTTTTTGGTATTTTTTCATGAAACTTTGAACTCTCATAACTTTGTCAAAAATGCAGCGATTTTACTTTGGAATGTCATTTTGTTCATTATTTTATATTATTTTTGAAATTGCATTTAAATTTTATTGAGTTTTCAATTATTTAAAAATTTCATTTTTTTTTGGTATTTTTTCATGAAACTTTGAACTCTCATAACTTTGTCCAAAATGCACCGATTTTACTTTGGAATGTCATTTTGTTCATGGTTTTATATTATTTTTGAAATTGCATTTAAATTTTATTGAGTTTTCAATTATTTACAGATTTCATTTTTTTTTGGTATTTTTGCATGAAACTTTGAACTCTCATAACTTTGTCAAAAATGCAGCGATTTTACTTTGGAATGTCATTTTGTTCATGGTTTTATATTATTTTTAAAATTGCATTTAAATTTTATTGAGTTTTCAATTATTTAAAAATTTCATTTTTTTTGGTATTTTTTCATGAAACTTTGAACTCTCATAACTTTGTCAAAAATGCACCGATTTTACTTTGGAATGCCATTTTGTTCATGGTTTTACTATATTTTTGAAATTGCATTTAAATTTTATTGAGTTTTCAATTATTTAAAAATTTCATTTTTTTGGTATTTTTTCATGAAACTTTGAACTCTCATAACTTTGTCAAAAATGCAGCGATTTTACTTTGGAATGTCATTTTGTTCATGGTTTTATATTATTTTTGAAATTGCATTTAAATTTTATTGAGTTTTCAATTATTTAAAAATTTCATTTTTTTTGGTATTTTTTCATGAAACTTTGAACTCTCATAACTTTGTCAAAAATGCAGCGATTTTACTTTGGAATGTCATTTTGTTCATGGTTTTATATTATTTTTGAAATTGCATTTAAATTTTATTGGGTTTTCAATTATTTAAAATTTTCATTTTTTTTGGTATTTTTTCATGAAACTTTTAACTCTCATAACTTTGTCCAAAATGCACCGATTTTACTTTGGAATGTCATTTTGTTCATGGTTTTAAAATATTTTTGAAATTGCATTTAAATTTTATTGAGTTTTCAATTATTTAAAAATTTCATTTTTTTGGTATTTTTTCATGAAACTTTGAACTCTCATAACTTTGTCAAAAATGCAGCGATTTTACTTTGAAATGTCATTTTGTTCATGGTTTTATATTATTTTTGAAATTGCATTTAAATTTTATTGAGTTTTCAATTATTTAAAAATTTCATTTTTTTTGGTATTTTTTCATGAAACTTTTAACTCTCATAACTTTGTCAAAAATGCACCGATTTTACTTTGGAATGTTATTTTGTTCATGGTTTTATATTATTTTTGAAATTGCATTTAAATTTTATTGAGTTGTAAATTATTTAAAAATTTCATTTTTTTTGGTATTTTTTCATGAAACTTTGAACTCTCATAACTTTGTCAAAAATGCAGCGATTTTACTTTGGAATGTCATTTTGTTCATGGTTTTACTCTATTTTTGAAATTGCATTTAAATTTTATTGAGTTTTCAATTATTTAAAAATTTCATTTTTGTTGGTATTTTTTCATGAAACTTTGAACTCTCATAACTTTGTCAAAAATGCACCGATTTTACTTTGGAATGTCATTTTGTTCATGGTTTTATATTATTTTTGAAATTGCATTTAAATTTTATTGAGTTTTCAACTATTAAAAAATTTCATTTTTTTTGGTATTTTTTCATGAAACTTTGAACTCTCATAACTTTGTCAAATGTGCAGCAATTTTACTTTGGAATGTCATTTTGTTCATGGTTTTATATTATTTTTGAAATTGCATTTAAATTTTATTGAGTTTTCAATTATTTAAAAATTTCATTCTTTTTAGTATTTTTTCATGAAACTTTAAACTCTCATAACCTTGTCAAAAATGCTCCGATTTTACTTTGGAATGTCATTTTGTTCATGGTTTTATGTTATTTTTGAAATTGCATTTAAATTTTATTGAGTTTTCAACTATTAAAAAATTTCATTTTTTTTGGTATTTTTTCATGAAACTTTGAACTCTCATAACTTTGTCAAAAATGCAGCGATTTTACTTTGGAATGTCATTTTGTTCATGGTTTTATATTATTTTTGAAATTGCATTTAAATTTTATTGAGTTTTCAATTATTTAAAAATTTCATTTTTTTTTGGTATTTTTTCATGAAACTTTTAACTCTCATAACTTTGTCCAAAATGCACCGATTTTACTTTGGAATGTCATTTTGTTCATGGTTTTATATTATTTTTGAAATTGCATTTAAATTTTATTGAGTTTTCAATTATTTAAAAATTTCATTTTTTTTGGTATTTTTTCATGAAACTTTGAACTCTCATAACTTTGTCAAAAATGTAGCGATTTTACTTTGGAATGTCATTTTGTTCATGGTTTTATATTATTTTTGAAATTGCATTTAAATTTTATTGAGTTTTCAATTATTTAAAAATTTCATTTTTTTTGGTATTTTTTCATGAAACTTTGAACTCTCATAACTTTGTCAAGAATGCACCGATTTTACTTTGGAATGCCATTTTGTTCATGGTTTTACTCTATTTTTGAAATTGCATTTAAATTTTATTGAGTTTTCAATTATTTAAAAATTTAATTGTTTTTGGTATTTTTTCATGAAACTTTGAACTCTCATAACTTTGTCAAAAATGCAGCGATTTTACTTTGGAATGTCATTTTGTTCATGGTTTTATATTATTTTTTAAATTGCATTTAAATTTTATTGAGTTTTCAATTATTTAAAAATTTCATTTTTTTTTGGTATTTTTTCATGAAACTTTGAACTCTCATAACTTTGTCAAAAATGCAGCGATTTTACTTTGGAATGTCATTTTGTTCATGGTTTTATATTATTTTTGAAATTGCATTTAAATTTTATTGAGTTTTCAATTATTTAAAAATTTCATTTTTTTTGGTATTTTTTATGAAACTTTGAACTCTCATAACTTTGTCAAAAATGCACCGATTTTACTTTGGAATGTCATTTTGTTCATGGTTTTATATTATTTTTGAAATTGCATTTAAATTTTATTGAGTTTTCAATTATTTAAAAATTTCATTTTTTTTGGTATTTTTTCATGAAACTTTGAACTCTCATAACTTTGTCAAAAATGCAGCGATTTTACTTTGGAATGTCATTTTGTTCATGGTTTTATATTATTTTTGAAATTGAATTTAAATTTTATTGAGTTTTCAATTATTTAAAAATTTCATTTTTGTTGGTATTTTTTTATGAAACTTTGAATTCTCATAACTTTGTCAAAAATGCACCGATTTTACTTTGGAATGCCATTTTGTTCATGGTTTTAAAATATTTTTGAAATTGCATTTAAATTTTATTGAGTTTTCAATTATTTAAAAATTTCATTTTTTTGGTATTTTTTCATGAAACTTTGAACTCTCATAACTTTGTCAAAAATGCAGCGATTTTACTTTGGAATGTCATTTTGTTCATGGTTTTATATTATTTTTGAAATTGCATTTAAATTTTATTGAGTTTTCAATTATTTAAAATTTTCATTTTTTTTTGGAATTTTTTCATGAAACTTTGAACTCTCATAACTTTGTCAAAAATGCACCGATTTTACTTTGGAATGTCATTTTGTTCATGGTTTTACTCTATTTTTGAAATTGCATTTAAATTTTATTGAGTTTTCAACTATTAAAAAATTTCATTTTTTTTGGTATTTTTTCATGAAACTTTGAACTCTCATAACTTTGTCAAATGTGCAGCGATTTTACTTTGGAATGTCATTTTGTTCATGGTTTTATATTATTTTTGAAATTGAATTTAAATTTTATTGAGTTTTCAATTATTTAAAAATTTCATTTTTGTTGGTATTTTTTTATGAAACTTTGAATTCTCATAACTTTGTCAAAAATGCACCGATTTTACTTTGGAATGCCATTTTGTTCATGGTTTTATATTATTTTTGAAATTGCATTTAAATTTTATTGAGTTTTCAATTATTTAAAAATTTCATTCTTTTTGGTATTTTTTCATGAAACTTTAAACTCTCATAACCCTGTTAAAAATGCTCCGATTTTACTTTGGAATGTCATTTTGTTCATGGTTTTATATTATTTTTGAAATTGCATTTAAATTTTATTGAGATTTCAATTATTTAAAAATTTCATTTTTTTTTTGGTTTTTTTTTCATGGAACTTTGAACTCTCATAACTTTGTCAAAAATGCAGCGATTTTACTTTGGAATGTCATTTTGTTCATGGTTTTATATTATTTTTGAAATTGCATTTCAATTTTATTGAATTTTCAATTATTTAAAAATTTCATTTTTTTTGGTATTTTTTCATGAAACTTTGAACTCTCATAACTTTGTCAAAAATGCAGCGATTTTACTTTGGAATGTCATTTTGTTCATGGTTTTACTCTATTTTTGAAATTGCATTTAAATTTTATTGAGTTTTCAATTATTTACAAATTTCATTTTTTTTGGTATTTTTTCATGAAACTTTGAACTCTCATAACTTTGTCAAAAATGCACCGATTTTACTTTGGAATGTCATTTTGTTCATGGTTTTAAAATATTTTTGAAATTGCATTTAAATTTTATTGAGTTTTCAATTATTTAAAAATTTCATTTTTTTTGGTATTTTTTCCATGAAACTTTGAACTCTCATAACTTTGTCAAAAATGCAGCGATTTTACTTTGGAATGTCATTTTGTTCATGGTTTTATATTATTTTTGAAACTGCATTTAAATTTTATTGAGTTTTCAATTATTTAAAAATTCCATTTTTTTTGGTATTTTTTCATGAAACTTTGAATTCTCATAACTTTGTCCAAAATGCAGCGATTTTACTTTGGAATGTAATTTTGTTCATGGTTTTATATTATTTTTGAAATTGCATTTAAATTTTATTGAGTTTTCAATTATTTAAAAATTTCATTTTTTTTGGTATTTTTTCATGAAACTTTGAACTCTCATAACTTTGTCCAAACTGCAGCGATTTTACTTTGGAATGTCATTTTGTTCATGGTTTTATATTATTTTTGAAATTGCATTTAAATTTTATTGAGTTTTCAATTATTTAAAAATTTCATTTTTGTTGGTATTTTTTTATGAAACTTTGAATTCTCATAACTTTGTCAAAAATGCACCGATTTTACTTTGGAATGCCATTTTGTTCATGGTTTTACTCTATTTTTGAAATTGCATTTAAATTTTATTGAGTTTTCAATTATTTACAAATTTCATTTTTTTTGGTATTTTTTCATGAAACTTTTAACTCTCATAACTTTGTCCAAAATGCACCGATTTTACTTTGGAATGTCATTTTGTTCATGGTCTTATATTATTTTTGAAATTGCATTTAAATTTTATTGAGATTTCAATTATTTAAAAATTTCATTTTTTTTTTGGTTTTTTTTTCATGGAACTTTGAACTCTCATAACTTTGTCAAAAATGCAGCGATTTTACTTTGGAATGTCATTTTGTTCATGGTTTTATATTATTTTTGAAATTGCATTTCAATTTTATTGAATTTTCAATTATTTAAAAATTTCATTTTTTTTGGTATTTTTTCATGAAACTTTGAACTCCCATAACTTTGTCAAAAATGCAGCGATTTTACTTTGGAATGTCATTTTGTTCATGGTTTTACTCTATTTTTGAAATTGCATTTAAATTTTATTGAGTTTTCAATTATTTAAAAATTTCATTTTTTTTGGTATTTTTTCATGAAACTTTGAACTCTCATAACTTTGTCAAAAATGCACCGATTTTACTTTGGAATGTCATTTTGTTCATGGTTTTATATTATTTTTGAAATTGCATTTCAATTTTATTGAGTTTTCAATTATTTAAAAATTTCATTTTTGTTGGTATTTTTTCATGAAACTTTGAACTCTCATAACTTTGTCAAAAATGCAGCGATTTTACTTTGGAATGTCATTTTGTTCATGGTTATATATTATTTTTGAAATTGCATTTAAATTTTATTGAGTTTTAAATTATTTAAAAATTTCATTTTTGTTGGTATTTTTTTATGAAACTTTGAATTCTCATAACTTTGTCAAAAATGCACCGATTTTACTTTGGAATGTCATTTTGTTCATGGTTTTAAAATATTTTTGAAATTGCATTTAAATTTTATTGAGTTTTCAATAATTTAAAAATTTCATTTTTTTGGTATTTTTTCATGAAACTTTGAACTCTCATAACTTTGTCAAAAATGCACCGATTTTACTTTGGAATGTCATTTTGTTCATGGTTTTATATTATTTTTGAAATTGCATTTAAATTTTATTGAGTTTTAAATTATTTAAAAACTGTTTTTTTTTTTTAGTATTTTTTCATGAAACTTTGAACTCTCATAACTTTGTCAAAAATGCAGCGATTTTACTTTGGAATGTCATTTTGTTCATGGTTTTATATTATTTTTCAAATTGCATTTAAATTTTATTAAGTTTTCAATTATTTAAAAATTTCATTCTTTTTGGTATTTTTTCATGAAACTTTGAACTCTCATAACTTTGTCAAAAATGCAGCGATTTTACTTTGGAATGCCATTTTGTTCATGGTTTTATATTATTTTTGAAATTGCATTTAAATTTTATTGAGTTTTCAATTATTTAAAAATTTCATTTTTGTTGGTATTTTTCATGAAACTTTGAACTCTCATAACTTTGTCCAAAATGCACCGATTTTACTTTGGAATGTCATTTTGTTCATGGTTTTATATTATTTTTGAAATTGCATTTAAATTTTATTGAGTTTTCAATTATTTAAAAATTTAATTGTTTTTGGTATTTTTTCATGAAACTTTGAACTCTCATAACTTTGTCAAAAATGCACCGATTTTACTTTGGAATGTCATTTTGTTCATGGTTTTATATTATTTTTGAAATTGCATTTAAATTTTATTGAGTTTTAAATTATTTAAAAACTGTTTTTTTTTTTTAGTATTTTTTCATGAAACTTTGAACTCTCATAACTTTGTCAAAAATGCAGCGATTTTACTTTGGAATGTCATTTTGTTCATGGTTTTATATTATTTTTCAAATTGCATTTAAATTTTATTAAGTTTTCAATTATTTAAAAATTTCATTCTTTTTGGTATTTTTTCATGAAACTTTGAACTCTCATAACTTTGTCAAAAATGCAGCGATTTTACTTTGGAATGCCATTTTGTTCATGGTTTTATATTATTTTTGAAATTGCATTTAAATTTTATTGAGTTTTCAATTATTTAAAAATTTCATTTTTGTTGGTATTTTTCATGAAACTTTGAACTCTCATAACTTTGTCCAAAATGCACCGATTTTACTTTGGAATGTCATTTTGTTCATGGTTTTATATTATTTTTGAAATTGCATTTAAATTTTATTGAGTTTTCAATTATTTAAAAATTTAATTGTTTTTGGTATTTTTTCATGAAACTTTGAACTCTCATAACTTTGTCAAAAATGCACCGATTTTACTTTGGAATGTCATTTTGTTCATGGTTTTATATTATTTTTGAAATTGCATTTCAATTTTATTGAGTTTTCAATTATTTAAAAATTTCATTTTTTTTGGTATTTTTTCATGAAACTTTGAACTCTCATAACTTTGTCAAAAATGCAGCGATTTTACTTTGGAATGTCATTTTGTTCATGGTTTTACTCTATTTTTGAAATTGCATTTAAATTTTATTGAGTTTTCAATTATTTAAAAATTTCATTTTTTTTGGTATTTTTTCATGAAACTTTGAACTCTCATAACTTTGTCAAAAATGCAGCGATTTTACTTTGGAATGTCATTTTGTTCATGGTTTTATATTATTTTTGAAATTGCATTTCAATTTTATTGAGTTTTCAATTATTTAAAAATTTCATTTTTTTTGGTATTTTTTCATGAAACTTTTAACTCTCATAACTTTGTCCAAAATGCACCGATTTTACTTTGGAATGTCATTTTGTTCATGGTTTTATATTATTTTTGAAATTGCATTTAAATTTTATTGAGTTTTCAATTATTTAAAAATTTCATTTTTTTTGGTATTTTTTCATGAAACTTTGAACTCTCATAACTTTGTCAAAAATGCAGCGATTTTACTTTGGAATGTCATTTTGTTCATGGTTTTATATTATTTTTGAAAATGCATTTAAATTTTATTGAGTTTTCAATTATTTAAAAATTTCATTTTTTTTGGTATTTTTTCATGAAACTTTGAACTCTCATAACTTTGTCAAAAATGCAGCGATTTTACTTTGGAATGTCATTTTGTTCATGGTTTTATATTATTTTTGAAATTGCATTTAAATTTTATTGAGTTTTCAATTATTTAAAAATTTCATTTTTGTTGGTATTTTTTTATGAAACTTTGAATTCTCATAACTTTGTCAAAAATGCACCGATTTTACTTTGGAATGTCATTTTGTTCATGGTTTTAAAATATTTTTAAAATTGCATTTAAATTTTATTGAGTTTTCAATTATTTAAAAATTTCATTTTTTTGGTATTTTTTCATGAAACTTTGAACTCTCATACCGATTTTACTTTGGAATGTCATTTTGTTCATGGTTTTATATTATTTTTGAAATTGCATTTAAATTTTATTGAGTTTTCAATTATTTGAAAATTTCATTTTTTTTGGTATTTTTTCATGAAACTTTGAACTCTCATAACTTTGTCAAAAATGCACCGATTTTACTTTGGAATGCCATTTTGTTCATGGTTTTACTCTATTTTTGAAATTGCATTTAAATTTTATTGAGTTTTCAATTATTTAAAAATTTCATTTTTTTTGGTATTTTTCATGAAACTTTGAACTCTCATAACTTTGTCAAAAATGCAGCGATTTTACTTTGGAATGTCATTTTGTTCATGGTTTTTTATTATTTTTGAAATTGCATTTAAATTTTATTGAGTTTTCAATTATTTAAAAATTTCATTTTTTTTGGTATTTTTTCATGAAACTTTGAACTCTCATAACTTTGTCAAAAATGCACCGATTTTACTTTGGAATGTCATTTTGTTCATGGTTTTATATTATTTTTGAAATTGCATTTAAATTTTATTGAGTTTTAAATTATTTAAAAATTTCATTTTTTTTGGTATTTTTTCATGAAACTTTGAACTCTCATAACTTTGTCAAAAATGCAGCGATTTTACTTTGGAATGTCATTTTGTTCATGGTTTTACTCTATTTTTGAAATTGCATTTAAATTTTATTGAGTTTTCAATTATTTAAAAATTTCATTTTTTTTGGTATTTTTTCATGAAACTTTGAACTCTCATAACTTTGTCAAAAATGCACCGATTTTACTTTGGAATGTCATTTTGTTCATGGTTTTATATTATTTTTGAAATTGCATTTCAATTTTATTGAGTTTTCAATTATTTAAAAATTTCATTTTTGTTGGTATTTTTTCATGAAACTTTGAACTCTCATAACTTTGTCAAAAATGCAGCGATTTTACTTTGGAATGTCATTTTGTTCATGGTTATATATTATTTTTGAAATTGCATTTAAATTTTATTGAGTTTTCAATTATTTAAAAATTTCATTTTTTTTGGTATTTTTTCATGAAACTTTGAACTCTCATAACTTTGTCAAAAATGCACCGATTTTACTTTGGAATGTCATTTTGTTCATGGTTTTATATTATTTTTGAAATTGCATTTCAATTTTATTGAGTTTTCAATTATTTAAAAATTTCATTTTTTTTGGTATTTTTTCATGAAACTTTTAACTCTCATAACTTTGTCAAAAATGCAGCGATTTTACTTTGGAATGTCATTTTGTTCATGGTTTTATATTATTTTTGAAAATGCATTTAAATTTTATTGAGTTTTCAATTATTTAAAAATTTCATTTTTTTTGGTATTTTTTCATGAAACTTTGAACTCTCATAACTTTGTCAAAAATGCAGCGATTTTACTTTGGAATGTCATTTTGTTCATGGTTTTATATTATTTTTGAAATTGCATTTCAATTTTATTGAGTTTTCAATTATTTAAAAATTTCATTTTTTTTGGTATTTTTTCATGAAACTTTGAACTCTCATAACTTTGTCAAAAATGCAGCGATTTTACTTTGGAATGTCATTTTGTTCATGGTTTTACTCTATTTTTGAAATTGCATTTAAATTTTATTGAGTTTTCAATTATTTAAAAATTTAATTGTTTTTGGTATTTTTTCATGAAACTTTGAACTCTCATAACTTTGTCAAAAATTCAGCGATTTTACTTTGGAATGTCATTTTGTTCATGGTTTTATATTATTTTTGAAATTGCATTTAAATTTTATTGAGTTTTCAATTATTTAAAAATTACATTTTTTTTTGGTATTTTTTCATGAAACTTTGAACTCTCATAACTTTGTCAAAAATGCACCGATTTTACTTTGGAATGCCATTTTGTTCATGGTTTTTTATTATTTTTGAAATTGCATTTAAATTTTATTGAGTTTTCAATTATTTAAAAATTTAATTGTTTTTGGTATTTTTTCATGAAACTTTGAACTCTCATAACTTTGTCAAAAATGCAGCGATTTTACTTTGGAATGTCATTTTGTTCATGGTTTTATATTATTTTTGAAATTGCATTTCAATTTTATTGAGTTTTCAATTATTTAAAAATTTCATTTTTGTTGGTATTTTTTTATGAAACTTTGAATTCTCATAACTTTGTCAAAAATGCAGCGATTTTACTTTGGAATGTCATTTTGTTCATGGTTTTATATTATTTTTGAAATTGCATTTCAATTTTATTGAGTTTTCAATTATTTAAAAATTTCATTTTTGTTGGTATTTTTTTATGAAACTTTGAATTCTCATAACTTTGTCAAAAATTCAGCGATTTTACTTTGGAATGTCATTTTGTTCATGGTTTTATATTATTTTTGAAATTGCATTTAAATTTTATTGAGTTTTCAATTATTTAAAAATTACATTTTTTTTTGGTATTTTTTCATGAAACTTTGAACTCTCATAACTTTGTCAAAAATGCACCGATTTTACTTTGGAATGCCATTTTGTTCATGGTTTTTTATTATTTTTGAAATTGCATTTAAATTTTATTGAGTTTTCAATTATTTAAAAATTACATTTTTTTTTGGTATTTTTTCATGAAACTTTGAACTCTCATAACTTTGTCAAAAATGCACCGATTTTACTATGGAATGTCATTTTGTTCATGGTTTTATATTATTTTTGAAATTGCATTTAAATTTATTTGAGTTTTCAATTATTTAAAAATTTCATTTTTTTTGGTATTTTTTCATGAAACTTTGAACTCTCATAACTTTGTCAAAAATGCAGCGATTTTACTATGGAATGTCATTTTGTTCATGGTTTTATATTATTTTTGAAATTGCATTTAAATTTATTTGAGTTTTCAATTATTTAAAAATTTAATTGTTTTTGGTATTTTTTCATGAAACTTTGAACTCTCATAACTTTGTCAAAAATGCAGCGATTTTACTTTGGAATGTCATTTTGTTCATGGTTTTATATTATTTTTGAAATTGCATTTAAATTATATTGAGTTTTCAATTATTTAAAAATTTCATTTTTGTTGGTATTTTTTTATGAAACTTTGAATTCTCATAACTTTGTCAAAAATGCAGCGATTTTACTTTGGAATGTCATTTTGTTCATGGTTTTATATTATTTTTGAAATTGCATTTAAATTTTATTGAGTTTTCAATTATTTAAAAATTTCATTTTTGTTGGTATTTTTTTATGAAACTTTGAATTCTCATAACTTTGTCAAAAATGCACCGATTTTACTTTGGAATGTCATTTTGTTCATGGTTTTAAAATATTTTTAAAATTGCATTTAAATTTTATTGAGTTTTCAATTATTTAAAAATTTCATTTTTTTGGTATTTTTTCATAAAACTTTGAACTCTCATAACTTTGTCAAAAATGCAGCGATTTTACTTTGGAATGTCATTTTGTTCATGGTTTTATATTATTTTTGAAATTGCATTTCAATTTTATTGAGTTTTCAATTATTTAAAAATTTCATTTTTTTTGGTATTTTTTCATGAAACTTTGAACTCTCATAACTTTGTCAAAAATGCAGCGATTTTACTTTGGAATGTCATTTTGTTCATGGTTTTATATTATTTTTGAAATTGCATTTCAATTTTATTGAGTTTTCAATTATTTAAAAATTTCATTTTTTTTGGTATTTTTTCATGAAACTTTTAACTCTCATAACTTTGTCCAAAATGCACCGATTTTACTTTGGAATGTCATTTTGTTCATGGTTTTATATTATTTTTGAAATTGCATTTAAATTTTATTGAGTTTTCAATTATTTAAAATTTCATTTTTTTGGTATTTTTCCATGAATTTTTGAAATCTCATAAGTTTGTCAAAAATGGAGCGATTTTACTTTGGAATGTCATTTTGTTCATGGTTTTGTTTTATTTTTGAAATTGCATTTAAATTTTATTGAGTTTTCAATTATTTAAAAATTTCATTTTTTTTTGGTATTTTTTCATGAAACTTTGAACTCTCATAACTTTGTCAAAAATGCACCGATTTTACTTTGGAATGTCATTTTGTTCATGGTTTTATATTATTTTTGAAATTGCATTTAAATTTTATTGAGTTTTCAATTATTTAAAAATTTCATTTTTTTTGGTATTTTTTCATGAAACTTTGAACTCTCATAACTTTGTCAAAAATGCAGCGATTTTACTTTGGAATGTCATTTTGTTCATGGTTTTATATTATTTTTGAAAATGCATTTAAATTTTATTGAGTTTTCAATTATTTAAAAATTTCATTTTTTTTGGTATTTTTTCATGAAACTTTGAACTCTCATAACTTTGTCAAAAATGCAGCGATTTTACTTTGGAATGTCATTTTGTTCATGGTTTTATATTATTTTTGAAATTGCATTTAAATTTTATTGAGTTTTCAATTATTTAAAAATTTCATTTTTTTTTTGGTATTTTTTCATGAAACTTTGAACTCTCATAACTTTGTCAAAAATGCAGCGATTTTACTTTGGAATGTCATTTTGTTCATGGTTTTATATTATTTTTGAAATTGCATTTAAATTTTATTGAGTTTTCAATTATTTGAAAATTTCATTTTTTTTGGTATTTTTTCATGAAACTTTGAACTCTCATAACTTTGTCAAAAATGCACCGATTTTACTTTGGAATGCCATTTTGTTCATGGTTTTATGTTATTTTTGAAATTGCATTTAAATTTTATTGAGTTTTCAATTATTTAAAAATTTCATTTTTTTTGGTATTTTTCATGAAACTTTGAACTCTCATAACTTTGTCAAAAATGCAGCGATTTTACTTTGGAATGTCATTTTGTTCATGGTTTTTAATTATTTTTGAAATTGCATTTCAATTTTATTGAGTTTTCAATTATTTAAAAATTTCATTTTTTTTGGTATTTTTTCATGAAACTTTTAACTCTCATAACTTTGTCAAAAATGCAGCGATTTTACTTTGGAATGTCATTTTGTTCATGGTTTTATATTATTTTTGAAAATGCATTTAAATTTTATTGAGTTTTCAATTATTTAAAAATTTCATTTTTTTTGGTATTTTTTCATGAAACTTTGAACTCTCATAACTTTGTCAAAAATGCACCGATTTTACTTTGGAATGCCATTTTGTTCATGGTTTTATGTTATTTTTGAAATTGCATTTAAATTTTATTGAGTTTTCAATTATTTAAAAATTTCATTTTTTTTGGTATTTTTCATGAAACTTTGAACTCTCATAACTTTGTCAAAAATGCACCGATTTTACTTTGGAATGCCATTTTGTTCATGGTTTTATGTTATTTTTGAAATTGCATTTAAATTTTATTGAGTTTTCAATTATTTAAAAATTTAATTGTTTTTGGTTTTTTTTCATGAAACTTTGAACTCTCATAACTTTGTCAAAAATGCACCGATTTTACTTTGGAATGTCATTTTGTTCATGGTTTTATATTATTTTTGAAATTGCATTTAAATTTTATTGAGTTTTCAATTATTTAAAAATTTCATTTTTTTTTGGTATTTTTTCACGAAACTTTGAACTCTCATAACTTTGTCAAAAATGCAGCGATTTTACTTTGGAATGTCATTTTGTTCATGGTTTTATATTATTTTTGAAATTGCATTTAAATTTTATTGAGTTTTCAATTATTTAAAAATTTCATTTTTTTTGGTATTTTTTCATGAAACTTTGAACTCTCATAACTTTGTCAAAAATGCAGCGATTTTACTTTGGAATGTCATTTTGTTCATGGTTTTATATTATTTTTGAAATTGCATTTCAATTTTATTGAGTTTTCAATTATTTAAAAATTTCATTTTTTTTGGTATTTTTTCATGAAACTTTTAACTCTCATAACTTTGTCCAAAATGCACCGATTTTACTTTGGAATGTCATTTTGTTCATGGTTTTATATTATTTTTGAAATTGCATTTAAATTTTATTGAGTTTTCAATTATTTAAAAATTTCATTTTTTTTGGTATTTTTTCATGAAACTTTGAACTCTCATAACTTTGTCAAAAATGCAGCGATTTTACTTTGGAATGTCATTTTGTTCATGGTTTTATATTATTTTTGAAAATGCATTTAAATTTTATTGAGTTTTCAATTATTTAAAAATTTCATTTTTTTTGGTATTTTTTCATGAAACTTTGAACTCTCATAACTTTGTCAAAAATGCAGCGATTTTACTTTGGAATGTCATTTTGTTCATGGTTTTATATTATTTTTGAAATTGCATTTCAATTTTATTGAGTTTTCAATTATTTAAAAATTTCATTTTTTTTGGTATTTTTTCATGAAACTTTGAACTCTCATAACTTTGTCAAAAATGCAGCGATTTTACTTTGGAATGTCATTTTGTTCATGGTTTTATATTATTTTTGAAATTGCATTTAAATTATATTGAGTTTTCAATTATTTAAAAATTTCATTTTTGTTGGTATTTTTTTATGAAACTTTGAATTCTCATAACTTTGTCAAAAATGCACCGATTTTACTTTGGAATGTCATTTTGTTCATGGTTTTAAAATATTTTTAAAATTGCATTTAAATTTTATTGAGTTTTCAATTATTTAAAAATTTAATTGTTTTTGGTTTTTTTTCATGAAACTTTGAACTCTCATAACTTTGTCAAAAATGCACCGATTTTACTTTGGAATGTCATTTTGTTCATGGTTTTATATTATTTTTGAAATTGCATTTAAATTTTATTGAGTTTTCAATTATTTAAAAATTTCATTTTTTTTTGGTATTTTTTCACGAAACTTTGAACTCTCATAACTTTGTCAAAAATGCAGCGATTTTACTTTGGAATGTCATTTTGTTCATGGTTTTATATTATTTTTGAAATTGCATTTAAATTTTATTGAGTTTTCAATTATTTAAAAATTTCATTTTTTTTGGTATTTTTTCATGAAACTTTGAACTCTCATAACTTTGTCAAAAATGCAGCGATTTTACTTTGGAATGTCATTTTGTTCATGGTTTTATATTATTTTTGAAATTGCATTTCAATTTTATTGAGTTTTCAATTATTTAAAAATTTCATTTTTTTTGGTATTTTTTCATGAAACTTTTAACTCTCATAACTTTGTCCAAAATGCACCGATTTTACTTTGGAATGTCATTTTGTTCATGGTTTTATATTATTTTTGAAATTGCATTTAAATTTTATTGAGTTTTCAATTATTTAAAAATTTCATTTTTTTTGGTATTTTTTCATGAAACTTTGAACTCTCATAACTTTGTCAAAAATGCAGCGATTTTACTTTGGAATGTCATTTTGTTCATGGTTTTATATTATTTTTGAAAATGCATTTAAATTTTATTGAGTTTTCAATTATTTAAAAATTTCATTTTTTTTGGTATTTTTTCATGAAACTTTGAACTCTCATAACTTTGTCAAAAATGCAGCGATTTTACTTTGGAATGTCATTTTGTTCATGGTTTTATATTATTTTTGAAATTGCATTTCAATTTTATTGAGTTTTCAATTATTTAAAAATTTCATTTTTTTTGGTATTTTTTCATGAAACTTTGAACTCTCATAACTTTGTCAAAAATGCAGCGATTTTACTTTGGAATGTCATTTTGTTCATGGTTTTATATTATTTTTGAAATTGCATTTAAATTATATTCAGTTTTCAATTATTTAAAAATTTCATTTTTGTTGGTATTTTTTTATGAAACTTTGAATTCTCATAACTTTGTCAAAAATGCACCGATTTTACTTTGGAATGTCATTTTGTTCATGGTTTTAAAATATTTTTAAAATTGCATTTAAATTTTATTGAGTTTTCAATTATTTAAAAATTTCATTTTTTTGGTATTTTTTCATAAAACTTTGAACTCTCATAACTTTGTCAAAAATGCACCGATTTTACTTTGGAATGTCATTTTGTTCATGGTTTTATATTATTTTTGAAATTGCATTTAAATTTTATTGAGTTTTAAATTATTTAAAAACTGTTTGTTTTTTTTAGTATTTTTTTATGAAACTTTGAACTCTCATAACTTTGTCCAAAATGCACCGATTTTACTTTGGAATGTCATTTTGTTCATGGTTTTATATTATTTTTGAAATTGCATTTAAATTTTATTGAGTTTTCAATTGTTTAAAAATTTAATTGTTTTTGGTATTTTTTCATGAAACTTTGAACTCTCATAACTTTGTCAAAAATGCAGCGATTTTACTTTGGAATGTCATTTTGTTCATGGTTTTATATTATTTTTGAAATTGCATTTAAATTTTATTGAGTTTTCAATTATTTAAAAATTACATTTTTTTTTGGTATTTTTTCATGAAACTTTGAACTCTCATAAACTTGTAAAAAATGCACCGATTTTACTTTGGAATGTCATTTTGTTCATGGTTTTATGTTATTTTTGATATTGCATTTAAATTTTATTAAGTTGTAAATTATTTAAAAATTTCATTTTTTTTGGTATTTTTCCATGAAACTTTGAACTCTCATAACTTTGTCAAAAATGCAGCGATTTTACTTTGGAATGTCATTTTGTTCATGGTTTTAAAATATTTTTGAAATTGCATTTAAATTTTATTGAGTTTTCAATTATTTAAAAATTTCATTTTTTTTGGTATTTTTTCCATGAAACTTTGAACTCTCATAACTTTGTCAAAAATGCAGCGATTTTACTTTGGAATGTCATTTTGTTCATGGTTTTATATTATTTTTGAAACTGCATTTAAATTTTATTGAGTTTTCAATTATTTAAAAATTCCATTTTTTTTGGTATTTTTTCATGAAACTTTGAATTCTCATAACTTTGTCCAAAATGCAGCGATTTTACTTTGGAATGTAATTTTGTTCATGGTTTTATATTATTTTTGAAATTGCATTTAAATTTTATTGAGTTTTCAATTATTTAAAAATTTCATTTTTTTTGGTATTTTTTCATGAAACTTTGAACTCTCATAACTTTGTCCAAACTGCAGCGATTTTACTTTGGAATGTCATTTTGTTCATGGTTTTATATTATTTTTGAAATTGCATTTAAATTTTATTGAGTTTTCAATTATTTAAAAATTTCATTTTTGTTGGTATTTTTTTATGAAACTTTGAACTCTCATAACTTTGTCAAAAATGCAGCGATTTTACTTTGGAATGTCATTTTGTTCATGGTTTTATATTATTTTTGAAATTGCATTTAAATTTATTTGAGTTTTTAATTATTTAAAAATTTCTTTTTTTTTGGTATATTTTCATGAAACTTTGAACTCTCATAACTTTGTCCAAAATGCAGCGATTTTACTATGGAATGTCATTTTGTTCATGGTTTTATATTATTTTTGAAATTGCATTTAAATTTATTTGAGTTTTCAATTATTTAAAAATTTCATTTTTTTTGGTATTTTTTCATGAAACTTTGAACTCTCATAACTTTGTCAAAAATGCAGCGATTTTACTATGGAATGTCATTTTGTTCATGGTTTTATATTATTTTTGAAATTGCATTTAAATTTATTTGAGTTTTCAATTATTTAAAAATTTAATTGTTTTTGGTATTTTTTCATGAAACTTTGAACTCTCATAACTTTGTCAAAAATGCACCGATTTTACTTTGGAATGTCATTTTGTTCATGATTTTATATTATTTTTGAAATTGCATTTAAATTTTATTGAGTTTTCAATTATTTAAAATTTCATTTTTTTGGTATTTTTCCATGAATTTTTAAAATCTCATAAGTTTGTCAAAAATGGAGCGATTTTACTTTGGAATGCCATTTTGTTCATGGTTTTGTTTTATTTTTGAAATTGCATTTAAATTTTATTGAGTTTTCAATTATTTAAAAATTTCATTTTTTTTTTGGTATTTTTTCATGAAACTTTGAACTCTCATAACTTTGTCAAAAATGCACCGCTTTTACTTTGGAATGTCATTTTGTTCATGGTTTTATATTATTTTTGAAATTGCATTTAAATTTTATTGAGTTTTCAATTATTTGAAAATTTCATTTTTTTTGGTATTTTTTCATGAAACTTTGAACTCTCATAACTTTGTCAAAAATGCACCGATTTTACTTTGGAATGCCATTTTGTTCATGGTTTTACTCTATTTTTGAAATTGCATTTAAATTTTATTGAGTTTTCAATAATTTAAAAATTTCATTTTTTTTGGTATTTTTCATGAAACTTTGAACTCTCATAACTTTGTCAAAAATGCAGCGATTTTACTTTGGAATGTCATTTTCTTCATGGTTTTTTATTATTTTTGAAATTGCATTTAAATTTTATTGAGTTTTAAATTATTTAAAAATTTCATTTTTTTTGGTATTTTTTCATGAAACTTTGAACTCTCATAACTTTGTCCAAAATGCAGCGATTTTACTTTGGAATGTCATTTTGTTCATGGTTTTATATTATTTTTGAAATTGCATTTAAATTTTATTGAGTTTTCAATTATTTAAAAATTTAATTTTTTTTTTGGTATTTTTTCATGAAACTTTGAACTCTCATAACTTTGTCAAAAATGCAGCGATTTTACTTTGGAATGTCATTTTGTTCATGGTTTTATATTATTTTTGAAATTGCATTTAAATTTTATTGAGTTTTCAATTATTTGAAAATTTCATTTTTTTTGGTATTTTTTCATGAAACTTTGAACTCTCATAACTTTGTCAAAAATGCACCGATTTTACTTTGGAATGCCATTTTGTTCATGGTTTTACTCTATTTTTGAAATTGCATTTAAATTTTATTGAGTTTTCAATTATTTAAAAATTTCATTTTTTTTGGTATTTTTTCATGAAACTTTGAACTCTCATAACTTTGTCAAAAATGCACCGATTTTACTTTGGAATGTCATTTTGTTCATGGTTTTATATTATTTTTGAAATTGCATTTAAATTTTATTGAGTTTTCAATTATTTAAAAATTTCATTTTTTTTGGTATTTTTTCATGAAACTTTGAACTCTCATAACTTTGTCAAAAATGCACAGCTTTTACTTTGGAATGTCATTTTGTTCATGGTTTTACTCTATTTTTGAAATTGCATTTAAATTTTATTAAGTTTTCAATTATTTAAAAATTTCATTTTTTTTGTTTTTGGTATTTTTTCATAAAATTTTGAACTCTCATAACTTTGTCAAAAATGCAGCGATTTTGTTTTGGAATGTCATTTTGTTCATGGTTTTATATTATTTTTGAAATTGCATTTAAATTTTATTGAGTTTTCAATTATTTAAAAATTTCATTTTTTTTGGTATTTTTTCATGAAACTTTGAGCTTTCATTACTTTGTCAAAAGTGCACCGATTTTACTTTGGAATGTCATTTTGTTCATGGTTTTATATTATTTTTGAAATTGCATTTAAATTTTATTGAGTTTTCAATTATTTAAAAATTTCATTTTTTTGGTATTTTTTAATAAAACTTTGAGCTCTCATAACTTTGTCAAAAATGCACCGATTTTACTTTGGAATGTCATTTTGTTCATGGTTTTATATTATTTTTGAAATTGCATTTAAATTTTATTGAGTTTTCAATTACTTAAAAATTTCATGTTTCTTGGTATTTTTTCATGAAACTTTGAACTCTCATAACTTTGTCAAAAATGCAGCGATTTTACTTTGGAATGTCATTTTGTTCATGGTTTTAAAATATTTTTGAAATTGCATTTAAATTTTATTGAGTTTTCAATTATTTAAAAATTTCATTTTTGTTGGTATTTTTTTATGAAACTTTGAACTCTCATAACTTTGTCAAAAATGCACCGATTTTACTTTGGAATGTCATTTTGTTCATGGTTTTAAAATATTTTTAAAATTGCATTTAAATTTTATTGAGTTTTCAATTATTTAAAAATTTCATTTTTTTGGTATTTTTTCATAAAACTTTGAACTCTCATAACTTTGTCAAAAATGCACCGATTTTACTTTGGAATGTCATTTTGTTCATGGTTTTATATTATTTTTGAAATTGCATTTAAATTTTATTGAGTTTTAAATTATTTAAAAACTGTTTGTTTTTTTTAGTATTTTTTTATGAAACTTTGAACTCTCATAACTTTGTCCAAAATGCACCGATTTTACTTTGGAATGTCATTTTGTTCATGGTTTTATATTATTTTTGAAATTGCATTTAAATTTTATTGAGTTTTCAATTGTTTAAAAATTTAATTGTTTTTGGTATTTTTTCATGAAACTTTGAACTCTCATAACTTTGTCAAAAATGCAGCGATTTTACTTTGGAATGTCATTTTGTTCATGGTTTTATATTATTTTTGAAATTGCATTTAAATTTTATTGAGTTTTCAATTATTTGAAAATTTCATTTTTTTTGGTATTTTTTCATGAAACTTTGAACTCTCATAACTTTGTCAAAAATGCACCGATTTTACTTTGGAATGCCATTTTGTTCATGGTTTTATGTTATTTTTGAAATTGCATTTAAATTTTATTGAGTTTTCAATTATTTAAAAATTTCATTTTTTTTGGTATTTTTCATGAAACTTTGAACTCTCATAACTTTGTCAAAAATGCAGCGATTTTACTTTGGAATGTCATTTTGTTCATGGTTTTTAATTATTTTTGAAATTGCATTTAAATTTTATTGAGTTTTCAATTATTTAAAAATTTAATTGTTTTTGGTTTTTTTTCATGAAACTTTGAACTCTCATAACTTTGTCAAAAATGCACCGATTTTACTTTGGAATGTCATTTTGTTCATGGTTTTATATTATTTTTGAAATTGCATTTAAATTTTATTGAGTTTTCAATTATTTAAAAATTTCATTTTTTTTTGGTATTTTTTCACGAAACTTTGAACTCTCATAACTTTGTCAAAAATGCAGCGATTTTACTTTGGAATGTCATTTTGTTCATGGTTTTATATTATTTTTGAAATTGCATTTAAATTTTATTGAGTTTTCAATTATTTAAAAATTTCATTTTTTTTGGTATTTTTTCATGAAACTTTGAACTCTCATAACTTTGTCAAAAATGCAGCGATTTTACTTTGGAATGTCATTTTGTTCATGGTTTTATATTATTTTTGAAATTGCATTTCAATTTTATTGAGTTTTCAATTATTTAAAAATTTCATTTTTTTTGGTATTTTTTCATGAAACTTTTAACTCTCATAACTTTGTCCAAAATGCACCGATTTTACTTTGGAATGTCATTTTGTTCATGGTTTTATATTATTTTTGAAATTGCATTTAAATTTTATTGAGTTTTCAATTATTTAAAAATTTCATTTTTTTTGGTATTTTTTCATGAAACTTTGAACTCTCATAACTTTGTCAAAAATGCAGCGATTTTACTTTGGAATGTCATTTTGTTCATGGTTTTATATTATTTTTGAAAATGCATTTAAATTTTATTGAGTTTTCAATTATTTAAAAATTTCATTTTTTTTGGTATTTTTTCATGAAACTTTGAACTCTCATAACTTTGTCAAAAATGCAGCGATCTTACTTTGGAATGTCATTTTGTTCATGGTTTTATATTATTTTTGAAATTGCATTTCAATTTTATTGAGTTTTCAATTATTTAAAAATTTCATTTTTTTTGGTATTTTTTCATGAAACTTTGAACTCTCATAACTTTGTCAAAAATGCAGCGATTTTACTTTGGAATGTCATTTTGTTCATGGTTTTATATTATTTTTGAAATTGCATTTAAATTATATTGAGTTTTCAATTATTTAAAAATTTCATTTTTGTTGGTATTTTTTTATGAAACTTTGAATTCTCATAACTTTGTCAAAAATGCACCGATTTTACTTTGGAATGTCATTTTGTTCATGGTTTTAAAATATTTTTAAAATTGCATTTAAATTTTATTGAGTTTTCAATTATTTAAAAATTTCATTTTTTTGGTATTTTTTCATAAAACTTTGAACTCTCATAACTTTGTCAAAAATGCACCGATTTTACTTTGGAATGTCATTTTGTTCATGGTTTTATATTATTTTTGAAATTGCATTTAAATTTTATTGAGTTTTAAATTATTTAAAAACTGTTTGTTTTTTTTAGTATTTTTTTATGAAACTTTGAACTCTCATAACTTTGTCCAAAATGCACCGATTTTACTTTGGAATGTCATTTTGTTCATGGTTTTATATTATTTTTGAAATTGCATTTAAATTTTATTGAGTTTTCAATTGTTTAAAAATTTAATTGTTTTTGGTATTTTTTCATGAAACTTTGAACTCTCATAACTTTGTCAAAAATGCAGCGATTTTACTTTGGAATGTCATTTTGTTCATGGTTTTATATTATTTTTGAAATTGCATTTAAATTTTATTGAGTTTTCAATTATTTAAAAATTACATTTTTTTTTGGTATTTTTTCATGAAACTTTGAACTCTCATAAACTTGTAAAAAATGCACCGATTTTACTTTGGAATGTCATTTTGTTCATGGTTTTATGTTATTTTTGATATTGCATTTAAATTTTATTAAGTTGTAAATTATTTAAAAATTTCATTTTTTTTGGTATTTTTCCATGAAACTTTGAACTCTCATAACTTTGTCAAAAATGCAGCGATTTTACTTTGGAATGTCATTTTGTTCATGGTTTTAAAATATTTTTGAAATTGCATTTAAATTTTATTGAGTTTTCAATTATTTAAAAATTTCATTTTTTTTGGTATTTTTTCCATGAAACTTTGAACTCTCATAACTTTGTCAAAAATGCAGCGATTTTACTTTGGAATGTCATTTTGTTCATGGTTTTATATTATTTTTGAAACTGCATTTAAATTTTATTGAGTTTTCAATTATTTAAAAATTCCATTTTTTTTGGTATTTTTTCATGAAACTTTGAATTCTCATAACTTTGTCCAAAATGCAGCGATTTTACTTTGGAATGTAATTTTGTTCATGGTTTTATATTATTTTTGAAATTGCATTTAAATTTTATTGAGTTTTCAATTATTTAAAAATTTCATTTTTTTTGGTATTTTTTCATGAAACTTTGAACTCTCATAACTTTGTCCAAACTGCAGCGATTTTACTTTGGAATGTCATTTTGTTCATGGTTTTATATTATTTTTGAAATTGCATTTAAATTTTATTGAGTTTTCAATTATTTAAAAATTTCATTTTTGTTGGTATTTTTTTATGAAACTTTGAACTCTCATAACTTTGTCAAAAATGCAGCGATTTTACTTTGGAATGTCATTTTGTTCATGGTTTTATATTATTTTTGAAATTGCATTTAAATTTATTTGAGTTTTTAATTATTTAAAAATTTCTTTTTTTTTGGTATATTTTCATGAAACTTTGAACTCTCATAACTTTGTCCAAAATGCAGCGATTTTACTATGGAATGTCATTTTGTTCATGGTTTTATATTATTTTTGAAATTGCATTTAAATTTATTTGAGTTTTCAATTATTTAAAAATTTCATTTTTTTTGGTATTTTTTCATGAAACTTTGAACTCTCATAACTTTGTCAAAAATGCAGCGATTTTACTATGGAATGTCATTTTGTTCATGGTTTTATATTATTTTTGAAATTGCATTTAAATTTATTTGAGTTTTCAATTATTTAAAAATTTAATTGTTTTTGGTATTTTTTCATGAAACTTTGAACTCTCATAACTTTGTCAAAAATGCACCGATTTTACTTTGGAATGTCATTTTGTTCATGGTTTTATATTATTTTTGAAATTGCATTTAAATTTTATTGAGTTTTCAATTATTTAAAATTTCATTTTTTTGGTATTTTTCCATGAATTTTTGAAATCTCATAAGTTTGTCAAAAATGGAGCGATTTTACTTTGGAATGCCATTTTGTTCATGGTTTTGTTTTATTTTTGAAATTGCATTTAAATTTTATTGAGTTTTCAATTATTTAAAAATTTCATTTTTTTTTTGGTATTTTTTCATGAAACTTTGAACTCTCATAACTTTGTCAAAAATGCACCGCTTTTACTTTGGAATGTCATTTTGTTCATGGTTTTATATTATTTTTGAAATTGCATTTAAATTTTATTGAGTTTTCAATTATTTGAAAATTTCATTTTTTTTGGTATTTTTTCATGAAACTTTGAACTCTCATAACTTTGTCAAAAATGCACCGATTTTACTTTGGAATGCCATTTTGTTCATGGTTTTACTCTATTTTTGAAATTGCATTTAAATTTTATTGAGTTTTCAATAATTTAAAAATTTCATTTTTTTTGGTATTTTTCATGAAACTTTGAACTCTCATAACTTTGTCAAAAATGCAGCGATTTTACTTTGGAATGTCATTTTCTTCATGGTTTTTTATTATTTTTGAAATTGCATTTAAATTTTATTGAGTTTTAAATTATTTAAAAATTTCATTTTTTTTGGTATTTTTTCATGAAACTTTGAACTCTCATAACTTTGTCCAAAATGCAGCGATTTTACTTTGGAATGTCATTTTGTTCATGGTTTTATATTATTTTTGAAATTGCATTTAAATTTTATTGAGTTTTCAATTATTTAAAAATTTAATTTTTTTTTTGGTATTTTTTCATGAAACTTTGAACTCTCATAACTTTGTCAAAAATGCAGCGATTTTACTTTGGAATGTCATTTTGTTCATGGTTTTATATTATTTTTGAAATTGCATTTAAATTTTATTGAGTTTTCAATTATTTGAAAATTTCATTTTTTTTGGTATTTTTTCATGAAACTTTGAACTCTCATAACTTTGTCAAAAATGCACCGATTTTACTTTGGAATGCCATTTTGTTCATGGTTTTACTCTATTTTTGAAATTGCATTTAAATTTTATTGAGTTTTCAATTATTTAAAAATTTCATTTTTTTTGGTATTTTTTCATGAAACTTTGAACTCTCATAACTTTGTCAAAAATGCACCGATTTTACTTTGGAATGTCATTTTGTTCATGGTTTTATATTATTTTTGAAATTGCATTTAAATTTTATTGAGTTTTCAATTATTTAAAAATTTCATTTTTTTTGGTATTTTTTCATAAAACTTTGAACTCTCATAACTTTGTCAAAAATGCACAGCTTTTACTTTGGAATGTCATTTTGTTCATGGTTTTATATTATTTTTGAAATTGCATTTAAATTTTATTGAGTTTTCAATTATTTAAAAATTTCATTTTTTTTGGTATTTTTTCATGAAACTTTGAACTCTCATAACTTTGTCAAAAATGCACCGATTTTACTTTGGAATGTTATTTTGTTCATGGTTTTACTCTATTTTTGAAATTGCATTTAAATTTTATTAAGTTTTCAATTATTTAAAAATTTCATTTTTTTTGTTTTTGGTATTTTTTCATAAAATTTTGAACTCTCATAACTTTGTCAAAAATGCAGCGATTTTGTTTTGGAATGTCATTTTGTTCATGGTTTTATATTATTTTTGAAATTGCATTTAAATTTTATTGAGTTTTCAATTATTTAAAAATTTCATTTTTTTTGGTATTTTTTCATGAAACTTTGAGCTTTCATTACTTTGTCAAAAGTGCACCGATTTTACTTTGGAATGTCATTTTGTTCATGGTTTTATATTATTTTTGAAATTGCATTTAAATTTTATTGAGTTTTCAATTATTTAAAAATTTCATTTTTTTGGTATTTTTTAATAAAACTTTGAGCTCTCATAACTTTGTCAAAAATGCACCGATTTTACTTTGGAATGTCATTTTGTTCATGGTTTTATATTATTTTTGAAATTGCATTTAAATTTTATTGAGTTTTCAATTATTTAAAAATTTAATTGTTTTTGGTATTTTTTCATGAAACTTTGAACTCTCATAACTTTGTCAAAAATGCACCGATTTTACTTTGGAATGTCATTTTGTTCATGGTTTTATATTGTTTTTGAAATTGCATTTAAATTTTATTGAGTTTTCAATTATTTAAAATTTCATTTTTTTGGTATTTTTCCATGAATTTTTGAAATCTCATAAGTTTGTCAAAAATGGAGCGATTTTACTTTGGAATGCCATTTTGTTCATGGTTTTGTTTTATTTTTGAAATTGCATTTAAATTTTATTGAGTTTTCAATTATTTAAAAATTTCATTTTTTTTTTGGTATTTTTTCATGAAACTTTGAACTCTCATAACTTTGTCAAAAATGCACCGCTTTTACTTTGGAATGTCATTTTGTTCATGGTTTTATATTATTTTTGAAATTGCATTTAAATTTTATTGAGTTTTCAATTATTTGAAAATTTCATTTTTTTTGGTATTTTTTCATGAAACTTTGAACTCTCATAACTTTGTCAAAAATGCACCGATTTTACTTTGGAATGCCATTTTGTTCATGGTTTTACTCTATTTTTGAAATTGCATTTAAATTTTATTGAGTTTTCAATAATTTAAAAATTTCATTTTTTTTGGTATTTTTCATGAAACTTTGAACTCTCATAACTTTGTCAAAAATGCAGCGATTTTACTTTGGAATGTCATTTTCTTCATGGTTTTTTATTATTTTTGAAATTGCATTTAAATTTTATTGAGTTTTAAATTATTTAAAAATTTCATTTTTTTTGGTATTTTTTCATGAAACTTTGAACTCTCATAACTTTGTCCAAAATGCAGCGATTTTACTTTGGAATGTCATTTTGTTCATGGTTTTATATTATTTTTGAAATTGCATTTAAATTTTATTGAGTTTTCAATTATTTAAAAATTTAATTTTTTTTTTGGTATTTTTTCATGAAACTTTGAACTCTCATAACTTTGTCAAAAATGCAGCGATTTTACTTTGGAATGTCATTTTGTTCATGGTTTTATATTATTTTTGAAATTGCATTTAAATTTTATTGAGTTTTCAATTATTTGAAAATTTCATTTTTTTTGGTATTTTTTCATGAAACTTTGAACTCTCATAACTTTGTCAAAAATGCACCGATTTTACTTTGGAATGCCATTTTGTTCATGGTTTTACTCTATTTTTGAAATTGCATTTAAATTTTATTGAGTTTTCAATTATTTAAAAATTTCATTTTTTTTGGTATTTTTTCATGAAACTTTGAACTCTCATAACTTTGTCAAAAATGCACCGATTTTACTTTGGAATGTCATTTTGTTCATGGTTTTATATTATTTTTGAAATTGCATTTAAATTTTATTGAGTTTTCAATTATTTAAAAATTTCATTTTTTTTGGTATTTTTTCATGAAACTTTGAACTCTCATAACTTTGTCAAAAATGCACAGCTTTTACTTTGGAATGTCATTTTGTTCATGGTTTTATATTATTTTTGAAATTGCATTTAAATTTTATTGAGTTTTCAATTATTTAAAAATTTCATTTTTTTTGGTATTTTTTCATGAAACTTTGAACTCTCATAACTTTGTCAAAAATGCACCGATTTTACTTTGGAATGTTATTTTGTTCATGGTTTTACTCTATTTTTGAAATTGCATTTAAATTTTATTAAGTTTTCAATTATTTAAAAATTTCATTTTTTTTGTTTTTGGTATTTTTTCATAAAATTTTGAACTCTCATAACTTTGTCAAAAATGCAGCGATTTTGTTTTGGAATGTCATTTTGTTCATGGTTTTATATTATTTTTGAAATTGCATTTAAATTTTATTGAGTTTTCAATTATTTAAAAATTTCATTTTTTTTGGTATTTTTTCATGAAACTTTGAGCTTTCATTACTTTGTCAAAAGTGCACCGATTTTACTTTGGAATGTCATTTTGTTCATGGTTTTATATTATTTTTGAAATTGCATTTAAATTTTATTGAGTTTTCAATTATTTAAAAATTTCATTTTTTTGGTATTTTTTAATAAAACTTTGAGCTCTCATAACTTTGTCAAAAATGCACCGATTTTACTTTGGAATGTCATTTTGTTCATGGTTTTAAAATATTTTTGAAATTGCATTTAAATTTTATTGAGTTTTCAATTATTTAAAAATTTCATTTTTTTTGGTATTTTTTCATGAAACTTTGAACTCTCATAACTTTGTCAAAAATGCAGCGATTTTACTTTGGAATGTTATTTTGTTCATGGTTTTACTCTATTTTTGAAATTGCATTTAAATTTTATTGAGTTTTCAATTATTTAAAAATTTCATTTTTTTTGGTATTTTTTCATGAAACTTTGAACTCTCATAACATTGTCAAAAATGCACCGATTTTACTTTGGAATGTCATTTTGTTCATGGTTTTATATTATTTTTGAAATTGCATTTATATTTTATTGAGTTTTCAACTATTAAAAAATTTCTTTTTTTTTGGTATTTTTTCATGAAACTTTGAACTCTCATAACTTTGTCAAAAATGCACCGATTTTACTTTGGAATGCCATTTTGTTCATGGTTTTACTCCATTTTTGAAATTGCATTTAAATTTTATTGAGTTTTCAATTATTTAAAAATTAAATTTTTTTTGGTATTTTTTCATGAAACTTTGAGCTCTCATAACTTTGTCAAAAGTGCACCGATTTTACTTTGGAATGTCATTTTGTTCATGGTTTTATATTATTTTTGAAATTGCATTTAAATTTTTTTGAGTTTTCAATTATTTAAAAATTTCATTTTTTTTGGTATTTTTTCATGAAACTTTGAACTCTCATAACTTTGTCAAAAATGCACCGCTTTTACTTTGGAATGTCATTTTGTTCATGGTTTTATATTATTTTTGAAATTGCATTTAAATTTTATTAAGTTTTCAATTATTTAAAAATTTCATTTTTTTTTTTTTGGTATTTTTTCATGAAACTTTGAACTCTCAAAACTTTGTCAAAAGTGCACCGATTTTACTTTGGAATGTCATTTTGTCCATGGTTTTATATTATTTTTGAAATTGCATTTAAATTTTATTGAGTTTTCAATTACTTAAAAATTTCATGTTTCTTGGTATTTTTTCATGAAACTTTGAACTCTCATAACTTTGTCAAAAATGCACCGATTTTACTTTGGAATGTTATTTTGTTCATGGTTTTACTCTATTTTTGAAATTGCATTTTAATTTTATTAAGTTTTCAATTATTTAAAAATTTCATTTTTTTTTGGTATTTTTTCATGAAACTTTGAACTCTCATAACTTTGTCAAAAATGCAGCGATTTTACTTTGGAATGTCATTTTGTTCATGGTTTTAAAATATTTTTGAAATTGCATTTAAATTTTATTGAGTTTTCAATTATTTAAAAATTTCATTCTTTTTGGTATTTTTTCATGAAACTTTGAACTCTCATAACTTTGTCAAAAATGCAGCGATTTTACTTTGGAATGTTATTTTGTTCATGGTTTTACTCTATTTTTGAAATTGCATTTAAATTTTATTGAGTTTTCAATTATTTAAAAATTTCATTTTTTTTGGTATTTTTTCATGAAACTTTGAACTCTCATAACTTTGTCAAAAATGCACCGATTTTACTTTGGAATGTCATTTTGTTCATGGTTTTATATTATTTTTGAAATTGCATTTAAATTTTATTGAGTTTTCAATTATTTAAAAATTTCATTTTTTTTGGTATTTTTTCATGAAACTTTGAACTCTCATAACTTTGTCAAAAATATTTAAAAATTTCATTTTTTTTGGTATTTTTCATGAAACTTTGAACTCTCATAACTTTGTCAAAAATGCAGCGATTTTACTTTGGAATGTCATTTTGTTCATGGTTTTACTCTATTTTTGAAATTGCATTTAATTTTTATTGAGTTTTCAATTATTTAAAAATTTAATTGTTTTTGGTATTTTTTCATGAAACTTTGAACTCTCATAACTTTGTCAAAAATGCACCGATTTTACTTTGGAATGTCATTTTGTTCATGGTTTTATATTATTTTTGAAATTGCATTTAAATTTATTTGAGTTTTCAATTATTTAAAAATTTCATTTTTTTTGGTATTTTTTCATGAAACTTTGAACTCTCATAACTTTGTCAAAAATGCAGCGATTTTACTTTGGAATGTCATTTTGTTCATGGTTTTACTCTATTTTTGAAATTGCATTTAAATTTTATTGAGTTTTCAATTATTTAAAAATTTAATTGTTTTTGGTATTTTTTCATGAAATTTTGAACTCTCATAACTTTGTCAAAAATGCACCGATTTTACTTTGGAATGTCATTTTGTTCATGGTTTTATATTATTTTTGAAATTGCATTTAAATTTTATTGAGTTTTCAATTACTTAAAAATTTCATGTTTCTTGGTATTTTTTCATGAAACTTTGAACTCTCATAACTTTGTCAAAAATGCACCGATTTTACTTTGGAATGTTATTTTGTTCATGGTTTTACTCTATTTTTGAAATTGCATTTTAATTTTATTAAGTTTTCAATTATTTAAAAATTTCATTTTTTTTTGGTATTTTTTCATGAAACTTTGAACTCTCATAACTTTGTCAAAAATGCAGCGATTTTACTTTGGAATGTCATTTTGTTCATGGTTTTAAAATATTTTTGAAATTGCATTTAAATTTTATTGAGTTTTCAATTATTTAAAAATTTCATTCTTTTTGGTATTTTTTCATGAAACTTTGAACTCTCATAACTTTGTCAAAAATGCAGCGATTTTACTTTGGAATGTTATTTTGTTCATGGTTTTACTCTATTTTTGAAATTGCATTTAAATTTTATTGAGTTTTCAATTATTTAAAAATTTCATTTTTTTTGGTATTTTTTCATGAAACTTTGAACTCTCATAACTTTGTCAAAAATGCACCGATTTTACTTTGGAATGTCATTTTGTTCATGGTTTTATATTATTTTTGAAATTGCATTTAAATTTTATTGAGTTTTCAATTATTTAAAAATTTCATTTTTTTTGGTATTTTTTCATGAAACTTTGAACTCTCATAACTTTGTCAAAAATGCACCGCTTTTACTTTGGAATGTCATTTTGTTCATGGTTTTATATTATTTTTGAAATTGCATTTAAATTTTATTGAGTTTTCAATTATTTAAAAATTTAATTTTTTTTGGTATTTTTTCATGAAACTTTGAACTCTCATAACTTTGTCAAAAGTGCACCGATTTTACTTTGGAATGTCATTTTGTTCATGGTTTTATATTATTTTTGAAATTGCATTTAAATTTTATTGAGTTTTCAATTATTTAAAAATTTCATTTTCTGGTATTTTTTCATGAAACTTTGAACTCTCATAACTTTGTCAAAAATGCAGCGATTTTACTTTGGAATGTCATTTTGTTCATGGTTTTATATTATTTTTGAAATTGCATTTAAATTTTATTGAGTTTTCAATTATTTAAAAATTTCATTTTTTTTGGTATTTTTTCATGAAACTTTGAACTCTCATAACTTTGTCAAAAATGCACCGCTTTTACTTTGGAATGTCATTTTGTTCATGGTTTTATATTATTTTTGAAATTGCATTTAAATTTTATTAAGTTTTCAATTATTTAAAAATTTCATTTTTTTTTTTTTGGTATTTTTTCATGAAACTTTGAACTCTCAAAACTTTGTCAAAAGTGCACCGATTTTACTTTGGAATGTCATTTTGTCCATGGTTTTATATTATTTTTGAAATTGCATTTAAATTTTATTAAGTTTTCAATTATTTAAAAATTTCATTTTTTTTTTTTTGGTATTTTTTCATAAAATTTTGAACTCTCATAACTTTGTCAAAAATGCAGCGATTTTGTTTTGGAATGTCATTTTGTTCATGGTTTTACTCTATTTTTGAAATTGCATTAAAATTTTATTGAGTTTTCAATTATTTAAAAATTTCATTTTTTTTGGTATTTTTCATGAAACTTTGAACTCTCATAACTTTGTCAAAAATGCACCGATTTTACTTTGGAATGTTATTTTGTTCATGGTTTTATATTATTTTTGAAATTGCATTTAAATTTTATTAAGTTTTCAATTATTTAAAAATTTCATTTTTTTTTTTTTGGTATTTTTTCATAAAATTTTGAACTCTCATAACTTTGTCAAAAATGCAGCGATTTTGTTTTGGAATGTCATTTTGTTCATGGTTTTACTCTATTTTTGAAATTGCATTAAAATTTTATTGAGTTTTCAATTATTTAAAAATTTCATTTTTTTTGGTATTTTTCATGAAACTTTGAACTCTCAAAACTTTGTCAAAAGTGCACCGATTTTACTTTGGAATGTCATTTTGTCCATGGTTTTATATTATTTTTGAAATTGCATTTAAATTTTATTAAGTTTTCAATTATTTAAAAATTTCATTTTTTTTTTTTTGGTATTTTTTCATGAAATTTTGAACTCTCATAACTTTGTCAAAAATGCACCGATTTTACTTTGGAATGCCATTTTGTTCATGGTTTTACTCTATTTTTGAAATTGCATTAAAATTTTATTGAGTTTTCAATTATTTAAAAATTTCATTTTTTTTGGTATTTTTCATGAAACTTTGAACTCTCATAACTTTGTCAAAAATGCACCGATTTTACTTTGGAATGTTATTTTGTTCATGGTTTTATATTATTTTTGAAATTGCATTTAAATTTTATTGAGTTTTCAATTATTTAAAAATTTCATTTTTTTTGGTATTTTTTCATGAAACTTTGAACTCTCATAACTTTGTCAAAAATGCAGCGATCTTATTTTGGAATGTCATTTTGTTCATGGTTTTATATTATTTTTGAAATTGCATTTAAATTTTATTGAGTTTTCAATTATTTAAGAATTTAATTTTTTTTGGTATTTTTTCATGAAACTTTGAGCTCTCATAACTTTGTCAAAAGTGCACCGATTTTACTTTGGAATGTCATTTTGTTCATGGTTTTATATTATTTTTGAAATTGCATTTAAATTTTATTGAGTTTTCAATTATTTAAAAATTTCATTTTTTTGGTATTTTTTAATAAAACTTTGAGCTCTCATAACTTTGTCAAAAATGCACCGATTTTACTTTGGAATGTCATTTTGTTCATGGTTTTATATTATTTTTGAAATTGCATTTAAATTTTATTGAGTTTTCAATTACTTAAAAATTTCATGTTTCTTGGTATTTTTTCATGAAACTTTGAACTCTCATAACTTTGTCAAAAATGCACCGATTTTACTTTGGAATGTTATTTTGTTCATGGTTTTACTCTATTTTTGAAATTGCATTTTAATTTTATTAAGTTTTCAATTATTTAAAAATTTCATTTTTTTTTGGTATTTTTTCATGAAACTTTGAACTCTCATAACTTTGTCAAAAATGCAGCGATTTTACTTTGGAATGTCATTTTGTTCATGGTTTTAAAATATTTTTGAAATTGCATTTAAATTTTATTGAGTTTTCAATTATTTAAAAATTTCATTCTTTTTGGTATTTTTTCATGAAACTTTGAACTCTCATAACTTTGTCAAAAATGCAGCGATTTTACTTTGGAATGTTATTTTGTTCATGGTTTTACTCTATTTTTGAAATTGCATTTAAATTTTATTGAGTTTTCAATTATTTAAAAATTTCATTTTTTTTGGTATTTTTTCATGAAACTTTGAACTCTCATAACTTTGTCAAAAATGCACCGATTTTACTTTGGAATGTCATTTTGTTCATGGTTTTATATTATTTTTGAAATTGCATTTAAATTTTATTGAGTTTTCAATTATTTAAAAATTTCATTTTTTTTGGTATTTTTTCATGAAACTTTGAGCTCTCATAACTTTGTCAAAAGTGCACCGATTTTACTTTGGAATGTCATTTTGTTCATGGTTTTATATTATTTTTGAAATTGCATTTAAATTTTATTGAGTTTTCAATTATTTAAAAATTTAATTTTTTTGGTATTTTTTCATGAAACTTTGAACTCTCATAACTTTGTCAAAAATGCAGCGATTTTACTTTGGAATGTCATTTTGTTCATGGTTTTATATTATTTTTGAAATTGCATTTAAATTTTATTGAGTTTTCAATTATTTAAAAATTTAATTTTTTTTGGTATTTTTTCATGAAACTTTGAACTCTCATAACTTTGTCAAAAATGCACCGATTTTACTTTGGAATGTCATTTTGTTCATGGTTTTATATTATTTTTGAAATTGCATTTAAATTTTATTGAGTTTTCAATTATTTAAAAATTTCATTTTTTTTTTTTTGGTGTTTTTTCATGAAACTTTGAGCTCTCATAACTTTGTCAAAAGTGCACCGATTTTACTTTGGAATGTCATTTTGTTGATGGTTTTATATTATTTTTGAAATTGCATTTAAATTTTATTGAGTTTTCAATTATTTAAAAATTTATTTTTTTTTGGTATTTTTTCATGAAACTTTGAACTTTCATAACTTTGTCAAAAATGCAGCGATTTTACTTTGGAATGTCATTTTGTTCATGGTTTTATATTATTTTTGAAATTGCATTTAAATTTTATTGAGTTTTCAATTATTTAAAAATTTCATTTTTTTGGTATTTTTTCATGAAACTTTGAACTCTCATAACTTTGTCAAAAATGCACCGATTTTACTTTGGAATGCCATTTTGTTCATGGTTTTGTATTATTTTTGAAATTGCATTTAAATTTTATTGAGTTTTCAATTATTTAAAAATTTCATTTTTGTTGGTATTTTTTCATGAACCTTTGAACTCTCATAACTTTGTCAAAAATGCACCGATTTTACTTTGGAATGTCATTTTGTTCATGGTTTTATATTATTTTTGAAATTGCATTTAAATTTTATTGAGTTTTCAATTATTTAAAAATTTCATTTTTTTGGTATTTTTTCATGAAATTTTGAACTCTCATAACTTTGTCAAAAATGCACCGATTTTACTTTGGAATGCCATTTTGTTCATGGTTTTACTCTATTTTTGAAATTGCATTAAAATTTTATTGAGTTTTCAATTATTTAAAAATTTCATTTTTTTTGGTATTTTTCATGAAACTTTGAACTCTCATAACTTTGTCAAAAATGCACCGATTTTACTTTGGAATGTTATTTTGTTCATGGTTTTATATTATTTTTGAAATTGCATTTAAATTTTATTGAGTTTTCAATTATTTAAAAATTTCATTTTTTTTGGTATTTTTTCATGAAACTTTGAACTCTCATAACTTTGTCAAAAATGCAGCGATCTTACTTTGGAATGTCATTTTGTTCATGGTTTTATATTATTTTTGAAATTGCATTTAAATTTTATTGAGTTTTCAATTATTTAAAAATTTAATTTTTTTTGGTATTTTTTCATGAAATTTTGAACTCTCATAACTTTGTCAAAAATGCACCGATTTTACTTTGGAATGCCATTTTGTTCATGGTTTTACTCTATTTTTGAAATTGCATTTAAATTTTATTGAGTTTTCAATTATTTAAAAATTTATTTTTTTTTGGTATTTTTTCATGAAACTTTGAACTCTCATAACTTTGTCAAAAATGCAGCGATTTTACTTTGGAATGTCATTTTGTTCATGGTTTTATATTATTTTTGAAATTGCATTTATATTTTATTGAGTTTTCAACTATTAAAAAATTTCTCTTTTTTTGGTATTTTTTCATGAAACTTTGAACTCTCATAACTTTGTCAAAAATGCACCGATTTTACTTTGGAATGCCATTTTGTTCATGGTTTTACTCTATTTTTGAAATTGCATTTAAATTTTATTGAGTTTTCAATTATTTAAAAATTTATTTTTTTTGGTATTTTTTCATGAAACTTTGAACTCTCATAACTTTGTCAAAAATGCAGCGATTTTACTTTGGAATGTCATTTTGTTCATGGTTTTATATTATTTTTGAAATTGCATTTAAATTTTATTGAGTTTTCAATTATTTAAAAATTTCATTTTTTTGGTATTTTTTCATGAAACTTTGAACTCTCATAACTTTGTTAAAAATGCACCGATTTTACTTTGGAATGTCATTTTGTTCATGGTTTTGTATTATTTTTGAAATTGCATTTAAATTTTATTGAGTTTTCAATTATTTAAAAATTTCATTCTTTTTGGTATTTTTTCATGAACCTTTGAACTCTCATAACTTTGTCAAAAATGCAGCGATTTTACTTTGGAATGTCATTTTGTTCATGGTTTTATATTATTTTTGAAATTGCATTTATATTTTATTGAGTTTTCAACTATTAAAAAATTTCTTTTTTTTTGGTATTTTTTCATGAAACTTTGAACTCTCATAACTTTGTCAAAAATGCACCGATTTTACTTTGGAATGCCATTTTGTTCATGGTTTTACTCTATTTTTGAAATTGCATTTAAATTTTATTGAGTTTTCAATTATTTAAAAATTTAATTTTTTTTGGTATTTTTTCATGAAATTTTGAACTCTCATTACTTTGTCAAAAATGCACCGATTTTACTTTGGAATGTCATTTTGTTCATGGTTTTATATTATTTTTGAAATTGCATTTAAATTTTATTGAGTTTTCAATTATTTAAAAATTTCATTCTTTTTGGTATTTTTTCATGAAACTTTGAACTCTCATAACTTTGTCAAAAATGCAGCGATCTTACTTTGGAATGTCATTTTGTTCATGGTTTTATATTATTTTTGAAATTGCATTTAAATTTTATTGAGTTTTCAATTATTAAAAAATTTTATTTTTTTTGTATTTTTTTATGAAATTTTGAACTCTCATAACTTTGTCAAAAATGCACCGATTTTACTTTGGAATGCCATTTTGTTCATGGTTTTACTCTATTTTTGAAATTGCATTTAAATTTTATTGAGTTTTCAATTATTTAAAAATTTCATTTTTTTTGGTATTTTTTCATGAAACTTTGAACTCTCATAACTTTGTCAAAAATGCAGCGATTTTACTTTGGAATGTCATTTTGTTCATGGTTTTATATTATTTTTGAAATTGCATTTATATTTTATTGAGTTTTCAACTATTAAAAAATTTCTTTTTTTTTGGTATTTTTTCATGAAACTTTGAACTCTCATAACTTTGTCAAAAATTCACCGATTTTACTTTGGAATGTCATTTTGTTCATGGTTTTATATTATTTTTGAAATTGCATTTAAATTTTATTGAGTTTTCAATTATTTAAAAATTTAATTTTTTTTGGTATTTTTTCATGAAACTTTGAACTCTCATAACTTTGTCAAAAATGCACCGATTTTACTTTGGAATGTCATTTTGTTCATGGTTTTATATTATTTTTGTAATTGCATTTAAATTTTATTGAGTTTTCAATTATTTAAAAATTTCATTTTTTTTTTTATATTTTTTCATGAAACTTTGAACTCTCATAACTTTGTCAAAAATGCACCGATTTTACTTTGGAATGTTATTTTGTTCATGGTTTTACTCTATTTTTGAAATTGCATTTAAATTTTATTGAGTTTTCAATTATTTAAAAATTTCATTTTTTTTTTTGTATTTTTTCTTGAAACTTTGAACTCTCATAACTTTGTCAAAAATGCACCGATTTTACTTTGGAATGTCATTTTGTTCATGGTTTTATATTATTTTTGAAATTGCATTTAAATTTTATTGAGTTTTCAATTATTTAAAAATTTCATTTTTTTTGGTATTTTTCCATGAAACTTTGAACTCTCATAACTTTGTCAAAAATGCAGCGATCTTACTTTGGAATGTCATTTTGTTCATGGTTTTATGTCATTTTTGTAATTGCATTTAAATTTTATTGAGTTTTCAATTATTTAAAAATTTCATTTTTTTTTTTATATTTTTTCATGAAACTTTGAACTCTCATAACTTTGTCAAAAATGCACCGATTTTACTTTGGAATGTTATTTTGTTCATGGTTTTACTCTATTTTTGAAATTGCATTTAAATTTTATTGAGTTTTCAATTATTTAAAAATTTCATTTTTTTTTTTGTATTTTTTCTTGAAACTTTGAACTCTCATAACTTTGTCAAAAATGCACCGATTTTACTTTGGAATGTCATTTTGTTCGTGGTTTTATATTATTTTTGAAATTGCATTTAAATTTTATTGAGTTTTCAATTATTTAAAAATTTCATTTTTTTTGGTATTTTTCCATGAAACTTTGAACTCTCATAACTTTGTCAAAAATGCAGCGATCTTACTTTGGAATGTCATTTTGTTCATGGTTTTATGTCATTTTTGAAATTGCATTTAAATTTTATTGAGTTTTCAATTATTTAAAAATTTCATTTTTTTTTTGGTATTTTTTCATGAAATTTTGAACTCTCATAACTTTGTCAAAAATGCACCGATTTTACTTTGGAGTGTCATTTTGTTCATGATTTTACATTTTTATACCATTTACCCATTGAAAATGGGTAAAAAATGGTATATTAATTTTGTGCAAATGTATGTAACAAGCAGAAGGAGGCGTGGCAGTCTGTCTGTCCGTCTGTATGAACGCACAGACCTCAGCTATTAAAAGAGCTAGAGTCACCAGACTTGGTGGGAGTGTGCGTGTATTGAATACGCAGATCGAGTTTATTTCAAACTTAATGTGCCACGCCCACCGCCTCCGCAAATCGATAAATGCGTATTTCGATTTTTTCCAAATAATTCAATAACGAAAAGAGATAAACGCACCAAATTTGGTAGGAGGGTGTCTTGCAACATTATGCAGAAGTTGGATTTTAAACTTTTGGATGCCACGCCCACCGCCTCTAAAAAACACATTTTTATAGTTTAAAAGAACACTAGAAAAGCTAGAAGCACCAAATTTGGAAGTAAGGTGCCTGGTAACATTACGGAGAATGCGGATTTTCAACTTTTGGATGCCACGCCCACCGCCCCCAAATTATTGAATTTTAAGAAAAGTAGGGAAATAACAAAACATTTTGGTGTGTGAGGTCGTGGGTTCGAATCCAGCGACGGGCAATTTTTTTTTTTTTTTAATAATTTTGCGCTATACTGAAAAATATAGTATATATAATTGACGAACATGGAAGATGCAAAAAAATAAGAAAAACGAAAAACTTGTTCTAAGCAATACAAAAAAAAGAAGCCTGCGCTGGGATTCGAACCGGGGACATTTAGTTATAGAGCTGACAACTCTCACAACAAACCACAAACCAAACGAGGCACATTGTCTGTTTCTGCTAAATACATATGTATGTATTTGTGTATAGAAATTATAGGCGCGAGAAGTTTTGCATACAGCAGCAGAGACGGAGCAGAGGCTCGGCGTCAATGCTTGCGCCGACTGCGCACGCTTAATCGGCGTGCAGTCAGCGTGCTCGGCCTGTGCCATTAGCGTCAAATTGACGCCGTCAATGCATGTGTATTATTTGACTTCGAAAATTTGCGAAGCGTTGTATTAGTTCGGCGAATAAAAGTATGGTAATTAATATTAAGAATTTTTTTAACAGCCAAAGGTAAATGGTATCTTACTGTCGAGTGCACTCGACTGTAGATTTCTTCACTTGTTTTTTTTTTAATTTTTGTGTATTTTTAAAAGTAAGAGACATCAGCCAATAGTTTCTATAGTAACTATCCGATATATCAGTACAAATTGAGCCGTTCCGACTTATTTATAAAAAAAAACAATGTGCAATAGCCGGTTCTTTTCTAATTTTTGTGTATTTAAAAAAAAGAAATACAGCTTTACGATATATCGGTCCGCTCTGTCTTGCTTCGACTATTTAAAGCGATTACAGAAGAAGGAAGTACATATGTATGTGTACAGTACCAAGTTTCAACAAGTTTAAAAATTTCAGGACTTAGCGGACAGACGGACAAGGTATAATACGATTTTTTTAGACTCTTTTAAATAGACGTATATATCCCTAATTAGCAGATAAATAAGTCTAAATTCCGTATTGTTTTGGTAAAGACTTTTTTCTTTGAGAAATTGGAATCGTTTATGCGATGCGAATAATTAGACTATAATATTTATATTTATCAAAATTATATATTATTTTAGTATATATTCACTACATATACATTTGAACTACTATGATATATGGTATATATTGGTTTAATCTAATATAATCGCATTGGGAAATGGTAATGCCTCTGTTTACTGGGGAACATTATCCGCTGACATTCCTGGCACTTCTTATAGCGCACATTCAAATGTGCACAGCAGGATTCCATCATGTTTATTTGTATTATACACTCACACACACACACGCACTCGCACGTACAAATATGCTCACGTTTGTGTGCGTAGTGGGAGCAGAGCTTAATGAAGTCGTGCCCGTTTTTAGCCTCCTCCCGAGAGAGCGCGAGAGGGCGCTCTTTGCCAAACGACACTTGTTGGTGTGTGTACATATACGCGCACACTAGTGCAACCACTCACACACACACACAGCCAAGCATACACGCGCGCGAACGACAACTGGGCTGCTGGCGAGCTACGTCACACTTGAGGCGCAGACACACACACACACACAGGTACTCGGAAAATAGGACATCAAACTGAGCGTCAACATTTGCCTGTTGTTTTTGTGGCTTTTCTGGCTCCACTTGCACTTTCGCGCGGTGTTAATTATTTATGTAAATAAATATATAAATAGATATATATTTTTATTAACTATTTATATATTTCACTCGCAGCAATTGTCGCTCGCAGCTTGAAGTCGCACTTGAGGCGCCTGGGCGAGCTGTGCGAAAAGCCTTTGCACTTGATTTTCCCAGGCGCACACGGCCAGGCCGCAGCAGCCGAGCACTGTGCTCGAGCCCTCTATATATATTTCATATCCATTCGATATGCACATTAATTCGCAACTATTTGTTTTGCTGGCATCCTTTACCTTTGCTCTTTGCGCTGGGCTCTTTGTCCTGCTCGTTGCTGGGCCCTGGTCCTGGTTGTGTCCTGGTGCTGCTTCTGGTCTCGCTGGCTGCTCGCGCCGTGCTGTTCCGTACGGCGACTCGCACTCAACTGTCGTCGGGGACCTCGCTCGCTGTCCGCCTGTGTTGATACTTTCATCCGAAGTCGATTGTCCCCGTGACCTGCGCAGGCGCTGGGAGAGCGCAGCGCGCTGTTGCTGCCAAAGGGATGGGGGTCGGGGTGGTAGGGTGAGGGTCCAGCTCCAGCTCGAGTCGCAAGTGTGCATAGGCTCATTAGTCAGCGAAGCAAGAACAGTTCGCGCAGGTCGAGATCGTCGCGTTGCGGGAACAGCCATTGAGTAATAAGTACTTATTAATAATATAATAATATTATATAATAATAATAGGTAATAAGTAAGAGTAATAAGTACTTATTAATAATATAATAATATTATATAATAATAATAAGTAATAATAAATACATTATAATAATAATAATAAGTACTTATTAATAATATAATAATATTATATAATAATAATAGGTAATAAGTAAGAGTAATAAGTACTTATTAATAATATAATAATATTATATAATAATAATAAGTAATAATAAATACATAATAATAATAATAATAAGTACTTATTAATAATATAATAATATTATATAATAATAATAAGTAATAATAAATACATAATAATAATAATAATAAGTACTTATTAATAATATAATAATATTATATAATAATAATAAGTAATAATAAATACATAATAATAATAATAATAAGTACTTATTAATAATATAATAATATTATATAATAATAATAAGTAATAATAAATACATTATAATAATAATAATAAGTACTTATTAATAATATAATAATATTATATAATAATAATAAGTAATAATAAATAAATAATAATAATAATAATAAGTACTTATTAATAATATAATAATATTATATAATAATAATAAGTAATAATAAATAAATAATAATAATAATAATAAGTACCTATTACTCTGTAGCTTCTAAAATTTCCCTTATTCTGTTCCTTAAAACCGGCAAAAATCCCCCAACTGCATATCGAGCTGAACACTTTGTGGGAACAGTAGCTTAAACATTATTTCCCTGCATAACTCTGAAATAATTTCCCTTCAGCGCATGTGCCAATCGAGAACACTTTGCAGTGAGAACAGCAGCGCGCATAAAATTACCCAAGTTTCTTATTACTTATTTTGCAGTTTCTTATTGCCTTCTAGGCAACTGCCGGGCACAGTTCGCAGTGGGAACAGTTCCACACTGCAATTTCCCTTGCATTTCAAGCATTATATGCAAAAGCTTGGGGAACAGTTATGGCAGCACCGAACAAGTTCGGGCACAGTTTTGAAAATCAACTGCCCGTCGTATAAATTTCCTTTTACAATTTCCCCTGCTTACATAAATCCCTGCCCAAAAAAACCAAACGTTTTTTTTTTTTTAATTTTTGTGTATATTAAATCTTTGTATTTTCTTTTTTTCTATAAATAATTTTTTACTTTAAAGTTAAAGTACAAACAAATAATTAATAATAAACTTCTAATACTACGTTTTAAGACACTTTCGTTTTTGTTGTTGTTCTTCATCTTGTGTTGTTGCTTATGCATTTGCTTTTAAATATACTATTTTAATTATACGTGTGTTGCCGTGTGTGTGTGTGTGTGTTTGTCTTTGTTGCAATATTTGTGTACGTGTGTGTGTTTTGCTCTGTTTGTTGTTATTGGCATATAAAAGTAAACTTTATACAGCGCTGCCACTAACAATTTGCATTTATTTATTGGGAGAAGTCGACTGAGTTGTTGTTGTTGTTTTTGTTGTTTAATTGTTACAAGTTTGGGAAACGGCACTAAATACGCTGCAACGGAATCCAATGGAACGGGGAGCGGTTAGCAGGGATGCCTTAGCTGCAGTGTGTGCGTGTGTATGTGTGTACAGAGATTGCCTACATGTAACTACACACACATACAATGCTCTGATCGTTATGCTAGCGGGTAACTGTGTGTGTGTGTGTATCTGTGTGTCGTGTGGTCTGCTGTGTGTAGATTGTTCTCGTCCTCTTTTAAAAATAAACATGTACAAAGTATCAAAAGACTTATTTAATATAGCAATCATACAATACACATAAGATAATAATATTGAACAATATATAGTATATGCGTGTGAAAAAAATATATATTCATATATACATACATGTGTAAATATGCGTATACATATATATAAGTATATATTCCCCTTATATTCTCAATGTGTTTCTGTATAGCGCTTTGCTTTTGCTGTGCATCTTTGTTTTCCCCTTATTTGTTCAAATAACATTTAGCAAAAATAGAGCCTGCCTTATATACAATACAACTTTTGCTTCTGTATTTCTGTATTTCCGTTTTTCGGTTTTCCTATTTTTCATCTTGTTCGTCATCTTCTTCTTCGTCGTCTTCTCGTTTTGTGTATGCAAAATATATAACATTATATACGATCTCTTTCTCCTAGCTGTATATAAGTATATACACGTGTGTTCGCTCGCTTTTCAAGACGACAAACACGGGTTTTCTGTTTTCACTTTTATTTTTTGTTTTTCATTTTGTTGGTTTATTTAATTTTTTTTTTTTTGTTTTTTAGTTTTTGTTTTGTTTGAATTTTCTGTCTGGGTTTCACGTTAAGTTTCGCGCTTTGCCTTGACTAACTTATTGCAGAGGGTTGCATGTGCATTATATATTGGTAGAGTTTCCGTAATATTAATTTTATGACTTACAATCGAGTTTTTCGTTAAAACTAAAAAACAAATTTTTTTCGAAACAACGCAAACTTATATTTATGAAACTAGACTCTATATCTGTATCTGTATATCGTGTGCATAGATCTAAAAATGATTATCAAATAAAAATGTAAATGTATGGTCTGTTTTATTTTGTTTTCGCTTTCGCTTTTGCTTTTCTTTTCTCTATGTTCGATCAGGATCATCATCATCGACAATCATCATCCTTTATTTACTAAAAACGTGTTTACGTGTTCCATTATCAGAATTATGTCTAAAGTATATACAAGAGCTGGGAAGTGAAATGAAATACGCATGCGTGTGAGCGCGTCTTGCTGCTGCTTCTGCTGCTGCTGCTGTCGTTGCTGTAGAGGGTATCTCTCGGTAAGCTACAGTGGTACAGTGGTACATCGTATGGTAATATGTATTTCTGAATATATGCGATAATTGATTTTCATCGATTTCAACTAATTTGTTCAAATTATTATTTCTTACTTCTTTTGAGCTATACACAAATTGTCACTTGACTAGCAAATCCATTTACCAGGAGAACTTTGATGGAAAGTCGCTGTAAGCTAAAAGCTCTAAGCTGTAGGCTATAGTAGCGGGGAGTAGTTTCTAGTCTAATAAGAACTTAAGGGAAACAAGATGTAACCATGCGTGTTTACCCCAAATGGGCGTGTGAGTGTGTCTCTGTCTGTCTGTGTGCGTGTGTGTGTGTGTGTCTGTGTGTGATGCTGCTCGTCGATCTGAGATGCAACATTATTGCAACCTTTGAATACAACTAACTATACAAAATATTGATAAAAAGAACATATGATAATAAACCACTTTGAAATTGCACACGAAAGCAGTTAGGATTTTGTATGTGTGTTTCGTGTGTGTCTGTGTTTGTGTGTGTGTGTCCTGTTGAAGTAGTAGTAGTAGCAGAAAGCAACTACAAAACAATTCGGTATCGAGACCTAGCCACTAGGCCAGCTGCGATGAACTGCTGCTGGCGGACCGCTCATCGGTCACATACGCATCCGTGGCGAACTCTTGGAAGCTCAAGCCGAGGCTGTTGCTCAATGGCACAATGCTGAGCACATCACTGACATCGTGCCACTGCTGCTGCTGCTCGTGCTGCTGATGTTTGCCAGAGCTCAAATCGGCCTCCACGGCACCCCCATCGAGGCCATCGAGTTCGTCATCGTTCTCGCTGAGTATGTTGTTCAGACACATGTTGAACTCATCGTAGTCCACATAGTTGCCGCAGTCCAAGCCCGTGGCGTTGCCCAGCTCCGGCATCAGCAGGCTGACAGCATCGACATTCACATCGGCATCCACATCCCCATCCGCATCCGTGCCGCTGCTCCTGTCGCTGTTGTGGTAGCTCAGTAAATGCAAATGATCGCTCTCATGCTCCGCTCCCATGTAGCCAAGATCGTTTTTCTCCGACGTTTCGTCGATGAGACCGAGCGCCGAGGACAGATCAACCAGACGATCTTCGTCATCGTCATCGTCCTGCTCCTGATCCTGTTCATGATCACCATTTTTATTATCGACATTGCTGTGCTCCTGCAACTCGCCATCGAAGTCATGCGCCTGGACCAAAGGGAAATGGCTGCTGAGCTCGAACCGGTCTGCGGTGTCCAGTTCGATGAGTTCAATCAGGTCGGTCTCCTCAGCATCGCCCGTATGGTTCAAACCCTTAGCCAAGGCGCAAAACTCTGGTCACTTGTAGTCACGCGATGTTCTTCTCCGTCGTCCCTCGGTCAGATTGGACTCGCCCACGACTGCAACAAAGCCCAACATTTCATTTTATTATTATTATGGATGTCTGCGTGTGAAAATTCGATCTTTACAACTCACCCGCACTGCGCGTCTTGCGGCGCACCTCGGCCACACTCTCGCCAATCGCGCTCGTCGCATTAGCATTATTTGCTGCTGCTCCGGCAACGCCTAGGCCGCCGCCTTTGCCGGCCGTGCCTTTCGGCTCTGCAGCGGCAGCTGCTGCTGCAGCAGCTGCGACCGCATTGCTCCGGCTATAGATGATCTTGTTGGCGGCCGCACTCGCTCTGACGCTTCTCCTCGTGCCGATCTTCTCATCCGTCGGCGAGTTGGCGTTCACATTGTTGTTGTTGTTCACCGTGTTATTACCGCCGCCGCCACTTGTGGCAGCCGCTGCAGTTGCACCACGCGTTGCATGCACCACATTCGCGCTGTTATTGCCGCCAGCAGGTGTTGCCGCTCCGCCAACTGACTGCTGCGCTGCACTCGATGCTACACTTGCGCTGTTTGCTGCGGCTGCCGGCTGAGTCTTTCCCGCCTTCTGCACCTGAGCGGGCGGCGCACTCAACGGATTGGGAGTTTCTGGAAAGGATCAGCAATTAGTGAACAGGAAATCGCCACACATTTGACGCAATTCAACTCACTCTGCTGCTGCTGCTGTTGATGCTGCTGCTGGTGCTGCGCATTTCGTCGTGTCACATGCTTTTCCTCCACCTGCGCCTTCGAGTTTCGCACTTTTCCGGCCACTTCGATCAGCGGTTCATCCGAGTCGGACGTATCGATTTCTATCTTTTTCGCTATGACATGATTCAGCCCTGTCGCCTCTGTTGTCTCCGAATTGTTGTTGTTATTATTGTTGTTGTTGCTGCTGATGCCACCTCCGCTAATGCGTGTCCGTTTGCTATTGTTGCCGCTGCTGCTGTTGGCCTCCACTAGCAGATTGGAGTCGGTGGTGGCGCCTTCATTGCTGCTTCCACACTCCGACTCTTGGCGTCGGCGTTTATTGCTGTTGTTGTTGTTGTTGTTGTGAGCTTGTGTCTGAGTTCCCAGTCGTGGACTTGGTATTGCTGATGAGCGCGCCACATTCCTGACCAGAACTATGGGTGTTGTCGCTGATGCCGTAAGTGTTGTTGGCGCTGCAACCGTTGCAGCAGCTGTTGCTGCTGTACTCGTTGCTGTCGCAACTTGCTGCGGCTCTGGGCTGCTCTTGGGCGCATCTAACGGACTCTCCAGCCGACTGCTGGCGCGTGTTCGTATCCGTGGCGTCTCCGCATCGGATTGTGCTGGTATCTCAATCGATATAGGCTGCAGTGACTCTGTCTGACTCTGATTCTGGCTCTGTTTCTCTTTCGCTTCCCCCAGCTCGTTCTCTTTGCACGGCATTGCCTCGCTCTTCTCCTCGGTCTTGGGCTCCTGTTTAACAGGCTGGCTGCCTCGACTATCCTCTGCGGCCGTGTTCTCCTTTTTAATTGCGGGCACTGAACTCGCCGGTGCTGGCAAAGCGTCCAGTTTGTGGTTCTCCAGCTTCACTTTGGCTTCACTTTTGACATCTGCTACAGCGGCGGTTGCAACTGTCGCTGCTTCGGTTGCGCCTGCTGCGACTGCCGACAACTTGTTGTCATCTGCAGCGCCTATGTCCGTCAGTTTCTTAATGAGATCATCGTGTTCGAGTATATCGTGTTCTCCATTCAGCTTCGCGTTGATCGACGTCAAGCTGAAGCCACTGCCAATGTTTGCCCCCACCGTATCCTCGAACACACTGGCCACAATGGTCTCCAGGTCATCGGGTAGGTCGCTCTCCATTTTGGCCAGCTCCTTGTCAATCTCATCGGTCGTCTGCAGCTGCTGACTGCAATTGCTCGTTGCTGTTGTCACTGCCGCTGCTGCTACTGCTGCTGTTGTTGCTGCTGCTCCTGCTGCAGTTGTCGCCACGACAGGTACGATGGTAACGGACTGTGTTGTTGTTGTTGCACCCGCTGCAGTTGTGCTCGTGCTCGTCTGCTTGCTGATCAAATGCTGCTGTATGGGACTGCTGGAGGATTGCTGATGCGGACTCTTCTCTGACAGCGCGTCCATGGACTCGATGCCGCTGTCCTCGCCGCCGCCATTGTTACCATGACCCGGAGTGCCGCTGCCGTTGCTGGCCGGCGAGTTGCGCAGTGTGTTGGCCAGCACCGATGCAGGCGTGGGCGATGCCGTACTGCTGCTACTGCTGCTTGTCGCTTGACTCTGCTGACTGCTGATATTGACATTCACATTGTTCAGCTTGGCATGTGCTGACGTCATGACTGGTGCCGCATTCCCACCGCCTGTGGCATTTGTGAGGTTGTCATTACCGACGCTGTTATTCAATATGCTGGAGTTCATCGATATGGCCACGGGCAGCTTTCGCTCGGCCAGCATGGGCAATGTCGTCGTAGCCGCTGCCGCCGCTGCTGCCGCCGCCGTTGCTGCCGTCGTGGTTGATGGCGACGTGGTTGTGAGCGTTATTGTGGCTGCATCGGCGCTGGTCGTGGCAAGTTTGCTGATCTCAACACGCTTCAGCGTCGTCGCACTGGGCAACATGGTTACGGCCGCCGCCAGTTGTTGTTGCTGCTGTTGCTGTTGCTGCTGCTTCTGTAGCTGCAGCTGCTGAACGGCGGTGATGTATGGCGGCGGCTTATGGTTTTTTGTCATCGGTTTACCACCCACAATGGGCGTGATCGTGGCTGCAGTCTTAATTGGATTCTTCAGACTTAAGTTGCTTAGCATACGGTTGTTATTGCTGCTGCTGCTGTTGTTGTTGCTGCTGCCATTGTTGTTATTATTGTTACTGTTGTTGTTGTTATTATTATTATTATTGTTGTTGTTGTTGTTTGTGCTACTCGTAATAGCGCTCAAAGTGATGCTGCTCGGCAACGAGGTGGCAATCTTGCTCAGCTGCTGCTGCTGCTGCAGTGTCGTCGCTGTGCCCATGTTGGTGGAGCCCAAGGTCAAGACTTGTTGCTGCTGCTGATGCTGTTGCTGCTGCCCATCGCCCGATTGCGCCTGCGCCTGTGCTTGTGCCTGCGCCTGCGACTTGTGCGCCTCGACAATGGCACTAATCGTCAGTCCATTCTTGCCGGCAACAATCGTTGTGGTCTTCGCATTTGTCGCCAACTGTGACTGCGGCGGCGGCGGTGCTGCTGGCTGAGCAGTTGTCTTCTGGATGAGCACGCCCGAGCTGGGTAACCCATTTATATGTGGACCGGCAGTCAGTTTGGATTGCTTGTTCTCCGTCGCGCCATCTCCGCCTGTCAGCACTGTTGTCTTCTGTTGCAATTGGTCCGGCTCGCTAAAATTTCGCTTCAGCTGGCGAATCTTGTGTTCATCATCGACAGCAGAGGGCTTCTTTCGCTCCTTTCGTGTGTTTTTCACAACCACAGAGTTCTTGCCACGCAGTCGTATCTGCAGTGGGGGGACGCGCGGTTCGTTCAGGCCTCCGGCAACAGGTTGCTGTTGAACAGTCTGTTGTTGCTGCTGTTGGAAATTGCTGTATACGGGATGATGTTGCTGCTGTTGCTGTTGTTGAAGGTGCTGCTGCTGCTGCTGCTGCTGTTGTTGTTGAAGATGCTGCTGCTGTTGTTGTTGTTGTTGCTGGAGCTGTTGTACTGGCTGCTGCTGCACTTGTTGTTGTTGTTGTTGTTGCTGCTGCTGCTGCTGCAGTTGTTGCTGCTGCTGCATTTGTTGTTGCTGCTGCTGCTGGGATTGCGTAGTGGGCAGCGTAAGTAGCTGTGTCTGCTGCATGGGCTGCATCTGTTGCTGCGCATGCTGCTGCAAGTGATTGCTCTCCATGATGGCATTATGTTGTACATGCTGGTTATCATAGCTAGCGGGCTGCATGTCAACTTTGTCCAGTTTCAATCGCAGTTTGATTTTCTCGTCCGCAAGTGCCGCCGCGGCTGCCGCTGCTGTTTTGGCCTTGGCATTACCCTTGGCCCTCTCACGCTTGGGCTTCGGTGTCGTCGCCGCCGATGCATCCTTAACCTTACGCTCCTTCACGCCCTGCTGCAGTTTTTCGCGCAGAAGATTTGGCTTGGCCTTCTTACTATTGCCGCTCACAGGTAGGGGAGAGGAGTTGGAGCCGATCAGCGGAGAGCTGTTTCCTGAACGTGGCGAATCTCCGACTGATCCCACGGACTGTATCTGCTGTTGCAGTTTCATGGGATGCGTTGAATTGGTGATTTGCTGCTTTTGGTTTTGACTCTGATTATGGTTTTGGTTGGAGTTGATGTGGTTCGCTTTGTACTGCGGCGCCTTTCTCGCACGACTCGTCGCCGACTTGTTGGAGGCAACAGAGTCGCGCGAACGCTCCTGATCACTGCTACCCGCCAGTGGCAGCTGCTGACCAGACATGGCCGAGTTGGAGTCCTCCTCGAAGAGATTGCTTGGAAGCAGCATATCGTTGGCGGGATTAAATCCACCGTAGCCACTTAAGCCGCTCGACATGCTGCGATACTGAAGCTGTGCCGTCTCCTGCTCTGCCTCTGTGTCGCTGTCGTCGCTGGCCATGGGCTCCATGTCGCCAGTGTGCGGATTGATGATGAACTGCTTCTGCTGCACATTGCCAACCCGTTGAGTCTGCTGCTGCTGCTGTTGTTGTTGTTGTTGCTGCTGCTGCTGTTGATGAGGCTGTAACTGCACTAGCTTCTTTTGCGCCAGAAGTTGCTGTGGCTGTTGCATTTGCAACTGCTGTTGCTGCAGCTGTTGCGTGCGTTGTGCCTGTTGTTGCTGCTGCTGTTGCTGTTGTAGCTGAATCTGACGCTGCAACTGTTGTTGTCGTTGTTGTTGCTGCTGCTGTTGCAGTTGTTGCAACTGAGACATTTGCTGTTGTTGTCTTTGTTGTTGCTGATGCTGCTGCTGTTGTTGTTGTTGTTGCTGCTGCTGCTGCAACATTTGTTGCTGGTTAAAAGGCTGCCTATCCAAGACTTGCGGCTGTTGTTGCTGCGGCGTTTGCTGCTGCTGAGCCAGTTCCATGCACACAGTCGGATCTTGTAGCGTACTCAGTGCATCACCAACATCCATGCCCACCGCCGAGAGATTGTCCTCGATTAAGTCCAGATCAAGATCCTTAGCATCCTGCAGCAATGATTCGAGCTCGTTTTTGTCATCGAGGCTAAGCGTTGAGTCGAGATCACAGTTAAAAGTTGGCAGTAAAGCGTCCAAGTCGTTGGTGGTCAAAGCATCAAGATCAGACAACGAGATGATTGGATCATTCAGGCCTTGGCCAACTGCCGAAGGCGTCGGTACAGATGCTACCATAGCTGCTTGTTGTGTCACTAGCTGTTGCCCTTGACTCGCCATCAGTTGCTGCTGCTGCTGCTGTTGTTGTTGCTGCTGCTGCTGCTGCGTTTGTTGTCGTTGTCCCGCTGCGACTACCGATCCATTTCCTGGAGGCACCATGCCAGCCGCCAATTGTGTTGGGCCATTGCCCAAAGTAATTTGCTGCTGCTGCAGATTATATTGCATCTGATAGCGCGTGAACTCCTGAAAACTGTCCTTGGTAGCCGAATCCATTGGCTTGTTGAGCGCAGGCCAACGCGAATTCGCCGCCGCTTGGTTGTAATCAGGTGGCGGTGGCAGCTGCGCGTTAGTGCCCGTGCCAGCTACAGGTACATGATGTGCATTTTGCATATTGGCGGCGATTGGCGCCAGTTCCTTCGACTGTTGTTGGAGCTGCGCCAATTGCTGCGGATGTGGGCTATTTGGTGCAGTCGAAGGCGAAAGCAACGAAGGTGGTGGCGGCGGCGGCGGAGGCTGATGATTTGCCATCAGTGGACTGTGCATCGAGTGATGGCTGGAGGCAGGTGAGTGGGCAACCGGCGAGGCACCGCCATGAGCCATAAACTGCTGTGCCTGTGGCGAGGCCAGCGGCATGCTCATCAGGCGCTGCTGCTGCTGCTGCTGTTGCGGATGTGGTGGCGGTGGCAGACCGGCTCGGATTTGCTGCTGCCTCAACTGCTGCTGCTGCTGCGGCTGTTGTAGGTTTACATTACTGAAGCAATCTGTACGGGACAAAAGCATTTGGTTAAAAGTTGTTAATACAAAGTGGCTAGGAAAATAATAGGTACATACCATTCGATTGCTGTTGTTGCTGTACCATGAACTGCTGCTGCTGCTGCTGTTGTTGCTGTTGCTGTGGTGACATAAATCGCGGCTGCATACCTTGCATCTGATGCTGGCGCTGTTGATGCACCTGCTGCTGGTGAACCTGCTGTTGCTGGTGCCGCAGGGTTGCGTGTTGAAAGCGATGCGCAGGTGCACCTTGATTGTATAGGCTCGGCGTGCCGCTTGGACTAAGAAGCAGTTGCTGTTGCTGTTGTTGCTGTTGCATGCTACGCATCACTACAGGTCCAGCACTGCCTGTAGGCGAGGAGGGCACCACAGGACTCGGCAGGTTGCCATTGTCGACGGGCGCACCTGCCGGTGCCATTACAAACTCGTTGGGTGTCGCAGGGGAGCATCGCATCGGCGAGCTTGAGCTCATCATTTGCGCGCTGGGACTCATGGTGACGATTGGCGACTGCGGCGTTGATGGTGCAGTCATCTGCGGCGATTTCATTTGGCTTGACATCGAATTTCCATCGTTTTGCAGCAAGTTGACCAACAACGGCGATGATATTGCAATATTGTTACTGCCCGTCGATGTAGCCGTTGGTGCAGGGGACGCAGATGATGATGATGATGATGTAGGCATATGAAAATTTTGCGCTGGCTTCGCAGACGCACTCGACGTAACAGATACTGGGTTACTATTGCTTGATGCAGTCAGAGCTGAGTTCGAGCTTGGATTCGAACTCGGCCCTAGACCAGGATATGGCGGAGGCGGATGTATGAATTGAGATTTATTAGAAATTCCTGCACCCATGGCCGTCGTAACGAGTTCGCCGTTTGGCGTCGTCGGATTATTCAACAGCTTGAGAGTAACGTTCGGAGGCGGCGGCGGTGGTGGGCCCAAACCACCAATTACCGTTGTAGTCGCTGTCTCCCTGCCCTGCAAGACACGAGCCTGCCGCATGCTCTCGAACGGGAAATCCCTTGGCACATTAAGTGCACCTGCAGGCGGCGGCAGCAGGGGCACCTTGCCCTCCATTGGACACACAGTGTTCGGAGATTTAAAGACAGGCGGTGTTGTTGCTGCATTGTTATACTGCGCGGGCGGCGTATGTGGAGGCTGCAGCGGCAGCGGCTGCTGTTGCATTATTTTCTGCTGCGGCAAGGCATTTCGTCGCTGCTGCTGTAGGTGCTGCTGGCTTGAGATTGCATCATTTTGTGACAGTTGCGCGATTCGCTGTTGTTGCTGCTGCTGCTGTTGCTGGACATAGGCCGCTTTGCTTGTGCTAGGGCCATCAAAGGTCGGTGCCGACAACTGCGTCGTCCCCAACGTCGTGCCGACGCCAACTGTAAGGGCGGCCTTGTTGGAAGACGAGCCAGCCGCCTCAATTGCACCACCTGTGACATCGTTTATATTATCTGCAAAACAAATTGGCATTAGTATGGCTCCAATAATAGAGTATTAGTATTAAGCACAAACCTTTTGTTATTTTAATATCTTGTCCTCCATATTTTAAAGTTATCACAGAATCACCTTCAGGCTGCACGGACAGAATACCGAGGGCACGCAGAGTGGAATTGCCCTCGGCTGCCAGTTGACGCAGTCGTTGTGCTGCATCCCAGGGGAGAGACACCGATATCCGCACAGACGGTTCAAGCTGCTGCAAGTTGAAGAGTTCGGTCAAAGCATGCATTGCAAAACTTATCTACTATGCAGAGCAATATTTAAGTTATTCTTATAGTTAATTTCAGCTTGTTTCCGAAATAAGGAAGTAGGAGGCAGTGAAATTATTAGCGATGTAAGAAATATCGATATAAAAAGTTATCGGTAAGTGCATTTATTATTGCAGCCCTGTGGAATAATCCACACAAAACATTTGGAAATATGCAAATACAATGCATTCAATTCAAAACATTTAAGCTGTCTACAATAAAATTAAAGCAGCGGAAAATGTATTTTTTTTTTGTATTTATTCCTTAATAAATTACTTCCTTTCAATTGTTGTTCCTGACAGTGGCAAGCGAAATCAAAAACCAATTAAACATTTTGACGTTTCTGTTTTGTGCTGTTGCTTCGCAAGCGTGTGAGCGAGATGGTTATATGAGCTTGTTGGAAATTCCAACAACAATTTATTTTAACAACAGAAATATTATATGGATTTTGATGCAGCTCTATCTAATAGGTAACTACTATAAAGCAACACTATGCAGTTCACTTCCATTAATTATAAAACATTGTTTTTGCTTAAATCATTCCTGTTTTCGCGGCCACAGGTTGCTCACGTTCTCATTTTCATCTCTTGTTATCGATACCCCGTCGCCATTTTTCTTCTGGCTCTTGGAAGGGTGTGTGTGCAAGAGGGGAAAGGTAACCAAAATACTGCTGTGGCCACCTTCGATGGTAAACGGCGGCCAGTGGATCGCGCCTCAATAAAAATCCCAAAAAATAGAATTACACACACACACATAAGCACACCGCACAACGCATGACACGTCCAAAGAGTTTTTTCTGTAAATGAAAACTACGTGGGTGACGCAAGTGTTTATTAAGCCACCTCGACCCCCACCACAACACCGCAGCTCTTAACGTTTTCACATCAAATGCAATAATCATAGATCAGCTGTTTTCGCAAACTTGATGGCGGCAAAAGAAAAGAAAGCTATAGGCACGACACGGGCACGGGCACAACTTCAAAAGAAAAGGAGAGTGAAACGAGGAAGGTGCTGCTCGTGTTCTTCTTGTTCTTCACTCCTCCCATTCCGCTGTCCACAGTCAGTCGGACTCGTACTCACCTGTTTAAGTGGCATATCATCACACGGCAATCGCACCCGTCGAAGATTTAATTGGCAAAGTGATGCACAGCTTTTGCATTTAGCACAATCACACACGTTTCTCGCAATTTCTTCTTTCTATATTTCTATAATCACGAATGCGTGTCGAAATCATCATCGTGACCAATAAACGAACTTGTATTCCAAACTATAACCCGCGCATTTGGTTTCTCTCGTCCTTTGTATTTTAGCATTTGCATGTTTGCAATAAGCACATTTTCGATTTAAATTTACTGCAGGTTGTTAATTCCTCTCGGATATGACACAAAAACACAACAGTCGCAAACACTGTACCGCCTTCTCCTACACTGACAATTGTTTTTGCTCACGTTATACACTCGCTGAAATAATAATGTTGTCTTTGTCCGTCTGAGCGCCTGCAGCTTGCCTACATTCATATATACAAATGTATATGTTTATCTGTGGCTAAGCATTAATTTGTTGATACTTCGTTTTATTTAAGTTTAACCTCTGCATTTTTGTTGTTTCCGACGCGTTTCTCGGTTTCTCGGGTTTGAGACAACGTGCGGTGCGGGTACGGGAACGGGAACGGGCACGGGCGGGCAGCACTTGGGCGCTCCTCTGCTGCTGCTGCTTCTGATTGCAATTTTTGGAGTTTTTCAACGTTTTTAGAAGCTGTTAACTGCATTTAAACGCACACATGGCTATTTACAAAACTTATTATGCATTTTCTACAGCTTTATGTTAATGTTTATGGTGGCACACTTGTTCATTTCTTGCATATAAACTATTAATATTGCTTTTCACTAGCGCAGAATCTTTTTCTTGTCACGATTTGCGTTTCGAACAAAATTTTCTGTCGTAAATTTAAACGATGTGCAAGCGGGCAAAAAGTTTCTAACCACACATGCAGTTAACCAATTATTTTAATTTGCTTTTCAGCTTATTGCTATGTCTCTAGCGTAGTGTTTTTGTTGTTTATTTTGTACAAAAATCTTCGTAATTATTGAAATTCCACGAACAATAACAACCGCCATTTGCATTCGCCTTCAGTGGTAGCCATTTTTATTTTCCAGTCAGTGTTACCCCATTGGGCGCACACAACAATCCTAAATATGACCAAAAACTGCTGTTCAGGGCTGCTAAAACATAACATTTTGCAATACTGTTTTGAAACAAATTGTTTGCCACTCAATATATAAGATTAAGTAATATATTATATTAAGTAACTTAAAAGTTTCTATAATTTAATAATCATTTAAAAATTTTAATTCATATTCAAATTTAACTTTCAATTATTGTTATTTCCAGCATGCTTAAAATAAATAATAATAATAATTTCAACATTGTGGCAGCGAGAAATTTACAAATTATGTGAAATATAGCCGGTTTTTAATTATTTATTAGTTTAAACATTAAAAATCAAGAAAACTCAATTTAACAAAATAGATATCATACTGAAACTATAACATGAGTTGATCATAACATAAGTATGCAGAATCAGGGCTACTGTAACCATACCCAATTCGAATATAGGCCAATATTTTACACTGGCAAATTTTGCATAATTTAAATGATAAAATATATAAAAATTAACAATTTAATGTACACTTAATGAAACGGAATCAAATTATTGAACGCAATGTTGCTCTTTTGGCTTTGGCAACAAATGCGAGATGTGGCAACTACCCAAACCGGCAGCAGTGTGGCAGCACTAATCACTTTGGCTGTGTGGCAACATTGAGCAGTGAATATTCTTCGCAAATGTGAGTATAATGGGCTAAAATAAAATTAAATAAAAACGATGCAAATAATATGGCACAACTGCAATGCTCAATTGACTGAAGCTGAAGCAGAGCTAAGCTGAAGCAGAGCTCACAGCAAGGAGTTTTCATGAACGTGCTGAAAAAAACAGTTACATAACATAAGGCTCGTCACATCACACTCACAGCTGATCCCGAAAATTCTCGCCCACAGCCCCAGAGCTAAGATTAACATGGCCAACCCTCCAGCAACCTCCAGCAGCGCCGGCCCCGTGTTGCGCGGTCTGCACAATGCGACCATCAAGCGCAATCTTGCCGTGGCGCTCGGCCTGACCGCCGTCATTACCGTCGCCTTCAAGGTGCTGGTGAACGACCCCAAGAAGTCCGCCTACGCCGAGTTCTACCAGTACGTATAGCATCAGTGCCTTGCACACACACACACAGCCCAATGGCAGGATTATATAACGAGCTTCTACATTCGCTTGCAGGAAGTACGATGCCAACAAGTCCTTCGAGCGCATGAAGGCCGCCGGCCGCTTCCAGTCGTGCTAGGCCCAGTCCCCAAATACAATAGTATAAGACATGAAGTGTGTTACTCTCTGCTGTATTGAAAACTAAATAGATTTCAATTCGTCTGTGCGCCGCGCTCTTTTATTTGGCACGCCACCACCCCTGGGAAATACCCTGTCGAGCAATTGAACTGTTGCCGTGTCGGGCTTAGAACCATTTATTTACAAGCTTATCGAATTAATGCACATTTGAACAACACAAACAGGAAAAACACACACAGATATGAATTACGCCAGCAGCTAAAAGCGAATCGCAAACTCCTTGTAGTCCAGACGGTTCAGATTGCTCTGATTTCGCAGCTCGCAGCGCTCGATTTGGCAGCCGGGCGGGCCGTCGCTCGACAGCCAGGTGATCCTGGCAGAGATATATATACATATATAGCAAATATATATATGCAGGCAATAGGTGTACCCACATTTTGTCCACCTCCACCTTGGGGCCCTGCATCTTGCCCACTATCGTGCCGCTCTTGCTGTTCTTCACCCAGCCCGTAATGCCCGCCTTGACGCAGCGATCGCGCGTATCTTTCGTGAAATTCAGACCTGTCGATCGAACAGAGAAATTGCTCAATAGTTTGCCTGCAGAAAGCTGAAACAAAGCCAAGGACAGCGAACTATAGTGTAGTTTATTTATGGCATGGGTTCACGATCGCCTGATCCCGACTCTGCTCCTCTGTTCCCTCTGCACCTTGCACATGTCCGTACACCTCGAACTCCAGCGTGATCAGTTGGCGTATGTCGGGAATGCCCATCGTGTCGCTGCCTCGATCGATTATGTAAAGCGCTCTGTAAGTTAGTTTTTAGTGTAGCTTCTGCCGGGAGTTACGGCGCGACTTCTAATGCATTTCAACGCGTGCGGCCCGCGATCGTCTTTATTGCAAAATAATTGCAGAATGGGCGTTTTGCTATTCTGTTCTTTTCTTTATTTTAATGCGATTTTCAACAAGCCGTCGACGAACTCAAACTGAAATGCCAAAATTCTGCATTTCTCGCGTCTCGCTAGCAATATCAATTGCTTTCTATTTTGCGCTTTCGATCTGTACTATTGCGTATTTATTTTAGCCGAGCATTTGCTCTTTTTTTTTCTTTTTTCGCCTGTGCTTACTTTTTTATTTTAAGCAGAAAGTGTGCTGCGACGTGGGGCGGCAATCGTCGAGTACCCTACGCGTTAGCTAAAGTAATATCTATCTATACCGATTTCTGAGATTTACAATATCAAATTCAAAATAAAAATTTTCCTTGTACAGGCAGGCATATAAATTGTGCAAAGCCACCAAAAATAAATACATTTTAATACTAATTAATTACAGAAAAAAGTAAAAATCTTTTACTAAAATTTTAGTTATTTTGAAATTAAAATTCATTGCTTCCATTGATATTCTCAATACTCTATGACAATCAAACCCAAAGCAAATGGCATCATAATAAAATTTGAAATTTCAATGCCGGCGCGCGCGAAATGAAAAGCATCTCGAGGATAAATCAGATCAGGTGCAACCTTTAGATTTCGTATATATACACAATTCTTTATTATATCGAAAGCGAAATTCAAATTCAAATTGCAATGCACGAATGAAAAGCGAGAAGAAAGCAAAAAACGTGTAACAATATGTGCAGGTGTGTGTATGTGTGTGTGTGAGTTTGAGTGTATTGTATATGTACATGTACAGTTATCCATTTGTACAGCTCTAAGTCGAAATAATGCTTACGATACAGATACAGATACAGACAGGCCTTTAAGTATGCTCGCTCTCCGAGCATCTACAGTTAAGTGTATGCGTTTAAAATTAGTTTAACACCTAGACATAGAAACCGATACATATATCATATAAATATATATATATATATATATATATATAGTATATATCTAATATATGCTAACGATAACGATAACGATAGAGGCGACCTCTAGATGATCTGCGCGGCGGCGTGTGGCTTCTCGATTAGACTGTGCTGCGCCTCCTTGTCCTTCTCCGAGTGCTTGCCCAGCGTCGTGTGCTCCGCCTTCAGGTAGTACGGCGTCTCGCCGACGCGATACTGCAGCGCGGCACCCGCTGCACACTTCTTGCGCCGCTCGCGCAGGAAATGCAATCGCACGTAGTTGATGGGCACGTGGACGCTTTCGGCGCCGGCACCTTCCGCATCAATGAACACGCCACGCACCAGTATCGAGTTGGAACACTTAAGTGCGGCGAGCAGCAGGAACGGAATGATGTGCGTCAGCCAGAAGCTCAATAGGCGATCATCTGCTGGGGTGAGATGAGATGAGCACAGGGAAAGTCGATGGAGTTGTCTTTATCCTTACCCGGATACACGTACACATCCAACAGGTTCCAGATGCCGCGCCAGGCATTCACCGCGCCGAAGAACGACATCAGATAGTAAATATCGCATATGATTAGCTTCAGGATGCCGCTAATGCGACGGCAGACATAGCGCATCAGCGGTTGAATGACGAAGGTCACAAAGACGGTCAGATAGCCGATTAGCTGTGCGAGATGGTAGTGCGAGTTCAGACAGATGTAACAGATTGAATAATAGCATAGGCGGAAGCGCCAGCAACTCTTACCAAAGATCCCCAGGCGGACTTTGCCTTGTCCTTGGGGAACAACGTCAGGTCGAAGATGCCCCACACTCCGCGCCAGGCAATCACCACAAGGCTGCCAATCACGAAGACCGAGAAGAGCGTGTCCATCACATAGAGTCCCGGTTGATTGAAACCCTAGGTGGTCGATATAATGAGTTAACAAGGCTATTGCGACTGGGTAGATCGGCCAGATTACCATATAGTATTGGATTATTGAATACTCTGCATGATCTCAACATTAATTCTGATTATTTCTTTTGCTATCCTACACATACAATTTGGATGGATAGTCGGAGTAATAGATGTATAAAGGGATTGAAATATATATAATAGATGGATGCATGGATAGATGAATAAATGGGTGGATATATGGATGGATAGATGACTGGACAGATGAATAGACAGATAGATTGATGGAGTAAATGGGATGGGTAAATGGATGGACGGATAGATGGTTTGATTGATAAATAGACAGACGAATAAATATATGGTTAGATGAATGGATAGATGAATGAAGGTATGTTTATATATAAATATGAATAAGATGGATGTATGGATGGATAGATGGATAAATAGACGGATAGACAGATGGATGCATAGATGGGCGGATAGATAGATGGATGGATATTTGGATTGAATGATAGGCAGAGATCTAGATAGACAGATAGATAAAATAATATATGGGTGGATAGATGGATCTATAGATGGGCGGATCGATGGATGAATAAATGGATGGATAGAGGGATGAATAAATGTATGAATAGATGGATGGATGAATAGATGGGTAAATAGATGGATGGATAAATGGATGAATTGATGAAAAGATGAATAGATGGATGGATAGTGATATAGTTAAATATATAGATAGATATATAATTAAATAGGTTAATAGATAGATTAAAAGGTGGAAAGATTCATCGATAGTATAGATAAATGGATAGATAAATTGATTATTGATTGAGAGATGTATAAAAGCATATATGAAAAGGTTTGTAAAAATCTAGACATAAGAAAATTAGATTGATAGAAAAATAGAATGATGGATATATAAATAGATATATAAAGATTGATAGAAAAATAGAATGATGGATATATAGATAGATATAGATATAGATAGATATAAATAAGCAAACATCAGAAAGGCATAAGGCATAAGACACATGCTACTATTATATATCAGACCGTTGACCCGATTGGAGACGCAGCTCACCTATGGGAATAAGGAAATCCACTTGCTATATACTCACCGGTATCTTGAACATGGTGCCCACTTCGAAGTAGTCGCTCTTGTGGTCCATGGTCACGGTGTAGGGTGCTGCGCCCAGATTGCGCAACGTGCGCGTGCCCACGAGGAAGAGCAGGGCGACCAGCGTGACCACCGAGATGATGGCTAGCGAATCGATGCTGGTCAGCCAGTCGCAGATCATCCACGCGCCGCGCCACATGTTCACGCAGACGATGCCGAAGACGGCGGTGTAGAGGCGCGAAATGGCGTAGTAGGTGAGCCGCCGCTTGTCCGGATGAATGTGATCCTTGAAGAAGTTCTGAGTGATCGTGAACAGAAAGTGCCCCAGGCCGCCGATGGCGAAGGAGGCGAGCGCTGAGAGCGGCAGACTGCTGGGGAAGAGCAGCACGCCCATCAGTTCCCAGGTGCCGCGCCAGTAGGCGATCACGCAGGGCGCGACGATCAGGCAGGAGAGCAGCACGTCCAGCATCTCCAGCAGCAGCTCGTGCAGATCTCGCCGCGGCGCATCTGGCGAGTACTTCTCGCTGCGCACGGCATGCGCGTGCATGTGTGTGTGTGGGTGCGTGTGTGTGTGATGCAGGCTCTTATGAACAGCAGCAGCTGCATGCAGCTGTGGATGGTGTAGCGACGCCTCCGCCGGCGGAGGCGCTGGCGTGTGACATTGAGTTTTCGGCGCTTTCGCGCAGCTGCCAACGATGATCGGCATTGGAATTGCGACCGGCATCGAGCTGGGCAGCGATGCGGGCGCCCCACCCGCTGGACACGTGTCCGAGGTCAGCATTGTGTGCGCTCAGTTCAATTGTCGTCGTTGTGGTTAGTGCTTTGCTTGGCCACTGAAGCTCCTGTGCGCTATAGCGATGTGCGGTGCGCGCTCGCCTCGACCTCAACCTGTGTGCGGCTCTCAACTGATCATTCGCGTTTTAATGCAGTTTTCGCAGTCGCTTCGACTAGTTGACATTGTGCGATCCGACGCCCGCTTCTGCCCATCCCCTGCCCGCGGCAACCGCTGCCCTTCGGGTCGCCTCCAATGATCACGGCGCAGGCTGCACCGCACTGCACTGATAATGCGCGCGGCGCACTGATAATTAGTGCCAGCAGTAACTAACAGTCTGCTCTGGACTGGCCTTCGCCTGCCTTCCGCCTTCGTCTCCCGCCTCTGCTGCAGCTGTCTGACAACAGATGTCTATAGCCGTCTAGCTCGATTGTATAATCCGCATCCACATCCACATCCACATCCACTTGATGCACTTGATGCGCTGCTGCTGCTGCGCCTGTGAATCGCAAGAAGAAAAGAATTGCACTAAGTTTTATCAGTTCTTATCACAGCTTATTTATTCGCAGAGCTGGAAGGGGCCGGATGTTCGGGTTTACGGGGTGCTAATTTGAAGTTTATGCGCTGTTGACAGTGCCTAATTACATCTAAAGCATCTAGATAAAGCCCCGGGCACATGCCACGCGGCTAATCAGCTAATTGCCAAGCCCCTCATATGGCAGTAAAGAGGATAGTGCATTTATTGGTTTCCGATAAGCGCGTGATTCAAGGTCCCCGCCTCAGCATGGATACAATGTAGAATCACGCATAGATTCTGTTTGAAGATTTGGGTGTAAGTGTGTCTGGGGAATGATCATGCGGCATCTCTGCAATTACTTTTATTGTTAAGTTTTAACTGATCGTTTCTAGGATAACCGCAGTATACCCTTACTCCATTTTAATTAAGTTTTGGTTTAATGGAATCTTATGTCATATATGACATAAGTTTTTCAATTTAAAAACCATTGCATTAATATTGATTATAGCAAAGACTTGATTTTGATTAAATGATCACACCATATACCATAATCAATTATTTTAGCAGTAATAAATTGAAAAATAATAAATATAGAACAACTAGATATTCTGGGAATATATATAATATGTACGTCAGATAGGAGTCAGCAGATAGATTCGTTCCCGACCACCATATTCGCAACTGTTTCACTAAACTATCCTTTGAGATGAGTTTCTGATCAAGTAAAAATTTGAAATGATTCATTTTGAGAAACTAACTTCGATAATATCTCAGCCTTTCAGTACCAGTATTTTACTGATGTCGCAGCCCAAAAATTATTTTTATAAGTTTAGGATATTTAACTAAACTTCAAAATATATCTCAAAGCTCTCAAAAAACTCTAAATAGCTCTATCTTAGCTCTGCTAAGCATAGGATCATTGATCATGCTGCTTTAAGATTTCGAAGTATCCAAGACTTCAGTAATTAACTGCGTGTTTTGGGTTCTTTCCAGTTCCCCAAATGCTTTCGGCAATGTAACTCTGTGTTGACTGGTCAATCCCCTCCCCTGGGTGAGCGCAAGAAGGGTGTTCGGTCCACTTAAATATCGCTTCGCTCAAGTACTTAATGGACTCAATTGACGACACTCAGCTCGATCTCGATCTCTCACGAATAAAAGTAAGTGCCCTGCTTGCACCTCCCCAACTCATGCTCATCATCGTCAACATCATCCCGAACCTCCTTCTCCTCCTCCGCCCACAATAAAAGCGAAAGTGTCGAGCAGCTGGCAAAGACATTGACAGGGGGCGGAGATTTGAACTTGTGTCGCTGCGTGTGAGTCTGAGTGTGTGCCATGTGTGAGTGTTTGTATGAACGAATGCTCGATAGGTGTGCGACGGATAAAGCGCGCGGATCATGGCTGAACGAATTTGGCTTCATGCTGCGTGCGTGTCAAGGCGCCAAGCGAAGCGTTGCCTCGAGATTTACTTAGCTTACATACAGCTGTGTGTAGATGTAGAGGTGTATAGGTGTGTGTGAGAGTGTGTGTGTGTCTCACGCATTCACATACACATACGAGCTGTCTAATTAGACCAAACCCACAGCAGATGTCCGAATTAAAATGATTTAAGCGGCGCAGGATGTTTCTGATTGCGATTTTCTATTTCGAGACAACGTGGCGAATGCGCAATAATTAAACCTACTGTCCGCTGTCCGCTGACCGCTGTCCGTTGTCCGTCGCTGCTGATTCTGCTGCTACCTCTGCCGCTGCCCGCCGCAATTGCTGTCGTTGAGTTTGGGTCAAGCGCATTCGCATTTAGCGCAAAGTGCTGCATTTGCCCGCTAAATGGAATCCCGCTAAATGGCATCCCGCTGCGCGCCTCATTAAGCCTGCGGCCGCCCAGCAAGACTTCCTCGTAATGCGCAGGGGTCGCTTGCTGGTAGGGTAGTTTTCAAGATCAGCCAGGGAAAGAGATACAGAGAGAGAGAGTGAGAGAGGGAGAGCGAGAGAGATAAAAAGGCAGAGATCGCGTTAGAGATTGACCGCAATCGAGAGCTTAGCGAAGAGAGCGTGGAGAGGAACAGTGCTGCCAGCTTTTTGGTGAAGGAAATCTGCTAAAATTGCTACAAATACCAGAAAAATATAATTAAGGTCGCTATGTTCCCTACTCCTCTTACAAATGTTAAGCTTTCGATCATTTTGAGAATTAATTGCGAGTTAAAAACTGAAAAATATCAGCTGAAAATTGCTTAGACATTATTTCCAAGCCAAGTAGCTCTCATTATAATGATCAAATGAATTTATTTCAATTTGTAAGTGTCCAAAAAAACATAAAAAATTTAATTACACATTTCCAAGACAAGTAGCTCTCATTGAGTTCATTTTAATTTTTAAAAGTGTGTAAAAAGAAGCATGAAAAATTGTATACATTTCCAAGTTAAGTAGTTCTCATTATAACGATCTAAGGAATTTATTTCAATTTTCAATGGTGTCTGTAAAACCATTATTACCTATCAAAATATGAAATATATGCCTTAAAATATAATTATATAAAAATATTTATTTTAAAAGTTTTAGAAATTACAAAAAACCGTTAAACCGTTAATTTCTAGCAATTAAATTGCTGCTAAGACAGTACTGATTGAGGCTCGCAAAAGAACGCGATATCTTGCCCCTCGCTTGCTCCCTCTGTCTACCATATTTCTATCTGTCGAGCCGCAGGAAGCGCATTTCAAGTTCAGTCCCAGAAGAAAAGCAGCTCAAATGCTGCGCATTGTACTCCAATTAGAGCACCTAATTGGAATTGACAAGGAACGGGTGACAATGCGCAGAGGCAGAGGCAGAGACAGAGACAAATTGCACAGCACGGCGCTCGCAAGGCTTATCAGAGCCAGCCCCCAGCTCTGCTTAGCTCTAGGCTAATTACATCTATCAACAGACTCGAATGAGCTGCTATATAGACTCGGATACAGCTGGAGATGCTTATGTACACATGTCTGTATCACTGTTTGTCCGTATGTTCGCATGTCCGTTTGCCCGTATGTCTCTAATCAATTGTTTGCCTTAGTTTAGTGCCTGTTGTGAGTTTAAATACCTTTTACGAGAGACGCTTGATTCGCGATTTGCCTTTTCCATTATCAACGATAAGTAACACTGGCTGGATCTATATCGTATAATATAATAGTGACAATGACGACAGTCGTAGCTATAGTGTCATATTTGCATAGCACAGATATTAAAATGGGATCTTGTTACAATATCACAGATTTTTTATCGTATTATATAGTATTATATGATCTGCCCGTAGTCAGAGTTCAGTATTTGTAGATATAGAGCTGGTTTTGCATAATACCAATGGAATGTCGATTTACCTGCTCATAATCTACTAAATCATCTAGAACTTGGTCTCTACATATAGCAAGATACTTCCTAACACAAATACTGAAGCAGAATTTATTTATCACCTCATAACCATAAGCTGATAGTTCTATTAATCAGAGGAAAGTCACTCAATATCATCTCTACTATATCATCTTTAGAATCGAAAAGCTAAAAGTTGTACTGTATCGCCTGAAAGGTTTTGTAATGCTTGCAGATATTTGCGGCTTAAGCTTGTTTTATCCTTTATATCAGGGTAAAACCTACTCTACTATATTATCTGAAATTTAGCTACAGCTAAAGGAAGATATGGTATTTGAATAATGCAATTTTGAAATTATGATATATATATTATAGTTAGATATTTGAATTTTTGTGTCTATGGCATTGTCTTGACTGCTCTTATATGTCAGGGTAAAATTTACTCTACTTTACTATCTGAAATTTATCTACAGATATAGGGAGAGTTGGTATGTTATTTGAATAATGCAATTATTGAAATTTTGATAAATAATATAGGTAGATATTTGAATTTTTGTATGTATGGTATTGGCTTGACTTATCTTATATGTCAAGATAAAATTTATTCTCCTACATTACTAGAAACTTATCTACAGATATAGGGAGAAATATGCAATTATTGGAATTATGATATATAATATAGGTTGGTATTTAAATATCACAATTATAAAAATTATCAACTTCATAAATAATATAGGAATATATTTGAATAGCACAATATATATATTTTTTTTTTATATATTTGAAGAGCACAATTATTGGAATTATCAACTTGATTTAATTCAATATCATCTGTAGAGCAGACATATATTTGGAGTAGCACAAACACTGATTGGGAACTTATTTTCAATGTCACGGAATAGCTAATAATAGCTCCTGCCGTATCGTCTGCACATCCAACTCCTGTATCTAATCGGTATGGCATGGCAAACAAATCATTGCTAATCGACTGGCGGCAATCGACAATCGATTTACAATCCTCTCAGCGGAGCGGTGAGTCCAGGCAAACAAACACAAGCAGAAATACAATCAGAATACCACAAACAAGTACACGCACACAGCCAATGAGAGAGAGCGAGTGAGAGAGAGTGATGCAAGTGTGAGTGAGTGCAGAAATGACAAGAACAACACGCGAGAGGTGACAATTGTTTACCGTTTGAAATTAGCAGCAGTTTATGCTGGTGCTGGCGGCGTCTCCGGCGATTGCAGTGACTGTGTGTGTTTGTGTTTGTGGCTGTGGGCGTGGGTGTGGGTGCGTGTGCGAGCGAGAGGGAGAGGGAGAGAGAGAGTGCGCGAATTACTCACTAAGCTAATCGAGTGCTTTTATTACTTGAGCGTTGTATGCGTACGCGTATGCGTGCCGTGTGCGTGTATACGTATATGCGTATGTGTGTTTGTGTGTGTGTATATATTGTTTGCTATATACACGTGAAGGAACGCAGAGCGGAGTCGGAGGCAAAGGCTGCAGGCAGGCAGGCGCGTACCGGAAATGAGTGTTTTCGAGTTCGAATTCGATTCGGAGTTCGATTTGTTTCGTTTGCTATCGACCGTTAGACCAGCACGTTTGTCGCCGAAGAAGTTTGTGGTTCGAATGAGCGTACGCGACTTTTGGCGCTACTATATATACTTATAGAAATGGCATAGTCGCGCACTCACACACACACACACACACACACACAGATCGGGGCGGACAAGCAGCGACACACACACACACACCGATACTGTCGCAAATGCAATCTAGTTTATATTTTGTATGGTTTATTTGAACTCCGAGAGATTTTCGCGCGACGATCTTGCTCTCACTCACTGCAGCATCCAGCGCGATTCAGTCGGGGAAGCGAGAAGCGTACTGCGTTTCGTGGCGCGATTGCGATCTCAGCTGAACTGAACTGATCTGAGCTGGGGTCGAGTGCCGAGTGCCGAGAGCCGTGTGTCGCCGTGTGCCCTGGCAGATTTTCTCGGCTTGTGTGAGCTGCGAGTTAGCTTATCAACTAGTAGGTAGCCCAGTTGGCCGAAGGTTGCATACCCTTTATCCTGTTGTTCCTCTCGTATAAATATATATAAAATATACATGTGTATGAGTGCTACATACATGGTTATCCTATTTAAATAGAGCTAATTGCAGTTTCGCTAGCTAGCTAATAGAATCTCGATAATACAAATTATTAAATTGTAATATTTAAAAAATCATCAATTTTGAACCTATTGTATCTATTACAATACTAGCTTTTAGTGATTTTGTTTTACTAAAATTCGGAAATGATATAGATATTATTGCAGGACTAAGATATGAGGATGATTTTTTATATTCTACCTTAAACTTTTAAAATTAGAATGTGACGAACTTGCTTGCAATACCTTGAAGAATAATAAAACTTGAATGACAGCTGTACGATATATCGCTTCATTCGGACTTGTTTCCTCCTGTGAGTTGCAAACGTTCACGCCAAGCGATTATGCCCTCTGCTAGGGTATAGTAATAGTGCGCATTGCGAAGCACTTGCCTGTGGATAACTGAAGAGTACCAGAGCGGGGCTCAGCATAACGTGCGCTCATTTCATCGCAGCGCGTTGATAACAGTCTCCGAATTCGGAATCATCAGCAAACCCCTGCTCTTTGCTCGGCTTACATAGCTTTAAGCTCAGTGTAGAGCCCCGGTTTTTCGCAAGCTTTTCAACCCGATCATGGTGAGGCTTTTAGCATCCAAATGCGTTGATAACGTGATAACGCACAAATAAAGGCTCGGCCAGTGGTGAATTAGCCTCCGATTCTGACACCCCTAAGCGCGCGATCTCGCGAACTACGTACTTCTCACCTTCCGGCAGCATGAGATCGCCAAAGCGTTTCCACTCATCGGCTCAAGCTTGCAGCTAATGCGGCCAGTGGAAAAGGCGCAAATTGTAAACAGACCGATTGCGCACTTAGCACTTAGCACCTAACACAGAATAATACCCCATTCTGGATGGGAGGGGGCTAATCAAATTTTCGAATCATTTGCACTTAATAAACCTAATAAACTCATAAGAATACAGTACGTATCGATTCATAAATATTCAACAGCAAGTGGCAACTGCCATGGGAATTCTGAATCCGAATGCGAATGCGAATGCGCATGCGACCAACTTTCCCTTCAGATCAGCAGAGCGCTAATTTATGCCTGACACAGGCACACGTAGCATTCATTTCAGATAAAATATCATTAAAATTTCATTAGTTGCGATTGTGCAAGTTTTAGATTCCCTTGTGGCTAATAGGTCTTGACACTCTCGTAGATTAGCTAATATCATGACTTTTATTGATGCAATTGGCAATTGTTGGCAAAGGATAAAGAGTCCTGAGCCATATTTTTGTGTATGGCTATACTTATAGCAATAGTTATATATAGTATTAATAAGAATATAAGAATATTCTACAATCAGTCTCAGTTTCAAATTACCCCTATATCATATTATGATGCAACTGCAGCGATGTCGAGCACAATGGAATTCCGAAATCGCATACAATGTATACGTAAGTACATTATACATATATATATTTACCCAGACGCCCTTTGCACCATTTGGAAAGTTTGCAACCAAACTTACCGCTCTCGATGTGATCTCAAAGTTGTCACAAGAACTAACGATGACACAGCAGTATTTATACGCGATTGTCAGATTAGCATATTTTATGCGTACTGCAGAATATATAATAATACTGACCTAACATAAGGTTAGGTTAGCCGTCCGTGTGTGTCTGTTGTTGCCGCTAAACTCCCCGGTATTCAAATTGGGCCTGACACAGATTTCTGATTTTCTGATCAACTTATGGTCTGTCACGGCGTCGACACTTAATTAAAGCGATTACTTATGCAAATGGATCGCCCGATTGATTAATAAATAGATGGAATTTATTATGATTATTATGGTTTTATTGCCACTCGGTTTGCCATTAGTTGCTACTAGTTAATTAATGAATTTGCGCCACAAGTAACGTTTAGTATTTACCTACAAGACCAAGTCATTCAAGTCGCCCGTATGTTTCTCGCAGACTGAGAAGACTGCCAAATATTTGGCATAACGTAGCCCCAACGCACCCCAAACTCTTGCAAATTGCGTGGCTTATCTGCCCGGCGATAAGCGGCAGCGAGAGGAATAATATAATTATATGTGCTGGGCAACAAACCCCACACAGTATACTTTGTTATTTCACTTGCTTCGAGGCTGCTCCGAATCAAACATACCTATACATAATACTTAATCATAGATCGCCTCAATCGAAGAAGCGTGAAAACAAGCTAATGAGACTAAGGAACTCGCTTTCAACATACCCTGCACATCGATGCTAAGCTGCATTCGTAACTAGTTATAGATATATGGTGAACAAATATATGTTATCATAGGGATGCCTGAGACTTTACAGATCGCCCTATTTAAGATTCGTGAAAACGGGCTTAATAATGTAAATATACCAGTTTGAAATGAGAGTTAGGATAGAAATGTGTGAAAAAGGAGTATTTGTTGTGAGTGATGTCTATTTTTTTGGTCTAGTTGGTATGATATTTATCTAACATATTTGATATACATTAAGTGATTTCACAAACCGAATCATACAATACTTTAAACAAAAACAATACTTTAACAAAAATTAAAGTTTTATTATAAAAAAAAAAAATGTTCATTTCATACTGGTACACCTGCTATGTCAAAGGTACTCGCCGAAAGACTTACCATACATTAACATGGTGTACAGATGTAATCGTAAAAAAGCTGATAAGATAAATAAGGATTTTTAGAGATAGGGAATACAGATTACATATTAAGACTAGGTATAAGTTATAGGCAATTTCATCAACTTAAATAAGCTAAATCCATTTTTTGCTTAACTTTAGTAAGAGTAACAAATGCTCAAAAGCAGAAGTCCGAATGTCTTTTTATTTCTTGTTTTTCAACCAAAAAACGCTTTCGTAAATAAATCCATTCTTTTTGAATTCCCCATTTGAATAAGCATTGTAAACACAGTAGATTAATCCATCAATCTCTTACGATTCGCATTTGCGAAAACCAAATAGACCCTTTGGCCCCATATTGATATAGGGTTTTAGAGGCAAACAAAAACAAGACGAAAACTTCGTGGGTCATAAAACTCGTACAATGCTGGCTTATCAGGCGCTTATCAATATTGCTTTTCCACCGCAAGAGCAATCGTCTGCTCGAAGATCGTGTTAATCTTCGCTTGAGTTGCCCTGCACAGTATACAAAAAAATCAATTAAATGGTAATATGTAAATAGAAAAGATTGCAAAATTATGAGACGAAGTCCGGGGTTCAGATGTGGGTGATCTTGTTTATTCGTGATCAATTGATCAAAGTGATCGCTACGGCAAATTCAAGACCCCAAACTTTGCTTTTTATATTAATTACAGAAAAAAAGTCTAAAATTATCTAAATAAAGCTATTCTTAATTAGAGAAATCAAACTATACAAAATTAAAGAAAGCTAAATAAACCGTGAAGATAGAAAACGGATCGATGTATTTCAATTGCTCACATCAAAACTCACAGAAAGTAAAGTATATTTTTAGGGATATTCTGACGTAGTTGCTGCTACAAGCAGTGAAGTCTAAATTCTCTTGACAGCGTTACATCATAAGACCTAAGCTATATAGCGTTATTTTTGGCGGTCTTAGTCTGCATAAATATAGGTGAACGGACGACTGTAGTTTTCGATAATTGTGCGGTTTTTTACGACTTTTTTATGGCTTACAGTCTGAAAGTCAGAATATCTTATCAAGTTTTCTTCTACAGCTGATTCAAAATTTTCCTATGAATCGTCTGTTCATGTGTCCGATCTGTGATGTCTGCCAAGATAGGAGTACGGAGGCAAACTCTATTTCATGAGTTTGCAAATTCTGAAAATATAGTATAAACACATGTACGTATTTACAGGTAAAAAGATTTATGGTTTGTAGTTTTCCACTGGCGCCCCTGGAACTTTCTGAATGAACGGGCATGTTATGGTAAATATGATAGCTGTGAAAGATAGCGAACTGCTCGAGAGAATCAATAATGGTAAACTATTGTGTTTTTTTTGTTTTTTATTACTCATATGTGTGTGTGAGAGTGTGTATATGGACTTTATATATCCCCAATAATCATGAGTGATAGTTTTGTACGTCTATTTTATACATCAAATCAACAAAGAGGTTTTCTTTTCGAATATACATATAAAGCATACGAATAGATCGAGGAATGAAACTCATTACATGCGAGAGACTACAATTGTTAGACTTAAACGACTAGGATTACAACTAGAATATGCGACGACTGTGCACATATTTATAGCATATATATTTGGTAAGTTGGGACGTCTGGTGCCGTATAGCTGTGTCGTCGCTGTCAAGGAATGCGGCATCAACTGCCCGGAATCGCAGCGCCTGTGGGCATTTGTTTGGACCTGGGCGCCCACAGACGCTGCAAGACAGCAGTTAAACGCGAATGGGTATGTTCGGATGATGGTGATGAGAATGACGATATAGAACTATTTGGCTATATCTTGTGACGACATTCCTTGCAGCTCCGTAACAAATTCATTGACTAAGTGTGCTAGCTAGTTATGCGATGTTTCGATGAAGCTGTGCATTTCCTTACAGAGAGCGAGAGATTTGTGGTTCCATACATAAACGGAGGATCATACGGAACATGAGTATTTGTTTGTTTTGTTTTGCTTTGTCTTCCTTCTTCTTCGTCTTCTTGTTTATGCTTATGCTTATGTGCGTGCGTGCGTGCGTCTGGAATGTGTAGCTAAGACCTCTCCACAGTCTAGTTGAAGAGTCGCTTCAGTATACTCTGAATGGTCGCCACAGACTGGTTCTCGATGAGGAAGGTGCGATGGTTGCCTTCGACTGTGTGCACCTCCACGGGTTTCGTGCAGACCTGCAAAGCAAAACGCACATTAAACTTTTATAGAACTGTAGGATTCGCTTTCGCTTGATTACGCACCTCCTTCAGACGATAGTCCGCGTCCAATTTGGCCGAGTTATCTGTGGGCTTCACCAGCGTCACCTTAGACTTCAGCTTCAGCTTAGGCGTGTAGCTGTCAGCCAGCTCCAGTTTCTTGTAGAACAGTGCGGCCGCCGTTTTGATCTGTGCAGCAAGCAGTGAAGATTTGTTAGTTACAAGTAGATGCATAGAGCATGATCTGCTGCTACTTACAATATCCACAGGCCGGTTGATCTCAACGCTTATCAGCTCGGCGAACTTCTCGAGCTTCTCCTCCCACGTGGGAATGACCAGCAGCAGGCGCACCAGCTACAATCGCATAAAAAAGAGACACACATATAAGTTTCTAGTGCACACAACTTATAATATGTCTGCTGATACTCACCGACTTGTAGTCAATGTTGGCCAACACAATGCCGAAATAGGCCAGGCCGTAGCTCTGGTTGCTGTTGTCGTCATCGACGGTGTAGCGCTGCTTGAAGCTGCTCGTGTACCAGTTGACATAGGTAGGCGCACCGTCCAACATGACCACGTTGGCTATCTCGTTGGTCTCCTCTAGAATAGCGGCCATCACGTAGGTGAGCAGGCAGCCAAAGGAGTAGCCGGCTAGCTTGTAGGGACCCTTAGGTTGCACTGTGCGCAGTTGCTTGATGTAGAAACGCGCCGCTGCCTCCACGGAGTCGAGGGGCACGGTGTTGGTGAACTGCAGTCCGTAGGCGGGAACCTCCAGTCGCTTGGCCAGTGGCTCCAGCGCCGTGGCAAATCCTTCGATGGGTGCAATGAAGAAGATCGGCGTCTGCTTGCTGTTCGCAGGCGCCTGTGTCTCCAGGCGCACAATCTCCTCGGTGGGAATGAGGTCTTTGGTGAAGACCACCTGAGTGCCATCGCCCAGTGGGCTGGCAGTACGAGACGGGGGCGTGGACTTGGCAACAGGCTCAGCAGCTGAGGCCTCAGTTGTGCTCGCAGCAGGCTTCACCTCGGCGCCTCCGTCCATCTGCTTGAGCGCACCGAAGGTCAGCTGGCGAATCTCCTGCGTGGACAACACAATGTCGAAGTTGCGCTCCAGCGTCTGCTTGATTTCAGCGCCCATCAGCGAGTCCATGCCCAGATCGGCTAGCGAGGAGGCATCCTGAATGTTCTTCGTGTCTCGCAGGCCCAAAATGTTCGAGATGGTCGAGATGAGACTGACGCCAGCCGAGGAGTCCGACTTGCGCTTCTCCGCAACCACCATGGAGGCGAGCACGGGGTGAGGCTGCTGAAGGAACAGGTCGATAGTCTGCAGACACGAGGGCATACGCTGGGGCAGAGTTCCGCCGATCACCGTATCGTTATCGCCCAGATTCTCCAGCACCAGACCGGTGTCGCCGATGGCACCCCATTGGATGGCCGTACCGGGGAATCCGCTGATCTGCCGTTGTTCGCAGATGCGCTCCATGGCCGAGTTGGCCAGGCCGTAGTTGGTCTGACCGATGTTGCCGCGACCGCACGACACACTCGAGAAGCAGATGAAGTAGTCCAGCTCCGTGCAGATTGTGCGCGAATATTGATCCAGCAGCTTGGTGGCAGTCACCTTGGGATCGGCCACGGTCTTGAAGTCCTTAGCCGTCTGATCCTCAATCAGAGCATCACGGAGCACGGCAGCCAGATTGAAGATGCCTCCGACCAGGGCCAGCTTGTTGCTGCTCTCCAGCAGCTTCTTGGCACCGGCAGCGGTGGTCACATCGTTGGTATCGATGACCACCTTAACGCCACGCTCCTGCCAGCGGCGGATCATGAGACCCTGGTAGCCAGTCTTCACGCCCGATCGGGAGGTAAGCACAATGTTGCGAGCACCGCGTGTGACCAGCCAGTTGGTCAGCTCCAGGCCAAAACCGCCCAGACCACCGACCAGGATGTAGCTCTTCTCCGGGTGCATGTAGGTGCGAGGAATGGCATTGATCAGGCGCGGCTTGGGCAGCAGCGTCTTCTTGCCGTCTTCCTCGTCGCGCACCTTAATGACAACCTTGCCGATGTGCTTGCCGGAGGCCATGAAACGGAACGCCTGCTCCACCTGCTTGTCGTTGAACACCGAAGTAGGCAGCGGCACGACGGCGCCGCTCTTGATGCCCTCGGCTACAAGGGAAACCACCTGGTTCTGCATCTCCTCCTCGCCCTCCATCACACTGTCGAGCAGGATGCCGTGGAACGAGGTGTTCTTCAGGAACACGGACATGCCCAATGGACTGTTGTTGCTCAGATCGAACTTGCCAATCTCCAGGAAGCGTCCATTCAGTCCCAGACAGCGGATCGAGGCCTGCAGCTTCTCCTCGGAGAGGGAGTTGAGCACCAGATCGACACCGCGACCCTTGGTCTCCACCATGATCAGTTGCTCGAACGAGGTGTCACGCGAGTTTCCAATGTTGCGTGCCTGCAGCTTGGGGAAGCGCTTGAGCAGGAACTCACGCTTCTCCTTGCTGCCCACCGTGGTGAAGACAGTCAGACCATGGTGAAGGGCCACGGAAATGGCAGCCTGTCCCACACCACCGGAACCGGCGTGGATAAGGATGCGCTCACCCTTCTTCATCTGGCCACGCACTACGAGTGCGTAGTAGACCGTAGCGTAAACACAAGGCACCGTGGAGGCCTCCTCCATGGTCCACTTCTCGGGGATCTGCCACATCATGCGGTTGCTGGCCAAGCAGGTGGTAGCCAGTGACTTGGCCGGTACCATGGCCATGACACGGCGCCCGGTGGAGTCGCGACCGGCGAACTCCAGGCCGAGCACACAATCTTGCTCAGCCAAGTCGCCGGGCAGGGCATCGGCGGCCAGTTTTCCCGAGGACAACATGACGTCACGGAAGTTAACCGGCGCATAGTAGACGGTGCAGGTCTCCAGATCCTTCTTGCTGGTCGTGTCGACCTTGGCACCCTCGATCCACTTCAGCGAGGCCAAATCTCCCTTGACCAGGGCGTTTACATAGGCGTGCTCCACCTGCAGCGTGGCCTGCTGCGACTCCAGTTTAAGATGACGGTATGTGCCCCAGTTGCCGTTCTTCAACACGTTCGAGATCAGATCCTTCTCCAGTTGCTGGCGGTACACGGGCGCAGTCAGCGAGAACTTCTCGAAGACGGCATCCTGCACGAAGACAAGGCGCGCCAATTTGCCGCCGTTCTCGTTCTTGATGCACGTCATCAGACCGACAGCGCCAAAGAGCTCCTCGTTCTGGGCGACAATGTAGACGTACTGCTCCTCGGCGGCAGCTGTGGCCAGGGCAGCCTTCAGCTCATCCACCCAGTTGAAGTTCTGCTCGGTGACCTGCACCACAATGGACTTGCGTGTCTTCAGGTCGACGCGACGACGGGCCAGGACGAGCACCCTAGTGCCGCCCAGCGTCTGCTCCTGCACGGCAATGAAGCCGAACTTCTCTAGCAGCGCGCGTCCCGTCTTTGTGAAGGTGCTGAGACTCTCCTCAAGGATTAGGAAGCCCGTATCCCGGATGCTGGCAATGCTGTTCTCCAGCGTCTTGGTGTCGGGACGCGAGAGCACATCAATGCCGAAGACAAAGTGACAGTTCTGCTCGACGGGCTCCTTGAGCACATCCTTGGAGACGACACGCACGCCGGAGTCACCCAGAGCGCTGGCAATGATCTCCTCGTTGTTGTTCGAAGTGACCACAGCCACATCGCCAGTGAGCACCGGCTCACCCTCGATGATCTGCAGCAGATGATTGGCGACCAGCACGTCGGGATTGCGGCCGTTGGCCAACTCAACACCCTTGAGCTTCACAGCGCCGCTGGAGTTCTCGATGATCAGTTGGATGGCCACATCCAGCGCATGCAGGCGCGCCTTCTCCGTGTTCTCGTGCAGCTCGCTGGTATTGTTGCTGGCCACGAAGCTGTAGCGCTCAAGCGTGGGAGGATTCTGTGTGCCAGGACGACGCTGTGCCAGCGAGGCCTTCAGACCGCGCAGCTCCACGCCGCCGCTCTTGATCACGTTGATGTCGTTGTACCAGTCGACGGGCAGACCGACACTGGTCTGCGCCTCCTTGGCCAGGCCATCGATCAGCTGCAGGTGCTTCAGGGGATTGATGACGGCCTTCTCAATGCGCGTGGGCAGGTACAGCTCGCGCAAGTTCTTGCTCAGGATGCTGAACTGCAGCATGGTGTCCATGAAGCTGATCCAGTTGTCCACCCACTGCAGATGACCCGCCGAGGCGTATGTGTCGGAGTCGACGATGCCGCGGAAGATGCCGCCGTAGTCGTAGCCGCGCAGACGCAGCTCCTTGTACACATCGTTGGTGGCCAGGGGTTTGGCCGCCGCGCTCGGTTGCTGTGCGTCCAGTGGCAGCTCCTCGGCGTCAATGTTCTCGGGTATGGTGATCTTGCCGGATACGGCCAGACTGCCGCTCTCGCAGATCTCGAAGTTGCCGGTACCGTCAAAGAAGTTGATGCCGAACTTGACGACGGCGCTCTTATTCAGAATGGTGGCGCGATGGAAGACCAGATTCTCCATCACAACGGGCGTCTTGTGGAACTCACCGCCACGCATCTTGGCGAAGGTCATCCAGGCGAGGGTCATGTAGCCGGTGGCTGGGAAGAGGATACGTCCGTCGATGGTGTGACCCGCCAAGAAGGCATCCTCCTCCTTGGACAGATCGACTTCAACGATAGTCTCTCCCGACGACGTCTCCTTGCCGAACTTGGCCACCAGCCACTTCTGGGTGTGATCCCAGCCGACCTTCGAGTTCAACATGGGAGTACCACGTCCCACGGGGTAGCTCACTGGGCGCACCAGATTCAGCACCTGCGGCTGAGCACCGGCAGCGAAAAGCTTGCCCACATTGGTCAGGAAGAACTCCACGTTGTTCTCATGTCCGCGCTTCACCAGACTCAAGTTGGTCGCATCCGGACCGAGTGCGCGCTTCAGAATAGCCTGGAGCAGACCGTGCGGGGCGATCTCAATGGAGATGGCGTTCTTGGGCACGTGCTGCAGAGCCTCGTGGAAAAGCACAGGGGACAGCAGATTGTTCACATGATACGCGGCCGAAGACTGCGTGGCAATGGTAGTGCCCCACGCGGACTCAGGAATGCTGGTGCTGAGCCAGCGGGGTGTACGGTTTTTGGCATTCGGGATAATCTTCTCTAGACTCTTGCGCAGTTTGGGACCAGCCTCAGCAATGTACTTGCTGTGGAAGGCATAACCGCTACTGTTCACCGCCTTGGCAAAGACATCCTGAGCGTTCAGCTTCGCAACGAGTGCTTCGATCGAAGCCTCCGGTCCGGAAATGGTGCAGTTGTCCACGCTATTATGGCAGACGGGGAAGCAGTCGCTGGGCACCAGCTTGTGTGCATCCTCCCAGCTGAGACCCACGGCAGCCATCTTGCCCTTGGGCAGCTGTGTGTCTAGAATGCTCTTGCCACGCCAGTAGGCGGCCAGAACAGTCTGCTCAGGTGTGAAGCAGCCGTCGGCATAGGCGCAGCCGAGCTCACCCACCGAGTGGCCGATGATGCCGTCGGGATGGATGTTCAGCGAGCTGAGCAGATCGGTAAGAGCCACCTGCATGGCAGCAATCGAGATGAACGAGTTCAGGATGTTCTCGAAGCTCTTGTCCGTGGAGCGAGTGAGCACATCGATGAGATCGACACCTTCGGGCTTCAGCACGTCGGCGCAGCGTTGAATCGTCTTGGCAAACACATCGATCTGCATGAGATCCTTGGCCATGCTGGCCCACTGGCTGCCCATGCCCGAGTAGATGTACCACACAGGCCGCTTATCGTCGCTGAACTCCACCACCTCGCGCTGCAGCGAGCCCTTGTTGTTGACCACGCTGTAGCCGCGGAAGTAATGCAGCGGAATGGGCTTCGAGTGAATGTCATTGATCAGCTGCAGGTACTCGTCGTCGTCGTTGTGCGCCGCGGCGGATTCGAGCAGCTCCTGCACTGCCTCGAAGGTGCGGCCGGAGGCGATGACAACCTTAGGCGAAGCGTTGCGTGGCGTGATGGCCTTGGGCTTGGGGTTCGACTTGAGGATGACGTGCGCGTTGGCACCGCCAAAGCCAAAGGAGTTCAGGCCAATGATGCCACCGTTCCAGGGCAGATTCTTGTCGACGACTTTGAGGCGACCGTCGAGCAGGCCATACAAATCGGGATTGGGTTTGTTGTAGTGCAGATTGGCGGGAATGACACCCTCCTCCATGGCGATCAGGATCTTGGCCACCGAGCAGACACCCGACGCGGGCTCCGAGTGGCCCATGTTGGACTTCACGGAACCAATCAGCAGAGGGGTAGTGCGATTCTTGCAGAAGAAATCGGTGATTGAGTTGACCTCCTGGGGATCACCGACTTTGGTGCCTGTGCCGTGAGCCTCCACATAGACCACCTCGTTGGGATTGAGGCCGATCTCCTCGTAAGTTTCGCGAATCAAACGATTCTGCATGCTGCCAATGGGATAGGTGATGCCCTGCTCTTTGTAACCGTCCGTGTTGGTGCGCACATTCAGAATCGAGGCGTACACACGCTTAGCGGCCGAGGCACGCTGCAGGAGCAGTACCACACAGCCGTCGGAGCGCACATAGCCATTGCCAGACTCGTCAAAGGCCTTGCAGCTACCATCCGGACTCAACATGTTCAGGCGCTTGAACTGCAGCGACATGGTGGGCTTGAGAATGAGGCCAGCACCGGCGACCAGCGCATTGTCGATCTTGCCCTCACGCATATCGGAGAAGGCCTGCTCGAGGGCGTACAGCGAACTGGAGCAGGCGGTGTCAATGCTGTAACTCGGTCCCTTAAAGTCGAACGTGAAGGAGATGCGATTGGCGAACATGGCACGGGCACAGCCTGTCAAACCGTAGCCATTGACGCGGTCGGGATCGCAGCACCAGTGCTGCTCCGTTTCGGAGGTGGAGACACCGATGTACACACCAGTGCGAGAGCCACGCAAATCGATCGGATTGAGACCGGCATCGATGATTGCCTCGTGTGTCAGCTCAAGCATGATGCGCAGCAGGGGATCCATGCACTCGGCCTGCTTCTGGTGGACGCCAAAGAACTGCTGATCGAAGTTCTCCAGATCCTCCTGCTTGATCTTTCCCATGCGGTCAGGCAAGCCATAAAGACCTAGCGGAGAAAGACAGAGAGAGGGAGAGACATTAGCTAAGCGAGCACAGAGCAACATCAGCATTTCGACTTACCACGCTCCCAACGCCTGGGATCATCGGTGACCATGTCAACACCTTCGAAGAGATTCTTCTTGAACTCCTCAATGTTTGAACTCTCAGGCAGACGGCCAGAGAAACCAGTGATGGCGATCTCATCGTTGAGCTGCTGCTGACGGGGCACGTAGTGTCCACCACCCAGGTCCAATTGGGGGGCAGTACGCGTCGTCGCGGGCTCCGCGCTGATCACTTCATCGGCGAAACGGGCTGGCATTTTGGTCTTTTCTGCTTTTTCTCGGTGTTGTTCTAGGGGGGTTTCCTTGTTGTTGCCGCAAGCGGAGGTGCTCGGTGTTAGCTGCTCGTGGGGTGACTCCTCGAAGGCGTCAGGTTGGTGCGAATTTTGTTGCTTCTTATTGCGACGGCGTCGACGGCGAAGTGCCCGTGCACTTTTTCCGTTATTCTGTGCAGTGTGCGGCGTGCTGGCGTTATGCGGCGTGAGTGCAACAGCTTGCTGATGATCCACGGCTTGCAACAGCTTCTAACGACTGCAAGAGCAATGGGAGATCGACAGAAGTCCGAGATTAGTTAACATATTGAGAGTTGAACCATTTGTACTTGTGTCGGCATGTTGGCAATGCAATTGATGATACTATATCGAAGGAACTTGAGATCACGCTGGAGTTCTGTAAGGAAAATGCTATACACTATATAATTCTATGGGCTGATAGGAAAAACTCCTATTTGAATCTATTTTTGCTTGACTTTTGTAAATTCTACTTTAAAAACTTCTCTGGCGTGCTCGACCACAAGATACCCAATACAATAATTTTGAATTTATTTATTTTGAATATATTTTAAGTTCTTTTTATAATTCTTAACTTAAACTCATGTTTTTTTGTTTTTTTTTTTTATTTTATTTCTCAACGATAGTTAAAACATTGCATACTTTTAGCTTATAAATGCACTGCATATTTAAAAGAGCTTTAAATTGATTTTTTTATTTTTATTTAATCTCACAAATTAATTTAATTTTCCATTCATTATTTTAATAACCTTAGATTCACATTAAATTTATTTTCAAAAGTTTAAACATTTTATAATTTTGAATATTTGAATTTCATTTTTTTTTTATTTTAGAGCTAAAAAACAATTTGCTATTACCAAAAGTTAAAACTAAACAAATCAATTTTCTCAACTTTTGCTCATTAACTTTTAACACAGCACGCTTGCGTGACAAATTTGTAGTGATTAACACTGGTGGCAAAAAATTCGATACAGCTGCGCTTCGTTAACAGCGACCGTTAACATTTGCTGTTATGTTAATGATTGAGAGCTTTAAATGTTTAGCTCTCGAAAGCTCGCCAGCTCTGGGCCCGGCCGGTCAAATAACAGATTTGTAGTGGGAAGCAATTGAAAATCAGGTGATTTCTGGAGAAGCTGTGCGCGTGCAGCGACCGCGACGGCGACGCGCTCTCTCTTTCTCTCGCTCTCTCGCATGCTTGTGGCGTGATAAGTGAATGCCTCCTAACAGCGCGCGGCAACATGTACCACTACATATGTACATTTGCATATTTGGATTCATGTCTGGCTGTGTATGTGTACAAAATAATGTGCATGTCTTCTGTAAATGTGTGCGTGCACACAGCTCGCCAGAATAACAGTGCAATGCAAAACATGTTAACAGAGGGTAGGCTCGCAGCTGACTGCTCACTCACACCATGACGTGGGCCTGGGGCACGCCGCTTTCTTATTCGCCGACAAACTCGTACGATGTGCAGAATGGTGAGAATGGCACAACAAAAGCAATAGGGAAAAGTCCGTTGGAGTTGAATAAAAGCCGGCGGTTTGGCGAGTTCGTGCTTTTTTCCCAAACAAAAACGGCCACTGCGAGAACAGTTCTTGCCGATAGACTAAAAACACACGCACACTCGCATGCATAATTATAGTCAAAGTGTGCGTATATGTGAGTGTTTGTTTGCGAGAAGAACTATAACAATGCTTAGACCAAGTAATATAGCAAGGCGAATAGGAAATACTCTAACTCATGCTACAACTGATTAGAAGTTGCTCCCTGACATGCTACATAAAACGTGCCGGCAACATTATATAGTCTGCGACACACACACACACATGTACATATATGCATATGTATGTTATATATTCCCTTAGGAAGTGCGAAAGAGAGAGCAACTGCGCGGCGGCGTGCGATAATAAGGAAGAGACTCCCGAGTTTTTCGGCTTTAGCTTGCAGCACAGCCGGCACCACTGAACACATGCAAAGCATACACTCACACACACACATGCATACATACTTTCTGTGTATGCCGCACACACGCTCACAGACGACTACCACGAGCGTGACGCCTGCTCATGAGCAATTTGTAGAGAGTGAGATAAGGTGGCGTGATTTCTCAAGTTCATTGAAGTATTATTCCTATATTTTAGTTGTCGGCGTCGCGTCTGTGTTGCTCGTCCGATCGCGTATTGTTTGCCCTGCACAACTTGTGTTTGCCAATAGCAACAATGTGTGTGTACGTTGACAGCACTCACCGACTAAGTATCCTTTTACGTTAATTACTTAGTCGACGAGTGCATACCCTATACACCTATTGATTATCTGCAATTCCATCGCTCGACAGTCCGAAAATTGCGTCATTTTATACATAAACAAAGGTGTAAACAAAACTGTCTGTAAGCAATAAAAAAAAAAACTGCCTGCCTGCACCCACTCACCACACTCGCGATAAGTGCTGGAAGCAGAGGAGGAACCCGGAGAACCTCTCGTACCGCTAACATTAATTCTTCATGCACTTGTTACTATTTTTTCTATTTTCACATTTATCGATTATGGGGCACCTGCACCTAGTGTCTAAATTAATACATACACCAAGTCTGTGTTTGTGTTGGGGATACACACATCTGCGCAGATACGCGTGGTACCACCACCCACGCGTCGGGTATACTTGAGTCGTACGAGGCGCGCACGCCTCAAGTTCATTGTCAGCGATAAGCGTCGAGAGTGTGGGGTGATTAGCTCGAATTCGTTTTCTATAATGATAGTGGATCGTTTAGCTCTGAATGGAAACGCACACTCATGCATGTACGAATACATAAGTGTAAGCGGTCATATCTCTGCGTATTTTAAACTCTATGTGTATTACATATTGCGTAGGAAATTCCTATCTATGCTTCGCAATTTTCCAATCAATTGTGTCATCAGTTTTCCTTTCTCTCTCTCTGTGGAAATCATAGAAGTCAAGCCTTGTCCAGCCTTGTCAATTAGTAGCCGAAACCCTATCAATACCAAATAAAACCGCAATGCAAAGCAGTCCTAAGCAGTATATGTACATATATGCATGTACATACACATTTTCATGAAGCCCATTAACTTTAATAGAAGTCGCAATTGCGATGACCAATCTGAGGGCCTTTGGGAAAAGCAACTATTTTGCACTCACTGAATTCAGTTTTGGAGTTTGGTCTACAGTAAAAATACTTAAATTATTATGGAGATTCCGTCAGCGGTAGGAAAGCTTAGCTATTCTCTTGTTTAAAACAAAGTATAGAATTTGTCTATTGTCGTAGGGTTTAGAGGGGTCCAGACGTGCAAATCTTACGCCACGACAGATGTGAGAAAACGGGCTAAAGTTCGCGTTTTTTGACACTTTGTACTGAATTGATCATCATCGTCTGATCTTTTGCAATTAATATTGTCATTTCATATGCATACGCTAATGAAGGGTGTCTGAGAGTGGCGAAAGATGCTTGCAAAATTTCAATTTATTTTTTTTTCTTTTAATAATTTCTTAGAGTTCTTTGGAGTTCTCAGAGTTTTGCGTTCACTGACACCAAAATGTTAGGTTTGGTCATAACAATTTTTTTTTCTAGTCTTTTTTTCACTCTCCTTTTTCGACCACTCCACGTTTTACACACTCACACAGGGATGTCGAATAAATGTACGAAGTTTGTGTGTGTGTGTGTGTGTGCTTGCTCACAGAGTACATACCTAAAAATCAGGCGATTCCTCGACAGCTGTTCTGTGTGCCTGTGTTGGTGTCTGATGCGTATGTGAGCTAAAAGTTGATTGGCGGTTTTCGGTGCAGTTGGTCCTTAACTGCTGGGCGAAAAACCGTTAGCAACTTTTACTATGTGAATCCAAAACAATTTATTTTTTTTTGTTTTGGGGATTGTGTGTAGCGTTGAGCACTTGAAAGCACTTTTCACTGCGGATTTCGTCGTATGTTCGGTTTATTTTTTTGGAATTTCTCAATTTTGGTTTTCAATTCAATTTAAATTTGAATCGAAATCTGCCAAACACTTTGCCTGTGTGTGCACAATTGATGCGAAACACTTGTAAAGGAATAGCGGTAAATGGGCAAAAGTACCGTTTGCTTTTGCGCGACCTGACGACGAATTGCGAACAACGAATAGTCGCGGCATCAGGTGAGCGCCGGCTTTTATACGACAACAGCGGCTGCAGCCTTACATTGGGCAAAAGCTTCTCTTCACTGCGCACTGTAAGCAAGAGCGACGCGAGAGAGCCAGAGCAAGAGCGCGAGCGCGAGCGAAGCGTCGCCAGCGTCGTAGCACGCGAGATAAGCGCTGAAAAGCTCTCTGCTACTCTACTGCTGCTTACTGTTAACCTCTTCAGTTGCTTTGCGCTGCTGACCGACTGTTATGTTGTTGCTGGAATGCTTTAGTAGCATGCTCTGCAGACATGAATAATTCTAAATTAACAGAGATAACAGCAGTCTGTTCACTGCCATCTGTTATGTTGTTGCTGTCCCGCACAGTGACCTTGTCGCATGCTCTGCAGAAATGGATTCAAATTTAACAGTGATAACAGCAGTCGCTCGACCGTTAAATGTGTGACTTTTGGGAAATCAGCAGTTTCAGGCATCAGACCACTTTTCTATGTGTGTGCGTGTGTGTGTGTGTGTGTTTACATTATGAGTACGTCTTGAGAGATAAGAATTAGTACTCTAAGTACTAAATAGGAACCGCTGTAGTGGGGTGATTATCAATCGACTTATAGATGAGTGTGTTGATTAAAAACTTGGTGCTTCCACATAAACACGCGTGTATGTGCATTTGTGTATGTAATGCTCTAAGACTCTGAATCATCAGCGGCGTACTACTTGAAACCTAAAATAATTAAACGAAATCGAGAAATAAAAACAAGTTCAATTTGTGAGACACTTATACGATTTAAAGTCTGTATAATTCTAGCAGGTTGTATATCTAATCGAAGTGTGTGCATATTATACGCTCGAATTGGGGCTATAAAGTAACTGTGGCGGGTACTACTATGAATGCTTGTGTAAAACCCGCTCGATGATCTGTAACGTCTGCGCCTCCTTGAGGAAGGTTCGATGCGTTCCATCGACGACGTGCATATCGATCTGAGCACTGCAAATCTACAGGGGAAAGAATCGTTTGAGCAACATAAATACGAGATATATGTTTTCATATGACCTCTTTGAGTCCGTAATCGTCCTGTGACATTATGGCATTATGTTCGGCCGACTTGATGAGAACGACATCGCTGTTCAGCTGCTTGACGCCCTTGTAGCTTTCGGATAGCTGAAGCTTTTGCTTGAACATGCAGGCAGCTTTCTTGATCTGTAGGCGATAGAACAATAGATAACGGATTTTACAGACTTTGATTTACGCGATAAAGTTAATTAATTGTTTAATTTCTATATGGACTGTATTTATATAAATATATATAGACTATTTGTATGTGATCTGAAGTCCGCCTTTGTAGAGTTATAAACAAATCAAAGTATTCTCGAGGTCGCCGAATTATGGCGTGTTTTGCGTTAAGTACTTGAACTATGTTAATTTCTTGCTAACTTTATATGTAGAGAGATAAGCTTTTGATTAGGTTTGCATTCTTGTTCCTATCTACCGGGGTTTTTCGGGGGCTTTCGCGGCAGATAACTCACCACGTCCTTGGTTTGTTGCGTGTGCGCTGCAAGAGTCTCCGCCAGTTTGTCCAGCTTCAATGCCCACGATTTGACGCCGTCCAGCGTGTGCAGTAGCTATGGAAACAAGGATAATCGATAAGCAGGGAATACCTTTCATGCTTAGGAAAAGGTGTACGCAAGAGAGCGTGGCGATCTTACCTGATTGTAGTCCACATCGGCGAGCAGTGCTCCAAAGTAGGCCAGAGTCATGGACTGCTGGCGATTGAGGTCGTCCGTCTGCTTCTTGGCCTCCTGCACGTATCCGCTGGCCATGGTCGGTGCTCCGTCCAGCATGATGACCTTGACGCCAAAATGAAGCTGCTCGAGGGCCACCCCAATGGCGTGTGCGAGCAAGCAACCGAAGGAGTAGCCCACAATGTTGTAGGGTCCGTGTGGTTGTAGCTTCTGTATCTGCTGCACGTAGTAGACGGCGCATGCTTCAATCGAGTCCAGTGGCACCTTCTCCGTACACTGCAGCCCGTAGGCGGGGCAGGAGAGCGATGAGGCGAGTGTCTCTACAGCTATTGTGAATCCTTCGATGGGTGCCAAGAAGAAGACGGCAGGATCCGCGCTGCTCGTCGCCTTAGACGGCAGACGCACAAGTACGTTCTGGGGTAATACTTCCTTGGCGAATACCTTGCGGGTTTCATCGTTCTGCGCGATGTTCGTCTGGGCAGCGGGCCTAGCAGCTTGCTTCGACTTTGCGCTCACTCCAGCGGAGGAGGATGCAGAGGAAGCTGCAGCAACACCAGGGGCTGGAGAGGACTCCTGTGTGTCGATCTGCCGCAGCGCACTAAACGTCAGCTGTCGTATCTCCTGGGCGGACAGCACTAGATCGTAGTTTCGCTCTAGCGTCTGCTTGATCTCTGTGCTCATCAGCGAGTCCATGCCCAAATCAAAGAGCGTTGTCTTGTCCTGAATGCTGGCCACATCGCGCAGACCCATTATGTTCGCAATGGTGGAGATGAGACTCTGTCGACTCGACTGCTCCGTCTTACGCTTCTCGGCCAGCACCATGGAGGCGAGCACTGGATGCGGTTGCTGCATGAAGGTGTCGAGTGTTTGCAGGCAGTCGGCCATGCGCTGTGGCAAGGTTCCACCGACGACGGTGTCGTTGTTGCCCATGTGCTCGATAATCAGGCCCGTGTCTCCGATCGCGCCCCATTGGATCGCTGTACCGGGATAACCCTCTGCCTGTCGCTGCTCACAGATGCGCTCCATGGCGGAGTTGGCCAGGCCGTAGTTTGTCTGCCCGGGATTGCCACGCCCCGCGGCCAGACTGGAGAAACAGATGAAGTGCTCAAGTGCAGGGCACATGCTGCGCGACCATTTGTCCAGATGGATTGTGGCAAGTATCTTGGGTGCAGTGACTGCCTCGAAGTTGCGCACGGTTTGCTCCTCGAAGAGCGAATCCTTTAGCACGGCGGCCAGATTGAAAATGCCTCCAACAAGTGCTATGTGGTTACTGCTCTCCAGCATCTTCTTGCAGCCCGCTGCGGAGGTCACATCGTTCACATCGACGACTACTTGAACACCACGTTCTGTCCAGCGACGAATCATCAGCTCCTGGTAGCCAGTTTTCAGGCCGGAATGTGTGTTCAAGACAATGTGACGGGCTCCGCGGTCCACCAGCCAGTTTGTCAGCTCCAGACCGAAACCGCCCAGGCCACCCACAAGTATGTAGCTCTTCTCCGGATGCATGTAGATGCGGGGAATCGCATTAATTAAACGCGGCTTGGGTACTGCGGCCGTCAATTGCCCCTCCTCGTTGCGCACCTTGATGACCACTTTGCCGATGTGCTTTCCGGAAGCCATGAAACGGAAGGCCTTCTCGATCTCCTGCTCCGCGTACACAGTGGTGGGCAGCGGGACTACAGCTCCACTACGTATGCCCTCCTCGACAAGGGATACGACTTGCTTCTGCATCTCCTCCTCGCCCTCCATCACACTGTCAAGCAGGATGCCGTGGAACGAGGTGTTCTTCAGGAACACGGACATGCCCAGCGGACTGTTGTTGCTCAGATCAAACTTGCCAATCTCCAGGAAGCGTCCATTCAGTCCCAGACAGCGTATCGAGGCCTGCAGCTTTTCCTCGGCGAGGGAGTTTAGCACCAGTTCGACTCCTTCCCCGTTGGTCTCCCTCAATATCAGTTGCTCGAACGAGGTGTCACGCGAATTGCCAATGTTGCGTGCCTGCAGCTTGGGGAAGCGCTTGAGCAGGAACTCACGCTTCTCCTTGCTGCCCACCGTGGTGAAGACGGTCAGACCATGGTGAAGGGCCACCGAAATGGCAGCCTGTCCGACACCGCCGGAACCGGCGTGGATAAGGATGCGCTCACCCTTCTTCATCTGGCCACGCACTACGAGTGCGTAGTAGACCGTAGCATAGACACATGGCACTGTGGAGGCCTCCTCCATGGACCAATTGTCTGGTATGTGCCAGAGCAAATTTCTGTTGGCGAAGCAGTTCGTGGCCAGCGACTTGGCTGTCACCATGGCCATAATGCGACGACCCTTTGAGTCACGTCCGGCGAATTCAAGACCCAGTACACAATCCTGATGTGCCAGGTTGCCGGGCAACGCGTCGACTCCGAGCTTGCCCGTGGCCAGCATTACATCTCGGAAGTTAAGGGGCGCGTAGTAAACAGTGCAGGGTTCCCACTTGTTATCGATGTGACTGCACGAGCGCGGGCTTTCTATCCATTTTAGGGAAGAGAGATCCCCCTTGATCAGTGTATTCACATAGGCCTGCTCAACGGTGAGCAGAGGCAACTGCACATCCAGGGGCAGATGTCGATAGCTGCCCCAGTTTCCATTGCGATAGACATTAATGCACATGTCACTGGCCAACTGGTCAGCGTAGAAAGGTTCCTTGAGCGAGAACGCCGGCAAGCCCGAGTCCTGGAGCAAGTAAAGCCTCAACCGGTTGCCGCTCTGCTCTCGCCGCAAGCAATTCACGAAGCCCAGTGCACCTGTGCTGGGCTCTCCTTGGGCCACCAGGTAGACCAGATTATTCTGCTCCCCCTGTACTTTGGCTAATGCGCTGCGAAGCTCTGCGATCCATTTGAAGTGATTGTTGCTCAGCTGAACGACGAGGGAAGCAGAGAGATTCCTTTCAACGACCTTTTTGGCCAGGATAAGCACACGGTCTGTATCGTAGACTTGCTCCAACACAGGCAGGAGCTGCAGACGCTTCAGTTGCTCCCTTCCCTTGCTCTGGTAAGCATTCGCACTCTCCTCCAGCAGCAGGAAGCCGGTCTCCGCCTTGAGAGTGTCAAGACTGTCTCGCACTTGGACTTCGCTCGCTAGAAGGTCAAGGGCATGCAGAAAGTCGCACTGTTTGTCCACAGCAGAGGCGATGAGATCGCCAGCACTCACGCGCACTCCCGACTCGGCCAGAGATTCGCTTAGCTCTGCCTCGTTGTGGGAGCTTGTCACCACGCTGAGATCGGCCACCAGAATGGGTTCCCGTTCGATGAGCTGCAGCAGTTTTGCAGCGTTTAGGTTCTCCACGCTGCGTGTGCCCGCAATCTCCACGCCCTTTACCTTCGCTGTAGCTCCGCAATTCTCGATGATTAGCTGCACTGCGACAGTCAGCGCAGTGCTCTTTGCACGTTCCAAATTTCCGCGTGGCGCCGCGCTCTGTTTGTAAGGAATGAAGCTGTAACGCTCCAGATTAGGTGCACTCTGTCCAGCAGAGCGACGTTGCGTTTGCGCCGTCTTCATGCGATGAATCTCAACACCGCCGCACTTAATCATGCCGATGTTGCGGTACCACGAGACGGGCAATTTTTGCTGATGCTGCTTTGCGAATTCCAGATGTCTCAGTGGATCGATAACAACACGTTCAATGACCGTGGGCACATACAGCTCCCGCAGACTGTTGCTGAGTATGCGAAACTGCAGCATGGTGTCCATGAAGCTGATCCAGTTGTCTGCCCACTGCAGGCGCCCGGCGACAGCCTGCAAATCCGTATCTAGAATACCCTGGAAGATGCCATTGTAGTCGTAGCCGCGCAGTCGCAACTCCTTATAGACATCTTTCGTAGAAAGTTTCGCCGCAGAGGTCAATGGGGCGAGGTTGAGCTGTTCCTCTTGAATATTTGAGACCAGTCGCATTTTTCCGGAGGCAACCAATGCGCTTCCCTCGCAGATCTCGAAGCTGCTGTTGCCCTGGAAGTAATTAACGGACAGCTTGACAGCGGCGGCTGTGCTCAGTCCCAGAATGGTGGCCCGATGGAAAACCACATCCTCGAAAACAACAGGCGTGCGCTGGAAGTCCTTGGCTTGCTGCTGGGCGAGCATCATCCATGCCAGGGTGAGGTAACCCGTTGCGGGAAAGAGTATACGTCCGTCTATGGTGTGCCCGGCAAGGAACGCGTTCTCTTCCTTGCTCAGATCAAGGTCGACACACAGTTGACTTCCCTGCCGGGCGCCCTTGAACTTGGGGTAGCTCCATTTCTGTCTGTGATCCCAGCCAATGAGGGAGTTCAACATAGGCGTACCGCGCGATACAGGATAATTGACGCCCGATTTACCTGACAAGCGCAGCAGCTGAGGTTGACCGCCAGCTGCGTAGAGCCTTCCAATCTGGCTGAGCAGGAACTCGGCGTTGTTTGGATGTGCTCTCTGCATAAGGCTAACGTAACCGATTTTCGGTCCCAGCGATCGCAGTATCGCACGGAAGAGACCATGCGGAGCAATTTCGATAATGAGTGCATTCTCGGGTATGTGGCGAATCGCCTCGTTGAAGAGCACCGGCGAGATCAGATTATTGATGAAGTACGCCGCAGAGGCGGTACGGCAAGCGGGTGTATCCCAGTCCTGCTCCGCCACACTGGTGCTGAGCCACCGTTGACTACGCTGCTTTGGCTCGGCGATCAATCTCTCGAGATTCTTACGCAGCATCGGAGCAGCACCCGCGATGTAGCGACTGTGGAAGGCGTAACCTCCAGATCCGACAGCCCTGACGAAAATTCCTTTTGCCTGCAGACTGGCGATAGTCGCGTCCATTGAGGCCACTGGCCCGGACACGGTGCAATTGTCATCGCTGTTGTGACACACGGGGTAGCAGTCCGATGGCAGATGCGCTCGAATCTCGTCCCAGCCCAGGCCAACGGCTGCCATCTTACCCGGCGCTAGTCCCGGTGTCTCCAGCACACTCTTGCCACGCCAATAGGCCGCCAGCACCGTTTGTTCCGCCGTCAGGCAGCCGTCCATGTAGGCGGCACCCAATTCGCCCGCCGAGTGGCCGATTATGCCATCTGCTCGTATGCCTAGCGTGCGCAACAAATCCGTCAGGGCCACCTGGACGGCAGCTATCGAGACAAAAGAGTACAGCATGTTGTCGAAAAGGGACTCCGTCGATCGCGTCAGCACTTCAATCAAATCGAAGTCCATGGGAGCTAGCGCCTAGACAAAAGCAAAGAATCTCTCGAGTTAGTTGACAAGTTCTGAGGTAATGACAATTATTGGAAACTTCAAGTTGATGCCTAGATGCTGTCAAATATACCAATTAACTATTGTTAGGCATCAATTAAAAGATCATTGAGATCATTAAAGTGATGTACTCTCACTAGGCATCAATAATAGAAGAGTAGGTTCGAGGATATTACGAGGGTTTAACAATAGCACTAACCTAACTAGATATCAGTAATAAGACCTTAGACTCCAAACTGCTATATAGATTCGAGGATATTTCAAAGGCATATCAAAGTTCACACGCTTATCTAGGCATTATTAACCAGTTAAGAAAACAACAATCAGGCATCCACTTAATGTTACAGCTTAGTGGGTATTTCATGGATTATACAACTCACCTCGGCACAAACTTGAATGGACTTGTTGAAGGTCTCCAGCTGCATTAGGTCCTTCGCCATGCTGGCCCACTGGCTGCCCATGCCGGCATAGACAAACCAAGTAGGGCGCGGCCCCTCCTCGTAGGGCAGAACCTCAAGCTTAGGCGAGCCGGTGGCGCTGAGTACAGCGTAACCACGATACGGATGCAGTGGAATGGGCTGTGCGTGAATGTCGTTGATCAACGAAAGGAACTCGTCGTCTTGGCGATGCTTTGTCGCTGCCTCCAGCAACTGCTGCACGGCCTGCTCTGTGCGTCCAGAGCATATGACGAGTTTCATTGGCGGCACTTGCTGCACCTTCATCTGGCGCACAGGAGAAGCTTTCTCCTTGCCATGTGACTTAAGAATGACGTGCGCATTGGCACCGCCAAAGCCAAAGGAGTTGAGCCCAACAATGCCGCCACGCCAGGGCAGATTCCGATCCACGACTTTCAGGCGTCCCTCGACCAGAGCTGGCACTGCAGCATTTGGCTGGCGATAATGCAAGTTCCTTGGTATGATGCCTTCTTCCATGGCAATTATCATCTTGGCTAGCGCGCTGATGCCGGACGCCGGCTCCGCGTGTCCCATGTTCGACTTGACGGAACCAATGAGCAGCGGACTAGGACGTGTTCCATGGCAGAAGAAATTGCCCAGCATGTTGGCCTCCTGGTCGTCGCCGACGGGCGTGCCACTGCCATGGGCCTCCACATAGATGACCTTGTCGGGATTCAGGCCAATCTCGCCATAGGTCTCCTTCAGCAGCTGATGCTGCATGCGACCGTCGGGAAAGGTGACGCCTTGCTCCTTGAACCCGTCCGTGTTGGTGCGCACATTCAGAATGGAAGCGTAGACGCGCTTAGCCTGCGCAGCGCGCTGCAGGAAGACCACGGCACAGGTGTCGGCGCGGGCGTAGCCATTGGCCGCCGCATCGAAGGTCTTGCAGGAGCCATCGTGACTGACGATGCCAAGGCGCAGGAACTGCAGGGCGAAGATTGGCTTCAGTATGAGATTGACACCCGCGACTAGGGCGTAATCGCAGCGCCCCTCCCGCATGTCCGTGTAGGCGTGCGAGAGCGCGACCAGCGAGCTGGAGCATGCGGTGTCCACAATGAAGCTGGGCCCCTTGAAGTCGAACGTGTAGGAGATGCGATTGGCGAACATGGCGCGCGCACAGCCCGTCAGGCAGTATCCGTTAATGCTGCTCGGCTCCATGTTGGGTATCTCGTGCTCCGTCTCCACGAAAGACAGGCCGATGTAGACGCCTGTCCGGGTGCCGCGCAGTTCCGTCGGATTGATGCCCGCATCGATGATGGCCTCATGTGTCAGCTCGAGCAGCATGCGCATGCAGGGATCCATAAGCTCCGCCTGCTTCTGGTGTACACTGAAGAACGTGTCGTCGAACTTCTCCAGATCCTCATCGCGCATTTTCGCCATGCGCTCGGGTAGGCCATATATGCCTATTGTGAATGATACGGAGGATCATTTCGAGGGACGTGCAATGCGTTGCTCTAACTTGTCGTAATTACCTGCCTCCCAGCGTCTGGGATCATCCGTGACCATATCGATGCCATTCAACAGGTTGTACTTGAACTCCTCTATGTTGCTGCTCTCGGGCAATTTGCCTGACAATCCGGAAATAACGATTTCGCCCTCCGTCAAGCATGCATCGTCATTAGCCGCGGCGCTTGCCTGTTGCGTTTTCTTCTTATTGGCCATTATGTTGTGTGCTCTGTTCGGTTATGGTTCAGTGCCAGATGCGTTGGGGCTCAATCTATGTGTTAAGAGGTTTATTATTCGCATAATATTTCTTTGCTGTGCCAAAAAGAGATAACCAGAAGGAATGGATGCGGATGCAATATATTAACCTAAAGTGTATGGAAAATACGCAATACTTTAATCAAGTTTGTACACGCGATATGGATTTATATTTGTTAATAGATAGACTTTTCATAAAATTTTAAATTTACAAAAAAAATTGAATATTATTATTATTATCACTAGTTTTTTCTTCTCCAGATTAACACATATACGTAAATACGTCACACAAGTTTTAAAATAATTGATACCAATCAGAATATTTAAACTTATTATTTTTATGGTGTCCCTTTAACAAAAGATAAGTGATCCTAGAGGTCCAATATATAGTATATATTTGTATTTGCACCATACATGGGACTTTCCGAAAAATTCTTTAAAAAAATGTTGTCTATTATTCTATTAAAATACATAAATATAATATTAAAGCTGTTGTTTTCGTATATTTTCTAGTGATTCGGAATATATGGTAAACAATACACTTTTGTCTAGCACTGTGTGATATTTTGATACCGGGATATCCTTTAATTTAAAGGTATAATAAATTGATTTTTGCGAATTTTATATAAAAAACATAAAAAATATTGATCGTGCGAGTTCAAATTAAAATATCCTTAATCACTTAGTCAGATCATTTTATGGGAAAGTTTCTTGATCATTTCGATTGATTTGTCTTTAGCACCAAAGAATTCCACTAGTGATTTGATTTCAATTGAATTTGCATTGAATCAATCGGTATTAATTCTCTGTCTCGAACACTTCGCATTTGCGATGAGCACGGTAAATATTCATTAGAATCACGCCACATGTGGCTTCTGTCATTGTTGCACTTGACACACACAATCACACACACACACACACACATAGGCACTCACATTGCTGGGAGTGAGGGCGACACTGGAGTATCCTTTGGTGTTTAGTGAGTTGCGAACCGTAAAGGATATATCGATAAATTGTCACTATTGTCACTTTGTTGTTATCCTTTTGTATCCACGTTATCGCTGTTATCGTTCCGACTTAATCCGAAGGCACACTGAACGCGCCGCGTAGTCTTCGCATTCTTTTTATCTATTCGCTTTCGGCAGGGAATAATGCATAAATAATGCAACGTATTTATACTAAGTACTAGGTACTGCTATTTCATAATGACTGCGCCTCAGGCCCGATCGTGGGCCTCTGAATAATGCATGATCATGCTAAGTTCGCTTCTAACGTAGCTCCAGCTGAAAGCGAGAAACAACCACAACACACAAACAGAAATTGCGACGCACTCAAGGAACCAGGACAGGTGTGTGCTCAAACACCAACACATCAAAATACGTTCCAGTGCCCCCGGTGCCCGTGTCCGTACTCGAGCACCGACTTGTGTCAGGGTCACTGCCCGAGCACTTGCCCTGCTAATTAGTCCAAGTGTGCGACGCCATGTTGACCTACATAGTCTACGCATTGCTGCTTACTCGAGACACACGATTAAAACTTGATACCCGAGCACGCGGAATGATACGATAAACGATAAGCGATGATCCATTCTTTATTATCAAGCACAATAAATTCGATTGACGATAACATTGTCAACAGCTTATGGACATCCGCATGAGTGCATTCTGAAGGGCAAATGAATCTTTCATACCATTTATCCACTTTGACTGTTAAGAAATAATTTTTTAAACTAAATACTTCTATTTTATGGCTTCACAACGATGCGTTGCTGCGCATATTTTCACTATCATGTTTACCTCACACGCATTGCCTTAGTTCATACATATATACGCAAATGTAATGACTCTACACGCATATGCCGATCTCTCACATACAGTCAAACGCAAGCGTTGACGCTGGCCCTCTTCTGCGTCGCTGATAGTTTTGTGTGGCTGTGTTTTTGGTTCAATCAAGCAGAATTTTGTAGCGATTGTCAACATTATAATTGTCTGCGAAATGACAATGTAGCTTTATAGTGTGCTACTTATTGCAGTTTAAAATGTTGAATTGCAATTTTCAAAAGTGCTAGGTTTAAAATAAATCTTATCTGCGCCTACTATTTTTAAACCTTGTCTGTTGGTGTCTCTAGCTTCTAAAATAGCTGAACTCTGGGTATCCATACAGGAAAGCAAACAGCCACCCTCTGCCCGATTGAAATAAGGAAATTGTTTGGTTTTTGTTTTTTTTCATTTTAACTGTATTATCGGCGTTTGCCGGCTCGAGCCAACCGTTTCCTGTTGGTAATGCGCCGCTTAATCTGTCTCGCCAAAACACGACGCGCTGCACTAACCGGCAGGGAAGCTCTGCAGCGTCTTCTGTTGACCTTTACCCGTGCGGCTGGACCGCGGCACCTCACAGCAGCCCGCACTTTTGGCTTGGGCCTGGCGGAAACCTTTCGTGGGCCAGCGGAAAAGCGTGGACAAGTGACCTAGAGACGAGAGTACATTAGGGATAGCAGTCCGAAAAAATATTCGATGTGATGCCAGCGTCTTACCGCTCTCTTCGGTCGCTCTTGTTCGGGCGCCTGTGAGTTCTTGTTATTGAATTTAAACGAGACTCGCACCCGATGATTGCTCAACGAGAGCAGCCCCAGGTTAATGCCCAACTCCACGGAGAACTCCACGGCACGCCTGAGCGAACCGTACGGACTGATGACCTCGTCCATTACAACGCCCCGCATCTCATGGCAGAGTTCGTCGATCGAAGAGCCTGTGCATGTGTGGAAGGAACATAGAAAACTTTTGATGCAGTAAAATCTAAAATTGGTCAGCAACCACGTTACTTACAGAGATCGGGCTGGCGACTCAGCAGATCGAGCACGTAGGGCAACAGAGTTGTGGTATTTATTTCCATTTCAAATTTTTATGAGAACTAAAACTAAAACTAAAATACCGAATTGACGTGAATATATTTCAATTCGGGCGTATTTGCTTGTCGAATTGATGTATGTAAATGTGATTGAACTCGAAAAAACGGGCGGCTCCCCATGTCGAACAATTCGACTTGGCAGCCAACGCTTGCTGCAGCTCCAACTTATTGCAGGTCGGAACTATGAACTCAATGTAGGTATTAAAATGATTTAAGATCTCCGGATGTTCCTAGACAGATTTGAGTATATTCTATACTTGCTTCTCTCGCACAATACAATTTGTAGGATTTAAGAAACAGTAGAGTTTCCTTAAAAAACGTGGAAGACCCTAATAACTTCTTACTTTCGAAGTATACTAAATATGGTATCTAGAAATCTGTAAAATATTACATAGAAGTATTCATATGCATTCCTATATTCTTGCCTCCGAGTTAAACTTGAAATCGAAGACCATATATGCACCGTTTTTCTGCTTAGTAACAGTTTAATTAGCTAGAACTTTCATTCATAATCAATTATATTGACTGTAATCAAGAGTTCAAATCGAATCAAGGTAGAAATCTGCTCAGAAAGATTAGAAATTTTGCACCTTATTATAGCAATCTTTTCGCAACGTCTCAAGATGTCTGAACATGTTTGTTCAGCCATAGAGTCTATCTGAGTTGGCTAGAATTAGTAATGCTTTTAAAATGTAGGTACAGTGCCAGTTTAAACTAGTTTAGAATATAAGTAATATATTTAATTTTTTTTTATAATTGAATTGCAAATAAAACATGAGTTACTGTCAACGGCTTTAACATCAACCTGGTCTACAGAGGCTGATAGCCCACTTTAGGCTATCAAAACATATAGTCGTGCAATTAAAGTTTTCCGCTTCGATGAACTAACCCAAACATTTCATAACGGTCGCCCAAATTGTCAAAAATATTTGTGTATTTTTGCGCGCAGATCGTGCACATGATAAGGCCGTGGAGGAACCCGTGAATACGCCGTGTCGTCGTGTTAAGTACCGATCGAGCCGGCGATCGCCGAAGTTTTCCTATCGACTGTGACTAGACGTCTGGGCGAGGGGCAGCGCACAGTAACAAAGTAACAGTAAAAACGACAAATTGCGATGCCCAAAAATAGACGATCGCCACAGAAAAAAAAACAAATAAACAGTACAGGTCGAGCAAACTCGACTGTTGGATACTATTCTGTCCAAAAGAAGTTCATCCTAATATTAATTTGCAATTATTAACTTAATAATATTAAGTAAATATTCATTATAGTGTTTTAATATATTTTTTTGAGAATTGTGAACTTTTCAAATCAGAAGAAAATATTGATCTACAAGAACTTTCAACCCAAGTTTGGTGTCTTAGCTCGATCAATGCTAAACAAGTAAATAGACATTTACTTTGTATAGTCTGCCAAGCCTGCTCCACAAACCTAATATTTCATTGCTAGCCATTTCCAGTGGGTAAACGAGACGAAAAGAAAACAAAGACGCGTGCTCGCGCGACTTTACCTGATCGGCTGATAGGCCCATAGGCTGGCAACAGCAGACGAGGACGCTTTCGGCCAAGCCTTGACCTTGATTGGGCGATAGTCAAAAACTCTGCTTCTGCACTATATCTCTGTCTCTGTCTGCCTGTGTGTGTGTGTGTCTGTGTGTGTTTGCCGGCATCTCGCGAAAAAGCACGGCTGTGGAACGTTGCTGGCACATGAGGGCGATGTGATTAGAGCAACAGCGCCGCGTGCTGTCGGCTGCGTGCTGCTCGCTGCCGTCTGCTGCCTGCTGCCGCTCACTGATAAGCGATAAGTCAGCGATTGGCTAGTCAGGCAGGCGCTGACACCAAAATTCAATGGTACGGAAATTTACACCAAACATGAGCGTGTGCCGAGCGAGAACATTTGTATTTTGTTTTGGTTTGATGTCCGTTGATAATGAACGCGGGGCTTCAGCGTTATTGCTTTTTGTCGGAAGTATGCTCCACATACTAATATTCTCACTCTCTCTCTATCTCTCTCTGCACCTGTTGAGGATCGCCTGGAATCACGCATACGACCCGTCGCCCTTCAAGATGCAGGTGATCATGCTGCCTGATAAGAGCTGAGCGCGCGCGTCGCACTGTAACTGCGAGCATTTTCACGGTTACTTAAAGGTGAGCCGCAGCAGGCGCTTGAGATTAGCTATGGCTCGAGAAGCGGGTTGATTAGGTGCTGGATGGTGGTGGATGTGGAGGGTGTGCTGCATGCGTCAGAGGCTCGGGAACTCGGGCGTTGGCACAACACTTGCGTCACTCTGCGATCCGTTCAAAGTTCCCAGGTTTGAAATTAGACAAACTTAGATACTTTGTAAGACATAAACAGGAAACGATGTTGGTCTAAAGACCATTTGATTTGATGATATTTGACCAATATGCTTCGAAAACTCAAGCTCTTTTAAAGTTGATTAATTTATTAATTCCTATTAATTCCTAAATATATATTTTCTTCATATATTCCTAACTTATGCCTCGAACTAATTGAAAAGAGACTTCCAAGTGTAATATAATCTAATGTCAAAGGCTTTCAAATGAACTGTGGGCCAGAATGCTTGGCTACAGACGCTGATAACTCAGTTGCAAACTGTATATAGATACTTTTATATAATTTCGAACAATTTCAAGATTTGTAAATACTTTTTTCAAGTGGAGAATACTAGGCTTACAATCGTAAATTATATACAATATATATATTTGTTTGTTTTCTAGTTTTCCATTGCAAATCAATCCATTTTCACTCACATACTCGCACATACATACGTATGCGTGTATTCCATTGTCTATTCTACGCGTAACTCGTGCGTGTGTTATAACTGTATGCTATTATATAATTATATGTATATTATATGAGTTCAAAAGCGCATTGCTAGTCGTATTGATTGGATCGACGTCGCACTCAGACGTCCAGGGTTGCACACGTGGGCATAGTGAAAAAATTAAAAGCACACGCTTCCATAGCTCTCGGCGCTTTCCACTTGCTTCATCGCTTAATTTCTTGAGTTTCGAGCAAGTTGTCAGAACTGTTGAATTTTGTAGCTATATAATATATACACGACCTTGGATATTTGTATGTAACTTAAATAAACATACATATATATATATATAATTACGTAAGTGAGTTACGTTTAGGCAGCGTAATTGGTCGCTGGGCTCAATGAATGAATTCTGCGTAACGGAATTCCTTTCGGATTATGTAAATCGGGAATACATTAAACAATCAATTGTCGTGATAGAGCTTGGCCTCTTTTTCTTGGCTTTGGATTTTTGCAGCAGTATTGATACGAATTACATAAGACTATGCTATATGTAATTATAATAATATTTCTCTATATGTATATTTAGTATATATATTTGTATTTAATTATTAAATTGTACAATATTTGAATTAAAATTAAAATTTGTGCTAAGCATCTAAAAAACAAAACAAACTATGGATGAATTTTAGTAAATCATATAACAAATAGTATGAAAACACGATAAGCTTCAGAAAAGTAGCCATAAGTGGTCAACTTGCATGTAAGTTCTAAATTCTGAAAGACGACACATGATACTAACATTTCCATTAATTTTGTCAGCTCTGTTTATTAATTGCAGTGCTTCTCATTGTTTATAATCGAAAATCGGAGCCGACTGATGCCTGGCAAAAATAAACATGGCTTTGCTTTGAAGGCTTTTAGTTTTTGTATACAATACTTTCGAAATTCACGGGCATCTCTTGGGATTTATGAGATTAGAACGAGGCAAGCTTCACGTACAGCTTTTGCTTGTGAGAGACACAAACGGGGAATGATTCATTGCATTAACGAAGATTAGTGTTGCATACCCTGAGGCTGGCCAAAAAAATCGTTGCTGTTTCTGATATCGATAAACATTTGAAACTGTGCTTAATAGTTGTTTGTATAGTCTTTAAAAAAAGAAAAAAATCGAAAAATGTGTGTCGTATGTGCATGCATCACTTGACAACTCATGTGAGGTAATACAAAATATATATATTCTTAATCAGTCGTTATTTTTAACAGAGAAAGCAACTTTATGATAGAATTTGTATCATGCTCCAAGCACGGTCCAATAACGAAAATAAATGTTTTTTCATTTTCAAAATGATTTAATTATTTAACGTAAGTCGACCTAGCTAACTACTATCGTTATAGTTCTGGGAATCGACGCCTCACACACGTAACTGTGCAGGTCGTGGCAAGGGACTAATTGCATGCAGGGCTTCTCAGAGTTTTCGATATGCACGCAGTTTCTTGGTATATTCAGTATCGTGTCCTGCTTTTCACACCACTCCACGTAATCGGGTTTGAAGCCGGTTGTCATGGATACCACATGTCCTGGGTCGCTGTGATCGCTGAGATCCACCCAATAATGCGGGCTCGTTGCGTTCTTAAATTTTGCGTTAATCTCCAGAAACGTCGCTTTGTCAGGCAAATGTATCAGATGTCCACCGATAGTATGGCAAGTGTGTGCCGCTGAGTACCAGGAGACCTTCTTTGTTTTGGCTATATAGTAATACTTGGATCCAATTTGCTGGAATAACTGTTGCGGATAGAAATCGTTCGGTATTCCAGTCAGTTGCCTGATTTCCGTTCTGGCACCTGTGAAAATTATTTTATTTTTCTATTCAGTTTTGAATAAAGTTTAAACCATTCTCTACTCACCTTCGATGGGTGTCCACGCATGTCCACACAAAATTTGAGCTAAGAGAAGCGCTGACAGTATGCATCGATGCATTATAAAAACGTTGAGCTCTTCAAGCATCTGATTTATTGGCAGTCTCAGATTACACTGATTTCTACAAAGAATTCGAACCATAATATACAATCAAGCTTCATAGTGAACGAACACATAAATAATTGTGGTTTCAAAACCGCACAAAGAGCAGGACAGTGTATGTTGGTCTCGAAATACTCCAGACCCTCACTCTATAATTTACTCATGGCAGGCATTACTTCTACTACTTTTTCATTATAGCATTTCGCCATTTAAAATGTGGACAAAATTGTATATTTATTTCGTGGAAATGTATCTAACGGACAGAAGAAGGGGTGGCCGTTTATAAAAATTATGTATATACTTAATTAGCATTAATAGCCCAGTCATTTTAGGCATGCATAATATGGTATGAAGGTTTATGTGTAGAGTACGGAAATCAAATTTACTTCAAAATAAGAGTGTCAACCCCTCCGCCAATAAAAATAAATATTTACGATTTTTTTGCAATAATAAAAAAGTGTTTAACTTGCACAACATTGTTAGTTTTCAGACAAGTAATTAAATATAATGTTGACATTTGCTAAAAAATACAACATGATCGGACATTAAACACAGAAGTTATAGGCGCGATTAGTTTTCTATACAAAGTCGCAGTGACGCAGCAGTGCACCGACATCAATGCCTGTTGTGTGTGTGAGATCGCCACAGAGGTTTACCCTATACATATATTTTTCTTGGGCGTATATTTTTTAGTCTTAAAAATTTATTGAAAATAAACGCAACTCTCATTATGAAAAAATCACTTTATTAGCTGCCGAAAATCAAGAAAGTCAAGAAGTCTTCTATAATAATAATATCGGATATGCGATAATGGAGTATAAGAGTATAATACAAATACAAATACAGCTTTAGATACACATACACACATACAAATACTGTGTTTACACGAGAACTCGTGGAAAACAAACAAATGTCAACGAATTAACGAGTACGAGCATAATCCACTTGAATCGTATACCAAGTAGAGTCCAATTTGGAATATATACTCGATCGATCAATGCAACCTTAGATGCCAGCCGGATCGAGTTAGTCCAGCTGTTTGCCTTCCTCGCGATTGCGCTTGAAGGAGACGGAATGAATGAGCAGCGGCGGTAGATTGCCGCGCAGCATCTGCAGGCGTTTGCTCTTGGGCTGACGCAGTTCGTCCTTGGACGAGGACGTCGACGCGGCTGATGTTGCCGACATGGCCGAGATGGAGGCCAGCGATGTGGAGCCGGGCAGAATTTCGGTACTTTGTGTCATGTTGAGCATGTTGGAGCGTCGGAAGTAACGCGGCATGGAGTAATCGTCCTTGGAGGCACGTGCCGCATTCGCATTTTGAATCGAATAGAGACTCTGCGAGACGCGATACTTCTCGATGGTCGGCGTATCCTCGTAGTTCTTGGGCAGATAGCTGAACGATATCGAGGGCACTTCAGGTGTCATGCTGATCTGGCTGCCGCCGGCGGTGCCCGTGATGGCGAAGATGTTCGTCTCACTGTCCGCGTCACGCACATGCATGTGCGGCACGCTCTTCGCGGAGCGCAGCGTGCGCTTCGGCAACGACGACGACAATCCGCCCACTCCACTATCCATCAGATGCGGATGGCGATCGATGAGGCGTGGTCGCAATATCACCTCGTCCAGCGGTTCCTCCTTATCCTCCTCCTTGTCCTCTTCGGCGATCGGCTCGAACTTCTTCGGTGTCAGCGTTTGACTGCCCTCGGGCGATGAGTCCGACGGCGCCAGTGTGAATGTGATGCGTTTTTCGGGGGAGCCAGCGGCAGAGACCGGAGCTGCCTCCGTGTCGGGTTTGCTCGAGTCGGTGGCATCGGCCTGCAGTCCGGCTACAAGAAGAGAGAGAGAGACAGAAGAGAAGAGTCTTTTAAATTGAGCATTCGAGAGATCAGCTTATCTATTCTATAGCTATATTCAATATTTAGACTTTAATTTTAAAAGGAAAGCCATACTCCGAAAGAAAGGAAGGACATACTTAGGTCACAATTATGGAAGTGGCATTGGATAGGGTTTAAGAAAACATATTATAAGGCTAAGACTATTCAATGGCTCATTAAGTTCTCCATATGGTATTCATTTTCATATTAAAATATTTTGTTTTGTATTTTAAAAGCTTAAATTTAATATAAAGTAATGTGTAGGAAAGCTTTGTTTCTTTCCAAATATAAATAATAATATAATATATAACATAACATATAACATAATATAATTTAATATAATATAATATAATATAATATAATATAATATAATATAATATAATATAATATAATATAATATAATATAATATAATATAATATAATATAATATAATATAATATAATATAATATAATATAATATAATATAATATAATATAATATAATATAATATAATATAATATAATATAATATAATAGATAATATAATATAATATAATATAATATAATATAATATAATATAATATAATATAATATAATATCATATAATATAATATAATAATAATATAATATAATATAATATAATATAAATATAAATAAGCAATTTACGATTACAAATATGTTCAGTCGTGCCCGAGTTAAGTTGGAAAATCGAAATAATTATATATTTTATGATCTACTATAATGTATATTCACATATCGCAACATATGTTTTTTAGATGAAACTCAAATGCATGCAAGTTCTGCTGCCTGAGAATTATAATGAGTAAGCGATAACCGCATTAGTGAGTAATTACGTCCGATAATGCTCAACGTCTCGTTAAGTTTTGAACTTACGAAACTATCGCAGCCCGCCGATAGCCATAAATAACCATAAAACCAATGGCATGTGTTGAGTGCAAAAGTTTCTTCTGGGCTCGAACGATTCATAGCGCTGCTACAGAGCTACATCAGAGCTAACTTCAACTATGTATGCACTCATTTCTGATCGATGCGCCTGTTTATTTCCGTACATGCTGCTTGGGGTACGGGCACTGGCATCATGTTTCGAGGGCTACCGGGAAGCATGTTCTTGCGATTTCTGTAGATGCATATGTTTATTATTCGCTCACTGACATCGGGTTGCATTTTGCTTAAGTTATTACATCATCGATCATCTCAAATTTATTGTATATAATTCGAATTGGGTTTTGAGGTGTTTTGAGTGGGCTGAAAAAGCCTAAGGGAATGCATGTTGGGTAGGTTTTAGGCTGTTGTATGATTATAATTTTGTGCTGTTGTAAACCGAGGCAAGACTTAAGTGAAATTATGTTGGAAAGGGTGCAAGCTACCGTACACTCCCGGGTATTTTTAAATAAAAATCTGAAGTGAAGTAATTTTGAAAAGAACTAGGTATACTTCCTAACTTTACAAAATTATCTCTGCTTTTGATCTGTTGATCTTGATCTTAAGGTCATTGTACTTTTTTTGTTGTATAGACATCTGTTGTAACACCTTTTCATAAATAATGTAGAATTCTTATTGCCTGTAGTTATTATTATGCCTACTAAATTTAGCATGTACTTGTGTGTAATCAAGGCAGTAAAATTAGGTACCTTAAGTAGTTCGATTCAGTTGGCTATAATGTCGAATGAGTTCATTTTATAGACTTAGGTGACGGTGCGTCATCCTGATATCAACATTGGTGTATTACCACACATAATTTCATGAATAAGGTAGAACTTTCGTGGAATGCAATACGCTACATAAAATAACCTCAGGTTTATATGCGAGCTTGGCAAAATATAAAACAGACTTTCCAATTTAAAGTTTCCTTTTCAAGTTGAGCATGATAAAGACAATAGAACAGCTGTCTACTAAGATCTACCGAGAAACAGAATTTGTTTTAACTATATAGAAGTAATAAGATTCTGAAGGCACTTGCACAGGCAGTTGTGGTGCTTGCAGATAAAACTTCCCTTTGCGAAATACTTCTGCATATTGCGCACGAAGAATCTGAGACGTCGAGTTGTCGGACAAGAACTCCTGTCACATTATCAGCATACAAATTTGATTACTGTTTATCAGCGAACAGCAAACAGAAATGCGAACTGATTTACGCTCCGCACTTGCCCAGCGGCGGCGATAGCAGCATACGCGATTACACGCCATTTACCAGAGTATCTTTGCGTGTTCTGCTGCAGTTCTCTAGGGGCAACTGAGATGGAACTGAGCATGTACTAAGTAGACTCTCAGCTAAATCATAGAGCGAGTCGCACAAATTTCGATACACCTACGAGCGTGTTAATTGTGGATCTATCATCACGCTCATCGATTAGCGGTCATAAAAACTATTTAACACCCAATTCTGCGCTACAATTGTCTATAAATAATCTATGACACGCCTCTCCTACCCCTCCCCCCCGCTGCAACAATTGTTGATCTTGTTCGGGTCGCTTTTATCTTGCGATAAGTGCGATTGGGTGTGTTCCATTTCGCATGGGGAAGGCAGAGCAGCGTGCAGATTGCCACTTGGGAACCAGTTACCAGTTATTGCCCCTGCCTGCGTCAGTTAATTACGATAATTGAAGCTCAACCGGTGGGGGGAGTTCAATATCATTTCCTGATTCCGAAATAACAGCAAGATTTTCTCGAATTTCTTTTTCGAGCATCTTATTAAATATTTGCATAATTATCTCAGGGCAATGACAATAACAAAGCTGCAAAATCATGCTAAAAAATACTACAAAGTTCTTTAGATCTAACGATCTAACTTAACGTTCTTCCAGCTGAAAGGGCTCAGATCAGTTGACTTATACGCTTATAGAAGTTATACATATATATATATATATAGTTTAAGTAATGCTTTTCAGTTTTCAATTTTCGTTATTCATTTCATATTGTATGGTTCTCTAGGTCTACGATTACACATTACAAGGTCTAAGAAAGTCCATGATCGCATGCATAAGACTTAAAGGTAACTAAGTGCTTACAATACAAGTTCAAATACTAAATGCTAACTGCTGCTGGCATATACCAAATATACCAGATATGCTTATACATTATATAATAATATATACGCCTAAATATCTTCAATTTTCATTGTCCTCTGTCTCTCTCACTCATTACTGGTTGCGGGCTTGAGTTGGTTTCGGTTTCAGTTTCGGTTTCGGTTTCGATTTCGGTTTGGTTTGCTTGGTTATCATCTCAAGAACTTAGGGCTAATTAGGCTAATTAAGTCACATCTTGTCTGCGAAAGTTAAGTATCTTTGGCACGAATACTGCTACAGAAGCCACCAAATTGAAGCTGCAAACGGAAGGTATATTGGGGATTGTGGGGGATTTTTTTGCGAACTAATCATCAGGTTCATCCGGACTGTTGGTTTTAGCTTAAATAGAATTTGACCTTGGGCACGCCGGAGCCATGTCCGGAGACGATGCTGCTGCTGCGCGTGCTCTTACCACTGGTCTTGCCGCTGTGTCCGCTCGGAACGATCAGCGCATGACTGTGGTGGGCATGGCTCTGGCCATCATTACCTTCCAGACGTCGCAGCAGACGCTCCTGTTCGCTGAGCCGCGGCGTTGTGGGCATCTCCCGATTCGGCGAATGGATGCCAGCCAAATAGGTCTTCGTGCTGATGCGATTCAGCTTGGTCGGCTGATGATCCTGGAAGATCTGCGAGTTGGCAAACACGGCCAAGATCTCGGGGCCCAGCATCGGTACGTTCGTCTGTGTCACGCGGCGATAGTCCTCCTCGTGTATCTTGGCGCTGCAAGCAGACAATGACAACGATCATAATAATGCTAATCACGGCGAATTACGCTATAATTGATGAGCTCCACACGCCAATCAGTTCGGCAAGCGCGTTGCACAAAAGATGTGTGAAAGCGCGCTGCTGACTAACCGCAAACGGATCAACGGATCGACGGCTCGACGCGCAGTTTAACTGAAGTCGAGCACAGGTATGTTTGGGCGCGTAATTAGTACCTCATCGGGACCGAGCTGCCACGCCCCAGCGGCTGATCGCAAATGGGCTGCGGTACAGTTAGCAAATTGTTATTGTCCGCGGCCATTGGCTGCATGCGGCCGATGATGCTGCCATTCTTCTGTGATGCCAGATACTCCTCGTCGTCCTCGGCATTATAATTGGCTGCGGATCACAGAGTGAGAGAGAGGGGGAGATTAGTCTAAGTTATTAGCTGCCGCTGCGTCGCCTCGCTCTTCTTGCCAATGCAGTTGTTCTGGAAGTTTCCTGGCCAATTGTTGACCTTTTATATTTGGCATATTTACTTCTATATAGACCGATTGATAACTCACTTAGCGTGCGCATAAATTCGTTTACAAATATGATTTCTATCAACGAAATATTTCTATTTTCGCGCACGCCAATCACGTTTCGCTCAAGGCGCTTGTCTGTGTGTGTGTGTGTGCTCAAGATCTACACGAGCGGCTGTCGCATAATTTTACGACAAACACACACACGCGTAAGTGAGTTATGTGTGCACGTGTGCGTCTGTGTGTGTGTGTGTTTGACTCTCTGTCGGTAAACATTCACCGGGCAAGCAGAGGCTCCAGCAAGACAGAGAGCGAGAGAGAGAGCGAGCGCATTGCAGGGGGAGCTACATAAATGCACACATACATGTACATGTACATGTACATATACATATATGAAAATTGAGGCTTACCGATCGATTCATCATAGCAAAAGCGCTCCTCAAAGCAGTTCCAGTACAGATCTTCCAAGCAGCTGAAAGGTGGGCAGCAGTAATGGGAGTTTGTTGGAATCGCAATGCATGCATTTGTATTAGTGTAAAGGTATAAGTACAAAGAAGGAAAGAAAGAAACAGCAACAACAACAACAAGTTGGAGTTCGCTCACTTTTGAAAGCAGCGGCACATTTTGACTGGCCAAAATCCTCTCTGTGTGCGTGCAGTGTGGTGTGGGTGAGAGTCGTAGAGAGCAGCAGCAGTCCTCGCTCGCAGCTCACGCTGATTGTGCCGATCCTCGTGTGGAGTCCGTTTTCAGTTCTGCTGCGATTTAAAGAAGCGAAGAAAATGACATTACATTGTCTCGTATGACTCGTTCGTAATGTTGTTGTTGTTATTGTTGTTGTTTGTGTTCCTTTCAACTGTGACGCAGCGTGAAGCGTGCGCTTCGCTTGACGTTTTATCGCTAACTGAAGTGCCAGAGCCCCCCAGTATCTCGCAGATAGCGCACTTCTTAGCTCTCTCTCACGCTGGAGAGAGCGAGAGAGAGAGCGCGCGCGAAGTTGTCGAATGTCGCACCTGTGCGTGTGACTTTGTGTACGCGCGCATGCCTGTGTGTATACTAATACTCATAGGTTTGTGTGTGTGTGCCTGTGAAGTTGGCACTGTTTGAGCTTCGCTTAGCGAACGAGAGAGAGAGAGAGAGAGAGCGTGTAAGTACAAGAGCGTAAGCTGCGGCGAGAGCGCAAGCGTGCAGGAGAACGCCGCAATGTCAACTACTTTAAAGCTCGCGCAAGCACTGAGAGCGAACCTGCTCTCTGGCATTGGCTTTTCGCTGTGCACTGTGACGCAAAAGCAGTTTGAACTGCTCAATGCAATTGCTATTAAATAAAACAAAAAAAAACAAGTGAAGAAAGCTACAGTCGAGTGCACTCGACAGTAAGATACCATTTACCTTTCGCTGTTAAAAACTAATTCTTAATATTAATTACTTTTATTCGGCGAATAACAACGCATCGCATATTTTCGAGGACAAATTCACATGCATTGACGCTAATGGCACATGCCGACTGCACACTGACTACACGACGACTGTGCGTGCGCAGTCGGCGTGCGCAGTCGGCGTCGGCGTCGGCGTCGGGCCTCTACTGCTGTGAGCGAAACATCTCGTGCCTATAACTTCTGTGTTTATTGTCCGATCGGATTTAAATTTATAGAGTTGGTCAATATTATTATTATCTACAATAATACCTAAAAAAAATTTCGGAAACTTTTCTACTTTTCCTATAATTTGATTTACCGATTTACAAAATCGATTTTTGGGGGCGGTAGGCGTGGCATCCAAAAGTTAAAATTCCGCAATCTCCGTAATATTACCAGGCACCTTACTTCCAAATTTGGTGCTTCTAGCTTTTCTAGTGTTCTTTTAAACTATAAAAATGTGTTTTTTAGAGGCGGTGGGCGTGGCATCCAAAAGTCTAAAATCCAACTTCTGCATAATGTTGCAAGACAACCCCCTACCAAATTTGGTGCGTTTATCTCTTTTCGTTATTGAATTATTTGGAAAAAATCGAAATACGCATTTATCGATTTGCGGAGGCGGTGGGCGTGGCACATCAAGTTTGAAATAAACTTCTTGTGTGTATTGAATACACGCACACTCCCACCAAGTCTGGTGTCTCTAGCTCTTTTAATAGCTGAGATCTGTGTGTTCATACAGACGGACAGACGGACAGCCGGACAGACGGACAGACGGACAGACAGACGGACATGACCAAATCGACTCGGCTATTGATGCTGATCAAGAATATATATACTTTGTATGGTCTGCCACGCCTCCTTCTGCCTGTTACATACATTTGCACAAAGTTAATATACCATTTTTTACCCATTTTCAATGGGTAAATGGTATAAAAATAAAGCAATTCTAGTTCCATTAATTTCAATACACCGAAAACAGTTGCTATAATTTACTGATCGTAAAGTTGATTCATGTCTAAACTTTGTTGAGAGTTTAAACAGTTGCAATTTTCAATTTTGTTAAGCTTGCACCACACATTCACACACACACACACACACATACAAGTGTGCCTGAGCACACACTGGGCTGCGCTGCGATAGCGTTGGGTTTGCTTAGCACTTCCAGCGATAAGGCGAACGGCCGAAGAGTCTGCGATTTGGGCCACATTCCGGGCACAGGTTGAAAATAATCGTAGAGTTGGGGTGTTGCGACGGGGAAGTCTGTTATAAATATATCGAACATACTTTTAGGCAGTTGCAAACACAAGAGTTTCCAATAGGAATAGCATACAAGTGTAGACATGATCGCTTCGACTTGCGATCAGCTGTGGCTTTCCCGACGTACTTCTTTCTTGAGATATTTACTCTATTTGACTGACAACTCTTATCGCAGTTTACTGCCCACATAGAAGTCTATATGTATTTCTTTCGCAAGCCTTATCAATGAGGTGTGCGACAACCAAATTGAATTTTGATGAGCGCGGGCATTAAAAAAAGCATTCAAGACGTTGATAAAATAAATAATCTTGCGTTATACGTACCATATACTATATGTGTGTATACCTTGCAGGCATGTGACAATTCGTCAATTAAACAACTTGACGCTGACGACATTGCCACAGTTGGCAAACATCTGAATTCAAGATCGCATAAAGAAGAAGTTGAAGTCAGATTTCGAAAATTGAGAGAGTGACGCGTATAAGCCTCTGTCAACAGGCCCAAACAGATTGGGGTTCTTTCCACAATCCCCGACAACAGATATGAAGTGACTTTTGCAGAGCACTCAAGGTGTCAATTATTCCGTCAGGTAGAGGGGGGATGGGGGCAAATATCAAATATTTGAGTATTGAATCACACAATACACAACAAATAATAATAATACCATACCATATCACACTGATCGCTGAGAGCCACGAAACGGGTTATTGTCGTCGCTGCAGCTTTTCTTCTCCCCGATGCAAACAAGTTACAGTTCAAAGCTCAGCGATCATGTGAAGCTTCCCCTCGTTGCGGAGAGTGCCCAAGTTCATTAACAGTCATTAACGAGTCAACAAAGATCAGTTACAAATGGAATCCATTTCACAAGATCGCTAATTGAAAGCTAAAGTTGACAAACGCACAAATCTCGCCCAGGGAGCATAGGCATAGGCCGATCGGACTCTACGACGACAAGTGAGTCCCCAAAACGAAATGCGTTCGATCGTCACTTAAAGCCCCATTTGAGTCGCCGACAACGACAATTGACAGCGAGTGCAGGGGAAGGTGCGGGGAAACCAAGTGCCTGCACGACAAGTGCGCAATACTTGCATGACATTCCGATTTGTTGCTGTTGTTTCGATCCGAATAATGTTCACATTTGTACCCATTGAAGATGTTAAACGTGCGGGGGCTTTACACGCTTGTGCGTGCAGCGAATTCAAAGTGTCGGACAGTTATATAACCTTTTGTGTCGGGGGGTAAGGCGATATTGTAAATTGTTATAAATCGTTAAGGTTTTTATAGCACAATATGATATGGTATCAATAGAGTAATATAGTATGCAATAAAGTATCATATATCATACCAATTTGTCGATTTCTAACACTTAAAGTCAATTCCTATGTGAAATTATAAAAATTTGAGCTCGGTGTGGGCAATGATTCATTGCTGACTTCTCTGGAAGCCTATATATATTTTGCTTTTATTTCCGACTTTAATATTAAAAAAAAATTCTATGTTTAAAAAGTATTAAATTTCCTTTCAAATTTAAAATGTTGCTTAGAACCGAGAAATGATTCAGTGCTTTCAGAAATCTCCGCCAAATCGCATAAATTCTTACGAAATCAGAAGATTCTTCAGAATGGATGAGTCAAAAAAACGCATGCATCATGTAATTAATTTTGATGCTCCACCCGTCCACAAATGAAACTAACAATTTACCTACCCAACAGTCTGTGTGATTTCTACCAGTTTTGCTTTCGTTTGCAATCCCAATTGTTTTCGAGTATGCCCATTATTCATTAGTCATTATTCATCAGCAGAAATCACTGGGCTGCCGACACAACTGCTCGCCCGACTTTTGCCTTTGAACTGTTTAACGTTTTTCAGCTTCGTTCGCAGAAGTCGACGGAGTCGTCGAAAATCGCAAGCGAGACGAAAGCGAGTTTTGAAAAAAACAACTTCCGCGCATTCAAAACAAAGCACAACAACACAAACACAAACACAAACTGAACCAACGAAAATGACAATAACAACGAGCGATCACGATCACAATCACGATCCGCTGTACATACATAACACACAGTCAGTCAACCGAAGCACGCGATGCTGCAGACCTTATAGACAGACACGGGTCCGTACAAATTACCATAATGCAAAAAGTAATTATATTTTGCGCTATATGAATATGGTTTGCATATATTACAGACAGATCTTCCCCATATAGAGATCTCAATCGATTCGCTGTCACTATACACTGCACTTCTGCGAAGGATCGCACAGTTTCATCTCTCGTGGTTATAGAAATTCCACATGTGCATATTTGTGCATTCGTGCAGTTTCCGAGGTATACGTATACGTATATCTATTTTTACGTACACCAAACGAGTTCTGTAGCCATATAATAGAACGTGAATGAGAGTCATAACATATATACATTATAGCAGTCTAGAGTCTCTGTCTGGAAAATCACTGAAGCTTTGATAATGAACTTAAATTGCTTGCAGTGGCAGCAGAGCAAAGCTGTAATGGCATATTTAACAGATACAGGTGTCTATATAGTATACAGATATCCAATATTTACTAAACATCCATAGTGATTAAATTAGTAGTTGTATTTATTAAACTTACTGTTGAAAAGGTTCTGTGTCGATTCGCTTACGTTAATTTCGATGGCCTCTTGAAATCAGAAATAATGTTGTATATAATCGAAAACAGATTGAGCAGTTTTGAAAGGTAGTATAGTAACTCAAATATTGTTGTAACAAATTTTCTAGATTGTTAACTTGAACTTAACTGTGAACCGATAAATTCTAATTGCTGAGGGAGAGAGAACTGACCGCATATGATGATTATTTGCCTAGGTTATGTCTGTTACAGATCAATAATTATATAAACAGAAGTACACATTGAGAGGTGTATTGCCCTGCTACATGAAACATTAAATGAAAGATTGAACTACTTATAAATTGTAGAACGTAAATGCATATAGTAAATGCCAACAGAGTTTGATAGCTCTTAGCGATCATCTACTGTGAATAAATATATAACACTATACTCCCATCGTGCCAGCAGATCTTTAATTAATGCAACTTGTTCTGCGAATTGTTAAACGAACGTTTGCTTGTCAACAACAACAACAACAATAATAAATCGTGTCTCTCATCATGATACACCGTTCCAGCATGTTGCGAGAGCAGCAAGGAGGGACCTATCTATATGGGTATCTATAACCCTCTCGATCAAATAAACGCTAACGATCTGAACAATGGCAAAACTCGAGCAGCAATCCACGACTGCAAAATATTTGAGTGCTCCATTACAGCCAACTTACTAATTGATAATTTCAATACAGATCGCAGCGCGTGTAGACTGATTGAAACTAGAAACGGAAGCTACACGTACGACGAGATACCCTGTAAGTTATATTCTATATTCTTGTTCAGATTATGATACTATTATTTATACTAAGGAATTAATTATTTTCTACAATCAGAAATTGAATATGAATATATTTATTTTAGTATAGTAGTATATATTCACAGTAAAAAGGGGGTTTTCATGCAAAATACTTTAGTTTCTTGGCAGCAATAGAGCTTATCTGGTTCATGCTCTGCATTGGAACCAGTAACAAATGACCCAATCAGCAATCGCATTTCGCAACACAGATATGACTAAGCGGCTGTCTTGGCAAATATTTAACTACACTTTAAGCATATCTACATAACATATATATCTAATTAAACTGACCAAAACTATAACTATAACTAACTTTATAGTAGAAATATTTTCACGATCCTTAACAATTTTGAAAGTTTCCCAAGTGAAAATAGGCAGATTGACAGCGCAAAATTGATGAGACATGATTAGTCAGCACTCTGACAAAGCAAAAATTAACTTTATTAACTTAATAGCAGACCTACTACCACGGTTCTTTAACAATTCGGCAAATTACCTAAAAAACTTTAAGCAGATTTTGTAATTTACACAAAATTTAAATTGGAAAACGTTTTAATTAAGTACTCTTTATTTTTTCTAAAGTAACATAAGACCAAACACACATCCATATATAGATACTGGAAAAATTTCAAACTCCCACAAGCAATATGTGTATGTACAACTAAATGTAAAAGACTCTCACAAAAACCGCTATACCTTACAAACTTGTGTTCACATTGCCAAACTGCAACTCAGATCGTTTGCAACTTTAACAACTTGATTGACTTGATACCTGCTGAAGAGGCCCACATTCGTCTTCTGCCTGCATTCGAAACCCGATCGCATTCGAACCCGATCGCAGTCGAGCGCCAGCCAGATCGTTCGATCGCATGCAACGCAAAATGAAATGGGTATAACACGAAAAATCGAAGAAAAAATACTACTTGATTTAAACTGTCAAAGCCGAAAAACGGGGCCAGTGCACGCCGCGGCAGGTCTGGTTCGGGTCTGGCTTTGAGTTTGAGCTAGAGTCGTAGACGCGGGCCATGAACGTCGAGCGTGCAAACGGTTATTGACACCTTGCAGTGGCCTGAATGCCTCAATGGAAATTCTCGGCGCAGTTGAGCTGAGGCTATAATACTCTATATTGCGTATATACTATATGGACATTTTGAAGTCAGCATTGGAGTTGTCGGGCGATGTGTGAAAAATTTGCCCGCTAAATAAACTACAACAATAATCAGAGAAAGGCAGAACCAACACGAATCTTTCTGGACTGAGATAAAGCTCAAATCTGTATGCAAACAATGCCATTCAGATTGTCATTAAAGTTGTCAATATAAAAGTCGAACAAAGGTTCGACTAGAAATGAACTAATGAATGGAAATTTTCACTTTCTCAAGAGTCGCTTAGAAAAGCCTGTTGAGCTTCACCTTGACAGATACTTGTACCATTAAATTTACATATTAATGGACCTATCCCACCCTTATAAATTATCTGGTTTACTACATGCATATATCGCAATGAAAAGTTTATAAATATCGAATATATCTCATATTCATTGAATCTGTTATTGTTCCATTCCTGACATGTCTTTCATTGTATTACCATATAATTAAATATATTTTATGATAAAGCCATAAAACACTGTTGCCATATATTCCCGGTTTATTCAATTATATCTTTAATAAAGTCGATTTTGCTATATTTATTTATTTCCTTTCTTATTTGTTTCTTTCTGCTTCGGAACTTGTATGATTGACTGCACACTTTAGCCTCTTTGTTATCTCAAGGGATTTCCTGGTCAATTACAACTTGGAATTCAAGTTGTTTGCGTGCTTAAAGCTCACGACCTTTCGATCGACAGACGCCTGTGGCCTACATAGAATTGCCAATCATTGACCGAAAGTATTATACGATAAGTATTTTTCATAGTTTACCTATAAAGATTTACTAGTTTGGTTTCTCAAATTTGTTAAAAGTTTATTATGCGCTAAGCTTTAAGCTTCTTCTTCTAGCCATTCCAAGCTTTTTAATTCATATAAAGACCAAATCGGCTTTAGCTTTCTACAAGAGTTATACATACAATACCACGTCTATTTGTGTTAATTGTAAGTATGGTAATTAGCCCAAGTTCGTTGAATCTAACCGATTAAGCTCGAAGCGAAGGTCAGAGAGGCACTTGTGTATTTTCCGGCTGTAAACCTCGACGTTATTGGAGTCACCTTAACGTTTTCTCTTTATACTAGATAACCTGCATATATCGCTTAACGTATATTAATTCTTCTCAGAACTTCGACTTTACTTTCTGTTTCCACCGGTTTAATACAAAGTGTTCCCAGTAAAATTATCGTTTGCGTTCTTGATCTCAGTTCCGCCTTCTTTGTAGTATTCCCAATCAATTACTGAAGATGACTGGAGGCATCTAGATATATATTACGTATGTATGTCTGAGAACACGCATGAGTCACGCGGCAAATAATTTTTAAATTATTTCTCCGATCGCATTGATTCAATAATGTTTTGACTCAAAATCGCATCAGAACGGGAATAAGAATACGCGATTTCAATCTCGAAATAAAGGCTAAAATAAAACTCGCTTTTATCAGCGCAGCTAGACTTTTGGAACGTTACTTGATTGCCATCAAGATTATACTTTTTATGCGTTCAGCTAAAGATAAGTAACAAATGAGGTACGTTTTCCAGTCTGTGTTGAAATAGTGCTATGGACGCCTTATCAATACCGAGGCTCTTTAGAACTCGTCAATCATTTGTGTTTTGTAGTGTTGTGCCTGTAATCGATCCAGTATTGTCACTCAATATCCGACACATAAAGTTAACAAATCTTACAGATCTGTGCGAATAGTCAATCTCTTTTCAATTATAAATAATGTTATAATATAAATTGATATCTATTTAGATTGGTTTTTCTTCTAGCACCAACATTTGGATATATTTGGTATTTTTAGAAAAATTACTAAAGCAGATAACTATATATAATTATATATTTATATATATCGTGAGTAATTCCATTTTTAAAACTCACTTACTGCATTTATTGACTATTTGATTTCTTAAGGTTATAATATAGTTTCCATTTGGATCAAGTTTGATATTTTGGCTAAACTATCTAAAATTCTATCAGATATTTAGTTATAGTTTCTAAGTTTATTTAATTTAAATTACAAAGTAGTACTGCCTATCATCGATTATATTTTGTATATCTCTTACAATAGAACTGTATGCCCGAGGACACCTGTAAGTGTCATAAGTACTAGATCTTTCGTTCCGAACAAGTTCTTTTGCTCTGGGCGCATGCAAATTCAGTTCTCGCGTCTCTAAAAATAAGTGCATTCGAGTTTGTTTGTTTGCTTGTTTATTTGTGTGTTATTAGCGACTTTAATTGCTGTGCGGCACATGACGGCACAGTAGACATACACGCACACACACACACGCACGCACACACATGCACACAAACGTACGCATAAAATCGCGCAAATTGGTTTCGCGATTGATTTGTAATTATGTAGAGGCTAGTGTAATTGCCTATTCTACAATTTCAGCGAACGAAAAGTGCTGTACATACGTTTATGATGTGTGTGTGTGTGTGTGGATATTCATAATACATGCACCACTGTGCAAGCGCTTTCGCAGAACTCGAGAAACGCGCAGAAATGACCAAAATGGGAATGGGAACACGGAACAGCAGTGGAGCGGGGGAGCGGAAGGGGCAGTCAAAGCCCGGGTGAAAGATGCGTACGCAGGCGCAATACACAATGCAGTAAGGGGAAGGGGGGATTTGCGAATTTCCATTCACTTTTGCGTTGGGAAATTCATGCTTTCCAGGGTCAACAGCGTACACACACACACACGCATGCATACATACAAAAATATAAAGTATACATACATACGCAGTTGTATAGTATGCGTTTTTTCTGCGCTGGCGTTTTCAAGTGCGTGCTCAACTACAGGTTCTTGAACAGTGTTGTTGTTGCTGTTGTTATTGTTGTAGTTGTTGTTTTTGATTGTTCTCTCTCTCAGTCTCACATACATATGTATGTACACGCACACACACTACACTTTGCAAGGAATCCGAGGAGCTTTCGGATCGCAGGTTCCTTGAACGCAGCTTTCAGCTATCACAAGCAGTGCTGCCAAGTCAGCTTTTTTTCGGCCAAAGCACTTGCGTGCAGCGCAAAATCTAGCTTTTTATTTTTATTTTATTGACTACACTGAACACACGCACAACAGCATTTAGCTTGTTAGTTAGCTTTAAAATAGCTAAAACTTTAGCTTGCACATTGGGCACACATTTACCACTTTGCGATGAACTTGCAGCAGCAGTGGCAGCGGCAGTGGCAGTTGCAGCCTTTAATCAAACAATTCAATTGCTGCACACTCACGTAGTCATTCACTCATTCAATCATTCACTCACGCCGCGTCCCGTCGCTATCGAAATGCGCGAAGAACTACGTAGAATTAAGCGCACCGTGCACGACTGTGACAAGAGCTCCGCGCGCGCACGTTTGTCAAGTTCAACACTCGTCGGTTTACTGACGGCGACGCGCGGCCGCGGCAGCGGCGTCAACAACTTCTCGCCGAGTGGAGCTTTCCGAGATCCGAGCGAGGCAGGCCGTAAGACAATGGATGGTTAACGATCTCGTCGCGCCGCACTCTGCTGGCACATGTCACAAGGAAGTCTTATGCAATTTTTATACGAGTCTGCGCTCGCGTATGTGTGTGTGTGTGCGTGTGCATTACGAAAATACTTTCCAAAAGAAATGGAAAAGTATGCAAAACGCCTGCATACATGTATGTAGTATATTTATATCGCAACTGATCACATTTTGAATTAAAACTGTAAAGGAATTTGGAAAATTAAATACAATTAAATAAAACAAAAAGTGTTTTGAATATATTAATAAATAAATATAAATTTATAAAATATGAAATATCTAAATATTCAATTTATTAATATAAGTATCGAAATATAATATATAAAAAGTATTAGTAGTATTACTTTAAAATTACTTTTTAATAAAATTTGCCATAATTCCCCTAACTTATTACATTAATTTAAACATATATTCATTTTCCGAATTTGTACTCTACTGCTGATTTTTTCAAATTAATAAATATAAATTATAGCAGTCAAATTAATACCAAATATAGCAAACAAACTTGTTAAACAAAATATAACATACAAAAATTAATTACGATAACATAGATAGAAATTTTAGTATACAAAATAAACAAAAACTTTTAAGTTACGTTTATATAAAATAAAATATTACGTTTTTGCTATTACTTTTTGCGTAAATAAAAAAATTTTAAATTTGCGCAAAGAGGTTAATTAAATAAAAGAAAATATTATCCATTTTTTAGAAGTTATTATTATTAATTTTTAATGTTTTGTTTTTTTTTTTAAGTATTATTGTCCTTTGAAAAAATATATTTAAATATTTGTCAACTTAAAAAAAACGGAATTGTGTTTATCATTTTCAAGATGTTGTTAGTTACAAACTATTATAATTTAATTTAATTTTTAAGATGTTATTTATAAACTGAATTGTTATTATAATTTTCAAGATGTTGTTCATTTTTTAGATGTTGTTATTTATAAATTATTAATGACTTTCGGAAAAATATATTTAAATTTTCATTAACTTAAAAAAAAAAAAAACAGAATTGTTATATTTTATTTTCAAGATGTTGGTACTTATAAAGTTTTGTAATTTAATTTAATTTTTAAGATGTTGTTATTTAGAAATTATTAATAACTTTCGAAAAATATATTTTAATATTCGTCGGCTTAAAAAAAAAAGAATTGTTATTATCATTTTCAAGATGTTGTTAATCATAAAGTTTTATAATTTAATTTAATTTTTAAGATGTTGTTATTTATAAACTATTATTGTCTTTCGAAAAAGATATTTTAAGATATTGTTGTCTATAAAGTATTATTGCTTATTTTTCAATATTCGTCAGCTTCAAAAAAAAAACGTATTTCATCGATAGAAAACAAATGCAACGTACAGCCGTCGATATATCGAAAGTCAGCGAACAACCCTTGCCCAACAGTGTGAGAACACGACGAGCACGACACACTGTTAGTTAACATTTGGCAAATGAGAACGAGCGAACGAGCGGCGAGAAAGAAACGAGAGAAAAAAGAGGAAAAACACATCACTACGGTCGACCTATTTTCAGGTAGCAGGAGAAAAAGGCAATATTTTGCGAAAAACGAACGGCTCGCTATAGCATTGTAAACCGTAAATTGTGTTCGATTTCGCTTCGCATTTGCATCAATCACAGTCAATCAATCAGTCAATCAATCAATCAGTCAAACAGTGCATCGCAAATGTGCGCAAAATGAAAGTGACAATCAAGTCATGGACGGGAGTTGCATCTTGGCGTTGGATCGCGAATGACGAGAACTGTGGCATCTGTCGCATGTCCTTCGAGAGCACCTGCCCCGAGTGCGCGCTGCCCGGCGACGACTGCCCCCTGGTGTGGGGTGTCTGCTCCCACTGCTTCCACATGCACTGCATCGTCAAGTGGCTGAACCTGCAACCGTTGAACAAACAGTGCCCCATGTGCCGCCAGAGCTGGAAGTTCAATATACACTAAGACCGAGCGCGAACACATACAGAGAGAGTTCTCAACACACACACACATACACACAGTTGATCGGGAATAAAGCACGCGCGCAGCAGACAAAGAAGCGCAACCCCCACGAGCGGACAACTAGGCAAATTCTCTCTCTCTCTCTCTCTTCCTCTCTCACTCACTCTCTTTTCCTACTCCTCGCAACATGATGGATAACACGGAGCAGCAGCAACAACAACTGCGCCAGCAGCAACACACGCTCGCCGGACTGCCGCCGCTGCCGAAAAGCCTGAGCGCCGCTGCCAGCGCACTGGCACCAGCACTGGCCGCCGCCGGCGCTCAGGCACAGTCGCAGTCGCAGTCACATGTGCAGTCGCAGGCGCGTTCGCACACCTCATCGCCGCTGCAGCTGCATAGCGGAGCGGCCACCGCCTCCGCGTCTGCCTCTGCGGTTGCTGCGCTCACGGCCGCCACAGCGGATCTGTATCTGGGTCCATCCACCTCGTCGGCGGCCGCTGCGGCGACGCGCAATCGCAACTACAATGGCCATGGGCGTCATGGCAGTCTGTCGTCCACGCAGGAGTCGCTCAGCGATCGCGAGAGCGTGCACAGTCGCGCCTCCTCCACGCACAGTGCCACCGGCAGCGCTGCACAGCATCAGGGGCAGCAGCAGCTGCAGCTCCAGCTGCACACGCCCACAAATAGCTGCGGCAACGCCTCGAGCAGCACCATTGACAACCAGCTGGCCATACTGCGGCGCGAGATGTACGGCCTGCGGCAGCTGGATCTCTCGCTGCTCTCGCAGCTCTGGGCGCTCAACGAGTCCATACAGGGCTTTCGCGTCTTTCTGCAGGAGCAGGACGCACTGTCGCCGCCGTCGCGTTCGCGCACGCCTTCCGATGCCAACTCGCTGTCGTCCGACGAGGACGATGGCTCCTATGCGCCAGTCGCTGTGCCCAAGCTGAATGTGCCGCCGGCGGCAATCGCGGCGCTTGCCTCGCCGGCGGCCAGCGGTGGTTTGCCCACGAAATTGGCCACCGGCTCGACGACATCGCATGCCTCCACAAGCAGCACGTCGGGCGCGTCGGGCAGCTCCTCGGCAGCCTCGTCCATGGGCAAGCATCACCATCATCAGCAGCAACAGCAGCAGCAGCAGCTGCAGCAAATGTCGCACTATCATCAGCATCGCAGCGTTCCGCCGCCAGCGCCGCCGGCGCAGCACAAGGCGCATCCGCAGCTGCCGCGCATACTGCAGCAGCGCATGCGACATGCGCCACCACCGCCACCGCCGACGCGGCCCAAGGGAGGCGCAATTGCTGCCGGCGGTGGTGCTGCTGGTGGCGGCGGTGCGAGCAGCAGCAGCAGCAACCACAGCATCAGTAGCGTCACACAGCAGCAGCAGCAACAGCAACAGCAGCTGCATCAGCACCCGCATCACTCGCGGCCCGTATGACAAAACCCGTTCTTGGACTAAGTATGCTGCATGTCTACTTGGTCCAAGAACGTAGCACACACACACCAACACACACACATAGCCACAACAACAACCAAACATTTCACAAATGTCAATTGCACCTTCATTCTGGAGTCAATTCATAATGCCAACGAGCTCTATGGCTGGCCTGGACGACAGCCACTACTGCCCCACCTCAGCCACAGCAAGACTTCTTCAACCCATCATCATCGTCATCATCCCAAGCTCATCCTACAGCAGACTTCATCCAAAACTTGCCATTTGTTCCACTTCGTTCTAGATTTTACAAACAAAAAAAAAAAAAAAAACGAAACAAAAAAAAGGAAAAAAACGCGCGCGTGTGTGGTTAGTTTCGAAATGGAAATCGTATTCAATAATAATCTTTAAATAGCCAAGGATAAGATCCTTCGATAAGAACTACATGTATCGCATATTTATATATATATATAATCTATTTGTATATTACACGTAAAACCTAATCATGTCAACCAACGCGAAGAGTTCAATTTGCTGCTTGAAAATTCCAACATTTTGCAACGAATAAATAACACTAGGGAATTTTGGTTCTGCGGCAATCCGAGGAAATCTCAACAACTATATGCATATACGAAATGATAGCGAACACACATACGATTAATTAGTTAAATTACTTATTGTACTATTTAAAAGCATCTACTATCTATGGATAAACTAAAGAAACAACTACGAAAACATATTCTCACTCATTAGCATTAACCAAAACTAAACTCTTGGCCTAACACACACACACACACCAACACACACATACACATTAAAATTATCTGTACCCAAGTACGCATATATCGCATATTGTATCGTATATTTTGTTGCACTTCGTACTATATATATATATATATTTAGTATATATAGCAAGCTATTAGTCCCCCTCCTGCAGGGGCACTCAAAGGCAGCTTGATCGAGTGGGGGGGTGAAAACGAACCTATAGTCCCTACCTTAAACGAATCCTAGGCATTCTACAAGCAATTCTAACCCAAGATCTGTACAACTCTCGCACTGGAGTGTCCCTATTGTCGGCGTTGAAGGAGAAATCAAAATAGTTTATCGCCAGAAGGCGAATACAATTAATCAGTAATATTGTTAGCGCAATTATCCTCCATAGAATCGGCAAGTTCGGCGCAATATGCATACCCTACACGTACATACCTAGGTGCTTTCGAAGATAGAGATCGGATATTAGCTGTATACCATACCATTTGAGCATTGCGCATGAGGCAGTGGCAACCCACGAATCCAAAATCCTGTCTAGGGAAACCCAACAACAAAAACAACACAAACAGATAAATATCATGAAACTAATGTATATCCTATATATATATATATGATTGGAGTCGTCTCCCCTTTTGCCTGTTACAAGCCTTTACACGAGAATCTATTGTACTCTTTTTACCCATTTTGTGGGTGCACTTTGGGCTATCAAAAACAAGATTAAAAACTATATAAGTTCTCCACGTTTCGAAAATAATTGCAAGTTACAATAAGTTCGTCACACACATATCCGTATATCTCGAAACATATTGTACATTATCGGCGTTCCCTCACAGTCTATTTCGCTTCTCATACCCAAAGAGTTCAATCAAAATCTTGAGAGCAGTTTATAGAACACACACACACAGAGATATCAAAGGTGTGTACAAGCATTTACAGTAGGAAGGTTCTTAACCATACACGATATTATCCAAGATTTGGAAGAAATGTGTGCGAGATACTGGCGAGCGATTTGTTGATACTAAATTCACGAGTTTTTTATTCAAATTACCAGAAATCGAACAAAGAATATAGTACATCTTTCAAATGTATTATTATAATGGAAATGAAATTCAAGAGACAAACGAAAAATGATAAATCTGAACAATAAATATCACTTGAAATACTAAACGTTCGTTGTGGGGGTTGTGTCTGTGACTGAATATGCTGGTCATGATTTATCAGTAAGTATAACATATATTATATTTTTATATATGTGGATGTGTAAAGCTGCGACTACAATTTATACATACTACATACTACATAGTTAACAGAAGGTCTTAGCGCATGGCTTAATAATTTTGGCTAGAAGTTTACAATGCAAAAAAGGAAAGAACTCCGACTCTAAAGAGTATATACCATTATTATTGATCAGCATTAACAGGCGCGTCCATCTAGCTATGCCCTCCTGTTTGTCCGTTGCTCGTTGTTCGTTTGTCCGTTTCTATGTCTGTTTGTAAGTCTCTCTGTCCGTTTGTAAGTCTGTCTGTCCGTCTCTATGTCCGTTTGCAAGTCTCTCTGTCCGCTTGTCTATCTGTTTATCCGTTTGTAAGTCTCTCTGTCCGATTGTAAGTCCGTCTGTCCGTTTGTAAGTCTGTCTGTCCGTTTGTTTATCTGTTTATCCGTTTGTAAGTCTATCTGTCCGTTTGTAAGTCTGTCTGTCCGTTTGTCAATCTGTCTCCTAGTTTTAAACTACTCTGAAATTTTGTACACAGACTTTTTTCTTGTATACGCTGTTATATCGCCATAAAACCTATCGGCTCAAAAAATATTAGTGTGAAACCTTTTACACATTAGCTGGGTTATAATTGGATAACTGTATATATACGAGGGTCGTTCAATAAGTCCTTAGAAAATCCGAGTGAAGAAATCCTATTTTTTGGACGGGATAAAAATGTTGGAAAAACGATTGGCAAAGTGTGTAGAGCTAAAAGGGGACTATGTTAAAAAAGTAAAAAAAAATTCTGCAAAAAACAGTGTTTTTACGTATCTAATAGTCTACATATACAGTGAAAGAAGAATACACAAATGAAGTGTCTTTGAATCTGTACCTTCGGTACACCTAAGGTAAAATTTCGTTTGTTGATTTTCTACTTATATATATTATATATTTTTATTATTTATTTATATATTACATATATAATATATAAGACTTGTCAAATGATTTATTTGAGTGCGACTAAATTTCTTAGTCTATGTATAAAAAACTAAAATTTGGTCGATAAAAGTCGTGCCTCGTCTAAGTACTGAAAGGCCCGCAGCAGTTCGATGGGATTTCTGAAAAGGATTGCGATAAGGTCAGTCAGATACGGATAGGTTAGATTAGCAGCATGACAACTCACTGTCGGTATCGCCCCAGCCCAGGGGAACGCCCAGGCGACTGTTCTCCTGCTTGAGCCACTGATAGAGCGGATCGAAGTATTCGAGCAGCGCGGCGGGATCCATTTCGGTCTGGCCCGTGAACTCCTCTAGCACCTCCTTCCAGTTCCTCGAATTGCCGGCCGAGAGGAACGTCTTGAAGGCCTGGCCCGCCGGCTTGCTGCCGAATATGTCGCAGTTGTCCAGGGTGCGGCGACTGTCGCCGGGCACATACTGTCCGGCCAGGCTGCACAGCGCCTTGTGGAACTGGAACTGGAAGATGTGGGCGGCAAAGTAGCGCAGGTACTCCACATCGGCGTTAATATGGTACTTGGCGGGCGGGTCAAAGTTGCTGTCGTTGCGCCACACCGGTGGCTCGACGCCGCCGAACTCGGAGCGCATCTGCCAGAAGCCACAGTTCCACTGCGATTCGTCCAGTTCGCCGCGGAACACAGCGTAGCGATACTTGTCCATGGTATAGGCAAAGGGCAGGAACACAATCTTGGTCAGGGCCTGCTTGAACAGCTCGTTGATGCGACTCTTCTCGTCCAGCCGCCCGTTCGTGGCAAGACCAATGCTCTTCAGGTGCTTGGCGGACATCACGGACAGGGCGATGACATCGCCGACGGCCTCGTGGAAGCCCGGATTGGGTGCTCCGCGATAGACAGCGGGCTGCTGCTCGTACTGCAGGTAGTACTGGATGTGGCCCAACTCGTGGTGCACCACGTACAGGTAGTTCGTGCTCAACTCCGTGCACATCTTGATGCGCACATCGCTGTCCTGATAGAAGTCCCAGGCGGAGGCGTGGCAGATGACCTCACGGTCTGCAGGGCGCGTCAACATGCTCAGGTTCCAGAAGCTCGGCGGCAGGGCACGCATGCCCAACGACTGGAAGAACTGATCGCCGAGCTCGAAGAGCTTCTGCACACTGTACTGCTGGCGCTCCATCTCCGACTTGACGTCCACGAACGGCTTCTCCGGATACGGCGTGAATAGGTCGATGACTTCGTCCCACGACTGCGCCCACATATTGCCCAGCAGGTGCATCGGGATGTTGCCCTCAGCGGTCACCACATCGGGTCCGTAGTGCTGGCGCAGGCGGTACCTTACGTAGCCATGTATCTGCCTGTAGAAGGGCAGCAGCGCCTTAAAGGTGGCGTCGAGCTGCCGCTCGAAGTCCGCGTCTTCGTAGTAGTGCTCCCAGTAATCGGCGTACGAGCGATAGCCTATGAGAGCAGTGGGATCAGTGGGATCAGCGGGTTATCGTCGAGCGACTGGCTAAATATAGAGCAACCACTCACCGTTCAGATGGGCCGCCTTGCGTGTCAGCTGCACGTACTTGCCGAAGTTCTCGCGCATCGGTGTGCCGGCCTTGTCGTACCACTCGCGCCAGTACCAGGCGAGCTCCGCAGGATCGCGACTGTGCGAGAGGCGCTCCTGTATGTGTGGCTCCAGAGTCAACGTGCAGTCGCTGCGATTCGCATAGGAGCACACCGTGGCGGTGGCATAGTTCGACTGCATCGAGCTGATGGCGTTCTTCAGTTCCAGATAGTCACTGGCATCGAGCGCATCGGCGCCGAGATCCTGCAGCAGTCGCGCCTGCCGGCGAATGTTAGCGTCCTGCAGCTGCGCGTAGCCGCCGTCCTTGATAGACTGCGCCAGCAGCTTGTTCTTGGGGGCATTCTCCGCGTACACCGCCACCATGGTGCGGCGATTCGCCTCCGTCACGTTGGTGTTGTACTCGTAGGCGGACAGGTACTCGGCATGGTAGCGCTCGCGCAGCCTGGCATTCTCCAGCTCGAAGAAGCGGCGCGCCTGCAGCACGGAAGCGGAGCAGCTATTGTCGGTCTCGTCCGCCGCAGCGAAGGGAAGCTGCAATCGAGCAAACCATTGTAGTCTGACTGATAAGAGGGGGTAACTAACCCCTTCCACTGTCCCTGTCTCTGTTCCCGCCCCAGCACTCACCCACACTGCGACCGCAGAGACGAGCAGCAGCAGCAGCAGCACAGCAGATTCAGAACGAGCCATTTCGTACGCTCGGAATGAGTTAGAACGCCAGACTGTTGTAGTTGCTCTTTTATAGTTTGAATTTAATCAGTTGTGGGCACAGTGCCTGCTGCTTGTTTACGCACTGCTGCGAGAAAAGTTACGAAAATGTTAAGTGTTAACAGCGCTCTTGCAGCACTATGCAATTAGCAGAGTTGCTTTACTGTCTACCTTGTCACACCTGCACACCAATACTGCTGCAATTAGCCTTTTATGTATACAAAATGCAATCAGTGGTCTGCTAGTGTTGGGCGTATAAGACATTAACAGCGCTCTTCTACGTCTGCACAGTGTCGCTGCTATTTCGCTTGTGCGGCACAATGCAGTTAGCAGAGCTGTTTTTATGCCAGGTGTGCCGCACACGCACACAGATTAGTTACACTTACACAACCGATACACGGTTCATTGGAAATGTAAGCAAATGATTTAACATTGTATTTCGTTTTGCTTCTGCTCAGATGAAAGTTTACACCTGTCTGCCAATCGCTTGAGCATTGTTGCAGTGCAGCTACACACACACACACACATACAGACATACGTTCTGTGTTTATCTGCAGCGCGTTGGTGCGTTTCGAATTCTGTACTCACATTTTAGGTGTGACAAACGATTAGACGGTACGAATGCATGGAACGACAAGAAGCGATATACGCCAATACTGCATTTCAATCGCAAAACGATGCAAATTAATTTCGTGAATTATTTTGGATCTGCTCGCTGCTTTACAGGGGTATGTAAACATCTATGTAAATGTAGACAAGGATCTGCTGTTAATTGCATATTAACATTTCGATACTGTAACCGTGCACAACAGCAATGCCTTCAAGGATCAAGCGCGCAAAGTATCGAAAGTAAATAAACATCAAGGAGCTACGAATTTTATATGGTATGTGGGATAACAGCAACATCGAATTAACTTAACTTTAATTAATTATTTGCCGACAATTGCTTAAATAAGCTTTATGTAAAACTAAGTAATAAATGTGCGCCAAATTCAAAACTACCTGCTGATATTTAATGTTATCGTAAAGTAGATCTTACTCGTGCCTGTTTCGGCTATCGATATTTTATTACTAATATCGATATTGAGAGCGAATTACTACACCGGGCGCAGTTGCATTTCGATAGAAGTGCACTTGTCAAATTAACACCTGTTATCGCTATCGAATTATTTCATTAAAATTAAGCTTTGGAAAACTAAAAAATGTGGTCTGATACGTTTCTAATTGTATTTATATCCATTTGCACGGCATTCCTGGGTGAAGGTATGTGAAACGAAGTAGCGCATTCAGTCATAATAATCCAATTTCCCGCCCGCTGCTCCAGGCCTCACCTGGGTGCTGGTCTACCGCACAGAGAAGTACCAAAGGCTGAAGACCGAAGTGGACAAGCAGAGCAAGAAGTGTGAGTAGCCAGAAGTACAGCTATATACATACATAATATATATATGCTATATGCGCCTCTTGCAGTGGAGCGTCGCAAGGAGACGCATGGCGACTCGCTGGACAAGTCCGTGAAGAAGAAGCTCGAGCGCTACGAGGAGAAGCTGAAGAACAACAACCGGGATCTGTCGCTGGTCAAGATGAAGTCGATGTTCGCGACGGGCTTCGCCTTCACCGCCCTGCTGAGCATGTTCAACAGCATCTTCGATGGCCGCGTCGTCGCCCAGCTGCCCTTCACGCCGATCTCGTGGATCCAGGGGCTGAGCCATCGCAATCTTTCTGGCGAGGATTACACCGACTGCTCGTTCATCTTCCTCTACATACTGTGCACCATGTCCATTCGCCAGAACATCCAGAAGCTGCTCGGCTTCGCGCCCTCGCGTGCCGCCAGCAAGCAGGGCGGCGGGCTCTTCGGCCCGGCTCCGGGTCAGTTCAAGTAGTGGATGCGATTCCAAACCCACCTCCCCCCATCCCGGAGTTACTGTCAGTTTTCCGTTTATTGTTCAAATTGCAATTGGTTCCACACGCACATCCTGTACACTAGACTAGACGCTAGAGCTAATTAAAGGCATTGAACTCGTACATGGGCTTGTTCACGATCAGCCTGTCGAAGCTCAGCCGGGACAGATCGATGGTGCGGAACTGCCCGTCCATGATGAGCTCCTGTATGGCCCGCCCCACCGCCGGCGCCTGCTGTATGCCCTGCCCACTGAAGCCGCTGGCTATGTACAGATTGTTGTAGAACGGATGGGCGCCCACAATGCCGTTCTCGTCGTACACGTTGTGGTCGTAGACGCCCACCGTGCTGCTGACCACCTCCGCGTTGGCGAGCGTGGGCGCACGCAGTGCCAGCGCTGGCTTGATCTGTGACTCGTAGTACTCCATGTCCGCCGGCGAATCCTTGCTCTCTGGCGCCGCATTGTGCCCGCAGACGTAGTGCCCGCCCAGACCGTTGCGCCGGAAGAAGATGCCCGTGGTGTCCACCACGTGGGGCATGCGCATGATGGGCGCACTCTGCTCCTGCGAGCTGATCACGTACAGATAACGCCGGCGCGCATCGATGCACAGCGGAATCCGCAGCATGCCCGTGCCCAGGCCAATGCGTGCCAGACGACTCACTGCCGCCGACTGCACGCCCGCCGCAATCACGCAGACGGCGAACTTGATGCTGCGCTCCGTGCCGTCGGCCAGCCGCACAACGACCTTGTCCAGTGTCTGGTATGCCGCGCTGCGGTCAGTCGCGTCGTCGCCCGTCACAACGACATCCTCCTGCGCCTTGAACTCGAAGTCCGTCGCTTCGCCGTGCACATAGTGCGCGCCCAGGCCGATGGCGGCGCGGCGCAGGTTCGTCAGCAGCGCCCACGAGTCGAACCAGCCCTCGCGCTCCTGGCCCACACAGCCGAGCGCCACGCCCTCGGTGCTCAGCCAGGGAAAGTGCGCGGCGAGGCGGTCCGGCGTCAGCAGCTCGTTGCGTGCGCCCAGCTCGTTCTGCAGCTTCGATGAGCGCTGCAGCACCTCGGCGTCGTGCTCGTCCGCCAGCAGCAGCTGGCCGTGGGGCGTGTAGCCGAGCGGTATGTCCGCGCCGAAGTGCTGCTGGGCGTTGCGCACGAAGTCGGCGCCGAACAGCGACATCTCGATGTTCTCCGGCAGCGTGAACTGTTGGCTGAGGCCACCGATGGCCACGTTCGTCGCGGAGTGGGCGTACTGCAAGGATGATGACAATGATGACATGCAGCAGACTGCGGGGGGGAGGGAGCTCCAAGTGCTCATTGCCTACTCACCGTGTCGTCCTTCTCGACCACGACCACGTTGAGGCCGTCGCGCGCCTTCTGCTTCAGCCAGTAGGCAGTGGCGCTGCCAATGCCGCCGCCTCCGATGACGAGGATGTCGCAGTGCGTCTGGAACAGATTGATGGGATCCTTGCGCACGGGCTTCGCAGTATGGCTGTACGGCACGATGTCGGGCTCCGGCTTCTCGTATTTGCTGTCGTCTGGCACAAAGAACTCCTTGATCTTACGCATGTCGCCGCGCAGCAGGCGCAGAGTTCGCCGGATCGGATGCATGTCCTGATGCTGCTGCTGCTGCTGCTGCTGCTCCTCCTCCTGGCGTCCGCTGCCCGTGGCGTACATGCGCCTCAGCGGCAGCTGCGCCATGCGCATGACATTTCTGAAGCGCAGCATTTTTGCAGTTACTTTTCATTCACAACTCCGGACGGAATTTATGTCTGTTGTTTATGCTTTATGCCATAACCCGTTGCGGCGACGCGGTCAGCTGTTATCACAAGGTCACAAGGCACGGGTACACGTGTGACGTCACAGGTTGTGTGCAATGCGTGCGGTGTTTCACTACTCTGTTAATGCTGTTATTTCGAAAGGGGAATTTAATTGAATGACTTATTAATTTTAATTCGAAATTAGACACAAGCGAAATTAGAATTTAGGCCATAGAAATTTGCTAAATTTGCTGACCTACGCAAGAAATGTACAAAATCTGTAAAACTTAAAAAGCCAACGAATATATCGATATATTATTGTGCAATTGATACTTTTTTTCTTATTGAACTTAACAGCGTAATCGAATTTAACAGCGTCACTGTTAAGTGTACGTACATTATCGTCCATCACTAGAGCGCTTTGCATTACTTGGCATTTTTGTTGCCGACGACGAAGTAAAATCAAATTGATAAATAAATAAAAAAAAAGCTGGTTGGTCGCAAATTACAAGTGCTTAACTATGACAAAAAACTCAGATATTGCCGCAAACGACGTGGACATGGAGGTGGATCCCACCGCCGAGTCACTGGCCGATGAGAAGAAGAATCAAGATATCGCCGCTGTCCAGGAGATTCGCGAGCAAATTCGCCAGATTGAGAAGTCGGTCGCGTCCAAGGAGTCGCGGTAAGGCTTGCAATATCAAAAAAAATATATATATATATATATATATATATTCCCAAAACTGCAGCTTCATTCTGCGTGTGCTGCGCAACTTGCCCAACACTCGCCGCAAGCTCAATGGCGTCGTCTTCCGCAACTTGGCACAGAGCATTTACCCCGTGGGCGCGGACCGTGAGTCTGCGCTGGGCCTGACGCCTGCACTGGAGAAGGATGCCACTGAATTGCCCGACGTGGTGAAGAAGCAGGTGGCGACCAAGGCGCCCATTGCCGAGGTGGACGCGTACTACTATCTGCTGCTGCTGGTCAAGCTGATCGATGCCAATGATCTGAAGCGTGCCGGCAGCTGCGCGGACGCCCTGATGGCCAAGATATCCATACAGAATCGTCGCACGCTGGATCTCATCGGGGCCAAGTCGTATTTCTACTATTCGCGCGTGGCGGAGCTGAACGACGGCCTCGAAGGCATACGCGCCTTCCTGCACGCTCGCCTGCGCACCGCAACCCTGCGCAACGACTTCGAGGGGCAGGCGGTGCTCCTGAATTGCCTGCTGCGCAACTACCTGCACTACGCGCTGTACGACCAGGCCGACAAGCTGGTGAAGAAGTCCGTCTATCCGGAGTCGGCCAGCAACAACGAGTGGGCGCGTTTCCTCTACTATCTGGGCCGGATCAAGGCGGCCAAGCTGGAGTATAGTGATGCTCACAAGCATCTGGTGCAGGCGCTGCGCAAGTCGCCGCAGCATGCAGCCATCGGTTTCCGCCAGACCGTGCAGAAGCTGATCATCGTCGTGGAGCTGTTGCTGGGCAACATACCCGAGCGTGTGGTGTTCCGCCAGGCGGGACTGCGTCAGTCCCTGGGACCGTACTTCCAGCTCACGCAGGCCGTGCGCTTGGGCAATCTGAAGCGCTTCGGCGACGTTGTGTCGCAGTTCGGACCCAAGTTCCAGTTGGATCACACCTTCACGCTGATCATCCGCTTGCGTCACAATGTGATCAAGACGGCCATCCGGTCCATTGGGCTGTCCTACTCGCGCATCTCGCCCAAGGACATTGCCAAGCGTCTGATGCTCGACTCGGCCGAGGATGCCGAATTCATTGTGTCGAAGGCCATACGCGACGGCGTGATCGAGGCCACCTTGGATCCGGCCCAGAACTACATGCGCAGCAAGGAGAGCACCGACATCTACAGCACACGCGAGCCGCAGCTGGCGTTCCACGAGCGCATCTCGTTCTGCCTGAATCTGCACAATCAGAGCGTCAAGGCCATGCGCTACCCGCCCAAGTCCTACGGCAAGGATCTGGAGAGCGCCGAGGAGCGGCGTGAGCGCGAGCAGCAGGACCTCGAGCTGGCCAAGGAGATGGCCGAGGATGATGAGGATGGTTTCTAAGAACTTTACTTTAACATTTTGCATAGATCTGTCGGAAGCGATTAAATAATAAAACTAATTATCAAATATTCATATGCGGTGAAAATGTGCTAAAATTAATTAATTTTCATTGTTTTTGTTTGGTCAACTTTCTTGTCATGCATTTAAGTGGTAAACAGTGCTGCGTGAAGTGTTGTAAAACGTGCAAAAAATCAAAATGTTTCTAACGAGTGCTTAATTTATATATTTATTTTTGTGTCAAACAGTGCCGAGCTTAGATACAATTTTTTAATAAATATTTGTATATTTATTTATGCGTTTAGCTTTTAAACAGTGTCGTGTTTAGTGCTATGAAATGGGCAAAATATTAAATTGTACATTTATTAATTTATGCATTTAACTGTTAGTGCCGTGTTTAGTGTTGCAAAACGATACACAAATTTGTAAAATGTTTAAGAATTACAATATTTATATATTTATTTATGCACTTAGCTGTTAAGCAGTGCGGTATTTAGTGCTGTAAAACGAGTAAAAAATTAAATTGTTGTTAAACAATCTTAAATTTGTATATATTAATTTATATACATTTTTATATATTACGTTTAATTTTCTTCTACGCTCGTTTACTACACATTCTACTTATTATACTATTCTTCACACTTAACAATTGTAAACAATTAACTCACTGCCTTGCCATTCACAATAGTGTACTCGCCGCCACAGACTATCGATAGTTGCGCGTGGGAAGCAGGCATGCGTTATCGCCATCGATACACCATTGTAATATCAACAACCCTATGTAGTTGCATTATTCTTGGAGCAGAAGTTGGAAAAAATTTTGTGAAAACGCACACGAATCGCATAATGTATAAATGTGCAGTGCGCAATCGTACGAACAAAATATGAGTTTGCAAATGCGCGCAGCGAATGCACAGTAACCAGTGCGCGTGCCGGATTATCAGATCGAAAGAAACTACATGCAAGAAACAGCAGCCGAGCAGCAGCAGCAGCAGCAGCAGAGCAGCACAGCATTCTGTGGCAGCGACGAGTCCTCGAGTAGCGAGTAGATTGGAGTCTCTCTGGCCACATTGGTGCAGCAGCGCCCGCAAATGTATGCGACAACTAGTAGTGGGCAGCAGCAGCAGCAGCAGCAGTCGTCGTCGTCGTCGTTGTCGTTGTCTTTGTGAAAAGGGAAAAGAAAGAAAAGAGAGGAAAAACGGCGAAACGGCAAAACGGCAATAACAACTAGCAAAGTCGAAAGCAAAATAAAACGTGCGTAAAGCGTAAACGTAAAAGTTAATTAGCCGTCGAGCGACGAGTGCGAGTGGAGCATCAGCAGCAGCAGCGCAGCAGCAGCAGCAGCTGCTCAGCAAAACTTCTAGTTATATTTTTGTTGTTGTTATTATTGTTTTTGTCGCCGTCGTCGTCGTTGTTGTTGTTGTTGTTGTTGTGGTTTTTGCACCCACCACACGTAACTAGAGCAGCAGCCACTACACTACACTACACTACACTACACTACACGTATACAAGCACACAGCGACACGCATACACAGACACACTCGCGCGCAGTGACAGAGGCACACGCATAAGCGAGCAGAGACACACACACCTACACACACATACAGAGAGAGACTCAGGCTAGACTCAGCAGTAGATGCGCGCGTGCCACAACAAGATTGGAAATGATTTGTCCCAAAGACGTGCTGCAGTGGTTTAAGACTCTGGAGAGCTACAAGCGCATCGATACCATGTGTTCCCTGCTGGAGGCGTGCCTGCCGTTCGAGCTGCGCTTCCTGGGCACCTGCCTCGAGGAGCTCGGCCGTCGGGATTCGCCGGAGTTGCGCGGCATGGAGCTGCGCGCGAATAATCCGCAGGATCTCGCCGCCGACATGCACAACTGCCAGAAGGGTGAGCCCACAGACATCAAGATACGCCGCAAGATGGCGCTTTATCTGGCACTGATCCGCGCCTGCAATCGCAACTGTGTGAGCGAGATCTTTCGCACCCTCGAGTGCTGGGGCGAGCGCGACTTTGCCAGCATGAGCGATCCGGACACGCTGCTCGAGCTGCTGCTCGTCTATACGATGGCGGCCAAGCATCCGGTCTTCTCATATCATCAGCACAACAAGTGCACCGAGATTCTGCTCAAGATCAAGGAGATCAAGCGGGTCACGGACGAGGCAACACAGATCGAAAATCAACAGCAGCAGCAGCAGCAACAACAACAGCAGCAGCATCAGCCACAGTTGCAGCAGCAACAGTTGCAGCAGCAGACACAGTCACAGCAGCAGCAGCAGCATCCACAGCATTTGCTGCACCACCAACAGCAGCCGCAGCAGCCGGCGCCGTTCCATCCGCAAATGGTGCAGATGCTGCAAACGCCGCAGGTGACAGCTCCGATGATCTACTCACAGCACTGGCCCAAGGTAAGCCAAGCATTTACGGGGAATTCCCCTAACAACAAGCTGCAAGCTGCAAGCTGCAATTGTAAATAACTATTCAGAATTTCATATGTTATTGCTAGAGATATATAATATATAGAATGTACTCGATAATCCACATTTTTAGCTGCAATATCTGAACTAACCAAGATACAAATATTAAAAACTTGTTTAATACTATTTTATTTATTAATTTGTATTATAAATTCATATATAAAAAAAAAATTGGTATGTCTGATTTTTAAGTTAAGTTAAATAAATTAAAAACTTGTATATAATATATACTATGTACTCGATAATCAGCATATTTAGTTGCCATGCTTGAATTAACCAAGATACAAATATTAAAATTAAAATATTATTTTATATTTTCATTTTTACTATAAAGACATGCTTAAAAAAAAATTTTCATGTCTGATTTTTAAGTCAAGCTTAATACATTAAAAACTTGTAGTTTACTTACATTTTGTTTGTGTTTAACATTTTTTTATTTTTAGTAATTAATTTTGTAATGAATATGAATGCGACAAAACTTTAATTAAAGTTTAGTTTATGTAGTATATTTGCATAGCATACTGCTACAATTTATAATAACTTGCAATAGTTTGATTCTAAAAATATTGAATGCAAATATTCATATATTATTTATTTTTTATTTATTATTAGTTTTAATACTTTAATGGATTGGAGGCATACAGAGTGTCCGTATTATTATTATTATTTAATTTAGCTTTATTGCCACTACAATTATTAACTCAGAAATATGCGGACTTTATCCGTAGTGTAAGAACTGTAATTATTATTATTTGTTTTTGCTTGACTTTCACTAAAACGATAAATTCACAATTCATGCAGATAAAGTATTGTAAGAATTGTAATTATTATTTAATTAAGCTTTATTGCCGCTACAATGATTTACTCATATTTTTTCAGACTTTATTCGTATTGAAAACCAGCAATTATTATTAATTAATTTTGCTTTATTTTCATTAAAATAAATCCATCATTTTTGCAGATTTTAGCAATTATTTTAATATTTTATATTTAAAGAATTATTTCATATTATGTTACTGCTTTTAAGTTCCATGAGTTTGGTGATAAGTTTATTTTCATTATGAAGAAACACAAAAAATGAGAAGTAAGAACTAAAGTGAAAAACATTTATATCTGTAAATTAATATTTACACACCTTATAAGCCTGTTCGAATAATTTATCTTCCCAACTGCATACTTAAAACTTTCGCTTTCTGTCTTGCAGCTGCTGCCTGGCAACGACGTCGAGGCCATGCCACATCTGATGCAATCGAACATCACCATTCCAGCGGACTCAAATGCTATAGCTGCAGCGACTGCCTGGTCCATGCGCGGTCTGTATGCGGCGCCACCGCCGCAACAGACGCCACAGAGCTTGGAGCATCAGATTCCGCCACAGGCGAGCTCGCCCATGCTCAGCAGCCAGCAGTCGTCGCCGATGAGCAGTCGCACGACAAGTCCGCAGCGCGAGCGCGGCAGCAGTGTGCCCCAACAGCAGCAGCAGCAGCAGCAACAACAACAGCAGCAGCAGCAACAACAACAGCAGCAGCAGCAGATGCGCAGTTTGTCGCAACGCATTGCTGGTGGCATCAAGAATGTGCGACGGCCCTCGGTGGAGACGACGCCACCACCAGCGTCCGTGGGCAGCGCAGATCTGCAGCATGTCAAGCACTTGGAGGAGGTGAGTGTGTGCGGTGGCAGGAGCTCTTCAGTCAGCAAGTTTATCGTATATATAATTCAACTGTGATCATACTATATACTAATCGCTCCTTGGGCTCCCCCTGTATTTGTAGAACATCAGCGAAGGCGGCGGCCTGCCCAGTATTATTCGCAACAGTTTTCCTCGAACTGCGATTCAGCGTATCAATGCGAATGCCTACTTGACGACACACCAGCAGCAGCAGCAGCAGCAGCAGCAGCAGCAGCAGCAACAGTCGCCGGTCAATCAGCAATCGCAGCAGCAGCAGCAGCAACAGTCGTCGCAGCAGCAGCAGCAGCACTATCAGATGAGCAACAATATCAAGCCCAGCACGCTTGTCTACTCGATGCACAACATGCATATAAATGACGACGGCAGCGGCTCCATGCGAAGCATCAATTCCAGCAAGAGTGCTGCCACCACTGGCAGCGAGTCGGGCAGCTCGAATGGATCGTGCGATGAGCGAACGCCGCCGCCCACGCCGCTGCCCATGCAAGTGGGCACCGGCATGGGCATGGTGTCCGGCTATCAGCAGCAGCACCAGCAACAGCAGCAGCAGAAGCATCATCTGAGCTACAAGCAGCAGCTGAACCTGCAGCAGCGGCACAATGGACGCAACGGCGTGGAGAAGAGCTACCAGCAGATCTACGCGACGAGCAACGCCAGCGATGCACAGACACTGCAGCAGCAGCAGCAGGCGTTGCTCATCAGTCCGTCGGCGGTGAACACGCCGACCACAACGGTGCTGCTGCAGCAACAACAAGCACCGCCAGCAGCGACAGCGTACAATGCAGCCACATATCCATACCACACGGCGAGTCCGCGTGGACCGCCACAGACATTGATACAGGCGCACAATGCGCCGCCGCCACCGCAGGCGTTGCACGGACCATTCCGGTTTCCGATCGCGCCGCCGCACAACGGAGAACTCATCTATCCGGCATATCACGCCGGACTGGCGTTCTCCGCCGTGCCCGTAACGGCCACGCCCGCGGGTGCGCCCACCCCGGTGACGGGCGGACAGCTGCGCAGTTCGGTCAGCACGAATGCCGTGTCAGTGCAAACGGCGGCGCCAACGTCACAGCAGCAGCAGCAGCAACAGTTGCTGGCGGCGACAGTGGCAACGACGCCATACACTGCGCTGAGCGTCTGCCCCATAACCGGGACGAGCAGCAGCGTCGCACAGAAGGTGATCTCCTGCTACAACTGCGGCTCGCAGACGCACAGCGGACGCGACTGCCAGGAGGCGTCCATGGAGGATGTGACGCGCAGTGCCACCTACAAGCTGGACTACAGCACGGCAACGAATAGCCTCGGCGACGGCGGCGCAGAGCACAAGGACGTGGGCAACATGCTCAAGAGTGCGGCAGTCTCAACGCAGACGTCGGCGGCGGCGGCGGCGGCGTCAGCTGTGGCCACCAGCATTGGCAAATAGGCCAACAGGTGTAATATATATATAGAGAGCGTATATATTCACAGCATATATATATATATATATATGCAGAGATATATATGTGTAATTAATACTTATTGTAATTCTTAACTATTTACACACACACACACAGACACACAATTTTACACTACGATTACGATTGTAAAAATGCGGAAATCAAATTTCACGCCTTAGACACGTCTCCTAGGTATTTAAGCCATTTTTCAAATTGCGTTAGCCAGAACAAGTCGCCTATATATATATAAATTAACAACCTTGCACGCCACAGGGATCTAACATATATATAGATATACAGATAAATGTATAAACTACGTCTATGTATAGTGCCCCCCTCCCCCCCCTTCCATAATATGAATATGAATACTTGTAGCCTTTAAGTTGTAGGAGCAGAAGAGAGCAATAGAGTACAGTCAGGTAGGGCCACAGATACAGCTACAGATACAATTGCGAAGTCGGATTCAGATACAGATTCAGATTCATTAGCGCATTACGTAGCAACTGTCGAAGTTGAGAATTGAATGGACAACGTTTGTGTAGTATCTGAAGCAGTTGCAGATGCAAGACGCGAGATACTCATCGTATCCGACGGATGTGTAGTTTTTTTAAGCCAAGAGAAGAAAGTTAAGAAACGAATTCGTGTAGCATTACAATAAAATGTTAGCAAATACTATTCAAATGTGTATAAACAAGAGAGCGTAGTAGCACATCCCAACTTCCTCACACACACACACACACACACAAGCACACGCAGAAAGAGAGAGTATGTGCGCCTAGTTAACGTTAACTATTATTCTAGTTATAACTAATTTCCTAACTCTAACTAGTAACTATTTATTTGCTGCTCCTTCGTTTAAACATAATTTAGCCTCGGTTTTACATTGTATTATATATATATATAAATCTTTTTGTATATATATGATATATTCACAGCCCAAATCGCGAACATTAGGCCCACAATACCAATTCACATTTTTTTTTCGTCTTTCAATAAGCTCGTACTTGACCATATGGATAATGAAACATAACATGCATACGTATATAAGGTTTATATAAGGTTGAGATTCACGGTAAAGCAGTAGACGATCGAGCCACACAGTTAGAACCTGTAATTGCCTGCTCTTTGGTTACTCTTATGTAAAAACGTTGTTACCTTTTTTATCGATGTAAAAACAAAATAGAAAACAGAATGCAAAAAAAAAAACAAAAAAACAAAAATACAAAAACCAAGCATAAAAGAACAAGAAAAACAAACAGAAACCAGAAACCATATTGAAAACAAATGAAAACGTAATTAAAGAGTTGCTGCTAATGCGTAAGTGCATGACAAACGATTATTATATTTCAGTGAAAAATAAAAACAATTGTTTCTTAAATTCGTGTAAAAAAAAAACACAAAGCTACAAAACAACAACTGTTTTCTTTCTGCAACTGATTTCACACACACATGCGCAGTTATATCATGTCATATCTTGCAAATCGGAGCCATTTCATCTCGGTAGCAGGTTTCCGATTCATGTCGGAAATGCAAGAGGCAGGAGAATGGGAGTGTCTATCCACCAAAGAGCAAAGCTAAACCTGTGTGTGTGTGTGTGTGTGTGTGGTGAGTATCTTGCGCTCCCGAGCAGTGCGATAGACCCCTTCCAGATTGTTGCGGATGGCGACTAAACCCAGAGTTAACTTCATTTAGAGTGCACATTCAATTCTTGTATATAGCTGCAAAGCTACGTGTGTTAGTGAGCGCAACTCTTAAAGTACAGTGAACACGGCTTGAGTGAATTCTATATAAAGCTGCACTTAATGTATAAAGTCGGCTAGGAACATCGATATCCCGGATTTTTAGAAGTGTTATAGCTAAATTGCAAGATCATTAACGATTTTGTGGTTAAGTTTCTTAATTAAAATTAACAATAAAAAAAGACTTCACCCCGAAAAGTATATTGATCAAAATATATGATATTTACTATGTCAAGATATACTATATATAATATGGAATCATAGATAATGTTTCTCAAAATAACAGAAAACAATAGAAAAAGTAGGGTACAACCCTGACAACACGTAACTCCCACTCTCTTTGTCAATATTATATTATCATTATCGAATTTGAGGTTAGGTTTTCCAAAACTACAGAAGACTGAAAGCAGAGCATAGCCCTGAGCAATACATTAACAGTGCTTCGCGACGAGCCACCACTGTATGGCAGTTGGGTAAAGCAAGAAATAATAGTTGCCCAAGAGATCTCTCGTACCCATCCGCACACACACACACACACATACATACATACACACGATCCATACGCCACTCTATGGAACTCTATGGAACGGAGCAACCGTGGCGTTCTCTGAAGCGTAAACGCCTCGGCTTCGGCTTGTCGTAACAGCAAGTCGTCTTCAGTTGAGCATAGACCTGGATCCGGTATAGTTGTTGCCAGCAACTCGCAAGACTATAAGTAAGACAGCTATATACATATACGTATATTAAGTTTTCAGCCTGAGAGTCAAGTCAAGTCCTGTGTAGGTCCAGAGACCATACATATTAGCAACTTCCGCTCAAGGAGAACTGCCTTTCGCTCTCTACACAGCACTCAGCAGTACTTCCGACTGGGGCTTCTCGTGATCTTCTTGCGTTGTGTATCTGCAGCAAGTTCAACGTGTTTGTTCATGCATGCAGTGTGGTAAGTTGTTGTAACCGTTCGGACCGTACGCTCCACCTACCCCTGCGTCTGCCAGCGATGCTTAAGGCCGTCAAGAAATCGAGTGAGGTGAACAAATCCAAATTGAAACTTGCAGTCAGTAATGACAGCGAGAACAACAACAACAACAACAGCAGCAGCAGCAGTAACAGCAACAAGAACCACAACAACAACAGCAACAACGGCGACAACAACGAGCACAGCAATGCCTCGGAATCGTCCGGCGTACTGGAGATCAGGCGTGCATCCATCTCCGCGCAGCAGCCTGAAGCAAGTTCCCATGACGCTGCCCCATTGAAGAAGCTCAGCCTGAGGGGCAATCAGCTCTGCGGCAGCATTCTGATTGGCAACTACAATGTGAGTGCAGTGCGAACAAGTTCTCTGAAGAGCTATACTATTGACTATTCGTTGCAGTACCTCACCCAATTGGAGGTGTGCGAGAACGAAATGGAGATCCTGGACCTGAGTTCGCTTGCCCAACTGGAGACGCTGAAGTGCAGTCGCAACAAATTGATCGAGCTGATCATAAACGGCACAAATCTGCAGACACTCAAAGCTGATCACAACTGTAAGTAGGGGGACGTGAGTCTAGTGATACGTTGTACGATCGGCTTTTGTTGTCTGAATCCAAAGCTGTAAGGTTAAGTGCTATAGAAGAGTTATTAAAGGATGAAAATGCTTCCAGCCAAGTTAGCATGAAGTTTATAAGTAATGCAATAGGTCATAAGCGATCTTTTGATATAGGAACTGCTGAATGAGAAGGTCTATTAGCAAGTCTTAAGGTACATGTCTTTAGATAGTTTAAAAATAAATCTATATTAACAGGCTCGGCAACAGCTACAAATCTAGAATATATAGCATACAATACTATTTATTTTTTGATTGCTTGACTAAATATACATCTGATTATATATACCATATTAAGGATTGCAGACCATTAATATGGAACGCTTGAGCTGCTCTATTCATTAAAAATATATATAGCTTTATATCACTTCAAGGAAAACGTCTTATAGATCAATTTCTTTTGCTAATTTTTCGATCAAGATTATATGTTATATATCATATGTCTGCTTCCAAATTTGTATCCCTGTCTAACTGTATTATACATTTTTTTGAAATATTTTGTTGTTACGTAGGCTTGCAAAGCATTGATATGGACCGGTTGAAGTATTACATCTCCGCTGTTCAAGCAGATATACTTATGCGCTTACAAATAGAATAGGAATAGTCTCTTCTAACTCATGCTAAATTTGATATTAGATTGACTAAAGCTCTTTGAATGGGTCTAAAGCTTTACATAGCTTAGTACAGATCGGCTCAGCCGCTTCTATTGATCATGAATTTATACAGTACATCTTAATAAATTTTCTGCCAAAACTATTGCTCAATGCACTGGATTATTGCTCGATTTTGGCAATTCCAACCGTTCTTTAGACTCGCAAAACATTATTATTGGCCAGTTAAGATAGCCCGACAGATTGAGTATATATATTCAGAAGCCTTTTCTGAATCTGAATTATTGTTTTGCAGTATATTCTTTTAACTCTATATAACTATTATTGAGACTTGCTAAGTGTGTAAACGTATCGGCTTAACAGCACCTACTGATCACGAATATATAGTAAAGCTTATGCCAAAAGTCTTTATTGCCAAAAGACTATTGGATTATTGTTCGATTTTAAATATTTCAACGGGTCCCAGTGCTTGCATTGCACGAAAATACATCATTTCCAAAGCCTCTACTGTTCAAGAATATATAGCATAGTACACATTATATATATACTTATTTTTGAGATCAAAGTTCAATCTATTTAAACATCTCCGCAGGCCTGCAGACTATCTCGATGGCGACCAGCGTGCCGCTGAAGCTGCAGCAGGTGGACATCTCGCACAACTACTTCGCCGAGCTGCCGCAGTGGATTGGCGGCTGCGTGGCGCTGGACACACTGAGCGCGCACCACAATCACCTGAGCAGCATACGCGAGCTGCTGCGCGGCTATCGCATCGAGTGCCTGCGCACGCTGAATCTCGCGTACAACGCGTTGCAGCAGCTCGACTACCTGCCGGAGGCCTTTGGCAGCGTGCGCGAGCTGCTGCTGCAGAGCAACGAGCTGCAGCGGTTGCCGGACAACTTCTTCGCTGTGACGCACGCGCAGCTGAGCACGCTGAATGCGTCGTGCAATCGCCTGTGCGCGCTGCCGCGCTACGAGCAGAACAACAGCGCGGCGCTGGAGGAACTCGCGCTGACGGGCAACCAGCTGAACGAGCACATCTTCGAGGCGCTGCTGCACGCCTCGCGGCTGCGGGTGCTGCGCCTGGGCCACAATCGCATCGGGCTGCTGCCCGGCGAGTGCGTCAGCCGCTGGCCCGACCTGGAGACGCTCGTGCTGTCGGGCAACATGCTGCAGCAGTTGCCGGAGCAGGTGGCCACGCTGGCGCAGCTGCGCGTGCTGCGCTGCTGCAATAACCTGCTGCTCAGCACGCCGCCGCTGGCGAAGCTGGGCAAGCTGAAGATACTGGACCTGGCGCACAATCACCTCGACCGCATCAACCTGGTCGCGCTGGTGCCGTCGCGCAACTTGAAGTATCTGGACTTGTCGGGCAACCTGCAGCTGCAGGTGGACGAGCAGCAGCTGCGCGTCTGCCAGTCGCAGAGCCAGCGCGTCTGGAGTCTAGTCGATGTCTCCGGCAAGAACCGCGAGGCGCTGCCCACCTGCTCGCGTCGCGTGCCAGCGGAGCTGCCCAAGGCCAAGACGACGCCCTGGTCCATGGGATTCGCCGAGACGCCGGGCGAGCTGCGCAAGCTGCTGGTCACGCAGCTGCGTGCGGGTCACTTCAACGGCGCCGAGGAAGCGCTCTTCGGCATGTTCGAGGCGCAGGGCGATCCGCGCGTGGCCCAACAAATGGCCAAGCTGGTGCCGGGTCTGCTGCGGCAGGAGCAGACGCTCAAGCAGCCGCCGCTCAATCAGTACATGAAGTACACGCTGCTTGCCGCGCAGCGTCAGTGCAGCGAGCAGCTGCGCAGCGCCACGCTGCTCCACCTGTTGCGCCTGCCCAGCAGGGTGCGCGCGCTCAAGGCCAAGCGGTATGTTCTGCGCATGGCGAGCGTCGGCTGCTTCGACGCGTATCTCGTGCGTCGCACAACGCATCTGCGGCTCACCGAGCCCGAACCTGACTTGGCCAGCTGCAAGCGCACACAGGAACAGTCCATGCCCGACCCAGAGCTGCTCGAGGTGAGTTTCGTTTAATTAACTGTGGTAGGCTTCCTTTGGAAGAGAGAAAATCCCTATAAAATGTCCCCTTGTGCACGAAGGCGAGAAAAGGCAATCGACAGCGGCAACTATCGAATTTAAAGGCCACTGGTAATTATACCGCAAATAAATTCCCTCTTTTCGTCTGTCAAAGAAAATATCCTCATTAAAAAAGGTCTATAAGGTTAATTCTTAAACGATTGCTTTGGAGTAACGAGGAGACTAAAAAACACTAGATAGCAATCTTATCTGTGGATTTCAAAAGTTTCTGCTATGACACGCTGTAATTAATCCCGTCTAGAAAAATATCTCTATCTCTTTAGCAGATTGAACAGAAGCTCGCCGATATTAAAAGTATTTTTTAAATATTAAAAGTTTTAGAGAAAATTCGCGTTAACAATGTAAAACAATTATGAGAGAGTAACCAGTAGAGTGGAAAAAATTAAAATCGTCTGCTCTTATGCATTCTCTCCACTTCAAAAGTTTCTACTTTGATATCCCTCCTCAAACTTCAATTTTTTACACAGTACATCGCAAAGAATCGAAATCGAGCAGCTGAATAAAATCTATCGATCCTAAATTTTCTATCGCTATTTTCAAAAAAGGACTTTTTTCAGCGAGGCGCAAAAACATTCGATAGCTCGAGCTCTAATAGAATCTGAATATATCAAAAGTCTTTTTTATGATAATCTCTTTCTTTATACGGCTAAATATCACGACAATGCCGTGCATAATTTTCTTTCCTTTGCACATTAAACAAGGCTCGCATTGCAGAACGAAAGCAATCGTTAACGAGAGACCAAACAGCACTTATCGATTATCGATTATCGAAGCAAAGCTGACAAAAGTTTACTCTCTTTGTCGTTACAAAAGAAATGCAGAGTATAACGCAAGCCATTAAGTAATAATAATATTCATATAAATAATAATAATAATATAATATAATATTATTATAAAAAAATATAATAATAATATTAATATTAATATTATTACTCAATAAAGGCAAGCGATCGTCTATGAGAGCCGCAGCAGAAGTAGACTTCACAAGTTTCGACTCAAATATTTCCCCGTTTCAGCCTAAGCATAAGCGGATTCTGCAAATAATTCCCCTTTCTTTGTATATCAAACAAAAGCTATCTTCCACAAGAGCTCTACAAGTATCTATCGGATTCAAGGTAGTCGTCTTAAATTTACACTATTTACTCTTTGCACTATAAAATAAATGCAAGTTACAACGCAAGCAAAATTCATAACTAAGTATCCATAAGTATCTGAGATACTGTAGGTACTGTATCTTAACTCAAATATCCCTGTAAATTTCCCTTTTTTTTGCCCCTGTGCACAGCAGAGAAATTTCCTTTCACTGCCCCAGCGAAAGCAATCGATAACGAATCGATAATCTCAAGGTTTGTTTTGTAGCCCTGAACCTAAGCGTGAAGAATAAATTAAAATATGTTCGATCTCATTCAAAGTTCAGAATTTGCTAGCTAAAACTCGAAAAAAATATGCGACGTCATTTTGCGTTGAAGCCGCATGAAATATGCTAATTGAGAGCTGCGATTAGCATTAATTGATTAATTGTTTGCTCCGCTCTGATGCCACAGATAACGCTGAGCAACGACGACGAGTACTTGGTGCTGGGCAACGAGCAGCTCTGGTCCGTCATGGACATTGGGCGAGCGGCGCGCGAGATACGCAAGGAGGAGAACGCACTGCTGGCCGCCAAGCGGCTGCTGGAGATCGCGCAGAGCTTTGGGGCGACGGCGAATCTGAGCGTGATTGTGGTGCGCTTCTGCCACCTGAGCACCGATGTGGATCATCTGATACGCGAGCTCAAGCAGAGCGTGCGCCGCAAACCCGGCCTGCTGACGCCCCCGGGCCCGCCCAGTGCTTTGGTCAGCAAACGCACCTGCTGTGATCGCAGCAACGCGTGCCGGCATCGCACGCTGGAGCAGCAGGAGCTGCTCACTGCCGGTCGCTCCTCGCCCAGCGGCCAAAGCAATCCCGAACTGCTGTCGCACGATCATTCGGCGGCGACGTCGGCGGCGGCGGCGGCGACCACAAAGGATGAGTTCATACTGGCGCATGCGCGTGTCATGCAGGAGGAGCAGCAGCTGGAAATGCTCGACGAGACCGAGTCCGTGCTGTCCGAGGAGCAGTTCAAGTGCTGGGAGTACATGCTCGAACAGAACACGCAGCTGCTGTTCGACAAGGAGCTGAACACCATTTCTAAGTCGTTCTCCAAGCAGCGCCTGCCCCAGACTGCAGCTGACTGCAACGATCTCAAGTCCAATCTCATACGCAACGTGACCAACAAGTTCATCTCGAGCAGCACGCCTCAGCTGCCCCAGCAGTCGCTGCAGCAGCAGGCGCCGCTGTCGCCGCCTGTTGCCGCTTTCCAGCAGTTGAAGCTGCCGTCCAGCGATCACTTCGGCAGCATGCGCTCCTTCCAGCAGTCGCCGTCGAGCTATGGATACAATCTGTTCGAGGGCAAGGCGCGGGATGCGTACGCCAAGCTCGGAGGCGGGCCCCATGCCGCCTACTTTGGCTCGCTGCAGCGGCGCATGCCCTGCAATTTTGAGTACGACTTTTCCGCCGCAACGCAGGAGCGCGATCACAACGTGCTGGACGAGGAGGAGCTCGAGGAGGATGGCTACATGGAGCATGAGAGTCGAATGCGTAAATATTGGGGCGTGGCGACCACAGAGCTATAGTATTGGCAGTATAGACATAATCACAATCATATATGTATAGACGACTCCAAGTTTCGCGTGAGTCATTGTCTAAGTTTGTTCAACTCTTGTAGAAATAGACACACACGCACACACACACATACGGAAATATATCTAGATATATGTTGATGAAGCTATGGAATTCTACTCTACGCTTGAATATTCAAATATTCTAGAAATCAGTTGAAAAGGGATTGAAGTCACTTAGTTTGGCTAATCACTTTCCGGAACTTGAATTTATTCGTTTCCCGCGTTGAGCTTTTTCTCGATTTTTATACCCTTGCAGAGAGTATAGTGATTAAGGCCAGATGCTTGCAACGCACAGTAGGAAATAACTACGACCCTATATTATTATTATTATTATTATTACTGGTGCTGGTCAGGTCAACAGACGACTCGTAGGTCTAGACATGTCTGTCTAGTCCGTATGTCTGTCTTTTTGTCCGACAGTCTCTCAGTCTTGAAGCTATTTAATGAATATATTATTAATCAGTATCGACAGCCAAGTAAATCTAGCCATGTCCGTCTGTCTGTCCTTTTGTTCGTCTGTCTGTCCGTTTGTCCGTCTGTTTCTAGTCTTGAAGCTATGTTAATAAAACCTATATATATTATAGATCAGTATCAACAGCCAAGTTTATCTAACCATGTCCGTCTGTCTGTCCGTCTGTCTATCTGTTTGTCTGTCAGTCTGTTTCTCAGTTTTGCAGCTTTATATAAATATATATATATATAATTGATCTAGCCATGTCTGTCTGTCTGTCCGTCTGTTTATCAGTTTGTCTGTCCGTCTGTCTCCCAGTTTTGCAGCTATGTTGACTAAAAAGCTGTATATCGACAGTCGAGTTGATTGAGTTGATTGAACCGCCATAGAACTTATCAATTAACTTTGATATTTTTCCAGATTTCTCTGTAAATTTGATCAAAATCAAAGAATGAGTTTTCGTATAATTTGGCATATAAAAATGGGCTAGCTAACTTTATCAAAGTTTTCAATAGCATTAAATTTTCATAAAAACGCATATCCAATACAATATCCTGAGGTTGCTATAGGAGCGGTCGAACGACAGTGCAGCTTTTTTAAATAATTCCAATACTATATTGTATATTTCGTTCCAGTTCAATATATATTATTATAATTTTATATATATGTATATAATAACTGTAGCAGCAGTCTACAATATATCATTAGTACAGACGCAAGTGTATGCAAGGGTATGCAACCTTCGGCAGGTCAAAGGCAAAGTTTCTTTCTATTTGTAAACATTTTAAAAACTTGATCGAGCCGCAGTTCGCTATTGTGCGTTGTTTACAGCACGAGCCGAAATTATAGAAGCCAAAATCATTGAAATTGGTTCGAGTGCAATAACATAAGCCCATCGAGCAGTGAAAACCTTAGAGAACCGGTCGCGTATGCTTAGCTGGCCAGCAGCACGGGGAAGCCCGAGCAGCGCAGCGTCTGGCTGGAGTCTGTCGCATCTCGAACCAGTTTGACAGTTTGGCCGAGCGCGCCGCTGGAATTGATATAAATAGGCGAGCTGTTGGCATTAGCAGGCACACATCTTCAGAGACTCCGGGCCTTAAGTCAAGCTCAAACCCGAACTCAAAATGAAATTTATGGTGAGTTGTGCGCACAGTTCGTTTCCGTGCTCCGTAATCGGATCTAATCTTGACTCTTTTCGACACATCCTCAGCTGGTCATCTGCCTTGCAGTCGCCGTATTCGCTTCGGCGTCGGCGCAATTTTTCGGAGGCTTCGGGCAGCAGCAGCAGCAGCAGGAAGCCATTGGAGGTTTTGGAGGTTTTGGAGGAGGATTTGAGCTGCAGCAACAGCAGCAGGAAAGCTTTGGAGGAGGTGGCTTTGGAGGCGGCTTCGGACAACAGCAGCAACAGCAGGAGAGCTTTGGAGGATTTTGGGGTAGATAAGCCTTTGCCCAAGCTTAGCGAATCCTAAATAGCAGATATCATGCTAAAGCTTGCATCCATGTAGCCCAACCGATAGTCTTAGTTCCATTGAATATATAGTTAATTTTTATAAAAAAAAAACACAACAAATATTTAAAAGTTTTTAACTGTTCATTTGAGTCGCTAAAGTCAAAATTGAGGAACGTAGCCGATATTAAAAAAAAACCAATAATTCTTTTTGCACGTCATTCTACGGTTGTGAAATTAACAATTCAGATTTTGCGAAAACAAGAAGAATACGATTCCAACGATTGTATTTGAGATACTTTATACGGTTTTCTGGATTTGTAATGTGTGCAGAGCCCACAAATTAGCAGATTATCCAGCAGATAATGGAAACTTAGAACAGAGCGTGCTCGTTATTCAAAATATATACATACATATTTTTAAATATATATATATATATTTTTTTATATATAAACACGACTCATTAGCGGACACACTGCCCGAACGGGAACTTTCTCCTCTGCTAGTAATTTTCATAGATTTGCACCTCTCCCAAGCGGAGGCTTCCCTTCGGACAACCTCTTTTAACTGATCAGAAAAAATGAAGAGAGCGATGCAGAGTAATATTAACTTCAAAGAGAAAGAAAAGTGCTGAAAAATAGGAAAATGTTGAAGCGTTTCAGTACAGACGTCAGCTAAAAATTAACCCAAAAAGAAAAATATGTGCTAATTATTAATTAATATATTATATTTTATATTATAAATATATTAATAGTATCCATAGAAGCGTTTCCAACTGTTTGAAGCTGCAATGGCGTTCAACATAATAAAAAAAAAAATTGGTGAAGGGTATTTACCGCGCTGCCCTGTGACATTGTTTACGTCTTTGGATAAAAGCACAAAAAAAACAAAATAAATTTATAAACAATATGTTACGTAATATGTCAACATTATAAATATGCATACGTATGTATGTAAATGAAATTTCATGAAACTTTCCACTGGCCAAATATCATGACACTTGCATATTTGATTTGATTAGAGCAGTTCCGCAATTCCCTCAATGGGGAAAAGGGGAAGAACGCGAAACACTTAGGGTTGAGCTATTCAAAGTTTTTGCTTACGCACCTATGTTTACGTATATATAGTATTATACATAACATGTTTTCATATGTTACATGTGCGGGGTATGGGAAATACCCACGCACTTAGCGAAGCACTCGAATACTGCAAAATCATCAGTGACCCTAGGCAAAATGACAGTTTTCGAGCTGTCACGTTATTATTTGCTCATTTTCGAGAGCTGTTGTTAATATTGGAAATTGAGGGATTTTGTAGCTTACTCTGGTGTACTGTAGTACTATATTGCCGAAATTGTTGGCATGTTATAAAACACTCTATAAAAAATCTAGACTTTTTCTAAGCCTTTATTTACAGAAAAAAATATTATAAAAATGTGTTCCAGAACTTAAAATATGCTACAAAAGAATATATAAATTGTAAACATTTTAAAAATTGTTTATGTTTTGATTTTTATGTTGCGCAATTAACTTTCTTTGGATATTTATACTTTATCGCATGCTGTTAAACTATTTAAACAGAAACTACCATAAAAATTCAAAATGCCAGTTTTGCCGCGCAATCGGTCTTTGAAAAAAGCTAGTTCTGACGGGAAAATAGCTGTCAACTCTAGTAAGCTAAGCGAATGCAAAGCAGTGCAGTGCAGTGACCTGCTTGTACATCCGCTTCTGCTTGTCCACTCGGCAGTAGCAAGCAGTGCGTTCATTATAAATGCACTGCTTTATCATCCATTGCTAGCGCTTGCTCTTTAGTTCAGCTCTCAGCCGATAGATGGCAACCAACTACCAAGTCAAGCTACATTTACTAGCATAATTATAGTAATTAATTATCATTAAATTATATATTAATTTAAAATAATAAATAAATAAATAATAATAAATTTATTGCATTTTATTAAGCTATAGGCTAGATAATTCATATTATATTATATTTGTTTATTTTGAAATTTACAATCTGCAAAGTAATAAGTGTGCATAAGGCAAGCTCCATCGCATGCCGACTGCGGGATACCCCTTAGTCATTATTGAATCTGCTCTGATTACGCATTGATGCGCAGGCAAGTGTCGACTGCGACACAAAAGTGCCCATTAAAATTGAGAATTTAGTTTAGCACGCACAAGCGGATCTATGCCCACGCATACACATGTACTCACACACACCCATACCCACACATATTTGTATATGCATATATATTTATACAGCCTCGGGGTCGCCGAGGCGTGTAATTCGTGTCAATATCAGAACTCATTTACTTGCGGTTGTTTTAGCGCCGCGTCGCGAAAGAAAATCCTCTAAGTGGCAACTACCATTGATGGGCGTGGCATAGATGAGGGAACGGGAGCGGGAGCAGAGTACATACAAGTTGTCGGAGCAATATTTGCATTGCCTTCCTAATCATTCGCAGGCGCTCAAGTGTGTTACCGTTATAGGTCACGTTAACAAGGCAGACGCACGTCCCCAATCGAGTCTCTACTTGATGCTCTGCCCGCAATCGAGAGAGGGTATATGCAACTTGTGTGCATGTTAGTGTGGTGTGTGGCATTATAAAAATCTCGATTAATGTCACTAGTTTAGTCGATCTCAGTAAGTAGTAGTGCTAGAGACTTACTGATATATTACATGCTTATATAATATATTACATGCTGATTACAAATATTAAAAAAAATGTACCATAAAAATTTGTTTGTATTGTTATTATTTAATATTTTAAAAAAAATTTTGAATTAACAGGGAAACAAATCGAATCCCTTAATAAATATATACCAAAAATGGAACTATTTTTGGGTAACAAATGGCGAAATTATTCAAGAATCTGCTGAGGAAAAAAACAGGCTGCAAGCAGTTTGAGAAAAACAACAAGCAGTTTGTGTGAAAGTACAGGGTATTCACTCTTTGAGTGCTCTCGCCTGTAACTCTCAATCTACTTATTTAATTATTTTTCGGCCCTGCATTTGTTTCTACTTGTTGCCCATCAGTTAAATGTCGCACTCGAAGTTGGAAAGATAATTCCACTTTCATTTCCATTATCATTTTCCATTCTTCCGATTCCGTCCACACGCTTATCCCGAGGCCCAGATTCAACTCCCATTTCGGTTATTCTTACCCTTGCCGTCGTCTTTTCCGTTGCCATTTCCATTTCCATTTGGGGCATTTTACACTTGAGAGCCTCGCGCTGATGTCTATCACAATGCCCATTACAACTTATTGCTGCAGCTACTTTTAATACACTAAATTAACTTTTGCGGTGGTATTCACCGCCACCCCCTCCCCACAGCTTCTAACAAAGTAGGGGGAGGCTGCCTGCCCCCCCTGCCCATTCTAAACTCACACCAGCGAGCCGACGATTTGTCAACCGTCTACAGACGTCGCGGATATTATCTGGCGTTTATCTCGTCCCTCATGATAAATAGCTTTGTGGTAATTAATTTGGCGTGAATGAAGCGAATTAAGTAGACTCCAAAGAACTATAAAGCGCGCGTCGCAAGTGTGTAGTGTGCTCGCTTGTCCGGGGATATGAATAGATGCGCTTGCAAGTTTCGGTCGGGGGTAGGAGTAATCTCTGGCTTGTAAGCTTGTCAGCTTACATCAGAGTAGAGACAACTCTGCTGTGACATACCCTGCAATAGAGCTGCAGGTAATCAAAATAGCAATACATTTGTGTATAAGAATGATATAAATATATCGCAATATTATATTAATTAATAAATAAATACTTTATTAATTGAATAATATTAATTGAATAATTGCTTTGAAGGCTTTGTTAGTAACATTTAATTACAGTTGTTTTTATTGGTATCTATGGAAAATAAAATTGCTATGGTAATATGGGTTTAATTTTTTTTCCTGTTTATTTTATATTTATTTAATAAAATTTTAAATTAATTTCCATTTTAATATAGTATACAATATTTAACGAATATTTGAAGAGAGCAGAGAACAGAGCCGATAGTTTGAAAGTATTGACGAAAGCGGGAGGATAAGGCATACGCAGAGCAGTATCTTAAGAAATCTGCATTCAGTCCTATTCAGATTGCAATTCCCGCAGTCGCACAGATTACCGATAAGTTTCGGGAAAGAAGCGATAAATTTTTCAGTGTTGGCAACCGGAAACGCTTTGCTTCAAGCCACGCTCAGGCACCTTTTGGTTCTGCATCCTGTTACCGCTTGCAGACACCTAAAACTTTTCTCATTATATGTGGCCGCACACACATGTACACACACACACCTCGGCTGCTGTCAGGCGCAGGCTCAGGCTCAAACTCAGTTACTGCAACTTGCTGCCTGCTTCCTCTGCCGCCTCCGATCTCAACAATGGCGCTAAACGCATCGGCGCTTTCAATGACTTCCGTCATCGCCAACACACTCGACGTGTAAATTTGCATTCGCTTCTAATTACGCAAGGTGCGGAGAGCCAGTACCTCCGGGCCTAGACCATTTACAGATGCAGGCAGGTGCTCCAGCCACGCCCTGGCGACAGACAAGCCCAACCGATTCGCCCGCATAGCGCGTAGCAGGCTGTGCTTGTGGCAAATGCAATTTAGAATTTCAATTATATTTATATTTTTATGAGGGTCTGCCACGCCCATGCTGCCTGCTTCTGCTTCCAGTGCTTGCCACACGGAAACACTACAAATCAAGTGCCTCGCACGCAAATTTCCCTTAATTAAAACTAAACTTTTAAGAGTTTGCCAACGGCACACACACACACATACACTCGCACGTACACCGAGACATTTGCTGGCAAGACGACAGCCTCATCCACATATATGTATATGCATATACCCATCCGTATCTGATCTGCATCTGCATCTGGCTTCAGCTCAAGCACTTGGTGACATCTTGCAGTAGTTTGTTTTTCCTGCTGGTGACGTCCTCGTGCGGGCCAAGTTAACAACTTGATGCCAAATTTACCAGAAGCACCTGCAGAGTAAAGAGGCTTGGAGAGTGCACCGAGTTCCGTCCCCTAATGATTCGAATTCGTATCGGACCTATAGTAAGTCTTGCGGATTTGCCTGCGATGTGGATTTGATTTCATTGATTATGTATGTAGCGCCAAGTTGGAGACATATTGTAAAGGTAGTTTAATCTTCTTAGATTAGCTATCAATAATATAGAAAGATTTTAGTGAGAGATAACGATGACTACTTCCTCTGCAAAAGTTTCTATATCTACCTCTTAAAATTCATTTTATCCAGTTTTTTCTACGAAAATCTCTAAAGCTTAAGAAAACTTTCCAAGAAGTTCGTCAAGCTTACTTTATCATTATATAATATTATTATATATACAGTATGCTGTCGATAATCTGGAGAATTAGGAGCCAAGCCTTGTCCCATATATTGGAGTTTCCGGATAATGAATTCAACACTAGCATGTCAAACTTTCAAATGTTCATTATTTTGATTTCCAAAATATCGAATGCACGAAACACAGTAGTAGTAATGAAGTTGTGATCGAATTTACGATTTTACGAATTATGTGGAACTATTTGCTCTGTCTATACATGCTATAACAAGACAGACCTAAGTTTTTAGAAAAGATAAGGACGGTATGCAGCTTTCCGATTCCTGTATATAATATAATATATAATACAATACAATAATGAATTGCAAATATCTTTGGAAAATTAAAAACACTCAGAAAAATAAAAGTCATATAGGTATCTCTAGGTACTCTCGTATACCTTTACAAATACTAAAAAAAAAACAAAGCTAACGATAACCATAGTATATACCTTTTACGATAACTATTGCCACAGCATATAGGAAACTAACTGTTTTCAGGCCGAGGTCGCTCACTTGAACCTATGCACTCGCATGGGTCACGCTGTCGTTGCTCGAGCTGCCAGTGGGAAAATCGAAACATCCGAACCGAAACAGAGAGACAGAAAGCTCTGTCCCAACACTCGAATAACAGACTCAACCGACAATCGGAAAAAGTATACTAAAATTAGGTATAGACATATAGACACGTCGAGAGGGTGTTGTTGTAGACAGATTTGGCTTTTCATTTAAACTTTAGCTAAGATATTTTTGCAGATGCTAGAGACTCGTCGTGGCTTTATGGAACTCCTAACAGTTGGCGACAAGATCAACATAAGGCGATCCGACGGGTGCGTTCAGTCCGCCGTCATCTGCTTAAAGAACGTAGAGCGCCAGATCGTAACCGTTGAATGGACCCAGGGCGCCAAGGTCAAGGGCAAGGAGATACCTTGGAACGCTGTACTCGAACTGAATCCGTCGCTGGCCAAGGACAAGGACAAAGACAAGGACAGGGAGAAGGAGAAGCCCAAGGTCATGCAGCGGGCGGCGGAGCAATCGAAGCCGCGCAACCCCTCCGGATTCAATATGTATCGCAAAAAGCCCAACAACAGTCCCTATAAGAAGCGACTACGCGTTGCGTCCCGCAGCGATGTGAGCACCACTCTGATGCCCGTGCCGAAGCCGCCGTCATCGTCGGCGCCGTTGCCTCCACCGCCGACATCGCAAGCGACGTCGCTGCAGCTGCCGGCAGTGATAACGCAGCAGATCTCGACGGTGATGCCACCGCGCTCGAATGTGGTGCGCGAGGTGGAGCGCTTGAAGGAGCAGCGCGAACTGCGACGCGCCCTGCAGGCCGAGCAGCGACGAGAGCGCAGCGCACTCAAGAGCAAAGATCCAGGCAATCCCAACTGGGAGGTGGCGCTCATGGTGCGCACCTACCGCGAGCAGTTGCAGTTCAATCCGCTGCGCTGTTTGAGTCCACGCGGCGCCCGCGTCCAGCAGATCACCGTGTGTGTGCGCAAGCGTCCGATGAGCCGGCGCGAGCTGCAGGCCAAGGCGGTGGACATCATCTCGGTGCCGGGGCGCGACTCGCTGCTGGTGCACGAGCTGCGCAACAAGGTCGATCTGACCAAGTTCCTGGAGCACCACAAGTTCCGCTTCGATTACACCTTCGACGAGCAGTGCAGCAACACGCTGGTGTACGAGCACACGGCTCGCCCGCTCATCCGCACCATGTTCGAGGGCGGCAATGCCACGTGCTTCGCCTACGGCCAGACGGGCAGCGGCAAGACGCACACCATGGGCGGCGAGTTCTGCGGCAAGGTGCAGGACTGCACCACCGGCATCTACGCGCTGGCCGCCAGGGATGTCTTCGCCGAGCTGAGCAAGCCCAAGTATCGTGAGATGGGCGCTAGTGTCACGTGTAGCTACTTCGAGATCTACGGCAGCAAGGTGAGTACTGATGGAATACAGACACAGAGTAGTTTGGTATTGTCGCATCTATTTGGTTAAGTAGGTATTCGATCTGCTGCTGCCGGAGAAGCCGATGCTGCGCGTGCTCGAGGATGGCCGGCAGCAGGTTGTCATCTGCGGCCTCACCAAGCGACCCGTCACCAAGGTGGAGGAGGTGCTGGGCATCATCGAGCAGGGCAACCGAGAGCGCACCTCCGGCCAGACGTCGGTGAACATCAAGTCGTCGCGCTCGCATGCCGTCTTCCAGATCGCACTCTTCATGCCCGGCCGCATCGATCCGTGCGGCAAGTGCTCATTTGTGGATTTGGCCGGCAACGAGCGCGGCGCCGACACGCAATCGGCGAGCCTGCAGACGCGTCGCGAAGGCGCCGAAATCAACAAGTCGCTGCTCGCCCTCAAGGAGTGCATCCGTGCGCTGAGTCGACATTCGAGTCACCTGCCCTTTCGTGGCTCCAAGTTGACGCAGGTGCTGCGCGACTCATTCATTGGGGGCGAGCAGAACAAGACCTGCATGATAGCCATGATCTCGCCGGGCCTCGGCTCGGTGGAGAATACGCTGAATACGCTGCGCTATGCGGATCGTGTCAAGGAATTGGTCGCCAAAGAGGACGATCCCGGCGACATTGTCTACGACATGTCCAGCGCAGACGGTGAGAAGAGCTCGGAACTCGACGATGATCTGCAATTGCAGTTGGATACGAATGCCGTGTTCAAAGACACCGACACGGACTCTGAGGTCTCCGAACGCGATCTGCTGGACGAGACCAGCGACTTCATCGACTACAACTCGAGCAAGAACTCCGAGTGCAACAGTCCGTTGGTCAAGTCCGAAAGCAACCAGCAGGTCACAAGTGAGGATGATAACGACGATTCGATTGGCATTGGCACGTCCGACCACATAATACCGGGCATCAAGATGTCCGAAATTGTGATGCAGCATGGCGTGCTCTTTGGCTTCTTCCACAACTTCAAAGAGAACTTTCACAAGGTGGTGTCCGAGAGCTCGGTGCTGGAGAAGAACATGCGTCTGACCAAGTTCCTGTTGGACGTGGAGCCCACGCTGCGCGAACTCGAAGTGCTTGTGAAGAACACACATAGCCTGGTCATCAACTACAATGCACAGCAGTGCTCCGCAGACTACGGCGAGGATGAGGACCAGGACGCAGCAGCTGAAAGTCTCAAGAATTAGACTCGATAACGATTTATTTATTTTCTATAGGTACGTCCTTGTATCATTATTACATTGGGGACCTTCTAAATACAAATACAAATTACAGGCTTATACTTCTCACTATGTTGGCTTTGTGTGTTGCAAACACATTTGTGTTGAGTCTCCTAATATTATCAATGTTCTCGATACATTCTATTAAAGCGTTTTCTTCTTTCAAGCTATTATATATCATCGGGCATAGCGTCACAACTCTTCCGCCCAGTATATTTTCAGCGAACTTATGTTATGTCGCTCTTAACAAGAGCGTTCAAAAATTACTTGTGTCACTTCAAAGTAGCATAAATTCGCCACAAGTTACATAACAAAAGATCTACGTCGGCGAAATAATGTCACTGCTGTGCGTCATAAGATCGCGCGAACTTATGTCGTTCGAATTTACGTCAGGCGATCTTTCTAGCTCTAGTTGGAAATAATTGCTCTGGAATAGAATAAAACTCGAAAAGCTCTCATGGTTCAAACTTAATTTTATTTCTTTGCGTGTCTAGCGGAAGTGCACTCGAATCGGACTTCTGTCTCCCGTTGCGCTGAGTGCAGTCCGCAAACTTTTCATCCCACTCGTGGGGGCGGGCTAAGTATGAATATGAGGCTGAGGGGCTTAGCCTGGCAGTCAATTGCTCATCGACTTGGCACGAGATGCTCCGACTTGTGAGCTCTGAGGTTCCGACTGAGTGTCCTGTGCCGTGTGCCGAGTACCGAGTACCGAGTGCTGAGCCCTAAGCCCTGCTAACATGCCAAAGCCAAGATGCAGCTGTGACGACAACGAAGACGACGACGACGACGACGACGAGCGAGCACGTTGGCTTGCAAAGTTCGGGGTAATAGATACGGAGCAGGGATGCGAGTTTCGGGTTAGTTGGAGTTTAGTTTACGTGCGCGAGGATTTCAAGCTGTGCGCGCACATAAGTTTGCGGCTTAAGCATGTGGAATTCATAAGAGCACAGCCGGATGCGAGCGGCCCTTAACCAAGCCAGCCCGCAATCCACAATCCGCAACCCATGCCTGCCTCTCCCTTCCCCACTACCACCTGTCCCGCCATTCACCTGTATTCCCTTACTCGCATAAAGTGCCGAGAGCAGGCTAATGCATTGCCAACCTCTCTGTGACCCCAGCGAACCCCTCACGCCGGCAGCCAGTCAAAAAGTTGCCCCATGAAAAGTTTCAAATTAAACGTAGCTGGATTTTCCAGTTGAATTCCCTTTTTTATGAAATAGATGCGATTTATAGGGCAAAATAGAAACACACGACTGAGATAGCTTAGCTAAGTTAGTGCTTATTGGATATGCCGTAAAAGTGCTTCTAATGAGTTATGATGAGGATAGATGATGATGATATTAGAGTAGTAGAAATAATGACCTGATTGGCAATTAGACTTAGATTAGATTCTAATGCGGCTATGACAGGCGTCCAGTGTTTGGAAAACACTTAACCCTAAAGTAGAAGTTCATTAAATGAGAATTCGAGTTATAAGCCATTATTAATTCCAATATCTTAACATATTCCATATGCAGTTACAATCTTTCCCATTAGCTAAACAATTGCCCAGTTCAGCTTAGAAGCCCATATTCTACTTATATCAGATAATGAGATTAGAGCGGCAACTAGATATAATCAATTGCTTCCTTTTAGAATTAATGTTCCAACATAATTTTACATGCACTTTCAGTCTTACTTATTATTTTCGAAATACTCTGCCCAGTTGCGTCCACTCGTCCACATAACGCTGCGTGCTGCGGGTAATTATGCCTAGGGCATCGGAATAATAGAATGTAATTTGAGCAAAATTATTGAAAATTGACGGTAATTGAAATGAATTTGAACAAATTTGACTGCACGGTCTCGTGTGTGTCGTGTTGGGCAACCATCAAAACACCGAAAAGTGTTGAAAGCAGACATCGTCGTCGCGTCCGCGGCACGCGACAAAGCAGCGAAGGCTCCATGCCTGGGGAAGCTCCCACCCAGTGGACTGCAATTTTGAGGGGAAGTCAAAGCGTCTATTAGACATTTTACTTTAGCTGTGGAAATTACTGGGGCCTTACTCGCCGCCCTATGATTATGTGCTGAGCTGAGTTGAGTTGTGTGGACTTAAGCCGACATAAGCGCTAAGGTATTTGTGGACGCGCATTTTCCGTCTGAATGGGGAAAAGTACTGCGAAATCGAAATGCAAATGTGCAGACTTTATTTAGAAATATTTTATGTATTTCTTTCGAATATAATCGCTTAGTGTTTTGTGTTCTAACTGATTTCTAAAGACTTCCACATACCCAATATACCCTTTCTCTGCTGAGAACACAGCTATAAGCACTTCAGATCCTGTTGCTCTCGTGTTATGCGCGGGTAGCTAAACAAACTCAATAAATATAAAAAATAAATTAACTGCAACAAAATAAGCTAAATAAATTCATTTACCGCTTACACGCGTCGCCAGTGCTGCAATCCCTCGACGAGTGCAGGACTCCGTATCCCTCCGTTACTTCCTCTCCTTTCCCCCAGACTACACGTATCCGCTAAACTCGATTGCCGTGGCGCACTGGGGAGAGGCCAGCGAATAGTGCAGTCTGGGCTAGGGAGAACCAAGAGTTGCCAAGGCAGCAACAAAAACTACAGCGACAGTCGAGAGTGCGATGGGTCACACTTTGTCCTGCACTTGGCGAAGATCTGGTGTCTGGAGTCTTGTCCGCTGTGTTCGCTTGGATTTGTTGTACTATTCACGGTTGCGTGTACTAACAAAGCCAATTGAGATGTTTACGCTAAGCCGTCATCAACTATCAAATTTCAATTAATTTAAATGAATAAACTTACAGGACCTTTGCTAAATCAAGTAGACATCGCAACATCAGCGAGAGAAGTTTTAATAGCTTGGTTAAAATGTATGAACACAAGAATTACAACTTCGCTCTGCTAACTATTCGATCAAATATCGCAGCATTATCATGACCTAATATAATATAATATGTACAAAGCCAAATCAAGGGGTTTCTCACACTTTTCGTTGCTAAACATTATTATTTATTTATTAGATAAAAAAATGTATATAGCCCTGGAGGAAGTATCATAGGGGAAATCAAATACATATGAGTTATAAAAATTATATATACGTATATTTACCATAGCTGTTTACATGTTGTTAGAGTAATAGAGGAAAAAGGTTATAATGCACATATTTATGCTAGACCCTAACAATACTTACAATATTTATACGTTTGTATATTCCTTGCATTTCAACTTAAACCGATTTGCAAGAGAAATTCTGAGAAAATTTTCCAAAAAAAAAACCAAATTGTCAAAAGGGTCTGGGAACGTCGTTAGCTCACGAAATCCAGGTAGGTGAGAAACATGTGTTGGGACAGGTAAACGCAGCCTAATTGCTCCTACCTGCTATCGCCTCAATATCCTAAGGCGACAGACTGGCATATAAATAGAAGGGCTGGTAGCCAGCAACGAGACAGTATCAAACGCGCTCTCAAGTATCGAAGGCATTTCTGAAGTCATCTCGAATAAAATGAAATTCCAAGTAAGTTTCTTGTCTGGCCGCGGGCTAGGACTCTCTTCCAATAGCCTGGTATTGATTCTCACAATCTTCCTTTAGCTGCTCATCCTAATGCTGACTGCGACTCTCGCATTTGGTCGCCCTCAGTGGGGCGGGTTCGGCGGACAACAACAACAGCAGCAGCAGGACGGATTCGGAGGTTCCTTCGGCGGTGGCCAGCAGCAGCAGGAGGGTTTCGGTGGACTCGAACAGCAGCAACAGGAATCCTTTGGTTTTGGTGGCGGCTTCGGGCAGCAGCAACAACAGCAGGGCGGAGGCCTTGGCTGGTAAATGATTGGTTGTACCTGCGAATGGCTTATTAAAAATCCTTGATTAACAACCAAAACTGTATGGGTTTTCTTTATTATCAGATAGTTTTTTAGAGAAAATTTAAAAGTTACAAATCCATACTTTATTTAACTAATAAGTGTATGGGGACTTTCTATATTGATATCGTGAGTATGTCCCTCTGAGCACCTCTTGATATTGATCTACCATATCGAAGTGTCTATTACAACGCTCTCCAAGCAGTCACTGGGCGCACAAGCTTGATTTAGGACCCTTTCGAATTACATGCTTGCTCTTGGACAATTCCGTTGATGGCCAATTGTTATGGCCAAAGTTTTGGTGCGATGTATTTAAAGCCCGAATCTCTGAAAGTCTAATGAGCGTTATCGCCAAAATCTGAAATGCGAGTTTAGGGCTTAGGGTAGAATCGGGGACGCCACTGTGGACACAGAGTTCTCGCAGCAAACTCATTAAGCGCAAACCCTTTAGCTGCTCTGCTCGCGCAGTTTTGTTTCGGCTTGTAATGACTTCATCTTTGTGGCTCTCGTGGTGGGACAATTTGGCAGCGCTCTTATTGCCATTGCCCTGGTGTCTGGCAGCAGCGGGAATAGGAGCACCAACAAGAACAAGAAGAACAACAACTGCAATAATAATAACAACAATGGCAACAAGAATACGACGGAGCATTCGGCGCAACTACAAACAACTTTTTAATTGCAATTAAATACGTAACAAGTTTTTAGTTGTAAGTGCGCTGAGCTGAGCTCAGCTCAGTTGAGTTGAGCTGCGAGTCCACAGTGCCACACAGTCCCACGCAGTCCACGCAGAACTTGGCCCTGGTCCTTCCTTTTGCCTCTTCGGAGTTTCACAGTGGCCCTGGCCCTGGTTGTTGTTCTTGTTGTTGCTCTTGCGGTTTGCTATCGACATCAGCTATCTGGAAATATATGAAATTGCCTTTGTCAAAGTGTGTGTGCCAGTGTGTGTGTGTGTCCTCAGCCACACTCACGCTGTGTGGCTCTGTTCAAAATTGAGTTGTGCGCTTTGGGGTTTTAATTGTTAATTGTTCGCTGAGGCGACGTTTGACGCTGATGACAACTTGGTCCCCAAGTGCGTGGGGATTATTGACGTGTTTAATGGCCAAGCGGAACGAACGAGTGGGTTTAGCGTGAAGTCCCTAAGCTCCGAATCCGGCATTGTGTACCGGCAAATGGATCAGGCAATTTAACAATTTCAATAGCAGGAGTATTATTTTTTAAAATAATTACTCACTTCCTTTAAGGGCTGAAAAGTGGTTTAACCGATATATCGACGATTTTGGTGAAAATTCAATAATGTTGGTAAATCTCAATCATCAAATAAATTTGCCTTTAAGGTTGAAAGGATTAAAGGATTAATATAAAATTAAAATAATTATATTTGTATAGTGATTTACAAACAAAAATATATAATGTTATTGTATCTAAAAAATTAATAAATAAATAAATAAGAAATTAATAACTACATGTGTTTGTAAATAAGTTTTTAAATTAGAAATAAATTAAAAAATGTGTTTGTAAAAATAAACAAAGAAACAATATTGTTTTTTTGTTAACATTTAATTCAAAAATGGATTTCCAATGTTTTCAAGTTTCGATATAGAATTTAGGCGTCGATGTTTGATTGAAAAAATATCGAAAACATCGTAGCATGTATGTTCTTCCAGTTCTAGTTCCACTTAAGGTTGAATTAGATCGATAAGTGCTTATATCGATTATTAGCGATCATTGCAGTGCTGCCTATAACAAATCCGAAGCACTTAAGCGGTGCTGCCAACTTTCTGTTAGAACTACTTTTAAGTAAAAAGGACAAGCAGAAATAAAAAACGAGTTTCTAGATAAGCAGAAAATCTATTAATTTAATTGTATTAGGTGTTTTATTCAATTTTGCTTAAGCTTTAGTGCTGCCAAACATTGGCCTACAGAAAATATTGAAAGTTTGAAATTATTTCAAAAATTCAGAAATTTCGGCAATAATTGATTTAAAAAAAATAAGATTCAATGGTGAAAAAAGCAAAACGAAAATAAATTTTCCATTTTAGCAGATGAAAACCAGTACAGCATTCAGTTTGCAATTAAATTTTATGGATTTTGGTTTGCGGAGAGACAAAAGTCAGTTTCACATTTGTGCAGTAGTTGCAGAGGTGAAAATGACAAGTGAAAATTCGTCTGAGGTTCGAGGCAGCCTCGCATCGTCTTTCAGCCAGGATTCCACTACCCTCAGTCCACGTTTCAGTGCTCTGTCTCTGCCCTGTTGTTGTTGTTGTTGTCTGAAACACGTCAGATGCCTTCTTCACGGCTTGACGGCAACTAGTCAGTTATGTGCCAGATTCGTACTCATATTCGTTGAGCTTTATTTCAGCTCACATCGGGGCTGACAGGCCAGCTTTGTGCCAGCATATCGCATCATGTTTGGTTGTCTCTGTCTCAGTGTTAGTTGCAGTTGCTGTCTCTGTCTCGCTTCTCTGGTATCTCTCTGCATGCATTGTTTGCCTGTCAGTTGGCCAGGCAGTACCATTGTTGGTAATTATTCAGATTTTGTTTGCATTTCATGCATAAATAAATCCCGAATTACAGCTCGGAACTATAAATGCAAAAATCGTACAGCTGTCGGACGGGCCGTAAAATGCAGCTGACTGTCATTAGCCCCCGCAGCTCACCTCTAATTTAATCAGCCTGTGCAGAGAGAAAGAGAAACACAGAGAGAGAGAGAGAGAGAGAGAGAGAGAGAGTGTGTGTGGGGAACAACCGCCAGGATTGCTTCTGCTTTTATTTTTTTGGCTTTTCTTTTCTGTTCGGAATATATGCTAAAAGTACGTTGGGCTAACAACTTTGGCATCGCGGCCTTTATGTAAATTGCCGGGCAAATTAGTGAAAACCGCGGTCAGGTGAGGAGCGCAGCCACTTAAAGGTGTGCTGCGAGTCGATGACCAAGACCCCCAACCTGAAGTGTTGCCCAGGGCAAGTGGTCGTCATAAAGTTTCATTAGATGTAAACGTTCCAGCGACAGCAGCAGTAACAAAAACAACAACAACAACAAGAAGTCGGCACTGTCATCTTTTAATTTGTATTTAAATGAAAAGGTAGATCAGGCGACAGCGACAACGGGAACGCGCACGTACATGTCGAGGGTGTGCTGAAAATGTCATTATCCAGCTGGTCATAATCGGCTAATTCCTAGCCCGAGGTAGCTCGTTCAGAGCCAGTGCCAAGATTACGGCTCAAAGGTTATGAGTATCTTAATGAGAGCCCGCAGAAGTACTCGATTTGTCCGGAATCGAAAGAGGGACGGAGTAGGGGCAGTTTTACAGCCAAAGAACCTAAGACTGTAAAGTAGGCTGAGCAGAAGTTTGCGTTTATAATAATAAATAAGAAGCTGTATAATAATAATAAGCTATATTGAAATGAGAAGCTGTAAGTCAAAATTCAGTCACGTCAATCTAGTATTATGCTTTCTGCTCATTATTATTACGTTTATGATCGCTTATTGCCTATGTTAACTTAACATAATCTTAACACAAACTCACTTAACATAAAATGAGCGGCAGTGTTATATAAAGTAGCCCAAGTCAAGTCAATACATTATCTCCAAGCCAACTGTATTATCTGGCTAAGGGGAAACGGAACGCGAAACCAATTCCAATTAATAATAAATCCAACAATAAACGTAAAAGCTCCCGCCGAGCAGTTGCTCGCATTGCAATCTTTGAACTAGTTCATAGCGAGCCAAGACAGCGGTTCCCTCTTGGCTCCTTGTCTCTGTCGTCGCCATTTTCTCTGCTGTTCGCGTCCTTCTCCCACGTCCTTCGCCTCTGGCAATGCCATTTCCTACTGCAGCAGTAAAAATGACTGCACACAGCTGTGCTTCATGGCTCTGCGACGCTACGGCAGTAAGATTTTATTAGCGGTGGTATTAGCAGCGACGCCGACAGCGGCGCCGGCGACAGCGCACAGAGGCAACGCCCCAACAACTTGCCGGGCCCGAAAGCACCCCCCGGGCCGGCCCTGGCACCGGCCACAGTGGTTGACGTTGCATATTAATGCAGGCATAAAAATATTTACAACTTTTTTATGCAGCAGAATTTTTGGCAAATTTAATATAATTTTTGGTCGTTTAATGAGGCCATTGAAAAATGTTTTTTCCGCCGACTCATCAGAAAATGTGCGTAGAGTCCTGAGTGCGGAGTACCTTGCGGGCACAACAAGTGTTTGGGCCATTATGGACTTCAACTCGGCCCGTTGGCCGACTCGTAAAAATTGGCAAAACACGCATTATACAGAGCCAAGGAAATAGCCGTTAAACGAGCCACTGTACCCGGCCCATTTTTGCATAGGTCAAGGGGCATGGGGTTGCGGGATAGGGGGAATGGAATGGAATGGTTTTTGTCTTTCACTAATCCAAGTGGCGGCTCGCAAATTCCATTGCTGCTGCCTGGTTTCTGTCATGTGCAAAAGTTGGTGGGCGTGGCACGAGCGAAAGGATTATACAAATAAAAATAAAGGCCAGGCCAGAGAGAGGTGTTATAAATTTGGGACAGCAGGTGAAAACAATTTCGTCCATAAACTTTTCGCTTAGCACTCGACTCGCAGCCTGCATCCAGCATCCAGCATCCCGCATACCCCCAGCCCGGGACTGACTTCTGTTTTTGGCCCGTGCGGTTCAACGCAAACCATATACGAAGAAAGCTTCGGCCAAAAAAGGACAATGAAAAAGTTTTTCTCCTTTGGACAGGGAACATTTTTTGTGATTGTTCGAGAGGAAAGGAAAAATATTGAAAGAATAATACTCGGGAATATTTAAGAGACCTGCGGAGGAAGTTTAAAGTTGTTCGACATGGATTTAAAAGAGTTTGCTGTAGCTTAACCTAGCGATATTAACACATTGAAATTGACATCTGAACAACTAAGCGAGATATGGCTATAATCGGAAAGACAAAATATGTGGCAATAATTGCTTGCAATTTTCGAAAGTATAGATAGTGTCAGCGATGGTTCCCCAGCAGGCTATAAAGGAAATACATGCAGAAAATACATCCAAAAACCTATAAGCTATTTTCAACTAGTCACAGCACTTAGCAAACTACAAAATTTGAATAGTCCAAATATCGTTAGAGTATCTGAGTGGCAGCAAGGCGTCAAGTGATGAATATATCCATTCAGTCTTTTTGCAGTTATCGGAAAGCTGAACTGCAAGCAAAGTAATGGAAAGAAAGTGCCACAATGACAGCAATTTCTCATGTCAGACTTGGTTTTATGTGCACGGAAATTAAAGTAATAATTTTTTATTGCGCGAACAAACAAAGGCATGATACTTTACAACGATGCCAAAGGACGAGTGGCAGTGGGGAAAGATATCCGCTCGACAGAGGCAGAGGGAAAGGGAGTGAGGCCCTCGCCGAGGACCGCAAAATGCGCTGAAGGACAATTGAGTGCAGAAATATGGCGCGCTTGAGAAACTTGCCAGCGGATGCGACGCGCATCGTGTCCAAACAAGAGGCGACCCAGCAGACTAACCCGCCGCGCAAAACAACAGTGGCCGCCTCGGTGGATCGGTCGAGGGGTCGGTCGACCGGAATCGGACCTAGGCAAGAACAAAGACTTTGGCAGCTGCGACAATGACAGCAGCGAAATAAAAACATATAAAATCCCTAGAAAATTGCATTAAAATCTATGGAGTGTGCATAGAAAGTGGCGCAGAACCAGCCACGCCTCCGGCCCCACTCCATACTAACCCCGACGGCGACGGAGACGTAGTCGGAGACGGAGACGGAGACGGAGACCCATTATGAACTGCACGAGGGAGCGAGCGCAAGGAGTGCAAGTGCAGCGTAAAGTGGGCGGAGTGTCCGGCTCTATCGCTCTCTCTCTCTCTATTTCTCTACTGCTCTTCTCCGCCGGTTTGGGTTTTCGGAACTACGAAACGGCAAATTCGTGAAAAATTAAAGGAAAAAGGATATGACGCCACATTGCAACATGAACGCAAAATTGCGATTTTATTATATTTTAACAATGCACTTCGTTACGTGATTCCCACTAGAAATTGTTGTTCTCATCGCTCGCAACGTTCCTCGTGCTCGTGCTGGGCTTCTCCTTCTGCGTCTCGGCATGCCCGTTGTCGATGTTGTCGCTGCCTGTTGTCTGCCGTCTGGGGACTCTCGACGAGCGTGGCCCAGGACCGGCAACGGGCACAGTCTGCAGCAATGCAACCCGTCCAGCAGTTGCAGTCATATTTTGTTTTGTGCCCGAGTCGTAAATTCATTTCATTTCTGGCATGCCCTGAGCCTATTTATTAGTGCGCATTGTTTGCTCGAATTTGTTTAGATTTGTTTATCGGGCGACTGCTGGGGACAAGTGAGTGCAACTTGATTGCAGACAGCAAAATAAAGTAATTCTTGCAAGTATACCCTGTAGTTATTAATTTGGGTATAGTGAGTATGCTACGTTTGCTATTCGGTAAGTTTAGTGCCTGTAGCTAAATATGATGGGATTAAATCCATGCTTGCTTGCTTAAAAGCCCTGCCTTCAGTTAATATTGCAGTAATAGACATAAAGTTTGGCAAGAAGATTCCTGAATATATTATATACATACAGCCACTGTTGGACACGTGCTGAGATCAGTATCAAACTCGTTTTCAAACATCAAACTTTTGGTAAAATCCGACATCTGATTGAGATTTTTAAATGAAATTTTGTTTTATTTTCCGTGAGACATGAAGCAATCAAAGTAAAACATATTGTGTTACACTAAAAGAAACTTGTTAGCCCATTCTGCCAACTGGCAACTCTATCCACGGACATGTGTACTGATTAATTGGCAAATTGAGCCAACAAATGGGCATAAATCAGACGAGAGCTCGATTTGACATTGCAGGAAAATCTACTCGTTATCGCATTTAGTTGATGCTGATGCAATGTGCGTTACATTTGTTTGCGATATTTATGCGAGAATTAATTGTTTGGCAAATGCCTTAAAATGATTGCCAGCTGTCGGCCAGCATTTCACTTTAAATGCCAAACAATGTCGGCCATAAATAATGGCCCGGCATTTCACTCGGAGTCGTCTCTCTCACACACGCACACATACACACACACACACATAAAGAAGAGTCTATAGTATACCCTAGTGGGAGCTCTCCTCGCATTGTGCTTGCTTTTCATTTGCGCTCGAGAGATTTTATTTACACTTTATGACTTCTTTATTTAACACTAATTGCTGCCTTTCAAATTTTTAGCATGCTCCCAAACACGATCGAAGTCTAATGTAAAAGGCAAACAACAACAACAGCAGCTGAGCAGCAGAAAGTTTGCTTAGAAGATATACACATATATATAAAGCTATTTGTATATATTGTATATATATATATATATATGCTAGTGCCTGCACAGCACAGCATACTTATTGCTCTAAGGAAAGCTTTGAGTTGCTCTGTACTCTTATTTACCACCTAAGATGAGAGAATTATGAGCTACTACTAAATAATCAATTGATAGCGATATTTTATATAGCAGTTTCTTTATTTGTAGCATATATTAAATTTTTGAGAGATTGAAGTGTTCGAAAATCTCTTAAAAATTTAATATATGCTACAAATAAAATATATATACAAATTAAAAAATATATATGGATTTAATCAAATGTAAAAAATAGCATAATTTTGATTACTTTAAAAAGTAAGTGTATTCTACTGTGTCGACTGTCTCTTTAGATTTTCTCCTTTGCTTCTGCTACGCCTTCGTCGGCAGACGTAGATATGACCAGAAGCAACTCCCAATTTTGGTCCAGACTTTTATGGCTTCCCGAAATCTCTCGTAACTCATCAGCGGCAACAAGAAATATAAACACACACACACTTACACACTTACTTACTGAGATGTTGCATACACATGCACATACCCGTACAGACGCACACACATATAGATAATATCACAAAAGTTCTTCCGTCTTTGCCTTATTTTTATGCCTTTCCTTAGCATATGCTTCTTTATGGTTCTTGTTTCTCTTGCTGCCTCTGTGTGTAAAGTTTATTTTTCTTACTTATTATTATTATTATTATTTTGGCGCTGCTCTTCTTCTCTTTTTCTTGCCGTTGTTGTTGTTTATCCGCCTTATTATGTGTGCAGGCGAGTGCGTGTGTGAGAGAGTTTTCGTAATTAATTTCGTGCTTCGGAACATCTGCAGCTGGATTTTTACTGCAGCTTCCTCCAAATTACACATACGCCCCGTGTAACGTGCGAGTGGCAGACTTGCAAACTTGATGATTTGGCTTTTCCTTCGCTTCGTTTTTGCCTTAAAGTTTGCGCGAATTTGTCTAACTGAATTTAATACCGCACACTAAAATGCTCACCAGCTGCATAGACAGACAGACAGACAGATACAATTGACACTGCAAATTCTTGCGAATTTGTTAGGCAAAAAGTGGGAAAATAATCGAGACGCTGCTAAGCACTGCACCACGCGGCGTATGTGCAATGTGTCGTAACCAAAGAACGAACACGACGACAACTATAGCTACAACAACAACAACAAGTGACAGGATGTTTGCTTTGAAGACACTTGAGTTGCTGGCAGAAAGTATCCTGCTTATACCCTGCTCTCGGGTATATGAGTCGATAATAGACAATATTTTTTTTTGATACTAGCTTAAGAACACTTAAGGCTTTTAAATTAATAAAATTCAATGGAAACCATATTTACCGCAACAAAGAAGTTTTTCTACAGCCAATATTGATTATTTATTACTCTAACTTAAAAAATAAGCCTTGGCACAATTTAAAAAAACTCTTAAAAAATATAAAAAAAATAATGTAAGATTTTGAACACATAAAATTCGATCGAAACCTATAATTTTCGATACTTGAGCAAGGATATTCTCAGGATCTCGGTCAGATTTCGCTGTTAACTTACTGATAACATTGATATAACACTCTGTTAAACTACTGTTGATATCACAAAATTGCTGTTAACTTTTTAACATTATCTTTTATAACATTTCTGACAGTTGAACTTGCAACATGTTAAGTTTTTCAATTATGTCTAGGCCAATAGAACTGCCTGCCAACGCGATGACAGCCCATCCGACTGTCGCCTTGGCCAAGTTCCTCTGCTGGCATTTACCTGTGCTGTCGCGATGTAGCGTTACAAAGTAAACAACGGCAGGCCCCACAGGACTTGCCACATGCTGCTGTTGTTGCAGTTGTAGCTGTAGTTGAGGCAAACTGAAGAGCTGCTGCTGTTTGCTGTTGTGTACATTCTTGATATTTGCTAAGGGGGCTGCATGTTTTTTCTACCACTTTAGGGCTTTGGCCTGGCATAATCTGACGCCTGTCTGACGATCAAAGAGTCAAAAAACGGCTACAAAGTAAAAAAAAAAAAAACAAAAAAATCGGGGGAAAGGGAAAAAATGAAAATATTGCCGGGTTTGCTGGCATTATGCTAGGTGGTAATCCGGCAGTCGGAGACGCTGGCAGATTTGTGCAGATTTCACACTTCAATTTCCGTGCGGTTGCAAGGTAAGAAAATGCTTCTTACTGCTGCCTCTGGTTACTGCTGTGCGAGCTTGTGTCGTGTTGCATGTCGTTTTCCATTTCGATTGTGTCAGTTACATGTTGCACACTCAACAAACCAGCTGCTGAGCGAGAGCAGAGTGTGGAGGAAAAGAATAAGGGGGAAGGCCAATGATTGGAAGCGCCCAGGCAATTGCACATCGGGCACGTATGCAAACAGATCTGAGCGGGCCCGGGTTGGGCAGGCAGGCCCAGGATCTGCCAGCGACCATTTTGTCTGACAAACTGTCGCCTGCAATTTTGTCAGGCAGGCGATGGCAATAGCGACGGCGATGGTGGCATAAACAAAACGTTGCCTGCAACCGGCAACTGCAAATGACAAATTCAGCTGCTCGTTTCTCCAGTTCTCCGTTCCCCCGGAACTGCCAGCTCTACCAGTTCTCGCCACTCTGCCGCCGTCGTTCCTGGTTCGAATTTTCGGTTTACTGTGCACCTCCCGAACAATTTCCGTTGCATTTTGGGGTTCAAAAATTGCATTGAAATGGCTAAATACAAAGTAAGCGGCAATCGGAACAGCTCGAAGGAAGACACACCGCACGACAGGCTAAACCTGTGCAGATCAAGCTGTTATTGTTGTCGTTTGGATTGCTGCTCTTGTCGTTGTTGTTGTTTTTCTGGTTGCTGCGCTGGTCAGAAGCAGAGAGTCCCAAATACCCCAAGGCAAGGGAATTTGATAAGCAGAAGCGAGTGCAGTAATTTCCATAAGCCTCGGACTGAGAGTGCTTCACATTGTGATACAAGGAAACTCATAAAGGATATTGAGTTTAGGAGAATAAAGCAGTGCAGGTCTTTCTCAGATTTTAGTTTGGAAAGCTTATTTTTCTTTAAAATGTTCAACTGTTTTATACAATTTATAAAAATACAATACAAAAACAAGTGAAGAAAGCTACAGTCGAGTGCACTCGACAGTAAGATACCATTTACCTTTCGCTGTTAAAAACTAATTCTTAATATTAATTACTTTTATTCGGCGAATAACAACGCATCGCATATTTTCGAGGACAAATTCACATGCATTGACGCTAATGGCACATGCCGACTGCACACTGACTACACGACGACTGTGCGTGCGCAGTCGGCGTGCGCAGTCGGCGTCAGCGTCGGCGTCGGCGTCGGGCCTCTACTGCTGTGAGCGAAACTTCTCGTGCCTATAACTTCTGTGTTTATTGTCCGATCGGATTGAAATTTATAGGGTAGATCTGTACTATGGTAAGCTACAAGAGTGCTAAAAAAAATGTTTTGTTATTTCCCTACTTTTCTTAAAATGCAATAGTGTGGGGGCGGTGGGCGTGGCATCCAAAAGTTGAAAATCAAACATTCTCCGTAATGTTACCAGGTACCTTACTTTCAAATTTGGTGCTTCTAGCTTTTCTACTGTTCTTTTAAACTATAAAAATGTGTTTTTTAGAGGCGGTGGGCGTGGCATCCAAAATTCTAAAATCCAACTTCTGCATAATGTTGCAAGACACCCTCCTACCAAATTTGGTGCGTTTATCTCTTTTCGTTATTGAATTATTTGGAAAAAATCGAAATACGCATTTATCGATTTGCGAAGGCGGTGGGCGTGGCACATCAAGTTTGAAATAAACTTCTTGTGTGTATTGAATACACGCACACTCCCACCAAGTCTGGTGCCTCTAGCTCTTTTAATAGCTGAGATCTGTGTGTTCATACAGACGGACAGACGGACAGACGGACAGACAGACGGACATGACCAAATCGACTCGGCTATTGATGCTGATCAAGAATATATATACTTTGTATGGTCTGCCACGCCTCCTTCTGCCTGTTACATACATTTGCACAAAGTTAATATACCATTTTTTACCCATTTTCAATGGGTAAATGGTATAATTAATAGCTTAATTACTTTCTATTGAAATCAATTTTTACAAATTTTATTTAAATTTAATAATCGTAAAGGAAGTCGGACATCTTCACCCCGATTTTATTAATGCTGAGTAAAGATATTTTCACTTTGTATAAAATATATACATGTTTGATATACCTTTGTTACAACTATTCAATGGGTATTAATATATTATTAACATTATATATGTATTATATTATATATTATATTAATATTATATATTAATATATTAAATGGAATATATACAAATATCAGATTCAATAGTCTTAGTTGTAGGAACTAAACAACAAGTGTTTTTAGTACATAGTTCCTATTACTCTGCTGTAGTATATATACCATACACATGCATGTACATATATGTGTTGGTTCGTCCATTTGAATATGCATTCCTGTGCCCCGGAGCGGGTTCCGAGCACGACATAACGCCCTATGAAATATCACACTCTCCGCGCATTTCGCACATTTCGCGTCGCATTTGTGTGGCATTTAATTAAATGCATTTTTTTTTGCTGGCCCATGACGTCACATAAAATATGCACGGCAAGGACCACAAGAAACCGGCAAGAGGAGGAGTAGCAGCAGAAGGAGAACAAGAATGTAGTAGCCACGAGGTGACTGTGCAAAAAGGTGTTAATGGCGACTCTGGCATTCCATTTGCTTTTTGCACACGCTCCAAAAAGAATTAACAAATTTTACAAAAATGTGTGAAAAAATTTGGGAATTTTTAATGCAAATTTTATTGTTGTTGCTAAACCCGTTGTCTCGCTAAGTAATGGTAATTAGGCATGGCGAAATCCATTAGCCAAATGCACCTGCTGCAAAGGTGCACAGACTTCGCTCTATAGGAACAGACGGTTGCAATTAGCGAAGTGAGAATCGAGATGAGTTTTCGAGTACACATCAGTTGTAATAAGAAAATTTACTGAAATATTAAACAAATAACTTCAATTCGAAAATACCTCGCACTCCGACTAGGGCATCATATACGAGGTGTGTTCAAAAAGTAAGGTGACTTTTCAAATTTCGCGGGCAACATATTTTCGATTATCGATTTTTTTGTTTTGTTATATTGGTACACTCTTCCCTAACATCTGTACCAAGTTTCAATGGAACATCATCTTTTGTTTGGTTGTGAGAGGCGTAAAGTTACAAGTTATTTTGCGAGCTCGGCGATTTTTTGCTATCGAAAAATATGGATCAAAGGATTTGCATCAAATTTTGTGTAAAAAATAAAATTAAGTGCTCTGAAACACTTGAAATGTTGACAGTGGCATACGGTGAAACTGTTCTGAGTAAAAAAAATGTGTACAAGTGGTACAAACTCTTCCAAGATGGCCGGGAAGATGCCAATGACCAGCCTCGCTCTGGACGCCCAAGCACGTCAACAACTGATAAAAACGTTCAAGCAGTGACGAAAATTGTTTTGGAAAATCGACGAATCACTATCAGAGAAGTTGCTGAAGATGTCGGTATATCGCTTGGCTCGTGCCATGAAATTTTTTCAAACGTTTTGGGTATGAGTCGTGTGTCAGCGAAGTTTGTTCCGAAATTGCTGAATTTTGACCAAAAGAACCGTCGCATGAGCATCGCTCAAGAGCTTTTGAATGACGTCAACGACGACCCAGATTTACTCAAAAGGGTCATTTGGCCCCATGTGACTTTTTCTTGTTCCCAAAACTGAAGAGACCTATGAAAGGACGGAGATTTGCAACGATTGAAGAGATAAAGACTGCATCGCTGCAAGAGCTCAAGGCTATACCGAAAAGTGCTTATGGGAAGTGCTTTGAGGATTGGAAAAACCGTTGGCATAAGTGTATTGTATCTGAGGGGGATTACTTTGAAGGGGACAACATAAATATTGATAAATAAATTAATAGTTTTTCTTGAAAATACAAAGTCACCTTACTTTTTGAACACACCTCGTATATCAAATATGACATGGAGACATGTGAAGGCTTCAAGCAATTATTGGAAATAAAATTATGTTTTATTTGCTTAATCTTACTTTTGATTGCATGTACTCAACCTTTTCGATTCTTTGTTAAATAAAGCTGTATTGGTTTTAGTTTAACTCTATTCACATTTCGGATTTAAATATTCTCTCCCTCTGTGAGTTTTAAAATGGCAGGTGTCTACAGCTGGCATATTACTGCGATTTGCTGATTACGTATTCTGTAAATGATTTTCATATTGAATTAACTCAATTCGGTTTTATATAATTTCATCGCAAGATACGCGCATCGGTCCAGAGTGGCCAGGAGAGGAGCTGAGCGGACCGATTAACTCTGGCGGCTGGAACTTTTAATCCGTGCGTGAAAATGCCTCCCATAATTGCATAACACTCGAGCTGGAAATGTGCGGTTGACAGGCGACATGTCATTTCACCGCAGAGTAATTCTTTTTTTTGTTGTCCATTTTTCGCCTGGTTTTTTGTGTTTTTTGTTTTCGGAACGAGAAGATCTGTTCTTTTGCACGGCTGCAAACATAATTGTTTTAAATTAATTGCGAATTGTGTATGCAAAAAGCATAAAGTGCACTTCAAATATGTAAGGGAACAATGCAAGGGCCTTCGCACAGCGGGTAATTTATTGACCACAGCAGGAACAACAAGGACAACAACAACAGATATTCACACTGAACAACGAGCTTAACTCTGGCTCCAGTTTCTCTGGCCGTTCCAACTCCGACTCCAGCTCCAGCTCCAGCTTCGCTTGCTGCTTCAGTCACCGAAATCGCATAAATCAAACGAAATTAACTCAAAGTGCACAGCAAGCAAATAGAGTGTTGAATTTTTATATACTACAAAGGTAGAGAACACACACTTGTACACATACGCACAAACACACACACACACACACAAACATACTTATTTACTCTATAAAGTTTAGAAGCTCTGCACGCCGCACCTCACCCCGACAACTGGGAAGTTAGACGTCAGCTCGGCGACAATTTCTTAAATTGTTCGAACAAATGCGAATAGAAACTGGAAAGAGAAGACAGTGGGTAGGGGGGAATAACATTTAAGGCGGACACAAGTTACTCAACACTAGCATATCGAGCGGATAGTGCCGCAACGACTCACAGATGCGCTACTGAAATGTTCTGGTTAAGTATGGGCGTAATGGAGCAGCTTTAAACCACTCTAAATATAAATATATATAGATTATTTATTTATCAATTATTATTTACCAATTATTATTTATCAATAATAGTAATACTGAGAGTGTTTCATTTTAGAAACTTGAAGTTAAACTATCAAATTCTGCAGATACTTTACTGGGATTCCATTCATTTCATTGGTAAACTTGATTGGAAACGCTTCTTATAAATATAAATATCTACATATAGAACTTAGGTTTCAATTTAGAATAAAGATGTCCTTTCTATAAATAGCCTGTAGTGGTAGTTACCCTGATGATATTTCAAATTTTGTCTGATTATATAAATTTTTTTTGTATCCACCCTGAGGTTGCTTGGGTATAACTGTGCAGCCTAATCGTTTTTGACTTTAGAGCAAACCCAGTGAAACTTTTAATAGATTAAAAGCGAATTTATGGTACGTTCAGATCATGTGAAATGATATTTTTGTCATTATAGTGACTAAAATCAAAGTTTTATTAGTTTCTGTCTGTTAATTGTGCCCCAGTCAGTACGTATACCAAAAAGAAGATTGAAATTGTCACCTTTTTATACCATTTACCCATTGAAAATGGGTAAAAAATGGTATATTAACTTTGTGCAAATGTATGTAACAGGCAGAAGGAGGCGTGGCAGACCATACAAAGTATATATATTCTTGATCAGCATCAATAGCCGAGTCGATTTGGTCATGTCCGTCTGTCTGTCCGTCTGTCCGTCTGTATGAACACACAGATCTCAGCTATTAAAAGAGCTAGAGGCACCAGACTTGGTGGGAGTATGCGTGTATTCAATACACACAAGAAGTTTATTTCAAACTTGATGTGCCACGCCCACCGCCTCTGCAATTCGATAAATGCGTATTTCGATTTTTTCCAAATAATTCAATAACGAAAAGAGATAAACGCACCAAATTTGGTAGGGGGTTGTCTTGCAACATTATGCAGAAGTTGGATTTTAGACTTTTGGATGCCACGCCCACCGCCTCTAAAAAACACATTTTTATAGTTTAAAAGAACAGTAGAAAAGCTAGAAGCACCAAATTTGGAAGTAAGGTGCCTGGTAACATTACGGAGAATGCGGAATTTCAACTTTTGGATGCCACGCCTACCGCCCCCAAAAATCGATTTTGTAAATCGGTAAATCAAATTATAGGAAAAGTAGAAAAGTTTCCGAAATTTTTTTTAGGTATTATTATAGATAATAATAATATTGACCAACCCTATAAATTTAAATCCGATCGGACAATAAACACAGAAGTTATAGGCACGAGAAGTTTCGCTCACAGCAGTAGAGGCCCGACGTCGACGCCGACGCCGACTGCGCACGCACAGTCGTCGTGTAGTCAGTGTGCAGTCGGCATGTGCCATTAGCGTCAATGCATGTGAATTTGTCCTCGAAAATATGCGATGCGTTGTTATTCGCCGAATAAAAGTAATTAATATTAAGAATTAGTTTTTAACAGCGAAAGGTAAATGGTATCTTACTGTCGAGTGCACTCGACTGTAGCTTTCTTCACTTGTTTTTAAATAAATTTCCAAAGTTGTAAAAAAACGCAGTTTCATATGATCTGGTAAATATAGTTCATAAATGATTCAATCCTCGGCTCTTCACTCTTCAGTTGATAAGATAGTTACCAAAACTTACCGTCTGTGGGATCTATAGAGTATCCGTTGCAGACTTCAATTCACGCACATCGTATCACATGTCTATACGGTGTACCAGTATTTTCTTTTTTAAGACAAATGTACGCTGGAAAAAAAAGACGAAACGTTTTACGATTTGGCATGTGTGGCAGCACTGGTCGCTGGGAAGGTGCCCGATGCTGGTGGCAGGGAGTCAAAGAGAGGGGGGCATGAGGACTTGACACACCGCCAAGTTCAGCACTTTGGCGAGTCAAGTGCTTTTCATTTTCCGAGCACGTCGCCGCGTCATAAAACAAAAAACGCACGAGAGCGCAACGGGGCGGGCACGTTTAGCATATATATTTTCACACTTGCAATCATACTTTAAGCAGACGCAGAGACACACGCATACGCACTGAGAGACAATCTGAACTAGAGATGAGACAGTCGTGACTCACGAGCAGAAAAAATTTGTAAGCTAGCTGCATTTTTTTTTTTCTTTGTGCATTATGTGTGGGTATGTACCATATACGCATAAAACTATTATTCGTATCTCTGACTTAGAGATGGGACTTTGCAGATGTAGCGCACGCAGGAAAGAAAGGACTTCTTAAGCCTGATGTAACCATTTTGACTTTGCTGCGCTTTATAGTTCGAGTTTTGTACTTTATACTCATGTGTATCTATAGGCATATCTAGTATAATATATAACTATAGCATACTTTTCGCTTGTCCTTGTCTCATCTCTAGCTGTCACACATGATTCGGCTGTGTTATCTTCATTTTCACTCCCAAGTCAAGCCATAAAAGTGCGTCGGGATTGCCGCCTAAACTTTTGCTTTCATTATACTTTTTTCTGCACTGATAATATGTATATAGTATATATATACTATATATGTATTTACTTTCTTCGACATCTTGTACTTTGTTGCGGCCAAGTTGAGTGTGTTTCCCCCCTGCTATGACCAGTGGCTGCGACTGCTGGCGCATGCCTTTTTATGAGCGAGCGCGCTTTATGGCCAAAGTCTTGTTCCCTGTCAGTCGGCGGATCGTTCAGTTCGTCGTAATGTTGAGGTTTTAATTAAAAAGTCATAGAGCGACGCGCATCATAATTACCGAAAATGGCAAAATTCATAAATAATTTATACAAATAAATTAATATTAATGTTGTCGCCGGGCCGACGGGCTCGACAGACAGCGGCGTGTGCGCGGCTCATTATGTCCGACTTGGGATAGACGAACTGACGTTAAAAGGGTTTCCGTTTTGACACTAATGACAGATAATGTTACGCCCCCACTACCCCCTCTCCAACATAACTGTAAATCTTTAAATCTGCCCCAAATTCGAAGTAGTTCAAAGTTCAGAGTCTGATGGATGCCAACGCTGAAGTTTGATAAGCGCTGAAGTGTCTAATAGGGTGGCCTGTCTGCAGCCCCTAACCCAGCCTCTTGGCCAACGTACTATTTCCATTTTCATTTTCCTCATCCCAGTTTAATGCATCCTTTGAACTAACTTTCAGCGTCGCTCAGGGTTGATTCGTGGTTTCAACTGTTTTGGCTACGTTGGCAACTTTGCGTGCGGTTTGTCTTTGGTTTTTGCTACAGTCCCCGACACGCAGCACTCGCTGCCTGCCAGCACGCCTCCTTTGCTAGCCACGCCTCCAGCCGCAAATGAATTGCAGGCCAGTTGCAATTGCTGCACTTGATTTGCGGTGCGACTTGATGGTTAACAATTATCTGACAACAGTTTGTCGAGGCGACGCCAGCTGCGACGGCGACGGCGACAGCGACAGCGACGTCATCGACAATTCCAATGCGGCCAACTTCACGTTGGCACAATTGGGCCAGTAAATAGTCAGTAGGGCAGGACGGGGGAGAACTGGCTGCATTGCTAAGAAAAGCAAGAAAAGTGTTGGGGAAACTGATTAAGAGCCGTTATCACTTTTTCATTTAGAGTTAAAGCAATTAAAATAATAATATTATATACAAGTAAAAAATAAAATAATAAATAAATAAATAATAAATAAATAATAAATAAATAAATAATAAATAAATAATAAATAAATAATAAATAAATAATAAATAAATAATAAATAAATAATAAATAAATAATAAATAAATAAATAATAAATAATAAATAAATAATAAATAAATAATAAATAAATAATAAATAAATAATAAATAAATAATAAATAAATAATAAATTAATAATAAATAAATAATAAATAAATAATAAATAAATGACAAATAAATAATAAATAAATAATAAATAATAATTTTTTATTTATGTTAAATTTACAATCTATATGTGCGATAATAAGTAAATTTTATAAAGAGGTTATTTACATTTATGGGGAATAAATACAAGAGGGTATTAACAGGGGTGAAAAGTCACCACTCACTCGACACAGCTGGTTACAGTGGGTGTCGAGTCTTCAGTTAGTCTTTGTGAAGAGTGTGGTTCCTAACGCAGAATGGTGTCTGGGTAATTTTATATTGAAACTTTTGGAGAATTTCGATGCTGAATTGAATGCCGTAGGTCCAGACAGGTTTGAGTATGTGATATAAATCCAAACAGCCGTTTCATTTGTCGGATTTTTAGGTAAATAAATAAATAAATACTAAATAAATATAAATAGTTTGAAGCAGTTTCAGAAAAGTTTTCATCAAAGTAAGTTAACTGAAAATCAAAGTTTGCCATAACTCCGCTTTGCTAGCAGGTCCATTCTCAGCTGCTGATATTTGGCTATCAAAGTCAGTTATAGAAAGACCTGGCAAGCTCTACAGATTCTCACGTATCGCGAGCGCGTAAGATTCATTGAGCGACGCTGCCGAATTCGCAGTTTGATGGCGACCGCGAAATGTGTCAGCGATAATTACAAGCATCTTGTCAGGCGGACACTTTGCAGTTTCCCACACAGCACAGCAGAGTCGGGGCGTGGCAAGCTAAACGCATCAGCTCGCCTAACTCCCGCACCACACTCTCCCTCTCTGAAGCAATATCAATTATCGGGCGTCAAGTGTCGCTCACGTGTCACGTCGACACCGCAAACACCAACGGAGCACGAAACTCACACATGACAATCATCGTTTTTGCCCGAGCGATCCAACTACTTGGGCAGACTTTGCAGCTGGAGTCGCAATGTGCTCCGCCCTGAAGGTACATATAGTACGTATATACAAAATATGTATGTGTATAGCTCAACTGCTCGCTTGCTGACTTTGATTGATTACAGAAGCAATTGAGCGCGAGCTTATTCTAAAATCACCACAAAAAAAGGAGAATGAAAATAAAATTAACATAAATAATAAAAGGGGATATGGAAGAAGCTTCATTGACAGCTCCGCGAGAATGGAAAAAAGTAGCGCAATTAGCCCAGACGAACCCAAGAAGTTCGCACAGCATTAGGTTAATGAGCCACGCCCACCCTGTTGATGGTATTAATTAGCCCTTGGCAAAGGGAAGGAGACGAATGGCACGAATGGGAAAATAAAATTTCAATTTCACGTAATTGATAAATGAATTTAAAGGCGCGACACGACCGTGATTGATGCCAGTTCGATGAGATGAGAGATGTGTAACCCTTTCGGGAATCGAAAGCAATGAAAAAGGATTTGCACTTTTATTTCTTTATATTCTTAAATTGGAATAAATGAAAATAAATAAAAAATAAATTTAAATAGAGACAATCAACAATCAATGAACGCAAGCTTCAATCACATCAATTTTTGTTAAAGATGATGAAAAGTTATTTTAGGATATTTTGGAAGCTGAAGATAGATTGGTAAAAAAAAGTTGTCCATAAAGTTTGATATATCACAAAATACTGTATTTTATTTAAATTTAATTTATTCAATTTTATTATTTCAGAAATGATTGATATAAGCAGAGCTTAAGCACAAGAATCTTTTTTTGTGAACATTAGATTGCGATTTTTGGGAAATAAGTTTATTGAATATTTTTTTTTTATTTTTTTAGATATGGTTTTTATGTATTATTTCAAACAAATTTATCAATATCTTTTCTATTCATTTATTTCGTATACTTATATGTAAATAATTATTTATTTTATGTTATAAAAGCTTCAGCCTAAATTTAATAAATTGTTAAAATACTTCGATATTAATTTTAGGATGTGATGGTCATATATTTCATGGTATAATCCCTATTAAAGCAATCGGAACTCAATGTGGCACACCCTTAGTACAAGTTGCGGAAAAAGCTCTGCGCTTGCAGCTGCTTTCATTCTATTTTAAGCGTTGCCCAACAACTTGAAAGCGCTGGGATATAAGACACAACGGTAAACAGTCTTATAAACTGCCAGTCACACACATGTGCAGCTAGTCGAGTGTGCGTGCGCGTGTGTGTGTGTGTGGAGCACACATATCCCGGTCATTTAATGCGGAAAGTGTAGCCGTAGTTGTAGCTGGAGCTGGAGCTGCCTTTTGCTTTACTTTTAATTACCAACTCGAATTACACGGCCAGGCAGACACATTGGCACACACACACACACACACACATACAGATCCTTTCGCATACACACCGTTGCATTTGGCCGCCATTCTGCGAGAAGAGAACACAAGAATGGAGGAACAGCTGTTTGGCTTGTACTTGGCAACGGCAGAAGGCGGCAGCAGAGGTGGGACAGCGAGGAGAGTAGGAGAGCAACTTCTCTACGTTACGTTACGGAGACGGGAGCGACCGCAGAACTAAACTTCACAGTCGCCATCGCCATCGCCATCGCCATCGCCATCGCCATCGCCATCGCCAACGCCATCGTTTGCTGCACATTTCATTACAATGCCATTGTATTCAAATCCTATTATAAAACGCAAAACACTGCAGTGGGTGGGGAGCGGGAGCTGGAGGAGAGAGCAGGCAGGCAGAAGCGAGAGGTAGCGAGTCTAGGGACCTGCAGCCGGAGCATGGTAATGGTGCAGCAGGAGAAGTTCGTGTTTGCAGCACGTTTCCACTTTCGCACTTGGTAAACATAACACACACACACACACACACACACACTGTAAGAAGAAAGGTGAAAGGAGGGGAATGAAGAGTATTGAGGCGCGGGTGGTGCGCCGGGAGGCAGCTCGCCACCAACACTCCATAAAATAATTACCAACACCAACACGACGAGACGAAGCTGGAGAGCAAAGGCAAAGGACTGCAAAGAGATTCGTAGACCGAAATGAAAATGAGCCCGCTTAACCCATGCTGGAAGCGCTAGGGTCATTAAATACAATACTTTCGTATGGGAAGGAAAGTGCCGAAGACAGGGATATACGATTTTTTTAAAAAACTCCATTAATATAGATATTGTATCCCTAAATATAATATCGTAATGTTCTGTCATCTCCTTTATCATAGCATTTACTCATTATCCTTAGTTGGATAGAGTGTAAATAAAAAAAGTAAAAAAAAATAAATAAAAAAAAAATATAGATATTGTATGCATATATAATATTTTTGGTATTATATTTAATTTAATTTTGTATTATTTTACTATTATCTACCTTACCTTACCTTATTTGCATAGGGTAAGGTACTATATTGATTATGATATATTTTATGGTATTATTTTTCATTATTTTTATATGCTTTTGGCTTAATTACTCTAACAACAATTTACAGGTTTATAACTACAGATATTGTGTGCACGTTTCTAATATTATATTATATTAGATTTAGTTTTATATTTACTTTAACTTTTTTTATTTTGGTATTTATTATATTTATTTTTATATATTCTGTATTATATAATATTAAATAATTTTAATATTTAATATTACAATTTGTAGTTTTATTAATATGGAATGTGTTATTTTATTGAAATTTATATGTTTAGTATTATTTAATTAGTATAATACTAATATAATTAAGTATTATGTTTCAAACAATACATTTTTATTATTGATACGATTCTAGTTTTATAAATATATTATAATAAAATACTTTTCGCTTAAAATAATAAATTAAATAATTTTTTTTTTTCTACATTGATAATATTTATTTCTTATTATAATTGTACACGTGTCTTACTATAATTTTTATCCAAATTTGTATTACTATAATACCCGATTTAAGAAATACTTAACTTTATTTAAGTATTTTCATACTTATATTGTAAGAAAACTCGTTGCATACTGGGGTTAAGGCTGTTGCAGGCTAATACCATATACCTGTAGATGCGGACAGCAAATAAGCTGCAAAACCGGAAGAAGTTATGCCGCAACTCAGTCCGACAGAATCAAGCTGGAAAATATGTGTTTGCAAAAGCGTCGGAGAATGCTGAAATTGTGAAAATACCGCTATGAGCTTTTGCTGTTATGGAAAAATACCAACTGCGAGTGTTTACAAGTAATCAGAAGCATGCGAATTTATTCAATTGTTTTCGTTGTAATTTCATATGCAGGTGTTATCGCTGTTATCGACTGACCGATACCTTTAAATATAAGAGCGCGGAATCCTCCTCGCTTCGCCAGTAAAAAGAGCCCGCTTCGTCTCGCTAAATTTTCACAGTAAAATTTTTATATACTTAGTTATATAAAAAGAGGGAGAGAGAGAGTGAGAGAAGGGGGAGAGAACTTAGTATTTTACGGAGTACAAAGATCGGTCGGAAGAAGTCGCAGCTCGACGATAGTTGCTAATCGATCTCCTGCTGCTGCTGCTGCTGTTGCTGCTGCTGCACGCCGCCGCCGCCAGTCAACACGCTCTCGTCGAGGGTGACGCCCTGCAGCTCCACGTAGCGCAACTTGCTCTGGCCTGACCAGGGCCTGATCCAGGGCAGCGACATCAGCATCATAATTTGCGAGGGAATGTATTCGCCGGGCGGCAGTGAGAGCGAGTCTTGTTCAAGCCGCGATGGTGCATCTTCCTCCAGCTCCAGCTCAAGCGTCTGCTCGTGCTGCTGCTGCTGCTGTTGCTGCACACGCTTCTCCGGCAGCTGCAGTTGCTCTTCGCACAGCATGGACAGCAGCAGATGCTCGGCGAAGAGCGCATGCTGCTGCCGCTGACCATTGTCGCGCAACGCCAACTCCCGATCGGCATTCTGCTTGGTCATCCATTGCTGCAGCAGAAAGCGATCGGAATCGCAGTGCTCCGCTGGCTGCGCGGAGCTATCGCCCTCGTTGGGCGCGTTCATTGCATTGGCACTGCCGGCCAGCGCCTCGGGATGGGCAATCGCCAGTGTGGTGGGACGCGTCGAGCGCGTCTCGCCCTCCAGATAGTTGGCGGGCGTCTGGCTGAGGCGCAACTCGGGACGCAGGCGACGCAGCTCGGACAGCTGATAGAGTATATCGATGCCAGCCTCGGAGTCCATGCGCGTGCTGTTGGCACGCGCCTCGGCGCGGCGACTGGTACTGGTGCTGGCGCTATTGCCGCTCTGATTGCCTGGCCCGCTGGGCAGCTGTTGGCGACGACGCCGTCGCGAGACGCGTGCCAGAGCATGCCGCAGCGGCGGTGTATGCGGATCTAGCAGATTGGCATGCTCGATGTGATTGAGCAGCAGGTGACGCGCCAGATTGCGTATGGTGACCAGCTCGATGCCTGGCAGGCCGGCGCACATCGGGCAGACCACATGATTGTCGGACTGACGATGCATGGTGACCACGTGGTCGATCAGCTCCTTGGCCGTGTGCCCGAAGATGCCACAATACGGGCACGTGTAGCAGTTGGGGAAGTGCATCAGCTCCAGCAGCTCCCCGTTGACCAGCAACTCGGGCAACTGCTGTGGCTGCGACTGCTGGTGGTGCTGATGTTGGTGCTGGTTTTGGTGCGGGCGCTCCTGGTCGATTAGCAATTGCATGGGATGCTCCACCCGATGGCCCAGCGTCTCCGTATGCTGGTCATAGCAGTCGCCGCAGAGGTCGTAGTTCACGCAGCGCAAACAGTGAAATCGACGCCCGTGAAAGTTCTGAGTTTGGCAACCATCGCAGCAAAAATTTCGATGGCCCATATAGAGAGTTACGAGGATTGAGAAGTCGCCACTGCGAACGCGAACCGGGATTATAAATCGAATGATTCAGCAGATGAATGTGTTTAGTGGGAAATTGAAAAAATGTGGTCGAAAACTAAACAGAATGGTTTGAATTTCTGATTCAGTAAGTCAAGTGACAGCTAACTGAAAGAGAACATTCTAAAAACTCAGGCTATACCCAGTGCCAAGGGTGCGAAACGTATTTGCTGCGTTAACTCCAGCTAAGCTTTTCTGTTCGGTTCGAAATCTCAGAAACCATGCCTGCAAAAGCTCTTAAATTTGACTTGCATACTCTTCTAATGCTTCTTTTGCTTGGTTTTATTTGAAATCGCAACTCAGATGTCTATGGCCTACGCTATGGTCAGAGACTCATTTCAAGATTGTGAATCTCTGTTGTTTATTTAACTGGAAACATGAAATTTTGTATCTACGAAGCAATTCATAAAATATAAGGCTTAACAAAGTATTATCAACATATACTCAAAAACATCAGAGTTATAGGCAAATTGTCAATTTACAATAACAATAAGCAATGCCAGCTCAGCGCTCAGCGCTGCATTCGAGCTCGTTGCTTGTGTGCTTGTTGTTTTCAATGTTTTACAGGGTATCGCCACAGTGGAGTGTCTTAAAAGTGTAAAGTTTCTAGTTTCATGTTCTATTGACGCCTCTGGGTGTTATTTCGATTTCCGACACACTTTTGTTTAATTAAATTTGCTGCTAAATATTTTCATTTCGAGGTTGTGCATGAGTTTTGGCAACTTTCTTTCTCTCTCTCTCTATCTCTCTCTTTCTCTTACTCTTATTCTCAATGTCTCTTCATGCCAAGCAGACTTTATTCCCCTCTTCTAGCGTTAAGTATGTGCATGTGTCTGTCTGCCCGTCTGTCCGGCGTCCAACTTTGTTTGACTTTGGAGCAGCGTTAAAATATTTTAATTACTTCATCGCCGACGGCATTAAAAAAGTTTATTGTTGCATCATTATATCCTGTTGCTGGCGTCTGCCACGAGCAGCTTTCCCAGCAGCAGAAACAATAACAACAAGAAAGCGGCAACAATTTCAACACAAGTCAAGTCGGAAAGTCAGGATCGGTGTGTGGGCAAATATTTGCACTCGAAGCGCTCAGCTGCACTGAGAGAAAAGCGAGGAAAGTGGAAAGATATGTTGAGTGCATGTGAATGTTGATTGCCTATTAGTGTAGCTTTTATAGCACTACGACGAGAATATGCTCAGACAGCATTATAGAAAATTATCGTACGAGTTTTAAGAGTGCAAAAAGCAAGCCAAATGCCTACATATAATATGGTATATGATTATATTCGAATATAACTAGTATTTATGGTTTAGGCTATTCTGAGAAAATTCTAAAAATCATTAAGAACACAGTAAAAGATTCTCTGAGACTTTTAATTAAATTTAAGTTATTGAAACTAACGTTTTTATGCATGGAAAAATAAAAGGCACTGAAGTAAAAAAGATAAAAATCAGAAATGAAGAAAAAAATATGAAAATTTAAAGTTTAAATAGAAAATTTATCACATTTTCGCTTTATTTCTCTCGATGTAAGGTTGTTCATTAACCCTACGGAAATCAGAGGCCAAAGAGCAGAAAGCGTATGCAGGCAATTATTCAATAATCCAAATAAGAGGTATTCGCACTCCAGGAAATCCGCTTGAAATCCATTCAGGAAGCAAAAGGGAGTAAACCCGCAACGTTCCACTCAGCCCGCTCAGCGGACCGAAACTACAAATGGAATTCGCGCTGAGCATGCCATTTATTTCAATATTTAATGTATTCGTCTAAATCCCCAGAGCAAATCACGACACGACAAGAAAACAAATCGTTAACATTAAAAACTCGACGCTGTCGCTGCGTTTGCGGATGCGGATACGAATCCGAGTGCGGATGTCGCTAGCGGATTTGCCAGCAAAGCTGTGTGCAACATTTTCTTACAATTTAAGTGGCAACAGTTTTAATTAGCTCGCACAGCTCGTAGCGCACTCAAGCACCACCTCCTGCCCCTCGCCCTAGCTCCAGCTACCAGCTACCACTGTGCAGAGAGCCTTAAAGGGATTTATGCAATCGCATCAGCTGTGCGAAATTATTCGAAAGCTTCTTCAGCGCTTCTGCGTCGCAACGAGACTTGCGACTGCTTTCGTTATTCACCACTAACATAATGTTGCTAAGGATTTCAATAGTCAAAATCGAGTACTCGCCTAAGCCCGACCATCAATCTGCCCGGCTTACGAATGTCCCCGGTTCTCCGGCAGGCTCCAGTGGAGAAACCCTTTACGTTATTTGCCCCCGGCTTGAATGATTTACGATTTAGTTGGGCCCAACTGAAGCGCAATTCATGTTTGCAGTTGGACAAGTCAGAGCTGAGAGCCTTCTGCACAATAATATTTTGCATAAATTCTAGCTGTAAACAATGAGTTGTAGAATTTGCGTTAAGCATAAACAAATATAATTATAGGGGCCTTTATCAGCTCACGCGTTGCCCAAAATTATGTTCGAATTGGAAATTCCCAGTAGGATTTTCGATTGAAATCAAAACAAGCCATAAAATAGAGTCTAAATACATTTTTTTATTTATATATATATTTTTGTTATTATTTATGAATTTCGGACTGTAAGAAAGTCTTGAAGTAAACGCTGTGAATAAATATATAACAGAACAGCACTCTATGTTTAAATATTAAAATTTTTTTAAATATAAAAAAAATATGAAGACTATAATAGTATAATTGTACTATTTTACCGAGCGTTACAAGCTTCTGAGCAAAATTATTGGGTAAAGCAAGAGCTTCTAATCTTATTTTACTCTATGCCAATCATAATAAAACGGGCGTTGGTTCAAGTCGAAATATTATTATCGACGACTGTTTTTTTTTTGTACGTCCCCTCAGGCTGTAATCTCCTACAATTCATAGTTTTTGGACTCCCAGCGAACGAATTTAGACGAGTATTAATTACAATCAGTTTTGAGTTCAAGTTGGAGGTGAAGTTCAAGTTGATCAGCTGAAAACGTTTTTCGAAAATAGGCTCCAAATCTGTTGACTCATACAAAGAAATTGCTCGACGCCTCTCCTAATCCTACGACAAGTGACAAAGTCAAAATTGTCGCGTTTCTCTTGATAAGAATTGAGAAATCCATCTCAGATTTTGAGCTTATGAACAAGAAATATTTATTTTCAAATTCTTTTTTTGGTTATCGAACTTATGAGTTATCTTTGAGTTTCATTTTTGACTATTTCAAATGTATTAAATATTATTTTAGTTTAATTGTTATTTTTAATTCTTTATAGTCTTTAATTCGCTGTTTGTACAAACATATGCAGCTATATATAAATTTTTATATACACATAATCAATATTCCTATTCGTATATTCGCTCAATTCGTTTTGAAAGCTGATAAGGAAACTTGCTGCTTTGCTTGATGACTTTGTTTTTGTCGTTGTTTGTTTTTATTCTGTACATACATATAGTACTATATACTATAATTCGAATATGTACATACTACCTACATAGGTGATCGGCTTGGCAGGTATAAAAGCAGCGTCGCACGGCCTTTAACAGTTAGAAAAGATTTGCAAGTGCTAAAGCAAAATCCAAATCAAAATAAACAAAGAAATATGAAGTTCCTGGTAAGTTTCCTTGCCCATCAGCTCCGGATGGAATTCAACTGAGTGCGCTAGGCTTGTGGTAACACAATACATATTCTCTATAGATCGTCCTCTTTGCACTGATCGCTGTGGCTTTGGCTGGACCATCCGGTTACGGTCAGGGTGGACATGGCCAGCAAGGATTTGGTCAGGGTGGACACGGCCAGAGTGGACACGGCCAAAGCGGACACGGGCTTGTCGGCCAGGGTGGACACGGCCAACAGGGATTCGGCCAGGGTGGACACGGCCAGCAAGGATTCGGCCAGGGCGGACATGGTCAGCAGGGATTCGGCCAGGGCGGACACGGTCAGCAAGGTTTCGGCCAGGGCGGACACGGTCAGGTCGGTCAAGGCGGACATGGTCAGCAAGGATTCGGTCAGGGCGGTCATGGCCATGGCGGACATTACTAGAAGTTTAAACGATCTAACGGAATTCGAATTTAAATAAAAAATTGAAAAACCATTTGGAATATAGTGTAATTTTTTAGTTGATTTTACAGATTAAATATTTAATTAATTACGACAGAGATGCCCTGCCAAGATCTGACAGTATTTGCTGTGTCATCAATAGGGTTGAGATTATATACAAAATATAAACATGATATATATGTATATACGATATATATTTATATATTTATTATATTAATTTATTTATACTCCTTTTAGGCATTGAGCACTAGAACTTTCTTTTAGAGCTCATATATAATTCGGATATACTTTGATTGCAAGTATATAATGTAATGGGGAACTGAATGAAAAATCGATTTCTAAAATAATATGTATTCATTTACACCATAATAGTTAGTTTTTTGCTAATATGATCTTGACCTGCCATCATTTTATTTAATTTGTGACTACCCCAAAAATACTAAATATTCAAATAAACTGTTGTTTTGCTAGTTTATATATTTCTTTGTTTGTGGTAGCATAATAAAACATATTTATATTTCCATTCGCTTAGCTTGGTTTCAAAACTGATAACGAAATTCGCTGCTTCCGAAATGATTTTGTTTTTTCCGTTGCTTTGCATATACCCAGCAGAACATGAGGTGCAGGGGTATTACAGTTTTGTGCAAATGGAAAGTTGAACTTGTCTGTATATCCTTTTGTACACTTGTATAATGCTAGATTATAGAGTATACTGGAGGCCACGCCTTTATATTTGAAATTTAACTTCATATCAAGCGCGTCTGTTAATACATTTGGTAAGAAGGAATTTGCTTAGATCGCCGTTAAAACTAAAGAATTTTTTGGCAAATTTTAAAAGTCACCAAGCTTGGATTTAGCTTGCACACAGCTTTCTACACTTCTAATTATTTAGTGTTTTCTGCAGCGAAATTGAGAAAAGATTGTTGTGGTACTGGGTATTCCCCAGTTGCGTAGCTGGCCTTTAGCCTTCTCTAGTCTACTCTATGCTGAAACTATTTGTTTGTACATAGTGGTGTAGTGTGGCGCGATTATGTACTATCCCTTTACAAATACTATATATGTACATGTACAGTTAGATTGCTATAAAAGGCGCGTTGTTTGATGCTCTACAGCTAGTAGCAATTTGGCAGTGCAGAAGCATTATCAAAATAAAGCATTATCAAATATCCCAAAATGAAATTCCTGGTAAGTGGCCTTGCCAATGGGTTAAGATGGGACCCAAGCGAGTGTTCGTCTTTGTGCTAACACTATTCACATCCTTTATAGATTGTCTTCGTTGCCCTGTTCGCTGTGGCTATGGCTGTGCCACACCATGAGCGAGGACCACACGGCCACGGTGGTCATGGCGAGCAAGGATTCGGCTCTCACGGCGGTTACGGCGAGCCTGGATTCGGCCACCATGGTCATGGTGGTCATGGCCAGCAAGGATTCAACCAGGGTGGGTTCGGCCAGCAAGGATTCAACCAGGGTGGTTACGGCCAGGAAGGATACCACCATGGTGAACACGGACGCCATGGATTCAACCAGGGTGGTTTCGGTGGACAAGAGGGTCACCACCGCAATTACTAAGAAGTTGAACTGAAATAAATATTGAAAAACCATACAGAAATAGATATTTTCAATTTATATATTTATTATAAAATTATAATTAAAATAACCGTTATCTTTGGCATTCCGATGGTTACATGCTCTTGCAGATGCTAGCGTATTTCTTCGAAGTTTTTTTTTACAATATCTTAAAAAGTAAGAAGTAAGAACATCGATCGATAGTTTCTATGGCAGTTATAGGATATACTGATGAAATCTGGCATTTTCCGACTTATTTATAGCGAGGACAAAAAATAAATGTATTTAGAAATTTTCTTCAGGACAGCTTTAAAACTGAGAGACAAGTTTGTGTTTGTCCAAACAAACGGACAGACAGACGGACATGCCTAGATCGACTCGGCTGTTGATGCTGATCAATAATATGATACTTTCATTTTTTGCTTCTATGCGTTGCAAACATCTGAACAAAATTAGTGTACCCTCTGCAAGGATATACAAACTTGATAGATCCGGCACAGATTCCTTACTGTCAGTATGGGTTGATTTACTCGGTCATTAGCATAAGTTCTGCTGACCTTTAGTCTTCCATTTTCGGAATTTCCCAAAACATGAAAACTGTATTATGTTTTTTTCTGATAGCAGATAACACATATGTTTGCATAACATATGTTTCCCTCTGAGATAAGTTCGCCCAGACATTAAGTACTTAGGCCTTATCCGTTTCTGTTTTATGGGTGTTTCAGGTAGCTTCGTTTTCAATACCTGCCGAGCGTTGCGGTACTGCACGATGCCCTTAAAAGCCGTGCACCTCGCGAATTGCAATTCATTACCGAAGAAAGCAAGACGCGATGAAGTTGCTTGTGAGTCTTGTTGGTGCGTCTTTCAACTGAACATATTTTACATGGCATTTGCTTTCTTTCAGTTTGTACTATTTTTGCTGTTTGCTGCAGCGCTGGCATTGCCCAAATACGGCGGCGGCCATGGGCATGGACATCATGGCTCTCGCGGATCGCACGGCCATTACACATACGGCCATGGCGGAGGTCATGGCGGAGGTCATGGCGGAGGTCATGGCGGATATGTGCATCACAGTCCCCACAAAAGCGTTCATTATCCACATCATGGTCGGCGCTACTGACGAGAAATTGCAATACTCACTCGCATAAGATCCGTGCTTCCAGAGAAGTATTAATAAACGTACTCGATTCTGTTGAAATAAACAAATATGTTCTTTATTTTTTTTAATATGGGAGTACATAGTATATAATCGTATTATGGTAAATCATTTCTATAGAGATGGGAATACAAAGTCTTATATAAAATCAAATCCAGCTTAAGAGTCTGACTAAAGCTAAGACTATAAAAAAAGTGAGAACATGGGATTTTATATCAACAGTACTATAGTAGTACTACAGTACTATAGTAGTATATGAACTATAAATTTTGATTTGATTTAGGCAGTATCTATCTACATATATCTGTCTTTTTTTCTACAGTAAATTCTTTAGCGTTTCTTCTTCAATCGATATAAATTACAATAATTTAAACTAATTTATATCTGGCTAGAGACAGGCTCTCAAAGAGTATAAAAATTTGACAGGATTTGTGCCCGATATCTTTAGCTATTGTTCTCTAATCGATTTAAATTACAATATTTTAAGCTGTTTGAAGAGACCTTACTTTATAAGCTTTAGAAGGTGTAGTTCGATCTAGATGTCTGCCTAGAGACTGAGAGTATTAACATTTGATAGGATATATGCGTCAGTCGATCTCTCTTTCTTCTCTCTCACTCTCTCAATCTAAGAAGCTCTTGAATAAGTTTACATGACATTGCTATAAAAGTGTATACATATGTATGGCATGCATTTGCTACCCTCTGCCCCCATAAAACTGTGCACATATGTGTACACATGCTTGCATATCTTGCGCTCCCTCGCAGCAGACTTCGTAAAACCCGGGCTTTATTTCGATTCTCGGACAGCGGAAACTGGGCGAGCGCGCGGGACGCATAAGAAGGCAAACTAATTGCGTTATTCGTATACTTTATGGAAGTTTAATTGTTCTGGCAAATGGCACGAAATACTCGTAATTACGCGAAGTAAACGACCACCGACATGTGCGTATAGCGGGGCGGAGGGGCAGCGGCGAGAGCAGCTGATTGTAGTCACTTTGCTGGCGCCTTGGCTTAGTTGACGGCACCGGGAGGTGGAGGCGGCTGGCCGGCACACCACGGCGTGCAGGGGGGCGGAGTTGTATGCGTATCTGGAGCTGGCGCCGGAAGTCCCAATGCTCCGGCCAGAATCAATGAGAGCAGCAATAGCTAGAGCCAGAGGAGTGTAGGGCAAATGGGAGAGAAAGAAGAAGAGTTAGAGTAAGTGAAAGATAAAGAAGAGTGAGAGAGAAATATAGAGATAGAGAGAAGTAGAAAGTAATAGGGAATGAAAGAGAGTGTATTGAAGAAAAAAGGGTTAGAGTGAGAGAGAGATAGACAGTAAGAATATAGAAGGAGTAGGCATACAGATAATGAATGAGAGAAAGAGGAAAAGATAGCAAGACAGTAATAGAGACAGTTACTGAGGGAGAAACAGAGTTAGAAAGAGTTAGATACATAAAGAGAAAGATGTAATGAGAGTGACATTAAGAGAGTGTAATAGAGAACAGAGTAATATTAGGAGAATTTTAGTAGAATTTTTCTTACACAGCGCTTGAAATGCATCCTGCCAGAAAGTTGTTCGATCTAAGCTTGCCGTCGAGCTCAACCGACTTATATATGCAGCCGATCGCGATCGATTCAAATGTGTTGCAATTTCTGATCATCTGGCAATAGAGGCCAAACAGAGGCTACTACAGCCCTGCCTAAAAATTCGAATCGCTTGGGCTTGGCCTTTAACTTTTGGGTGATTTCGATTAAGACATCATTCTCATTGAACTGAATATATATATATATATTTTTTGTTGACAAAGATTACATAAAATCTGAATAATATTGCCGTGTCATGAATGGATTATTGTCATGCTATAGATCTGATACCCTACAGCATATGTTTGGCTACTATAATTTATATATATAAATACTTAATATAAATGCGTTATGAATTTTATTTGTGATATAGTATTTTTCGTTGACATAGCTTACATAAATCCTGAATAATGCTGCCGAGTCAGAAGTAGATGCTATAGATCTGATACCCTACAACTCATGGTTGGCCACTATACTTTGTATATACTTATGAATTTTATCTGTAAAATCTCTTTTTTTTTAGGATTTTCTTATAAAACATAAGCTGCGTAGTGTACATTCTATTCGGATACATTCAAAATTGTTTCAAAACTCAAAAAAGAATTCGTTTAAAGAGCGTGCAAGGTCAAGTTACGAGCGATAGAGATGCCCCTTTAATAGGTCAACTATGGTTTATTTAACTCTACAAACATGTACACACATGTGTACATATATATGTGTGTGTGTGTGTGTGCGTGTGTTTTTGTAATGGTACTCAGTGCCCCCGCCTACAGCACATTTTTCGTTCACTGCGCAACGCTTAAATGTCGCCCTTATCTGCCCCAATAATCGGACAACTTAATTGCAATTGCATTTGTAAAATACTTCTGCACACAGAGGGGGGTTGGCGGGGGAGTTGCTAGGAGTGCTGGGGACCCATGCAACATTACCTGATTCCATGTGGAAAGGAGAATTGTGTGCAAGACTGCGATAGCTGTGGCAGTTCTCTGCGGCTTAAGCAGTTCGTTTGGCAAAGGGGTTCAAATAAAAAATACCACTAGCATAGTATTATATAGTATTTGCAGTTGAAAATACCCGGAGCCATTGCGAAATATTATCGCAAGTTCGATTCGACCGTCAAAAACCCTAATGTATTTTTTAATAAAAAAACAAAAGTATCTCGAGCGAGAGACGTGCATTCACTTCATGCGGGCGGACTGCTTCAAGTGGCAGTTTCGTCGGATATAAATAACCCGCTCCATGCCTGGCCACGCCCCCGTTTGGCCAGTGCTACGTTCCATCAGTCGGTTGAAGCGCAGCCAAGTGCAAAGGCCACCTGGCAGCATCTCCTGGTCGAATTGCAGTTGCTCTGCTCGCTTGTTGTTCTTGTTCTTGTTGTTGTTGTTGTGCTTACTTGCATATCTGTGAGCTTCCGGTTCGTCACGCGCTGCACACACAAACACACGCACACACACACACACATGGGCACACACGTGCAGCACACTTCGATGTGGGCGAGAACAATGTGCAGCCATTGAGCGCAAATGTGCCAAATAATGACTTGCAGGCGAGTGCAATTTATATGATAAGCAACAAAAATAAATTGCAGGCAATTCATTTTACTTAAATACAGCAACAGCAGCAGCAGCAGCAGTACCAGCAGCAGCAACTGCAGCTGCAGAGTTGGCAACTTTCGCACAGACAGGTGTGTCTGTTGTTGTGCTGGCCTGGCAACTCTGCTGCTGATTTACCCGCAAGTGCCTAATGAACCGGGCGAATGACAAATGTGGCGTGGTGAGTTCCATTGCGACTGAGAAATAAAACGTTGCATACTTTTGTGCAGTTGCTAGAATTGCAAGCAAGGCGCAATACAAGTTGCGAATTACTTTTTAATAAGATGCCTAATTTGTGTTAATTATTGTATTTAAAAATAGCTAAAGAATTGCCAATATAACAGCTGTGTATTTGAGTTTCGGGCTTGCTTCGTTTTTGCTGTTGTCTAGGCTTTTTAATTGCAAGTGGTGAGTTTCTTTGCGAATGGGAAATAAAAGGTTGCATACTTTTGTGCAGTTACAAAAAATGCAACCAAAGTGCAATAAAACTTGCAATGCCTAAATTGTGTTAATTATTGAATTTAAAAATTGGCAAAGAATTTCTGATATATTAGTTGGCTTTTTAATTGAAAGTTTTTTTTTTCTATTTTATTATTTTATTTGTAAGGCGTACGATGTTAGCCGTCACCGCTTCATATTAATTGAAAGTGTTGAGTTGCATTGTGTATGATAAAAAATATTGCATACTTTTGTGCAGTTACACAAATTAATCGCAAAAATATGAAAATTATTTATAGATTAACCCTACTTATTCTGAAGTTAATTTTAAGATTTTTTTTTTTACGATTTAAGCCACTCTTTCTGCTGCTCTTTTCCCTCCCAACGCAATCTGTCGAGCACATGCTAATTGAAGGCCTTTTTTGTGGAAGCACCGGGGACTGTAGTGGACTGTAGGGCCGCAGAAGAACATCTGCAGGGCGCTCGGCCTGCTCGAATTGCTCGACGGATTGCTGCTGGGCATGGCTCGTGTTGCTAATGAGCCGACGGAGTTAGCTAATTGAGCGCCGGCTGAAGAGCTTCAAACGAAACGAAATTAATGTGAAAATTGATGCGCCCACGCGACGCGATGCCTGCAGCGCGCTTCCACAGCGAGCCAGCGGCTTGTTGGCCCCAAGGTGAGGGGCCTAGAGAGAGAGCAAGAGATATTGGCGCGCATAGGAGCGCAATGACCAGAGCTGGTACTTTTATTGCATGCAATAAACATGTGCTGGTGTGGGCGACCGATGCGGGATCCACGCCGGGAATCCGGCACAAATTCAGTTGTACGTGGTGGGCACTACGTACCGTATTCATATGCAAAATTAATGAGGACTTGCTGGGTCTCAGCTAACTGAATTGGGCATCTTTTCGCAGCTTATACTGGGAACACTTTTAAATATTGGGAGCACTTAAATTTACGTTGCAATGTTTTTCACAATCATGTGAATGAAAGCGTACATGAAGCGTAAACAAATACTGGGAACACTTTTCATAAAAGAAGAGGTTTCTCTTACGATTACACTCAATTTAAAATAAAAATCTTAACAAAATCAAAAAAATACTGGGAACACTGCTTGATTTAGCTTTCTATCTCTCTCTCTCTCTGTGTGTTTCAATCTAATCAAAATATGATTAAAATGTTTTGAAAGAAATGTAAAAAAATCTACAAATCAATCGTAATTTTCTGAGAAAAACATCAAACAACTCACGCCGAGTGCCCCATTCACTGGGAACACTTGTGCGCGGACCGCAGACGGAATATTGCGAAGTCTCGCAAAATCTCAGCACGTCCGTCCGGCTGGGCCCGAGCTATCGCCTGGGCTCGAGTGTGTCCTTCAGTGTTGAAAGCTGAACCTTGGGACCAATCACTGGATTATGCTCTGCCTTACAGGAGTTGCAGTGTGCTCGCTCGGCCTCACTCCCCGTTCCGCTCTCTCTCTCTCTCTCTCTCTCTCTTGTGCTCCCATGAAATGTGAGAGAGATGGAGCTGCAGCGAGTGCAGTTCGCGTTGCATGCTTTATTTTTTTTTCACTCATTGTTCGTTAAGAGTTATACGTTTGTGTGAGTGTGTGGGTGTTTCTGTATATGTGTTGAAACATAAATTTAACTGCAAGCGCATGGAGCGTGTGACAAGGCCACAGGAATTCAAAACAAAAGTTGCAACAAATACCAAACACGCCATAAAGACAACGACAACAACAACAACAACAACAACGTGGAGAGCAGCGACTGCAGCAGCGCTGGCTACCAACACATAGACATAAATTGCAGGCAGCAGCGCCATCAGTTCCCCTGCCCGCCCCTCCGGTCGCTTGTGTGTGGCGAAAAGAATGACAGGAAACCGGATGTGAGTGCATGCCTTTTGTGCATACAACGAATTATTCAGTTGACATACAGGATGTGTGCTTTGTTGTTGTTGCTGCTGCTGCTGTTTCTGACTGTCTGCCTTTCCTGCCTGCCAGCCAGCTTGCCTGCCTGCGATCAGCTCGAGCCAAGGATAACTGCGCGCCGTTGTCGGACCTTTGTTAATGCCATAAAGACTAATTTTATGCCCAGCGCGGCGCGGTCATGAGATTTTCAGGGAAGGCCCCACATATGAATATTGAATTATGATATATATGCAAGGCTTTTTCTATGGACTTTAGAGCTTGCTGAAGTCAGTTTTAATCATCGCAAGCAAGTCGGCTGCTAGATACCCTTTACTTGCGTAGTTTCCTCTGCATTCTTAATAAAAACTAGCAGCTTAGATTTTGTTGTGTACATATAAATATATAAATGTATTTCATTATAAACAACTTAAACAATTTATAGGAATTTTTACTATTTATTTATTTATCAACATATACTAAACATTTATAAATATCATAATAAATAAATTTGAATATCATAATAAATAAATATATTACTAAATGCATTTCAATATAAACAATCTAATAAAGCTTAAACAATTTAAAAAAAGTTCCATTTTTTATGCATTTATCAACATATTATATATGTATGCATATTTTTTTTCCAAGGAGTGGTATATAACATATCCTTGTAAATATTTCATATTTTTATATTTTATATTTACTAAAACGTTGAAATTTATTAAAAAATACGTTTTTCTTTCATAGTGAAGTAGTCTATGTGAGATACTCAATAGGCACTCCCCCTGCATCAGCAACCGCTGTCTCTACACATGAGTTTTGAGAAAAGTGAAAGCTTTTCCCCTTCCACTGTAACCATCCTACGCCTAAATGCAGTGTATTAAATTGTCGCATTTACTTACAGTCGCCTTGATTCCTCTTCGCATTGCAATTGCTCCGTTCTGCGTTCTACGATGTCGTGCTTTATGATTATTGTTATTACACCCGTCCAAGTATTTATTTTGAGTGCCACATTTTGCAGCACACACACCGCACACCACACACGCCGGCACAGTTGAAGGCAATTTTTCAATTTTATGTGGCCAACTCATAAATAAAACCTGGCCGAGTTTTCGGTGTAATCAAAAAGTGCGTGCTAACTAAATTGTTATTGCTTTCAAATGTCACGTATCATTATCATAATTTTTTCGCTTGACATTTTTAAGTAGCTGCCATAAATGTTTATAACTTCGCCGCACACACACATACACACAAACACACCGTTACATATGCCGTGCGGTGTTTCTATTAACCCTGCCCAATGAGACGCACCGGTCCGTTCTTGAGGGGCTCCTTGCGTTATTGGACCCCAGGGAGGCAGCAAAGGCACCTCGCACACACGTACACACACGTACACACACACACACCAGCACACACACACCTCGGCTGGGATATTTATAATTTATAGCTGACTGACGAGTGATGAGGAAGAGTGCGATAAGGAAGCGAACGACTGAAATGAAAGCAGAAGAAATGAAGGAAGCGCGGTAGAAGAAAAGCCTGAGAGCCGCGTTTCGTTAGCTCGCAATTATTATGGGCGTCTTTTTAATCAGCATCTGGAGCAGCTATCGAAGGAAAACCTATAGAAATTTAACACTGAAGAGGCGGGACGTGAACAGGATTTTACATTAAGATACTTTCGTTTTTTTTGTGGTATTTTTGTGCATTTTAAATTCTTAAGAAAAATGTATATAGTTTTAAAAATTAATTTGGCGATGCTTGGGTAAATCTTTTTTAAACTAGTAATAATTGCATATTGCATAGCTTTGTTTTTTTTTTTTTAAATTTAGCAACGCATTTACCATAACATAAGCAACTAGAGAATCTACCGGAGTAAAAATGATAAAAATTTGATGCTGAAAAGACGAGATTTAAACAGTATTTAATTTTGAGGTGCTCTCATATTTTATTAGTATGTTTGGGCATTTTAAATTCTTAATAAAATAGGATATAGTTTTATATATTGATTGTCAGGGTTTTGGCGTTGATTGAGTATGGCATAGCTATATTTTTTAAATTTTGCAGGTCATTTTTCCATAATTTAAGCAATGAATATAGATTTTATATACTCAGCAGCAGCCCAAGAAACCAATGCAAATTTAATACTACATAAGGCAGGGCGCGTCCGACTAGGCGAGGTAGAGTAAAGCAAGAATAAATCCTACGGTTGCATTATATAAGAGAGAGAAAATAAATTTTATTTTTGCCAATACTTATATTTATTTTTACCTCTAGCTTAATAATAAATGTATTTTATTTGCTTTGACGCGTGCCTGCTTCTGCACAAAGCCAATATTCCATTTGAAGCCATTTTAAATGGCGGAAAGGCATAATTAAATAGAATTATATTAAATTAAAATTATGGCAAATAAAGTTGAATGCGCCGAAACTAAACGAAAGCCTCGAAAAATGAAACATTATTTGGCAAATACTTTACAGCGCACACTTGTTGTTGTTTCCATTGTTGTTGCATTGTGTTGTTGGCATTGTGTGCAATTTGCATAATTTTATTGCACACACTTTCGGGCCGGGCAAATGAGTCTAGACATTTTGTTTCAATTTATGAAATTGTTATTTTATGCAATATGCTTGTGATTAGTTCGCTTTTGCATAAATATGCATATTCAGCGGGGTCGCCAGAGGGTACAGATGGCATAGTGGGCTGTGGGAGGGGTGAGAGGAAGGGGCCTCTGAATCGTATCTGGCAGTGCGAGCAAGCGCAACAGCATCCAGTTGTGAGGCAAACGCAAACTTTATAAAAATTATAGCGCGCTGCAGGGCGACAGTAACATGGAGCCGGAATGGGGGGGGGGGAGAAGAGCGAGTACGGTTCAGAGAAGAGTGGGGGAAACTTAAGGGAACTTGCCGCACAAACATTAAAAACTAATCAAACTTTTAAATACACTTCAACCGCAGCAGCCGCAGTCGTAGTCACAGTCGCCGTCGCTGTCGACGTCGACGTCGCTGCCGACTTAAGGTGTCTACGCAGCTAAAGTGGGCGTGTCCTTGCCGCCTCCCGAACAATTCGACAGGCGTCTTAAAACGAGACGTCGACTTTGATTTGTTGGCCCTCTCGCGCCACGCCCGCCGCCTCCGTGCCGCCGCCCTGCTCTGTCACCGCTTTTAGCCTTAACTTTAGCCGGACTTTTGCCTTGTTGTCAACGTCAACAGAAATTGATTGCTCACCCGGCTTCGGCTCGGCTTCGACTGCGGCCACGCCCACCGCCTTCTCTCTCTCTCTCGCTGGGGCCTCTGTGGCATTTTCATTTCATTCAGTTGAGTTTACTTTGCGCAAAAGTTTTGAGCTCGTCTCTGGCGGCTGCCACCAGTGAATTATCCATAGCCAGCGGACCAAGAAGCCCCTCCCCGCTCGCTTACCCCCGCTGCAGCCACCAATGCGGCCTATGCCCAACTTTGACACAGTTTAGAAGCCAAAAGTTTAATGGAATTTGTCTATGGCGTCGCCTCGTCGTTGGCGGTCGCCGGAAATATAAATAAAACAGCATTCAACTTGTTTTTGAAGCAATTAAAAATTCTTTAAGACGCCTGCAAATTGAGTCCTCGTTCGCCGATCGAGAGGTCCTTCTCCCCCCGCCTTCTCCCTTGCCCTGCCTTCTGCCCACTTCCTGCTGCAAATGTAATGTAAACACAAGTCAAAGTAATAACTAAAGTTTTTAATTTTAAAACGATTTATGTTTGTGTACAGATTTCCGACTGCAAAGGGAAGGCATTGGAAAAGTCTGTACAGAAAAGGCGTAGCGGCACGGGTACCATAGGACTGGATATAGTATATACAGCAGAGTTCTATGCACAATTTTTTAGTATAATGCAATTCAAGATTGCATTTTCCTGTAGACGTTTTTAAGAGTTTCAACTGATCGCTCTCATGACAGCCATAATTGTCATCTTCACTGCACTGCAAAACAACTGGCAATTAAAAGTACTCACTGCAAGGTCTTTCCAGGCTTAGAAAACGCATTTGCTGTTGACCATGAAATGCGAGACAAGTGACAATTTATTGCTCGAAAATATAGCTCAGTATGCGCAGCGAACTCAATCGGTGTCGGGGAACGTGCAGAAATGCCAACTATTCGGGGCAAGTTCATTAGTTTCTGAGGAATTCGTCGGCACTTTATTATAGACTCTGCTCGGGGTAAGTTGTTTGTTTGAGCATTTAAATCGAGCGGCAGCAAAACAATTGAAATCAAATTTAATTTGCTGCCAGCGCTTGCTTCGGCTGGGTTCACGTGGCGTATGAGCAATGCGCAATGTTTATTGCTCACGCGCTCCCCACAGCCAGGCGCACATAAAACGCACAGTTCACACAGGCGCAAATACAAGCACATACAAGCACAGACACACACAGCATCATTATCGGCACACACAGTAGCCAGCAAAAAAGGAAAATCGTTGGAGAAACTGGTCTTAACTACTTTCTGCACGTCTGCAGATAAAATCGATAAATTCCTTTTCGCAAAACGAATTAGGAAACTAATTGACTTGGATTTCGCTTAAAGAATCTCACATAAATCGTGAGCTTAAGCGTGATTGTGGCAGTCGGGCTCCTTCTGCCCGCTAGTTGGTAGTTCGGGTGCCTCTCCCATCTGCTTCCTTGGCTTTCTCTACTTCTGCACTGCGCAAATGTGGAGCACATGCTCTACGCCGTGCTGGAGCTCTGCTGTTTTCCTTATATTTACAATTTTAATTATGCCCGCCGCCTGTTAAATGTCATTAAATGTTTCAGCATATAGGTGGGTGGGTGTTTGCTCTGCTCCCCTTCCACTTCCCCTTCCACGTTTGATTCCCCGTGCTCCACTCCTGGGCACTTCTGCTAAGCCCTCATCATTCAGAGCCAGCGAAGCGTTGACAAACTAACAAGGCGCAAATATTATGCTCGCATTTCCTGCCTCTTCCGATGCCTTTCAATTTAATTTACCACATCCACAGACTCCCACACCCACACACGTTACACTTATCCTTTCCCACAGCCAGTGGAATCTGTTTCCCTCGTCTCTGGCGCCCTCTCTACGTGTCGGCATTTTCCGCTCGGCTTATTTGGACTGAAAAAAGCGCAACTGAAGAGGGCATTCGACCCAACACCAACACTCTAGCAGACAACAACTTGACAAGTTGGGTAAATATAAATATGCATCGCGTGTGGTATTATCTAACTTCTCAAGTCGCTGTCTTAAGACCTCTCATTAGGAGCGAAAATAATATTATTAAAAGTAGAAATACAATTATATAGGCTGTCATTAGAGATGGCAAGAATATAAAATCTATAATTATATAATATTTCAAAATTTAATTTCTGCATTCAATGTGGTGTTCTTTTTATATTTTCTTGCATTTCTTCTAGATTAATGTCAAAACTGAATTTTGTTTTAAAAGAAAAATTTTCTAGAGTAATATATATTATATTAAATTTCAAGTGCAACTAACTCTATAAATAATTTTTTCTTGATTAATGCACAAATTTAATGTTATTTTAAAAGCAAAATATTCTAAAGTATAGTAATATATTTTAAAGTACAACTAGATTTTAATATAATTACTTTCTATATAAAAACAATGCCATAGAGAGAGAGAGACTGACATTTTAATAAAATAACAGAAGACAAAAAAATAAATTGTATAAGTAGGTAAATGTATAGCAGAATATAAATATGAAAGACAACTGAAAAATATTTTTTAATTCACTGGAATAAAATCTATAAAAATATATTAATTAAAAGTAACGAGAAAATATGTTCGATATTTGAATATTTAGTGTGTAAAATAACTTTAAATATACTTTTATCATTACATATTATTATTATTATTATTATTATTATTATATTATTATTATCATTACATACAAAGCATATTAAAAGTCAAGACAACAGAATTATAAATTGAAATTGTTAGATAGTACAGGGTATAAAACAGTCAATTATATTCATCTTAGCCTTTATTCTGCTTGAACTATGCGTCTCTCAAGCAATTGCAGCCAATGTAGGCGTTTTATTAATAAGATATAGACTCCAGTATATTTGAGAATCTTGACTAGAGAACCAAGAGAACTTCAACATCGAGTTGCAATCCAAGTCCCTGTCCCTGTCCCGGTTGCCTTCGCAAGTTTGACAAATTTGCGTTTCATATTTATAATTTCATATGCAATTGCTATTTTTGCAGTCGCGCGTCGCAGTCGACAGACTTCGTGCCTCGCTCAAATTGCAACAAACATGCAAATATATAATTTTAATAAAGTCCCGAAGTTCTCAAGCTACCTGCGGAGGTAGAGGAATGAAGCGCTTGGAAGCTTCTCGGGCAACTGCTGAGCGAGTGCTACGTGCAACTGGCTCATCAAAAATGCCAACCGACAACTGCCACGGCAAGTCATTTGGCACAACACAACAACAACAACAACAAGAGCAACATGAAGTAGCAAAAATTTGTAGTATTTTTGTGAGGGCGTGGCTGAAGGGGGCTACAGGTACTTGATATGCCCCGAGAGGCAAAGGCAAATATGAAATTTATGTAGTTCCAACAAAATATTTTCATGTAGATTTCTTGCCGTCAATGAGTGCAATTTATATGCAATTTGTTTGCCAACAAAAACAAAAACAACAACAACAACTAAAATATTAGCAACAACAGCAGCAAAAGCAACAACAACAGTCTGGAATAGGGACTTGTAATGAGCAGAAAAATAAGGGGAGATTGTCAAGAAATTACAAAAGACAACAAATTTGCGTCCGCTTCGAGGGTGCGACAATATCGAGAGCTGTCGGAGATTGTGTCGGACTTTCTGCAACATTAAAGCAGATAATGCAACGCTGTTCGAGCTTGTTTCAGTTGGCAGTCAGGGAATGTCAATTAAAACGGTTTCTATCAAAGCGGAAAATAACTTTAATTGCAATATTTGTTTAGCTGGTTGCTGCTTTAAGTACAAAGTTTACTAAAAGAGCATCAAGCAAATATATGGATTTATAATATGGCAAAATGACATTTAATTCTTTCCTTAATAAAAGGTAAATTGAATATTTCGGGTGTCTCAAGTTTAAAATTAAATAAAAAAAGTTTTTTAAACTATAAAATACATAGGATATTGTTAGGATTGGGGAGTCAATTCTGATTACCGAAACGAGAGAGTACTCCACCTATTTATACTAACCCTAAATTGTTAGTTCTTGATTGAATATATATTTTTTTGAATGCCATCAGCTTTTGGCACACCCTTTGAAAAAATACGATTATATGACAGCATTATATTAGGATTAAACAAGGGTAATCATTCGAAAATGACATTCTGAGTACTCAGGAAAAAGATCTATAGGTTAATAGGTCTGAAATTTATGATAAAGACGCATCTCAATAACTAGTTGAGTTTACCATGACATTAAATTATAATATTATTATTATTTGATTATTATTTATTTTATTTTAATTAAAATTATTTTTGTTACGTTATTATTATTATTAATATTAATATTATTATTATTATTATTATTGTTATTAAAATTATTATTATTATTTTTTCATATTTAATTAATAATATTTTCGTATGACAGATCAAACTGCTGTAGTACTATATACTATACTGATAAAGTTTATTCGAATAAATATGCGCTTTGAGTTCTTTCAACTTCATATTCCCTTCGGAAGTCTCTCTCAACAGAAATGAGGTTGACACGCGGAGTACAGTCCTTTATTATGCAGATCAATCATCTCAATTGTGGCGACCTCAGGCAAGGAAACTGTATTCAATTCAAGCCTTCACTCAGTTCACTCACTCATCCGACCCTCGACGGGGCAACTACCTAATGCGAATCCGCAAATTTTGCATGTACGAACACTTCCGGCAGTCGCTGTGGCCGAGGCGCTGCCGTCCGGCTGGGGTCAAAGTTCGCCTTTGGTCCGGTCACGGACACCCCAATCAAATTTATTGTTTCAATAGCGAAGGCACACGCAGCATATGCAACGTGCCAGCAGAAAGTAATAGAAATTGAATTTCTATTAAACTTTCGCAGCATGCAAACGACCAAGTTTACCGGCCCAACTTTGCTGGAGTGCCCGCCGCTGCTCACACATGAGCTCCAGTTGGAGTCGGCATCCGCATCCGCATCCGCATCCGTGTCCACGTCCTCAAACGGGAGCCTGATCCCGTGCCTCCAGTCGAGCAGTCGAGTTGTCAAGGAGTTAAGTAGCCAATCACAGGCTTGCTCTCTCCTTCGCTCTGCTTCTCCCTTTTTTTTGGGTGTAACGACCAGCACATCGCACTCTTGGCCCATAGAGGGCGCTGTCAACACGTCGACTTCCGTTGAGCGTCGCCGTTGCCGTTGCCGTCGCCGTCGCTGTCGTCGTCGTCGTCGCTGCTTTTGCGCTGTCAGCAGAAATGTCACATCTTGCACATGCATTCGAATTGGCTCTGCAGCAGCGCTGCCAGCGTCGGCAGCGACAGCGACAGCTTGTGGCGCCCTCTGTCGCTGGTGTGCGTCGTCTGGCGTTTGGACGGCGCATTATTTGCTTTTATTTTTTGCAAGTCAATAGCTTTGGCTTTTAAATTTATCGACTGACGTTTGATACGCTTCATTTAACTTGGAAACATTTTTCAACTCTGCCCTCATCCAGCTCGACCTCGGCCCCAGCTCTGATCCGCACTCTCTAAGCTACACTTCCACCCACCGCCAGCTGCATCCGCCTGGTGTTTCAGTAGTTTTAGAAAATACATGGTAAACTCTCGCTTCCAACGGAGATAAGTTTTGTGCATGGCAGACGTTAAGTGTCATTAAATTCTGTCGCACAATTGTTGCAGCAGGGCGAGTGGGCAGAGCCACAGTCGCCACTCGCTAAGCAAAGTTTCAAAAAAAATTAGTTAAAATTCGAGAAATAAAATTTAAGAGAAAAAATAATATTTTTTTTATAGGTATATTTTTATTACATAAAGTAAATATATATGATATTCTTTTATTTAATTGTGGTTATTTAAAACTAAACTGCTAACTTTTTTATTACAATATGTAATATTTTTATTATTTTTTAAAGATGATTTAATTTTAAAGTATATATTTTTTATTGAAAATTATGCAGAAATACGTAAGATTATTGAGATTATTATTATTATTACATAATTTAGTGATTACTAACTTAAACATTAAAATAAGCTGCAGATCGTAATAAGCTTTAATGTAGCAGCTAAAATACTCGTAATATAATATAATTTAGTATAAGCTAGAGCGGTAGTTTTTAAAACTGATATTTCTAGTATTTTTTTTTTATTTATTTTTTTTTTTAATTAATTGCCTTAAAAATGTTCTTGAAATATTAACGTATCAAAAGTTCTTTAAGTTTAATTTTTTTTAGATTATATACAAAACAAAGCTTATTTAATATTACTGTACGATATATCGTAGCGTTCATTCTGTCTTTAATATATTTCTTTATCCCGAAGACAAAGAAAAGATTGTGCTTTCTAAGCAGCCCGTCAACTATTGTTGTTAGTTGAACTGTGATTAACGCAGTTTTAGGCCTAGTGACTCCACGGGGAGAACTTCTCGCAAACTTATCAAACAAATCAAGTCGATTAGTGCTCGCCAGGCTCGACTGTAAGTGGCCTCGCCTCGACCTGGACTGGACTGAACCCGACTCGGCTCTGGTGTTGGCTGCGCTTAGGCATTAATGCATCAAAGTAGGCAGGTCGGAGCTGGAGCTGGAGCTGGAACTGAAGCGAGAACTGAAGCTGAGGCCGATGCTGAAGCTGCTAATTCCACTGGTAACGAGTGGTCAGGAGTGTCGATGCCCATGGCAAGAGCTTCCGACGCTGGCAGCAGAGACAAATGTTGCCCTCGCTCGACTGCTCGACTGTTGGGCTGTAGAGCTGTAGGGCTGCAGGGCTGTACGACTCTCTGTCTGCCTGTCTGTGACCCTACGACTGAACCTGGTGGACCTGCTCTATAAAGCAAGTACATTTCGTATACAAAAACTGAATGGGGCTACTTGAGCGCGAAGCGAGCGGGGCACACGATGCCATGGCACAGTGCACTACTGCTGCAGGCAGGGGTAGCAAGAGGGAGCAGCGGTACGAAGATAGGAATGGGGCAGCTGGAGCTGACCAGCAGCCTGGGATCCATTTGGTTATTTGCCAGACCAGCCGCACTTCAAAACATTTTTACAACCCATGCACAAACACAGCAACAGCAGCAGCAACAACAATGGCGGACTTGATTCGGTTACGGAGTGTTGGCTGAGGGGGCGTGGCCGGGGAATATGAAAGAAATGTTGCTACAATAACCAAAATGCACTGAACTGCAAAACATACAACTTCACGGTTATTTTCTCTTTAGTTAGCTGCAATTTTTCTACTCACGCTTAGGGCAGACGACATGGTCGCGGGTAGGGGGTGTGTGGGCGTGGGCGTGGCAACTGACCCGGCATCCACTTAACAAATATCAACTAAAATGGCTTTATATGTTGAGATAATAAAAGCCCAGCCCGCTCTCAATTCCAGCTGCAGCTGCAGCTCCCCTCGAGCGACAAGTATTGTTCACCTTAAACCATTCGTTCGCCTCTTCTAGAGGACCTGCTCCTGGTCATCCTCTCGAGAGGCGGCGCTGAGTTCGCTGCCACTGCGAACAGAGCTGAATTGTCAGCTTAAAAAGCGCAGAAAGAGATGCTTAAGTCGCACAACGAATTCAATTCGAAAAGAAGGAGCAGCCAGAGAGGGATAAGCGGGTGGCCAGAGGGTCATGTCCATTTGGAAATGGTTCCGCGAAATGTTCTATTATTTACGGAAATATGTCCGGAAATATCGTCACAAAATGCACAAGTTCACTTTTTATTTATTAATTACAGCTTTGTCGAGGATAATGAAAGTTAGGCCAACTATTTCATTAATTAATACCTAAAGATATTCAAGGACCTATTAAATATATTTTTGTCTAATTAATAGCTTAAAATTTTTTTTTAAAATAGCCAAAGCATTTTTATGTTTATAAGTAGAAAGAAAAGTTTCTATATACACTCTTGATCTTCCCTTTAGGCCACCCAAGGAGTGGTAGCCAACATATCCTTGTAAATACCTCCGTAATATACAAATTTTTCTGTCACTCCCTTCATCATAGCATTTACTTATTATCTTCATTTAGATTGTAAATAAAAAAATAAAAAAAAAAATCTAAAAATAAGCAAAGCATTTTCATGCTTAGAAATATACCAACACATTATATACCAATAGTGTCTGTCATAAAGAAGATATGCTTTATGTGATATATAAATATAAAATATAAAAAAAAATAAAATCAATAAAATTATTATGCATTATGTAAAGTTGTTGTTGAATTGTATGTTTAACGATAAGTTACCAAAAGTCTGACAGCGAGCAAAGATTTAACAGTAAACTCGAAGCTCAAACTGAATATAAATAAATATATCTGTTCTATTTCTTTGGTAAAGTATTTTAAATATTTATAATTAAAAAGGTCTACCTCCCTCGCAAAAGCACACAGAGAAGAACAAACTTTACGCGCGTTTGCTTTAGCCCACATACGACTGTAGTATTTACTATATAGTACTCTGCACTGTATCGCTGCACTGGAGACCCTCCGATGCGGCACTATAAGCCCCATTATATATACAATTTAATTGCAGCCTGCGGTTCTTTCTGTTGTTTTTTTTTTTACCGGCTTTCGCATAAAAACTTTAATTAATTAATGAGCTCGTTCGCACTCGAATTGCGATGGCGATGGCGATGGCAATGGCGATTGCGATTGCGTTGTGTGTGCCCAATTGCACAAGTGCCACGCCTCCTGCGACGGCCTTATTTTACTTACAATTAGCGCCCATCGATTGTTTAATGGCAGTTGATTGTAATAAGCCAATTTGGAGTCTGCATTTGAATTCAAAATGCGAAATAAGTTCATTAGCAAAGCGACGACCGACGCCCAACGGTGGCGCCCTCTGGCGGCACTTTTCCTCTGTGTGTTTGTGTGTGAACGTGCCGAGCCGGAAGTGCCAGCTGCTCCTTTGCTGTCTGCTCTCCTCCCATCCACCTACACAAACGACAAGCCTCGATGCGAATTGCAATGTTTGGTTGTCCGTCCATTTGTTTAATTAGAGTTTATGCAACTTTTATGCTTATTAATACTTTTATGACCCGCCCCTTATTCCCCCAACGCCCTCCTCCCGCCCTTTGTCGGGCACAGCACAGGTAATTGCCAATTTGGTTTGAATTTCAATTGGCCAATTTGGGCTTGTGTTGGCACGGCAAAGTTGTGCACCGCTCGAATCTGTTCGATAACAAGAAGTCGGATAATCTATGGCAAGGCTAAGAGGATTTCAATGTTCCGAGCTGTAAAGAGAAGGCCTAATCGGAGGAAGGTCTAAATGGTCCGTGACCATTTAATGGCTGTAAGAGCGAAAAAGCAGATTTATAATGCAGAGCAGATTGAGCATATAGTTTATATATTAGCATATATATTCTTGTTCAACATAAGGATTTAGACGAATGACTTTTGTTAAAATACCTGATAAATCTGTATATTTTGATATCAAAGTGTGGTACTATAGTAGTAGTAGTAATACCATATATCAGAGCATGGTTTAATAAGTGAATTATATGGTATAGTGTGGCATAGTAATATAATATATAGTCTGGCATTGTAGTATATAGTATGGTATAATATGGTATTGTAAGGTAGGTATATAGGTATATAGGTAGATATATATATGGTAAAATGTGGCATAGTATGGCATTGTATGACATATTACAAAATTGTATGGCATATTATGGTATAGTATGGCATATTATTGAAAAGTATAGCATAGTAAGGCATAGTATGGCGTTGTATGGCATAGCTTAGCATAGTATGGGATAGTATGGCAAAGTATGGTATAGTATAGCATAGTACGGCATAGTATGGCATAGTATGGTGACGTATGGCATAGTTTAGCATATTAAAGCATAGTATATTAAGTATTCAATTAGTAAGCCTTTTCATGACTATCAGATATTATATCTAGGCATTCAGTGCACTATTACATGCATATCTGCGTTTATATTTGGTGCATTGCTTTAATTGCTTTTAGCTGAAAGGAATTGCATTATATTAAATTGCCCTTGCATTCCGCAACCCCCAGACATCGCGCTGGGGCTTATCTTTAGCTGCATAATTGACTTGCAGGGTCCTTTGGCGAGCTCATCAGTGTCCGGAATGATAGCCCGATCAAAGGGAGAGCTGATTATGCCAGCAACATAAAAGCCGTTGACAAAAGATAAACCTTTGACTTGCTCGAGTTCTATCTGCGCATTCCTATGCCCCTCGAACACTCTCCTTGCTCCCTGCTCCACGGGCTCTGCTGCTGCTGCTCCGGCTAGACAATGGCCAGAGCTCTGCGTAAGGCGGACATGTGTGCAGCTATTGGCAACGCTAGTGGGCGTACCAGGAGGGCGTGGCTGGCTTGTAATAACTCACGCCTTTTGACACAGATTAAACCGGCATAAAGACAATGCCCAGAAAGCAGCAGCAGTCGGGGAGTGCGAGAGCGCCAGCGAGAAAGGGTGAGAGACGGAGAGATAGCGAGGGGAAAAGAGAGCGACTGTGTGCGAGTGAGAGGGAGTAGACTGAGCGAAAAGGGGACACGGCAATGAGAACGTTAACGTTGACGATGACGAGAACAAAAGCAAACTTGGTCAAAGGATTTTATGACCCTTCTCGGTAAGTGTATGCGTGTATGTGCCTGTGTGCATGCGTGTGTGTGTGTGTGTGTGTGTTTGTATTTGTCTGTGTGGGCGGGCGGCTTGTGTAAATGTTATCCTTTATTGTTTGCCGGGGCTTTTGCCATGCAGCCAGCCGCCTGCACATGTCGCTGCGCGAGAGAGACTTCTCTTCAGGAGAGCAGGAGAGCTGGGGAGATTAAGAGAAAGAGTTTGAGAGAGAGAGAGAGAGAGAGAGAGAGAAACGGAGAGAGCTGGCGGTAGAATCGCTTCATTGTTAGTGACAGCTTCTATTGTCCTGGCGAGAGTGCAGCGACGGCGACTCCTGCCGAGTTGGCGGATGCATTTTTCGGCTTTGAGCGTCATGTTGTGCACGCCCGCCAACTAGCAGCACACACAGTCGCACACAGACACACACACACACTCCATCACATGCTCACACACTCCATCACACACACAAACACACTCACACTCACACACTTGGACTACTTTCCTCCCCACCAAGCTGCAGCTGCAGCTCCTTGACTCGCCTGGAACAGCTCCAGCTCATCTCATAAATTTCTGGGCAACTCATGTGCAATTCATCCTGTTACTTCCCCCCTCTCGGGCCCAGACACGCGACATGTTTTCATTATATTTAATAAATACATAAAGTTAATTTATGTAAAGCCACAGCTAAGCTTTTGCCAGACAATTGCCTGCCAAGCAGGACAGCCGGACAGCCAGCAATGGGGCGTGGCTTGCATGCTTTATGGGTATTTCTTGTCTGACTTTTGCATGGGGCACAGTTTCTCGGTTTTACTTAATATATTGTACGCGTTTAATGGCGAAAGTAGATGGAAAAGATATGGCAAAAGCGTTAGTTTAAATGCTTTTCAGACGCTTAGAAAATGCAAAAGTATTTTTTGATATTGATTTTGATTCGATTTTGTAATTTTTTGGTTTGAAAAAAAAAATCAAAAAATGGTAAGCATAGGGGAATATTACATTTATTAATTCCCTCTGACTGTAAAATGAGTTTTATTATATATATTAAGACTCTACAAATATAATATATATTTTTTGTATTTCGTAAATGTTTTTTCAGTGTTTTTTCTTTTCAAAATTAAGTTTTTCGAAATTAATTGTTAATAAAATAATTGTTAAGCAAAATGTTAAATTCTGCGAATCTGATTAATCTCTATGACTTCCACTAGACTATATAATTCGAAAAAAAAGCTGAAAACATATATATATATTTTAGCTTTATAAAACAAAAATTTTAAAGACAGTCTAGGTAAAGCGGAGCTCCCAAACAAGCGTCTTCAATCTTTGACCCACTTTGACATTATTTTCTTTCTTGTTTTCGGCTTGTCTCTGTCTGCTATGCACACAGACACACACACACACACACTCAATGTGTGCAGTGTTTGTTATTAATTAAATAGATGAATGAGTCTAGGCTCTTATTGTTCATGTTGCTCCTATTGTTGTTGTTGTTGTCACTGTTGTTATTGCTGTTGCTGCTCCTGTTATTGTTGTTGCTATTGTTTTCGGTGCTGTCTCAGTAAACAGAGAGCCGCAATGCACAGCAGAGTGGTACAATAAATAAAATTGAGTTGAATGACTTGCATGCTTTTGACAAACACACACAGCACTCACACAGACATACACTCGCACACTCTGGGGACAAAGACAGTAGTAGTAGCTGTGGCAGCTTCCCTGGGTTTCAAGCAATATGTCAAGGCAATTTCAGCTGCAGTTCGCGCCAGTGACCCAAACTCGACGCAACTCAACTCGACCCAAGCCCAAACTCGACCCGAGCTCAACCCCAACAACAGCAACAACTGCAACAACTGGTATATTTGCTTAGTTCTTCTGCTGCGGCGCACAGTGCGTATGCGCAATATATTTGCAAAGAATTTATGGGCATTACAAATGACGCGCAGCTTGAATAGAGCCTCATATTTATTTGCATTTCATTTAGCAAAGGGCCGAGTTGCTGGAGACCTGCATGGGCATAGAGTTGGACTCCCGCAGAGAGCGAAACTATGTTAAGCTATTTAATGGCAAAGAAATTGCAATCAGAGATTAGGAGAAAGATACATGAGGACATGAGAAATTTAGACGATATACATACACGCGTGGGAAAGTTGTTATCGTTTCGGATTTGAGAATAATTCTGCTGTAATTAATTTAGAGCAGCCAATAATTTGTACATGACAAATACAAAGACAGGAAATACAAGACAGAAACTCTTTGAAAAATTTTAATTTTAGTTCACTTATTAAATTCACTAAAATTAAAATTATTCTTATTCTTTGAAAAAAGTAGACATAGGAATATAAAATAAAAATAAACATAAAATGATGAGTATATATAAATGGAATAAACATAAAAAACACATGACTGCTAAATTAGCATTACTTTTAAAAACTCTCAAGTCTAGTTTGGTCCCATTGAATTTTTTATACCAGTGCTCTTCGATCTGAAGCTTTCATTAAATTAAAAAAAAAAAAAAAAAACATGACATGATAAGTAACCCCCTAAATTATGTCCTCTTCTATTTTCATACGCATTTTCTTTTCTCAGATAATTGAAAAGAATTTCTGAAATTTACACAAAATATTCGGCAATAAAAGCGGAAGTCAGCGGTGTCTGCAGCGTGTGCCATTGATTTGCTTCCATATTACATAACTTACATGAACTCCAGTGTATTGTTACCTTTTCGTTGCACTTTTGTCGCAGCTTTTCCCGCTCCCCCCCCCCCTCTTTGCATTGGGAGGGAGGAGACGACATCATGCATAACATAAATTTGCCTCTAAATGCATAGAATAAAGAGGAAATTCTATGCATTTCATATGACGCCAACTGCCAGTGGCCATATGCATTCCCGCGCACTCACACACACACACAGTCACTCACACCTATGCTGAGAGTAGTGGAGATGAAGAGCACAGCGGGGGAGGGTGCCATAGTGATATGCAGATCTGCACTGCATTTGGTGCTGAATGCACTCAGGCATCTTTGAACATGTCGTGACGCAGATACTCCCACATCTGGTTACATGACACTCGTCACTGACATTTGCAGTGCTCTGTTAACGCCAGATACCCCTCCGCCTCTCCCTCCTCCCTAATCTAAATGTGCACTCAGCACGCGCTCATTTGATTCGCGAAGCTAGAAAGAATTCAGCATGCAAATGCGTGGGAAAGGGCTCCCAGTTCGTAGGTCACGGCACGCAGGTGGCAGGCTACAACTGGGGATAGGATCTGGTTTTCCAGCCGTGGTTGCTGCTGGTCTTCATGCATAAAACATGCCCACGGTCTTCAGAGATGGCAAATTTGTTAGCTGCGTATCGTCTGCCCGGAATAAGGTGCGTGTCGCTGCATGCAAAGTACACTGAGAGAAAGTAGATGATCATAATGAGAGAGTAAATTAAAGTAATAATACCAGATAGTAAAACTGTGAAACTAGTC